>OZ038464.1:22093340-23466673 GCA_964036295.1 Plumapathes pennacea | reverse complement strand
CAATAAACTAGAAACCTTATCCCATCCATCATTTTGGCCAAGTGACCCTAAAGTCCCTGGGGACCGTTCAGTGATCCTTTTGTATTTTAGTTAAAGCATCTTCTTACTTTACATGCAACTGTATTTCATTTCAGATTAGTAAAGAAGCTCAGGACTTTATGGTGGAACAGTACAGACATCTGCGAGAAAGAGATACTTCAAGTGAGTTGTATTATAGTATTTTTAGGTTCGAAAATGTTATGTACACATAGTGACACTACAGTACGTAGCTGATGAGGATTAAATCTCAGTCCTTGCTTTTTTACAGGTGGGTCCAAAACAGCTTGGCGTATCACTGTGCGTCAGTTAGAGAGCATGATCCGTTTGTCAGAAGCCATGGCCCGTTTATACTGCCAAGACGAAGTAAGACTATGCTTCGTCCACACCTGTTTATAATGCCTTCTGTCCCTTGTTATCTCTTTCACTTCTCTGACCATTCCGAGTACTTTTTTACATTACCATTTATTGTAAAAACTGAGGTTTAACTATAACAATAGTACAACCACAGTACTTTCTGTGGTGGATCCAGTATGTATTGATTATACTGTGGAGGTTGTTGTTCATCTCAGGTTGCCCCGAAACATGTGAAGGAAGCCTTCAGACTTCTCAACAAGTCTATCATCCGTGTAGAAACACCAGACATTCAATTTGATGATGATGATAATCAGGAGCAAAATGAAGGTATGCAAGTACAATAAAAAGCATTGAGAACTAATATTAATTACACTTAGAGTTGTTCTCAAACAGTGTTTGAGCCTTTTCTTTTTTTAAGGCATGTCTAATTTACAGAACGGACGGAGCCAACAGAACCCTAACCATAACCCTAATCCCGACCTTAACCCTGAGTTAGGATTAGGCTTAGGATCAGGGTTACATGTAGGTTAGGGTTATGGTTCCATTGGTTCCATGAATTAGACATGCCATTTTTTAACCACTTCTGAAAGTGCTGTGCGAGTGTGTAATAAAATGTGGGCTAGGGTAAGCCACAGCAAATCTGTGTTGTCATTGAGGAACTGATCAGAGTTAGGAAGCATTATTTTCTGAACAAAGATTTACAAAATCTAGGATCCAAAATCAAATTAATGTATGGAGGTAAAATGGGCCAATAGTGATGGTACATTAGTTTCTGTCACATAATTTATGATACAGACATGGAAACAGAAACCTCACAACCCAGTGGTATGGTAAATGGTGTGGTGAATGGAGCCATAAATGGAGATGTCCATGAGGAAGTGGGACAAGCTAGTAAACCACAAGTGCGCTTACCCTATAAGGACTACAAGGCCATGGCAGAGTCAATCGTCGTCTACATGCAGGCTGAAGAGCTAAAACTGGCTGAAGGTACAGAAAGGGCAAATGAGTTCTGAAGTAGGAAGAACTGGGATGATATTTAGCAACTGTTTACTGTACATGTTTCTGTGAAGGTACTGTACTGTAGTCAAATTAATCTGGAATAGAACTGGTGTCAGAGCAAACAAAATATTATGTTCAGGCCCCTATAGCTATTCCTGTTCTGTGATAGTCCCAAATAATGCAAATTAGGATTACCGGTACACTTAAAAAACCCAAAGTGATAAGAGGTATGTAAAGTTGAAAACATTGTGATAATCACTGCTACAGTATAATTGCGTGGTCATGGTGTGTAATCACAATCAATAGTGTAAGGAGTTTTTATTGTAACCTCTACTTACAATATTTGACTTAATTAGGCAAAACATGATAGACAACTACATCAGTTTTATAATAGAAACTGGATGCTGTAATGTATTGTATGTATTATGTATTTGTTTTTTATAAGGATTATTCACTAGATCATTAACAGCATGCTTTACCTTTTCTTTGTAGATGGAGATGGCTTGAGACGCAGTGATGTGGTCAACTGGTATTTGAAGCATATAGAGAGTGAAATAGATTCTGAAAAGGAACTGACTGAAAAGAAAATGCTGCTTGACAAAGTGTTGGACAGACTAATTCACCATGTATGTACAGAATGCACATATGTTTCCTTCCATTGTTCAGGTCATAACACAATGTGCCATAGATACATGTGTGCAGAAATGAACATGCAAGGGCTTAGAACAGTAAAATAATTTTACCAATGAAAGCAAATTTTGTCACTTAACACTTTCACTCCCAGGGTCACCAATAAAACTTAATTTTCTCATTTCATTCTCAAATGATAGTCGAAATGCGAGTCTATTATTCATACTTTTCTTTCTTGAATGACTGGGAGCATACATTATGCATCATAAATTTGAAAGTGAAAAAAAGGTTAACTCCAAACTAATGCATCTTTTTCTTTTATGCCTGAGGGGACTGACTACTTCTTAGAAATTTCTGCATGTACAAATATCATACATATGGCACTTATAATCTGTTCTCTTTTTTTTTCTGATCAGGATGGAGTGATATTGGCACTAAAAGATTGGAGTGTACCCGAGGAGGGGTATGAGCCAGCTGACATTGAAGACCCTTATCTGGTTGTGCACCCTAACTATGATGTTGAGCATTGAGTTACAAAAAGTCTGATAAACTTTTCACATGGTTCACTGCAGTTTTTATCAGTCAGTCATTCGTGAGATCTTCACACTTCCCTAATAACTAAGCGAGGATGTGGCAAGCCAGGTTTGATGAGTCTTTGTTGTAAATAATTTGATAGGTACTGATTCTCAGTCATATCCTGGATTGCTGCACATGTACATGTATGTGCAAGGATACACACAGTACCAAACCTGTAGAAAGACTGCCTGACACTCTGAAAAAAGAAAACTACAGATGGGAGAGAAAAACAATGTGGTAATGCGGAAGTCTAGAAAAATGAAATGTGTCATGGAATATTCTGCTCACAGTATCAAAAAAATTATTATGGTACAGACAATGTCCAACCAAAATGCTCAAATGCAATTTTTGTTGAGACAAGTAACTTATGCAAACAAACTGAGATAGGTACTGTATGTGTGTGTACTGTTTTTGCTTATGTTTTACATTATTTGGACATGAGCAACACTTGAATGGTAATGTAGAGTTTTCTGGTCACCATTTGCACAGTGGTGCTTGTACTGCAACTTAATAGTAAAGAGGATACTTTAGAATAATCAGCTGTGTTCCCTTTATATGGTCTGCCCTGCATTATTTTTAGCTTGATGCTGTGCAGAGATTTGACAAGGATAATAAAGCCCATATCATGATTTCAAACTATCACCACATTTTATGTTGATTCATCAGCCATGCCAGTGAGAGTAATCCTGTTTATATTCTGTTCAATTTACATGATTGGGTTCCTTTCTTCCCTTTTTAACTTCTCAACATTGAAGAACCTCTCCATTTTCTCATAAAGCACCCAAACAATGAACAAAGCAAAAATAACACTACTCAGAAAACAATGCATTACAGTGTAGATTGTCTCCTAGTAAACAGTCACATAAAGGACATCCTTTTCTATTTTCATTTATGATTACTGGCAGTACCTGACTAAGAGGATGCATGTGGTACACGAGGATATTTTGACAAAGGAGTTCCTGTCGTATTACTGTACAGAACTTCTTTGCAGGACAGTTAAACTTGTTGCCAAACACTGGAGAACACCATGCCAAGGATAATACAATTAAATCATGTCACATCACATCACAAGTAAAATGTCTGTGGTCATAACATCCCTGTTGTTAATAGTGCTGATCAATAAACAGTCTCTTGACCTCCGTTGTTAGTCAAACTCAAGTTTTTCTTGCTTGACAGAAAATATAGAGTAGGTGTCTTAACAATAGTCAAGGAGTGAACCACACATTGGATGGGCTTACAGTATATGATAACAGTAGTTTTAGTCATGTGAACTAATTAGACCTACTCTAGCAGGCTTCTTGAATGCTAAAAATAGAAAAACAGGGCATAAAAGCCTAAGTTCAGGGAGGCATCTGGACTTGGCCTTTTTGGAACCAGTGTATTTGCAGTGGTGTACCAGTGCTCAAGATGCCATTGCTGACATGCAATCATCTTCTTGTCAAGAACCCAACCCAGGAAATGCTAAGCTGTCACAGTCATGCCCCATGTATAAATGTATATATATATATATATATATATATATATAGCCCTTAACTTGACTGATGCATAAAAATCATAATTAATACCATAAACCCATGTACCACAATGGATAACTTGGCTTCATATTCAGAATCAGGGTCAAACACATTCAGAATTTTGTGATACTGAGTTTGCACAGAATAATTATCATGAACTTAGTGCTACATTGATCTGAGCATGAATAACGTCTGACACAGATCTATATAAAGTGACTGATGATTTTTGAGTAGATGTTTCTAAAAATAAACGTCACACATGCACGATGATTATGCAATACTAGGAGAGAAACCATGAAATTAAAGGATACAAATTCCAGCCACGGCTGCCAAGAGTCCAGAGAAGACTATTATGTTTTTTCTGCGCATAGCACTCTGTTTCTTTGCTTGTTCGGCCGCTTGAGCGAGCAATCTTTGCTGATTTGCTGTCATTGGCTTCTCGTCCGACATGTTTGAAGCTGTATTTAAGTACTTTGTGTAGCAGGCGTTATTGTGTCCAAAGCTGCTGCTGCTGACCAAATACGTCATTGAAGCGGGCGCCGCGTCAGAGGCAGAGCTGAACAGGGAATATTTCGTCACAGGTCAAATCAGAAGGTCATTGACGTAAGCACAACCATCATGATTGGTCCGTTCCAAATATGGTGGTAATATATGCTGACATCATTCCCTTGAAAGGAACCAGAAAGAGAATAAAGGCATATTCGCTGAGTCACGATCCATTTCTGATCGCTCGAGTTTTGTGAAAGTGAGTTTGTTTTGGAGTTGTGCTTACAGTTTGCGAACAAGTACTTGGATTCTGTAGCTGAGATACACAGAGAGTCAAGAAACGTTTATACAGTTCTAAGTTTAACAAGTGAGACGTTTTGAATCCATTTAACGTGATTTACTCGAGCAAGATGGGTCTTGGAAGATATTTCAACGGAGGAAACTTCATGCAAGTCGCCCTCGCTCTGTCTCTTATGAGACCAGAGTCGCAGTCTTACATCGGTCAAGGACCAACAGCTGCGGGACCCCATATTTCCAGCGGCGGTCCTTACAACATGACCAATGCACTTTTCAACCCTGTGACGATGTCACCGAGCGAAACCAGTGCAACCACCGATCGATTTTGGGCTGCAAAAGAGGTAGCGGCAGCTGAAAATCAGAATCCCTTGTCTCGGTTCCTCGACTTGCACGTCAACAAGAACCAGTTCGACAACGATGCTGTGGCCATGCTTTTCGAAGGTGGACCACCATGTCCTCCTCGTCGCCCTTTGGTGTCTGATTCCGAGAGCGGTTACAACTCTGATGGAGCCCTTTCGCCTTTATCTTCTAACCAAGAACCCTGTGCAGACATGTCTGAGCTGGGGGCCACTGGTTACACGCCTCCAAGTTCTACCTCGACAGCAGAGATACCGTTGGATTTGAATGGCATACTAAACCTTGATGACTTTCTGGACTTGCACCCGTTTGAATCAGTTGTAAAGACGGAACCCCTTAGCCCAGTGTTCGACGAAGGGGTGCCAGACTTAAAACTGCAACATAGCCGTTCGACTCAAGATCTGTACTCTGACCAGAAGGAATGTATTGAAGGAATCGACCTTCAGCCATCTTTTGGGTTTGACTTTGACAGCCTGTATGATCCCTCCTTCAACATTGACCCAGCAAATAATGCCCAGCAGTTTACCAGTGATGCAACTGATATCGACGATCTGGACTTTGATTTCACCTTTCCACCAGACATCTTGAGCCCCATCGCTGCAGAAGAGAACTCGGGCGAAGATTTGCTGAGCCAGGTCCTAACTGGAAGCCCAGAGGTGTGCAGTCGAATCGGTAAGTTTGGTGATATTAAACTTAGGTAAATATGGCACAGACCTTCGAAAAGAGTTTGATGTACTATAGCTTTCGTTTGAGTTAACATTCGTGCAAAATGTGGACTACAGTTCATGTAAATGTGGCAAGTTTATCCAATAGAAGGGCATATTATGAGTGTTTATACTTGTTTGGATACATGTACATGTAGTTCAATGGCACACAGACCATGACTTTAAATATTATACATGTTACAAGTGGGGGCATTCCTGTATGCATTTCATTTTTGTCTATTTACATTTTCATCCAATATTATCCTTTTTCCTTTTTGCCCAGGTTCTCCTGCCCTTTCAGAGTTCAGTGTGGAAGAATCAGTTCCCTCTCTGACGGGCAATGGCTTCTCATATGCCCTGTCAGCCCCTGGCACCAGAGCATTGAAAGTGGAACCAAATGAAGTCCCAGAACCCAAAAGATTGCCCACGGACTTGCCAAGAAAGGTCACTAAAGGCATCAAGGGAGCCCAACCAAAAGTTTCAGCCTCAAGACTTCCCATTTCTGACAGCAGACTGATCGAATTGCCTGTTAATGACTTTAACGAACTGGTATCGAAGCTCAATGAAGATGATGCTCAGTATGCACGAGACATACGCAGGCGTGGCAAGAACAAGGAGGCAGCTCGGCTGTGCCGCAAGCGAAAGATTGAGGCCATTGGTGGTCTGGACGAAGAACTAACAAAGCTTAGAGAAGAGAAGGCCAAAATCATGGAGGAAAGGCACAGACTGCAGCAGGATACTTTGTTTTGGAAGAACAAACTCACAGAGCTTGAAGGCTATGTCTTCAAGAGTTTACGAGATGACAATGGGCAGCCTCTTTCCCCAAGGGAATACTCTCTTTTTCAAGGAAATAATGGGAATGTGTATGTTGGGAAGGACATTAATGCCAAAATGCCGAAGAAATTATAAACAGTTACTGTATACAATATCTTTTGTGGATTCAAACAAGAAAAGTCCTGCTGTCGACCACTTTTGGTTCATTCCTGCCAGCAGAAAAGCAGAAATGTGACATGCAGCCTTGGACCCAAGTAGAATGCTGGAGCTTGAAGACAATATTAGACTTACAGTATCTCAGTAATTGTCAGTTCATGCAGTCTCGGTCCTAACAGGCAAAGTTTGACAGAGTCTTTTGTCAACCAAGGACATCATTGTTCAATTTTGAACACTTGCATTTGAAGTCTAGGATGTATCTTATTTATATTTATTTAAGCATCTTTTGTTAAAGCAAGATACGTAGTTGTCTGGTTCATCATTTCTCACTATATAAAAATATTGTCAATGGGTGGGATTTCAACAAAGAAATTTAACTCTGCATATACAGCACATCTGAACCAGGTCAAGAATATAACTGGCCAATAATAAATATGTTTATTAGGTATTCAGTTATAACATTTACCATGTCATTTCATAAACCGAATTTTGTTAAAATAATATTAGAGCAATTTACAACCTCAAGGTTTTGTACAAAGATGTAAATACTTTAGAACAAACAAGAAAATAAAAGAAAAAATGGTTATTTTAACTTATGTGTGGTTGTCACTCGTTCAGAGGGATAATGAAGCAGAAGAATGCTTGCCAAAGGAGTCCATAAATGTATGTTTCCAATGTTATGGGTTTGAATTTTTAACTCTGAAATTTGGAATGGACAGCATCCATGTGACCTTAGAAATTCAAATAAAGCGCTGACGTATTGTGGTCAGCCGACCATCCAATATCAAACCAAGTTATTTGTTTGAAATAAAGGGCTTCTATTTGTATAAAACTGACTGGATGGTGTGCCTTTGAACGCCTGCAAATGCCTGCCGCCTGAAAGCAAAAACTGTTGCCAATTGCAGTGTCGTTCGCGTACTTTTCCAAGGAATATTTCGTTTATTGAACGGTACGTGACCTTCCACACTCAAAAGTTCTATATCATGCCTGAGGGACATTTTTTAATCAATATGAGTTAATTGTGGGCAAAACAACCTTGAGAATGCCCAGTGACGTCAGCCTTTTGTTAGAGAGCAGACAGACCGAAATTGACACGAATTGTAACAAAGCAGTCTAAAACACAAACAAGTTTCATCGGACGTGTGTGGGTGGAAAGAAAGAGGGAAGCGAAGCTCATGTAGGAGTCAAATTTCAATATGTTTTTGTAATGCGACTCTCTCTCTCTAAACGTTTGGCACGATTTTAATGCCAATTTTAGCCGGAGGCGACACGGAAATTCGCGTTGTGTACAAATAGCATTTGTATTGACCACCTGCATTGTATAGGATCTTAACACGTACCACAGGCAATCATCATGCAACTTCAGAATTCTCAATATGTGTGTTTGTGTGTGGAGGGGGTTTCAGTCTCTTAACCGAAAATATCAACAATAAAAAAGTTTACGTTACGAATTTTTTTGGCGAGAAATCTGTTGCTCGATGTGTTTCGTAACAAGTCTTCAAAGATAAGCAGCATCCAAGCATACATCGCGTGTCCATATTTATCGCGAAGTCTCTCCGCGTTCCACTCGTGCTTGGATCACGTTTTGTTCTAGATCGTGCCTAAACTTCATGTGTCAGTTTTCTTAATAATAATAAAAAAAAATTAACTGAACGCAGATTTATCCTCCAATACTTCAAAGATGTTATATTTCTGTCAGTATCACAAGCAATACGTCGACAACTCTGTGGTCTAGCCAGCCGTCCTGACGTCAGTGCGGTGATGCCTGACTGCACCTCGAATGACACAGATTCCACACACCTAAAGTACTATATTGAAAATAATGTATTTTTTTAACCGGGCCACCTACACGACTGGGATTGGTTCCACTTTGCCCACAAGAACTAAGCATCAGTTATGTCGCATATCCGGTATCATTCCCAAGCCGCGAGTAAACCGTACACGGTTCCGAACATGTGTAAAATGAGTATGTATTTACTTTGTGGTTGCCCGATTTTTCCACAGTGTGAACGCGAGCCGATTTTCGATACCGATCAACCCACCTCGGATAGATCCACCTGTTTGTTTATTTCTTAGTTTCATAGTTATATTCAGGTTCAATGATCCGGGGCATTCCGAGTTTTTCCAAGCTCCATGGCGCTCTTAAACCTTACTAAACGCACCTGGCTAAATTTTCGATTTGTCCGGCCGCATACAACGTACTGCTCAGCTTTGTCGTTATATGACATCTACATGAAGACCTAATTTATCATGGCTGTGTCCTTATTTAACAAGCCCATCTCGTAAATAGGATAAAAAGCTCGGTTCATTGTACAGCAACAGACTAATAAACTGACAAAACCTCAGGCGTTGTTATACATATTGCCGATGCCTGCCAGTTCGCATGTTCAAAGAGCCGCATGGTGCAGGCGACCTTGACTGACCGCATGAAGACAGGCCATAAAAGCCCGGACGAGCACGTACACTATCACACATCCTAGAATAGGATCGCGGACAGACTCACAAATGATACTGAGGACAATTTTCAAGAGTCGGAGACCGCAACAGCTACACTTTATGGAAAACCTGCAAATAGATCAACACCATCGTGTTGTTTCAGTTTCTGAGTTCCCTAAACAGCAACTTCCAAGGGCGGAAGTTCATTACGCTTCTGAGTCAGTACTAAATGAACTGGATCTATACTTAAAATAGACCTTACTTAGTGGCAATCTTTTAGCTGCGAGTTTCTAGAAAGAGACTGAGGTCCCGTCCACACGTTTTCATTTCACTGAAAATAGACAAGATTGCGTCCTGACGACATCGTATTCAGATGATCGAAGTCTTTTGTGTTTTTAGTGCAACTGATCATCCACACGAAAACAAATCTGGGGGGAGGGGGGGGGGGGGCGTTTTCAAAAGTTTGCGTTTTCGGTGAATTTTACCATCCACACGAATACGATAGAGTTGCGTTTTCAAATCTTTTCACTTCAAAAGTTTAGGGTGTTTTTAGTGAATTCGATGTATCGTTTTCGTGTGGATAGGAGATGGAAAAACGCAACATAATGTTCGTGTTTTCAAACAAAAACGAATCCGTGTGAAGCGCCTGATTGCAAACGGATGTAGCGCTGATCCCGTTTCCTCACTAATCCAGGCGCAATATGTAGTGGTTTCACTAATCTGCCCGCTCACACACCCAAAGAACGTTCCTAAAAGTTTCTTCGTAAGTGAGTTGGCAAGATCCCATCCCCGAACATAGCACATTAGTCACGTAGCGGGGATCGTAAAAATAAAGTAATCAGGAAGATCAGCTTCTACTTGAACTACTCTGTCAGTGTGTCAGTTCTGTTCGTGAATATCAATAAACCCCTATGCGAAAGATACGTGCATGGTGATAGCTGGAATGGGTGTGAGTCGAAAATGATTTTTTCGCGTAATTCCGGCCTATCGAGCGTATATACTTCAGAAAACGAGATTATCGGGCACGCCCGGGGCATGCGGGTGATGTTATTAGGCCCTTAGCGCAAGATATGCCGCAATGGTCCAAACTGAGCTACGCAGAAAAACAGTCCGCTAGTGCGGCGAGGGATATAGAAGATTTCAGCAGATCTCATATAATAAACATCTTCTATAATCCCAGCCAATCCTTGGGATTGCATGGTGCGCCCCTCAGCCCAAGAATCGTATTTCCGTTGCGGAAAGACTGGGTCGACTACACGTACAATCACGTCCGGAATATTCTACCGGATACTGCCAAGGTTGCTAACATGACATCGGCTGCGGAATCAGATCTGAAACCGGCAGGAAATGCGTAGAAGAAAGCCTCGACGAAGTCTGATACCAAACTATATATCCGATATTTTTCTCGGAAACTTTTACCAGCTTGTCCACGTTTCACAAAGTATATATTCGTCGTTTCGTTTCATTACACTGAAATGAAACTACTTTTAGCAATTATATACCCTCTTAGCTCTTACAGCAGTAAATCGCGGCTAAGTCTCGTTTATAGAAAACGCCATTAGCGCACTGAGGTGGGCCCAAAACCTGCGGTTCTATGCTTCATTATATTCTGCTAAGTAGCGATAAAGGAAATGCGTGGACCACCGGATCGAGGACAGCAAGAGGAAATAGCTAATGTTGAGATTGTTTCGGGTAATGTTTTAGTGAAAATTTATAATAACCGCAACTGAAGGCAATATGTAGGTCACCCGCCATGAATCCCGCCAGCAGTCTATGGATTGATCTATAAGTATTTATGGCAAAGGAAATGAGTGGACCAGCGAACAGCACTTACTGATGTTGAAAAAATTGTTCAGAGCAGAAACTTGTAATTAGTGAAGGCCACAGATCACTGTCATGAAACCACCGGCTCTATGCTTCATTATATACAACCTGCTAAGTAGCGGCAAAGGAAATGCGTGGACCATCGGATAGCAATGTGAAATATTATGAGTCAAAACGTTGACACCGTTATTTAGAAGTAAAAACCTAATATGCTATAATAAAGTAAGTTTGCTAGGTCTAAATACCCCGACTCTTCGCGGTCTGTTTGTTACACTGTGCGTTAGGTTATTATAAAACTATACCACTCAAGTTCTTTTGCCCGGAAAATACAAAGCACTAATGTATGTTCAACAAAAAGCCGGAAAAGAACATTTGAAAATTATATATGCCTCACGGTGAACCAATCACCCCACAGAGACGCTATGGAAGTACGTCAAGTCTAAACTGTTCAGACGATATTGGGTGGTGCAACCCATAATGAAGTAAAACAGAAAAACAATTACTGCTCGGTGTGGCCGCCGTATGGACTGGTGCACAAGGCCAGCGACTTTCAAGAAACCTTCCTGGGACTATAACGAGACTTCTTGCAATACATTGGCCTTATTTTATTTCAGTCGTTGATGAGATATAGCAGCAAAACCACGTAAAACTTGAGGCTCCTTTGTCACACGGGTAGATAAGACAGAATATCGGCCTCTTGACATTTCCAGCTAGCTGTAGCACTCAACCTGCTTTTTAGCAATGCATAGACGATTTTAGCGTGCTTTCCGTGAGTTAAGAACTTTGTTATCACGCGAAAATTAGGTGTAAATTCACGCGCAAAGATATTTCATAACTAAAACGAACAATAACTTTATTTGAAAAAAATCAATAGGGATATAAACTAAAAGCAACTGAGTACAGGAGTGAAAACAAGGAAAAACTGCAGCTCCCGGCATAATCGCGTTCTACTATAAAAGAGCCATCATCCAGTATAAACCACTGGTCTAATATGGCGCGCTGTCAGTCAAGTATGAATGTAACCTATTACTCAAGGCTATCATTTTAATCTGCATATTCCACATACGGCCGATGCCTGAGCCGTTTCTGCCTTCCTTGTCCCACTGTGGCTCGATTTGGGTTTTCAACCGGCCGCCAAGCGCTAAATGAATCCTAAACATTTTTTCATTTGTGATTAGAGTGAAAACAAGGTTGGCAGCCGGGAGGCAGATTCATTATCACGATTGACGTCAAACAGCAGTCTCACTAATATTGGGCTTCGTCTCAAGAGGAAGCCTATTCTTCCAGTATTGGCGCGTCAGGAAACTGTCCGGCTTATAAACGGCTTTCAGCAAACAAAAGTTGCCAGACAAGGAAGTCACGTCCAACATCCAACACGCAAAACATGATCACTTTTAGACAAGCAAACACGCTGAAAAACTTGAAGCTGAAAGGCTGTGTTCCATGGCAATAGGGTAAATAAAGCAATTCGATCATCATATGACGGCAAATTTTCGAGCAATAAATTCTATAAATCAACATATCACCGGATGTTCATGGTTATTCTGGATAAAGTTGTTCGATACTGACTCTTTGGAGAAAGTCAGGCTGGCCTACACAAAGAGATAAGAAGCCAAATTTCCTAAGTTTCAGTTTGGTCATTGTTTGTTTCGTTGAGTGTCTTCGTGTGGCAAATTTCTCTTTGCCCACGCTCAGTTAATTTGCTCAAATTAGATAAAAGGAAGTCGATATTACTGTGGCGGAAACAAAATAACGTCAAACCTTGCTTCACACACACAAGAAAGATACCGACTATATTTTGTAGCTGGTCCAAATGGTAAAGAAGATTTATATGTCATTTGTCTCTCGGACCGCAGCGATGCCCAATATCCGGCAAAAATCGAAAGCCGTTTTTAGTGTTGTTTGATGGGGGTCGCTGATAATTAGCAAACGCTGATTGGTTGGTGTGTTGCATTTGATGTTCATTGCGGAGACTGCGATTGTCGAAGAGGAAGAAATAAGGGCGACCTTGTACCTTTCCTGTATCAACATGTAGTAGTTGTTATATATATATATCAAGGCGGAATAAACACGTATTTCTCTCAGTGGAACACGTTTCTCTTCGTTGCTTTCATGCCCTTCATGAAATCGTACCTTCAGTACCTTTAGTTCGTACCTTTAGTTCAGGTACCTAAAGAGTTAAAATGTCGGTGTCGCTTTTCGTGAACACGAGTCAGAAAGTCGGCGGTAAAAAGACACTTCTTGGAATTCCCACAAATAAACAGAGGGAAAATATAAATACTCTTCTTAGAACTACCAAACGAGAGAGCGCGGCAAGCAAACACAACCACTTCTTGAACCGCTTGTCCAAACAAACACATTTCTTAGAACTACTTGCTCAAATAGACATTCTCAGAACTTTTTGCCCAAATAAACACATTTCTTAGAACTGCTTGATACTGATTTGGATGTTTCGGTTTTTACTTTCCGTGAACGTTGGACAATTGCTAGTTCTATGTAGCATAGTATAGCTGTTTTAATTCTACTGCTCCAAAACACCAACGTTTGATAAAGCACAGCCTATAAAAGAGCACAGTTTTCTGAGTGTGTAAAGCAAAGTTTTCTGAGTGTGTAAAAACTGTGACAGCAATATTCACCGCAGTACTTCCAGTTCACTTGGGTTATTTCATTCAGTCTTGTTCAATGTACATCAAACAAACATGACTGTGTAGTATTCTATAGCTGCTGCATCTGAAATGTTTAATTGCAAAACTTCTTATAAGACAATCAGGGGTACGTGATTTCGACCCGCACACTGTTTGCTGTTAAAACAGGCCTGCAAATCCAATCTACACAATTTAATGTGTTGCTTTTGGCTGTAAACAAACATAGCAATTTCATCCAATCTACACAGTGCTGCTTTTAACCGGCGAAAGAAATATAGACAAACAAACAAACAGCAATCTTCCTCTGGAAATTCAGACTCGCATGCATAATGTAGATTCACACATGATGAATCGACTACGGGTGAATGTGTGAAAACTGGACGCCGTTAAGAACCCTCTGAGCGAATGTTTCGAGCGTTAGCCCTTCGTCGGGGCAAAGGCAAAGCTCGAAATTACGTCAGCACAAAAACCTTAACGGCGTCCAGTTTTCACACATCGATCCCTAGTAGATTCATCATCATACGGTTTGGTCTCCACGCCGACGCAGTTTAGATGTAGTTCTCCCAATGCTGACTTTCCATTGTAGATTCACGTAAACCGAGGTTAGACATTCTACGTGCAACGGCTGGGAGCGACACACACGCACTTTAGTCTCCGGATAAAATGTACTCTTCGATTCCTAAAGTCAGCAGACAACTATTCGCTTCCCGTGGATTTTCTTTACTTCCCTTGTCTTGTTTAGCATTTTCTTGGTATTCGCCTTTGTTTCTCACTTTTTCCCTCTTGGCAAATTTACCCTTTTCTCTTCTCTTCCCTTTTAGTTAGTTTTCTTTTACTGAGTTTTTTCCACTTGCCTTCAGTCTTGATATTTTCCCTTTCTCCTGTTCTATTCGGCTTGCCATTTGTCTGTGGTTGGCAAATTCGCTCAAAGCATTCATCTCCGTCGCAATGTATTACGACATTTTGTCCTCACCAAGTTTCAAACACGTCCACTTTTGTTGGCGAAATAATAGAGCACACTTGTCGTGGTGTCCTTGAGCCCTCTTATTTCAACACGATCCTATAACGGCTTTCTTCTTCTATATAAGAGCAAGATAAATTTGATAAATAAAAATCAAACATAAAATAAAAGACAAACAAAACAACAGCGCACCATGCATGAAACAAAACCACGAAGAAGAAAAACAAATAAATGTAAAACAAGCAAGAGTTTTATCGTGGGTAACCACAATAAAACTGCCCACTGCACGTGTACTTGTATCGATCACAAACGCTTTCTCCTCGGTCAAAACAAACACAAAAATCACATGCAATCAGTGCATGCAGAATATTTCCTGCCCCTAATCACTTCAAACACGTCTGTATGTAAACATACCAGCAAAATAACAACTCAATAACAACAACAACAACAACAACAACAACAATGATGATGACAACAACAAAGCTCTATAATACCCTTACCTCTTACTAACTGGACTATAAAATGACCTTCGTCCATAAAGTTCCTGACCATCTGGAGAATTGACCAAAAGAAACAAACAAAACAAGGCTACACATCAAACGTAAATGCCACACAGAGAAGTTTATGTATCACAAAAAACAAACTGAGTAAAACCAGCACGGTATCTTCCACCTAGTTTCTAATGTATTCTTATTGCCAGCCTCCTTCCTCCCTTTTTCCCTCATTCTTAGTCTTTCCCGGTCCCTCCCTCCTCCTCGTCCTTTCTTCCTTCCTTCACTCCTTCCCTCCCTTCTCCTCCCCCCCCCCCCCTCCCCTCCCCCCCTCCCCCCCTGTCTTTCCTCCTTACGCCTTCTATTCTTTCGTTTCTTTTAAGCGAAACATCGAAAAGTGAATTAGCGCATCAAGCAGGATGAAGTCCATTTCACTTTCTCCCTTGTGCACCCTTAAATCTTCCTGCATCATTTTAGGAAAGCGAATAAGCAAACAGCAGAACCTGAGGCGCATTAAACACTGATGTAAAAGCTGATCTGGCCCAAGGTGAGGACGAGGATAGTAAAGTACATTAACATATACAAGTTCTAAATCAAACCTCGTCATCCACCAAAACATAAATTCCTGTGGGTCCCAGTCTGTTAAAGAGAAGGAGTAAAATCAGTCTCCAAAGCCGAAAGTGACCAAGAAGAATGTTAAGGTTCATTATTATAAGGCACAGATAGTACGAACGCTCTGATTGGTTAATTAACCGGTCCATAACGTACAATACAAACCGGCACGTTCTTTTCTTCAACGAAGTATGCCACATAATAAATATCTTACATGATTAACCTCATTTGCTTGGTCCGTACTGTAAGTTATGGAACCTCGTATTTTTCTCGCCTTACGGTCCAAGCGCCTCGCCTCGGTCCGTAATTACCCGTACGGACCATGTACTCGGTTAATAAGCTAAATAAAATTTATTTACTGGTGAAGTCTTTACAGGCACGCCCTGAGGCTCAGTTTGACATTTAAGAGCAAGATGGTAAAGAACCAATCAAACTCTATTTGTGTTACCTATAAATAGCGACGACTTGTTCGGGCGTGAGATTGCATTTCGCCGACAGCTTCTTCCTCAACTCATTCAGGTCTAACGTTTCCAGAAACATAGCAAGATACTCTTTCATCCCCACGTTTTGTTGCGAGGACTCCAGACACACGTACAATGTCAAGAGAGGTCGTGTGGCTCTGCGAGAGCAAGATGACAACTCTATGAAGGACAACAGTAAACTAAGAACATAGTTTCCACCACAAACACTCAAATGACACACACAAAAAAAACACCAGTGAGATTTTCAGCTATATACCTTGACTGCAAAGTATTGTGAAGTCTTATGCCATCCGCAGGACCCAGTAATTGGATCATGTCTTGCCGAGTTAATCTAAGGAAGTCTGCACCTGTAATGACGAGATAAAACAGTTAAGCAAAGGGGATACTAGTGCATTTGTTGCAAAAAAAGTCGTCTCTTGATAAAGAAAATGCATGTGAAAATGTTGTGCTCTCGAGTTTCCTACAATACTAGTACTGATACTGCTGCTCCTCCTCCTGCTACTACTGCATTGTTGCTGCCGCTCTTATAACTATACTGACCTGTGTAGCTGGCAAACATGTTGAGGTAGGGTTGGAATCTGTTTCGTTGTAGCCAAGCCCTGGTCTCCTCCACTGTGGAGCCTGAACTCACTTCCTGAAAATATGACCAGAACCAACAAAGGCTTCCGGTGACTGTCATACGCCATAATCATGTATGGTGACGGCCAGGTAACGCCTGTCACTTATACCCACCGAATATCAACCCCCCCCCCCCGGTTTCCGGTCTTGAAAACCTTGATAATCCCCAATCCCATCATACTTACGCCCACAGCGAGCATTTGGTGTGGAGTTCCCGGGCTGTTCAGCGCGCTCACAGGGGACGCCGCTGTTAACCTGGGCGAAGGAGAAGGCGCTCCGGGCGTCCTGCACATAGAACAAATGATGTAAACGTTGGATGTGACCAGATAATTGTACGACAATCATACCCGTTGACTCCTGGTGCTAACACGCGGTTTACAGTTAGCAATTAATTTGTTAGAGCGGTTTTCGGACGACTCTTGGAAACTAATCACGCGAGTGCTTTGATTTTGTGTTTGCTACGCTTTCGGATTGGTCCAAACATGTTTAGCAGCATTCTTGGCCAATTAGAAACAAAAACCTGACTGCGATATGCTCACGCAAGCAAGCAGGTGGTGATGACGTTTACTCACACGCCTACAATTATTGGTTTGTTGCAAGCGTCTTCTTACAACCTTCGTGACTGGCACTGTACTGATTTTGATTGTCATCCAGATTTATCATACTTCTGGCGCTATGATGCACGGTTTACAATAGTTATATTTATATTATTCGTTCATAGTTTTGCATACAATCAACCACGTCTTGCCTTGGAGACATCCATCTGCTGTCCTGCACTTCTTCCACTTTTTCTATAGGAAGCTGTGGAGATAAAGGCTGTTGGTAAATAGCACTAACAAAATCATGAATGAGTGCATGAAACTAATTTTGGCATTCACGAATGTTGTTTACAGTACACGTACGACACAAAAACATTCAAACCAAACTGAGTCAAGTAGAACTCGACTCGACTCGTAATCGGCGCGTACTAGAATCGTAATCGACTCAAATTCGAATCGTAATCGACTCGTACCCAAGTGGTACTCGACTCGCATTCGACTCGTACTCAACTCGTACTCGACAAGTATTCGAGTCGGACTCGACTCGCAATCGACTTGCCATCGACTCATAGTCGACTCGTATTTGACTCGTAATCGACTCGTACTCAACTCGTACTTGATTCGTACTCTACTCGCACTCGACTCGTGCTCGACTCGTAAGCGACGGATACTCGATTCGTACTCGCCTCGTACTCAACGCGTCAACTCGACTCCGTAAAATCAGAAACAGGGCTAGTTTCAATGCGACACTGCATTACAGTAGTGTGAATCAACAGAACATGTGTAGTTGCTGCACGTAGGTGGTGAAGTGAAAATTGATAAACAAAAAAATTCTCAGCATACCTCTTTAAACTCCGTAATTTCTGAGGATGGCATCAGCTGGCCCTGAATAGAAATTAAACCAGAAACGTCAACCCTATCATCCTTACAATTTCTCTCATCTCTTCGTATAGAAACTGTATTACTGAAATTTGATAGTTGAATCACCTTATATACAGCAACTGTTAGATGTCAGGTTCTCCTACTCTACTGCATAATTCTGTGGTTTTTTGGTGAAAGGAAAAACTCTACTGCATGAATATCAAGAGAGACCAGAGTCTGAAACTTTTCCAGCTTTCAATGGCTAGTCAGTTACAAGTAGTTGGGTATAGAAATTGAAGGTGATCTCTTGCTTGGACTCAAGGTGGCAACATCGAAGGAGACAATGTTGTCGCAACAATGTGTCCTTGTTTTGCCAGGCCTTTAGACTGTCATTTATCCTAGCACTCCTCACTCGTATTGTTCAGAACACGTTAAAAAATATTACAGATTTAAAAAGCGCTACTCACATCTAACGGTTAAAGGCCACAAGGTTACAAGTAACAACATAACTTACGATTTCATCTTGCGTCTTGCCTTCTAACTTTTGCAATTCTGCTTTGTGTTTTCTGTCAGCGCCTTTAGACTGGAACAAAACGACTCAGGTCAACCATTTTGCAGGCTCTAAGTAATAAGCTGATTGGTCTTTTCTTCAAAGTAAAACCAATCGCAATTACTTTGGGTTCTGGTTGATTGAAACTGTAATTAGGTTGGTTTTGGTTTTACGTCCTGATAGCTTGCAGTTCTACATACCCTGAATACTTTAACTTGGCACCCTGAGCTGTGACAAGGAGTGGAATCTGGTAGTGCATTTGGCTCCCTTGTGTCTATCTGTAGCATGAAAGGCACTCCACTTTCACCACCTAGGTTGAAAAAAGGAAGCTGTGTACATCAGAGAGATTGATTTCTATTTTCAATTTTTCAGTCTCTCAACAGAGATACAGTGTTATTAGTGTATCATAGAACTGGATGAAGAGCAACACTCACCTCCTTTTCCTTTCGTGAATTCAGAGCTGATGCAGTTCACCTGCAAACAAAAAATTATGTTGATTCAAAAGGTTTTGTTGGCTGCCAGTCTTAGAAATAGAGAAAGCAAAGATTATTGGTACTGTCAGTATCAGTATCCATGGCTACATGAAATCTTTACATGGTAGCAGTTGGTAGTGGGTGGGGTGGCAAGGCGAGAGGAGAGGAGAAGGTGTGGTGGTGATGGTGGAGGGGGTGGAGGGGGTGAGGGGTAGTGATGGTGGTGGAGGTGGGGTTGAGGGTGAATGTTTTTAGAATCCATGGCAACATCAAGTAGAAGATAAAAAGTATAATATTTGTCTAAAAACACTGTTCACATGACAATTTTAAATTTGATTAGACTTTGGAGAAATCCTGGTATATTTTCACATCAACTTCTTAAAAAAACTGGCCAGATTTGGGCACTGACTACTTGTACAAACATCACCACAGTAAAACAATGTGACCACTCACTATAATGTACAACTTGGCTTCCATTTTTGGATCCCACTCAAACTCATAGGCATTCTGCAAATTGCCCTTGCTGCGGATATTGTGAATCCCAGATGACATGGGAACATCTGAGATGAAGAAACAAATTTAAAACTAGTCCTGGCTCAATCTAGAGGCCAGTGACACAGCACATATAACCTAGATCGAAGTACAAGTACATGCAAAATAGATCCATTTTTTTATTCACTAAAAGAGAACCCACTGGTAGAGTCAAAAGCACCAAAATGCCATTATTTTGATGGCCATCACAGAATATTTATTTCAGGTTTACCCTAAACATTAAATTTTGACAAAAATATTGTCAATAAGTAACAAAATTTGGCCAAGAGAGTATTATTAATTTTGTGGCAGAATGAGAAAAACTTTTTTTAAATATATATTTAAAGTTTCAGCTCTTTAGAGTTCATGATTACATAAAGAACAATTACCTATCTCCAGAATCCTGTCTGCTGGACGGTTGTGTTTCCACTCTTCATATTTTTCAGTTTCGTGAACTTGCAGTTTCCTCTCATAAAAACACAACTTTACCAAACTCTGCCAAGATATTGGAAGGCAAAAACATATATATTTCCTTATACGACAGCACAGGAACATAATTAAGTAAGAGATAGATATCAGAGAACAGAGAACAAAAATGAGATGAGATTATCACAAAGTAATATAAATCAATATTTCAAATATTACAGCAAAAGTCCAAAAAACATATGTACTTTTAGACTAGAATTAGTTAAATCTTATATGGCTTATATGTCTTTTTCCTCTTTTTCCTCTTTCTCCTCTTTTTCTTCTAACTTTATATCCGTTTATGATCCTTGTGTGTGTTGTGTGTGCATATGTGTATTTGTGGTTCTTTATACTTTATTCTTATCTATTAATATTTGACTGTAAAACTGTAAAATTTATGTATACGTAAGCCCCCTCGATGAGCCATGAGTTCTTGGGGTAAACGCCCAAATATGTTTAAATAAAAAAAAAAAAAAAAAAAAATCTTATATGGCTGCATTAGTAATATATTGGTCTATAGTTTATAGTTAGTGGTTACTTTTATTATAACTTATTTCTCTAAGTTCTGTTAGGGGTTGGATATCAATAATTGGGATGCAAGTCCTCTTTCTTCCTCCTGTCATTAGATACTCCATTACTTTGTATTCAATATTTAGTGCGTGTATGAAAAATTTAATAAACTAAACTAAACAGTTTGTATTATGCTGCAGTCAGAGCTAACCTTCAAAAGTTGTCCTTCATACTTAGATACATCTGATGACTGGTAATGAAGGTTCACAAGATAAGACTGCCCTGCAACAAAAATCAATACAGTTATGCAACTAAAAACAACAGCCATGCAAGTGATCAATAAGTTTACCAATCAATCAACCAGTCAGTCAGTCAGTCAGTCAGTCAGTCAATCAATCAATCAATCAATCAATCAATCAATCAATCAGTCAATCAATCAATCAATCAATCAATCAATCAATCAATCAATCAATCAATCAATCAATTAATCAATCAGTCAGTCAGTCAATCAGTCCATCAAACCTACAGCACAACCTTCAGTACCTTGATTTAAGTAGGTCAGAGTATCTTCACACAACTTCTTGGATGGTGATGTAGGAGCTTTGAGGGCATGGTGAAAACTGTAAAAGTCATACAATATTAGGAATGTTTCCAATACAACTCTGAAATTCTGTAGACCAACAAAGAAAAATTTTACTATGTAAAAAATATATTGCACTTTTTCTGTCTAAAATTACTGTAAAACTATGGAGTAACATTTTATTACATTATTTTTCTAGCTTTTCATGTAAGCTTGCATAATGATTTATAATAAGTGTATTTCTCTCTCTCTCTCTCTAATTTTTGCAATTTTTAAATTATTGACTCCTAAAGAATTGATAATAAATAAATCTCATTTAATCCAATTCTGCCATATTTCTAAAATGATTCACTCACCTGCATTTTGAACAGACTACAGCATTTCCCCGAGGGCTATGATTTGGGACAGTACCACATGCAAGAACTTCTTCTTGCTTCATAGCGCTGGGCTGTGAGGAACTGACTGAATTTCTGTTGCAAGCAACATGCACACATAACATCACATTACTATACATGTATACAACCAGCATATTTCCTGAAGGACTCCACTCCAACAAGAAAATTAAAACTACAATCTAGTCAAGTCTTCACTTCTCAGCTCCATCACCCTCTTCACTCCTGAACTCAAAAGATAAATTCTCCTGGCGACTACACGAAAGGGAAAATGGTATGTGTAGTGTGGTGAGAATTATCAGCTCTATCAGCTTTCATTTTGAACTGATCAAAGTGTTGCAGGAGAATTCTAATTGGAGATGATACACAGATACAGGAGATTTCAGTATAGAAATACAGAACTGTTCATTACATACTGGTCAGCAGATACACTACAAAATGCATATGATGAATAAAATTAGCACTGAATAAGTGCACAGGATCTCTTTGCTTCTCCCACCCCATTTTCTCCATTGACAGAAAATGTGATGACTGGCTTACTGAGATGGGGCTGTTAAATCCAATGTCTCCATGTCTGGAAACACTGAAGATAACTGATCCTGAAATATTGGTAGGTTGAGGACATCACTGAAACATGAAAACAAAACACATAACAAGTTTCATATGCATCTTTCCACCTTTTCTGAAAATGTACTAAGATGGCACAATTTTACTGTTTATTTTTGTATCTTCAATCTCCTGAGCTACAAGTGTAGCATAAAATTGTATCTCAACTTTACCACAACCAACATAAAATACTTGACAATATCTATACTTATCGATGGAACCAAAAATCTTCAAATTTATAGTACAGACTAACTTGTCAGCAAGTGTATTTGACAGCAAATATTTCATTGTACCCAACTCCCTCTCCCTCCCCAAGGATGAGATGGGAAGTGGGTAGGGGAGCTCTCACACCTCACATTTTATGAGGGTAATTTTGTGTTTTCTAGGAAGGGGAGAAAATCACAATATTTAATTCAGCAAACTGTGACTTGGAGCAGCCTTTTTGTAATGGCTGCCTTGTCCAAGCTAAAGAAACGCTATACTAACTGATTTATAGCACAAACTTGACAAACACCGACCGCATTAGTATAAATTAACATCAAATTGACGTACATTACTAATTTACAGACAATGACAGTAAGCTTGCGGTTTTTCCACACATTGCCGAGCTTTTACCGTAAATTTAGCCCCTTAATTACCTAAAAAAAGGCGAAGTAAGACGACATTTTTCACCACTTCCGCAATCTGTTGTTAAATATATAATTTGGAGCTAATAGCGGGAAAATATCGGCCGTGTTGTTGTCTGAAAGAACGGGACAAAACCCTCAAGAAACGAATCCAACCTTTTTCTTCAAACGAGCATCAACTTTACAATTAAGCGTTTTTTTTTTTTGCAATTAACCGCGGAAGAGAAAACAAACAGATGACTTTTGTGGGTACATACCTCATGTTGTAGGCGCCATCAGGAATCTCGTTGCCCAGACCTGACAAATTAAAGAGCTCCGAAGCAAGACCTGCATCCTGATCCAAATCATCGATTCTCCAACTAGCCATGTTATCTATCTCGTTATTGTATTACACCCAAAACCTTTTCTCTGATCTCTGAACACAGATTTTAGGCCAGACAACGTTTTGACGGCAGAATGAACTGGCACGTGCCACTCGTCCCCAGGGCCCTCTGCGTGAGAGGCTTCTCACGCGAAACACCCTGGGGACGAGTTGAGCACGTGCAGCACCGGAAGCGGAAACGAAACCTTAGAAATATTCAGCCACTCACAGACTTAGTTGTTTTAGTGTCTTTCTTTTTACCACACCTCCCCCCCACCCTCCACCCACATAGTTCACATGTAAAAGGACATGTTATTCTTCTCAATTCTTGACACAAGAGTAATAAATATAAACATTTTTTTTTTTCGGAAAAAAAAAAAAAAAGAATGACTTTAGAAAACTTCACAAGACTGATGGTCTTTACAAACACAAATGTTAATGATTTAAAATACGTAAAGAGTCCATATTTAGGGCATATGCACAAAAATTACACTGAATGGAAAATGTAGTTGGAAGATTTATTTCCACTCACTGCTCTACAAGAAAGAAACTCAAAAAAAGGCATTCCTTCAGTCAAATATTAACTCCATAAAACACCAAACACTTGCTCACTTTATAAGTACAAACACTAGTCCATTCTATGCTTTTTACAGAATACAGTATCATGAAATCAAGATTGTTGTAAAAATTGCAAAGTACACACTGTTGTGCATGGATGGTAACATGTAGGACAAATACCACTCATACAGTTGGACAAATACCACTTATGCAAGAACTGTACATAGTTTACTAATAGGTTCTTTTCAATTTGCTCATTAGGTCAGACACAAAAAATGAACGTTAGTTAAATAAATAATATTCTAGATTTAGTAGTAAGAACTGCATAGCACTAAAATGAAATCACATTAATTTTTTTGTATAAAATGTTTCTGACACTCTACTACTAAATTTATATCCAACCAAAAAAGTTTAGAGCTCAAACTGACATGCTGCTATAATTGTGTAAACATAACAAACGATTTATTTTTTACAATATAATACTAAAGCTGTTATTCAGTTATAAAGAAAGCTACAGTACTTGATTGAGCCTGTAGCCCTAATTGGCCTTCTGTCGTGAGCAAACCACCTTCTGTAAGTGACCAACCAGGCCTGACCAAAGTGATCACTTGCAGGAAGATCCACTGTATACAGCTTGGAATATTGCACAAATATTTGTCACACTTAACTACATAAAAATATCAATCAGCCAGGACTTCCTTCGTTCCACCTCTTGCATCTGGTTCTTCTGGCTGGGTTTCCTTTTCTTCACTGGCATCTAGTTCTTCTAGCTGTTGGTCTATCACACCCTTCACAGTCTCCAAGTCTCCTTTATTCAGTTCTTTGACCAGCAAAAGGACAGCTGACAAAATGTTAGCATCCTATCAGAAAAAAAGTGGTTCCGGATGAAAAACGAAACAAATATAAGCTAGCAAAACTATGGCTATCATATGGCATGTGTCACAATTGACATACCAGTGAGGAAATATGAAACAATAAACATGTTGCCATATGTTTCCATGTTATTCATACCTGTACTATCTGTCCTGCAAGTACACATACCCACAACATCCTGATCGTCACAAAACATACCATATATAAAGTCTGCTTGTTTTTCACCAAAGGCTTAGGAATTCAGTTTACATAAAGACATTACACCAACTACATCTATAGGCACATGTTATATGGTATAACATCTAGAGTTTGTTGCTGTTGTTGCTAGGTGTATTAATAATAAACAAATTTGGTATTTATTATACTTACCCCTGAATTACCACCTTGAAGTTTTTCTGCTCTGGAGACATTGTTATCAACAGAATCGGCACCATCAATACCTAGTTTGAGCGGTTTAATGCCCAGTTCAGCACGAAGTTTACTGAAAAATAAAACAATGATGGCATGCTGTTTTTAACACGTTTACAAAGTAATGGCATCCAAGCCATCCTTGAGATTCACAAGCCTATATATAAGACTGTTATTAAAGTTGGTAAAACTTTTGTTTCTCTTGTTTATTCAATCAATTTCAATCAGTATTTTTGATACAAAAAATATTTTGTTACTCAAATTATTCATACTCCTGACTATTATAAGATCAAAGACTGGCCTCCCCCCTACATCTGCATAGAATTGGGTTACTTTTAGTTTTTTGCATACACCTATTAGATTGACAGATGGACAGACAAAAAGGCAAGCACATACATAGAAGGATACACAGTTGCAGACAAACCTACTGACTGCAGGTATATAAAATATGAAAATAGATACTGTAGATAAATGGCTACAAGGATGTCACAGCACTATCACTTACTTTGTTTCATCAACCAAACTCGTCCTGACCAGCTCAGCCTGTCCATCTGAACACACAGTACAAATTAAAAACAACTATTAGCAAATGGCAAGTGATAGATACCATTCTGATAAATGCCCCAACCAAAACTCTTAAGTGCATGCACAATATTTTATATGAACATACAGGTAGCTGTCTTACCTGATTTTTCCTGTATCCACTTTGGCTTTTCCTGATCACCATTCAAAACATCCTTTGAGAAACAATATGATGATAATATACTACACATTAAAATGGCATTTTACATAACATTGGTTTTTTGTCCATTTCTTACAAATTAATAAAGAGTGCACTTTACTTGAGTTGTAGACAGATCAGAGTGCACTGGAATGTCATCTGGTGTGGGAATATCTTGCCCCTCTTTTGATGCCTCCTCAACCTCTGCTTCTTCAACCACTGCATAACATAGAACAGCTGGTCACCCACAGTGCTGTAACAATATGTCAACAGTGTATCTAGTCTCAAAAGAATGCACCCATTTAATAAATAGATTGTCCTTTAATACTTTACTTACCTACATTATCCAGTTTATTTAGCTTTGGAAGATTTTTCAGAACAGTTGTGCGATATTGTTGAGTTCCTGCACAAGGGTTGTCAGAAAGCCAGAGCACACGAAGCCTTGGGAGATTTTTCAGAAACCCTATCTCAGTGATGTCATTAACATTGTTTTTCCTCAAATACAACTCTTTCAGTTTTGGACCTGTCATAATAATAAATATAAGAAGAGAACAACAACAACCAACCAAGTCATTTCAATCTTCAAATGAACAAGACATTCATGCTTGCAACAAACTGATAAAATTTTGAAGATTATTATGGCTATACAGTCCCTCTTCTACAGTATGGTTGATAGATTTTCTGATTGATCAATATTTATTGGCTGTTGATTTATAAACTCTCATAGACATATAGGCTCATTTCAAACATTGCGCCACTCCTATGTCAAACTTAATAACATGCATACAATAATTTCTGCATTCTGATTGGCTGAGCATGTGTCAATTTATCCCAAACAGTGCAAAAATGTGTAATTAACAGTGCAGAAATGTGAAATTAAGAGTGCAGAAATTTGAAATTGAAAATTGCTGATAGCTGGCACGTGTATTCGTGGCAAAGCCAAACAAAACAGAAAGCGTTTTCATTCCTTAGGATGATTCTGATTCTGTTTCGAGAAAACAAGTTCTTGAGACACTTTTGAATTGTAACGAAATTGAAAAAAAAAAAAAAGCATGCCGTAAATTATTGTATGCATGTTATTAACAAGTAATCACATGATTTCTCGTGCAATTTTGGAATAAATGAGCACTTGTAAAGTTTCAAAGACCACAAATTGCACTCGCATGGCACTCGTGAAAATTTACTCGTGTTCATTTATTCCAAATTGCACTCGAAATCATGCAATTACCTATACAAACTAAATTGAATTTGGTTTGGCTAACAACAATAGCAGCAGTTTCAAATGTTGAACTACTACACAGCATATTTCTAGAAAAAATACTTGTCAGATTTGGGACAATATAAATATTATATTCAAATTTGGACCAAATGTTGCACAACCAATCATAATGAATAAATCGGGAATATATAGAGAGATAAAAAGACATGGGTAATCATTGATACATGGAGTATGGATCATGGGTCCCCTCCTGAAAGCAGACCCACAAACGAAGCCACTCGTGGGTCTGCTGTCAGGAGGCTAATGTAATGGACAGGTGGGACCATAAAGTATACACAGGCCAGTGGGTTCATCGAGAGATGCAGATACATGAATGGACATATGAAATGCTGCTGATACAACATGCATATTGGAAGGAATGGTACAGTAAGCAAAATCCCTCAAGGTGGCAATGCTGTTGACACTGAAAAAAAAAAAAGAGAGAAAGCTTAACTTGTATTTAACAAAACATTTAATATTTTGAGGAAATAAACATGGGGAACCACATATAATTACACCAGCCCCTCCACTATTATTTATGGGCAACTCATTGTGTGGCTGCATGATGTGCTGAATTCTGTACTGTCTTGTCACTGTACAGTTTATATCAAAAACAGTACATCAATCATTAGTAAAACTGTATTAATATTGCAAGTGAACTCAACTACAGACTACCCAGTACTTTATTTAATTAAGTAATAAATATAAAGTATAAAGTAATGGTATAACATGTGAGATAACGGAATATGGTTTGTTGTATATTAGATTACATGGCTGCAATTAAGTTACTACAAACCTCAAACTTAGGACTTCCACATTTGGCATCTTATGGAGTACTGAAAGCTAAAGAACAGAGAATATAATATGTTTAGTGTGATACCAATTCTAAACAAACAAAATACAAACAAAATATAAACTCAAAAAACTTACTATGTACTGTTGCTCAGGTGAAGTTTGATAAAC
The DNA here is from genome assembly GCA_964036295.1 of Plumapathes pennacea. Classification (NCBI taxonomy): domain Eukaryota; kingdom Metazoa; phylum Cnidaria; class Anthozoa; order Antipatharia; family Myriopathidae; genus Plumapathes; species Plumapathes pennacea. The sequence goes on along the minus strand of OZ038464.1, from coordinate 23,438,443 downwards.
TTGCTAATGAAATTAATTGACTCAGGCAAGGTCCCGAAAATAAGTATCAGCATTATAAGATGTGCAAGTGCAGGGGTTAATTTTTTGACATGGTTCAATAATTTACTGTTTTCTGTAATTTACCAAATTGACTCAGTTGACAATATATACAAACGTCTCTTGGGGGGTAGTCTGGGGGTCGTACAGCACCAAAAACGGCTTCTAGTGAGGCACTGCATACTGATTATACTTACATCACAAATCTCGCAGCCCCTGTGGAGAAACATAATAAGATTATACAAAGCACTTCACTATGACAACAGAAAAGTAACGACATTTACAATATTTAGAACCACACTATAGACCAAAATTGCTCACCAGAAATTCAAGTTTTTCACATTTTCCAGTGATGATGCCCGAGCTCTAGACAAGATCTGTTTTTCCGTTAGTATAGACATTTCAAAAATAGTTTTAAAGGTGAGAAAATCTTCGTAAAATCAAGTCCCTGTCAAAGAAAATCCGCCATTTTGTGCCATTTCCATTGGGTAATCCGCTGGACACCCCACTCCACGCTACGGAAATAGACGAGACTCTCCGAAGATTTTCGGATCTTCCCGTCCGGCTTTCGCCTCGGTTTAGCCTCGACCTCGATCAACCGCGCGACACGCAGCGCAACCTCGCAGAACAAAAATTTGTCCATGTTTTGGTCTGAAAGCATGTGACAACTCATGGCGATTTCTGTAGCTGTTCTGACATACTTGTAGAGGTTTTTTGTGGCCTCAGTGAGGCTGCACACTCTCAAAGAAGATTGTTTCTCGATGATTTCTAATGAACGAAAAACAAAGGCCGACTTCACGTGCAGGAAACATGACAAGCAGTTCCAAACTCATCACCGGAAGTTCACCCATCAACCAAGGATGCCATGACATCGAACGGGTAAGCTGACATTCAGCATGAGCATTGGTAGGATCTAACTTTGTTATCTCAAAGGCGCGACAGAAATATATGTTCATTCCTTGGCGTGTTTGATTGTGTGCTTCTGGATGACACAAAAATTGTTTATGTACATTTCAAGTTTCATATTACGTACGCTTTTGTAAACTTCCTCATTGCATGAGTTCCAATCAATTCAAGTCCTGCGATAAAAATCCAGGCAGTTAAAAATTTCAAAAGATGTATGGAAGTTATAATGAGGTTCATGTTGCAATGGAAAGATTGTTTATTGTAAATGCTTTCGTGGAGGCATGTGAAGGTGGATATGTCCAGGTTCAGTAAGTACACTTGCTTTGTAGTTCAATGCTGAATGATTTATTGTCAACTGTCCAAATCTGGACCCCATATATTGTACGGATTAATTAGTCTGGACAAAAGTGATCAGAGGCAAACTTAATGATTCAGCTTCAGTCATATGTGAGATATAAAGTAGTTCAACACAGAGAAACCTTATTAATGTCTTGTCAGTCAGGTAATAAAGTAATATAATTGAGCAATTGATAAACAATTACTGTCATCACCCTTATCCTCATCACCATCATTATTATTATTATTATTATTATTATTATTATTATTATTATTATTATTATTATTATTATTATTATTATTATTATTATTATTATTATTATTATTATTACTATTATTATTATTATTATTTATCATGAATTATTATTATCATTGTTTTCATTGTTAATTTTGAAGGACCCCAGCCCTGCAGCTCAGCTTGCTCTTGAGATTGTTGATGATATTATTCTTGGTGTGTGCTTTGACATACATCGTTCCATCAAAGAAGGCTCAGTCACGCTGGAATTACTTGATGATGAGTGAGTTAAGTTTTGACCCCTGTATATATGACTGTTTTGTGTCATTTATTATTGTTATTTTCTTCTTGTTGTTATGCATGCAATGCTTTGTATTCAGTCATGCACCACTGTATCGGTCAGTCCTGTCTGTCTTGTATTATTAATAGTAGGTATATATTACCTGCCAGTTTGTTTGCATGCCTGTCCAACTCAAATTCTCTCATCTCTTTTACATTGCTTGCATTTGGAAATTAACCAAGGATTCTGAAACAGCATGGTAAGTTACAGGCATGTTCTGCAAAATAGATTTGTGATGTCTACAGTCATGTTAACTCATTCCCCTAAAAAAATGGAATAATTCAGTCAAAATTCAAAGCAGCCTATATTCTAACAGAGCATAGTGTAGTTTCAAAATTATTAGTTTCTACGAAAGTCAAACATCTTGCCAAGACCCTGCAGGATTCTGCAAGACCATTAGGATCTTGCAGGATTTTGGCTGACAAACTTGGTAAGATCTTACAGTACATAATATTTGCAAGATCTTGCTAGATTTTGAGAAGATAATATCCAAGATTCTCAACCTGGGCAGGTAAACCCTTCCCACAAATGAAATCCTTTTCAGATTACTAGGGCATGATGGAAAGTTATTTTTTTTCTTTTGTCCCACCCTGACCCACCCATAATCTTTTTTGTTTTTGTTTTGGTTGATACTGTATATTCCAAATATTCTGTCATTCTCATTCCAGAATAGTCCCAAAAGAATGACTCTAAATCTCAGAAATGTTGACCTTTGCAAACTAATCTGAATTGATTGTTTACAGAAGTGGTAGATAGTGATGGACTGGATGTGTTTGGTCAATTGCCACTTAAGAAGCCAGTTGAATGTGTCTGCCCAAACTGCCAGCGAAACATGGCAGCCAGTCGATTTGCACCCCACCTGGAGAAGTGCATGGGGATGGGGCGGAACAGCAGTAGAATAGCAAGCAGAAGGTATAGCTATCAAAAGCTCTGAGCTATTCTCCATGTCTGTGGGTATAGTATAATTTATCTCTCAGGTAACAATACCTAAAAGAGTCCTGGAAGTGAAAGGGCTGAATATCCATGTGTGTGTCTGTGGGGACTAAATTATGCATTTGGAGTGTGGTTATACACAAGAGCCTGGTAATATACTCTACAGAAACTTTGGGCAGGAGATCTACTGATGGCAACAAATCCTGACTACATAGAAATGCTATAAATACAGCTACAGTATATGATGGTACAGTGTTCAATACAGTGTCCTAACAATTTATTTGTGACAAATTCTGAACACTGTACTTGTAGAGCCTTGGAGTCCCAGAGAAAACATACGTGTATAAATTAAAGTTCAGCAACTTTATCCCTGGCAGACTTGCCAACACAGGAAATTTAAAGGATGACGATGATGATGATAACTTATTTGATGATGATTGGACATGGAATTTAGACAGCAGAAAACCTGGTAAGAAGTAGCTGTTAGTTTTGAGTCAAGATGTGTCATTTATACAGTACAGTCTTCTGAGGAACATTAAAACCTGTTGTTTTTCATTTAATTACATTTTGTTCATTGGATCATTTTCTCAAGTCCTTGAATATCGTATCTAACCTACCCAAGATATGCATGAACATGACTCACTTTAATAAATCACAGCTGCATGCTTTCCTTGCTGTTTATTACAATAAATACTACTTGTTGTTTTGGGGTACATAATCAAAATAGAAAAGAGACTTAATCAATGCAACCAAAGACTATTATTAAATAACCTGGCAACTTATGAAAGCCTTTTTTTTTTTTATTATTAATTTTTTGACAGGAAAGAAAAATAAAAGAGAGAAGGTGAGTCCATTGCTTCACTGCAGTGAAGCAGATATGAGGTAGAGATGCAAAGTGTACTTAAAGAAAACAATACATGATGTACCATACACTTTTACCACTGTCACTAATATCAATTTTGTATAACCCTGTACTTGTAATATTGAGAATGGGTTTATTATTTAATATAATTAGTGGACTTTAGAAGGCTTGCTTACTGATTGCCTAAATTTCAGCAAGGAAATTCACCAAGGAGAGCAAAAGCGCCAAAACGAAATGGTATGCATTTAGTAATAGAGGAATTGACATTAACTAACTTCTGTTAATTTATGTACAGTATACAATTTGTTGTAGTTACGGATTATATGTGGAAAGCACTCCATGTGGGCTGCCACCCTGAAATATTTGAATAATTTCATAAATCAATCCAGAAATGCTAGTCAGGAGCTTAAGCCAAGATCCTACAAGAACTTATTTAGTTATTTATATCTTTCTGAGAAAGAACATATTAAAAATAAAGTAATGACGGGATTGACCCACAAGAACTTGCCTAGAGAAGGAGTCACATTTTTGCTATTGAATCAAGTGAAGAAAGCCAGGTTGTTTTGTGGATTTTTACTTTTAACTTCACGCAGGAGAAGCTGGAACACCTCGTCCTGGAACACCCAGCTCAGTCAACAGTGGAGAAATTCCTGTTATCAAGGTTTGTGATCCAAGAGTCCTCCTATCTTGGTCACTAAATTCACGTTTATTGGAGACTGTAGCCACGGTTTAACTTCGTTATACCGTAATCTGTTGTTTTCCCAGACTGGTCCAACGTTATCTGCTTTTGAAGCACTCAGTCTTGGTAAGTGTAAATATGCAGGACATATGTAGAGATTGCAGCTGTACAGTATGCTGTGATCTCAATACAATGTCTTAACTTTTCTAGTTACCGTACAAAGGTTTGTTTCAGATGAATAAAACAGTCTCACTTACATGTATTTCATTTTTCTTTGTTTCTGTAGATGAAAAAAAAGCTCTGCTGTCACAAGTATGTACATTTACAGTGCCCTTTTGATGTTCTATTTTCACAATGCTCAGTAAAGTAAACACACACATGAAGACTTGCTTTAATTTGAGAATTGCACTTATGTAATCTTGTACATGGAGATCTGATAATTCCTAGTTCTGGCATTATTATGCAGGTGCACATGAAAAGTACCACTATGAAATTTGAATTATCCTAATAATATTGATACACTCATAAAGGGAACAGTTTCGTTTGGCACTTTGACTTTTGAAGATTTAGGTACCCGAGCCGATTAGATCAAAAGCGACACCACCTGATTTTATAGGTTGTTATTTTTTTAAAGGAAGGAAAAAATATACACATTATACGGTAGTCTTTTCACAATGGACTAAAAAACAACGGTCGGAAGCTCTGCCTTTTTTTTATTTCACTGTAAACTCTTCTTTTCTTCAGACTTGTGGTGTAATATCTGAGCACACCGGGCGTATGTGCACTAGGTAAGCCGTCTTTTGTTTGTTTGTTTGTTTGTTTTTCAAATCTCGCAACAAAATGATAAAAATATAAAAAGCGACCACCTTATAAGCGACCGCGACCACAAGGCTCATCGATTGAGTTTTTTTTTTTTTTTTTTTTTTTTTTTTTTTTTTTTTTTTGCATTTTATAAGAAAGTAGTGCATCCTCCTTAAAAAAAAAAAACACCAACCGGACAAAGCACTGACATACACTGTATGCAATGTAACGTGCAACAAGACAAGCGGTTGATTTCTTACAACTCTAGTTCTTATCGAGCCAAGAAAGCCGCGGTGTTTGATATTGGTTGTGGCTCAATTGGGCCGCCTATTGTGACAAATTCCCGTAAGCCTGGTTACTTACGCGAGTTCGCACTAAATACAAGGATGTTTGCTTGTCTCTTTGCAGAGATGGGTACCGCCGCTATATTTGGTAAAAAAGAAATTTGTTTTCATCGAACAAGCAATTGAACTCCATCACGAACAAGAGCAGATAAGAGTTACGCTGTAGAAGGGAACCAAGTTTCGTATTTGTAGCCAAACACATACAAAATAGCGGACATCCCAGAAGTACTGTACGTGAAGATAAAAAGTACATTTTGTTTGACGGTAACTTTAGTTGTTCGCAATGTTTCGGAACGTACGTTATTACTTTGCAGATCTCACCGCTGCCCTCAGCACACAGATGATCAGCGCAAATCTGTAAGGCTACTTCTTATAGGTATGAAGTGTTACGATGCTTTTTATAGATGTATCACCAAATCATTTGCCATGCACAACATAGATTGAGCGTTGTTCGCGAGGAGGTGAAAGACCTCAAGAGGAGGGGGATGGATTCCAACTTGTATCCCAGAAGTTAGTTTAACAAAATTTAGGTTTGTTATTTTTAGTAATAACAATACAGTCAAGAAATGCACAATCTTTCGAGTTTCTCTGACTTTTTTCTCTATAGGTCAACATGATATTGAACTTCCTGTAGGACGGATGCGCCCTGATGGGTAAGTAGTGCTACGCTATTTCATGTTTATGCGAACAACTTAACTGTAAATTTTCTCTATGCCGTCCATACTGTCTTCTCACATGACATTTTAGAGTTGATATAGACACGTGACATATACTAGGAGTTGGCATGGAAACAACTGAGTTGGTATGGAGACGTGACATGCGAGACTGATATGGAGACGTGAATATTATTGTGGATATGTGACATGAGTGGATATGGAGGAGTTTAATTGGAGACGTGACATGTTAGTGTGGAGACGTGAGTCACGTACGTGACTCAGTTTAGTACAATATGTATACATGAATGACACGACACGAAAGAGGTTGTGTGGACATGAGATGAGTTTATTGGTTTGGATATTTTACTTGGTGAAATAAGTGCTGTGCGCTTTCTTATTTTTTTCAGGAGTGGCCTGGACCCAGACGATGTTATTGGTAAGTTTGAAAGTCCATTTGTCTCCAACAGCCTCATATTTACACATGCAGTGCATTGTTTCAGCATGGGTACGGTGTGCAATGTACATTCATCAACCTGTTTTTACTTTGTTCTCTTAGACGTCGACAGTTATGAGGATGGAGATGGCCAAGCGTTGAGGGACACGTTAAACAGGTTTGTCGAGATTCTTAAACCTGTTTGTGCGGAATATAGAAATCGGCAAGGCAAGCAAGGGAGTATGAGATACGGTAATCAAATTCGTATCGACTATGCAACCTTTTATGAGTACTAAGATGATTTTATTTTGTATCTTCCAATTCACTGCTTTTTTACTTCAACATCGCTATTTACAGTTCTCCCGTTATTTCTAACAGTCTTCCAACATGCAATATCTGTAATGTAATGCTATTAGAGCTGTGTTGGGCTTCAATCTTGTGCCTAATGAACCTTTGTTTATTCGTTTGTTTGTGTTTACTTGTTTAGATTGACGTGGGAAGAAGAGTCAAATGTGTCAACCGGAGATGACAACTCCCCTGCAGGTGTGTGGGGACGGCTCTTGATTTGATGTCAAACATGACTGACAGCTGTAATTCATGTCAACTTATAAACTGTATTTTACACAATCAGTTTCGGAAGCCCAAGAAAAAACGCGTTTCTCCAGTTTCGAAGCCGCCAAAAAAGAACGTAACTACAGATTATTCAGCTTCAGGGTCCGGTTTTTCAAAGGACGATTAGGCTAATCCTGGATTAGGTCTAAACCTTGTTGTCATTTATAAGTTTCAAAATGTGAAGGTTTCGTCCTACAACGACTTCCTTGATACGTCTTAAGCTGGAACAAGCTTTTTAATCTATCTTTGAACAAAACCGTACAGTTTATTGGCAGAGAGGTCGAGAGAATAAATTTCGTTAATCCTGGATTAGCTTAATCAGCTTTCGAAAAACCGAGCCCAGACGTCTATCTTTTTGGACGTATTTATTATGAAAACACGATGAGGAAATGAAGATAATAACTAAGCTTTTTACGATGTAGGAATTTAAACAAATGAATTTGCTTCTTTCAGCTGCTTCGATAGTGAAAAAGAAAAGGAAGAAAAAAGCCAAACACAAGAGAAGACCAAGACGCTCTATGGCCCTTCCTATGGAACCGAACTCTTGACAATGATAACCGTGTGAATATGATTTGTATGTCAATGCTATGTAATTATTACAAATGTGATTCTTGTCTAAAAAAAGTCGAGTAACTGTTTTCTTGACTCAGCATACATACAGCGGGCACGGGACTGACGGGGGTATCTTGTTGTTGTTGTTGTTGGGGCTAAAGTTGCCGGGAAAATCTACTAAGCGGACACGACTTTTGTCGCGCCCTGTTTTATTAATTCGTAAACCTTGATGAGTGACAAGTAAAGGTCCCACTCACATTACAGTAACGTGCACTTTAACTATGGTACCCATCTTGTGTACTGTCAGTCACTGCAATAATCTTAAAAATATTTAACAAATTGAAGGGTCTCAACACTACCTCAAAATTAAAACTAGATAGAAGTGCTTAGAATATGGGCAGCGTTAGCCCTATGCTTATTACCAACAGTGGTACTCGATCCCATACTGTAATACATGATGCATACATAATAATAATGATAATGATAATGATAAAGATAATAATAATAATAATAATAATAATGATAATAATAATAATAATAATAATAATAATAATAATAATAATAATAATAATAATAATAACAATAATAATAATAACGATGATGATGGTAATACATAATGCATGACCATTTTAATCGTGAGTATTACAATCTCCTCGCATGTGCTTAGTGCATAAACCTTTGTTTGGGTTTTTTCTCATTGAAGCCTGGTTTCACGAGCGCCACAAGGAAAAGAAAAAATAGATTCTTGTGCTTGCGCCAAGTCCGATTAGCCCTGGGACCGGATTCACAAAACTTGCTTACGAACGAAAATGTTCGTAAGTATAATTTACGCATCGGAACAATGACTTACGCATACTATCTTGCGCAAGGTAGTATGTGTAAGTCGTACTTACGATGCGTAAATTATGCTCACGAAAAGTTTTGTTGGTACCGCGCAAGTTTGGTGAATACGGCCCCTATTTTCAGGGGCGACGCAAGAAAACGCAAACTTTGTTTCACGGTGAAACGACGCAGTTGGCTTAACCAATCACGACAATTTCTCACGTGAAAGTGTTCAGTTGTATTCCAGTTCGTAAGGATTTTGTTCTAGCTTTCTCGCTTTCCCCAGGTCTGCATGATCATGGTGTATAATGGACAATCACAAAAAAAAGTCAATCCATGATAATCACTATTTCTGCCCGTTTGCCATCCTCGGAGACCCAGGGGCAGATCGTGGGGTGGCGGGCAGCCGCTGCACGATCTGCCCCTGGTCTTCGAGGATGCCCATTTGCGCGAGGTTACATCTGTACAGTATATAAACACAAAATAATGGAAAGATTTTTCTTGATTACGAAATCAGAGTGGTTCGTTACACACCAAATCAGCCTCCACGGAGTCCCCTTAGGTCCTGTTTTTATGTATATGGAGAAAAGTTGTCCCAAAACCAGGGACACCCTCCTTCCCTCCTCCCCCTGGGCGCGCCAACTATTCATACATTTAGTGTTTACTGTTAACATAAGGTGTCCCTGTCTCTCGAGACAAGTTGTAGTTTCCCGTGATAAACTTATAAAGAAATGTATAAATAGTTCGCGCGCCCAGGCCACATAAACAGGGCCTCATCGGACTGAGATTGGAGGAAAAGCCATGAATAGTTCGCACAACCACCACACTTCCGCATGCCCATTGTTTCCGAATTCAGTTTCCCACAGTTTTGGCCGTATACCAGACTTTTCAAGGATAAGCAAATGGCATGGGTCCTACTGTTCCAAGCACGATTAGGCTTACACCAGATTACATTTAAACTAGTACAAGGGCGACGTTTGCTAGCTAGTACATCCGTATCATGAATTGAACTGCCTTATGACCCTTTCAATCGGTGCCCGGCAGATCGGACACGGGTCTCGCCTCCGCCACAACACCTGTCCACATGCCCAGCAGCAACAGCAGTGTCCCGTATCCCCGTGAATCAGCGTCGCGTTCTTGGGCTGCTCCAGGCAAATGATACACGACTGGCTATCGTCCGTTCCTTCTGTTCCCCTGGTTTCCTCTTTGGTTTCTCGTCCGGCAAGGCTTTCCTTCGCTTCCCGTGTTGCACTGCTTTCCCTGGCCTCCCGTGTTGCTGGGCTTTGCCTCGCTTCCCGCGGCCCGACTTGGCATTCCCTGGTTTCCCGTGTAACTACTTCATTAGTGTCGTCCGGGTACGTGACTGTATTTCCACGCTCCGACCTGAACACCATAGGGCCGTCCGATGGAGACTCGACTTCCTGTCTTATCGCCCACGGATTTTGTGATCCTGCTGGGATGACGTTTTGTAATCAATCGAGTGCAGACCAACGCCCATAATACATCGCGCGCACACAATTATTGCTCGTGTGGGTTCATCAGGAATCGACAGATTTACTTCTAACTCACTGGATTCGGTCATAGTTTGACTTCTCGAATCAGTAATACAATGAAAATACATCAATGGGCCAAATTGTAGTGAAAAGGTACACGATTCTGACGTAATCACCAAACACAAAGAAGACACTTGTGACACTGAGAACGACAAAAAGATTATATAGAACATGATGCTGTATTAGCATCAGAGCATAAAACTACGGAATCAGCGAGCTTCCAACACATAGCACTTAGCTATTGCCGTGACGTACACGGCTACTTGAAAGGATATCGGCTGGCAGTTACGCGGGTTTTTAATTAATTAATTTTTATATTTTTACCAACATCTTTCAAACAAAATTTCAGTCTTCTAAATCTTGGTTTAATTTCTTACCTCCAAACCCACGATGGCCTGAAGAAATCGGTGGGGCAGGAATATCCAAGAACCCTATCAGTAAAAAAAAGGCATCATTTAGCATGAGTTGATATTTCTTTACACTAGATCCATATTCACGCGGAAGTTCCCAGTGCGATCGACCTGGAAACCTTCAATTATTCATGACTGCATTTCCTCGTCACTATGTGCGCTTGCGGAGGGTCAAACAAAATCGTTGAGCATACTCTAGACCGAGCACGGCAGTGGCTCTACGTTTGAAACGGCGCGGGCCTTGTTTGGTCGTGTCCACATTGCTGCTCTGGGGATACGTGAACATGGCACAAACTATATTTAAGAAATATATAACGCGTCACCGTGTAATATAGCCTCATCTAAACACGCCGGAAGTAATGGGAGAACACGAGAGTAGTGTAAGGATACCACGAGGCCGCCGAGTGGCCCCAACGTGTTTAGATGAGGCTATATTACACGGGAACGCGTTATATAATTCTTTTATTAAATGATTAAGTCAAGTAAAATACATCACGTATCGCGTCAGCGTGTAATATATAAACAATAAACTACTTTTGGCGAGGAAATATACACGGATAATTGTCCGAGGATATTATCTGTTCCGAGGAGCTTCGAGGAACAGATAACGTCCAAGGACAATTATCCGTGCATATTTCCGAAGCCAAAAGTAGTTTATTGTCTTTATTATCCTTCAAACATTTCCTCTCGCAGCGCAAATAATGGCGCGGGGACTCTGAACCTTTTTGGTACTTTCTAAAACGGCTTTTTCGACCAATGAATTGATGTCCTCCTCGATAGCTATCTCGTAATATCTTTTGTGATTAAATATATAAAACTCTGTTCGCCAGGCGGGGGTTATTCGGTCACGTGTAACAATTCCACCAATCACGTGCGGGAGGAAATGATTATTTGATGGATCATAAACTCTCATATTCCACGGTTATTTAGCCAATCAGAACGCGTGTAGTATCATAGTTATTGTATAAATGGGCTTTTATATAGTTCTAGGCAGTAGAGTTTTCCAAACCTGGTGAAACTGTACGAGAGGATTGCATGCAGTTATTGCAGAGGTCAAATTCACAAAGCTGACAGTGCCATGGCCATCGGTCCTCTGGATCATTATGGATGGATCCACATCGGTCACACCTCCAGCCACCATGAAACCTGCTGTACACAACATGGGAGTCCGCCTTCGCCATGCGGTGATTGTGATGAGGGGAGTCACAACCTTCAAAACACTTGTCACACACATCAAACTGACACTCAGCACAGTGATATGAAAACCTGAGGACAAGACAAGATACAACTCCTTATAATTTAACGACGTGAACACTGCTCAATCCACTAAGCACTGACTGACCACTTACCAACTACAACGATCCAACTACAGCGATACCAACCACACACCGTCCAAAAAGATAATATTTACCATGTACCGTGGACCACATACCAGCCACAACCGATATCGACGGTGGTCTCAATGTACAATGTTACTGACCCTGTAACCGACCACTTACTGACCACAACGATACCGACCACATACCGTTCACAATGTTAATACTTACCATGTACCCACCACTTACCGACCACACACCAACCACAATGACACCGACCACTTACTGATCACTTACCGACCACAACGATACCGATCACGTACCGACCACTTACCGACCACATACCGACCACTTACCGACTACGACGATACCGACCGCTTACCGACCACATACCATCTACAATGTTAATACTTACCATGTACCCACCACTTACCGACCACACACCAACCACAACCACACCAACCACAACCACACCGACCACAACGATACCGATCACGTACCAACCACTTACCAACCACATAACGGTCACAATGTTACGGATCAGTGCAACTTGTTCACAAATATAATACTTACTGAGAGATTCATTTGAGTGGTCACATCTCCGGTTTCATTATTTTTAGTGTAAAGGAATTGAAAGTTTTCTGGGTTGAGTGGAAGTGAGACGATTAAGAAAATATTTTAATCTGCAATCAGATTATTTTATATCCAACCAGTTTTATAGTTAAAATTTACTAGGTAGATATCTTGTGTTGTTGTATACATTTATTTACTACTATCAAATAGCAAATTCCCCTTGTGGCACAACATATTTCTGGTGAGAAAGTCGAAGAGAAAAGTCAAAGTTGATAACAGTCTGTCATTTTCTATTTGCCATTATACATGAACCTGAACCTGCAATGCTTTATTTACCAACTTGGCAACTCAGAAATTGCAGATATTTCAGATATTCTTTTACATATTTCATATTGGATTACCTGTCAAACTGTCTGCTTGTAGTGCCACATACATCACACATCCAGTTTCCAAAAGTTCCAGGGTAAGCTATTCTTGTATCAGCTTTTTGGACTGGATGACAGTGGACAGGGTGGGTTTTTGGCTCAAAACAGCTTTGACACAGGTCAAAACTGCAAATTCCACAGTGATAAGATCGGGTTTGTCCCAGGTCAGTACTCAAGCGCTGGCAAGAATCGCACCTCCATGCTCCATTACTGTCCGGATACAGTGAGCTGGTGTCTATATGACGCAATGGATGTTGATGTGCCTGAGTGACATATGCTTGACTGTTGATACATGTCTGACACAAGTCATATGAACAGATGTTGCAGTGATATGGACGGCCAAAGCTTGGACCACTTTGTCGATGACAGTTGTCACATGCCCAATGTCCCCTAGAATTTGGGTATGTGACAAAGGGATCCACTTGCATTAGTTTGTGTGGATGCAAAGGGTGCTGCATTCTATCTAGAAAACGTTGCTTGTCTTAAAAAGGTAGATGCTGTTCCAATGTGATATTTTATGTAACTTTTTTCCAACCATACCAGTCCTGATGGGAACAGAAAGACAGACAAATATTAGGATTACAGTGCAACCTAATTTATGAAATCAGAAAATAAAACTATTTTAAGCCTATATTACTTTACTTGCTGTATATACTCTACCCTTAGAGTGAGATATACTGTAATTCATCAAAGGCAGTACATAAACCTCAGATTGCATCTAGTAGAATACTATAAATAGGACTTTTGGAACTATTTGTGTAGCACAAATTGTACACATATTTATCAGTACCTTTCAGTACCTTTCAGTACTCTCCGTACCATGTACAGCAATTATTATACTGTGACAATCTATCCAGTAGTGATGTATGCAAACTTATACTAGTTTGAACTCAGATCAGCATGGAGTCATTACATTAGACCAGTATGGAATTATTAGCAAGTCATTACATGAGACCAGAATGCAAACTCAGATTGGTGTGACACTTCAGATCGATATAAGAAAAAATATTCTCAGACCAGTTTGACTTATTTCAGCAGCAATTACAGTACATGAATTGGTGAAAACTGCAGAACCAGTCTGACTCATTCATGTTGGTTCAGGTCCTAAAATGAGTCAAACCAATCTGAGGTGATATTTCAAACCAGTCTCATGTAAACAGAAACAAAGATTTGTATGGAGACCTAATCTGGAGTCATACTGGTCTGAGTTCATACTGGTCTCATATAACCAGCCCCTGAGATGCATGATATTATACCATGCATCTACTTGTAAAGCTACAGAACTGTGCAAGGATTGTCCCACTCATCCCGAAAAATCATGATCTGAACTCTGTTCTAATGAATCTAGCTTACTGTTGATGTGAGCAACTTTGCATGATCATGTTGATCAGCACTACTTCTGAATATCCAGGCAATCAAAACAATACTATATTTTGATAGCTTTGTTGTATGCACACAATTTAGGGTCTTTAGATCTTCCATCCTTAATTTGATTGATTGAGATTATGTTCAACAGTGTATACAGTGGATCAGTCACAACTGTGAACATGTCTAAATGCTATTCGTCTTGTCTGATGTTTTGAGAGTTATTCTCTGATAAAAAGCTACATACATATGTACAATACTAACTGCATAAACTTTGGGATTTACTTCATCCAACTTACCCAAATCACTCCATTCACCAACATTCATTCATAATGTCAGCCTTTTTTTTCTCTTGAGCAGTGTGTGATACAGTTTGTACATACATATATAAACTTCTATCCGTATACAATTAGGTGTACACAGTAATTCCTGAAAATAGACCAAAATATATTACACTAAAAAATATGTGTACATTTTTTGAGTCTCAGCAGGCCGGAGTCCCCGTGAGAAAGGAAACTGAAAATATAGTAACTGAAAGTAAGATATTTTTCAAATTACTAACAACATCAGAATAGATAATAGTTTCAAGGCTGTTAAGCGTATCCCCGACAAGTCAAGAACTGGCGCTACTACAACACAGGAAATTTCTGTCGTACCAACGTGAGAACATATTGTCTTTATATATTTTATCACATATTTACGTTACGAACCTTTCTTTTCTTTCATTTTTAAATCGTAACAGCAGCGAAGCAGGTGACGCCGAGTTTATTACTCGCGATCCAAACCCGATAGCGATTATGAGACTTTAGCTAAAAATGTGCAGGTTTATGCGGGGAATCCCAAAGATGTACGTATGAATTCATAATCATATATACACATATATTTGCTGCAAATGCATTCCTTTGTGGCAACTTACAACAGTTCCCCAGTAGACCGCCAGCTTACAATTTGAGCCAAACAAAAGCTTCAATTTCCGAGAAACCGAAATATATTAAAGTAGACAAACATGGCGGCAAATGCGAAAGCGGATGTGTTTTTAAAAAAAGAAGCGGACTGTATGGAACTCAGTGTACCTGAAACACTTCATTCTTGATGGTGGAAGATCGACCACATCGAGGTTTTCTGTTACCTTACAAGGAGCAGTCAAGCTTGCTAGTTTTCAACGGCACCAAAAAATACTTGCCCCAGTGGCCTGGGGTAGGGTGACAACACCGACAGTGTTTGGATGTAAGGTTTGAGTAATAAACCACGTACTCGATATATGTTTCTTTTTTCTTTTTTTTTTTTTTTTTTTTTTTTTTTTTTTTTTTTTGTTTGTAGTCCTAAACGAAACATATCGTTCAATTTGAATTCCTAACCGTTCTTCTAGTGCTAAAAAATTAGGTAGCGTTGTGACCTCCCCTCCCTTCCCCTCCCTAATTTTTCCTTGGTTAAGGATATATCGCGGGCTCCGAAACAATACATTTCGCTCTGACTCATCCTGTCGCATCGGGATCTTCCCCGCCTCCGCGTGACCTCAAAGAAGCCTATGTGAGACTGACCCGAGTGGATGGCCTAAAGGCTTGGTAAGTATTTATTTACTTGTATAAAGACGTATCTGAAAAGTGATCTTGGGTTGGTGGGAGAGCGGGCATGTAACGAGTAAAATGTGTGCAAAGGCCCGTTTTCTTGTGCGTAACTTGTATTATAGAAAGTGCATTGAACTAACTTATAGGTAAGTATAAAGTCCTAGTGCTCAGTTCTTGGCTAAGGGAGTCGTCGTGTAAGGCATACATGAGAACACGAGCGTACAGCTCAGACAGAGCTGAATAACGCATTACGCAGCCACAGAGTCAGCGGTATGAAACGCGGGCAAATTTGCGGGCTATTTAAAATGACCGGGACACCGAAAAGTGAAGAGAAACGCCGAGGTTAAGCTCGGTATTTAAGGGTTAAGGTTTTTTCTTACGTTATTAGACGAAGGAGTTGATTTTCTATCCGAATTCGACTTGTGCACTAAAAACGTAAGCAGTAAAATTGACAATAGACGACTATGGAACAAGATATCTCGGCGTACCCGACTTCCTACTGCCGCTTGTTGGAGCTTCCTTGCATACTACGAGCCTGGTGAGGTACCACAACACTGAAAGAATTCTGTACGTCAGGAAGAACGAAACGACTGAAGAAACGAGCGTACAATGAACTAGAAAGTTTTGCGCAATGACCGCTGACTCAAAAATAAGTGGCCGCTGGCCCCGTCCACGTCACTGCCTTGCCCAAGGGCTTGTTTCACAATGAGATAGTGGCATGTGAACACTTTACCCAAAATGGATTTTTTTTTTCAGCAGAGGTACTTGGTCAACTAAATACTATGCGGACAATCTTTCGTGATCTGAGAAATGCTTTCCCAGCGTCTCTCAGCATGATCTTCTGGTCTGTTCAAATAACTTCGATTATTTTATTCTCTTCTGATACCGGCTCTTACACGAGGTTAGATGTTGGAAATGTAAAATGGGAGAGGGGGAAGGGGCTAATTTCAATAGTTCATGTGGCCTATGCTGTCGTCAGCGTAACGAGGCAAGTTGCAGGAAAATTTGCCTCGTGTGACACGGCCTTAAGAATCAAAATCTGACACATGCAGGTTTGAACCCCTGCTTCGGTAAGGGTTCGAACTTATTGCTAGTAGCGCTGGGTTAATTGTTCAGTTTCATAAATTTTCGAAGTTCTACCCGGGAAAAAACTCAGGGGCAGAAATACCGGTATTGATTGTGATTAAGTTTTCAGTCTGGAAGAAGCCTTGAGCTATTTAACGATTATTCGCCAAAGGCCGTTTGCAAATATGGCGGCGGCGATTTCATGGGAGCGAGGCTTTTTGGTGGTAACCGTTGCTATGAGCAAATTCGCTCTTGTTTACTTCACAAATGCGGGCGTTGAAATGTGCTTTTCCGTGCTCCTGTTCTTATTTTGAGCGCTGAAACAGTTCGTGGATCACTTTGAGATGTTTGTTAAATCCCTGTAGGTTGGAGAACGGCGTCTGCGGCGTAAGTTATGCGAGAAAACTAGCAAATAGTCGAAGTGTTTACCGTCATGCACATATTGATAGACTGCTCCGATTTATGCCACATTTAGTGTTATTACCTGTGTTTAGTTTTGTGTGAGGGACTGTAGTGTTGTATTTGGGTTGGAATTTGTGTGATATGAGCGCTTCCTGACGAGCATTAACTCAAACTTGTAAGCGCTTCCCACGCGGCACGATGCGATCTGACCGCCGTCCCCGCTTGATCTGTTAGGTCTGTGTCTGCGCTTTATAATCTGTCCGATCATCCACTTTTAAGGAACTGTAACTCTCGATATTGGTCAGAGAGCAGATTATTATTACAGTGGCGGCCAGAGAAGAACGTCTTTGCTCAATTGTGTACATGGGTGTCAACTCACGAACGCGCGGGAGCGGCTTTTTGCTTGTGACGTCACAAGCTATAAAATGCAGCGATTTTTTTTTTTTTTTTATTTTTCTGGGTTAGAGATCTGCATGCGATGATTGGTTGATATTATCATGTGATTTGTGATGACGTTGTGATCACGTGACTTGTCGAGCAAGCAGTTTCGCCATTTTGAAGACAGCAAGTTGCTTGCCTTAGTTGGCTCTGTGGATTATTTTATGGACCGCTCATCTTACTTACAAACGCATACGCCGGCTGCGGTAGACCCATACTAAATTTCATTGAGCGGTTTTGGCTTGGGTCGGTCCGTTCAGCCTCAAAAGCCACATTGAAAGCCATGAAAGCAAATGCAATGAATTTATCAATGAACTGCATAACTATGCACAACTGTACAGAAATGTACGAAGAATCTAATATCCAGAACCTTGAGAACTTGAAGGAACAAGCTGAACGAAGGCGCTCGAGATACAAAGACGAGAACCTGTGTAAAGACGGCGATTCTTGACAAGCGCTTGATAGCGGATTATATGGAACTGTTTAGTATGAGGGTGAACTTGAAGGTACTTTGTATTCTTTTACTTTGTATTATTCTTGCTGATACAAGTAAAGCGTCAGAAAATCTGACTTTTGTTTGGAATCAAAATTTCACTCTGCGTGCATTTATGTTGTTGTTGCGAGATTTTGGCTCGGTGCCATGAAGGTCAAACAATCAGTGGAACAGATGGCGTTATTATTTGAAAATTAGGAAATGGCTGAGGAAAAAGTGACCGTTGGTAGATCTTGCTTCGCTCAGTTTTATTGTATTCCCATAAATGTTTATGTGAAAGAAAACCGAAGTCCTCCAAGACGAAGTCGTGAGCCAAGCCACGTACCATTGAATTACCTTTCACGCATTTTGAACAAGAGTAGAAAAAGCAGGCGACTAATACAAGAATACATTTCAAAGAATGTCCCAAAGTCGTCAAAAGTTCATGATTATACCCGAGCTTACGTACTTCACAATGCTAATGCGTTCCGTGAACGTGCATGTAAACAACATGGAAACAAAAAGCCACAGATGGAAATGGAAAGAGAAAATTAGGATCAATAAACCATCGCTGCGAGAAAGCTAGAAGCTCAAAAAGAAGATTACCAAAAGTAACCGAGGTGCTAAGATACGTTTGTATTTTAAAATGTGTTAAAACACAGGCATTGCAAGATCAGACGTATTCAGAGATCAAAATCACAGAACCAAGTACAATGGGTTTTCTCTGTCAAGGGATATAGAAAAAAATTCCGGTCCTTCAGTTGTTGATCCAAACAAAACGATCATCGGTTGGCTTTCTGGATGCACGGAAGCCATACTTTAGGAGCGATTTTGGCTTGCATTGTTTTTAAGCGTCGGAAGACTTGAAAATAGCCGTACCCAAATGCTTGATGTGTTACCAGCGGGACCCCCGTAAAGTACGAAGGGTTGTGTTTTGCAAATGCTCGATTATAGATAACGCTTCAACCAATGTATCTGTGTTCTGAGCAATATTTGTGTGAAAGAACATCGAATAAGTAGTAGAAGACGAGTCGAAACTTGATAGAACTTGAACTTTTCCCTGCGGGCAGAGCGTCTCCCTTTGTCGGAAACTCTGCGGCTTTGTGTAACGCGCGGCGTATACGAACAGTCGGCGTTTAACTTCGTTTTGCGTGCAGTAAAGGTTCTTTATTGTCTGAGGATATTGAATTACTAATAGGATTGAGGCAAATATCACGCGAGATTAAGATACAAGATCTGTCAATGAAATGTCACGAGCATAATATCATAGAACGGGGAATCCCGAATCATCAGCTACTTAGCTTTCACTCACGCCGCTTTAACAAAAGCAGGAAAGACCGGCAGGCGATTACATCGAGAATATTTGTCACTGAATACCTCGAAGTCTTCAAGGTTGATATCCGACTATCCGAGCCGTAATGTTCGCTCCACAAGCCCGTGATGCACGCCTTTGTTGTCACGGTATTCAAACGTCTGCAGCTTCCGATAGAGATTAATTTCGTATCGACCCAGAATTTTGCGTTAAAGCTTAATGCATAGCAGTCTTGAACATATTAGTGATCAGACTTGTACATGTAGGATGCGTAACGTCTGAGATGGCTTTTTCATACGAAGTAATTTCATCATGGGAAGTGTCATGTTTTAGGCCCCGTCCACACTACGCCGGATAAATTTGAAAACGCAACTTTATTCTTACGGTTAGGAAAACGCTCTTCAAAGTGGATAAATTTGAAAGCGCCGGCTTTGCGTTTTGGTGTGGACGAAAAACATTTTGAAAACGGAACTTTTCGAAAACCCTGACTCACGTGGCCACGTCAAGTGGTTTCAAAGATTGTCAGGGACGTTTGTAGAGCAATAACAATACATTTGGGCCCGGAAACATTTTATCCGTTTTCCAGTGTGGACGGAAAACATTTCTTGCGTTTTCAGAGTGAAAGTTGCGTTTTCAAATTTATCCGGCGTAGTGTGGACGGGGCCTTAATGTGCTACAGCTACTTGAACATGATGCACACGCTGGGAAGATGAGATAAGGCTATTACGCTGTCTTACAGCTACTTAAGATGTCGGGTATTTCCCAGTCAATCCCATTACAAAATGACAACACAGTTCCTCCACAAAACATGTCAGCTTGAAAATTCACTCAACAAGGTTGCCAGGTTGTATAGAAAGCGTCACACAAGTACTGTCACGTGCATCGGAAAGCAATGAAAACTGGGTTGTTGCAAACGAAGAATATTCCTACGGGGCCTTCGATAATTGTTTTCTCTCAATTATTATAATACACTTTTTCGTGAATATCTGTTTGACCAAAATTAGAAGAAAAGAGGGCAAGAAAAATAAAGGGAGCTCTTGGATCCGTCATTTGCAAAAACTGACTCGGCTATAATATCTTTTGCATATAAACGCACGACAAAAATTTCTTCTCCCGGGACCCCGCGTGTCTCTATTCATTGTACTAATGACGTCACAAGCGCACTGGCCACGGGCCTGTCTTGTTGTATTATAAGTAAACGCGGAACACGGTGTTGGTCAGTAACTTTTGAGTTGCACAGATTTCTCAAGAATTATATCAAGAAAATATTTATCACACACGTCCAGGAGTGTGTCTCTCTGTCCTGGATCGTTTATGACACTCAAGAATATCCCAGATGTCAAAAGTACGACTAAAGCGCTAAATGGTCTTCCCCCTTTTACGTTCAATGCGATGGTTAAGTTCGTTTGCAAGTCAGGAAAGACTTCGACTCTCAGGGAAGTCACAGGATAATATGGTCATGAAACCTTTTGAAAGAGGTGTAATTATTTTTGTTGTGGCTAGGGTATTTATCTGCATAGTGTTAAGTGTTGCACAGGGTAGAGGATAAATCTTTTATGTGAGAGCCTCATGTTACCGCAGCTGGCATAAAAGTGAAGCCCCACACAAGATTAAGCTAGTTATATCCACACAAGCTCTAGTTATATCCACACAAAAGGCCGCTCACTAAATTTTAGAGAGTGATTCACAAAAGGGAAGGGCAAATCCGGTTCGCGTCATCGGGAAGGGCACGCTTCCGTGTGTTGTTTTGACACTATGCATTGCAAAATGCCTGTGATCTTTTACACAATTCTTCTCTGACCGCCACTGCAATATATTATCTGCTCTCTGACCAATATTGAGAGTCACAGTAACATAAAAATTGGGTAACCGGACAGATTATAAGGCGCAGACACAGACCTGAGATCAAGCGCGGGGGCGGCGGTCAGATCGCATCGTGCCGTGGGGGGAAGCGCTTAGAAGCTCGAGTATTTGTTCGCCGGCAAGCGCTCATATCGCACAAATTCCAACCCAAATTTAACTACAATCCCCCACACAAAACTAAACACAGGTAATAAAACTAAATGTGGCATAAAACGGATAAATGTATTAACATTTCAGAGCAGTCCATCAGATATTGCATGACGATAAACATTTCGACTATTTCCTAGTTTTCTCGCATGACTTACGCCGCAGACGCTGCTTTTCGCTCTACAAGGATTCGACAAATATTTCAAAGTGATTCACGAACTTTTTCAGCGCTCAAAGTAAGAGAAGGAGCACGGAAAAGCACATCTTACCGCTCACGTCTATAAACGGTCTATAACATGACGGATAGCAATAAAGAAATAACCAACCAGCTTGCAAAAAAATAATAAATAAATAAATAAAAACCCGCGCCGTGGGGAGAGCTGTCCGGATCCCAAGCCAGTTCGAGGGGCAACCCTTGCCTAACACCCGTCCACACTCAACGAACGGGGAGAGATAATTCGGCCCCCAAGCCATGGTGAATTATCCCTAAATCCGAAGAGCGCTTAAATGCTAAGCCGACTTATTAATTATATGCACCGAATCAGCTATATATAGTTTCAGGCAAGGGGCCTTTCATCCATATGGGATGTACATTTTCGTCGTTCCTTGCTTTATGAATAATAATTGCACCGTCCTATTGTTATAACCGGTTTAGCTACTTCTATATCCCCGAACCACTTATCCGACTTTGAACTTGAGGTTCAATGTCAGTAAGGCCTGTGATAGCAACCTTGGGGCTCGGCGCATGCGCAACAATACATCTGATTTTTCTTGGTGAGACTGTGGCCAATCTCGTATCCAGACCCTTCCAGATTGGACATTGGATTTTTTTTCTTTTTTTTTTTTTTTTTCTTTTTTTTTTTTTTTGCAGCTGACTCGGCCAAAGTTACAGGAAATAAACTGGTATAGAACAGAATGTCGATATAAGGAACGCAATCTAGAATCCCAAACTTACAATCTACCCCGATGTAACGGATAAATGTCAAACTTACAATTTACCCCGATATAACATCACGTGACGGTGATTGGCAACGCGAATCAGATCAACACAGAAACGCTTTAACGCATTAATCACCCAAAGCAATGGGCCCAACTCAGATACTGTAGTATTGTAAAATAAGACCAAATGCTGGATGGTGCAATGTAACACTGGTTAATTTTAAAGCATAAATTAACCACACCGATAGAACGAATGCTTTGGTCGTTCACTCACAAATTCGTTATAACGGGGTTTCCGATATAATAAACCCCCGGCATAACGAACACATTTTCCCAGTCCCTAGGCACTTTGTTAGTCCCACGATCAGAGTATTCTTTGAAGACGTACAAGGAGAAGGGAGGGAGAAAAACTGTTTCCTCGTGGATTCAGACGAATGGGCGTGATTAAGAGAATTTGATATAATTCGATAGCTGTCTATAAAACTCGATACTGTCGGTGAAACTCATGAAGCCGAAGCTGAAAAGTTGTTAGTGAACGTCTAAAAAAAAAAAAAAGAAAAAGAAAAAAAGTCCAATGACCAATCTGGAAGAGTCTGGATTCGAGATTGGCCACAGTCTCACCAAGAAAAATCAGATGTATTGTTGCGCATGCGCCGAGCCCCAGTGTTACTATAATAGGCCTTTCTGACATTGAACCTCAAGTTCAAAGTCGGATAAGTGGTTCGGGGATATAGAAGTAGCTAAACGGGTTATAACAATAGGACGGTGCAATTATTATTCATAAAGCAAGGAACGACGATAAAAATGTACATCCCATATGGATGAAAGGCCTCTTGCCTGAAACTATATATAGCTGATTCGGTGCATATAATTAATAAGTCGGCTTAGCATTTAAGCGCTCTTCGGATTTAGGGATAATTCACCATGGCTTGGGGGCCGAATTATCTCTCCCCGTTCGTTGAGCGTGGACGAGTGTTAGGCAAGGGTTGCCCCTCGAACTGGCTTGGGATCCGGACAACTCTCCCCGCGGCGCGATTTTTTTTTTTTTTTTTTTTTTTTTTTCGCAAGCTGGTTGATTATTTCTTTATTGCTATCTGTCATATTATTGCTGAATGCAACGTTTCTTAATAGGAATCACATATAAGCCAAAAAAGTTATGATCCAAAGTTTGTCATAGACGAGTGCGACCAATGAAACTCCGGAGGCACCTTAAAGGTGAAGTAATACGGGCAACATTTTCTTGCAACTCATCGTGCAACAAAGTTGCGTAGCAAGTTGCGGCCTGTGTTGCGCGTATTACTACCGCTGTACCCAACAAAATTTCGTAGACTCGGCTTCTACTTTTTGCAACATGTTGCCGCAACTCGCAACTCGAAATTTTGTTGCAGAACAAGTTGCATGCGAAGGTAGTAATACGTGCAACAACAGGCCGCAACTTGCTACACAACTTTGTTGCGCGACAAGTTGCAAGTTTCCCGTATTACTTCACCTTTAGTAGTAAACTACTAAACAACACAAGACAGAAAAATAGAAACACGGAAATTCATGCCAAACGTTTATCAGCTACTGCTGTTTGGCAGTGTTTTAGATCACATGTTTTGTGCATATCGCAACTACTTGGACACGAAGTTCAGATCCTCGTTCTCGGTTGACCAAACGGTCATTCGAATGATTTAGGGGCGTAACAAATGTCGGAATATTTTTACGATAGGCGGGCACATTTTTCTCTAATCGCAAACTATTTGCAATATAACCTCGTACGAGTTGTAGCGGTACCATAATTCAGTTGAAGAAATAGCTGTCCAAAATAGACGGAAAACAGTCGCTTGGTCTTGGTGAAGGTTTTTGCCAAATTGGTTTGAATACCTTAACCTGCAAACAGCTGCCGATACATGAATATATCGATAAATTGTCATTTTGTCCCCTTACTATAGACTGGAACAAGAGAATATTTGCAGTAGCAACTGCAGCGTCTTGATTTGACCTATTTTCATCTTTTTTAGTGCATACAAACGTTGAAGTATGGCCCCTGGTTACTGGCTCAAATGGCGCGAAGAAATTCTGCATGGAGTCAACTCTGTTCGAAAGATTGGTGTTCCTGGAACAATAATCGCTTTTGGTGAGAATGCCGTGCCAATTCTGACTGGCGACAAAGTGCACGAGTTAATCCTTACAGCATCCCAGAGCGGGAAAGGGCGAATTGTGGTGTTTTCCCACACGGGATATATCGTAGGTGGCTTCTTTAAGGTTGCTGATGACTTTAAGAAGCTTAGTGCCAACATCAAAAAATGGGCAACCAATGGTTCGTACAGCAATGAAAATGAAGTTCTTTACATCACCCAAAACACACCAATTGATGATATCAACAACGGTGGATATCTATTGTTTGTGTGGGATGGTGAGGAGAGAGACCAAGAGTTCGTCGCCACTATGTTGAATAATGTCAAAGAAAAAGGCATCGGACTTGTGATGGGAAAATGCCCATGGGGATGGCGGCAGCTAAATCACGAGCGACCTCTCGAAGAAGCTTGGTTCCACCCCGTCCTGATACAAGCCGGTGTTTGTTACACCAGTGACTATGTGGGGAAAAGTGGAAAGGATGGCAACACATTCCACGTCGAAGGCAATAAGGCTGATGAAGCCCACTTGGGTCGGGTAGTCACACAATTCTCAGAAGATCCCCACGCATCAACCCAAAGTGGTCAACTGCTTCAGCATGCTCTGCCAAACTTACCCGAAGATGCTTGGAGAGCGCTATCCTCGGCGTTCACTAAGATGCTTGTCAATCTGAAGCCAGTGCAGCAGATTCCCACTCCGCAAAATCCCGTCTCGGGTCACGTGGAAAAAATGCTGCTTAATATTCAACTGCGCGAGGTACAATCCACTGCAAAAGAGGGCATGAGCTTACCTGGCAGTGAGATTTTCCCAGGGAGTTTACTCGACTCTAACTCGCTAGTTGGCAGAGATGCTAATCTGGAGATTATTGCAGCCTTCAATAGTGAACGTCATTCTACAGGGTATTACATCCCAGCTGGCTGGAAACTCATGGTCAAGGTCATCAAGGGAGGTAAGTAGATGCCAAGAACTGTTATTATAATGTTCCAAAGTGTCCCTCTGTGACTTTTGCTCTCGTCGAAATGTGAGCTTTCGCGCGTTTTTACCTGTGTGTTGTTTTCATCTGAACACCCTCAAGGATACCTCAATATTATATATTAACTAGTTTTGTATGGGGGCCTGTGTACTGAAACAGGTTGAATATGTCGCCCAGCTAGATTAGTTCAATTAATATTAGTTATTCTAGGCTACATTTACCTTGTTATGTATAAGTATAAATGTATCCAAATGATATTGATTTAAGGTATCAGGAGACGTTCCGGTGAAAATTTTTTCAAAAATTCTTTTTGCTGTATTATGATCTATTTTTATTGTATCTTTCCAAATTCGTTGTCCTTTTTCTGTTTTAGTCCACGAGAAATTGGCTCAAACGCGAATTTTGGAAGATATATTCCTGAATCTGTGTTTAATAAGCTACAAGAAGACACTAGCTTCGTGGAGTTTACTTGTATTGAACGCGCGCTATCGCACTTTTACCGTGAGCATGTCACGAACGTCTCCTGATACCTTAAGTGTACTGAAAGGTAAAAAAAACTTGTGTTTTGGACAGATATCTCTAACTGGACCCTCCGTGTTGGTGCACACAGTGATGAACTTCACAGCACCAAAGAATGGCGACGTTGGCCAATTGTTACCAGTACAAAGCCTCTTAAAAAAGGTACACATCACTTTGTTATTTAGCTATATTCCCTTAAAAACCAAGACTTCACAGCCCCAAAGAGTGGCGACGTTGGCCAATTACCAGTACAAAAGCCTCTTAAAAAAGATACACATCACTTTGTTGTTTAGCTACTCGAAGTATAGCGAGCATCGTACGACTGTCGAAAAAATTATAGCGCTAATCACAAAACTTAAGAAAACGATTGCCAAAGCAATTTGTGTTTGCTTGATTGGAAGAAGAGACCAATAAACAGCGCGAGGAAACGTTTCGTTATCAACCATGTTTTGCTAGGCGACTTCCGCAAAGGAGATAAACACTTAGTGCACGAGTTAAACATCATGACTGCGAGCACGTTCGTGGTCTTGTTGGTTCCCAGTACAATGGAGGCTTATGAGCAATCTGTTGTTACTGTTCAACCAACATGGCCGCCATGACGTCACACGCAACCCAAGAATATGACACTTCCGAGATGCTTGTTACTGCTTGTTTCAAACCGAGGCCTAGTAGTGCGAAACCTTTTTTTTATGTCAATGAGTTTGATTTGCATGAAAATAAAACCTAATTTTCATAAGAAAAGATTTGCACCTGACCTTGTTTTGAAACAGAGACAACAGGCGTCTCGGAAGTGACTTATTAGGTTTAGGTTAAATGAATTGAAGGCTCAGGTGCAAGGCACTGCGCTAACTCGTTTTCGAATTATTTACTGAACCATATTTGTACTTACTCGACTGGTGAACAGTTTGATTGGATTGCCGAGAGGTCGCAAACACTCGAGCGGCCGAAAATCAACGTTCGGGTTAGTCGAGCCCAGTCTGTCCAGCCTTTGACATTTCTCTCTATAATTTTAACTAAATTTCACGAATTTGTAGATTACACTGAGCTTGTCTCGCCTTTTGGTGGACTCGTCTACCTCGAGAACCACAAAAAAGGCACACTGGAGGTGAAGCTGCTAAACGTTATCGAGGCGCCATTTTACGACCTCACCGACCCCCTGTTGTGCAGCACGTGGTACAAGCGACGCCACGCTCCAGGCCTCTGGGCAGACTTGGCCAGCGAGCACATCATATTCACGCTTCCGTCTAGCTCCGTCAGGGGCCTGGAGAACCCAGCGGAAGTGCTGCGCTTGTGGGACAAAGTTGTGTGCGCGCACCATCATCTAAAAGGGACTGACCCGCTGAAGCGGCGACGTGAGCGAGTTGTGTGTGACGAGCAGCCCTCTTGTGGATATATGCACTCTGGCTACCCAATAGTCACCCACCTGGACGTCACTGATGTCCATTCGTGGGAGTTCTTGATGAATCCCGCACATCTGAGGGAGGAGGGGTCCTGGGGAATGTACCATGAGCTGGGTCACAACATGCAAGAGGACGCATGGACTTTCAGTGGCACTGGTGAGGTGACTTGCAACATTTTCACCCTTCACGCTATGCAAGTAGTATCAGGCCAAAAGCCGTGGATTCATTCCTGGCTCCAAAGCAAAACAAAAGGCGCTCGTGACTATATCAGTAGAGGAGCGAGCTTCAAAGAATGGCAAGGCAACCCAGGTGTAGCTCTGTTTTTCTACGCGCAGCTCATTAATTCGTTTGGATGGGAAAGCTTTAAGGTCGTTTTCCGCAAGTACAGGGATGAGTCGCTCAAGCCCAGCACTAATCAAGAGAAGATTGACCAGTGGTTCTTGACGTTTTCCGACGTGGTGAGCTACAACTTGCTCCCGATGGCCAAGTTCTGGGGCATTCCAATCAGCGAGAGCATTTCTGGTCGAGTAGAAGCATCTGGTCTGCGGCCGTTTCTGCCAGACGATGAGATCACCGCGTTTGATGCAGCGGGGCGCATTTCCAGCATCGAAACCAAGTACGGGGAATTAACCAGGAAATCCGCCAGGCTGGATACTGGAAGATTCGAATTTGTCTTCGACGAGAAAGCCGCACCTTCGCGACTTTCTTCGCTCAAAGTTTTGTCTTCGGATGGCGTATATATGCTGAGCGCTGAATGAGTTAGTCCAAAAGGTTGCGTCTAGCCTGCATGGTTTTTCGAGCGACGCAAGAACAGGGGAACATAGAATAGACTAAAAAACAGCTCCTGTCGCCAGCACCGTCAAGTTCTTGACCTTTCTAATTTTTTTTAATTTAGAAACATTTACGATTTATTCATACAATCGGATTTTGTAAACATATAAGAGCGTGCAAGAGATGACAAATCTTATATATTCCTTTCGACAGTGTTGCCTCCTTCTGTTTCTATGTAAATATAATTCATGTTTCCTCGACCTAAATAGGGCCTCCCAGGAGTTTTGTCTGTGCATTTTGCTTTTGGAGTAAAATCGCAAATATCACTCAAAGATTCCAATTTACGTACAGCCAAAGCTCTCCTTGATACCACTCTCGTAAGTGACCAGCTCATTGACTCAGCCATTGTGAAACCCCGTTTGAATTGTCACTCAAACTCTGTAATTAAAAGCTCTTGTAAGCGACCGCTTCCATAAGCGATCGCGACCACTTTTGGAAATTACCAACTGGTCTTTCCTTTGTTTTAAGCTCTCGTAAGCGACCACTTAGAAGGTCTGACCGTATTAGTCAACATTTTACTGAAAGTGAACACTACTTGATCCCATTTACAGTAACAATATGACATATTGGGCTAATGGTTCGTTTGCTAAGATCTCGAATTGAAAGTTCAAGGGGGTTTTTGGTCGAACATCCGAGCGGCTTTATGTTAAAAACTCTTGTAAGCGACCAGCCTCTATTGTTTCAGCGTGTTTTGTCGCTTACGATAGCCCATTCTCGTAAGGGACCAGCTCAGTTACGACCACTTTTTCGAATTCCCAAAGTGGTCGCCTACGAGAGCTTCGACTGTAGTAGACTAAATTTTATATGGAACAAAATGTATTGTAGAGTACAAACTAAATAAATCTTCTCCAAAATATCCCACTCTCTTCCTTGACCAAAAAAATGAAGTTTTGAGAATTTAAAATATAAATGGCAATTCATTTTTCTAGCATGGAGCAATATTTTTCTCAAATACTATTTTTTTCCTTTAGCACACGTATTTCAATGTCGTAATAAATGAAAACAATGTTGCGACAAGAAAGGAAATCATTACATACAGACGCCGACTTCAATCTCAGTGGCCCCATTCTTGCCTCTTCCCCTCTTAGAAAAAAGATTAATATTTTGATAAAGGAAACTACTAATCAGACAAAGGAATAATCCCGATGCCATGCAACATTGATATAGATACAACCCAAGAAATATTAAATGCGTTCTTTTGATGGTCATTTTCGATCGCTGTTCACGAAAATAGCGGAAGGCTCGCAGCACTAAAACTGTAATTAAAGTAGCCAGGCACATCCGCTTCCTCTGGAGATTCTGAAGAAAGACCAGCTTGTAACCCAGACGTGCTGGCTTTTGATTAGTTTTTATAGATCTTATCATTTATCCGGGTGCATAGTGGGCTTAACTTTTCCACCTTTCTCCATCCAAAGTGGATTTTAAAAACCTGAAGCCCCCTCAGCAAAACCATTAACGCGGCTATTAGAATGTACTCATTGAGAGCATTCATTTGAGTGGTCACACCTTTTGATTTATTTGACATTTCAGTATGTTGAAATGTTTCGGTTAGGTCGAATCCTACAATACGCCCTTATCGTCAACAAGCCGGCCGAGCTGCCTGAGGGAAACTTCCCCAAATTTCCTATAAATTTGAATTACAAAGACACGACCGGGAGCCATCCTAAAAGTTTAGAGGAACACGAGCTCTCATTTCTTGAATTTCTTAGTTTAGATTAATATGTGATACTGCCGGAAAAGAGAAGGTCCCTCTTTCGAGCCAGTCGACGGACATAAAGAAAGACATACAGCGAGCGATTAAAGTTTGACTTTGTACTACTGAAGAGTTGCACATCAACTAAATATTCCGCGAATGCTGAACAAAAGCTGCACATGCTTTGTCCAAACCAGTTTCCATGCCGGCAAAACATAACCACAGGTGGGTGTTTTTCTTGTACAAAACGATTTGTTTTATCGACGGCTCGTTTCAAGGTCGTTTTGGGTCAACGTTTCCTCCCTCAGTTTCCTGGATTTACAACTAAACAGGGATATTTTCCCAAACGACTTGTCAATTGGGATATATAGCCAGTCGCTGTCAAGCTTCTCCATATTGACGAGAATCTTCTGTGCACTCGTCTAGGTCAGAGGTAAGCAAGCTTTCAGTAACACCTGCATTTGCTCCCGTAAAGTAACGTGGGCACACGTTTACTGCAGGGTTTCCTTCAACCAGTTTTATGAGTTAACATGTTCAGTAAATTCACTTTTAGCTATCGACAACAATACTGCCCTGATATATTAGCTGGTTACACACACCGTGGTATCAGCGATTCCCAAGGTAAATTTTACACCACGGCAATTGAACTGATTCGCAAGCTTAATGCACATGAGCGTGCACCTCTTGCCAGAGCTACTAGAAGTGTTTGGGTTCTTCCGAGGCCACAGCTTAATTCACAGATCAATTCGCGGCAAACTGAAAACAAAACACTCTGGCGTGATGTTTGTGTAAAATTTTCCGAATTCCTCAACTTCAGTCAGTGATTACTTATTGGTCTATTTGCCGTGGGAATCAGAAAACCTTAGCTCACTTGCTCTGGAAGTGTCAAAGGCTTTTCTTTTGTTCTTTTTGATGTATCCATGGAGATTACGCTCGGGAAATCTAGCTTGGGAAACTGCGGTTACACATCCGAAAAGTGTTTCCCGTGGTAAAAGTGCCTAAACCCACGGTAAAAGGTCGGTGTGTAACCACAGCTATTTTAAATTTGCAACACGGAGCATGCAAACTTGGCGGATTGCGATGTTCTGAAAATAGTTTGAAACCTTCATAGTCCTACAATGTTAAATTTTGTCGTGAAAGCTAAAATCACTTCAGGTAAGGTTAATTGTTATATGTATCGAACCGCATTATTCTGAAGTGTCGTACATGTCAATGAGTTACTTCCACAGCCTTATCTATATATTCTATATATGGAGTCAAACGCATCACTCGCGTCTTTTCATTGCATAAACAGGAAATCAAAATGGAAACTAGGACATATTGGGTATTCTCGTTTACAATTTGGATTATTCCAGCTTTGTTTCATTCCGGTGAGTCACTAGAACTACATAGCTTTGTACTATCTAACGTACGTTGCCCTTTTGATTTGCTAACACTGTAATTTTAGCCCCGGTATAAACTCTCAACCGGTATAAAATATCAGTTGAATTGGTTTATTCTTTTGACTCGTTTAATACTGACGGATGTTCTCCTTTCACGGCCGAATCTGAGCAGGGGTATATCGAGTACGAGTCTTCCATCTGATTCCTCCGGACTCAGCTCGCGCCTTTAGCGCTCACACATTTAGAAACGATCAGCACTTTCGTTAGAAAACTCCTGTAGATCATGCCGCACTTGGGCAGTTATAAATCCTGTATGTCCGTAAACTTTTCTTCCCTATAAAGTGGGTTAAAAAGTATTATTTGCTACTGTGTATACGATTGTGAAAATGGCTTATTCGCCTTTGGTACTGGAAGGTAAACCCTTTCACTCCCAAGAGTGATCAACTTCAATTTTCTCCTTTAGCTTTTCACCAGATCAATGTATATCATACAATAAAGAGAATTTGTCTTTCAGTTGAATACCTCGCTCAAGTGAAAGCTGATTAAACTATCAATTTTCACTACATCTCATACATTTCCTTCTTAAAAGGTTGGGAGAATATGCATTTTGATCTTAGGAGTGAAAGGTTTAAGCTCTGCAGTGATATCTGGCGATTCGTTTCCAGGGCTATCTTTTCCAACGGCTGGCATTACACGTACAAATCAAACATCTCCGGTAACCGATGTGCCAACGTCGACGCCGCTGAACTGCAGCACTAATCCGCAGCTATGCGGCAGCAGCGGTAAAAATGTTGCCGCCTTGGTACCACCAGGAAAAACAGGGACAAAAGGTCTTCAAACGAAATGCAAAGATCCTGGTAACCCGCTGTGTGAGTTTAGGTTCGGTGATACCAATGCTCAGCACATATCGCATGGCGACTGTGATCCACCTGATTTGCTGTGTCACATGAGGTACGGCGATCCTAAGGATGAGCGGTTCCTGGCGAATAAGAGGAGAGAAGAGAAAATCCCACGAGGCCAAGGGAACTGCGACCAGAACAATCCGTTGTGTCACTTTAACCCTGGAAAAAGGAGATTTGTAAGTAAGACTTGATTATTTTCCAGAAAATGTAACAGCGCCGTGTAATTGTTTTGACTGCGCTTGAATGGCGTTGTTTAACTTTGTTTTCGTTTGTCTTGTCTTTATTAAATTATTGATATTAAAGATGAAGGAAGAGAAGCGCCAAAAGAAACCTTGTCCCACTGGTTACATCTGTGAAATTGCTGGCAAAAGAAGAATGGTTTGTAAAACTGTTTAATGTCTACTTGTGTTGTTGTGATGCCTGGAGTTTATTAAATAAGCCACTTTCATATTCATGTCGCAGTGGCAAATTATAGTACTTTGGTTGCCCGGCCCCCAACTATAAACTAGTATCTGTCATGAAAAGTCTCTCTGCTGAGCTTGGTTTAATTGTTTCTACATATTATTAATTGCATAATGAGCAAAGAAACAGGCCCGTGCTATAGAACAACGGTCATCAATCAAATTTTCCGAACAAAACTTTAAGGCGACCAAAACGAACGCGGGGACAACACATCGAATATTTTTTTACGTATCTGTCCCATTATCTCTTCAATATTCTTTTTTTGAACGATCACTCGAGTGTATATGAACAAATGTTAACTTTCAGGTGATGTCGACAGGTTCATGATACACAGGAACGGCGCTAGCCCAAGAAAACCGTTTCCCAACGACATGGAAGAAACCACGCCCTGCATACTTATCCAAAAACTCCTTCGTTATGAAATAAAGTGCTAAATATTACATTCTAATAGTCCCTATTTTGTTGGTGTCTTATCAGCTTGGTCTGCATGACTATGCTCTCCCAAAGGGCTAACGCTTGAAACATTCTTTACGCCAGGCGTTTCTAAAGTATAATATGCAATCAATGCCATGATTACTTTAGGTTAATTCTGGATTAGGTCCAAACTTTGTTTTCATTTAGTCAAGTCTGACTAAATACCGTAAAGTTGTCGTTACTTTCGAATTTAGCAGCCTTTCTCGTCGCTACTTTCGGGGGGGGGGGGGGGGGGGGGACGTCGTTACTTTTGGGTAGCTAAACGTGTATCAGTCCCCGCCGGTATTAAAATCAAACGGCACACAATGTGAACAGGTCTAAATCAAAAATTTTTCGCGATTTTCATATGGTAACTTGCAAAACAACATATATCTTTTACGGTAGTTTTGTTTAAACACAAATTTAGATATCCCTATTGATTAACCGTCGCGTCTTATGATCTAATGATTTTACTCCCTACTGTGTTTTAACAGAAAGTCGAGCTACGTTTCGGAGGGTCGTTACTTTCGAAATTTGTCTGCAGTTAGTTGGCCAGAACAGTGAAAGAGAGAATCAAATTAATCTTTACTGGCTTAACATGTAACTGACGTTCACTTGGTACTAGTTTTTGGCGAACTTTACAAACGAGCGAGATATAACGCCGCCTGCGTTTGAGCTTATTGAGCGAACTGAGTAATTATGTCTCAGTTCCAACTACGATCATGTCTCTTCCCCCCGGGGCATTTGACTGGAGTTTCTGCCCGCCCTGCTGGGCATTTACTATCGACAAAATATTGGTCAGCGGTTGCAAAAGTAAGCCGGATTTCCTTGGTATTTCGCGTGGGTCTTGGCACTCTCACGTTAATCATGACGTGCCATTACTGGATATTCGACTCCCTGTCGCCGGAACTGCAACCATGCGTGGCGATTTTTTGCATTCCACCCACTAAATTCTGTTTTTCGTTCTTTGACAATGTATCCGGTAATTGTTCCTTCGACGAAAGAGCGTTTTTTTGTGTGTGTCTTTGAAGCCCAACCGAAGGACCTTTTGGCCGTGTTCTCTGCTCGCACGGTGGGATGGACTAAAACGCGAGGGCGCACTATAAAACGCCAACACGGAGATCTTCCTAAGGAAGATTTGATAAGGTTTCGAATAAACAAAATGGTTCCGCTTGTGAAGCCTACAGTGATGCACAGTCTTTTTTTTCGAGCAAGAACGTACAACAATGATCAGAAATCAAATCTAATCGACCTCCTTGCCAATTTATTTCTTCGGTTGAGCCCGAATTGAGTCGGACTGCCTAAACCGTAAAATGACTTGCATTTTGTAATTGCAGTTCATTTTGTTCGGAGTTACTCACGAACAGCAAATTGCTGTCCTAGAGAGTATACCAAGAAAGACCCTAACAGGTCATTACAGCGCGACAAGAAATAAGAAATGTGTCCTTCGGTAGGTCAAAACCCAAAGTGACTGAGAAGCGGAAATGGCGCGCGATTTGAAATAAGCCGCCACGCTAAATCTCTTCTTCTGCTCGCTTTTGTTGACAAACACAACATGAAAACGCACAATTGGCGACTTGTAAACGTAAATATTGTTGTGCAAAACCGTTTATTTAGTTGACATTTGTGTTTGTAACGAGAAAAGCGAGAGATTTCTTATTGCTTTCTTCATTCCGCCATTTTGATTTAATAACAAAAAGTTTCCCCTTTTATCAAGTTTTCAGAAAATGCGTATATGCTTTTTATGCCTTTAATCCTCTCTGTAAAGGATAAGTGCAGCTTTCGCCTGAGCTCCGTTTACTGGGCAGAAACAATACACAAAGTAACCACCTTATGGAATATTTTGGCTATGCGCAAAGGCACACAGCCGCTTTAATTAAGCAAATAATATCAGGAGTAACCTGATACAACCAATTTAGATACAGCAATCTTTGGCCCAGTAAAGGTGAGGGCAACAAACGCCAACATTATCACAAGAAAATAAGCTGTGAATCATGGACGGAAGATGGGGAGGAGGTGGGGTTGAGCAAATTGCGTCCGGCCTTGAAGACACCCTGAAAAGAGTGAATGATTGTAATGACCCACGTGTTATCCCCAGGTCTCCTCGCCATCGGCCAATCCCCAAAGGAATACATTGTGCAATCTAGCGTTACTATAATAAGGCAGATCTAATTAAAGGCATAAAATTCCTATTTGCGGGCAAATATTTTCTTTATGCCTTTAATCCTCTCTGTAAAGGATAAGTGCAGCTTTCGCCTGAGCTCCGTTTACTGGGCAGAAACAATACACAAAGTAACCACCTTATGGAATATTTTGGCTATGCGCAAAGGCACACAGCCGCTTTAATTAAGCAAATAATATCAGGAGTAACCTGATACAACCAATTTAGATACAGCAATCTTTGGCCCAGTAAAGGTGAGGGCAACAAACGCCACAGCATCATGCAATGATGCCGCCCCACCCCAGGCGAAAGCAGCACCAGAAAAAAAAGGAGACCTGTACAGCAGCCAACTGCAGGCCAGCACATATACCAAAAATATATGATTGCTGACACCATAAACAATACAGTGGACAAACAGGGACCAACAGAGTATCCCTTGCAGACTGCAACTGCCACCAAATATGTAATGTGGATAAAGTATAAGATAACAGTAACCCTGGAGGGATGGGAGCAGCTGCCCTTGCTATTCTGTCCCATCACTCCCGAGACACTGGAGCGCCACTGCCCCAATGCACAACTGGAGTGATGCCTAATACCAAACATGAAAACCAGTGAGGAGAAAAACCAAGCCTAAAAGGTACCCTTACTAACTGCATAAGTACACTGATATCAGTGACTGTTGCAGCAGAGCAGCCGTCCATGCTAACTGCACCTCTAGGTGCTAAGTACACTGCAAAGCAAAGCAAAAATGGAAACCTAGCAGCACAGCCGCCCCTGCTAACTGCACCACTAGGTCCACTAAAATTCAGTGAAATCAGTGGAAGAAACATAAGCAAGCAAAAATGGACACCTACAGTAGCTGTGGAGCCGCCCCTGCTAGCCAACTGCACCACTAGGTCCACTAAATACACTGAGACAAATTAGTGTAGCTATAGCAATAAAACCAGTGGAAGAAACATAAGTAAGCGAAAATGGAAACCTAGCAGCACAGCCGCCCTTGCTAACTGCACTACTAGGTCCACTAAATACACTGGCAATAAAATAAGTGGAAGAAACATAAGTAAGGAAAAATGGAAACCTACAGTAGCTGTGCAGCCGCCCTTGCTAGCTAACTGCACCGCTAGGTTCGCTAGATACACTAATATAAATCATTGTAGCCGTGGCAATAAAAAGAGTGGAAGAAACTTAAGTAAGCCAAAAAGGGAAACCTAGCAGTGCAGCCGCCCTTGCTAACTGCACCACTAGGTCCACTAAATACACTGATATAAATTAATGTAGCCATGGCAATAAAACCAGTGGAAGAAACGTAAGCAAGCAAAAATGGACACCTACAGTAGCTGTGCAGCCGCCCTTGCTAGCTAACTGCACCACTAGGTCCACTAAATACACTGAGACAAATTAGTGTAGCTATAGCAATAAAACCAGTGGAAGAAACATAAGTAAGCGAAAATGGAAACCTAGCAGCACAGCCGCCCTTGCTAACTGCACCACTAGGTCCGCTAAATACACTGGCAATAAAATAAGTGGAAGAAACATAAGTAAGCAAAAATGGAAACCTACAATAGCTGTGCAGCCGCCCTTGCTAGCTAACTGCACCACTAGGTTCGCTAGATACACTAATATAAATCATTGTAGCCATGGCAATAAAAAGAGGGGAAGAAACTTAAGTAAGCGAAAATGGAAACCTAGCAGTGCAGCCGCCCTTGCTAACTGCTCCACTAGGTCCACTAAATACACTGATATAAATTAATGTAGCCATGGCAATAAAACCAGTGGAAGAAACGTAAGCAAGCAAAATTGAAAACCTAGCAGTGTAGCCGCCCCTGCTAACTGCACCACTAGGACCACTAAATACACTGATATAAATTAATGTAGCCATGGCAATAAAACCAGTGGAAGAAACATAAGCAAGCATAATATTGAAAACCTAGCAGTGTAGCCATTACTCATTAGTGGAGTAGCACCTTCTTGAACCCTCAGGTTGGTTGTGGAGTGGGTGATACAGCAGAACCCTTAGTGGACCCCTGGGTGGCAGACTGGAGGCCCTGCATAAGTTGCAATGTGACAAGCGCAGCAGCCAGTTCCAAATCCACAACGAAGGGGGGGCTTCTGTCACTGAGAATATCCGGTGGCATCTGTCAACTAAGCCGAAACAACAGCTGCGGAAGAGTGCTTCTGGTGGTGTGGATATCTGAAAATTAATTTAGAAGCCAACTTCCAAGCCACAGAAGTTGG
Source organism: Plumapathes pennacea (assembly GCA_964036295.1). Lineage (NCBI taxonomy): Eukaryota > Metazoa > Cnidaria > Anthozoa > Antipatharia > Myriopathidae > Plumapathes > Plumapathes pennacea. The sequence continues at coordinate 23,400,919 of OZ038464.1, read as the reverse complement.
TTAGCTCTGACACAACTAAAATAAACACCATCGTATGACAGGAATATACGTGCAATAAGGCACAAGGCCTAAACATGGTGAGACAATAAATAAATAAAAAGGAAACACTATGCATAACAATGATAATGTATGTCTGAACAGGAATAGTACACAGTCTAAATATGCTGTACTTATGCACTAAAATAAAGAGGCTGAAAGGGTCCAATACATAGAGGATGAGGAGAAAGCCTGTGTCCTGTGGTACCAAACCTCATTGGTGTTTCTGCTAATTGCAATGAAACAGAGGGATCCAAGTTGTTGACCATATAGTCATAATCCTCCAGAATAGTGAAACAAAAGCAAGCATGAGAGCAAGACACAATAATGATAAAAATGATACTGATAATAATAATAATAATAATAATAATAATAATAATCATAATCATAATACCAACAACATAGCAATGATGAGAGTGTTACTAACAAGGATATAATATTATAAATATGACAATAATACATGTAATAAATCTTATCATACAGTAATCAGTGGGGCACCAGGCCACCACAGAAACTCTAAAAGGCACTAAATTACAAATAGGCACACAGCCTACACGCACTGAGAAACGAAGCCTCAGGCAAGCAAAATGTGGAACGAAGCCACATAAATAGGCATGAAGCCTACAATAACATGCACTGAGAAACAAAGCCTCAGGCATACAAACTGCGGAACAAAGCCGCATAAACAGGCACAAAGCCCACATGCACTGAGAAACGAAGCCTCAGGCATACAAACTGCGGAACAAAGCCGCATAAACAGGCACAAAGCCTTACAACAAAACGGAAACAACAAGCAGCGACAATCACAGACATAAAGCCTAGCATATTGGCAGACAACAGTGGTCGCCGCAGCAGCAAGGGAGCATTCCCTCATACTACTACTACTACTAATAATCATCATCATCATCATCCTCATCATAGAATAATGAATAATGATAATAAGAGTAATAATAATCATACTGCAATCATAATATTTATGCTAATAATGATATCAAATACTGTACCTCATCAGTGTTTCTTTTAAACGCCATGAAACAGAGGGATCCAAGTTGTTGACCATATAGTCATAATCCCCCAGAATAGTGCAACAAAGGCAAGCATGAGAGCAAGACACAATGATAAAAATGATACTGATAATAATAATAATAATAATAATAATAATAATAGTAATAATAATAATAATCATAATACCAACAACATAGCAATGATGAGAGTGATACTAACAAGGATATAATATTATAAATATGACAATAATACATGTAATAAATCTTATCATACAGTAATCAGTGGGGCACCAGGCCACCACAGAAACTCTAAAAGGCACTAAATTACAAATAGGCACACAGCCTACACGCACTGAGAAACGAAGCCTCAGGCAAGCAAAATGTGGAACGAAGCCACATAAATAGGCATGAAGCCTACAATAACATGCACTGAGAAACAAAGCCTCAGGCATACAAACTGCGGAACAAAGCCGCATAAACAGGCACAAAGCCCACATGCACTGAGAAACGAAGCCTCAGGCATACAAACTGCGGAACAAAGCCGCATAAACAGGCACAAAGCCTTACAACAAAACGGAAACAACAAGCAGCGACAATCACAGACATAAGCCTAGCATATTGGCAGACAACAGTGGTCGCCGCAGCAGCAAGGGAGCATTCCCTCATACTACTACTACTACTAATAATCATCATCATCATCATCATCCTCATCATAGAATAAATTAATAATGATAATAAAAAGAGTAATAATAATCATACTGCAATCATAATATTTATGCTAATAATGATATCAAATACTGTACCTCATCAGTGTTTCTTTTAAACGCAATGAAACAGAGGGATCCAAGTTGTTGACCATAAAGTCATACTCCCCCAGAATAGCGCAACAAAGGCGAGCATGAGAGCAAAACAATGTGTTTGCAAACACACACAGTATATGGCAGAACCGTGTAATAAGCCATCTCCGGATACCTCAATTAACTTGTGAGGGGATATATCCAAAATTGATATTTCTAGTAATAATAATAATGATAATAATACCAAATATTGCACCAAAGTATGAGGACGAGTCATTGATAACAAACAAGCACAACAACGAGGAACCAAGATATAAACAACAGTAAACAATTGCCAAGTACAAGCACAATAATACTGCCACTTGTAATGTAATGAAGCAAGACCAGAGGCCCTTTGATAAAAGAGCAACAAAGCTTATCAACGACAATGGATGCACAATATCATATCCTACGTCCAGCAAAACTTTGAACTTGGAAGGGTTGGAATGAAAAGTTTGAAGCATGACTAAAACCTTCTGGATAGCTATAAGCATAACAGCCACCGAAAATTCAGAAATTTAGCGGGGAGGGGCTGTAGAGAACAGTTCATCATTAGCTAGGAACGGAAGTAGTTTCTCCAGCCTCATTGTGAGGCCGCCATGCTTTCCGCAATGTGATAGCTGGCAATTAGTTTTGGAGTAATCGTGATAAAAATTTTTCCTCGATAAGTATAAAACCGTAACTATGTAGTGCGATCACAACCAAAACATTCCCGTCAGGGCGACTAATTTTTAGAAAGACCCCGCCATGCATATACTGTACACATACAATTGTGAGAACGGTGAATGCGACGGACAGCAACTGACCTAACACACAATCGGGTAGCATCAGAAATATTATGCTGAGCAATTGCAGGCCGAGGGTATGATGGAGAATGAATTAACACTCGGCGATAATATAACCCGAACACACCAACATGTGGCGGCGGTGAAACAATAAAACTAAACGGAGTACGGTCGAATTGGCAAACATATGGAATGGGAAACATATGTAACATGCCATACATAAGTTCGTTGCAATGTGGAATACAAAGAGGGGTAAAATACATCACCTCACCGCGTTGAGCAAATTGCGTCCGGCCTTGAAGACACCCTGAAAAGAGTGAATGATTGTAATGACCCACGTGTTATCCCCAGGTCTCCTCGCCATCGGCCAATCCCCAAAGGAATACATTGTGCAATCTAGCGTTACTATAATAAGGCAGATCTAATTAAAGGCATAAAATTCCTATTTGCGGGCAAATATTTTCTATATTAATAGCACGTACTTTTTGCAACCGGCTTGACAAATTGATAGTTCAATATCAAGTTTATCAAGTTCAATTATTCAATGCTGAAGTGTTCAATATCTAATGTTGGTCACTTATCGCATGTACATTCATGTACGATTGCTTCGACAAAGTGTTTGCTTATTTTCGAGATTCGCGAGTATGTGCCGTATAACTTCCACTTTACATAACTATCGCTCATATCGAACTAGTAAGAGCGTTACAGTAATATACATATTACTATTTATGCACGATTTGGTATCTTTTGGTAAAAGAATTAATTCCCAACGTTTCCTCTGACCTTCACCCGTCCCTCTTCCATGGTTGTTTCATTTTTAGGAAAGAATTATTAGTTACAGTTTGTGTTTCAAGCATTCATAGTAGAACAATGCAGTGTAGCTCTGTTCCGCTGCCAATAGGCCAATCAAAAATCTACTATTCAGAGTTTTCAGAGCCACAGAGAAACTGCTTTTCTTATATAAAAAGTGGAGCCGTATCCAGAACAAATACCTCCTGAACCGTTAACTAATTCCTTACACTAACCTTTCCCTAGAATCCAATACGCTAGCATGCACACTGAACCTATAGTAGCCCGTTAGGGTCGGTCCCTTCTAGACAGGTAAAAAGAAGTTGGGTGAGTTTAGTCAGTGTTCTCCTCATGAGACTTAACAAAATTCTATAAAAACTAAATTTGTTATTGGCTATTTCCTGCCGCTGGCAATTTTAGTAGTGTCTGTCTGCTGAAAACAGCGTGCAGTGTTTATCGGTTTTCTATATACTTTCCATTAAAACATGAATGAAAGGCGCAAAAACAGTTGGGTGGGGGAGATCCGTGCCAAAGACTTGAAAATAATTACGAAAATGGCGGGGGAGTTATCATTTTAGATCCTTCTGTAAGAAAAACTGTAATTTTTAACTTTCCTTGCAGTACTACTCGTATAAGTCGTCTGTGAACCATCAAGAGTGCGTAACTTTTGCGCTCAATTGCAAGTCGAGGGAGAGAAATTATGCTAACGGCTCTGCAATATATGTTAAATGCAAACTGGTGCTCGATAGAGTTTTTCATGAGAAACCACCATTGAATTACATGTCAATTTCCTGAACTGAAGTACGAAAGTATTAGTTTGATAGTAGTGAATCCGAAGTGGCGCTTTATAATGCTTAGTTATGAGGTGTTGGCCGCCGGTGAAAAAGTCTTTACTGAACTAAATAATCAATTCCTAGCTCTTCCTCCTCTCCATTTAACAAAAGAAATGAATAAGTAAAACTATGAATTGGGCAAGAAATACCGTAACCATAAAAGTGGAAATTCATCATGAATTGGCTAAGGGCTTTCTCAGTGCTACATAAAATAAATAAATATCGTTTATTTAAAGTCGAAGCATTAGGGAGTGGTTGCCCATTCTCCCGAGCCAGAGGCTCATGTTTCAAATGTCAGACCGGTGGAATACCTGTAGAAAGAAGACAGGTCCAGAAGGGAAAAACCGTTGGAGTTGCCTCCTCGGATGAAAAACCTTCTTACTACTGCCGGCCGTGGGAATTGAACCCACGACCTCCTGGCTTGGAGCTTCATTACGGATTTAGGTCCACCACCCCCAAACCGCTCGGCCACCAAGTCAGTACAACATGTCGAACAAACCCTAAAAATTTGCAGCTAGGAAGATTTGATAATGTTTCGAATAAACAAACTGGTTCCGCTTGTGAAGCCCCCAGTGATGCACAGTCTTTATAAGTTTTTTAACCTGCGTAGCTGGCGGTCTCATTCGATGCGGTTGAACAGTGTTCACGGGCGTCATTTCAGTGTACTGATGGCGGATGGGAGACTGAGGTCGAGTGACAAAATTACGGGGCGGGGGAAGGGGGGCGGGGGCGTGGGAAAAGAGCGCCTGCCCGAAGACTTTGGGTTTTCGACTGGTTGCGTTCAGTGAGCGGATATCGAAAACCCACAGTTTTCGGGCAGGCGCTCTTTTCCCACGCCCCCGCCCCTCCCCCCACCCCGTAATTTTGTCACTCGACCTCAGCCTCCCATCCGCTATCAGTGCAAAATGGCGCCCGTGAACACTGTTCAACCGCATCAAATGAGACCGCCAGCTACGCAGGCTATGAGTTTTTCGAGCAAGAACATACAACAATGATCAGAAATCAAATCTAATCGACCTCCTTGCCAATTTATTTCTTCGGTTGAGCCCGAATTGAATCAAAATTAGACTGCCTAAACCATAAAATGAACAGCAAATTGCTGTCCTTTAGAGAGTATGCCAAGAAAAACACTAACAGGTCATTACAGCGCGACAAAAAGTAAGAAATGTGTCCTTCGGTAGGTCAAAACCCAAAGTGACTGAGGAGCGGAAATGGCGCGCGATTTGAAATAAGCTGCCACGCTAAATCTCTTCTTCTGCTCGCTTTTGCTGACAAACACATCACGAAAACGCACAATTGGCGACTTGTAAACGTAAATATTGTGGTGCAAAACCGTTTATTTAGTTGAAATTTGTGTTTGTACCGAGAAAAGCGAGAGATTTCTTATTGCTTTCTTCATTCCGCCATTTTGATTTAATAACAAGAAGTTTCTCCTTTTATTAAGCTTTCAGAAAATGCGTATATGCTTTATGTTAATAGCATGTACTTTTTAGGTTTTGTATTCAATGACAATTTCAAAATACAGTTGATGGATTCGGGACCCTCTCAGCCTGCCGCAGATCAGTTATTTTTTCTTCGTTGAAACAAGGAGCAACTTTTTATATATTATTTTAATAAAAGTATTTAAAAATGTTAGTCACTACGACGCCCGTAAATTACCTACGATAGATGAGTTTTCTCGTCACTGATACGGTTTTCTCAATTTACCCCTCAAATGTTCAGCAATTCAATAATACTACAGAGACTGTTCATCCAGACCTTGATATATTAATATAAATAATGTACTTTTCAAAACCGGGCGTACATCTTGGTTTACCTAGCTGAAATATCATAACAGTGATCCGAAGAAAGCGGCGTGATGTAAGCATAATTCCGTGAGTTCGATCAGAAATTTTATTAAAAGGCTCTTAATTGCACTCGGCCAAGTAACAGAAACTAATTCAGCAATTGACATTCGACGACATTCAGCCAGCACACCTATTACATGGAAAAATACCATTGGAACATTTTCTTGCCGTTGAAATATAGATACAACAGGACTGTACAATTTCCCGTTCGGAAACAGGAAACGTAATTTTCAACTGATAAGGTGGGCGGCTTTTATCTTTCATACGCGAGACCTCTTGGCAGACAGGATGGTGTTGGCGTTCAATTCGGACTCTGGTCCTTTACAAAAGAGTTCGGAAAAGGACAAGTAGTAATGGTTACGTAGGCAAAACTGTCTTACACTTGCCTAATTTGGCTTTAGCATTCCAATTGCCACAGAACATGTTTCTTTAATTAAAGTGAGTCTATTTAAACGCCATTTCCCGAGTGGAAAAACAGGCAGTTGCACCGCCCTTTTGGTCTTGGGAGCACTATATCCAGGTTTGCTGTTAATCTTTTCTTTTTTAAAGTGGAGTTTGTTTTTTGTGTGTCACATGGGGAACCCAACTTAACCGATAGCACCGACTTGACAAATTGATAGTTCAATATCAAGTTTATCAAGTTCAATTATTCAATGCTGAAGCGTTCAATATCTAATGTTGGTCACTTATCGCATATACATTCATGTACGATTGCTTTGACAAAGTGTTTTTTTATTTCGAGATCCGCGAGTATGTGCCGTATAACTTCCACTTTACATAACTATCGCTCATATCGAACTAGTAAGAGCGTTGCAGTATTGTACCAATATAACCGTATATCTGTCTTTTATTACTATTTATGCATGATTCGGTATCTTTTGGTTTAATGCCCAACGTTTCCTCTGACCTTCACCCCGTCCCTCTTCCATGGTTGTTTCATTTTTAGGAAAGAATTATTAGTTACAGTTTGTGTTTCAAGCATTCATAGTAGAACAATGCAGTGTAGCTCTGTTCCGCTGCCAAGTTAATAGGCCGATCACAAATCTACTATTCAGAGTTTTCAGAGCCACAGAGAAACTGCTTTTCTTATATAAAAAGTGGAGCCGTATCCAGAACAAATACCTCCTGAACCGTTAACTAATTCCTTACACTAACCTTTCCCTAGAATCCAATACGCTAGCATGCACACTGAACCTATAGTAGCCCGTTAGGGTCGGTCCCTTCTAGACAGGTAAAAAGAAGTTGGGTGAGTTTAGTCAGTGTTCTCGTCATGAGACTTAACAAAATTCTATAAAAACTAAATTTGTTATTGGCTATTTCCTGCCGCTGGCAATTTTAGTAGTGTCTGTCTGCTGAAAACAGCTTGCAGTGTTTATCGGTTTTCTATATACTTTCCATTAAAACATGAATGAAAGGCGCAAAAACAGTTGGGTGGGGGAGATCCGTGCCAAAGACTTGAAAATAATTACGAAAATGGCGGGGGAGTTATCATTTTAGATCCTTCTGTAAGAAAAACTGTAATTTTTAACTTTCCTTGCAGTACTACTCGTATAAGTCGTCTGTGAACCATCAAGAGTGCGTAACTTTTGCGCTCAATTGCAAGTCGAGGGAGAGAAATTATTATTGCAAACGGCTCTGCAATATATGTTAAATGCAAACAGGTGCTCGATAGAGTTTTTCATGAAAAATCACCATTGAATTACATGTGGGAGTCAATTTCCTGAACTGAAGTACGAAAGTATTAGTTTGATAGTAGTGAATCCGAAGTGGCGTTTTACAATGCTTAGTTATGAGGTATTGGCCGACGGTGAAAAAGTCTTTACTGAACTAAATAATCAATTCCTAGCTCTTCCTCCTCTCAATTTAACAAAAGAAATGAATAAGTAAAACTATGAATTGGGCAAGAAATGCCGTAACCATAAAAGTGGAAATTCATCATGAATTGGCTAAGGGCTTTCTCAGTGCTGCATGTCGAACAATACCCCAGAAAAAATTGCAGCTGGCGCATGCATAAAAAAAATATTGGCAGTAGAGCAAGTGAAGTTGATTGAAACACAGTATGGTGTACCTCTTTGTGTTGCGTGACGGTGCGAGTCTGGTTTTCACAAACAAGTGAGGAGGGAAATAGTCGTCTTTTGCAAAGCGAGGAACAAAAAAGATCAAACTAAAGGTAAAGTAATACGGGCAACATTTTCTTGCAACTTGTCGCGAAACAAAGTTGCGTAGCAAGTTGCGGCCTGTTGTTGCACGTATTACTACCTTCGCACGCAACCTGTTCTGCAACAAAATAAAAAAATAAATAAATAAAAACTCGCGCCGTGGGGAGAGCTGTCCGGATTCCAAGCCAGTTCGAGGGGCAACCCTTGCCTAACACCCGTCCACGCTCAACGAACGGGGAGAGATAATTCGGCCCCCAAGCCATGATGAATTATCCCTAAATCCGAAGAGCGCTTAAATGCTAAGCCGACTTATTAATTATATGCACCGAATCAGATATATATAGTTTCAGGCAAGAGGCCTTTCATCCATATGGGATGCACCTTTTTATCGTCGTTCCTTGCTTTATGAATAATAATTGCACTGTCCTATTGTTATAACCGGTTTAGCTACTTCTATATCCCCGAACCACTTATCCGACTTTGAACTTGAGGTTCAATGTCAGTAAGGCCTGTGATAGCAACCTTGGTGCTCGGCGCATGCGCAACAGTACATCTGATTTTTCTTGGTGAGACTGTGGCCAACCCCGTATCGAAACTCTTCCAGATTGGGCATTGGACATTTTATTTTATTTTATTTTTATTTTTATTTATTTATTTTTTTTTTTGAGACGTTCACTAACAACTTTTCAGCTTCGGCCTCGGCTTTGGCAAAAGCATTGACTTAATTATCATTTGTTGTATATTCAATTGTTGCTTTGGAAGTATTGATGGCTCCGCAAGTCTGTCGGCTGTTTATATTAGCCTTCAGTTCTTTTTTCTTTTTCTTTTTCTTTTTTTTGCAATATTTGTGTGCGTGTGTTCTCAGTATATGGTGTCTACGACGGCGATGTGTTTCCTCCGTATGTCCCTAACTTTGGCAACGAGATAGTGAAACATATTGGCCTGAGGTATGGAAGAGAATAACGTTGTAATGAATGTACCTGCCACTAGAAAGCCCCCCTCACACGTGTGAAATTTATGGAAAATGATGTTGGCATTTACAACTTTTCATCAGATGAATGTGCTAACAATATAACGCCTACAGTGGAACCCCGGTATAACGAAAGAATTTTTTTTTTTTTTTTTTTTTTTGAAGCTCGACAGAAAATAAAATGTATAGAACAGAATGTAGATATAACGAACGCCATCAGATATAACAAACGCCATCAAGAATCCCAAACTTACAATCTGTCCCAATGAAACGAATAAATGTCAAACTTACAATTTACCCCGATAAAACATTACGCGATTGGCAATTCGAATCAGCTCAACACATAAATGCTTTAACGCATTAATCACCCAAAGCCATGGGCCCAATCCAGATACTGTAGTATTATAAAATAAGACCAAATGCTGGATGGTGCAAGTAACACTGGTTATTTTTAACGCATAATTAACCACACCCCGATAGAACGAATGCTTTGGTCGTTTGGCACAAGTTCGTTACTAAACGAGGTTTCCGATATAATAAACCTCCGACACAACGAACACATTTTCCCAGTCCCAGGGCACTTTGTTAGTCCCACAATCAGAGTATTCTTTGAAGACTTACCAGGGTTTCCATTTTAAACACAAGGAGAAAGAAGGGAGAGAAACTGTTTCCTCGTGGATTCAAACGAATGGGTGTGATCAAGAGAAACTAGCTGTGGTTACACTAGGCATGTTTTATCGAGTTACCGAGCAATATTTTCACTAGTTGAAATTGTCGTGGTGTTTCCGTTGCCCGAGATGCTTCCGGTAACACAGAGAAATTGATTGTCTTGGGTGATATTTGATCATCCTTACGAAAATAATTTTTTTGTGGCGGGAATTCTATTTTAAAATGGAGCCGGAGGATTTGAGAGCCATAGGTGGTCTGCTGTCGATTTTGTTTGTCCTTCTCTGTCACCGAAATAAGTTCAATGTGTTGATTAGCCAAGTACTTTTACTGAGGAGGAGGAGAATAAGAATGAGACGCCGCCAGTTCATCCGCTTGTCTGAAATTATTATTCGCTACTTTCGCGAAGTCACCGGGCGTGTTGCAGCTCGAGCTCCAAGAACTGTTTGGATGCTTCCGAGGCCACAGAATTGGTTCCAGCAGTTGTTAAAAATGCTAATTTTGACATGTTTGAGATCATCCGATAAAACCGCAACTCTCTGATTGGTCTAGTCATCTTGGGGCTCTGAAAAACCTTGCTTTTCATCTCGGTACATGTCATGGGCTTTTCTTTTGTTCTTTTTGATGTATCCATGGATATTCAACGCGTGAAATTTTGCTCGGGAAAAAGCTGTTACACCGTCGCGACCATTTCAACGCGTGAAAACGGCCTTTTAACGTAGGAAAACAGCTTAGTGTAACCACAGCTATTGATAGATTTCGATAGCTGTTGATAAAAACTCGATACTGTCGGTGAAACTCATTAAGCCGAAGCTGAAAAGTTGTTAGTGAACGTCTCAAAAAAAAAAAAAAAGAAAAAAAAAATGTCCAATATCCAATCTGCAAGAGTCTGGATACGAGATTAGCCACAGTCTCACCAAGAAAAATCAAATGTACTGTTGCGCATGCGCCGAGCACCAAGGTTGCTATAACAGGCCTTACTGACATTGAACCTCAAGTTCAAAGTCGGATAAGTGGTTCGGGGATATAGAAGTAGCTAAACGGGTTATAACAATAGGACGGTGCAATTATTATTCATAAAGCAAGGAACGACGATAGAAAGGTGCATCCCATATGGATGAAAGGCCTCTTGCCTGAAACTATATATATCTGATTCGGTGCATATAATTAATAAGTCGGCTTAGCATTTAAGCGCTCTTCGGATTTAGGGATAATTCATCATGGCTTGGGGGCCGAATTACCTCTCCCCGTTCGTTGAGCGTGGACGGGTGTTAGGCAAGGATTGCCCCTCGAACTGGCTTGGGATCCGGACAGCTCTCCCCGCGGCGCGAGTTTTTATTTATTTTTATTTATTTTTATTTTTTTGCAAGCTGGTTGATTATTTCTTTATTGCTTTCGTCATATTATTGCTGAATGATAGATGCAACGTTTCTTAAAGTTTTATAGGAATCGCATAAAAGCCAAAAAAGTTATGATCCAAAGTTTTGTCATAGACGAGTGCGCCCAATGAAACTCCGGAGGCACTCTTAAAGGTGAAGTAATACGGGCAACATTTTCTTGCAACTCGTCGTGCAACAAAGTTGCGCAGCAAGTTGCGGCCTGTGTTGCACGTATTACTACCTACGTACCCAACAAAATTTCGTAGACTCGGCTTCTACTTTTTGCAACATGTTGCCGCAACTCGGAACACGAAATTTTGTTGCAGAACAAGTTGCGTGCGAAGGTAGTAATACGTGCAACAACAGGCCGCAACTTGCTACGCAACTTTGTTGCGCGACAAGTTGCAAGAAAATGTTGCCCGTATTACTTTACCTTAAGGCTGCTGTCGACATGGCTCACGACTGCATGCCGCGTGCTAAGAGCGCCAGAGGCGTGATTGGTGGAATTGTGACACCTGACCGAATAACAGGGAGCTTAAAGTACACATAAGCCCAAAAATGATATCTTCACAATCAATTCTACATAAAGTAAATAGTTGACTATTAGATTATTTCTGTGTTTCAACATTGCGCCTATAAGTTATAGAGGTTTATATTTCGAATATGGTAATGACGTGATGTCAAAGGAGTAATTCCATGTTATTTCTTTCTCTTCGTGATTGGAACTGTTTTCAGATTCATACAAGATATTTGGTAAAATCATTTACACAAAATTCAAGTGTAAAATGGACGTTGATAAAATTTCATTTATCTCTACCAACAAGATTTTGTATAATGAATTGTTCCTTCTTTGACGTCACGTCATTACCATATTCAAAATATAAACCTTGATAACTCAAAGGCGCAGCGTTAAAACGCAGACTTATTCTAATAGTCAACACATTTCCGTCATGTAGATTCAATTGTAAAGATATCATTTTTGGGCTTATGTGGACTTTGGAAAAGCGCGTGGAACCAGGAAAAGAGTGCCTCCGTATTCCGTATGTCTTTGTAACTTTGCCTATTCTTAATTTGTTCAAATTTGTTCCGTTTGTTCCGTAGTTCTATTGCTCGCATCGTCTCTTATTAAGACAAACGACTGTTGTAATTTCTCAAAATGACGTCCACGTCCTGACAACAACTTAAAAAAGAAGCATTTGAAGTCGCACGCGAGAGCACGACGACCCCGAGATAATGTCAATTTCAGATATTCACGTGCTTCTTTTGTCTTCTGTGAGCAGTTCTATTGCTTCACCGACGTTGCCGTCGTCCTCTCCCGTCCTGGTGCTTAAGGTGAAGTAATACGGGCAACATTTTCAGTGCAACTTGTCGTGCAACAATGTTGCGTTGCAAGTTGCACCGTAATGTTGCGCGTATTACCACCGTGTTGCAAGTTGCAGCAACATGTTGCACGAAGTAGAAGTGGGTTCTACTTCGTGCAACATGTTGCTGCAACTTGCAACACGGTGGTAATACGCGCAACATTACGGTGCAACTTGCAACGCAACATTGTTGCACGACAAGTTGCACTGAAAATGTTGCCCGTATTACTTCACCTTTAAGCTCCCTGTTATCAGCGAATAGCCCCCGCCTGGCGAACTATTGCTCTTTATTGACAATATCCGAACATAGTTTCATATATTTAATCACAAAAGACATTACGAGATGACTACCGAGGAGGACGTCAATTCATTGGTTGAAAAAGCCGTTTTAGAAAGTATCAAAAAGTTTCAGAGTCCCGCGCCATTATTTGCGCTGCGAGAGGAAATGTTTGAAGGATAATAAAGACAATAAACTACTTTTAGCTTCGGAAATATGCACGGATAATTGTCCTTGGCAAGCTTCGCTCTCGAGCAACTGTTCGCTTCTCGGAACAGATAATATCCTCGGACAATTATCCGTGTATATTTCCTCACCAAAAGTAGTTTATTGTTTATATATTGCTCCTACCCTCGGATTAGCGGAGCGACAGCGCAGAAATGTATTCTCCGCCAAAATTGAATGGTTCAAATTACACATTTATAATTCGTGTTCTTTCCCGTTAAATTTGACATCAAAACAATCCTTGGAGCCCAAGCTTTCATGAACCGCGCGTGTATTTATGACTTGCGCATCAATATTGGAATGCGTAAATTCGCTGTAAAGCTCTGGGCCCGGTTTCTCAAAGCACGATTAGGCTAATCCTGGATTAGATCTAAACTTTGTTGTCATTTACAAGCTTCAAAATGTGAAGGTTTTGTCCTACAACGACTTCCTTGATACGTCTTAAGCTGGAACAAGCTTTTTAATCCATCTTCGCACAAAACCCTGCAATTTATTGGTAGAGAGGTCGAGAGAAAGAATTTCGTTAATCCTTGATTAGCTTAATCGGCTTTCGAAAAACCGGGCCCTGCTTTCGCACCAGTCTCGCAGGTCAACATACTATTAAAGCGGCCCTCTCATACTGTATTCTCAAGTTCATAAGCCAACAGCTGCCTCCAAAATGTACATTACGCGCTTTATTTGTGTAGGAATGGCTGAATTTTACAATCCGGCCGTATATTTTAAGATTGTGACCTCTAAGAAAGCAAACTTGAGCAATAAGCGACAAAAAAATGGGTAAAAAAACTACAATTTACCCGGCGTGACTAAATTTTAAACAAGAGGATACTAAAGTTGCATGGATTTTGCCATTGGGAAGTAGAATAACCGCCGGATTTCAAGATAGATTTTTAGCGCCAGACTTGTCGATCAGCTCAAGTTACTTATTAAATCAGTAGGTTGAGTATTCAAGCGGTTTTGCTTAACGCTGATTTTTAGTGTTTGACTGCTCTGTATTCTTTATCTAAGCCAGGTTCCAGCGCAGCATGACTTTGAAAGGATATTGGATTTTCATTGCCCTATCCTGCTCCTTTGTCGTTCATATCAAACAAGGTTTGAACTCAAATTTACACTGACTCCGACCTCACAGTCACAGCTGTTATTCATTCTGTGTTTCACCGTTCAAAATTTAGTTTACCAAACAAAAAAGATAGATTAAGAGAGGCCAATAGGCTGAAATACGCATGAATGTATTCAGTACTACAAAAACGTTTCTTGTCAAACTTAGCAGTGTATTCTCTTCCTGCGGAGTCCTGGATGCGGGCCGTGATGTCAGAGGGACGGGTGAATCATTCCGTTAACAGCTGTTCTTCTGTAGGTGGATGCGGATTCTCGAACAGATCCCAGGTATGTCAAACATCATTCTGACAGAAGCTCACAACAAGATTGGGCTTCCTGTGTTGTTATTGCTCTCGTGCTCCCTCTCCCTCTCCCTCTCTCTCCCACAAACGTCAACATAATTAGTCAGCTATGAATATTGTACCTTTTACCTTGTTACTGTTATAGAAATAGGCTTTAGCAATACCTGATTGTAAAAGCATGAAGGTGATGCCAATAAAGCTCTTGTCACTCACTCACTCACTCACTCTTCTTTTTGCTTGGTAACCATGGTACCTGTTTCCAGTGTTGTCACAGTTGCCGTTGCCGGGATGCAGCAGACAATCACTTTTAAGAATTAAAGAACAATTTACTATATACGACTTATGGTCACTTACTAATGTTAGTTGTCTTGACTTTTAGGTTAACTCAAATAATCTGACAGTCAGGTTGAAGCTACATTGTAATCCTAATCACAAAATGTGTCGCTGGAGGCCAGGCATTCCAGGTCGTTGAGGCCCGGATTTCAGCACATACACTGGTTCGTTAGAGTGTTTCTTGTTGAACGCGTCACAAAGCATATACTTGTACTTGTACTTGTACTTGTACATGGTATGGGTGAGCCTGCAGTGTAGATAAACGCGGCTTTCCGTTCTGTTGCAGGTCCGCTCTGGTCCACGTTGAACAAACTCAAGCATTGTAACACGAGAAACGCATTATCTTTACTAAGCATGCTTTTGTAATGTGAACCGTTGAGTTCTTCGAATTTGAATGCCAAATATATACTCGGCACGACACTTGGTTCTTTTCTCAATGACCACTAATTTTATACATATTCCACTGATGTTCGTGCGCGCTCGTGTACGTGCGTGTGTGTGTGTGTGTGTGTGTGTGTGTGTGTGTGTGTGCGTGGGTGTGGATGTGAAGGAGGACTAACTTCTGTGTAACAAGGTGACTAGTGTTGGGTGCTACTTCAGAATAGGACATTTGCATGATGATGTCAATTGACTACATTAACTACCAGAATGCTGTGAGGCAGGCTCTTCTATTAACTAGTTATTCTCCTTTTCGTGAGGAATCACTGGGGTTAGGGTTGATTTGTGCAGGGCGCAAATCTACATTACAAAAACTGCGGCGAAGTGCATTTTGATAGTTGTATTTATATGACTTCACCATGCAAATGTCTTACTGTGTTGCACACTTCACCGCGTATTATTTCTTTATTGCCAACACCAAAACCCAACAATTACCCCAAATGACTGAAACATAGTTTCTACTTCTGCGATGTTCTACCTGCAAGGAAACGAAATGCACTTTTAATACTCAGAACATCACGTGTGCATAGCAAAAGACCCTATACACGGCCACTAACCATGTTTGTATGATGTATGTATAAATGAATATATGTATGTTTGTATATGTGTGTATGTATGTATGTATGTATGTATGTATGTATGTATGTATGTATGTATGTATGCATGTATGTAATGTAGGTATTCACGACTCTGTATAAATCAACGAAATTACGTATATGTGTATGTTACGTAGACGTATGACGTGTGTGCAGTGTGATATTGTAAAAAGGATGTTTAATGTTATCGCAAATCTAGAGCATGTCTTTGTGGTGAGTATAGTCATCATAATATTGCTCTCACTGACTTTCTACGTTTGACTAATTTGTGGCTTGAGGTGGAATCGAGCCAGACCATGTTGCATTGGACCTGTATATGCACAGGTTAAAGTTTGATTGACACGATTGTATGATCATTTCTAAAAGGTGTTATAAAATATCAATTAAAAACACCATGACCGAATAGGAAAATGGAAATCAGCGAACAAATTCAGTTGATGAAAACAAAAAGCGTGAATTTGCAAAACAAAAGCCTTTCCAAGCTAAAGATCATCATCCAAACATACATGCAAAGTCATACTTCAGCCAAACATTGTCACAATTAGTAACTGTACCATCCCAGGGCTCGCAAACAATAGAAAATAAAGGAACAAATTTAATGCTAGTGGATGGTACGGAGCAGTGGTAGTTAACGACTTAAAACGATATTTTATTGGTTTTCGAATATATTCATCAATATGATTAGCTATATCATTCATACGTACCCCACTTTCGGTAATTTCTTGGTATTCCTCAAGATCACAAGATTATGCTTCTTCCTTTTCGCCGCCTTCTTTTTTCTTGTCTGCGCCCGCCTTCTTCTTCTTCTTCGACGTCGTCGTCTTGTTTAAATCGTTCTTCTTTCCATTCTTCTGTCTTACCAAACCCACGCTTGCCGGGACCAATGTTCTCATCCAAAAGGATTGCCTTTTTATCTACTTTAGATGCATAGAAAATGTTAGAATTTTAGCAACAAACAAACGAATTTGGTATACCAAATAGCGAATTTGGTATACCAAATAGCCTGGAGTGCAAAAACAGACGGATTTTCCACCTGTTACTTTTGCTTACGGTATTTCTCGGCCTCGCAAAGGAACAGGCGGAAAATCCGTCCGTTTTTGCAGGCTATACTGAAGTTATATAGAAAGTTAAAAGTTGAGAAATTGAGAACAGCCAGTCTGTATATAATTACTATTGATAAACTTGTGATCCCGAGCTCTACAAGGGTAACAATTGGGACGCTATCTCGTCTGTCAGTTTGTCTTCCAGCGACCTCAGTTGCCAAATTCATTCACGCATAATAGGACACTTAAGGTAAAGTAATACGGGCAACATTTTCTTGCAACTTGTCGCGCAACAAAGTTGCGTAGCAAGTTGCGGCCTGTTGTTGCACGTGTACTACCTTCGCACGCAAACTTGTTCAATCTGCAACAAAATTTCGTTTTGCGAGTTGCGGCAATATGTTGCAAAAAGTAGAAGCCGAGTCTACGAAATTTTGTTGGGCACATAGGTAGAGTAATACGTGCAACACAGGCCGCAACTTGCTACGCAACTTTGTTGCATGACGAGTTGCAAGAAAATGTTGCCCGTATTACTTCACCTTTAAGGTGCCTCCGGAGTTTCATTGGGCGCACTCGTCTATGAAAAACTTTGGATCATAACTTTTTGGGCTTTTATGCGATTCCTATAAAACTTTAAGAAACGTTGCAGCTATCATTCAGCAATAATATGACAGAAAGCAATAAAGAAATAATCAACCAGCTTTCAAAAAATAAATAAATAAATAAATAAATAAATAAATAAATAAATAAATAAAATCGTGCCGCGGGGAAAGTTGTCCGGATCCCAAGCCATTTCGACGGGCAACCCTTGCCTAACACCCGTCCACGCTCAACGAACGGGGAGAGGTAATTCGGCCCCCAAGCCATGGTGAATTATACCTAAATCCGAAGAGCGCTTAAATGCTAAGCCGACTTATTATTTATATGCACCGAATCAGATATATATAGTTTCAGGCAAGAGGCCTTTTATCCATATGGGATGCATCTTTTTATCGTCGTTCCTTGCTTTATGAATAATAATTGCACCGTCCTATTGTTATAACCGGTTTAGCTACTTCTATATCCCCGAACCACTTATCCGACTTTGAACTTGAGGTTCAATGTCAGAAAGGCCTGTGATAGCAACCTTGGGGCTTGGCGCATGCGCAACAGTACATCTGATTTTTCTTGGTGAGACTGTGGCCAATCTCGTATCCAGACTCTTCCAGATTGGACATTGGACTGGTTAATTTTAAAGCATAAATTAAGAATGCTTTGGTCGTTTACTCACAAATTCGTTAAAACCAGGTTTCCGATATAATAAAACCCCGGCATAACGAACACATTTTCCCAGTCCCTAGGCACTTTGTTAGTCCCACGATCAGAGTATTCTTTGAAGACGTACCGGTATTTACATTTTAAATACAAGGAGAAGGAAGGGAGAAAAACTGTTTCCTCGTGGATTTAAACGAATGGGCGTGATCAAGAGAAATTGATAGATTTCGATAGCTGTTGATAAAAACTCGATTCTGTCGGTGAAACTCATTAAGCAGAAGCTGAAAAGTTGTTAGTAAACGTCTCAAAACAAAAAAAAAAAAAGTCCAATGCCCAATGTCCAATCTGGAAGAGTCTGGATAAAGGCCACAGTCTCACCAAGAAAAATCAGATGTACTGTTGCGCATGCACCGAGCCCCAAGGTTGCTATAACAGGCCTTACTGACATTGAACCTCAAGTTCAAAGTCGGATGAGTGGTTCGGGGATATAGAAGTAGCTAAACGGGTTATAACAATAGGACGGTGCAATTATTATTCATAAAGCAAGGAACGACGATAAAAAAAGTACATCCCATATGGATAAAAGGCCTCTTGCCTGAAACTATATATATCTGATTCGGTGCATATAATTAATAGTCGGCTTAGCATTTAAGCGCTCTTCGGATTTAGGTATAATTCACCATGGCTTGGGGGTCCAATTATCTCTCCCCGTTCGTTGAGCGTGGACGGGTGTTAGGCAAGGGTTGCCCGTCGAACTGGCTTGGGATCCGGACAACTCTCCCCGCGGCGCGTTTTTTTTTTCTTTTTTTTTTTTTGCAAGCTGGTTGATTATTTCTCTATTGCTTTCTGTCATATTATTGCTAAATGATAGATGCAACGTTTCTTAAAGTTTTATAGGAATCGCATAAAAGCCAAAAAGTTATGATCCAAAGTTTGTCATAGACGAGTGTGCCCAATGAAACTCCGGAGGCACTCTGAAGGTGAAGTACTACGGGCAACATTTTCTTGCAACTCGTCGTGCAACAGAGTTGCGCAGCAAGTTGCGGCCTGTGTTGCACGTATTACTACCTACGTACCCAACAAAATTTCGTAGACTCGGCTTCTACTTTTTGCAACATGTTGCCGCAACTCGCAAAACGAAATTTTGTTGCAGAAAAAGTTGCGTGCGAAGGTAGTAATACGTGCAACAATGGGCCGCAACTTGCTACGCAACTTTGTTGTGCGACGAGTTGCAAGAAAATGTTGCCCGTATTATTTCACCTTTAATTGGCAAAATTGTTATATTCGGCGGCTGACTCGGAGGGATCTTGATTTGAGCCACAACAAAGATTTGAGCATGCCGGTGTCCTGCGTTGATGAAAACGTTAACGAAGAGAGCAAGTGACAGGGACTCCAGAAATTGCCGCCACGAAGCGATCACGAGAAACAACGGCCAGAAAGAGAATAACGCATGAAAACCGCTCAAGGTCTTCAGTCCAACAAACAACAAGTCCAACAAGTACTAGCGTTCGTCCAACTGTTGGTTGCGGATATTTAAAGTTAAAACGTTCTGCTCGGCAGAGATCTTTGTACGTTTGTGATGCATACGAATTTACATTTAAACTTCAATACCCGTTTTGAGTAAAGACATTCTTCCATACTATTTATGACATAGTAGAAATATTACGCAGTCATGTTTTACTGATGTCAAGCACTCAAAGAAACAGTGAGTTTGCCGTAACAGTCAAATGAGTTGGATTTGCATTCAAAATTTGTTTTTCTACCATTTGACAGTAATTAATGAGCTGCAACCATGGTACAATGGAGACTTGTTGTCTTAACACCCATTTTTTATGAGAAAACTGAGGCTTAACTGGCGATGACGTCTTCGTCTTCGTCTTCGTCTTCGTCTTCGTCTTCAGCTTTTAGTGGCCACCGTATCGCACGCAGTATCTACATCGTATCATCAGTATCCATGACTGTATTTGACTGTACTGAGGTTGGGCGGGTGAGGGGTGTTGTGTATGTGTGTGTGTGTGTGTGTGTGTGTGTGGGGGGGGGGTGGGAGGCATCCAGTTGACGTTAAGCGCGGAACTCACGAATTTGTCGACAGCTCTTCGTCTTAACCATGCATAACATGTCACCATGAACAAAATCTGTTTTGACAGACTTGGCGAGGTTCAGTTCTTAATTTTATTTTCTTCATTTCTGTCTATAAATAACTGTACGGTTGTGAACATTTATCCGTATTTTTGAAATTACGCCAAATATTCCTTGACATAAGGCAAATCCCCTGTTTTAGAAGTAAATCACGCATCAGCGTGCTATTTTTGAGTTGTACAGCACGCGGGAATTTGAAAGAACACGAGCAAAGTGTGCCGGAGAAGCAACCATGCAAAACTGTGGCGTTGCGACTGAACGTGTGAGTTACCCGCGGCGCAAAACCGCCAGCTACCCAGTCTAGGTTTGACTGTACTTTGTATGTATCAATTCCCACTTCATCCCTCATGAATTTGCTTCTGGAAAGCCGTTTGGCAAACGGAAGGTTCGAGCGGAAACGGAAGTGAACCTGAACAAAGAAATTTTTAATCATTGACACTTTCAACGCGGGGCGCACGTCTCCATCTGCTCAACATGGACCGACCGCGGATGGTCAGTTGCACTTTATGTTGCTCTTGTTTTGGACATTCTGCTATCCACCGAGAACTTGGTAGCTGCTATGGTTACGATGTTGCTTCATGGTTTAGCTGCTATCACGAATTCTCCTGAGATATGTCCGTCAAGACGATGCAAATTAATAATTTCAGGTAAGGATAATTCACGATTTTAATATAGACTTGTAAAACAAATTGGCGTCTATAATCGTTCTAGATTCACTGTCGGTGGCTTTCCAATCGCTCCCCTAAAACAAAGCGAAGTAACAGTTTATAATTTCATTTCCTTTGGTATCTACAGTGATATAACGAATGCCAAGGGACTAGGAGAATGTGTTCGCTTTAATAATATAACGGGGGTTTGTTTATATATTGAGTTTGTATGCTCCCTCAATGGCATGAAACTAATGTACTCGAAGGATAATTTGCGCCAGAAATTGACATACTGCGAGATTGCAAACATGGCAAAAGATTGTACGCGTTTTGCGAAAAATTGTCGCGGCAAATATTTCAAATCCTTTGAAATATTTCGTTACAAACTAGTACTGGAAGTACGACTCTACAAACTCAAATCACGGGTTTTGATCTTACTCATGTAGAGCTGAAAAAGAATTTATTTTACAAAATATTTCAAAATATCTTATTTAGCCCTATTTTATATTGTACATACTGTACGTTCTTACTGTTGGGGTGTTTTTAGAAACTAAACGACGCTCTAAAATGACCTAACCAAAACTAATGGCTACGTTATCTTATTACATATGGGGGGGGGGGGGGGGGGGGGAGGGGGAGGGGGAGGGGGAGGGATACTCCCATATATAAACTATATATTTATGTGCCGCCTCAAAGGGTAATGTTTTGAGCGTTTTGGTTTAGACTAAGGTATCGATTTTGCCTTTTATGGTTTGGGATAGGGTATGTTTGTTGTATGAGGCACTAGCAATATCGGCTACGGCTATATAAACGGGGTCTGGTATAAGGTCCCCGTCCCCCTCCCCCGGGAACCATCTCTTACTCACACACGCGCTACTAATGACGCATGTCTCAAAAGACTCGCAATTGACATCAACCTCGTTCCCAGGCTCTTTCATCTCCGGGGACGGGGGCCGGGAGATGAAAGAGCCTGAGAACGAGGTTGACTTGACATCAGGCTTATAGCTGTGTTTTGGGAACCTTTAACCCAGCAAAATGAAAAGCCGGATATACCAGTGAATTCACTTGAGGAAGCTTTCTAGAGTATTATAACGAAATGCATCTAATGTAACATACTCTCACTACAAAAAGGTATTTGCAACTGAAATTTGACACAATGCTAAGAGTGCCTTGCATTGCAGGAATTGTTAAACGTATCAAACTGGCCGAGAAATCCTTCGACTATATCGTAACTCAATCATAAAACTATACGATACAATTGTAATCATTAACTCATGACGGGTATGATTATCAGATATCTGCAGGTTAATTAATTAATGTTTTTACCACAACACACTAGTTTCTCGCTCTCTGATTGGTCGATTTACCGTGGTAAACAAGAGTCCAGACAACGATGCTGACGCCAGCTGACGCCAGCTGACGCCAGCATGTCACGTTTTGCAGCGAAATACAACGAAAGTTTCCTGTATATTTCTAAATGTTGTGGTAAAATTAATAAATTTCCACTGGTTTGCCGTGGTGTAGACTCTTATTTACCACGATTTACGTCATCACACGGTCAAAATGTTGTGGACTCACGAGGCACTTCGCAAAACGTGACATGCTGGCGTCAGCTGGCGTCAGCATCGTTGTCTGGACTCTTATTTACCACGGTAAATCGACCAATCAGAGAGCGAGAAACTAGTGTGTTGTGGTGAAATTAATAAATTTCCACTGGTTTGCTGTGGTGTGGACTCTTATTTACCACGATTTACGTCAGCAAACCAGTGGAAATTTATTAATTAGAACACTCGTGAAGTGGACTGAGTAATTGAAATAGACTGTTGCAGTTACGCTGCCCCCACGCGATGTATGAGGGTAGTTTTAGATATTGCCACTTACTTTAATGCATTGGTAAGTGTTGTTTTATTATTGATGCTTTCCGTACCACTTTTAGAAAATAAACAAAACTAAAACTACATGAAATATTGATGAGGTACCGACCGCCGTCCAATAAACTGCACATGATAAATCACACATGATGAAATAGTCCGAACGTGCTCTTGTGGCCTCATTGTTCTGAATTCACAGGTGGAGGAGACTTAAAACAAATCTTTTATAAGTTCATAGGAAGGTAGAAAACAGTTGGTGGGTAAGGTTAGCAGATGCCGTCAATGTAGCCTTTATAACAAGTAATCATATTTTAATTGGGTCCGTTTTAGATCCGTAACGTTGTTTATTCTTTTGGTGATTATAGAATATTCTGTTGGTGTGGGTCGAAGAGGGAAATCGCAAGTGCAACTCGAGAAGCCGTTATAGGTAAGTTTTAGTCCACAGAACTGTTGGATAGATATATTACTCTATATCTCTTTGATAAGTATGTACTACACAGGGCACGTATGTGAGAATTTGATCGTAAAGTTAATGTTATATATAAATGCCCTCTTCCCTCAGACCTTTAACCCAGCACGTGCTTTCTCCAAACGTTTCTCAGTGTCCCCAACAAACAAAAGCAAGTGGCAATCTATTTCCACTCGCCTCGATTGAAAAGAAAACCAGTTTTACTTGGCCTAAACGTGCTGTTTACCTATTTTGCAATCGATTTATTATGTTTTTTCGTGCTGGGAACCACTTACCAGCTTCGATTTCTCCATTGTGTTAGCTGAAGGCTTTAGATTGTTTTCTTTTCTGTGTATTGTTCGTGCGTGCGATAGACGTCATTGTGGTATCCGGCAGACTCTTCAAGAGACAATTTTGAGTCAAAATTGTCTTGGGGCACGACCAAGAAAATTCGTAGAATCTTCATGTTCCCACCGACATGACGATTTTTTTCTGGTGAGCTAGGTTTTGAGAATGTCCTCAAATATTGTTGTTTAACTTTAAACTAGTGGCAAAATTAAGTATATCACTAAATTGGATGCGATACAATACCAATAGATTTGGCCGGATAGCAATTGGTGTCAGTTCATTTGAGTCATGTTGATCGCACGTGAAAATGTTGTTTGTCGAGGAGTGAAAACAGGCTTCATTGGGACAGTTGGTCCGGCCAAGTCATCATACAAACCTGCAGAAGGAAAGTGAATCAGGAAACGATGCTGGTCTCGTCGATCAGAGGGGTCATCTCAAGAATGTGAATCAAATGGAATCAAAGTACCCCTTATAAATCCTTAGCCATAAGTGGTCAAGTAAACGATTTGCGAGACCAGCAAAAGCAATCAACAGCCCATTTCAAATAATTTTATTTGAAATGTTGATATCGAACTGATTACAAGATTACGAAAATGCGATGCTTGTTACTCATTCGTCGCTGAGTAATTTCCTGAGTCCATCGGTATTTGAAGATTTCCTGGGAAAACAAAAACAAATATAACGGTTTGATATTGCTGTGGTAAGTTATTTACACTAACACGACCCCATACAAATTCAACAAACGAATCAAGAGGAAACTAACTGAGTGATGTAATGACCACTCATAACTGAATCAACTTTTTTAATCGAGCAAGCTATCAAATGGCAAGTTCCCCAAACCGCTGTATGATATGTCTATGATGACAAGCTGAAAAAGAAAAGTGAACTTGATCACTCTCAGGAATTTAAAGTTGAACAAAGGTCTAACGTGTATATTGAACCGACTAAGGGTCGATGTTTGAAAGCTAGACGCTGTAAAAGAAGTTTGAAGCTTAACAAGGGCAATATTGTATTGTTCGGTTCTGTGATTCTAACACCAACTGATACAGAAATGGATGAAATATAAGAGGTTGCTGCCCTTACCAGACGCATCAACGAAGACAGAATAGTTATAGATGAGCCAACTGCGAGTGTTGAGTACGCCTGCACGCTGCGTGCCATTTCTCTGGACTTGCTCAGGGGGCCCCAGTGCTCGACTGCTACGCTTTGTTGGTCTTGGTCTTCTTCTTCGGCCCAAAAATCGTCTTCTCGTCCATTTGTATTGATTGCGAGTTGTGATCGAACTGACCTCAGAAGGAAGCAATTCGGCTGCTACCAGCAGAGCAACTAAGCACATAACGAGTGCACATTTGATCTCCATGGTCTGCAGTCGATATATTGATCCTCTACGGTTAACTCTGTAAGGAAAGAAAAAAGAGTTTTTAACAAAGCTCAAAGCTGACTCATGAGTTTAAACTGACAAATAACAGAAACCAGTATCAATTCAAGCAATAATATGTATATTGATACTGAGGGTGAAAAGGACAAGAGCAGTCAAAATACTTTGAAACCAAATCTTGAAACAACGGCTTGCTTTTTAAAAGAAACATGCTACGAAAGAAACGAGAATGGTTGTACGAAACATGAAGACGCTTTTCCAACACTTATCTTAGTTTTCACTTTACTGACTGTGATATAGATAATCTACTTTATAATTTGACTGTGTTTCACATTATAAGAATGGCTTTCTGTATCACCTGTGGAGGTTGCAACTAAACGGAGTGATCATGTCTTTCACAGCTAGAGAGAAGATGTGATATCGTCGTTTTTTTGTGGTTGTGAGAGCAATGTAACATCCAACAAGACAGGCCCGTGGCCAGTGCGCTTGTGACGTCATTAGTACAATGAATAGAGACACGCGGGGTCCCGGGAGAGGAACTTTTGTCGTGCGTTTATATGCAAAAGATATTATAGCCGAGTCAGTTTTTGCAAATGACGGATCCAAGAGCTCCCTTTATTTTTCTTGCCCTCTTTTCTTCTAATTTTGGTCAAACAGATATTCACGAAAAAGTGTATTATAATAATTGAGAGAAAACAATTATCGAAGGCCCCGTAGGAATATTCTTCGTTTGCAACAACCCAGTTTTCATTGCTTTCCGATGCACGTGACAGTACTTGTGTGACGCTTGCTATACAACCTGGCAACCTTGTTGAGTGAATTTTCAAGCTGACATGTTTTGTGGAGGAACTGTGTTGTCATTTTGTAATGGGATTGACTGGGGAATACCCGACATCTTAAGTAGCTGTAAGACAGCGTAATAGCCTTATCTCATCTTCCCAGCGTGTGCATCATGTTCAAGTAGCTGTAGCACATTAAGGCCCCGTCCACACTACGCCGGATAAATTTGAAAACGCAACTTTCACTCTGAAAACGCAAGAAATGTTTTCCGTCCACACTGGAAAACGGATAAAATGTTTCCGGGCCCAAATGTATTGTTATTGCTCTACAAACGTCCCTGACAATCTTTGAAACCACTTGACGTGGCCACGTGAGTCAGGGTTTTCGAAAAGTTCCGTTTTCAAAATGTTTTTCGTCCACACCAAAACGCAAAGCCGGCGCTTTCAAATTTATCCACTTTGAAGAGCGTTTTCCTAACCGTAAGAATAAAGTTGCGTTTTCAAATTTATCCGGCGTAGTGTGGACGGGGCCTAAAACATGACACTTCCCATGATGAAATTACTTCGTATGAAAAAGCCATCTCAGACGTTACGCATCCTACATGTACAAGTCTGATCACTAATATGTTCAAGCTATGCATTAAGCTTTAACGCAAAATTCTGGGTCGATACGAAATTAATCTCTATCGGAAGCTGCAGACGTTTGAATACCGTGACAACAAAGGCGTGCATCACGGGCTTGTGGAGCGAACATTACGGCTCGGATAGTCGGATATCAACCTTGAAGACTTCGAGGTATTCAGTGACAAATATTCTCGATGTAATCGCCTGCCGGTCTTTCCTGCTTTTGTTAAAGCGGCGTGAGTGAAAGCTAAGTAGCTGATGATTCGGGATTCCCCGTTCTATGATATTATGCTCGTGACATTTCATTGACAGATCTTGTATCTTAATCTCGCGTGATATTTGCCTCAATCCTATTAGTAATTCAATATCCTCAGACAATAAACAAAGAACCTTTACTGCACGCAAAACGAAGTTAAACGCCGACTGTTCGTATACGCCGCGCGTTACACAAAAAGTTCAAGTTCTATCAAGTTTCGACACGTCTTCTACTACTTATTCGATGTTCTTTCACACAAATATTGCTCAGAACACAGATACATTGGTTGAAGCGGTATCTATAATCGAGCATTTGCAAAACACAACCCTTCGTACTTTACGGGGGTCCCGCTGGTAACACATCAAGCATTTGGGTACGGCTATTTTCAAGTCTTCCGACGCTTAAAAACAATGCAAGCCAAAATCGCTCCTAAAGTATGGCTTCCGTGCATCCAGAAAGCCAACCGATGATCGTTTTGTTTGGATCAACAACTGAAGGACCGGAATTTTTTTCTACATCCCTTGACAGAGAAAACCCATTGTACTTGGTTCTGTGATTTTGATCTCTGAATACGTCTGATCTTGCAATGCCTGTGTTTTAACACATTTTAAAATACAAACGTATCTTAGCACCTCGGTTACTTTTGGCAATCTTCTTTTTGAGCTTCTAGCTTTCTCGCAGCGATGGTTTATTGATCCTAATTTTCTCTTTCCATTTCCATCTGTGGCTTTTTATTGTTTCCATGTTGTTTACATGCACGTTCACGGAACGCATTAGCATTGTGAAGTACGTAAGCTCGGGTATAATCATGAACTTTTGACGACTTTGGGACATTCTTTGAAATGTATTCTTGTATTAGTCGCCTGCTTTTTCTACTCTTGTTCAAAATGCGTGAAAGGTAATTCAATGGTACGTGGCTTGGCTCACGACTTCGTCTTGGAGGACTTCGGTTTTCTTTCACATAAACATTTATGGGAATACAATAAAACTGAGCGAAGCAAGATCTACCAACGGTCACTTTTTCCTCAGCCATTTCCTAATTTTCAAATAATAACGCCATCTGTTCCACTGATTGTTTGACCTTCATGGCACCGAGCCAAAATCTCGCAACAACAACATAAATGCACGCAGAGTGAAATTTTGATTCCAAACAAAAGTCAGATTTTCTGACGCTTTACTTGTATCAGCAAGAATAATACAAAGTAAAAGAATACAAAGTACCTTCAAGTTCACCCTCATACTAAACAGTTCCATATAATCCGCTATCAAGCGCTTGTCAAGAATCGCCGTCTTTACACAGGTTCTCGTCTTTGTATCTCGAGCGCCTTCGTTCAGCTTGTTCCTTCAAGTTCTCAAGGTTCTGGATATTAGATTCTTCGTACATTTCTGTACAGCTGTGCATAGTTATGCAGTTCATTGATAAATTCATTGCATTTGCTTTCATGGCTTTCAATGTGGCTTTTGAGGCTGAACGGACCGACCCAAGCCAAAACCGCTCAATGAAATTTAGTATGGGTCTACCGCAGCCGGCGTATGCGTTTGTAAGTAAGATGAGCGGTCCATAAAATAATCCACAGAGCCAACTAAAGCAAGCAACTTGCTGTCTTCAAAATGGCGAAACTGCTTGCTCGACAAGTCACGTGATCACAACGTCATCACAAATCACATGATAATATCAACCAATCATCGCATGCAGATCTCTAACCCAGAAAAATAAAAAAAAAAAAAAAAATCGCTGCATTTTATAGCTTGTGACGTCACAAGCAATTACTAAAGCTTTCTAAAATCTAAAGCACATTCAAGTACTTACCTCGACCCTGAGCGAATGCCGGCCTGAATGAGAGTAAATATGACGATCTATTTATCGAATTTCAGTCGCCGAAAGAAGTGGTACTGATGACGTCACTATAGTGATTTTCATTGGGCAGAGTAAAGACACACAGCACACGTGGTTTCCTCGACTTTGTACATTGTCCTTTTAGTTATGTATTAACTCTGATATCTGTGTAACTTCCGGTACTTGAACACAGCTGTGAGCGACGTAGTATTGTATGAGCACTTCCTGTGCAGTTTAGTTGTGTGCCACGAAATAGGTTGCTCTTTGTCTATAGTCAATTAGGTAATAAGGCAATAAAAGCTTCGCGTAAAACAACTGGGTAAGGGCGTGCGAATATAGACTAAGCGAACGTCAAAAATTTTAAAAGACAAAGGGCCCGGTCGCACTAGGAAGTTTAGTCGATAATAATTCGTCATCGACAGCAATACGACGGTTCCTTCAATGTTTGGTAGCAACTTGCTGATATATATTTCTGGTGACAAGCGCTGTTTGCACTTCAAATGATGCAAATGTCGATATCAATGTCGTTAAAGTTACGAGTGCGACCGGAGCCAAACTAATAAGAGACGGTAAATTTATTTAAAAAAAAATTAAAATAAAAAGCTGTTGTGCTGTGGCGGAGTTACACAGTTACGCATGCGTTTCATTTTCAATTAAGTTTTTCATTCAAAGCCACAAATGCGTAGACTCTTGTACGTTTTCCGTTGACTCAGCAAGAGATCACTTACCATTTTCTCGACATTGAATTGCACGTAGCTGGCTATGCGCTGAAAGGAGAAGTTTGTCTTTGATCACTCGAATCACTTCCTACAATCATCTTCGCAGTTTTCCGGCAGCTGTTCGAAGACTCGATATCTTTGTTATTTAAATAACACTGAAACACCAGATGCAGGAAGAGTGAGGATGCTTATACGGATATGATGAGGTGCTAAAACCAAAAAGAAAAAAGAAAGAAGTAGGGTGCAGCTTTCTGATTGATAAGGAGCAATTAAATCATTTCTACAATGGACAAACAGGTGCATATAGTTTAATGGGAAAAGGGCGAAAGGTCCATATAGTTTAATGGCAAAAGGGCGCAATGGCGAAGAAAGGTTACTAATATATTGATGAATAATCAGATGGTGTTTTGACTCGGGTCAAATATACTAACTCAATATGCCTCGCCTGTAGACAATAATATAGAATCACACAGATGTCTCACGGTTGTGATTGATGTATGGTAAAGCGTTTATAGAGATATGAACTGCAGACAGAGAATCCACGACCTTCGCAATATCCTTGCGACGCCTCAGTCTTATGTCTCGCTAATCTTCACTTTGTGAGCTTATATGCGTATAGCAATCCAACCAATCAATCAACCTTTATTTATACACGATAAAAGTATAAAGCTATAGCTTGTGTGGTCGTGCGAGTAAATTTTCTCTTCTCTAACAAGCCCCGCCGGAAATTTAAATTTTCTCTTCTCTTCTCTTCTTTCAAGCAGGGAAATGTATGAATGGTGTTACGAGAACTGATCGTTCAGTCAAGTTAGTAGTTTTTCATGCAAGCATATATCTCTGGCGAGAGAATGAAAGAGAAACGTGGAGTAATATCAAGCACAGCCGGGTTAGTCGATTGGGAGGAAAAGAGGATAATAGAATGTACAGGCGTTTAAAGTTGACCACATATATTATACTATTAAAAGTTCAATCTGTATGATGAAGCGGAAGAAAGGAAAGAAACGGCCTTTTTAGTACGTCACAGTAATGAAGTTAAACCGATACGACCATGATATAGTTCAGAATTACCGTTTTCATCGAGAACACTGAGAAACATTCTCTCGCACAAAAATTGACAGAAAGCAAATTTTCAACATAAACTCTCCTATAGACCTGCTTTTAACTGCAATATCCCTACGAGGCTTGATATATCTACAGTACTCATTTTAAAATGCAGTGGAATTTATCACTTTTATTGATATAAGCTTCACATTTTTGTATACACGACAATTCATCGATTCGCTTAGGGCGTTCGGGCTCTATACTTTGTATTGTAAGTTGCATATTTGATACTGCTAGTTATACCATTCTGGGACGTCCATGGCGATATCATCCCTCCCCCAAAGTCCAACAGGCACCTTCCCTTGTGGTGATCGCCTATTTAGGTTGTTATCCGGGCCCGTTTGGCCGTCCAGCCTTGCTTGTGGGGATCGCCTCTTCAATTCCACGTCTTGCTCGGCGTATGCTGGGATGGCATCTCTGTCCGTCCGTGCCTTTATTGCTGCGGAATTCACATCAGCGCACATGATGAAGACCAACACCATAAAAACTGCCATGACAGCTTTGAAAGTCATCTGTATGAGAACAGAACGTATACAACGACAAGAATAACAATACAATTAGTCGGAGTAACTGTGTGGAATAAAAAATTGTGAATGAGACGTTCTAATGGTGACTTGGCAACAATGTAGGACCACAAATTTGTAGGACGTTGTTTCATACTATTTTAAAGTACTTAACGGCATTCTGCTTTACGTCATACGTTTGTACACAGTATCAGCTCAAACAGAGAAGTCAATTGAAGTTCAAAAACTTGCGAATGTGCAATAGAAACTTTGAGGTGGCATAATTACAACTTTGCCATTTGAAAACTAAAGATTTTACACAAAACGCCGGTCACATCAGTTGCCACAGTTGTATTTTAACAGAACAGCCGGTTTTCGGCCATGTCAGTGCCGGACTGATAACTCCCTACCTTTGCTTCGAGAGCCTCGTCTTCAGTATTCTACTTCAACTCTAAGAACGAAGTAAAAGTTGTTGTGGCAAGTCCGGCGTGGCTGCTTTAATTTATAAAGCACACAGAGATACACATGCATTCATTTACACATCATCACGATGTCCAAACGACTTTGAAGCGGACGCCACATATGTAAAGTTTGCTTGATTTGAAGGTACAATAATTAGGAAGTGGGAAAATTGTGTAAATAATTCATGTCATTGCCAACCATCCAAACGCATCTCTTGTTCGTTGCTGGATTGGCATAGTCTGTGTTAACTATATAGTGAGTTTGATGCAATCAACACAAAACGACTGAGCTGAATACATACTCAGATTACATGCGTCAGTTCTAATAGCTTTTAACACTTTAATTGAAATGTTTCACTCTGCCACGTTCGGTGGCTGACAAATTCTCACTGAGACTTTTCCGTTGCTTTTATTCTTGCTAGGCTGATTAGCAAGCCTATTAGTTAGTTTACAATGGAACCCGCCTTTGGATACAAAAAAGTGAACTTTGCTCAACGCAACATGTATATTGTTATCTGTCAGAATGTACTCATTGAGCGCTTTCATCATATTTTTAGGTTTAAATATTTTTAAAAACTTCGAGTTTAAGAGAGTTTCTCTCAGGGATAGGTTGTTCAAAGCCCAATTAAGCTAATCTAATTCTTTGTCTTAACCCTTTGGGCAAGAAACTGCAGAATTTGATCTAACTCCAAGTATGGCACTTTATTTATTTATTTATTTATTTATTTATTTATTTATTTATTTATTTATTTATTATTATTTTTATTATTTTTGTAAAACAATAGATGTTGGTCACATCAAAGTGCAGACGCAAGGTTGATTTAAATCGAAACAATTCTTTATTCCATTTCACTTGGCCATAAATACTTAGGTGAACACACTTCGAGTGTGGTTGTCTTTGTTCTGTCCGTTCGGAAACCAAAACCAAAGTAATTATAGTGCCAACCACAAAACAGAGTTTTCCCAGCAAAGAGTGGGCCGGGCGGAGGGGTCAAGAAAGCCAAGGTATCTTGGGACAAAGGAGGCCACCGTGTATTTCTTCGGGATACTTTGTGTTTAGTGCAAACTAAAAAAACAAAATATTCTGGCTTTAATCTATCCATTGTAAACCTAAACTACCCTGCAAACCTGAAGACCTTCTGTCACTATCTTGACCTGGGTTTTAATGCAACTGATTGCTCTATCTAAAAATACGTATCGTAGGCGCTAGATCCGTGCCGTTTGTCGGACTTTTTGGGTCATTAACACTTGAATTTAATTGGAGTACCAAGAATATGTGGGAGTGTAAAAACATGTGAAACAAGTCCAATACGGTTTTTTCGTCCAAAAGGCTTTGTTCATGATACTTGTCGAGTGGGTGTTTATGAAGTCAATAAGAAGACAGTCATCAACTGGAATTTTCTAATGAGGCCATTCAGTTTGTTAAATACATTAATGTTGTTAGAAGAACATTAACTCCATCTCCATTTCCGTTGATAGTTTGATTTCCTACTTTCAATATTTGGAATGGTGAAAAGATGAAAACGCCTAAGACTCAAAAGGAAGGAAATGAATTGTTTGGACGACTTTCTTTTTAGCTGCTATACGCCCGCTTACTAAAGTCATTTCAAAAAAAAAAATTGCTTGGACATTGTAGGTGAGTGAGGCGGTGCTAGCCCTGCAACGCAAAGGGAACGAACTAATTTGGTCGAATTAACAGCTTCCAGTGGATAAATAATGAACGACGATAATGAATAAAAAATGGATGACAATTGTGCGCATATCTCGGGTCCTGTTTATGCGGAGAAAACCAGGGGCACCTTCTTTCCAGAGTCACACTGGATACGCCAACTATTCATACATTTCTTTACAATCGCAGTGAACCGTTTACGTGAGAAGGTATCTGTGTCCTCCGACACAAGTTTCTCGTGTGTAAACGGCTCGCTTATTGCTCGTGACGAAGCCGACGAGCTTAGGATTGGAGACCGTGTCTTCATCTTTGTCGTTTTATTGTTATTATTGTTATTATCTTTTTAATTTTCTTTCTGGGTTACGAATCAGCACACGGTGATTGGTTCACATTGCCACGTGATATGCGATGACGTAAGGTGACTTCGCGAACAATTTGAGATGTGGGCGCCGCGATTGAATTGTACGTTAATACAATTGCGTGTAAAGTTAGCTATATCCCATCCAAACTCAACACCGTTTGGCTCTGTGGAATATGCACGGGTGAACTGGATTTCAGGGAACGATTTTTGGCTGGCGTTCATAAGTTCATCGTCATAAGCGTAAACAAATGTTTGATGGATTCGATTATATTTAATGGGCATCGCTACGGGATTGCAAATAACTCTGTCGCCGCTAATTATTAAGTCCCGACGAACTTTCTGTGGCGACACGAAGTACCTCTGGGAAGATACCAGGCCAAAAACGGACACCAAAGCCATGACGAACTTTAGCCGTAAACAAGGATGATTGAGCTCCGGTATTTCCGGAGTGTTGTAACGCATTAATTCTTTATAGTAACAGCATCAAAGAACAGATTTCCCGCAATCACACACACTGAATACTCTTATGATAAAATGGCTCCAGAGAATCTCGATTCAGCCCCCCGCATCTCCCAACCCCCACCCCCTCTCGAACACACACACACACACACACACACATACAATGCAACCCTGTTTGCTGTTTTTTGCTTAGTGATCTTATTGCTTGTCCACCTCTTCAGCAAGGCAATGCATAACGAAAAAAAAAAAGCAATGTCTGAAACGGTCGAAAACTCGACAGGAGACTACATACCAAACTTGAAACCGAAACGGCTGTAACAATTTCCCATTTCTGACAATAGGAGATTATAAAAATGTAATCCATCGTCTTTTGTTCATACAATAAAAGCCGCAGTCGGCAATTAGCCTTGAATTTGTTAAACAACTCGAGTGTGGCCAATGAATTGCTCGTTACTTGTGTGTAAAAGTTAACTGCATTTAATCCAAACTCAACGCCGTTTGGCTTTGTGGAACATGCACGGATAAACTGGATTTTAGGGGCGGAAGCTTTAGAATAGCCATAGACAAATGTTTGATGGATACTGCTGCGGGATTGCAAATATCTCTGTCGCCGCTAAGTATTTAGTCCCGACGAAACTTTCTGTGGCGACACGAAATACTTCTGAGAAGATAACAGGCCGAAAACGGAAACCAAAGCTACGATGAGCTTTAGCCGTAAAACAATGGCGATTTATGCTTTACTCTGTACATGACATCTGTTGGCTCATAAAATGCTTCTGCTTATCGCACAATGCCTGTTGAACTGTTTCTTCCATTCGATTATTTAGCCTGTTTCGCAGTGCTTATTGTATAGCAATGAAAAATACACCGAAATAGTCCTGAGCATTGAGTTTGCAGTCTGCAAATGGACTGAACACGCTGTGAACAAAACCGCAATAATATTGTAAACAAATATCGTGTTACATTCCTCGCTTTCAATTTTATATTTGATACAGGGCACGAATACTCGAAAGCCTGATAAAAGAAACGCATTCAGTTAATAAAAGAAACAGATAAGTATTGAAGCGAAGGCTGGATTAATCGTGGCCTCTGATTAGAAATAAGTGTTCGAAGTCGACTGTGCATAAAAAATGTCACGCATTTCTCAGCTTCTCTTGCCGGCTGACCCTTGTTTAGCTCCTAAGCTCAAAATGCAAAGTCGCTCAACCTTTAAGAAGCAAGTGTATGAGTGCTGTAATGATAATTTATAGTTTAATCAGGTTTCATTTGAGCAAGATTTCAAAAGCCAAGTTCTCTATACTGTGTGATATTTTTCTGGTGAGAAACTGGAAGTCTCTCTTGGAAGTTCCGCTCTTGTCCCTACTTCCATTTTAGTATATTCTGGTCTCGACGCAACTCACGCCACGAGCTCACTGGCAACGCCAGTCTAGTTTATAAAGAAATGTTGGCGCGCCCAGGCTGACTCATGGAAGAAGGCATCTACGGTCCACAGGACACCTTTTTACGCTTGTAAATGGGACTTTATCTAAATGAACTGAAATTTATTGTACAGATGCATGGTATAATGACCATTACACACAGGCCAGGTTACTTCTTTGGTGACGTAACGTGACGTCATAAACATGTCTGAAGTGAGGACTGCGTTTTGAACTTTGGCGACTTTTTGTTTTGGCTTATCTTAGTTGTGTATGTGTGATTTTCCAGTGTTATAGAGACATTTAGTTGGGCTGATTGGTAAGAACTCTTGGACCATTTTCTGCTGACATCCTCAAGAATCGTTCGCAGTTTCCGGGTGAAGGCATTCAATAGCTTATACTGAGAAAACCCCAAACTAGTCAGGATTGATGACATCTCAAGAAACATTCGAATATATATTTATTGTACATTGTATACATATGTCGCCGTTGCCTTTTTATTTTTGCAGAAAAGCTTAGTGGAAGTATGGTAGCACAGTAGTCGAAGAAGCCAAACCTTGCGCATGCGTGTGAGATTTCACCATAAAACGATGATTGAACACCGCGTGAACACACTTCCAATCAGTTGCATTTTAAAATTTCTCTCCCAGTGACTCATGCATGATCCTCTGGTTCAGACTTAAACCTGCACGCCTTTTCGTGTTGGTAAAGATATATAACTGAATACGCCTTTAAGTACACTGCTCCTTTCTTAATCTTTCTGTTATAAGATGCTAAGACCTGAAGAATCAATTTTTTCGTGGCGCGAATTTGTCTTTCTGTTCTCCTTATTACGCTGTTTAAGTTAAGACACGATGAAAATACAAATAAGAAACAATTAAGCACAAGGCCTTAATGCTTGAAAGTTTCAATAATCAAATGCTTGAATAACACAAATCATTTCGTATTCTTTGGTTAAATCTGTTGTTTTTCTTCGCTGAACATGAAATTTTGGTTTCCGTGTCAAATCTGATTTTTTTCTCATTACTTACTATTTTTACAAATTTAATTCTTTTTTATATTATTCATGAGCGCAAACTGTATAATCAAAGAGCTCAGCGCAATAAGATCACTGTCACATTTTGCCCCAAACAATAACTAAGATGGGGACGAATCACAATTCCGGTTGCAACAAAAACATGCAATAATTTCAGTAGACAGGTCACGAATGTACCAGCAAAAAATAAAGGACTAGAGAAAAAGAAGATTGATTTATCTTTCAGCTCCTGAACCGTCAGATATAAGCTGATCATAACGAGCCGGTATGTCTATTCAAACCGAAAGTATTCGGCTAGCAGTGTTTACTTGCAACTTCCGAAAAAAAAAAAAAGCTCTCGATTCAAATGGCATTGTTCATGTTGTTGTTGAGTGAAGTTCAGTTAATATTTTTTACATTTTAAGTTTAATTTGAAGACACATTGAGAGGATTAAAGAACTTAATTTTGGGTAGTGTTTGGAGAAGATGAATTCCCGTCGGCGCCCCTATAAGGAAGACAACCAACCCTGGAAGATAATCGAGGATCCACAGGCCAAACTGCACAAAAAATTCTCCATGGTATCCAAATAAATCAAAACCAAAATCAAATTAAAATCGTGCATGCCGCACAGTTTACTGCTCTTTTTTGTTCGCTTATTTATTAATTTTCTGATATAAACAGCTTGAGGCTAATATTTTTAGAAATATCAATATATATCGGCTGCTTTATCGGGGACATGAAACGAAAGTGGTTCCTTTTGAGTAAGGAAGTTGCTGATAACATGTAAACTCAAGTGAATGACCTAACTTCCCCACAAGTGATGTCAAGAAACGGAATATTGTGAGAGGGGCCGGCAATCTCTTCTGAAATACGTAAACATCACGTTTCAGTCTTCAACCGACCACGTTTGTATTCTGTTTGGTTTCAGGCTTTGTTTTAGATTCAATATTAATTTCCTGTTTCCTGAATTGAGACGATACATCGTAATTTAAGCAAATGAAAAACAATACGGTTTTCAAATATTCTGTGGAGACCCGCCAGGCAGGCGGCAAAGTGAAAAAAAAAAAAAAAGTAAGACAGGATTCATAACTTCTAGCAGAACAACGACCAAAACTCTGGGACACAGACGTGAGCCGTGAAGACGAAGCTTAATCAAAGAAAGTGTGATCCTCACCCTATTTTAATTTGAGTCCTTAAGTTGTTTTCGAACTTAGAAGAAAGACCATTCAAGTGGCTTCCTATCTGAAATTCAACCCTCCATTACAGTTCAAGGGCGAATTTCACTCAACCAGTTCATGAATTGTTAAATAAAACCCAAGGTATGACTATACTGAAATGAAAGCCGTCGATGAGTGCATTCTAAGAGCGTGTTTACTTCTGACTCTACACTACCTAGGGTGTGACCACTCAAATGAAAGTTCTCGAGGAGTGCAATCTAGCAGCTGTGTTCATTTCCAACTTCTGAACTGTCAAATGAAACCTAACGGTGTGACCACTTCTCTCTCTCTCTCTCTCTCTCTCTCTGTCGGCAGAAATAATTATAAACTCATTCATTTCAGACCTGTTCAAAACAAATGTTACTTTTATGTTTTTTTTTTTTTTTTTTTTTTTTTTTTTTTTTTGTACAAATTGTGAGTGACCACAACATTTATGTAGTTTTTGAGCAATGACTCTACTCTCGGAATCTAGCTGAGGCTTGTTTGTTGGTGATATATTTCTCAGTATGAAATACAACCATTGGGGAAGCCGAAACAATCATTTTAACAAAGAAAACTGTTTGGAAAAGGAGAAACCAAACATCCTCTTACGGGTCTGTTTTACCCCCTTATTTTCGTGCCTTTTTTTTGCAATTAAATTCATTGTCTTTCTTCTCTTTGGAATTCCTGAATTCTTAAAGAATTACAGCACTTCAAACTTTTAAAAAAGCAAATGCTTGGTCGACAGGCCGGATGATATTGCTGCGCGTAAAATCCTACATTCTCATGAATTCTTAATTCTTAAAACATTTTCACCTCCGCATTAGATCCAATATCCGCTGTCTTATAAATGTATATTTCATAAAGCCCAGAAACAACTTTTTTAATGGTTGCGCGGGCTAGAAAGCTAATATAGGACATAACCCTACTCGTACATGTAAAACGTTTTGAATTGACTGAAATTCAAAGAAATGTCCTCTCGTTGGCTGGCAAACACTGACAGAAATGAAATTAACTATATAATTAAGTCCAACGCGGATATATTTGTTTTTAACTGAGTCTGTTCTCACGCAAACAAGCTAAGAGCTTAATTCCTGTTGACATCTTTCTGGCTGCTTAGATTAAAGTACATCGCATGGATATTATAAACGCCGCAAAATAAGTCACAACGGCGAAACAGCCAACGCTCAGTCGAGTGAACCCCCCCGCGCGCACTGTATTATCAAATTTTCATAGATTCATCGAAATGTTTGAAAACTTCTCTTTGGCAAATGTATGAATATTATGATGTAATTTAGCCGACAGTTGTAAAAATAACCCAAGAAAAGGATTGTTTTGAATAGGCGCTTTTAGAGGTATCTACATGAAGTCTCCAGCGATTAATTACTAATTGTTCTCTCGGCCAGGGGCGCCTTTCTTCCTCAGACAGTTTACGTCATGAGATGTCGCTTAATTTCCGATTTCATCTCGTGCTGGGTATTTAATGAGGGGATAGGTTTTCTTATTGAGCAGAACAATCTGGGAATCCACTTTCTAGCGGGATAGCCGGCCGGCCGGCATATACGCTTCAGAAAAAGGAAAAAAAAAAAAGAAGTGAGTTGATCTCTACCAAGTAAGTTCTATCCATTCGTTCGTCTACTTACGTTCATACAAGCGCGGCATCACATTTTCAAAAGAGACATTACTGTTATGTGGAAAGCTTTATTTTTTAAATATTTTCTTTGTAGAGAATAGTTGTCCTTCAGTGGGGGCGAAAATGAACAGGTACACTAAGTCGAAAAAAGTTCTTATCTGTGGAGGAGTCTATATCGTATAGAATGAAACTAAATCCCTATTTTTAGTAACATTTTCTATGCAGGTTTATATGTTGGGTTTCTTTTCTTTTTTGTTAACGAACGAAAGCAAATATTTTTCTAAGGTAACTTTTATTTAAGTTTTTTTGAGGGGTATTTTTCTGCAGTTGTGTATGTATGTATACACCTGTGTCTGTGTCTGTGTGATAGATACTCATAGATTGACTGATTGATAACGGACAGAAACTCTCGAATTTAAAATAGAGAAAAAAATTAAAGCATTGTTATACTCAAAAGGTACCCGAACTAGCTCTTTTTTCGTGAACGAATCCGAAAGAAAAAACAGCACATTTATAAATCTTAAAATACCACATATAAATCTTGTGTGATTCAGTTCATCTGAATTTTCAAAATCAAAACACGTGTTTTGTTATGATTTCTTTCACCAAATTATCCTCCTTTTAGGAGAAAAATGCGTTGTTTGG
This sequence comes from Plumapathes pennacea, assembly GCA_964036295.1. Classification (NCBI taxonomy): domain Eukaryota; kingdom Metazoa; phylum Cnidaria; class Anthozoa; order Antipatharia; family Myriopathidae; genus Plumapathes; species Plumapathes pennacea. The sequence continues at coordinate 23,361,189 of OZ038464.1, read as the reverse complement.
CAAGCCGTTTGTTTTCCTTGAGATGAAGCGGCTGGGAATTGTTTTGTTTTTTCTATGGAGGTGGGAGTATTACATTGTATAAACAGCAATGCAGAAATTAATTTTATTATAATAATGATCACGATAATTCATTAATAACGCGATGTTTTGATCAATGATTTCGGGAAAAGAAAAGTCCACTAATTTGAATGTAAATCGGGAATTCCGATCAAGCGCAGATTTAGAAAAAAGTCCATGATCCATTGCGTGCGGACTGGTACAGTAATGGTACGTGTAGCAGAACAAGGGGCATTTTCTATAATTTAGGGCCCGGTAGCACTGGGAAATTTAGTCGATAATAACTCAGCATTGAGAGCAATACGACGGCTTCTTCAGTGTTTGGTAGCGACTTGCTAACATATATTTCTGGTGGCAAGCGGTGTTTGCACTTCAAATGATGCAAATGTTGATATTTATGTCGTTAAAGTTACGAGTGCGACCGGAGCCTTATTTTGATTTCCTTCTGTAAGACAGTCATGCTTGAGTAACCATCGTCAAGGAGCGTAAGGGAAATTTGACTGTTTATTTCGCTTTCCTATGTAGTTAAAAATATTGAAAAATAAGAGTTTGATAGGAATATTCGTCCTCTTGTTTCTCGGAGAGTTTTATTTTTGTATTTGGATCTTACAGTGAAAAGCCGATTGGCACCAATATTCAATATATATCATATTAAGTGGCGATTAACAATTACAAGTAAATTATCTTTATACATGTGGTTTCTGTTTATCGTAGTCAACACTCGAAAGTGTAGTGGAAATTCTCTTATATTTCACTGAATTGAATAATAAATTGTGTAACATTAGCAAGATAGAGTATTTCTGGGAATGAAGCACCGCTCTAAAGACGAGTGTTTTGCTTTCCTACAACAGAATGCTTCGCCAAACGATCATACTTCTGTTGCTGGCTGTCTTTGCTTACGATGAATCGGCTTCCGCTGTTGTGAAAACCCAGGTCAAGAAATCAAACAACGGACAAGCCACAAAACGATCGATCGACATCAAACCACGCGGCCCCCTTGGCCTTTCGGAACGAAGTGTCTCGCCAAATAACCCCCCTGGCTTATGGGGACGAAGTGTCTCGCCGAATAACCCCCCTGGTCTGTGGGGGCGAAGTATCTCATCGAATAACCCCCCTGGTCTGTGGGGAAGAAGTGTCTCGGAAAATAACCCACCTGGTTTATGGGGACGAAGTGTCTCACCGAATAACCCCCCTGGTCTGTGGGGACGAAGTGTCTCCCCGAATAACCCGCCTGGTCTGTGGGGACGAAGTGTCTCCCCGAATAACCCGCCTGGTCTGTGGGGAAGAAGTCTCTCTTCGAATAACCCCCCTGGTTTGTGGGGACGAAGTGCCTCGCCGGACAACCCACCTGGTCTGTGGGGACGAAGTGTCTCCCCGAATAACCCCCCTGGTCTGTGGGGAAGAAGTCTCTCTTCGAATAACCCCCCTGGTTTGTGGGGACGAAGTGTCTCGCCGGACAACCCACCTGGTCTGTGGGGACGAAGTGTCTCACCGAATAACCCGCCTGGTCTGTGGGGAAGAAGTCTCTCTTCGAATAACCCCCCTGGTTTGTGGGGACGAAGTGTCTCGCCGGACAACCCACCTGGTCTGTGGGGACGAAGTGTCTCACAGAATAACCCCCCTGGTTTGTGGGGACGAAGTGTCTCGCCGGACAACCCACCTGGTCTGTGGGGAAGAGATTTATCCAAGGATCACCCAGATGGCCTCCCGAGTCTGTGGGATAGCAGCATGGAAAACAAGAAAGAAACCTCCAAGAAAAACAAGCTAAGCAAGGGTAATATACGAGACGTGAAGATTGAAGGAGATCAGAAACGTGAAGCCAAGAAGGAGAGAAACGTGCACAACGATTAAAGATTATAGACAGTCATCATACAAGAATTAAAGGCGTGATCGCTTTAGTTATGAACCTGTGTATCCGAACGTAGATTTACTAGTCCTTTTTCTGTAGTGTCTGACTCGGACAACTTTTGCATGTCTAGTGCTCTCAGTGCTAGCTCTCGAACATACTAAGCAGTGTAGTCGTCGTTAGAAGTGTATGTATTGCTTTCTGCAGCTTCCTTATTGAAATAAAGTAAAACGGAATATGTGTTATGAATGCGGAGTATTTAGCACTATTGAGCACGGTTAACTTTCATGCTGAAGGTGTGGGTCAAGTCCCACGCAATGCATTGAGCATTCAAGGTGTAAAAACCTGGCTCTACTCGTGGCTCAGACGACCGCGTAGAATAGCGGTTCCGTCTCTGGATCGAAAAAAAAAAAACAAAAAACGAGGACGTAAAAGAAATTCTGGCCTTGACAACCATCGGTGCTACTGAGGGTGCACGTCAGAAGAAGGATATTCGGAACCTCTGACCGCGTTGACGTCTGAGTAATCACGATAAAAATAGTCCATGAGCCACTGCGCACGCATTTGTACCCAGCCTCCTTGTGCCACATTTCTCATGTGGAGACCAATTTTTGGCGTATTTTTACGTTACAACGGTTTCAATGGTAAAAATAACAACATGTTCTAACGCTTTTACTACCAAAGGGGAAATTTGAAGATACCTGAATCTCGAAAAACGTCCAACGGCATGAACTGTCGAATAAACCTTAAGTGATAGTGACTGACTTGTGTTTCTTTTTCTTTTCTTTTCTTTTTTTTTTTTTTTTTTTTTTTTTTTTGCACTGTGTCAGTAGGTTCGAAGCAGTTCTGTATGTATATTCCTCGATCAGCATACTACACGCTCCATAAACTTAATCCTCCAATCCGGGCTGAAATATCAAGTTTGCATCTTCTAATTAATTGTTTGCCGAAGCGAGAAAGTGACTCTGAGAAAAACATTTTGTTGTTGCACGCATTAGTGAAAAAAGAAAGGACGCAACTTCAAAGTTGGTACAGTCGAAGCTTTCTGGATGGACGCTCTCGTAAGCGGACAGCTCTACGTACGGGCACATATACGAAACCCCTTTAAACTCTAGCTGAGTCAAGCTCTGTATTTATGTACACCAAGAGAGGATGATAAATGCCATCCTCTCTTGTGTACACATCCTCGTAAGCGGACAGTTACGGACACTTTTCCTGCTTCCCAAGGGTGTCTTCGACTGTACTTTGATTGGAAATCCCGTTTTTGATTGCATCCCTTTACCAAAACACTTTTGCACTCCCCAATGCGAAATTCTCACTTCACGTGACGTTAGTTCAAACCAGGCAAAATGTTCTGGGAATTTTGCGACATTCCGTAATTTCTATCCTTTTTTTTTTTTTTTTTTTTCAAGGCTAAGTTTACTTTCGACAAAAAACCAACAGACACACCTCGGGACGTTTGCGGTCACCAGTTGGGCGCACTGAAAAATCCTACCCTTTTACACATTGTATAAAACGGGGTGAAATGTACGTAAATAACCCATTCTTTGCTAGCATTTGACATTTACATGCTGCCCACCTATGTGTAGATTATGTGTAAAGTACGTGAAGAATGTAGGCTAAGGGTAGAATTTTCCGGTGGCGTCGAATTATGAGACAGCTGAAAAAACTACTCAACCTCAAAATCAGAGCTGGAAAAACAAAAGCTAAAATAGAGTTCCTCTGAACAAAAACTAATGTCTTTTATTACTATAGACACGAGTGTTTACTGGAAAATATACCGAGTGGCGTATTTTCCATATCAGTCCTCACTAGTGAGCTGGATATCGTTGCAATCATTTCCCGCTTTTGCACGGTTGTTTGAGCAATTTCTCGTAAAACACTCGTGCCACCCCCGCAGTCGTTTTTCTGTCGATTTTCCAAACGACAAAGAAACGACCGTGCGGTGGAGTCTAAAGCTTTGGTTGAGGCAATTGAATTTCTTTTTGACCGGTGTAAAGGTTAAACTATTGTAGTAAAGCTCGTGAAAGGTGTGCAATAGACTTTTTCAAGTAAAATGCTAGTTCCGGCTATAAAAATGTCCAGTTAGGGAAATACTGGACAAATAGTTGGTCGGAAACATCTGCTTAAACTTGATATGTGCACCGACACTCAGTGAAATTACAAATCACCATTCAACACGGTTCCGGGGCGCCGTTTTAATTAAAATATTACTCCTTTTAATATAGAAGTCTCACCGGTATTGTTATCTTTTCAGTGTCGCAACAAAAAAGATCGTCCTCGTTATTACAATGACAACGAGAGAAAATATTTGACTCTTGTCGTTATTAAATTTTTGTGTGATTTTACTATTTTCCTTAGTTTGAGAGACGCAAAAAGAAACTTGTCAATCCGAAACATTCACACTTCCGCATGGCAGACGTTTTCGAAAACTGACGTCCCCAGTTTGAACAATATGTAAAACTAAACCCGATGGGTCTACCTACAGTTTAGCACATTATATTCATAAAAGTACGTAATTATAGATTACACATTATAATTATAAATACGAAATTATGAGGGTTTTGTCTCTATTGTTTCCAGCTCGCATTTCAATATTAAATTATTCCGTTGATATTTAAAAAGCGTAAGCTTATTGCTACGAACACGACGGTTTCCCTGACACACTTTTTACAAGCCGCCCAGTTTAACGGGAACGGGAAAGCAGCTCACTGTTCTATAGCTCAGAATTTTCTGATAGCAGCTAGTGGGCAGTTCAGCTACATTTGGCTATAAACAGAAGGTAAGTAAGACAATTCTCAATAAACTCAAAGAGCAAGAAACAATAACGAAATAAAATGCGTAAGAAACGATTGCTTAACGTTCTAGCATGACCACTAAAAATTGATCTTTGAATAATGTTCTCATTATTTGCTTGCCGGATTACTTGGAACCATACAAACTGTTGATTTCCTGCTGATAAACAGTTATGAACACGCCTTAGTCCAGGCCAGTTGTTGAAAGAGGATATTTGTAAACCCTTCTCTCCTCTTTTTGGGAGCTGGATATAAACGAATGAAAGAGAGTGAGTGAGAAACTTTTTACACACGGAATTTCATCAGTCTCTTCAGACTAATTCCACTAAAGCACATCTAGTGTAGCATATACAAATATGGTAACTATCTATTATTTTACAAATAATCTTTTATCTACAAAACTATACTGTTATATAATATACTGATTACTTACTGAGAGACGCAGTGACACATACTAACACTGTTACAGATCGACAGACAGAGACTTAAACGACTACAGACTCAGAAATATTAAGACCGGTAGCGACAGAGAGAAAACTTGAGTCATTGCGACCAAAAAGGACTTTCCAGGGTCGCCACGACATTTTTAAAGTCAATTTTTAGGCCCGCCTTACTCATTCAGACTGAGTTGAAGGCCACTTTTCTACAATTGATTATTTTTTCTGTAACGAACAGTCTTCTTGCGTCTTCTTCTCTCGTGTTTTCAGATCATAATGAGGTGCACTTTGTGTATTTGCATTGTTTTATTCCTGTTGTGTTTCCTGGGAACTTCTGTGCTGGCCCAAGGAGTTTTGCAATGCAAACCTGATGCCTTGCGTGGTCCAGGCGCCTGCATATCCGCTCACCAACTGAGGTAAAGACGGAAAAACAGAAGTAGTGCGATCGTTTCAAGTGTCGCTTCGCAGCGGCTGTAGACATGTCAGTATACTTCATGCATATGAACGTAAGTGTGTGTGTGTTTGTGTGTATAACTACAGGGCAGAGTTTGACTGTAATACTGACACGACGGTCTCGTCGAAACTAAAGTAGGGGTGGCGAATGGTAGTACCTAGAAAATCGTGGGTCTCGGAAACTTTTGATACGATCTCAAAATCTCGGAAGCCTTTGTGATGAGTCACAAAGTCTCGTTTTTGTGTTTGGTGTTTGGTTTTTGTTTTTCGGATTTTTCAAAGCTGCTAAAGACTCAGTCTCGGGTTTTCAAACAAGGGTCTCGGCGAGTCTCGGATTAAACCATTCGCCACCTCAGAACTGCCGCTACTTATTAGTGTGCGGACGCTGTCTCAACGAGTATTCTAAACTCTCTCAAACTGTAATACATTCTAACAACAGCTTTCAACTCTCCAACTGTCAACTAGAAGTGTGACCATTCAAGTGAAAGCTCTCTGCATAGTAGAGTATCAGCACTATAGGTGTGGCTATTCAAATGAAATCCCTCAAATAATACTTGGCGGAATTCAACAGACACTTGAATCACATTTAGCAGCAGTGTTTGGACTTTTAAATGAAACCTAAAGTGTGAACACTAAATTGAAAGCCTAGTTTAACCCTTTCACTCCTGAGAGTGATCAACTTCAATTTTCTCCTTTAGTTTCTCACCAGAGATATGTGATAAAGTGTGGAGAATTTACTGCTTGATAGTCCAATCAAACGAAAGCTGATTTGCCTATCAGTTCTCAGAAAATCACCCATACATTTTCTTCTCAAATTATTAGGAGAATTTCTATTTAGAGCTCAGGAGTGAAAGGGTTAAATGTGGTATACATTCTGTAACGCAAACTGCGACTACTCAGTGGGCCATTTGCCTCTGTTTCAGAACGAAGCCTGGCGTAAAATCTTTTTTTATAAAAGTGAAATTCGCACTGGACCTCGTTTTGAAACAGAGGCAACAGGCATCTCGGAAATGGTCCTGGGTAGAAGTAAGGCAACACTGTTCACTTCCAACTCCTGAACTGCCGACAAAAGGTGTGACCACTTAAATGAAAGCTCGCGAATAGTACATTCTAACAGCAGTTTTTTTTTTTTTTTTTTTTTTTTTTTTTACGTTTTAATTTAGGAGCTGAAAAGGTTCACACACTCACACCCACACACGCATGCAGACAATATCCTAACACCACTCTCTTGTACTTAGCAAAACTCAAAAGCGCCGGAGTTTTATCAAAAAGCCATCAGACAACTCGTTTCCCATCGATGGCAGATCCACACATCAGATGACCCTAGCCGAGATACTACATGCCAACCAGAAACTGAAACGGGGCAACAGGAATTAAATCTCTCCAAGGAACCTAAAATACTTTACTTTTGTGAATTGTGCACTGTCGCCTTTCAATTTCGGTATAAACGTGACCGACTGTCTGTATCTGATTTACTGCACAGTGGCTTAATAAACGAATAACATAGCGAAAGCTTTTAGTGTCTTTTTATACCGTATGGCATGAAATAAAACTACATTACACCACGGCAAATTTACTTATGTTGTAGTAAGTCGTACGAAATGGAAACTACATCTTCATTGCTCAGTTATGTGGAGGCATTTTCCGTGTGCCAAATTGGACGACAGAACAATTAAACTTTTTCCGCTGGAAATTGAGATTATCATGTACAAAATGTAAACTTTATTCTTCCAAATTGGATGTATTCCCAAAAACACGGAAGAGATGTGGATTCTGTTGTCTTTGTGGTAAGTCAACTAGTTTTTAATGCTTTCGGCTCTCAAGTTCATCAATCATTCAATAGGAAACCTTGTGAGAATTTAATGTGGTTCACTTTCACCACTTGAGCAAGCTGTCAAAAGCCAAGTTGAGTTCTCCATACTGTTTGATGATATATCAGTTTTTGACGAGAAACTAAAAAAAAAACAATGAAGGTCATCACTCCAAAGAATGAAAAGGTTAAGCCAAAATGGCTGGCAATGCAGTCAATTCTCTCTAAGGCAGGCACCCTCTGACTTAAAGAGTGTTGACTATAGTTTGATAATAATGATGATGCCAATAACAAGATGATGCTCTAAATAGAGGCCCGGCTACAAAATACTGGTAAATAGAAATCTAAAAATACTAAAGATATTACCAACATAACATGTTCACACACTAGATTGGGTTGGGTTGGGTAACACATAGCTACTTAGTGGCTGCAGACAGTTTGACTTTTGTCTCAGATAAAAATTGAAAATGTCTGTTGTTGAACCAAAGTATTCTGCAAGCATGAAACAGTGCCACTTTTATTGTTTGCCTACAGATATAATGTACAAAATGCTGCAAAAAGATACATAATTCAGGCATCCTCAGACAAAAAGAAACCTGATGCAATAATATACATGACAGGGCTCACACAAAACAAACAAGCCAAACGAAACATCAACTTAATTAGACATCTCAGTTGCATACAAAAGGACACAAGTCTGGTACTTTCAATAAAATCCCAGCAGTTTAAAAAACCCCACCTTTACAGTGCTGTAGGTGAGGTTCTCGGGTATGTAAGCAGTGCACATTTTTTGTGAAGTGGTTAGGGTGGGGGCCTTGGAGAAAGAGTTGACTGCACTCTAGAGCAAGACAGGAAGAAAAGAGTCTGTTTTACAGATGTATAGTACATGTACTTGTAAAACAAGGAGAATATGCCTGATAAGTAACAATATTACTGTGTTTACTAGCTACAAGTAACTTCCTGTACCAACTAAAAATATGTCACAAATAATTCCCTGCTGACAGAGTTAAGTGATCTCAATGTGTTGTATTGTATCACCACGTTGAGTGGTGTAAAGTTCTGCATGGGTAATATTCACTGAGGATAAATCCTACTTTACTGGGTGTTTCCTCTAATAATTACCTCTGCTGATAGTACAACTCTGTTGATGATCACTTCAGGACACAGTAACTTTCAAATGAATCTGGCTTTGTTATAAAATGTACATATTGTAGTGCTGTTAATTAGAGGGGTTATATCAGCTTGTCTGTCAATGATAAAAACTCATACATACTGTAGAGGGTACAGTTCTTTAGATGATGCTGCATCCTGATTACCGATGCAACTTGAGCATAGTAAAAGGCCTAACAACCCACAGCCGACATTAGCTAACAATACACAACTCCCTTGTAACTTAAAACACTCCCATCCAACACGGTCTCCCAACAATGGTGTTACTTGTCTCCATTTTCATTTCCTTGTGTCCAAGTTACTCTGGCCTCATAAAACTTTATGACAATCTGGGGCCATCTAACATTGGCTATCTTGGATGACACTAAGTCAGATCTTTTTGTGTTTTTCCTGCAATAAGAAAGTTGTCAGGTGTTAGGAGTTGTTCATACAATATTATGATTCACACCAAATGATGATTATTCTGTGATAGCAGTGCTCTAAATTATTGTACTGCTTGTGTAAGAGAACTTTTAGCAATCTGTTTTCTGCTAAATCAATACCTGGTCACTGAGACAAAACCATCAGGCAACTCACAGAAAAAGTATTTATGACATTGAATACTTTTCCTGTATCTTTTGAGTCAAATGTTCTACTTTCCATGCATGATGTCATCAGAAGGAGTAACAATAACTTTACTTTTTTAGACAAAAAAAGAACAAAAGAACAACAACAACAACAACAAAAGAATCATACCATTGGATGAGAAAGTGAATTTGCCCTTCGACATCTGCAGCTCCCAAGATAGATTCTGCTTCCCAGCCCTCATCAATAGGGTTGGCTCCATCATCGTTTTGAATCTCTGACTCATTGTATGTATCTAGCACTAATTTGCTGTTTGCTGGTTCAGTAACTTTCCTCTTCTTGGATTTGTTTTGACTTCGTTCACTGAAACATAATTTTCAGGAATAGTACTGTATAAGAAGCAGGTCACAAACACACAACAAACTGTACTCAAAACTAAACATTGTCCAGATAACATCAGTTTTTTCTTTTAGACTTTCAATAAAGATATGTACATACAGTCGAAGCTCTGTGGGCGACACTCTCATAAGCAGACAACTCTACCAGTGCTTGACCTAAAGGTTTTAGGTTGCTTGCCCTTCAGACTGTAGCTTGACTTCGAGCTATAGAAAGTTTCATAAATCCTGGTTGCCCTGCCCTAAATTTACCTGCCCAACCAAAATTTTTGGTTGCCCTAGCATCAACTGACAAAAGTTGACATAACGAGATTATCATGCACATCTATAAACATGACATTTTATTTCTTTGCACTTTCAACAGATGTTTTCTCATCCTTTTACTGTCACCCTATCTTTAATGTATTTAACTGTTACTGCAGGATCCCAAAATATACTTGTGGCACAAAAACTGCTCTTAGTTTACACCGGAGAGCCTGGGGCCGAATTGCAAGGTATCGACATTTTAGCTGAAAGAAATGTATTTTGACGAATTTTTGGAAGTTCGATCGTCCAACAGAAACAAGCTTATCGTAATAGAGGCCTTGTGCGTTGAAAAAGTAAAGAACATAACTGAATTTCACGCCACACGAACCATATAAAAAAAAAAAACAAACTAAAAAGACATGCACGCTTTGATTACGTTACTTGGCTTGCTAATTCACCGGAAAACACGATGGCTTGCAGCATAGCCAAAGAGAGTCTGGCATTTAGTACAAATCCGGCTCTATTTAAAAGTGCAATCGGGTCGCCAGAAAAGATGTATGAAGGCATAAACATGTCTTACCTAGAACTTTCTTTTCGTTTCGTAGTTGCAGTCTTTTTACCCGCGTTTTCTTTGGATTTTTGTTCTTCATACTCCGCAATCAGCTCCTGGCACTGAAGGCTTTCTTTCGGCTCCCAGGTATTATCTTCGTTTGAGTAGCCTTTCCATTTGAGCAAGTATTCCACTTCGCCGTTTTGAATTCTCTTGTCGACCACTTTTTCGACCTCGAATTCGTCTTCTTCAATGTCGCTATCCGGAGTTGGTGGTCTCTGGAGTACTGCCTTCTTAGTTTTCCCCATATTCTTTAGAATGATAACTCGACTTACTGTACGACTCACGCGTTGGAAGAGGAGCTATTTCGCGCCTCATGCCCGTTTCGCCGTTCATAAGAGGCACTGTGATTGGTTAAACCGAACGTTGCTCAAAAGTACAACATTTATGATTGGTTGAGAATGAGGCGCGCCCGTCTCTGGAACAGATTCAGCGGTTACAAAATTAAAAAAAATGGCGGTGTTGTCACGATCATGCAGAACAATTTTGATGCCGAACAGAATTAGTTTGGAAGACAAATAAAAGCAAGGGCTGACGGTATGAAGGCAGGTGACAAGGAAACTCAGAGAACGCGCCAGCAAATTCTTCATCTGGCTGCAGAAGTAGCAGAGACGGACGATAACAATGTACCAGTATTGCTTCTGCAACTCCGAGGTGAGAGCCACTGGCATTTAGTGCACGCCAGTTTCATTGTAACTTCGCTAAAGTTCTATTTATTGCTAAGGAAAGTATTTTGTCGCAATTTTAGGCCATTTATAATGGGTATCTGTCGATGCAATTTTGCATTGGATAAAGCTTTTGTTGGCTTCAGTTCGGCATGTAAATGTTTCATATCAGAGCTGGGAGGGGGTTTTGAATAATAGGCCATTTCTGATATGCCTGTTGCCACTGTTTCAGAATAGGCAAAACCTTTCTTATGAAGATAAGTTTTGATATGCATCAATTTCATAAGAAAGGATTTGCTCAGTCAGGTCTCATTATGAAACAGATGCAACAGGTATGTCTGAAGTTTACTCTCCCTTTGAGACCATCCGTATGCTTAGAGAAATTTCTTTCAAGTGTGTGAAATGTTGGAAGAGTAGGACTTGGATTAAGGTACGTGCATGTAGTTGGTGAATTATGAATGGCCCTGACCAACTTTCATACAGTTGAAAAGGATTGCCTGCCAGGCAGGCTTGATTACATGGTATAAACATCTTGACAAATGCCAAGGGTTTGCCTTGATGGGATGGTAGAGCAGGGGGGCAGATTTAGGCCACTTACCACCGGTTTATGGAAAATTGGTCACACTTTTGGAATTTTTTTCTTAACCTCTGAAAATGGCAGGAAATGGTGTTTTAGACAGCCAAGTATTATATGGGGCAGCATGCTGGGCTCATTCCATTCACTTATCATCCCCCTCCCCCCAGGGAACTCTGCCCCTTGACCAAGTGGGGTCTTGATCCCTGCATTAGAGTCCTTGTATTTTATTGCAATCTGTGACTTTTACAGAGATTCTTGATGACTGTCCACCAAATACTGAACTGGGGACCATTGTGAGGGTTGATCTATGGACATATGATGTTACTCACGTTTGTAATCTCGGTGAGTTTTACTCATTTATGTATTGCATTCATTTCACCATCTTGATGCCACTTGATAATATATAGTTAGAATGGGAGAAAGTGAGTGAATGATAAAAGTTCAGGATGGTGAAGTAACATAGTACTAAGGTCTGGTGGAAACAGTTAAAAGTCTCACTTCCAATGTCACACTAGTGTCTTAATTAGCTCTTAAATAGGATTTCTGTGCAAGTATTCATCAATTTAACCTGAAATTTGCTGTGCAGAATCAACATGCATAGTCATGCAGAATGAAGTATGGATTTTCTATTTGTTACAAAATAATATTCTGTTGCCATGGATCGAAACATGGATATCAGACCCTTACCCCATCAGACCTAGATCAAATGCAAAATTCTTGTTTACAAGTAAATAGCTAGTTTTCAGAGTGAAATTGTGAAATTATGCTGGAGGGTGTGAGGATAGAATGAAACCTCCTGGGGATGTAAATTCTGAAGGGGGAGGGACTTTTTAAATAATTATTGATTCCCTCCATGGTGGGGTATGGATAATATCTGGACCTATACAAAGGCTACAAAGGAACTTCTGGTACCCATGGTTGACCTAAATCTGTATTCGCAAAGAAACTGAGTTTAGGAAGTGTACTATTGTTTTATTACAGGGTGTCAAAAAAATTTGCCGGTTGAGAAACACCATATTGCCAGCTGAAATCTGGCCAGCGAGGCATCAAGCAGAGCACCTTCTGCTGATAGCCGGCTCAGTTCAATTCTAAACTGGCATGCTCTTTTCTTAGCTACATCCCAGAGTGTTGTTCTTTCTCCCTTACATGTACAGTACTCTACCTTGAATTTTTACTTGAAATCTTTACAGCTCTCAAGCAAGATTTTTCTGCCATCCAAGGCTTCTGGGAGACTGCATCACATCTGAGTTGCATTCTGTGTCGTTGCTGTATTAACTTGGAGCTGCCAAAAGAGCCAGAATACACGGAAACGTTCCTGCCTGATGTTGTTGAAAATGTTTTGACGTTGGTGGCAAAATTACATGATCAATATCTTGTACAGAAACTGGTGAGTCAAGGCACTGTACATGTTTTAGAGAAAATATTTTGTCACATGTAGTACCATCTGCACAAAACATCACCATCACTTGCAAGCACAAATGGTGAAGAGCCAATTAATTCTCAAAAAATTCCAGGGGAACATAATTTATTCCCAAACCTCACAAGATACTTGGGCCTTTGGCGCTTGCATGCTAAATTTTAGAATTGGCCAGATTTTCCTGTCCCTGCAGTCAATCATGAATTCATGTTCTGGCACTGTTTACTGAAATTGTTATCCATGCCAACATATCTAATGAACTAATGACTTACTTTGCAGGTGGAGAAAAAGAAGCAGTGCTTTCAAAACTTCAAAGCCTCCCTCAGTGATCTGGAGTGGCTGGCCACTTCCCATGGTCATCTCATACCCTTTGGTAAACAACCCTAACTCAATCCCAAACTTGTAATGTTGATTTATCCAACTATTGAAATTGCATGATCAGTAATGCAGTTAAAATATTGATAGTTTGATTATCTTTCATCTGAATTATCAAATGAAGGCCAAAGCGGAAGAAAGCCCTAAGAATCTTTTTACTTCACTGTCTTCAAAATTCCAATATTTTTACATGATTATTGTGTGATCCATGTCATTTTGATCAGAAACACGTGGAGAAAGTCAATAACAACAGGAAAAAAAAGCCAAATTAGAACATTCCACTTCCAAGTCGAGCCACATTGCTTCAGCTCAAACTTCCCTGACAACAAGGAACTGGAAACAAATGTTGCTTAGGATGACCAAATCTGTGAGGAAGCTGTGAAAGACTTGTGTCAATTTTTTGTGCAAATTTGAGCAAGTCCAAGGTCAATGCCAGTTGACACAAGTTTATGTTGCAGTGTTATATAAGTGGATGATAAAATAAAACTACTCATGTAAACTTGCAAGTGCCTGTACTCTGGCCAGTGGCTAAGGCCTGATTCAAATTAATTCTCAACTTGTTTCTGTTTACTTGTAGTTTTGAAGTCAAAACGCTTCATGCAGATCCTGATGTCAGAAGATACAGAAGTATCCCTGTTTGTTCTGTTAGTTTTGGAAAATCTTTTCAAAACAACCAGGTACATGTGCTATAGATAATATTATCGCTTTTCACTAAATGATTGTTTTCATGCGTTTTGTAACAATCAAATCTGAATCTTCTGATGGCAATATTATTCTAGGCCCTAACCTCTACTCAGACATTTCACATGCATTTTTTTTTATAGGAATGTGGTGGCCCAGTTGAGTCCAGCATGTCTCCACAGCATTCTTGATGAAGTGATCTTCAAGATTTCAGCATCCAAGGAAACAGCTGTGGGCAGGTAAAGGATAATCACCAGAGCACATCCATAACTTTACAGTAACTGATTCAGTGGCGCAGCAATCTGGGCTGGTGGACCATGTGGATTCATTTCCTTTGGGTGGCAGTAGAAGGGAGGTTTTTTTTTGCGGGAGGCAGCTCCAATCACAATTTTTCCTGCTTAACCTGTCTGCTTTCTAAGGGTTACCAGTTTCAAAATGAAATGTATAAATAAAGTTTCTTTTAAATATCTTTCTTAGCATTGAAAGTTCTAGACTAAAAAGAAAACCACTAATATGAGAGAAATACATGTACAGATAGTATCTGACTATAACTGTATTCTTTAAGTATAATATTATGCTCATTGCAGCAACCAGTGCAACTCATTCTGTGTGACTTCTACTAACTTGTACATGTAAAGGTCCCTATCATCTTCGGTGTTTTTCTCTTCATTCCAGGTCTACCATTCACCTCATTCTCACAGCTTCATACCGCCATCCAGCTCTAGTGAACATTTTGTTGTCCAAGAGATACAGGTGAACCATTTTTTAAGTATTGGGATTTAAGTCTTCCTGACTAGTGTGTCTAAATGATAAATATTTTGTATACGAGGCTAAGTCATCTTGAACTAACTGAAAAGCGAATGTGTGACATTCAATGATTTGCAGTTTCATCTTCACTGAAAGATTAGTCTACGTTTCTCCGTGCCATTGTGCCTGAATATGTTGGTATTTTCTGCATGCTTGGATATGTTAGTAGGTGTGCGTGTGTGATCGTGCATGTTCGTATGTATTGGGGGCGTATGTTTTGTAATAAAAATGTATTTCCCTGTATCATGTCCTCAGAGGATTGAAGGCTTACTTGAGCAAGTGGAGAGGGCGAGGGTTCGATGTTGATGTCAAGAGGCTCGTCCTGTTGCTTGAAGCAGGAACTGCAACTCAGGCAGAACAGATGGTAACTGCTCACTTTACTTTGTCATCCAGCTGCTTTTCTAGAATTTGGATTTGAACATTGAAGATTCTTAGAATTTGGATTTGAACACTGCTGTTAGAATATGCTTATTGAGAGCTTCTATTTTAGTGGTCACAGTTTTGGGAGTCAGGACACAGTTAGAATTTGTATGTTTCCTGGATTAAAGCTGATGTTACACTGGTCGATTTGCAACGACGATTTGCAACGCTGATTTTCTACAAATTCATGCAACGGTGTTGCAAGTTTTTGAATCGCTTTCAAAAACTTGCAACGCGTTGCAGCAATGCAAACATCACGAAAAATCGTTGGCAAGGGGGTGTTACACCTGAACAATTTTTAGCGCAACATCGTATCGTTGCAAATCGTCGTTGCAAATCGACCAGTGTAACACCACCTTAAGTCAAATCGGCAAGGGTTTTTATTTCTGATATTCGACTTATTTTACATCCAGAGGCTTGCACGGGCCGCTTCAGTCATCCAGGCGTTCTACCGAGGTTACCGACAACGCCAGAAACTCAGCATAGCGGAGAAGGGCATCGTACAAGTTCAACGACTGTTCAGGCAGCGCCGGTTAGACAAGGCGCAGGAAAAGCATAAACAGAAAGAAGAGGAAGAACGGAGACTGCTGGAGGAGCGCAAACGAATCGGAGAGTTTCGCTCATCCATGAGAAAACAGCTTAAACTGTTGGAGAGCGTGCCGGCGCGCGAGGTGAACAGGTTTATGGTGGACAATCAGGAGCAGGCGGTCACGAGAATCCAGGCAGGCTATCGTGGAATGGTCGCGCGCAGAAGAACAACGAAGCTGCGAAGTGACGTAAAGCAACAGAGAGCCGCCGTTACAATTCAACGTCAGGTGTGTGTAAATATTGCGTAAGACAGAGGGACAGTCAGACGGACAAACAGATAGAAGCTTTAGTTAGATTTTCTTGGTATTCCCCAGAGTGGTTTTCGAATGACTCTCGTTAACCCACTCAAACCAAAGTAATTAAAGCTTCAATCACAAAGGCTGTGAAAAAATGCTTTTAACCAAACAGTAGCAAAAGATTTCTTGATTCGTTTTATTTTCAGGTAGAGACTAATCAGCAGTGCGAGAAAACCACTCCCTTGCTCTGCGATATTTGATCGCAGTCAAACCTTTTGATTGGTGGAGAATGCTGCAAAACTTGTTGTGACCAATCAAAAATGTATAAATGCAAAATCAAAGCAATCACATGACTAATTTCGACAGTCATCATAGAACGGTGCTATAAATTGCTTTACAAGAGAGCCGTGAAACTGCACATCGCATAAAAAGTTTAGAAAGTTATTCTCTCGTACATGCACAGTGCCTTGAAACCATACTTAGTACCCCGTTCAATATTTTTTTCGTTTTCTCCGCTTTCCAGTTTCGCAGATACAGACAGAGACAAGGAAGAGGAAAGGCCACCTTTCCTGTCGTGCCGGGTTTGACAGATGCCAGGCGCGTTGAACTTCAGAACAAAATCGTGGAGCGGCGGGAGAAGTTCCCAGTAAGTTGACGCGACTGAATAAGCACTTTGCAGCAGTTAGTCACGTGGTACAGTTACCCCTAAAATGACGTCCGATCATAAAGGGATCTCCAGAATGATTAGGAGAGGTCGAAATTGGTGCAATATTTCAAATTATTATGTTTTTTTTTATCTCTCACTGCAGCCCAAGCACAGAGGTTTCGAAGAACAAAAAGAACTTCACGACAAGGTGAGATTACAGGTACACAGCATCGGGGAAGTACGTTATTTGACGTCACTTCCGTTTGTTCATACGCAATACTATCTGACTAGAGGTAAATCTCAGTTCGTGTGCAAGCCCCCGATTTCTTTTTTCGTTTTATCATTTTTATTTTCACGAAAACTGAACTTGAATTTGCTGTCGTTTCTGATTTTTGTGTAATGACTGCTGACTCGAAAAATAAGTTTATCTCAGGGTTGAAAAAATATACCTAGTTCTCATATCCCCGTACCCCATCTTTTACATTGCGAGCACCAGGCCCCCTGCTTATCTTTTGGTTTTTTCAGGCGCAGAAAATGCTGGCAGATCACGTAATGTTCGCGATGAAATCACGGAAGAATGAACAGAGACGCGAGGCCCTGCTAGCAAGACTCAAGATTGACTCTGACCAGCTCTTGTGTAAGTACTGCTCCTCGCTGTTCCGTTAATAGAACTCAGAAAAGACCACGGACCCTCCACCAACATTTAATGCATGCTCTTAAATGCTCCACATTGATACCGAAATATATTGCTTTGTTAGTTTGCTGTGAATTGCACCCCAGATGTTATTTATGGGCCGGCTTTCCTGGCCACAAAATTTATTTCAAACCTCGCCTGAATTTTTCGCGCCCGGCCATCTTGGATATTTTGACATTACACGGTTTCCGGTATTGTTACACGACAAAAGAGTCAACCGTATGATGTCACAAGATTCGAGATGGCGGCGCCCAGGAAATTCCAACGAGCTTTGAAATCCGGACGCAGATGTTCGAAAGAAATGTTTGTAAAGTGTATGTACAGGTATCTGTTTATATTATGTGTTTGCAGTTGTTTCGCATTTACTGCATGCTCATTTGTGCATCATTGGTGCATCGTTGGTTAAACGTTCTCTTTTCTCTTGTGCACTTTCAGCTGCGCCCAAACTTCACGAGGTCGCCCCAGATATGGTAGATGCTTTCCATTCTCGATCGGCGCCTGTCATTGCCAAGGCTCAGCGGAGCCACAACGAAGATATGCGCACGTACAGACTGCCTTGGTGGAAGAAACTCTGGCAAGAAGACAGTGTGGAGCCACTGGCTAAAAGGACTGAAGACTCTGACTTGGAATTGAACTTTTAAGCAGAATACCTAAGGTAGGCTTAGGTTGGCTTTAGAAGTATTTCTGGAAGTGTCTCCAAGACGAGTTCAGCTTCTTGTATTTAAGGTCGTATTTATAGTTCGAGCAACGAAAACCGCTTCGCATCGTTTATGGAGGTATTTACAACTACACTTCACTACACATCTTTTACGAATGTTTCATTCCGATTGTATATATGTGCAATAGTATACATTATTGTAAATAGAAAGTTTTATGAGTCCTGCGAATAAATTTAAAACGATTCCTGGCTAAATTGCCATCGCCTCGAGAATCTATGCGCGGGTGATTTTGTAGTTGGTCTGGGTCCTTCAGTACTGCTGATCAGCGGCTAGCTTCACTTTATGCAGAGAGAGGTAAATTCAACAAGGATACAAAGAGGACAATCTGCAAATCTCTTTATTTTACTGTGAAAATATGTACAAAGTTTATATACAATAATATTTGTTACAATCGAAAGAAGAGGAATACAGTCAAGTTATTTAAAGAACAAAATGAGCATGTCTGTTAGAGATTTAAGTTCGAGCGTGTTCTACGTCTGGAGTGTATTTTGTGAAGCTACTTTAGCTGTTCTGCGCTGAAATGACCGGGAAAAGTTCTTCACTGCATCGCCAAATTTCTCCCGACCACCAGCAGTCGTCGCAGGGTCTTTATTGGCAGGGCCAGTCTTGGCGTTTGAGGTCATCAAGCCGCCAACCCTGACACCTCTCGAGCCCAGTCTTCGCCTCAGATATCGGAGCATGCGTTTTGCCTTGCTCAGGAGACCAGTGGATTCCATGGAACTGTTGACATTTTTCGTAGCGGCTTCTAGCGAAGAGGCAGCAGTTTCCTAGAGGGAAATGACGTATATTAATATCACTGTATACCGACGGTTCAGATTAGTGCTCTCCCTTGTCGCGATACCACAAAGAATTCATTTGCATGTGACAGCCTTGCTTAGCTGGCTGCTTTAGTGTTTGCGGGTGAAATGTCTGTCCGGGCGCCATTTTAAATGCCGGCAGAGGATAACGAAAGAGTGACAAAGAGAGAGGGGTTGGGCAAGAGGGTTCGCTCTTCACCAACCTGTTATATGAAAATAGGAAATGGCACCAGACAGCCAGCTGTACAGACTAAGTGATAAAAACTTGAAAAGAATATATTTGCATTTGTAATGTTTCTTAATTTTTACTGTTCTTCCTGTGCAAAGTGTATAAGTTTCCGGGAAATTTCATATGATCACAGTTTGGCGCAATGTTGAGTAACGTATATACGAGTATTACTTGTATCGTGCCTACAGCTCAAACATGGAGATTTACAATAAGATATATTTTGTCGAAATTAGTTCATTCTGATAACACCACTGTAAGCCAAAGGCGCAAAACCCATTGTGCTAACTCTGACATACCTGAGTGGCTTGTACTCCAAAGAACTGCGGGGTATTTCCTGTTGCATCCTGGGTAGTGCAGGGCCACGCCACTCCTGTTGAGCTACTACTTTCCCCCACTGCGTAACGTAACGTAACGTAACGTCGTTTGTGGCACAGTACTTCCTTTTTCATCTTGTTGGAAGTGATTTTAGGAGAGGCCTTCAAGCTCGTTTTGCTTCTTGGCATTTTGCCTGTAGCGCTTTTTGCAGCGATGGCTTGGCTGGTCTGGTTGTTTTCCAGACATGTTTCTGTGCATGGCGATGCACTCTTTATTGGGGTGTTGTAGCGGTTCCTTTCCATGAAATCTTGCCACTGTTTTGGTGTTCCTTGTACGCCAACAAGCCGAGTGGTGTTCCCTGTTACATCTTCAGTGATGCAAAGCAACTCTTCTCCAGTTGAACTGTTTCCAGCACAGGGTCTTGCTAGCAGATCCACTGTGTAGCGTTTGTGGCGTGTTGCTTTTACTTCGATCTCAGAAGTGATTTTAGTGCAGTGATTTCTTTCCAGGAACTCTTGGCACTGGCTGAGTGTTTCTTGGTTGCTGACGACCCGCGAGGTGTCATTCTTTATGGCGCTGTTTGGTCTGGTGAGGTTGCCTTTTGGACGCTTTCCTTTGTGTGGCGCTGCGCCCTTTGCCGGGTTCTTGCAGTGACTTCTTTCCAGGAACTTTTGACACTGGCTTAGTGTTTCTCGGTTGCTAACGACCCGCGAGGTGTCGTTCTTCGTGGCGCTCTTTCCAGCGCTGTTTGATCGGGCGAGGTTTCCTTTTGGACGTTTCCCTTTGTGTGGCGCTGCGCCCTTTGCCGGGTTCTTGTAGTGGATTTGTTCCATTACACTTGTCGAGGCTTCAGTGGACTCCAGAGTGTTCTTGACGGAAACACTTATGCCGGGTGAATATGGTGTGGCACTGAGTACAACTGCACGACCTCCTGTTGATTTGGAGTCGACGCCCTCCGGTGGCTTCTTTGGTTGACTGTTGTCGCTGTAAGCGGCCGATTCATTTCTGTAGTGAGGGAAACACGAACGAAATATTTTTAGCCGAGCTGCCTGCCTGCCACCGTTATTATTTTAAAGAATGTTTTGGATACCTCAGTTTTCCTAATGTCAATTATTTTATTCAGAGGAACGAAATTTGCAAGAATATATTAATTGTTGCCGGGAAATTTTTTGAGTGGTGTCAGTGATTTTTCGTAGCTCCGCAGTTCGCTAACTTTTAGTCACGGGAAACGCGTTTGAGCCATGACTTACCTCTTTTGCATATTCCTGAGTTCGTTTCGCAGCGTATATTCGACTGCACGGATCACATTTTCAACTGCCACTGGAAAAGCAAAAAAAAAAAAAAGTTTACTTGCGGACGTTCAGAAATTTCTTTAAGACAAATTTCCACAGCGCCAGAAATTCTCGCGCGTTTAGAAATAATCACTTACCTGAAGTCACATATGCAAGAACAATTTCATAATTTGCCAAAAAGACGGCACAAGAAAGATCCATTTCTCGACTGACGATCAATGCAACTTTGCGGATTTCACTGACATGAAATGACAACTCGTTGATTGTGACGTAATGCGATACTTGCAGAACCGTTTGTGCACGCGCGGGTGGTCAGCGGCACGCACTGTGGGCCAAATGATTGGAGATTAGTTATTCTTCCAGCTATCAAACTTTTTAGTTGACAGCAAAGTATTGCAAGTTGTTGCACGGGTACCTCATGGGAACGGCTTGCTGTGATTATAGGAAATGTATGAACAGTTTGTGCGCCCAAGGGACAACTTTTCTCCGCATGAACGGGGCTGCAGTCGCTGGGTCAATGTTTATTTCCAGCGTCCATGTTTCCCGACTCTCGGCTTACTTTACCAACGCGCGTTTCTTAATCATTCTACAAAGTCTGTAGAATTTCAACATTCCCACATTCCATGTTTTAGTCATTTGCGACCCAGAATGACAACAAGATGAAGGAGTAAAGAACTTACAATAAAACAGGAAGAAAGGAAGAAGGATGCAGATATATATATACGTCACCCCGTTGGTCGAGGTCAGTTAAACACTTTTCTGGACACACAGTGAACCAAACATAAAGGAAATCAGCACTTTATTGGGTGCAGCAATCTCTCAGTGCCAAATGACACATTATTGACGAATACAAACTTGAATACATGGGGCATTTTCCCACGTTTCAACACATTCCCTGCCTTGCAAAACGGAGGAGAAATATACTTTAAAAGTGGCCCATATGATGTGTCTCAGGCCAAATCCACATTAAATACGTTTTCATTTAGAAACATCCTTTTCAAAAAACCCCGTTTTCGAAGTCACCCTTCGACACCAATACGTTTTTATTTGAAGACGCTTCGTTACTTCAATTTCAAAAACTTCTGTTTTGGTTTATACGAAAGCGAAAACGCATCGAAAAACGTGCGTTTTCAAATAAAAAACGTACTAGTGCGAGCCTCGGAAATTAATTTGCGTTGGTGCAGTCACTGGTGTAAGAGCTCTGTACAGTGCAGTCACTTCTCGTCCTTAGCGAGTCCAACTTGCCAGCCCAACACTCGCCGGTCAAAGCCGCACGAAAACAAGTTGCAACTCCTCACGTTGGTCTCGTCTCCCCACGCTGTGCAGCACGCCATGCGCTGGTGTCCCTGGCAACGGAAAGAGTAGCTGTCAGTTAGACAGGGTTCGCACAGAATCATGGGAAAAACTTCATCGTTTTTACATGATTTTCAATAACTTGGCCCTTGCAGCCGAAGATTTGATCCGGCTCGAGGCAAAGTTCCTAAACTTTGATTCTCCACTCATCATTCAAAACTTCATGTTTTTCTATCTAATTCCATTTCACTAGACTGTGTGTCCGATAGCTACGATAATCGAAAAGTTGATCGAAGTTTATCTTATTACAAAAATCTATTTGTATATCAAGCCATCTGTGTCTTGTAATGGTCTTGACTTTTCTGAGTCTGAGATTCCATGATCTTTTTTCCATGGTTGACCCCCGGCAACGAGATAGCATCTGTCTGTAATTTCTTACCTGGCCGTTTCGTCTCGGAAGTCGCGCCAGCCTCACTCCATTGAGATCAAACAATCGGAGGTGGCGGTTGTCATGTGGGATGGCAATTATGCTGTGCACCGGTGACACAGACAGTCTGAAAAACACATCAAAGAAGGTCAGTTCACTTTTTGGAACTTTTTAAAACGAGAAGGGACTGATTACCCATTTTTGGATTTTGCTTTTCTTTGGTGACCTCATTCTGTTTTAGTCCAAGAAATTTCACTCGTTCTGGCCAAGTCGACCAAAGTTTGCAAAATCAGAACTTGCGTATACGTGGATTTGGTGGCCAAACGATACGCAAATTAAACGGAAGTCGACAACTTGGAATGAATTGTGAATCCGTTTGGTCAGGGATTTATCGCAAATTTAAAAGCCGAGTATCACGCACGGTTGACTGGATAAAGTAAGGGGAAAAAGCGACTTGTAAATTGTTCACCTGTTAATAGCAGAGTCGCTGCTGATAGTTGTGAGGGGAGAACGCATGTTCTTTAGATCCCATACCTGTGACACGAGAAAACAAAATAAAAAATCATGCAGAACTACAACGAAGCTGTTTGATTCAGAATACTGTACGCTTATGTTCTACTCTTTCACTGCAAAAAGTGAATTTGATTGGTGTCCCCCGAATACCACAACTGAACTGTCGAAATATAAAGGCAGCAATGGCCACTTCCATGTCTCCGGAACTGTCAAGTGAAATTTAACATTGTGACAACTCAAATAACTCAAATAAAGGCTCTCATGCAGTGGTTCACGTTTTTCGCAGTTTTGTAGAGCCCGCAGTACTACTGACCTTGACTGTGCGGTCATCACTGCCACTCACAACAATGTCCTTAGTTGTAAACGCCGTTGATCGAACCGTGCTGTGTGTGGAAAGTGCGAAATGTCAATGCAGTATCAACTGAACAGACTTTGACCATCTACTAACAGAGATCAAAAAGAAAATTAGGACAATGTAAAAAGAACCAGGCCAAAAATGAGCGAGCAACAATCAAGTAACACTGACAAATATTAATATAAATCAGGCTAAACTGTCCAAAAATTAGCCTCCAGGAATACCGTAAATCCAGGAATGATACACTTCGATTTTCTCCTCCATTGATTGAACAATCAATACTCGCTATGTCACTCATACATTTTCTTTCTGAATTGTTGGGAGAATCTGCTTTATAAACTTATAGCTCCATAAACATTGTGCGTGTCTGTGTGCGTGTGCGCGCTCAAACGTGAAATTGTTTGCATACTGTTGTCTAATGAACTTTGGGAAAGCCGAAAGTAGATAGTTGAGAACAGGCTGCCGTCTCCAGGTTACGCCGTGAAAATACAAAGTGGAATGAGTTGAGCCCATGGTATGCTTGGACTGCACACTTACTCTGAGTGGCCCTGGAACACGTTGACTGAGTGTATCGAGGGGGCGCGGAAGTCCCACAGACGAAAGGTCGAGTCCGTCGATGACGTCACGATCAGTTGTTGGGTGGGGTGTGTGCACGTGTGGGTCAGCTCCTGGTCGTGTCCTGTGGCGGGAAAACGAGCGTACAGTTACGTTGCAATAATATGTCCGTTGCCATGTGATCAGCAATGATGATATCTTAGAATTTGTAGTTGTCAAAAATTTCCATGAGTGAGTTTTATGGGTTGAAACGGCCTTGACAATGAAACGCAATCTTAAACTTGCAGACCAGAAGCAATATTATTAAATTCCCTTTCTTTTGGATATTCCCAAGTCAAGCCAACTTCACCCTGGAAAATGAAAGAAGACAGGAAACAACGTTTGACAGGGCTTGACGAACCTGTGAGTGCATGGATCTGCTCGGCAGTCTCCACATCCCAGAGTTTGGCTGTCCTGTCCCATGAAGCAGTGACAATTTGTTTACCAGATGTAAACCAGTCTGCTGCAATAACAGCACCTGAAACAAATAGGTAACGATAAGGAATATTCCAGCACATTTTGTATTACTTCTCTCCTGACCTCTGTCCCCATTCTTCATAAGTCGACACTACACAAAGTTCACCAACAATTATTACCTTCATGTCCTCTCAATTCACAAGTAGGGATCTTGAGGGTTGCTGGTGCATTGGCATCAGGATTGTCTCCTAAAATCAAAAGTAACATGCATAAGGAGCATTGTAAGCTGCCTGTTCTCTAATACCATTTTTATTCCAAGGTTTGTAGTAACTGTTCCAAGTAGAACTAATAGAGTTACCATCTACTTCTTCATCGGTAAAATTATCTCCTTCATCTGCAGAGCCTGGGTGTGACCGCTAAAGAGAAACAAAAAAAAAAAAATTGTGTGAGGTTGTTTCTCTTGTACTCAAACAAACCATCTGCATTTCATCAGTTTGGTGCCCTAAGCCTACCCACTACAATGTTGAGCTCCAAAACTGAATAATATGAGGTGCACCTTGGCTTTATGGCCACCAAAATAAATTTTGAGTGTTACCATGCATGGCTGTATATGGTTTATAAATATTTACTGTAGCCTGGTACCCAGTGAAAATTTGAGAAGCAACATTTCATTTTGCATTTCGCAGAAAATGACTCAATGTTTGACTTTTCACTAATATTACTGACTGATGACTTGAGTGACTTAGGCATATGGTAAAGATCCAAACAATAATATTAGTTATGACCCATCAAATATTTCCTCCCGCGCGTGATTGGTAGAATCGTGACACGTGACCGAATAATTTCCGCTCGTGAGCAGACGTTATCAGTGAATAACCCCCGCCTGGCGAACTAACGCTGTTTATTGATATTATCTGTTCCTCGAAGCTCACAGTTGCCCTCGAGCTTCACTCTCGGGCAACTGTTCGCTTCCCGGAACAGATAATATGATCAGACAATTATCCGTGCATATTTCCTCGCCAAAAGTAGTTTATTGTTTATTTAATCTGTGTATGGTTACTTACTGGTTCAGGTAGTGAGACTGATGCCCTCCAAACATGGCATGATCCATCACCAGATGCTGCATCGAGAGAAGGTAACTTGGATAAGAATATCTTATGGTTTTCACTAATTCTGATGCAAACAAACTTCATAAAGTGTACATTTATGCGGAGAGACTTACCTGTGCAAACTAATGGTTCTGTGGGGTGGAATCTAATAGAATTCACTGCAAAAATTAAAGGAGAGTCAGTGTAAATGTTGGTTGCCATAGTAGACCTACCTCAGACATTTCACAAATACGAACATGTAAAGCAGTATTGAGTTTTAATACCTGATCCCAAGTGCCCCAAATAAGTCAAAAGACACTGTGCAGAGTCCACATCCCACAGCCGTGCAGATCGATCTGTTGAAGGCAAAAAGCACCATTAATCTGTGGCAGATCCAAGGGGGCTTTGAGGGGTTCAGTCAAACCCCCTTTGGCTCACTCAGTATGAAAAATAGTGAACTGAATGTATACTTAAGCTCAAAAGTACCTTCCAACAAATCTACGAACCCCCACTCGAACCCCCTTTTGTGGAATCCTGGATCTGCCCTAGATTAATAAATTATACATCATCTGAACCTAAATTTTCTCAGACTGTCCTGAGCATTCTTGGTACCTGCTGAAGCTGTTCCTATAAGAGCTGGCCCATGCCGTGCATATGTGACTTCCCACACTCCATCTCTGTGACCACTGTAACTTCTTGTTCTGTGGCAGTCTAAACCAGTCGCCTGGTTGGGAATCTTGAGACTGGAAACAATCTTGCTGGTTGATACTTTGTAGGTTTTCAACTTCTGAGACATAAACTGACCTGCAGCTGTAGGACAAGGAGAAAATATTGATGTACCAAGTAAAGGAGACTGTTCAGCTTTTACAAAAGTAAATAGTTTGACAGCTGTCATTAAAAACTAAAATTAAGGACTGTGATGATGATTGCACTTGTCTTTACAATATTGAACAAAATTGGGAGCAACAACTAGCAAACTTAGTCTTGAGAAGTGTGTACAATTTTATATTAATATTAATAGGCAAAACATGTTTGTCTTTCCTTGAGTTTGAAATAACCGAGTTTGAAATAGGGGATAGCAAATGACTGAAAAAATGATGGTAAATCCAAGGGGATTCAGCTTGACTTTGAAATAATAGGTACCTCAAATTAACCGAGCTTGAAACAGCAGGGTTCGACTGTACTTACAAGACTTTTTGCTGTATCCTAGTTTAGCAGATGCTCCATCTACTGACAAGTCCCCATCCACTGCTTTCTCCCCACTCCCTGCAAGGTCCAGTCTCTCATTCAGGGTATCAATCCGTTCACGCACTACAACAAGTTGAAGAAATCACTGCCAATCAGAATGAAACAAGTGACAAATTGGTTCCTACTGTACATAATAACTAAAATTTATGACTGTTATAAATTAATTCAAATAACAATTAGTGATATACAGTCAACTCTCTCTAAGTGGACACCTCTCTAAGGTGGACAGCATACAGAGTAATGGTCCTTGCCGATTTTCTCTTGTTTCTCTGTAACTGAACTCTCTCTAAGGCGGACACTAAATCTAGTCCCGAGGGTGTCTGCCTTAGAGAGAGTTCACTGTACAGTAGTTAGCTTTGTTAACAGTCTTGACAATGAACTAAATAAAATAGCGACATTTTCTGGTTATTATTTATAAATATATAACATTTAATAATTCCATAAAATTATATGTATTCATTTCCAGAGAAGGAGCTCATACATTTCATAAAAGAAGATTTTGCTACATCTCACTTTGGAACAGAGGCAACAGGCATCTCAAAGACTAAATAATAGAAGATGTTTAGGTGAAAGCTATTCAATAATATTTTCAGTATATTGCGATTATAATAATAAATTAATTATACAAGCCAGGTTTATTATTAACCAATACTACTGTATCCAATAGACAGGAAAAAAGCTTATAACTATATGGGCTGAAATAAATATGCTGAAACTAATATGTAGGACTTATATATTTGGCTAGCTTTTAATTAGTTCAAATTATTACAGCTGTTTGAGAAAAAAATACTGATTCCAGTTAATTAATTTGTTTAATGACCTCAAGGGAACTTTGTCTGCTGACATCTGAACTGAATTTAAGACAGAAACTGGTTTACATGCTGTGTGTACATGTAGATGTGTGCAAACTGGTCGAAGCTGCAATATCAAACTGTAAAAATATTGACAACCACAAATTGCCACCTGCAAGTTGATTATATTCAATATTCAAACAGGAATATTTCCTTGAGAAACGTAACACAAAACAGCAAAAACATGAAGGTGAATTGGGGAACTATGCTAAATATAGCCGACAAACGTTTGATTATGGACAGCATTAATTAATATACGGCTAAACAGCTTCACTGAATCAACAGTATGGCGGATGCATGACAAATTGTATAGATCTCAGGCCGTCTTTAATACTCACATGCAAGATTTTCGGCATGAACACTTTCAAATTCCCTTTCGATCTGCTCGAATAAGGACCAGAGTTTTGCGCGGAGATGAGGGGGAAGGCTTCCTTCGCGTTCCAGTCCATCCGATCCATCATGGACGCCGCGGGACCCATCGTTGTTCGGTGAGCGCGATCGCCGAATTGAAAGTCTCTTTGGTTTACTTTTGAAGCTACCCGTTTGCTGCTTACTCATCTTGTCTCCTCTAAGATGATTGCCGTCGTAATAGCTTTCTTTCGTGTCACATCTCACGTCCCAAACAGTGCCAGTATTCCCCGAAGTGTTTAGCTCAGTTGGTGGTGTCAACACTGCACTACCGGTTATCAACGGGGAGGGGGTGTGGAAGTCAAATATTAGGGGGGAGGGGAGAGTAATTTCATGTAATCGACACAGGAGAAAAGAGGCAAGTTTTCTTTGCAAGTGTCCAAGGTGTGCTACTAAATTAGTAGTCTGACGTTGAAGAAAACAATTCCAACAAAATGCTTTAATGGTAAGACATCCAAATGAAAATAAGTTACAAGTCTGAATCAATCTCTGTTCCTTCTTCAATAACTATCATACTGCATTTTCAGTCATGTGCATACTGCCTGTATAAACAATTGCCTGTAATACAAATCTCTACTGAGGTTGCTTTTCTTTCTACATAATATTGCATAATTTTTACAACCAAATAAGCAGCGATTTCTCCACTCTGCATGATTGTGCAAGACACAGAAAGAGTACCAGCACATATTAATGGCAAAAGGAGAAAGAAAGAAAATGACAAAGAAGATTTTCAAGAAATTATAGCAGGAAGTCTGTATGGCCAGTCAAAAGTCTGGAGTTGTCACATGAACTTGTCCAAAGATTCCTTGATCAGCATTGTGAAGGAAATAATGTGGATTCTTGCTCTCTGGCAGGGTAATAAATGTGGACTTTCTGGAAAAGGAATCTTGTTTCTCAGGCCCAAAGCAGACTGAAAGGCAAAAAAAAAAAAAAATGTAAGTACAAATAATTTAAATAATTATTACATTCTATCTAAACAATGTTCTTTTTGCTGACGACTCTTTTCTGTTGGAAGAAGTATCTTCACCTGAACTATCTGCTGAGAAACTCAATAATGACTTGCAAGCCATTTATGATTGGTTGGATCGCTGGTTAGTGACCCTAAATGCCTCCAAAACAAAAATTATGACAATTTCTTGCAAACGTATAAAACCCATACATCCTTCTTTGTATCTTGCACTCTGTCCTATCGAAGAGGTTATTTCCCATGACCACCTTGGCATTACTTTGTCATGTGATCTGTCTTGGCATCCACACATTTTAAAAATACACCAAAAGGCCTCTAAAAGGTTAAACATGTTAAAAGGACTGAAGTTTAAGCTGAATAGATTTGCGTTGGAAGTTTTGTATAAAAGCATTGTCCGTTCTACCATGGAATATGCTGATGTTGTCTGGGGTGGTTGCTTGACCAGAGAGAGTGACTTGCTTGAGGGAGTACAATTTGAGGCTGCTAGGCTTGTCACTGGAGCAATGAAAGGGACTCATAGGGCGAATTTACTTGAAGATATGTCATGGTATACATTGGAAAATAGGCAATCTGTTCACAAAATAGTTACGATGTACAAAATACTTAACAAGTTAGTTCCACCATACTTGCAGTCTATTTGTCCGAAACAAGTCAGTGAACGCACGTCATACTGTCTCCGCTTGAGTGACAATCTTAATTTGCCTCAGTCTTGTACTGAAAGGTTTGAAAAGTCTTTCATTTATTCTACAATCTAATTGTGGAATGACCTGTTAGACAAAACATGTCAATGCTTATCACTAGCTTCTTTCAAAAAAAAAACACTTAATGACAGCTTTTGTATATCACCGAGAAATTATTTATTCTATGTTGGTGACCGATATCCTTCAATTCTCCATACTACACTAAGATTAGGTAATAGTGCTCTCAACGCTCACTTATTCTTAAAGGGTTGCATTCCTTCGCCTTTATGTATTTGCGGAAAATCAAACGAAACTGTTGAGCACTTTCTTTTGTTCTGTCCCCGATTTGCTGCTCTGCGTGATACGTTGTTTATCTTTGCTGCTCAGAATCTTGGCGGTAACTGGCTGCATTCAACTAAGGCTCAAAAGATTCATTGGTTTTTATATGGTTCTCCTCATATCGACTTTCAGACCAACGTAAACTTGTTCAAAGTTGTTCAGTCTTATATCATGCAGTCTGCACAATTTACATCTTAGCATTTAATGGTAATTTGCTTTATTATTATCTTATTTATTTATTTATTTATTTATTTATTTATTTATTTTTGTCCGAAAACTCTGTTTTTATTTTGTCTGGTATAATGTTGCATGTATTAAATTTACATAAGCTCCCTCGATGAGCTTTAGCTCCTGGAGCAAAATAATGTAATGCTCAAATATTGTTTAAATAAAAAAATAATAAACAATGTTGTTGTCAGAATAACTCCTTGATCTCGCAACTTCTTGTCCAAGACAAATATTTGCAGGTTCCAAAAACACTCTCAAATACTACTTGTAAACTACAGTGTATTGATGTTGCTATAAATTCACCATTGCCCACCATATATGCCTGCAAAGTGGCTCTCGAACAAAAACTTGTTACAGGTAATTTTGAGTATCCTGGGTTCCAGAGATATGCGAAAAAAAGTGGGGTTGACTCACTTTCATGCAGTTGACAGTAATATCCTTTTAACCAATCACAGAGGTATTCTATGTCCCAACCAATTAGAATAAGGGTTTCTGAACAACTCAAATCCTATTGGTGAGGCACTCTCTGCTTCCAGTCTCTCAGCTTTGCAGCTCCTTGATACTGCTCCACGCCTAAGTTAGAAAACCTCTGGATCTAGAGTAATTTTCAAGGAACCAGTATAATATTTTCTTTTGGGGAAAGGGGTAGTTTGCCAACTTTTCTCCCTTCATCAAACTGCTTCAGTAAATTTCCCACCTAAAAATGGTCGGTTCTGGCATCCCCGGCTCTCCTCCCTTTTTCAGACCTGCACGGATATATAACAGAAAACCACACACCTTTGTGAATCACAGCAATCCATGCAACGCAACAAACTTGGTCAAATTTAAACCCCCTGCACTTACCGAGGTAGATTATAAAGGGAATGAATCCCCAGTGGAACGTCTTTTTACTATATCTGATGACTGTTTGAATACGTTTCTTCGTTTCTGGCCTCATTTTCACCATTTTGAACTCCTTCGTTCTTCCCTTCTCGTCGCTCAGCACGTTTTTTAGTACTCAGTCCCGTGAAAACGAAAGAATGTTTGGAGATTGAGTTCTGGTCACCAGGCCCTTTAAACGATTTGCAGGTGCAACTGAAGGCAAGCAAAGTGACATGAGCGAAGGTTTTGCTTTGGTTTTTGACCCACGCTTTAACCATGGGGTCCGAATTGAGACTTAATATTGCTGTAAGTGTTAATCCATTTTTACCGTAAATCGATACAGAACTGGGCTTTTTCTCGGGGTTTAATTACGTTTAGTATAGTCGATCACGGATTGAGGATGATACTCGACTAGTTCTCCTCGGCTATAGATCGACCTTAATATTATACAGTAGCTGTTTATTCCAAAAGGATAAAACAGTCATTTGGCCACTGTATCAAGCGACTGATACAACCAGTTAAACAGACAGTATAGTCTGCGGCATGACTGTACAAATTGATACTGGGGGTACATTGATACAATCATGAGATATTTGACACATTCTCACCTAGAAGGGGTCGTTTAATTACCCTTTCCATATATTATAATAGAATTCTCTCTTGGGGAATCAGCTAGTTTCACCAAAAAGACAGCACATGTTTGAGGTCAAATTATGTCCGACCCGTCACACCTTGACCTGAACAAAGTGGAAAGTACAGTATGAATACATTTCTTATCACTGTAATTTACCCCCCAAATTTCACTGCCTTGAGTGGGATCCTCAATGTGAAAGGTGACAAGAGTGTGCTAACCCCTAAACCACCATGAGCAGAATATTCTTTCTAGCCTGATGTCAAATCCCAGGGCACCGGGATGGTGGATTTTTCAAGCCCTGGTTAATTATTGTTAGTGGCTGCAGCTAGCACGATGTTCCGAGCATTGGCCCCTAAAACAAAGCTTTGACCAAGAGCCTTGATAAATATGTTCCAACCCCAGATGACCGAAAATGCAAAGTGCAACCATACAAGTGAAAGCGTGCCTCTGTTGTTTAACAGTTTGTGGAAATTAAGTTTCCAAAAATACTAAAATTTTACATTCCTTTTATTACTATAGAACACTACTTGTGACTGTAATTGATCCTGGAGGCTTTGTAGTTATCAAACGCTAACAGCAAGTGCTCTGTGAAACTTCAATGAGAGCATGTCAAGTTGTATGCCCTGGCCACCATCCCTACCACCACCGCCACCCCAGGCACCGCCACCGCCACCTCCTCCCCCGCCTCTACCATGTGGAACAGGTATTCCACCTCCACCACCGCCTCCGCCTCCCCCTTTTCCAGGGGGTGCTGCTGTCCCACCTCCGCCACCACTGCCCCCTGGAGTTCTACCCCCACCAGGCATGCCTGGAGTCGGAAATGCAGTGAAACAGTGTAGAAAACAATCAATTCAACCAGGTATGGAAAAGTGGCCAACTTAAACTTTGTGATAAGGCAAATGAAATATAAATAACATTCTTTTACTCCACTCTGTTCATGATGCAGCTTTAAAATTTACAGTCTATATGTTTAGGTATGAGCAGCCACCCAAAAGGTATGATTTGGAGCATTTTAGGGCAAATAAATAAATCTTTGGTCTGGAGTAGGGTATGATAACACCTAAGTATATATGTGATACCACAAAAAGAGGGTATATATTTTAGGGGTTTGAACAAGGGATATGGAAAATTGTATTATTTTGGTCTGAAAAGCTATTGCCCAACACTCCCACCAAAAGTTCTGAGGAAACTCCCCCTGCCCTCAAAAAAAGGGAAAAAAGAAGCCTGGGACATTATTTTATGCACATTAGTATCCAAGCTGACTTGTCTAGCAGAATATTGGTAATTTGCAAAATCCTGTTTTTTATCCCTTGCAGTCGTGGCATTGAAACCATTATTTTGGAAGAGGATTCAGTTACACAGACTTTGTCTTCCTGAGGCAAGTGCCACTCTCTGGGAGAGACTAACAGAAGCACCAATCACCATTGAAGAGTTCAGCGAGTTGTTTGCCAAAGTGCAAAGAAAAAGAGAAGGTCAATCGAAATCTTCAAAATCCCTGACCAAAGTCAAGCAGCAAGTAATTCATTTGTTAGACAGGACAAGGTCGCAGGCTGTGGGGATACGGCTGAGCAGCCTACATGTAGAACTGGAGGAAATTAGACAGTGCTTGTATAATGTGGACACAACTATCCTGGACTATCAGAGTCTCAAAGCATTGTATGAAATTGTAAGTTTAATACTATTCAGTGTGTACATGTACAGCTGACCTGGGCAATAAACCCTTTGCAGGTCACATAACCAAAATCCACCTTATGACTGAAAATTCATCACCTATTGGAGGCTTGCATCCTGGCAACTTTTCACATCCAAACTTCTGAATATTTCTAAACTTCATAACGCTACCAAATTTAATCTGTACATGCTGTGAGGCTGAAACTTTGCATTTCTACATGTTTTTTCCTGCTCTTTCTATTTCTGGCGTGTAAAAAGCCTAGGTGATGAATTAGTTTGTCATGTGACCAGTCTGCTGCAAAGGGGCTAATATTATTGTGAATGAATTAACAAGTAAATTTTAGCTCTTAGTTGGATTTTGGCATACCTGCTGATTTCACATTGCTGCAAAGTCTTCCCCAAAACCCACATACAAGTGTCAGTGTTCTGGTACTTGACTGTGATTGCCACCCAAATTCTTCTGCAAAACTTGATTTATTTATGAGGAGCTTTTGTTTACACTTTAAAATCCTTGATAAATTTTTTTGTTTTGTCAGAGACCAACTGAAGAGGAACTTCAAGTCATCACTTCGCACATCAGGGAGAATCCTGACGCACTGTTGGACAGACCTGAACAGTTTCTGTTTGATGTTTCCCAGATCAGCTGTTATGAAGAGCGTCTCTTTTGCATGGTGTCAAAGACCACAGTCATTGATTCACTGGCAGAGATTGGACAATCTCTGACCAATTTTCGCTTAGTTTGTGAGGTATGAGTTATTTCTTTGCAGCTTTGGAAATTGTATGAATCCCTTTTCCCTAATTTCATTCTAAAATAAATAATGATAATATAAATATAGTAATGATCATATTTAATGGTGTGTGGTAATTAATGATATATTGATCTTTGAAATCTGATTTGTGTTATTACAAAATTTTATTTTGCCTTGTTTTCCTGCTTGTCACGTTAGATGCTCGAGACTAGTGAAAGTGTCAGCAACATCTTAGGGCTGGTCCTTGCTTTTGGAAACTACATGAATGGTGGCAATAATTCACGTGGACAGGCAGATGGCTTTGAGTTGGAAATCCTGCCCAAGTTGAAAGATGTCAAATCTAAAGATAATTCTTCAAACCTGTTAGAATATCTTGTGAAGTCCTACATCAAGCTGTATGATGAGGTAGGTTATTTCATTGCTGCAGTTTATGCGGTGTTACAGGTAAAAAGCTGGGATTTTTTTTGTAGAGGTCAGTGGGCCATAGAATGGATGCAAGCACAAGGGTCAAAATCTTTTCCTTGTGCTTGCAGCGCTTGCTTCACCCGTTTTAGTGCGCGCTTGTCGTTCCTGAAGACCAGGCTTAATATACATAGAATAAGACAAATTCTCCCAACAATTCAACAGGAAAATGTTGTAAGTGATGTTAGGAGAATGCGAAATGCTATTTTCTACATAGTACATTGACCTGACTGTTGGGACTGACTTGATTGTAAAAAGTAATATCTTGATTGAATATTCACAGAATGCTGGTACAGTCAGTGCACTTTTTCCTTTACCTGAACCCACCGACCTTCAACTGGCCTCACAGGTAACTTTTGACGACGTCCAGGCGGACTTGACACAGCTTGAAAAAAGAATAAATGACTGTGACAAGAAGATTCAAAAAGTGTCCCAACAGAAAGATGAGAAAACACGCCAGCCTTTCAAGGACACCATGAGCTGTCTTCTTGAGCAAAACCGTCTGGACCTTCAACAACAGGTGCAAGCAGTACAAGAGTGTAAGAAAAGGTAAATCCGTGCATATAAATTTTAGGTTTTAGGCTGCGACACAATCTACAGTAGTTCTCAGCTAATGCGCCGAACATTTCCTGAGGCCAATTCACCAGTGTAGTTCACAAGTCAGACCAATTTTTTTTCCCGCACCTTAATCCAGTACCATGGCCGAAAACTGTTGCATCATGCGTTTGAGACTTTTATCTGTAACGTTTGACAGATTAATATCAAATCCCAACTTGTGAAATAATGTTTATTGAAATGGCCCTTGAACTCAATGCGTGAGTGAGTGCATGATTTTTATTTAGAAAGCAGCAAAAATATGACAATAGTCTTAACAACCAATCACATGCTCATGAGCAAACTGACCAATCACGGCCACGACCAGCGACATGTTGTATACCATCATCTGATACTGAAGATGACTACCGCTCTGGTCGTCAGTCACCAACAATAGTCTTTCTGAAGACTACCCTGGTACCACCTGGACACGTGAATCTGATATAAAATGTACAAAACGTATTCTAGAACAATGTCGAGGGCTTGAACTGATGCCGGGGGCTTGCAAACTTTAACAGCGGGCTAGCCAGAAACCTTTGCTCAGTGCTTCTATTTCCTATTATACTGATCATTAGTCCGTGTGAATGTCGCATAACGTGCAAAATATGACATGTATATTTACGTTTAAAATACCCCACCGTTTAGACCCTTTCTGTGCACAAATATACAAACAAAGCTCAGTTTTTGTAGGTTGTGACGGCTCGCCTCCTGACAGATTGAGTTCTGGAAACTTTATGTACGACATGCATGAAAAGAACACGGGCATTCGGGAAAGACCGGCATCAACAGAAGAGTGTTCTGTTTAGTCAGGACTAGAGTTTCGCGAATCCGGGCTACCACACTTGAACTGTTATTCAGTGCGTGAGGCAGCAAAAAAAAAAAAAAAAAAAAAAAAGCTTCCGATACCTGACGTATCGCAATGGAAAAAGAGGGTTTTGTTTTGTTTCTTCTAGCTTACAAGAAACATTTTGTTTTGTTTCTGACTGTTTTTCCGTTCTTTTACAACTATATTAATGAAGTTGTATTTAGTATAGCTTTTAAATAAGACATACTAGTCTATTTTAAGGCATCTGTTGATAACAGTTTCTTGTATGCTGAAAGGTTTACCCTGGTTTCTATCTATCTAATACATTATCTAAATTAGTTCTATTTATTGACGTCAGGTATGAAACACTATGGAAGTTCTTCAACCCACAACATTTACCCGCTTCCCCACAAGAGTTCTTTGAGATGTGGATGACCTTCTCTAGTGATTTCAAAGTGTTTTGGAAGAAGGAACAGCAGCTCATAGCAAAGCAGATATACGAAAATACCAGACGAAAGCTGTGGAAAGAAAAAAATGAAAAGATCCCCAAAAAGCGGGTTTCACTTACGGGTCTTAAACTGAAGATGGCTTCAACAAGGAAAGGAAGCTAACTGCAAGCAAAGTAGCGCAACCATGACAACTCCTCCGACACCTGTGTGATCAAGTGTATGCTATTTAAAGTATAGTATTATCGATATAGTTATGTACCTGTGCTCAACAGTAATAGGTGTATACATACAATAATAATAGTATTTAAACGTGTAACTTGATAAAATATAATGGCTGCCTTTAAACTGCAGTCAATCCCAAGATATTTGGAGATTATTATAAATA
Organism: Plumapathes pennacea; assembly: GCA_964036295.1. Taxonomy (NCBI): domain Eukaryota; kingdom Metazoa; phylum Cnidaria; class Anthozoa; order Antipatharia; family Myriopathidae; genus Plumapathes; species Plumapathes pennacea. The sequence continues at coordinate 23,324,330 of OZ038464.1, read as the reverse complement.
TTTTAGTGCAGTTTACTTGGCAGTGAACATAGTTTGCCGTCTTATGTATGTAGTAGTTCTGCAAATACGTTAAGATAAAAGATTGCAAGTATTATGGGATATTTTTTCTTATAATAACTTTGTGATTAACTTACCAGTGAAATGTCTCATAGTTTATTACCCAGCGTCTGAAGTAGTTGTGTCAACACATATGCACTTCATCTCAAATGGAGCTGGTTCTCCAAAATTTAAAATGAAGTATTGACCATAAGTTAATCATAAATATCGCAATATTTATTGATTTGGCGCTCTTGTGCCGTCGGCACTAGACTTGACAATTATAAATTTTGGGAGCTCCAAAGCAAGACGACGGCTTCTTCAAAGTTTAGTGGCGACTTAGACAATATTTGTCCCATGACAAAAATCCAGTTTGCACTTTAAAAAGTTGTAAATGTCGACAACAATCATCATCAAAAATTTCATCAAAAAGGCGCCGGATCGCCGATAACCTCATTCTAAAGCCGGATTCTAGCCAGGATAAAAGGACTCATTCTGTTATTTGTCTGGTCTAAGATTATTCGTGCGTAAAACGTGATTTAATAGACTCCCATACATAGCGGTTAATAGGTCCTGCCGTGACATCACGCGCCTATGTCGTAAGTGTCACAAATGCGAACACTTGCACCAGATCTGTTGCGGGAGGATCCGAGACTTGATAACAAATTTATTGCAGTATATTTAGTTTAAAAGACCTGACAGCTTGGTAATTCGAGTTACATTTATTTATTTATGTATTTATTTATTTATTTATTTATTTATTTATTTATTTATTTATCAATTTACACTCTATTTTATAGTTATTTATGGAGGAACTAAACGTTACTGGTGTTGTTTTTCATTCGAATGGACAGTTGCTGTTTAAACAAGCACAATACATTATAAAATTCTGTGCAGGAAGGTTTCCTTAAATTTTCAAGCCATCCTGACATTGGGCCAAACATTTCCGATTTTGACGAAAACTTCAAAAACCTTGCATTAAAACTTTTAGGAAATCTTCCTGGGACCATAACGATACTTACTTTTTGCAATACATTTGTCTTTATTTTTCGAATTAGAATCATGGAGATACAGAAAAACCTGTATTAAGCGGACCTCTATTAAACGGACACCCACTATTAAGCGGACGAAGCCGAAATTGTCTTCACATATTTACTATAAAACGCAACCTGCATTCAACAGACACCTCCATCAAGCCATTTTGTGTATTTTATCAGATTATTAGATTTTATTACTGTCTACTTGTAAAAGCGTATTTTCTGGTTGTGCGAGGGCGGGCCGGTTGCAAAAGATTGGTGATATACCATGTCAAACAGCAATCTACAATCGCTGTCGCCGTTCTTAGCAGGATCCCGACCAACCTTAGCTGGATCCCGAACATTGGACTTAGAAATATTGAATTATTGTATGCATGTTATTAACAAGTAATGATATGGGTTCTCATGCAATTTTGGAATAAATAAGCACTCGTAAATTTTTCAAAGATCACAAATTGCACTCGCGCGGCGCTCGTGCAATTTTGTGGTCTTTGAAAAATTTACTTGTGCTCATTAATTCCAAATTGCACTCGAAATCATGCGATTACCTATGCAAATAATCATACCTCGTGGCATATCCCATGGCATGTAAAATTTGATGGATTTTAAGATAATTCAGCTGATAACCAATCAGAATTGTTTAAAAACAGCCGAAGGGTCTGGGTAAGAGATTGAGAATCCAATCTTACATGAAGTAGTACCTGAGACTTGCTCCTTCTGTTCTGTTCTTTTCTGTTCATAGTGGCTTGTGATGTTAGTTAGCCGCACTTCCCAGGAAAAGGAGGACGAAGAGGAATTGGACGTTCCAGTTTGGATGTATGATGAGTCATACGTCAGCCACTTCACGAACTGGTCAACAACGAACGAGTTGAAATTCACAAATGAAGTGGTTGTCAGAAGAGTGTACGCACTGGCTCGAGTTATGCACAAGACTTTAATGAACACAGGGATCTGTTACTGGACCAGTGGTGGGACGACACTAGGGTGTGTGCGACATAAGGGACTTATTCCATGGGACGACGATCTCGATTTGTGTATTTACCAGAAAGACGAAACCAAGCTTTTAGGAGAAGCAAAGCATCTTCTAAATGACAAAGGATTTGACCTCATTGAGGCACCCTCGTTTGGCTATAGAGTTTTCCATAAGACTGATTCTGACAACTTGCCGGAAAATTCTCACCGTTATCCTTTTTGTGATGTTTTCGTCATGAAAGCAGAGGCCGGTTTTGATAAGTGTTCCATTGCGAATAGATGCGGTAGAACTCTGTGGCCGGAAGAAGTTTACTATACGAGAGACATAAAGAACTTGGAGCAGAAGCCATTTGGAAATCTATTCCTGAACTGCCCGGCAAATGCTGAAGACTATCTTTCTCGCACTTATGGTGAGAAGTGGTGTACTGAAGGAGCTACACACAATTATGATCACATCACAAGAGAATATGTCAAATCTGTTAAATTTACACTTGCTACAGAGCATTACCAGCCAGCCAAACCGTTTTCTTGATGTAATTCAGAGTCTTGTTCTCTTACTGAGAAATTGGGTTTATGCCTGGGGGAGGGGGTCACTTACAATGTTGTACCAGACCAGGGGGGTGAGCGGTGGGATACCCCTTATAGTTTTGGATGGGAGTGTGCTGCTGGTCTTGAAGACCCTCGCCTTATTTCACATCAAAACAGATTATTTTTCTACCTTATTTTCAGACCTGTATCCCAGATTTTCACCCATCTCAGACCTGTACCCCAAAAATTTACAGCCAATACTGTACCAAATAAGCAAAATAATATACTGTACCTACCTGTTTGGCTGAGTGGGAATTTCCCTTCCCCACTGAGGATCAAAATTACTCCCTCACCTCCCACCATAATAGAACATGTGACAGCTCTAGTAAGATGCTAATTTTAATGAGTAATAAATGAGATATGAAACACCTGGTGCATATTTTTTAATTTAGACCTCTCCTGAGACTTCAAAATATGTAATATATGGTAACTTATTTCATTTATTTTGTAATACTCAGTCCAGCTGTGGTATGAGAATTTGCCAACACATCAGAAGGCTGTAAGTCTGCTCCCCCTCCCCCTGCGCAAAATTCACTTGAGACGCATGCGCAGGTAGACTCCTGCAACGTCGTAAAGTCCGTCGAACGCAAATAAAACGAAGATGGCAGCAGAAAAACGAGTGTTTTTTCCAGTGGACATGAGCAAGCACAGTGAGGATGCATTCGATTGTAAGTACAGCAATAAAAGTTTTAATTGTACCGCATATTACAGTTTCCTTTGATCGAATTTGTTATCTTCAGACTTCAATACTTTACTGTGCGGCTCAGCTCGCCGTGCAAATTCAATCAATCAATCTTTATTTGCCATACATTTACAAGTGTTTGCCTGATATATTAACAAGCACATTAATTCGAACACGATATATACCACAACAGATACTTGCGGCAAGCACTATTATTTTATAAATCGCAAATAATTTTTTTGTATGCATGGCTAATTAGGGCTCCGGATGCTTGATTATCGCACATCAGACTGGACGGAATATTTGATTTATATTTTTGATACTAATGTTCTTTCAAAGAGACGCTTTGCTGTTAAAATTTACTCTTTCACGGCCAAAGAATAACACTATTCTGTATTATTTCTAAATCGTGGGTGTCACTTTTTCGAAAATGCAATTTTAAAAGTTCGAATTTAGGTACGCTGGACACGAGGTAATGAAAATTTGATAAGGCAAAAATTCATCAAAGGTAACATTTTTCAAGGCAAGGAATCTTCAACGTGTTTGATCCAGTTGTGTTAAAACCTCAAAGGAGTATGATAGAATTATACCCGGGGTGGGGTTACTCAGTAAAGTTTTATAAGAGGAGGCTCACCCCAAGGTCCAAACCCTAACCTATTCTTATACCATTCTTGAAAGAAAAGGTACCCCTTTCACATACCTTTCATAAAAAATGGTACCCCTTTATATACCTTTTTGAAAATGGTACCCCTTTTTTATATACCTTTTATGTACCTGCAGTACAAACACTCTAGCCCTTTTCTGTACCGTTAGAATTAACAGAACATCAAATTTTAGCAATAGAGGTGTTGAAGCAAAACAAGATAATTTATTTAAGGGGTTAGCCCTTTCATATACCTCCAGCCTATTAAAAATGGCACCCCTTTCATATACCTTCAGCCTCAGAAAAAGGTACCCCTTTTTTGGGCAGAGCCTCCCCATATAGTCCCCCCAAGAGCAGATCTTACTACATATACTAAATATTAACGGTTCTGCTATGGTTCCTACTTTAATATGAAAAACACCTAACTCCATATATGGAATATTGATGGCACTCTTGTTTCAGGGTTTGTAGATAATATGTACAAGCCAATGGACACAGTTATTCTATTCCATGTGACTGAACTGGTACCCAGTGGCAAAATAGGTGAGCAACTAACTGTGATATAATCATATCAGGATCTATCTTGGACTCTCCTTACATTATGCAACCAACTGAAGGAAATCACTTAATCATTTTAATTTTCAGATAGAAAAGGAAATAGGCTTGAGCAATAACAGAGATGCTGACTCCCGCATCTCCCGCTCACCGACAAAGTTGCGTTGATCTCCATAAATCTGAAATCTCTGGCTTCCCACAATCAAGAACACATTTTGCAGAACCTTCCCTTTAAATAAAGTTGACCATGTGATAGGTTGTGCATGCATCTAAGCTTGGCAGGCCACAACCTTCGATATGAGAATATTGTTTAGCAAGCATTCATGCGTGAGCGTTGTAGAAAACAACTTTTAAACTCAAGATAGTCGTCCTACCTCAAGTGAGAGCACAGCATGAAGCATTTACATCAAGGTCATGAAAAAAAACTATAAGAATTAAATTTAAAAGTCTTGGCCCGCCAAGCTTGGATGCTTGCATAACTTTGAGAAAATGGCCTATTCATTCTGTTCTCTTTTGCATTTTCGCTTTCCAGAGTCTGAAGAAGAATTCAAGAAACATGTTGATGAGCATGAGACCAAGGTGAAACAGCTGGAAGACAAGTATACACAGAAACTCAAAGAGAAAAACGTGAGTAGCCCTAAACATCTTTGACTTTACATTCAAAACAAGCAATATTATGTACCCTCAGCAGGGTTTGAAGTTAACTTTTGTTCTCAGTTGTCTCAGGGACAACCACAAGTCATGTTTTGGTTACCCATCTAATCTCTTCATGCCCCCACATTATGTTGAAAAGTAACATCATCATGCAAATTTTCATGAAGACATTGGTTGAACAAGGGAAAACCGTGGTAAGATTGTGAACAAGCTGAACTGTCGTTATGTGTATTCATCTACTACCACATACCAGCAGTCCAACTTGCTCACAGTTATCGACAACCATTGCACACTTTTTGGTTGTCTATAGCATGTTTTTAGTTGTCTGGGACAACTGGACAACCATTAATTTCGTTAGGTCTGAGTGGGGCTGCCCATACAAAATCCATTGTTAAATTTGAATTGGACAGGGTAATTTGGCAACAAAATGAGCTTAAAAATGTTCCATGTGGATGTGATCTAGCTAACATCTTTCCATGTGGTGATCTAGATAACAACATGCAGTCTCTGTGACTTAACACTCACAGGTGAATGGGGAGATCAAGATGGGTGGAGGCCATAAACCAGGGGATGCAATCTGCAAGGCACTCAAAGAAGAGAATGCCAGCATGGTAGTCATGGGTAGTCGTGGTAACAACACCATACGTCGTACCATTATGGGTAGTGTCAGTGACTATGTACTGCACCATGCCCACATTCCAGTCATCATATGTCCCAAGCGTCATTGATTATTTTGATTGTTTGAAGCAAGAAGCAAGCTAGTGGTATATATACATAATTTGTTCCAGTGGGTAATTGTGAACAAGTTGAACTGTCGGTAAGTGGTTGGTATACGATTTACCGACCACATACCGACCATGCGATTGACTTTACCGACCACATACCGACCACTCAAAAACTTTTACCGACCACTTACCGACCACACTTTTTGCTACGTATTTTTTGTGTGTTCTTTTGTAGGCTTTTTCTTTTTTTCTTCAGAATTTAGCAATGATTGAATCATATTTATGGCATTTTTCTTTGTAGACACTCTTGGGAGTAAAATAATGTATAAGAAGAGCTTGCCATTCTCACAAATAAGGCTACAGTGTATGTAAGTGTTGTTGTCTGCAGATACACAAACATTTACTGGAACTTTTTATTTGATTATTTATGGTATAAATAAGGTAGTTTTTCCTACTAGTAACTGCAAGGCAATTTTTCACAAATTTGTCATTTTGTGAACTGGTGTGTCACTCAAAGACAATAAACTAAAACCCATCTGAGAACATGCATTAATCCAGAGGCTTGAACAACACAAGGTATCAAGATTTTAGGTTGATATTTCACTTCCAAGTGGCTTGTTTTGGCTTGCTATCCCTGCCGCCTCTTCCAGTTCCTGCCTGCCCAGTCCTTGATTTGGCTGCATCTCTGTCCAGGACGTCCTGAGATGCCAGTTCTTCATCGTACCTGAAACATCAACTCAGGCGTTAGCACGCACACAAGAAACCTGAGGTATCTTGCAGAGAATACATGTAGGAGACATTTATGTAATGGAGTGTGATCAGAAGTAGCCTGCCTCCCATACAACCATATTAGTCTCTCTTGCTCCTATCAAAGGTTTCATGGGAAGTGAGAGAAAAATGTCCCTGGGAAGCTATCTGACACAAAGTAAACTGTATGCATACATGTGTACACTAGGTACTTACAGAACTTCATAGTGCCCAAGTGCTTCTTTTGATGGGGTTTTGCTCCATCTTACGCTGCAGCAAGGAAAAAGACGACAGAAACAATGTTTATTGTCCATTCAACCTAAGCATAACAAGACAGTGTACTTTCCCATCATGGTACTGCTTCAGCCTAAAAAGCTAAGTTCTATTTCACCTCTGGGTTCCTGTCAACTTTCACAAAGAGTACAATACTCTGCAGGAATATTGTAAAGGCAAATTAACTCACTCTGGAACTTCTCCATTTGGTATTGTGATACTGAGAGTGTCATGGATCAGGTTGTACTTCATAATTCTATCAGCAGCTGTAGACGACGTCAAGGATGGGGAGGCATTCACCTGAAAGCAAAATACCACACGTATAACTAATCAAGGATACCCTCTAAACACTTTTTCTATGTGACAGAGCAGGAAAGCTGTATAATTGGGCAGCACATAAACCCTGTCACATCCAGGCATATAATGCAAACAATACAAATATGAACTAAACTCCACTGCAGTCCACATTTAGTGTCCTTTATTCTATCCATACAATACTTGACTGCTGTACCATGCAAATCAAACATGTTTGGACATCGCACAAAACTTATTTGTAGTGGTCCCAACACTAACCTCAATTAGCCAGGGTTTTAAGTTGTCATCAATGATAACATCATACCTAAAGGAGATAAAAATATACAGTTTCTTGTTTGCAAGTAATGATTTTCTTAACATAAGATTTTGCTATATATCATGACCACTTTCAGACTTACAACTGAAGTACTGTACACATACTAAACCCACTCTAGTCACAAAAGGTTTCAGATGTTTGAAAACAAGAATGCTCTTACAGCTGTGGAGTTGAGGGCTAACATATCCAGGAAAGGTTTTCTATTACCAGACTATAAAACAATGATAGAACTCCATGGATTGTGTGATTCCTTACCCATAGCACTCAAAACAATGTCTGTCATTTGCAATGACATTCTGTTGGAGGAAAATACAATATTTTATTTTATTTTATTTTTTTAAAGTTTAGTGAACTAAAATGGTAGTACAGTATGTGAAAGGCGATTCAAATTTATAATCAACTGCTTCCCAAAGTTCTGCCCACCAGTAACTACATACACCTATTGTATCAGAACTGAAGGTAATATTTTTGTTACATACCTGGACTGCTTTCAGGGAATGAACAGTGAGCCAGTTGATATCGTCAAACAACTTGTCTGTAACCTAGAAAAAAAGGGTTGTATTTAGTCACTGTAAATGCATACCTGACTTGAACGAGAGATAGAGAGGGGGGGGAGGGAGGGGGGAGATCACCCACTTGGTCTTTTAAGTTTTCACCTAATTACCTCCTTTCCTCTTGTGCCTTCTAGATACAACCGCAGAGCTACCAGTGTCCATTTACCCCCATGAATTGCATTGTATTCCTCCTATAAATCGAGTCCAGTCAGTATCATGACATGTCAACTTCAATTCTCCCAAGCCCAAAGGAAACATATGCCTAATGAGTGTTTTAACTGAGCTGACCAGTTGCTGTTCTGAATATTATATAAAGTGTTACTTATACTTTTATTCAGTTGTTTTTTATCTTCAGTAATTTTGTGCCACCAAGTCCTATTTAGTAGCTATATTATTACTGTCAGTTATGCTGGGCATTTTAGAATTATTTTCCTATGAAAGTTCAAGGGACTTACCCCATGCTTCTGAATAGCCACATTGGTCAAATGGACAAACATGTTATCCAATTCATTTAGACTTGCATTGTACTTAACAGTACAAAATCGGCAAAACCCATGGCGATAGCTATAAACAAAAAGAAAATATATGACTGTGGTAGAGTGAGAATATTAAAATTATGCAATCAGCTCAACCAAGCAGTGCATACGGTCATCAAATACCACATTCTCCATGCTATGTAGTGTGGGAAGAGAATATTATCATGTATACTTACAGGTAACACTTGAGAGGCCGGTATGAAGTAACCAGGACATAATACCGCAGATCAAACTTCTTTCCTCCAATGAGCAGAGGGTTTTCAATGTATCTGGATATGACGTATGATTCTTTACTGGTGGGATGGACTGCTCTGTAAACAAAAAATATGCTGTCATTTGAATCAATTTGTGTGTCAACAACAGAGGTATACCATCCAGTATTATTTTGATATTAGCTGCATTATTAGCATAGATATAAAATGAGGAACTATGTTACAAAATTGCTACAACTGATTAACTTGCATCATGACAAGACATCTTACGGTACTCCTCTGCTATCTTTCGACCATTTCTTTATCTGTGACAATCTGTTTATTAAAAAGATTCCTTTCCCTTGTGCTGAAATACAAACACAGAATAAGCAGGAATAAACAGATAGTTTAACTGTGTGTAGATTACAGTGTTACAAATTCAGTACAGCATGTGACATTAATACCAATTTTATTATGGTGCAATGTTCAATGATCAGTGTACATACATTTTCCAGCTGGTTTCATAATCCAAGTGCTTGATGGATTTTTTCTAAACTCCTCCACAAACAAGTTGTAATCAGCAGGAAGGATAAATGTCACAGGGATAAAATCTAAAATATAAAAGATTGACATAGGTCATAAACAACATGTTGCTTATTCTGGGAAGTTTTATTCCATATTGGTTGGGATATTACCTTCAAGCAAGCTGTCGATACATCTTGATGCAGATAAGATTTGTACAGGGAGGCTCTGCCTAGGCTTTCAGCTCCTAACCCTTTCAATATACCACCCTGGGGTTGAATAAAGTGACCCTATTATATAACTCTAGTAAAATTGTGTCCCCTTTATACCTTCCAACAAGAAGGTGTCTGGAAAAACTGTACGTTAGTTGCAACATGATTTTGTGATGGTCTCAGTCAAGGCTGAGTTTTAGAACCCCTATGAAATGCAAATACAGATTAGGCACTGTGCTTAGTACCATTTTTATACCTGAGGATTGAACATGGACCACTTTAGGGTAGAGCCTGCCCACATAGCCATTCACCTGGGTTTTATCCCAATAATGGCCTCACGCAAATGCATGGAGCCCTCTACATAATTACACTGGAGATGAAGAGGGAGGGCAGTCTGCAGTCATGTATACCTAAATAAATATATCTTCCATTTTCATCTTTTTCAGCCATGGGGTTCCCCTCTTTCTCCAGCTCTTTGCGGTAACGTTTAATGTTTTTCATCATCAGGTCCTTCCTTGATAGTTCGTAATGATTTGGGAAATGGTTAATGACTCTGCAAGGAAAAAGTGGGTTCAACACAAAGTTTTCTCCAAAACATTATATATGAAGTAATAGATCCTAGCTGCCAATGTCAATTTAAAATCTTAATCAACAGACAACTACTGTATATTTGCCGATCTCCATGGTTTTCTCTGGCTGACCAATGCTGATGTTAATATTTTAGATTAGCTATTAATCCACATCAAATGATTTAGATTGGTCCCTAGTTTAGACTGTGGAACCAACAAGCTGGACTGGATGGCATGAGAAATCTGAGTCGGAGACTATTAAAACTCACTGATCGTCTGCAAGCCGGTAACCCGTCTCCACGTTGAATATTGCTCTGACATTCTGCACACTGGCCCTGAAAAAGAAGTATGGTACGATTTGAGCTGAGAGCAGAACCCCTGACACTCTCATACTGTACGTACCAGTAGAAGTTCCAGTCTTCGTCTTCGCTACACGGAACCCAGCCTCTCTTGTCGAAATTGTTTATCAGTACGGATTTATCAGCATCGGTCATATACTTAACCCGTGCACTCGACATTTTTGTCGAGCTAAATTCGCCGACACTCTGCAACCAAGTTTGTGTTGTGTTGTCTTTAACCTCGTCACCAGAGCCCTCCCTGTCTGTTTTCCTCACAGAGGGCCCTGGGAACGAGCTGTGGTTTTGCTTAGGGACCAGGCCGGCTTCCCGTGCTTCGCTTTTCCAACATGGCGGCAATGAAGCTCACAGGCTTGCTTATTTTTGTCGTGTCGTTTGCTGTCTTTGCAGCGTTTACACTCATTGGATTTCGCGACTTTATGACTAACCTGGAGAGTAACAAATGTAAAATGACGTATATGTTTGAGATTCCGGAATTTATTCGGGTTCCTCTATCAAACAAGATTTCTGCCCGATTTCCACGCTACGCTCTGTACCTCTACGGAGAAGGAAGTTACGCGGACGTCTCTCGAAGACTTCGCTTATCAGGAATACCAGTCCTTTTCATCCCAGGTAATGCAGGGAGCCACAAGCAAGTCCGCTCACTCGCTTCGGTGGCGTTGAGGAAGGCGGAAGATCTTCAGTATCATTTCAACTACTTCTCTGTGGATTTTGATGAAGATCTTTCCGGGATATTTGGAGGTGTACTGCAGGATCAAACAGAGTTCGTCAGAATGTGTATTGCAAAGATCTTAGGGCTTTATAAAAAGGCTGCCTACCCTCCCAGTTCTGTAGTTTTGGTTGGCCATTCCATGGGCGGAGTGGTTGCAAGGGCACTGTTTTCGCTGCCGAACTTTGATACCAATGTGGTGCACACAATAATAACTCTTGGGACACCGCAGAAACATGCAGTTGTGAGCTCTGACCCTCTTCTGGTTGGGTTCTATAAAACAGTCAACCTGTTTTGGCAGAGAGAGGCATTATTGGCTGGAAATTTGTCTTCAAAACTTCATCATATCAGCATGGTTTCAATTGGTGGCGGTTTCAGGGATGTTCTAGTACGATCAAGTCTGACATCTCTCCGTGGACTTGTTCATCCGTCTCTGGGTATCAGCATTGTTGCAACCTCCGTACCAAAAGCTTGGGTCAGTATTGACCATCTGTGCCTTTGTTGGTGTAAGCAGCTAGTGTTGGTGACAAACCGTGCCATGTTTGATATGGTTGATCCATCCTCACGCCAGATCACAACCAATGTGACTCACCGGATGGCTGTCCTTCATCATCACTTTGTGCATAATCCTGGAAGCAAACAATTCCAAGTTCGCAAAGGAGAGGAAAGTATAGACATCACACCGGTTGTTGTTCGTAAAAGATTGTGGAGGTTCAAGGGAGGAAGTAATGTGAAAAGCTCAAAGAGGCTATATGCTTTCCCTACCGATGGATTAAGCACTGCTTATGGTCTTAACCAGTCTGGATTCACCACAGTGGATTTTTGGATGCACAAAAAGCTCCAATCAGCTATGCAAAACAATGACCGATTTGTCTCACTTGGCTCAGTTGGTTCCATGGCAATCAACAGAACTCAGATTTATATGTCTGAAGCTTCAAGATTTTCCAGAGTTTTCCCACTTTGCCATCCATGTTCAAAGACCAAAAGTCGTCAATACCTTATGGACAGAATATCTAGTTGCCAATGACTCTGTACTCTCAGTCAATCTACCATGGTTATTTACCACTCAACATTTGGAGATTGGACCTGACTCTACATTTGTCAACCTGATGCTGAAGTCACTGTCTAAAGTTTGGAAGGTTTATGTGTTTAACATTGAGGCCATGAACTGTGAAGGAAAGTCACTCATTATTGCCAGAGTCCATGCACCTTGGTTCAATGAGGATTACTTTTACTCTGGCAGCAGTGGTTCTGTTGACTTCACAGTTAAACTACACCATCCAAGACCAAGAGGAAGACAAGGTTCTGCTCAAATTCATCTCTGGTTAGACTCAAGGTGTTCCTATAAAGTCAGTGTCAAGCAAGACTTGTACCAAATGCTGGGACAGATCTTCAGGTTTTATGGAGTGCAAGTTCCTGTCTGGGCATACTCGCTAATGTTCCTCGTGCTGGCATGGCAACTATCCTCAATCAGTGTTATCTCTCACTGCTCATCTTTCTTCAGTCTAATCACCAATCCACCACAGAGCTTGAGGGTGCTATTGTTGCTGTTTCAGACACACTTTGTTGTTTCACAGATTGCCTTGGCTTTCTGCGTCATGCAAGGAGAGGAAGGCCAGCATGATTGGCTGCCAAGTGTACATGACTTAAGAACATTTGACTGGGTCATTCCACTGATCATCATCATGCTTTCAGCTGTCATATTTGTAGTTGTCATATTTGTATGGATAGGGCTGTTCACAAAGTTTGGGAGCCATGTTCTGAGTTTTCTCCCACGCAGCTTGAAAGAGAAGGAAAGTGGATTGAAACTAAAGGATGTTGTTCTAGCTGTAGCGTGCTCCCTGGTTTCACTCCTTGTGTGTGGAGTTGTAGGATTAGGTCTTGCCTTGTGTCTATGTCTTTGGAGAGGTTGGAGTTGTGCAGCATCACTGAAATCCCTTCAGAGTCGCTCACGTGAATCAAGAGATCTAAAGCGTGAGCATCAGCTAGAGAGTACAGGCAACTTTTTATTGTCTCTCAGTAGCATGTTGGTCTTGGTCTTGATAACAAATGCACCAGCACTTGCAGTTTGGGCTAAAAATCTAAAATACTCCTACCATCTCTCATCAGACCATACTGCTTTGATGTCAACAATTTTGGTACTCAACACTGTTGTATTCAGGTCTCCAGAAGAAGTTCCTCGATCTGTGGTATATCTTTGCTTTCTTGTTGGTGTTGCTGTACCTCAGGTGTCAATTGTCCAGCTATTCCTAATTCCACATGCTTTTTGCTTTGTGTTGACAGTATTAAATTCCGTGAGACTGGTAAAACATTTCTGTGGCACTCCAAGGGAAAAGGATGAATGATTACAGAATCAATCCTTGTACAGTAGATTGTAGTATTTTTCATTTATTTTGTAATTTAGGTATTTTTTCTGTCCTTGGCATGAATCAGTTGTTTTCCAGTATTGCTACTTTTATTTCAATAAAACATCACTGGATAATCAAATGAAAATGACTTATTTTCATTGCCTCTCCCACTTGGAGCGTGATAAAAAAGGGGCTCCCCTCGAGTGCAAGACTGGAAGCGTCTGCACCAGGATGCGAGTGCGGTGGTCGAGGCAAAACTATAAACACTTATACTTCATATCAAAACCTTCGCTATGCTCCCAGGAACATTTCCTGAAATTTTCATGCAATTCTGACATTAGGCAAAAAATGGCCATTTTTCGAAAAATTGTAAGGCTATAGCCCACGCTTTTTGCAAAAAGTGGCAAAAAGTGGGACTACAACGAGACTTTTTACAAGATATTTTCCTTATTATATTTCAGCCGTTGACGATATATAGCACCAAAACAACGTAAAACTTGAGGCTTCTTTGTTCGAAAAGTGGGATATTTTAGTGGTTGTTTTGCTCTAATTTCTCGCGACCCCTTGGATAAAATATCACAAATTTCATATAAAAAAACTTCGCTATACTCCCAGGAATATTTCCTGAAATTTTCATGCGATTCTGACATTGCGCCAAAAATGGCCATTTTTCGAAAAATGGTAAGGCTATAGCCCACGCTTTTTGCCAAAAATGGCCGATTTTGAGCGAAATTTTAAAACTCTTGAAACTTTCAGGAAACCTTCCTGGGACTATAACGAGACCTTTTACAAGATATTTGCCTTATTATATTTCAGACGTTGACGATATATAGCAGCAAAACAACGTAAAACTTGATGGCTCTTTGTTCGAAGAGTGGGATATTTTAGTGGTTGTTTTGCTCTAATTTCTTGCGACCCCTTGGATAAAATATCACAAATTTCATATAAAAAACTTCGCTATACTCCCAGGAACATTTCCTGGAATTTTCATGCGAATGTGACATTGTGCCAAAAAGAGCCATTTTTCGAAAAATGGTAAGGCTATAGCCCACGCTTTTTGCCAAAAATGGCCGATTTTGAGCAAAACTTTAAAACTCTTGAAACTTTCAGGAAACCTTCCTGGGACTATAACGACACTTTTTACAAGATATTTTCCTGATTATACTTCAGCCATTGACGAGATATAGCACCAAAACAACGTAAAACTTGAGGCTTCTTTGTTCGGAAAGTGGGATATTTTAGTGGTTGTTTTGCTGTAATTTCTCGCGACCCCTTGGATAAAATATCACAAATTTCATATAAAAAACTTCGCTATACTCCCAGGAATATTTCCTGAAATTTCCATGCGATTCTGACATTGCGCCAAAATTGGCCATTTTTCGAGAAATGGTAAGGCTATGCACAGGGTTTTTGCCAAAAATGGGCGATTTTGAGCGAAATTTTAAAACTCTTGAAACTTTCAGGAAACCTTCTTGGGACTATAACGAGACCTTTTACAAGATATTTGCCTTATTATATTTCAGCCGTTGACGATATCTAGCACCAAAACAACGTAAAACTTGAGGCTTCTTTGTTCGGAAAGTGGGATATTTTAGTGGTTGTTTTGCTGTAATTTCTCGCGAAGTCTTGGATAAAATATCACAAATTTCATATAAAAAACTTCGCTATACTCCCAGGAACATTTCCTGAAATTTTCATGCGATTCTGACATTGCGCCAAAAAGAGCCATTTTTTGAAAAATGGTAAGGCTATGCACAGGATTTTTTGCCGATTTTGGCCAAAAATTCAAAACTCTTGAAACTTTCAGGAAACCTTCCTTGGACTATAACAAGACTTTTTGCAATACATTTTCCTTATCTATCTTCATCCGTTGCCGAGATATAACAGCTTAACTCGAAAGGTGTGATGAATTAATTAGTGCATGATTTGCTGTAATTTGCTGTAATTTCTCACGACGCGCGGGCTAAAAGTTTACAAAAACTATGCAAACTCCGTCGGTATAGTCCCAGGAACGTTTCCTGAAAGTTTCATGCGATTCTGAGATGGTCGAAAAATCTTGGAATTTTGACAAAATACTAAGGCTATAGCACAGGGTTTTTTGCCGATTTTGGCCAAAAACTGAAAACTCTTGAAACTTTCAGGAAACCTTCCTTGGACTATAACAAGACTTTTTGCAATACATTTTCCTTATCTATCTTCATCCAATGTCGAGATATAACAGCTTATCTCGAAAGGTGTGATGAATTAATTAGTGCATGATTTGCTGTAATTTGCTGTAATTTCTCACGACGCGCGGGCTAAAAGTTTACAAAAACTATGCAAACTCCGTCGGCATAGTCCCAGGAACGTTTCCTGAAAGTTTCATGCGATTCTGAGATGGTCGAAAAATCTTGGAATTTTGACAAAATACTAAGGCTATAGCACAGGGTTTTTGCCGATTTTGGCCAAAAATTCAAAACTCTTGAAACTTTCAGGAAACCTTCCTTGGACTATAAGAAGACTTGTTGCAATACATTTTCCTTATCTATCTTCATCCGTTGCCGAGATATAACAGCTTAACTCGAAAGGTGTGATGAATTAATTAGTGCATGATTTGCTGTAATTTGCTGTAATTTCTCACGACGCGCGAGCTAAAAGTTTACAAAAATTATGCGAACTCCGTCGGCATAGTCCCAGGAACGTTTCCTGAAAGTTTCATGCGATTCTGAGATGGTCGAAAAATCTTGGAATTTTTACAAAATACTAAGGCTATAGCACAGGGTTTTTTGCCGATTTTGGCCAAAAATTCAAAACTCTTGAAACTTTCAGGAAACCTTCCTTGGACTATAAGAAGACTTTTTGCAATACATTTTCCTTATCTATCTTCATCCAATGTCGAGATATAACAGCTTATCTCGAAAGGTGTGATGAATTAATTAGTGCATGATTTGCTGTAATTTGCTGTAATTTCTCACGACGCGCGGGCTAAAAGTTTACAAAAATTATGCAAACTCCGTCGGCATAGTCCCAGGAACGTTTCCTGAAAGTTTCATGCGATTCTGAGATGGTCGAAAAATCTTGGAATTTTGACAAAATACTAAGGCTATAGCACAGGGTTTTTGCCGATTTTGGCCAAAAACTGAAAACTCTTGAAACTTTCAGGAAACCTTCCTTGGACTATAAGAAGACTTTTTGCAATACATTTTCTTTATCTATCTTCATCCGTTGCCGAGATATAACAGCTTAACTCGAAAGGTGTGATGAATTAATTAGTGCATGATTTGCTGTAATTTGCTGTAATTTCTCACGACGCGCGGGCTAAAAGTTTACAAAAATTATGCGAACTCCGTCGGCATAGTCCCAGGAACGTTTCCTGAAAGTTTCATGCGATTCTGAGATGGTCGAAAAATCTTGGAATTTTGACAAAATACTAAGGCTATAGCACAGGGTTTTTTGCCGATTTTGGCCAAAAATTCAAAACTCTTGAAACTTTCAGGAAACCTTCCTTGGACTATAAGAAGACTTTTTGCAATACATTTTCCTTATCTATCTTCATCCAATGTCGAGATATAACAGCTTATCTCGAAAGGTGTGATGAATTAATTAGTGCATGATTTGCTGTAATTTGCTGTAATTTCTCACGACGCGCGGGCTAAAAGTTTACAAAAACTATGCAAACTCCGTCGGCATAGTCCCAGGAACGTTTCCTGAAAGTTTCATGCAATTCTGAGATGGTCGAAAAATCTTGGAATTTTGACAAAATACTAAGGCTATAGCACAGGGTTTTTGCCGATTTTGGCCAAAAACTGAAAACTCTTGAAACTTTCAGGAAACCTTCCTTGGACTATAACAAGACTTTTTGCAATACATTTTCCTTATCTATCTTCATCCGTTGCCGAGATATAACAGCTTAACTCGAAAGGTGTGATGAATTAATTAGTGCATGATTTGCTGTAATTTGCTGTAATTTCTCACGACGCGCGGGCTAAAAGTTTACAAAAATTATCCGAACTCCGTCGGCATAGTCCCAGGAACGTTTCCTGAAAGTTTCATGCGATTCTGAGATGGTCGAAAAATCTTGGAATTTTGACAAAATACTAAGGCTATAGCACAGGGTTTTTTGCCGATTTTGGCCAAAAACTGAAAACTCTTGAAACTTTCAGGAAACCTTCCTTGGACTATAAGAAGACTTTTTGCAATACATTTTCCTTATCTATCTTCATCCAATGTCGAGATATAACAGCTTAACTCGAAAGGTGTGATGAATTAATTAGTGCATGATTTGCTGTAATTTGCTGTAATTTCTCACGACGCGCGGGCTAAAAGTTTACAAAAACTATGCAAACTCCGTCGGTATAGTCCCAGGAACGTTTCCTGAAAGTTTCATGCGATTCTGAGATGGTCGAAAAATCTTGGAATTTTGACAAAATACTAAGGCTATAGCACAGGGTTTTTTGCCGATTTTGGCCAAAAACTGAAAACTCTTGAAACTTTCAGGAAACCTTCCTTGGACTATAACAAGACTTTTTGCAATACATTTTCCTTATCTATCTTCATCCAATGTCGAGATATAACAGCTTATCTCGAAAGGTGTGATGAATTAATTAGTGCATGATTTGCTGTAATTTGCTGTAATTTCTCACGACGCGCGGGCTAAAAGTTTACAAAAACTATGCAAACTCCGTTGGTATAGTCCCAGGAACGTTTCCTGAAAGTTTCATGCGATTCTGAGATGGTCGAAAAATCTTGGAATTTTGACAAAATACTAAGGCTATAGCACAGGGTTTTTTGCCGATTTTGGCCAAAAACTGAAAACTCTTGAAACTTTCAGGAAACCTTCCTTGGACTATAAGAAGACTTGTTGCAATACATTTTCCTTATCTATCTTCATCCGTTGCCGAGATATAACAGCTTAACTCGAAAGGTGTGATGAATTAATTAGTGCATGATTTGCTGTAATTTGCTGTAATTTCTCACGACGCGCGGGCTAAAAGTTTACAAAAACTATGCAAACTCCGTCGGCATAATCCCAGGAACGTTTCCTGAAAGTTTCATGCGATTCTGAGATGGTCGAAAAATCTTGGAATTTTGACAAAATACAAAGGCTATAGCACAGGGTTTTTTGCCGATTTTGGCCAAAAACTGAAAACTCTTGAAACTTTCAGGAAACCTTCCTTGGACTATAACAAGACTTTTTGCAATACATTTTCCTTATCTATCTTCATGCAATGTCGAGATATAACAGCTTATCTCGAAAGGTGTGATGAATTAATTAGTGCATGATTTGCTGTAATTTGCTCTAATTTCTCACGACGCGCGGGCTAAAAGTTTACAAAAACTATGCGAACTCCGTCGGCATAGTCTCAGGAACGTTTCCTGAAAGTTTCATGCGATTCTGAGATGGTCGAAAAATCTTGGAATTTTGACAAAATACTAAGGCTATAGCACAGGGTTTTTTGCCGATTTTGGCCAAAAACTGAAAACTCTTGAAACTTTCAGGAAACCTTCCTTGGACTATAAGAAGACTTGTTGCAATACATTTTCCTTATCTATCTTCATCCGTTGCCGAGATATAACAGCTTATCTCGAAAGGTGTGATGAATTAATTAGTGCATGATTTGCTGTAATTTGCTGTAATTTCTCACGACGCGCGGGCTAAAAGTTTACAAAAACTATGCAAACTCCGTCGGTATAGTCCCAGGAACGTTTCCTGAAAGTTTCATGGGATTCTGAGATGGTCGAAAAATCTTGGAATTTTGACAAAATACTAAGGCTATAGCACAGGGTTTTTTGCCGATTTTGGCCAAAAACTGAAAACTCTTGAAACTCTCAGGAAACCTTCCTTGGACTATAACAAGACTTTTTGCAATACATTTTCCTTATCTATCTTCATCCAATGTTGAGATATAACAGCTTATCTCGAAAGGTGTGATGAATTAATTAGTGCATGATTTGCTGTAATTTGCTCTAATTTCTCACGACGCGCGGGCTAAAAGTTTACAAAAACTATGCAAACTCCGTCGGCATAGTCTCAGGAACGTTTCCTGAAAGTTTCATGCGATTCTGAGATGGTCGAAAAATCTTGGAATTTTGACAAAATACTAAGGCTATAGCACAGGGTTTTTTGCCGATTTTGGCCAAAAACTGAAAACTCTTGAAACTTTCAGGAAACCTTCCTTGGACTATAAGAAGACTTTTTGCAATACATTTTCCTTATCTATCTTCATCCGTTGCCGAGATATAACAGCTTAACTCGAAAGGTGTGATGAATTAATTAGTGCATGATTTGCTGTAATTTGCTGTAATTTCTCACGACGCGCGGGCTAAAAGTTTACAAAAACTATGCAAACTCCGTCGGTATAGTCCCAGGAACGTTTCCTGAAAGTTTCATGGGATTCTGAGATGGTCGAAAAATCTTGGAATTTTGACAAAATACTGGGTTGCACAGGGTTTTTTGCCGATTTTGGCCAAAAACTGAAAACTCTTGAAACTCTCAGGAAACCTTCCTTGGACTATAAGAAGACTTTTTGCAATACATTTTCCTTATCTATCTTCATCCGTTGCCGAGATATAACAGCTTAACTCGAAAGGTGTGATGAATTAATTAGTGCATGATTTGCTGTAATTTGCTCTAATTTCTCACGACGCGCGGGCTAAAAGTTTACAAAAACTATGCAAACTTCGTCGGTATAGTCCCAGGAACGTTTCCTGAAAGTCTCATGGGATTCTGAGATGGTCGAAAAATCTTGGAATTTTGACAAAATACTGGGTTGCACAGGGTTTTTTGCCGATTTTGGCCAAAAACTGAAAACTCTTGAAACTTTCAGGAAACCTTTCTTGGACTATAAGAAGACTTTTTGCAATACATTTTCCTTATCTATCTTCATCCATTGCCGAGATATAACAGCTTATCTCGAAAGGTGTGATGAATTAATTAGTGCATGATTTGCTGTAATTTGCTGTAATTTCTCACGACGCGCGGGCTAAAAGTTTACAAAAACTATGCAAACTCCGTCGGTATAGTCCCAGGAACGTTTCCTGAAAGTTTCATGCGATTCTGAGATGGTCGAAAAATCTTGGAATTTTGACAAAATACAAAGGCTATAGCACAGGGTTTTTTGCCGATTTTGGCCAAAAACTGAAAACTCTTGAAACTTTCAGGAAACCTTCCTTGGACTATAAGAAGACTTGTTGCAATAAATTTTCCTTATCTATCTTCATCCAATGTTGAGATATAACAGCTTATCTCGAAAGGTGTGATGAATTAATTAGTGCATGATTTGCTGTAATTTGCTCTAATTTCTCACGACGCGCGGGCTAAAAGTTTACAAAAACTATGCGAACTCCGTCGGCATAGTCTCAGGAACGTTTCCTGAAAGTTTCATGCGATTCTGAGATGGTCGAAAAATCTTGGAATTTTGACAAAATACTAAGGCTATAGCACAGGGTTTTTTGCCGATTTTGGCCAAAAACTGAAAACTCTTGAAACTTTCAGGAAACCTTCCTTGGACTATAAGAAGACTTTTTGCAATACATTTTCCTTATCTATCTTCATCCGTTGCCGAGATATAACAGCTTAACTCGAAAGGTGTGATGAATTAATTAGTGCATGATTTGCTGTAATTTGCTGTAATTTCTCACGACGCGCGGGCTAAAAGTTTACAAAAACTATGCAAACTCCGTCGGTATAGTCCCAGGAACGTTTCCTGAAAGTTTCATGGGATTCTGAGATGGTCGAAAAATCTTGGAATTTTGACAAAATACTGGGTTGCACAGGGTTTTTTGCCGATTTTGGCCAAAAACTGAAAACTCTTGAAACTTTCAGGAAACCTTTCTTGGACTATAAGAAGACTTTTTGCAATACATTTTCCTTATCTATCTTCATCCATTGCCGAGATATAACAGCTTATCTCGAAAGGTGTGATGAATTAATTAGTGCATGATTTGCTGTAATTTGCTGTAATTTCTCACGACGCGCGGGCTAAAAGTTTACAAAAACTATGCAAACTCCGTCGGTATAGTCCCAGGAACGTTTCCTGAAAGTTTCATGGGATTCTGAGATGGTCGAAAAATCTTGGAATTTTGACAAAATACTAAGGCTATAGCACAGGGTTTTTTGCCGATTTTGGCCAAAAACTGAAAACTCTTGAAACTCTCAGGAAACCTTCCTTGGACTATAAGAAGACTTGTTGCAATACATTTTCCTTATCTATCTTCATCCGTTGCCGAGATATAACAGCTTAACTCGAAAGGTGTGATGAATTAATTAGTGCATGATTTGCTGTAATTTGCTGTAATTTCTCACGACGCGCGGGCTAAAAGTTTACAAAAACTATGCAAACTCCGTCGGTATAGTCCCAGGAACGTTTCCTGAAAGTTTCATGCGATTCTGAGATGGTCGAAAAATCTTGGAATTTTGACAAAATACTGGGTTGCACAGGGTTTTTTGCCGATTTTGGCCAAAAACTGAAAACTCTTGAAACTTTCAGGAAACCTTTCTTGGACTATAAGAAGACTTTTTGCAATACATTTTCCTTATCTATCTTCATCCATTGCCGAGATATAACAGCTTATCTCGAAAGGTGTGATGAATTAATTAGTGCATGATTTGCTGTAATTTGCTCTAATTTCTCACGACGCGCGGGCTAAAAGTTTACAAAAACTATGCAAACTCCGTCGGTATAGTCCCAGGAACGTTTCCTGAAAGTCTCATGGGATTCTGAGATGGTCGAAAAATCTTGGAATTTTGACAAAATACTGGGTTGCACAGGGTTTTTTGCCGATTTTGGCCAAAAACTGAAAACTCTTGAAACTCTCAGGAAACCTTTCTTGGACTATAAGAAGACTTTTTGCAATACATTTTCCTTATCTATCTTCATCCATTGCCGAGATATAACAGCTTAACTCGAAAGGTGTGATGAATTAATTAGTGCATGATTTGCTGTAATTTGCTCTAATTTCTCACGACGCGCGGGCTAAAAGTTTACAAAAACTATGCAAACTCCGTCGGTATAGTCCCAGGAACGTTTCCTGAAAGTTTCATGCGATTCTGAGATGGTCGAAAAATCTTGGAATTTTGACAAAATACTAAGGCTATAGCACAGGGTTTTTTGCCGATTTTGGCCAAAAACTGAAAACTCTTGAAACTTTCAGGAAACCTTCCTTGGACTATAAGAAGACTTGTTGCAATACATTTTCCTTATCTATCTTCATCCGTTGCCGAGATATAACAGCTTAACTCGAAAGGTGTGATGAATTAATTAGTGCATGATTTGCTGTAATTTGCTCTAATTTCTCACGACGCGCGGGCTAAAAGTTTACAAAAACTATGCAAACTCCGTCGGTATAGTCCCAGGAACGTTTCCTGAAAGTCTCATGGGATTCTGAGATGGTCGAAAAATCTTGGAATTTTGACAAAATACTGGGTTGCACAGGGTTTTTTGCCGATTTTGGCCAAAAACTGAAAACTCTTGAAACTCTCAGGAAACCTTTCTTGGACTATAAGAAGACTTTTTGCAATACATTTTCCTTATCTATCTTCATCCATTGCCGAGATATAACAGCTTATCTCGAAAGGTGTGATGAATTAATTAGTGCATGATTTGCTGTAATTTGCTGTAATTTCTCACGACGCGCGGGCTAAAAGTTTACAAAAACTATGCAAACTCCGTCGGTATAGTCCCAGGAACGTTTCCTGAAAGTTTCATGCGATTCTGAGATGGTCGAAAAATCTTGGAATTTTGACAAAATACTAAGGCTATAGCACAGGGTTTTTTGCCGATTTTGGCCAAAAACTGAAAACTCTTGAAACTTTCAGGAAACCTTCCTTGGACTATAAGAAGACTTGTTGCAATACATTTTCCTTATCTATCTTCATCCGTTGCCGAGATATAACAGCTTATCTCGAAAGGTGTGATGAATTAATTAGTGCATGATTTGCTGTAATTTGCTGTAATTTCTCACGACGCGCGGGCTAAAAGTTTACAAAAACTATGCAAACTCCGTCGGTATAGTCCCAGGAACGTTTCCTGAAAGTCTCATGGGATTCTGAGATGGTCGAAAAATCTTGGAATTTTGACAAAATACTGGGTTGCACAGGGTTTTTTGCCGATTTTGGCCAAAAACTGAAAACTCTTGAAACTTTCAGGAAACCTTTCTTGGACTATAAGAAGACTTTTTGCAATACATTTTCCTTATCTATCTTCACCAATTGCCGAGATATAACAGCTTATCTCGAAAGGTGTGATGAATTAATTAGTGCATGATTTGCTGTAATTTGCTGTAATTTCTCACGACGCGCGGGCTAAAAGTTTACAAAAACTATGCAAACTCCGTCGGTATAGTCCCAGGAACGTTTCCTGAAAGTTTCATGCGATTCTGAGATGGTCGAAAAATCTTGGAATTTTGACAAAATACTAAGGCTATAGCACAGGGTTTTTTGCCGATTTTGGCCAAAAACTGAAAACTCTTGAAACTTTCAGGAAACCTTCCTTGGACTATAAGAAGACTTGTTGCAATACATTTTCCTTATCTATCTTCATCCGTTGCCGAGATATAACAGCTTAACTCGAAAGGTGTGATGAATTAATTAGTGCATGATTTGCTGTAATTTGCTGTAATTTCTCACGACGCGCGGGCTAAAAGTTTACAAAAACTATGCAAACTCCGTCGGTATAGTCCCAGGAACGTTTCCTGAAAGTTTCATGCGATTCTGAGATGGTCGAAAAATCTTGGAATTTTGACAAAATACTAAGGCTATAGCACAGGGTTTTTTGCCGATTTTGGCCAAAAACTGAAAACTCTTGAAACTTTCAGGAAACCTTCCTTGGACTATAAGAAGACTTGTTGCAATACATTTTCCTTATCTATCTTCATCCGTTGCCGAGATATAACAGCTTAACTCGAAAGGTGTGATGAATTAATTAGTGCATGATTTGCTGTAATTTGCTGTAATTTCTCACGACGCGCGGGCTAAAAGTTTACAAAAACTATGCAAACTCCGTCGGTATAGTCCCAGGAACGTTTCCTGAAAGTTTCATGGGATTCTGAGATGGTCGAAAAATCTTGGAATTTTGACAAAATACTGGGTTGCACAGGGTTTTTTGCCGATTTTGGCCAAAAACTGAAAACTCTTGAAACTTTCAGGAAACCTTTCTTGGACTATAAGAAGACTTTTTGCAATACATTTTCCTTATCTATCTTCATCCATTGCCGAGATATAACAGCTTATCTCGAAAGGTGTGATGAATTAATTAGTGCATGATTTGCTGTAATTTGCTGTAATTTCTCACGACGCGCGGGCTAAAAGTTTACAAAAACTATGCAAACTCCGTCGGTATAGTCCCAGGAACGTTTCCTGAAAGTTTCATGCGATTCTGAGATGGTCGAAAAATCTTGGAATTTTGACAAAATACTAAGGCTATAGCACAGGGTTTTTTGCCGATTTTGGCCAAAAACTGAAAACTCTTGAAACTTTCAGGAAACCTTCCTTGGACTATAAGAAGACTTGTTGCAATACATTTTCCTTATCTATCTTCATCCGTTGCCGAGATATAACAGCTTAACTCGAAAGGTGTGATGAATTAATTAGTGCATGATTTGCTGTAATTTGCTGTAATTTCTCACGACGCGCGGGCTAAAAGTTTACAAAAACTATGCAAACTCCGTCGGTATAGTCCCAGGAACGTTTCCTGAAAGTCTCATGGGATTCTGAGATGGTCGAAAAATCTTGGAATTTTGACAAAATACTGGGTTGCACAGGGTTTTTTGCCGATTTTGGCCAAAAACTGAAAACTCTTGAAACTTTCAGGAAACCTTTCTTGGACTATAAGAAGACTTTTTGCAATACATTTTCCTTATCTATCTTCATCCATTGCCGAGATATAACAGCTTATCTCGAAAGGTGTGATGAATTAATTAGTGCATGATTTGCTGTAATTTGCTGTAATTTCTCACGACGCGCGGGCTAAAAGTTTACAAAAACTATGCAAACTCCGTCGGTATAGTCCCAGGAACGTTTCCTGAAAGTTTCATGCGATTCTGAGATGGTCGAAAAATCTTGGAATTTTGACAAAATACTAAGGCTATAGCACAGGGTTTTTTGCCGATTTTGGCCAAAAACTGAAAACTCTTGAAACTTTCAGGAAACCTTCCTTGGACTATAAGAAGACTTGTTGCAATACATTTTCCTTATCTATCTTCATCCGTTGCCGAGATATAACAGCTTATCTCGAAAGGTGTGATGAATTAATTAGTGCATGATTTGCTGTAATTTGCTGTAATTTCTCACGACGCGCGGGCTAAAAGTTTACAAAAACTATGCAAACTCCGTCGGTATAGTCCCAGGAACGTTTCCTGAAAGTCTCATGGGATTCTGAGATGGTCGAAAAATCTTGGAATTTTGACAAAATACTGGGTTGCACAGGGTTTTTTGCCGATTTTGGCCAAAAACTGAAAACTCTTGAAACTTTCAGGAAACCTTTCTTGGACTATAAGAAGACTTTTTGCAATACATTTTCCTTATCTATCTTCACCAATTGCCGAGATATAACAGCTTATCTCGAAAGGTGTGATGAATTAATTAGTGCATGATTTGCTGTAATTTGCTGTAATTTCTCACGACGCGCGGGCTAAAAGTTTACAAAAACTATGCAAACTCCGTCGGTATAGTCCCAGGAACGTTTCCTGAAAGTTTCATGCGATTCTGAGATGGTCGAAAAATCTTGGAATTTTGACAAAATACTAAGGCTATAGCACAGGGTTTTTTGCCGATTTTGGCCAAAAACTGAAAACTCTTGAAACTTTCAGGAAACCTTCCTTGGACTATAACAAGACCAAAAATGGCCGATTTTGATCAAAATTTTAAAACTCTTGAAACTTTCAGGAAACCTTCCTGGGACTATAACGAGACTTTTTACAAGATATTTTCCTGATTATATTTCATCCGTTGACGAGATATAGCACCAAAACAACGTAAAACTTGAGGCTTCTTTGTTCGGAAAGTGGGATATTTTAGTGGTTGTTTTGCTCTAATTTCTTGCGACCCCTTGGATAAAATATCACAAATTTCATATCAAAAACTTCGCTATACTCCCAGGAACATTTCCTGAAATTTCCATGCGATTCTGACATTGCGCCAAAAATGGCGATTTTTCGAAAAATGGTAAGGCTATAGCCCACGCTTTTTGCCAAAAATGGCCGATTTTGAGCGAAATTTTAAAACTCTTGAAACTTTCAGGAAACCTTCCTGGGACTATAACGACACTTTTTACAAGATATTTCCCTGATTATATTTCAGCCGTTGACGATATATAGCACCAAAACAACGTAAAACTTGAGGCTTCTTTGTTCGGAAAGTGGGATATTTTAGTGGTTGTTTTGCTCTAATTTCTCGCGACGTCTTGGATAAAATATCACAAATTTCATATAAAAAACTTCGCTATACTCCCAGGAACATTTCCTGAAATTTTCATGCGATTCTGACATTGCGCCAAAAATGGCCATTTTTCGAAAAATGGTAAGGCTATAGCCCACGCTTTTTGCCAAAAATGGCTGATTTTGATCAAAATTTTAAAACTCTTGAAACTTTCAGGAAACCTTCCTGGGACTATAACGAGACTTTTTGCAAGACATTTGCTTTATTTTGTTTCAGCCTTTGAGAACTTATAGCAGCAATGGAGTGAGAGTGATAGAACTACAGGGATGTGAGTGCGGGATTGGAGGCGGGTGTGAAAGCGGGTATGCGAGTGAATATGGGTGAGGGAGTAGAGTGGGAGGCAGCGCGGGTGGGAGCGAGTGCGGGAGCGGTTGGAGTATCACTCTACCACATTTTCAGTTCAATTAGTTTTATTATCTCGAATATATTAAGGTTCATTCATATTCTGATTTAGCAACATCTGCGGTATGATTACTTCATTTCACTTTAACACTGCAATTTTTATAGAACAATCAAGGTCTACTTATGTACATTTTAAATATTAATATTCAAGGTCTCATTTCATGTTTTGTAATGAAGAGCTAAGTTGAACATGCACTGACGCACTTATAACGTGTTTGCTGTGCACGTTTGATGTTAACTCTTCAACTCCCAATCTCAAAAATACAAATTCTCCCAACCATAAAACAAGAAAATATATGAGTGATAAAAAGAGAATTCATGTCTTAATCAGCTGTCATTTGAGCAAGGTATCAAATGCCAAATTCTCCATACTATATGATATATATTTGGTGGGAGACTGAAAAGAGAAAATTAATGTTGATCACTCTTGGGAGTGAAAGAGTTAAATATCACAAAAAATGTTTGACTGCAGAAAGTACTGCCGTTACAGGACATCATATCCACAATGCATCCTTCGCTGCTAAACCTATTATATTGAACAACATTGTGAACGCTGCTTTTACGATATACTCATTGAGGGCTTTCGTTTGAGTGATCACACCGTTTTGATGGCTTAGCAGTTTGGCGTTTACTAGTTTGGTCCAGTTCATCAAGTCTAACCTATTCCTAAACGTAATCAGCCCAAAGACCTTTTTTTCCACAATGGTGTCCTTTGTTAGATGTATAATTCCAATCTCATACTTCACTTTCGTCTGGTAGATATTGTAATAAATTAATCATGAAAGTAAAACTGTCTTTTCCATTGGGGACTTCTCTATCTTGATTTACCTGTAGCTTGCATCGTCCACATTTCTCAATGTCGCAACTGCACTCTTGTCAAACCTCTCTCTCTCATACATGGAAGTGAAAAATCAGCAGCAGTAAACGTCTTCCGTTATGAAAAAACGTAAAAACGTGAAAAAACGTACGCAAAATATAAGCCTGAAACATCAATGAAGTACAGCAGAAGAAAAGTCAAAGTACTCACGAACGTTAAACGTGTTTCAAACAAATCACTAACCATATCTAGCAGTCCAGACTGTGTAAAAGTACTCACGAACGTTAAACGTGTTCCAAACAAATCACTAACCATACCTAGCAGTCCAGACTGTGTAAAAGGAGGAAACACTAGACTTTTCTAAACTAAATATCACGCAAATGTAAAAGTCATCATACAGCACAACGAAATAAAACCTTGAATATTACTTTGACAGGGAAATAGGATACAGTAATGTATATCAACAATCAACAGAAAAAAGGCTGCCGAATTTCCTGTAGAACATAGAAGTGCCATCTCGTCTGCCAGACAAAAAGGCTACGAGACAACACATCAAAAAAGCTAAGCATCCTTTTAACTTACACACCTCGCATATTTACACCACTTTAAATATATCCAAGAAATTGATTGAGCTTAAAATCTAAAAAAACAACTACTTTGTGTGTACGCAATTTCTGACTGAATGCTGGCGTAAGTTATGTTATGTGAAACTAAAAAAAAAAAAATAATAATAATTGGATCTAAATAACAAATAGCACACAACAGATCCCTTGTCTTTGAACAAGCTTAGTTATACTCGTGCCTGTTGGAGTGCTCTTTCAAGAAGCCACTTACACAATCATGCGCGAGGCTAAAATACTTTGTCGCGCCACCTGATGATAAAACTTGGAGGGCAGAGTACAGAATTGCTTCGTTGGTCATAATGCAACTATGTAGAAACAAAACCAAGCTCAACAAGGTTATTTACGTGACAGACACTCGCTTATACGAGCTGTGAAAGTTTAACAAATTTCCACTGGTTTGCCGTGGTGTGGACTCTTATTTACCACAAGTCATCACATGATCAAAATGTTGTGTGCCGAGTGAGTCCAAAACAAATTTTGACCGCGTGATGACGTAAATCGTGGTAAATAAGAGTTCACACCACGGCAAACCAGTGGAAATTTATTTTTTTCCACAATATTTAGAAATATACAAGAAAGTTTCGTTGTATTTCGTTGCAAAGCGTGACACGCTGGCGTCACATCGTTGTCTGGACTCTTATTTACCACGGTTAATCGACCAATCAGAGAGCGAGAAACTAGTGTGTTGTGGTAGAATTTTTTTTTCTACTGCGCATTATTGTGAAAGTGGCTTTTATGTCCATTTCAGGCGTCACAAGTAATACTTTTAGGGTTGCTAAGTCACGAGACCTCTAAGGACCTTCGTTATTGGCTAGGGAGGACACGCTACATTGTTGCTGTAGTAAGCAGTATCGCGCTCGTACAAAGAGCTGTTTGAGCTGTTAGAAATTACGTTCATCAGTTCAAGGTTTGCCATCTGACATCATGATGGTCTTCTGAATCTGCAGTGACTCGATTCAGCAGAGACGATATCTCGCGTTGGTTCTGTTCGACGAACGAATGAGATGATGCACGAAGCGGTACGCGTGAGAATTCGCAACAACATTAAAGTATTACTTGCTAGCTTCTACGTTGTGCTGTTTGCCGTAGTTACTCGCCAAAAGTTGTTTCGAGGAATTTGACATCAAATTCAGCATTAATAATTTTTTGTTTGCAAGATCTCTTGGCTGCTCGTTTTATCAAACATTCATATTTTAACAGCACATAGCAAAAGCACAGTTTACAATAGTTATGATATCATACACGCGATAGGCTCAGGACAGCCGCTGGGCGTCTCGGTGCGCCTGCGATCGCCCCGAAACACCCAGCGGTTAATAACTGGACCTGCATACGTACGCAGTAGAAGGGTATGTACAGTTGCGTTGGGTCGGATCCGGAAGGACAAGCAGCATTTAAGCGTTTCCTTCTCCCTCCTTGCCGTTCAGCCAGTAGGTCAGCATTTGTCCTTTGCCCTTCACTGTTACAATGCCTCGACACTCAAACGTGTAGCCTCTAACAGCTAGCACATTGTACACACTCTCAGTCACCTGAGGGAAAAAAAAGGAGTCCGGATTAATTAATATTGTAACAAAAAAGGAATGACACACAGGAAACTGGGGAGATCCTTTGCGAGTGCGCACGAAAGTCCTGGGGAGGAATGAAATCGAGACAAATCGCCCCAGACCTCTATCGTGCAACGCTTGTAGCACAGCCTTCGCTTTACGCAAACATCCGCAGAGATAAATCACAGAGAGAACTTAGCATTTGATAACTTGAGCAGAACAAAGTTTCTCACAACATTACTGGTAGATTTTCTCCCAGAACCGTTGGGGGAAAGTGCATTTTGAGCTCATTCACTTGCCTGGATATGGTTGGGTTTTCCAGTGCTGTACATTCTGCTCGCCACGTTTACCGTATCGCCCCATATATCATACTGGGGTTTGTGTGCACCAATCACCCCCGCCACAACCGAACCAAAGTTAAGCCCTGGACAGAGTAAAATACGATCAGTAAGCATCACTAGCCTTGTCAGAAAAACGAAATAGCAGTCGCATTTGCCTTTTCTTATCCCTGACTTATTTCGTTGCAGAAAAACGCGATCGCGAAATCTCAAAAACAAGCGAAGAAAATGAGTCATGCAAACGAAACGGCGAAAGGTAACAACACTGTACAAGATCTCGTCTAATAAAACTATCCTATGGCAGGTGAATGGACACTCACCAATTTTCATCTTGAAGTTGTTGAACGAGTGCAAATTGATATCTTCTAACTTTTTCTTCATTGCGATTGCAAAGTCTGCCATGATTACCACGTGGTCCAGGGTGGCCAACTTCTCCTGCAAAACAATAAAAGGGAAAACGACTGTTCAGTACGAGAACACGATTAAGAGAAACAACAAAGATAAGTTAAAAAGAAAAAAAAAAAAAAAAAGAAGAAGAAAGAGAGAGAGAGAGAGAGAGAGAGAGAGAGAGAAAAAGAGTATAAGGGTAAAGAGGCGCAGTGATAGCCGAAGAGAAAAAGCGAATTTAGAGAGACAGAGAACTGAACTGAATATTCTATTTTGAGACAAAAACAGAGAGAGAGAGAGAGAGAGAGAGAGAAAGATTACAATCCAATAGCAATGTTCCGTTTTTGTCTGGCGGATTTCATGATGTTGTTTTTGTTTTTGTTTGTATGTTTACTGTCGATCTAGATAAACAAGGCAGTTGAAAGTACTTAAGATAACAGTACCTTAGACTCTGGCTTGATACCAGAGGCAGCCATGTAGGTTTCCCCAATGGTCTTGATCTTCTCAATACATTGATACCTTGGTTCTGACAGAAGCTGCCAAAATAGATATCACAAATTTAGGATTAGACACGACATGATATAAAGTCGCTTTTGTTGGTCAGCATTCATCGTAATTGTGCAAGCCCCGTTTTCCTTATGTACTGAACTAACTCATACGTAAGTACTGAGTCTAAGCCTTAAGGTTTTACAAACGTTCCGCGAACTACGAAACTCAGCTCGAATTTGTTGTCGTTTCTAGCTTTTGTGCAATGACTCGATAATAAAAATAAGATGATCGCACAGATGAGAAACGTATTTCCGTGATGTCCTTAGACACTTCCACACATTTATATTGAGTGCATATCAGATACTGTTGAAAATAAAAAAGATTGGTCGGGACAACACAGGGCCTTTGTGGCTCATAACGGAAGAGTTCCCCGAGTTTATTGAGAGATGAGGACTGAAGGTACATTGAAGCAGAACATAAAGTAAACTAAGGTACTTACCTCGTCAAAGTCAGCAAGGATCTCGTTGAGGAGCCTCAAACACTCCACACCTTCACCGTTAGCATCCAGCTCAGAGTAGAAGTCAGAGAAGTTGCAGATGTTGGAAAACATGACTGTTACTTTGTCACATGACTGGTAATACAGGTCCTGTGGAGACGAAAAGCACCGGAAACTCACTAAAAAATTTCCAAAATTGTGTACGAGTACAAAATTCTCCAGTCAATTCTCGGGAATAGGACTTTTACAATGGCATTTTTTCGTACGAATTAGAAGTCCTTCTAAAACATTTACAGCACTTCTTGTAACACTTAACAAAAACGAAAACTTTTACTGGACAAAAAGCATTTTAAAATTTCTCTGACTTATAATGTTCGTGCATTTCTTGGAATCAACGTTTTTTGCATACACAACGCTTCTATTGCGTTTCATAGAAACTATACAAAAAATGACGGAATGAAGAAAGCAAACAAGAAACCTCTCCCTTTTCTCGGCACAAACAGAACTGTAAACTAAATAAACGGTTTTATACTGTAATATTTACGTTTACAAGTCGCAGGTTGTGCGCTTTTTTTGTCTTTGTCAGCAATAGACAGAGCAACAGATTCAGCGTGGCGGCCTATTTTCAAATCGCGCGCCTTTATCACCAGTCATCTTGGTTTTTGACCGACCCAATGATACATTTCTCGTTTCTTGTTGCGCTGCAATGGCCTGTTAACAAGGTATTTCTTGGTATACTCTCTTAAGGACATCAATTTCTTGTTTGTGAGTAATTTCGAACAAAATAAGTTGCAATTACAAAATTCAAATCATTTCACATTTCGGTCAGTTTAATATTGATTCAATTTGGGCTCAACCGAACAAATAAATTGGCGAGGAGTTCGACTAGATGTAATTTCTGATCATTGTCGTATGTTCTTGCTCCGAAATTCACAAAGACTGTGCACATCATTGTTTTATAAGCGAAGCCATTTTGCTTAATCGAAGCATTGTCAAAATCATCCTTATGAAGATCTTCACGTGGGCCTTTTGTAGTGCGCCCCCGCGTTTAACTGTACGTATGCCATATTTTGTTTCACAGAAACAAAACTTTCACTCTATATTATATTTCACGGAAACAAAACATTTGCTGTCGTAAACAAATTTCATAGAAACAAACGAATTACTGTACGTACGTCATTTTTCTTGGCACCTTGCAACAGGAAATGCTGAGCCACGTGATCAGGTAGAATGTTGTACAGCAGGCGCTTATTGTGCTCTCTCAGCTGTGCCATTTCTATCTTTTCCTCCGAAGCCTGATGGGAAAAGTTGAAGCCTATTATTAGCACAGTGAACATGCACATGCGCATGCACACCCAGACGAATTCACACGAACAGACGCGCGCGTGCGCACTGCTGATTACGTCCCGTTACACGACACAATCTCATTACGAGACAAGTTGAAGAAGAAATTGCATGCGTACCACCCCCATTTCGCAAAACGAGTTGCAGGTAAAGCAAAAACAATTATCCCAGTACTTTTTGGAGTGTTTCGGGAACAGTGCATCTATTCATATCGACATTTATCTAGCAACTTCTCTTCCAATGGCGTTGTGTTGTAAGTTAAAACAATGCCAGGAGTTCTGTCACTCAGGCTCACTGACAGAACTAGAAAATAACGCCAGACAAACCTGGAGTTTCCACAGGAAATCAAACCGGGATATTTCTTCATGCTGATGGGCAAAAAAAGGATTCGTGAAAACAGGACAAAATACATAGTAATGGTGAATAAAATGTGAGAATGGGAGTAAAATTCATCATTGTCGAAATTCCGCAAACCGGTCTATTTTATCCACTCACCAAGTAACCATGGAGACTAAGGGCCACTATAAATGTGACGATGACGACCACAGACAAAACCAACCACGGTATAGGATCATCT
This sequence comes from Plumapathes pennacea, assembly GCA_964036295.1. NCBI lineage: Eukaryota > Metazoa > Cnidaria > Anthozoa > Antipatharia > Myriopathidae > Plumapathes > Plumapathes pennacea. Next base: position 23,290,362 of record OZ038464.1, on the reverse strand, counting down.
TTAAGCAAACTTCTGAAGAAAAAAAAACAAACAAACAAAAAAAAAAACAGCGACGTCAAGAGACTTCAACAGTGCGTAGTATAATATCACACAGAACTGAAAGATTCGCTAAACGGAATAGCCTGCGAAGCAAGCGTTTCCGTAAGTTTCTGAGCGCATACGAAGTATTTTTCGATTTTTGACCGCGCGAAAGTTAGGGCGAGCGCAAAAAAGGACGCGAGGGGGGGGGGGGGGGGTATGGTTTCCTTCTCCTCCTCCCTCCTCACCCCAATTTTTGCGCTCGCCCCATTCTTCGAGCTCTCCTTGCGACCACTCTCGTAAGCGACCAGCTCTAGTTAGGACCACCATTGTGAAACCTCGTTTACTTTGTCCAGCGCGACCACTTTAGGGAATTACCAACTGGTCTTTACCTTTGTGTTACATGAAGTGTCCCTAGCTCCGATTACCCTGCATCCGAGACAAGTTATGTTTTCTCATGTAAATGGGATCACTTCGATTTTTAAAGAAATGTGCGAATACTTGGCGCCCTCAGGGTGACTCGGGCAATTACAATAGTTTATTTAGCACCGCATTGGCCTTACTGCATGAATACAAACGTATTTGGAACATATTGATAGGTGCAAGCTAACTGTACAAACCAAGATGCTTTGCGCGCTCAGACGTCATTTAATGTCCGGCATTTTTGGAATTTGAGAGGTAACTTACCTGCAATGCTGTACTTCATCATGGTGACCAAAAACGTCCTTCTTGAGTGTCCATATCAACGCCAAATAGACGCCAGCCATGGTTGTTAACAGGAGGAACTTGTGCAGAGTGCTAAGTAGGAGAAACACTGCACAGGCGATCATCACCATGGAAACACTGAACGTCACGTACTACAGAAAGGAGGAGGGAGAACAGAATTCTGGGTAAATTACTGCCATGCTGTGAAATTATACGTAAGCTCGCATGTTTTGAACTGTGACACGCACTACCTAAGCTCGCCTCTTTCGAAATGCGACCCACTCTCATGAAAAGCGCCAATGGCGTCACACGGAAACCAAGAATTGAAATATTTCTTCGAGAGCGATGTTGTCTATACCTGTGGAAAGTCACATGTGTCCGACTCAAGGTCTAGTGGTCTAATTAGGGTAACTTGGGTACCGTTGGCCATGCAACCCTTGGGGGCCTTTGTACAACCAAACTGCAACCAAAAAAGAGGGACTCGTCAAAATTTGCGTGAATGAAACTCTTCTGCAATGAATCGTTTCCAAAGCATTGTCAAGTAACCCTAACCTTCAACTTCATTCAGCCACTTTCACAATCGAGCACAATACCTAATAAACGAGTGGCTGCAGAGTAAAATTCTCTGCAGAGTTTTGTTCCTACATATATTTTGCGTTATGATGGGAGTGGTTCTGCACTCAACTTGCCAGGTTTGATAGTTCAGTGGACCGCTACTCTATTTGAGCCTGGCAAACTGCGTCTCATTACGAAAGGGGCTTATTCATGCTCTCTTCTCATTTTCTAATCAGAGGCATACGTACAGTACACGTGATACGTTGTGAGGGAAATCGATATCAAAATATTCTAGAGGTAACGTCCAACGCTTGGGATTTGTCAGGAATATATGTTATCATGACGAAGTGAAATTCTGGCTGCCTAAACACTAGAGCACCAAATCTTATAACAATAGACTTGAGCACTATTCAATTTGTGTGTGTGTGTGTGTGTTTTAGCAGTCGTAAAGGAAAAGACTAGAAGTTTGTGTTGACAGCACTTCTTAATATTACCGCACCACACACCCAGTCATGTACAGTCAACTCTCCCTGAGACGGACACCCTCGGGACGAGCTCCAACTGTCCATTTTAGAGAGGTGTCAGTTCTGGGAAATTGACTGTTTACCCACCCCTCCCCTTCCAACGTTCACCAAATTGAATCTGGGTCAAAAACTTACCAGGTTGCCAATGGAAGCCGCAAACAAAATCAGAATGACAGCTGAGGCTACAATACGACACACAAACTTGGAACCACAAATCTTTCTTGACAAATCTCTGATGATCTTTGGTGCACACTGCGCAGAAACAAAAATTAGCGATCAGAGCACAACCCCTTTGCCATGTCAGGGCTAAAGAAAAACTTTTCTTCTGCCTCGCTAGCAATGCCACGGCCTTGTGGTACAAGAAGTAAGGCAGCCCAGATCCAGAAAACTCTAGCCCTGGGCCCGGTTGTTCAAAGGACGATTAGGCTAATCCTGGATTAGCAGCAAACGTTTTGTTATTTTTAAGCTTGAAAAGCGGGAAGGTTTCGCTCATAATTCAGCGTAAGAAGATTAGTTGGTCTTTGAACAAAAACCTGCAGTTTGTTGGCCAACAGGACAAAGGAAAAAAACTGGTTAATCCTGGATTAGCTTAATCGGGCTTTGAACAACTGGGCACTGAACTTAACCCTTTTGCTCCAGATTCTCCCAACTATTCAAGAACAAAATGTACTCGTGATATGGTAAGAATTTATAGTTCGATCAGCTGTCATCTGAGCAAGGTATCAAAAGCCTAGCTCTCTATACTGTAGGATGATATATCTCTGGTGAGAAACTGAAGGAAAACATTGAGGTTTGAAAACTCTTGGGCACTGCTCTTCTCATCCTCCTAATCAATTAAAACTGCCGTTCTCTTCACGGGTGTCGTGTAACTCGATCTGTCAAGTTGTAATGCTGGCCTTTTTATAAATATTTAAGCATAGAAAGTCAAGCATTGCGAAGGAAAAAAAATACCCTGTTGATGAGGAAAAGAGCATTTTTTTCTAGCCTGTCGGGCACCGTCTTGTTGTCTTGCTAGTCCGATAACAAATTTTGTTAGTGGATCTTTCGAGCCTTCCTAGATTCAAACTGAGATTATCAATTCTCCTAACACTACACATACAGTTTGATAAAGGGCGGTATGCAGAATCTGCTCCTACGTGTAACTACTGAAGAAAAAGTCATACCTTTAATTTTTCAGCAGTAACAATAAAGAAAATCACTGCAATGATTACTGAAGTGGAAACGAACGTAGCTAACGTAGCAGTGTTCCTGCAACAAATCAGATGACATGAGATTATAAAGTTGCAATACACAATCATTGAGAGACTGTTGAAAGTAGCCGTGTGGTTGCTTTGGTGTTGCATTTTCTAAGGCACGGTCTGGCAGCTGAGCACGAGCAGAGAAGTTCGCTTGCTTACCATTATGTAAATAGAGATTACTTCATGGAAAGTGCGCGCGTACGGTTTTTATTCACGAGTTGTGAAGTATCATAAAACGAACGAGCGAGGCTTTGCGAGCGAGTGAGTTTTATGATACGAAACAACGAGTGAATAAAAACTGTACAAAGCACTTTCCATGATGTTTTCTGTTTATTATATACATACTGAGACATTTATGATGGGACCGGGAAACCCTTTAAAAGTAGTGAAAAATCGTCGTTCGCAGCTTGTGATTGGACGAACGATTTTTTTCACGTGTGAAAAGCGTCGTTCGCGGCCTCTCATTGGCTAGAACTCATTTGCGTACGAAATTTTACGATATGGCTTTTTCGTGAGTATGTCTCAGTATGTATATAATAAAACCCTATGAATGATACCGCAAGACGATTTCATCGCGGGCGCGCGAAGGCAATGCGTACTAAGTATAAATACGTTGCCTTTGCGCGCCCGCGATGTAATCGTCCTGCGGTACCCTTCACAGTCAATATATAGGGTTTACATAATGGAAGCAAGCGAACTCCTCTACGCCCCGAGGCTGAGCATAGAAACATTAGCAAAACTCTCTAAAGCAAACACGCAGGTGGCACTGGCGTTTTCTCGCACTATGGTTGATCTCTTCTTCAAAGTAAAACGGATCGCAAATAACTTTGGAATCTACTTGGTTAAAAGTTTTCCTTTGTTACTGGCACTGTAATTTCATTTAGTTTTACGACAGTTCCTCAGAAAAGCCCTGTAAAACCGGAAAAGGAATAATACTGTGGGTCAGAGGTATACTGTAGTTGCGGCTTGTGACGTACCTTGGCAACACTGTCAACTGAGTAAAGACAATGAACATAAAGAGCAACACTGCACATGACACGTAAGATGTGAACATTCTGTCTTTTTCCAGAGCGTACTGCAATACAAGTAAAACCATGTGATTATTATCAGAATGACAAAAGTATGACTGAAATATGAATACAGAATCAAACTATTACTATCTGACTGATCTTTTGATCCAAGGCTTCTTACCAGTTGTTCTTTCTCTGGGTCTTTGAAGGTCAGCAGCAGAGGTTGGACGTAGTTCTTACGAATTCTGAAAGGGTAAAAAAAAAAAAAAAAAAAAAAAATGGGAATATTAAGCGTGCATTCTTTGGGATTCCTATTCCGGAATAGGAATAACCGGCAGAAAAAAGAATTGCTACAGCCTAAAATACCAAAAGAACATGATTACTGGCTACTCCGTCCATTCAATCCATCCTGCTATCGAGTGCAGAATGGACGGAATACTATTCCATTTATTCCGGAACGAGAATAGATCCCAAAAGAACATGGTAACAAAGGTAACATTACCTGTCAACACTGCGAGCATCTATGGAACCGCCAAGGAATTCGTTAACTTCATCCTCTGGATCTTGTTCCTTGCTGGGTGCAATACCCAGCCTAGCAAATTAGAATAGCAATCACACCAGTGAACGATCTTGTACAAACATCACTTATCATGTGATACATTACAAATCACCTCCTACCCACCCCTCCCTCTCTCTCCGTGGTTTGAAGACTCTGGGGAAATTGGCTGACTGATAAGCAATAAGATGAGTCAACACACTGCATCCCTACACACCTTCCCCTTATCTTCTGGTCCGGTTCCTCTTGTTTTAGGTCTTTGACTGGGAAAGTTGTGGTAAGCTACAAGAAAGATAAACTGCACTCAATATATGTTTACATGACGTATATAAGTTGCTACAGCAAATAAAAAATTAATGAATTACTGTGTAACAACTATACATGATTCCTTAGAATACATTTTATGTATAAGATGTCAATGACCAGTTATATTAAAAAGTATTTGAAAATTTCATCTCCAGGGACTACTTCTTTGAGGATTGCATTCAAGCCTCTTATACCCTTTCCATGTAAACAAGCTGGCTGATAAATGCATGTAGAGACAATTGTATGCTGCAGCTTTACATGACTTCATTCTAATAACTATTACCAATAATAATGATATTGAGATTATAATAATGGAAAATAATGATGCTGCAATAGGTAATGTATCTCCCATACCTTTTTCTAAAGGAAGATGTCACATATGAAAGCAGAAACATATCATGAAAGAAATGGAAATTAGAAGCACACTGTTAGAAAAAATAAGGCTTGCATGCAAAGCTGCTGTATATCAAAACTGATAATAATTAATTATAAACATTCACAAAAACTTCCTGGGTTTAATTAATCAATAAAATTCTTGGAATACAAATATTAAATAATATAATTCCACCTCAGTCTGAACAGGAACAGGCAAAAGTTAGAACAACACATACAACACAGAGCTGTCACTCACAGATGACTCCAGAAATTATACACTATAGAATACCAACAACAACAACAACAGCAACAACAACAACAACAACAACAGCACTTGAGGTACACTTTAGCTGGCTGATCAAAACACAGATTAATAAAAAATAGTTGATTAGTATTCTAATATTCAACAGCTGTATTTGCATACCCTTGGGTGATCAGCAACAATCAAGTGGGTTTGGATGTTGTACTGTTTCAAGTAGGAATCTCGATCCTGGCCATGACCATCTTCTACTTCATAATCCCCATTGAGACGTGCCAAAACTGCATCTGTGATGTGGACCCGTCTGAAAAAAATTCCACAAAATATGTTCATGCATAAGCAACATTTTAATGTCAAAACTCAACTGACAGCTTTTTCTCTACAATGGCCACTTTTTTACAACAGCCAGGTTTTTTTTTTTTTTTTTTTTTTTGCACAGCTTTACATTTAATTGAAACCTCCCTACAACTACCACTTCTCTATAACAGCAACAGCAAGCAAAACAGGTTCCAAACCCCTCACCACAACAGCTACAGAATCAAAACAGTTTCGGAATTCAAACATGTGTTTAACAAAATTGATTGCAAAGATTAGGTAGAAGTTACCAACTCAATCAGTATCGGGTCAGGTGACCCCCTCTTGTGATCAAGAAGTTTGCAAAATTTGGTGTAGGTCCATACTTGTTCATAGGTGTCATAATATTACACCCACTCTATAATTGCCAGTCTTAAAAAACTGTCCCTTGGGTGGCCATTGTAGAGATGCTCAGTAGGATACATGTAGTCTGTCTTGTTCTGCATGAATAATATTTAAGTAAATCCAAGCTTTTGAACAAGTGCTAATAAAAACATTTTCAGTTTTGGTCTGGTAAAAAGTAAAAAGTAAAGTATCTTTATTTATACATGGTAAGTAATTCAGCTAGTAGCTGGTGGGGCCGTGTTGGTGGAAGAGCTGTAGAAAGCAGACAGGTCTGGAAGGGAAAAACCGTTGGAGTTGCCTCCTCAGATGAAAAACCTTCTTACTACTGCTGGCCGTGGAGATCGAACCCACGACCTCCTGATTCAGAGCTTCACTGCGGATTCTGGTCCACCACCCCAGTCCGCTTGGCCACTAAATCAGTACTTCTGAATCAGTGGTATGGTTTTATGATAGTCAATACTAAACTTCAGTAAGGTGAACAGAGTACAAAAAGTTTAGGTTTGAGCTCTAAAACAAATCATTAGACTTACCCTGGGAGGCCTCCGGATTCCATGTGATTGGCTATTGTGACATCATCAGACCACACATCATACTGCCACTTCACCAGACCCAGTACTCCGCTGTGTACTTTGCCAATATGCACTCCCACACGCATGTTCAAGTTCACCTTTGTGGCTTCACGCACATACCTAAAACATAATAATGACAATTTTGAATTGCAAACACATATACCATAATATGCCAAGCCTAGAGCCTGAATTTCAGCTTACAAATCTACCCCACCCCCACCCCTGAGAGCTCCTCCCTCTACCAAATAGGGCCCAGACCCCCAGCCTGAATTTCCTGGCTGAAGGAAGTTGGTTTGAAAAAGGAAAAGACATACAGAAGTAGGGAAGTACATAAACAAAGACTTACGCTATAGCATCAATCATTTCCAAACCCATCTCAATACAACAGTGTGCATTGTCATTTCTTGCCTCTGGCAGGCCTGACACACAGTAATAGCAATCACCCAAGATCTTGATCCTCAAGCAGTGATTCTCCTGTAATGAAACCAGAAACATATTCACTGTATTCAGAAAACAACAGGAAAAGGCAATGAAAAAGAGAGACTGTCCAGGAGTATTTTCTCTTTCTGGTGGAGGAGTGTGTGTGTGTGTGTGTGTATGGGGGGGGGGGGGGGGGGGAGACGAAAAGAGAAGGGAGAAGGGGTACTCAAGTGAATTTTGTACAAGGGCTCTTCTAATCTTTCATCAATCCTCACTTATAAAGTACAAGAACATAACTTTTCTCTGTACTACCCTTTTGTACATACTGTACTTCAAGGCCTGTGTCATAAAAGGTTTTGTTAACAACTAGACTTGCTTGAAACTTCCTTTTATCAAACCTTGTATTTGAGAAATGAATCGATTTGGTTACTATGTATTAGTTATTCAAAAAACAGGGTTTAAAAAGGAATACTTTCAGAGACAGCCTGCACCCCTTCCATCCCCCTTCCCCAGATTTACCCCTGTGTACTCACCAGGGCCAGCTGGTCAAATCTGGCAAACAGCTCATTGAGAGTTTTGACAAGCTCCTGAGCGGTGCACTGTGACGACAACACTGTAAACCCCTCAATGTCTGCAAACAGAATACTGACAAAAAACAAGACCTTATTAAATAAAGTAATAGATTGAGTTTGACCAAAGCAGACACTTTTATCTTGAAAAGGTACAAACAAGATAGCTCCAGGGACTGTATTCACCAACCTTGCGAACGAAAAAAAAAATGCTTGTAAGTATGACTTATGCATCGGAACAATGACTTATACATATTATCTTGAGCAAGATAGTATGCATAAGCCAAACTTACAATGCGTAAGTCATTTTTACTTGTACGCAAGTTTGGTGAATATGGCCCCAGGACATATTTTTATCCCAGTGATACCCCCCCCCCCCCCTCCCCAGTTGTAAGCCCAAGTTTACACATCATGACTCAAGACTACAAACTATGTGTACTTCTCACCTGACATTCTCATGCCGCTGGATGTAGATTTTGTGGAACTGCTTATATTCAGATTGTCCACTTTTGATGTCATCTTTCATTTCCATGGCAACAAAACGTGGCAGAACAGACAATAACAGTCTTTCCTGTTATAGAAACAAGCACATAATATTCTGTTCAGCTGCGTTTGGATCACCTGCCATTGGGCACCATACGAGATTCTTTCATCATTTTGTCATTGAGGAAAAGACTTGGTGGTGACCACATTAATAATACTGAGTAATGATCAATTTTGAGTCACTTGCTGCAACTGTAAATCACCTGATTCTGGTTTTCTTTCTGAATTGTCAGCCTGGATTCTATACATCTCTTTGTTTCCAAGAAGGCTTGCCTCTGAGAAATCTCTGTGGGGTAGTGTGTGAATACTCCAGCTAAATTAGTGCAGACAAAGATGAACAAGTTCCCTAGCAGCTGTTGAACAAACAAAAATAACCAGTGTCACTTAAGAACCCAGAACCAACAATTTTATGATACTTTCATCTTCAAATTTCCTCAGTTCAGGGAAGTACTACACATCAACAGACACTACTTTCCATATTTTGTTTTTCATGTTAAATTTGTTCAGAGAAATGGTGGCAATAAAATTGGATAGGAAAAACATTAGCTACCAAATCGGTTTTGCTAACAAGAGACATGTGCAAATTAACACTTATTGCTAATGGAGCATAACCATGCTAAAAGCCATCCAGATAATTTATGCATGGCTTGGAATTCAAGCATTGATAAACCATTTAATGAAGTCCATTAACTAGTTCTCAGTTTAAATGCATACTTTACTTGGCATCAAAAAAGTTAGAAATTCAAACAATAACACGAACATAAAATTGACGTCCCTATTATGAAGCTTCTAAGTGTTGCAACAGGAAAAATATTTACTACACATATTTGCTTTTTATGTAATAACTTTGAAAGGTCCATTATTCAGTGTAACTAAACCTGCAGCTTTAGTTGACTGCCTTTCTTCTTTAAGCTTCAGATAATCTACAGGCATGGGAGTATAATATGAGCTTTAAAGGTATAGCCTGGATCACAGATTGAACTTGACACCTTGAGTTCCACCTGCGACGCAGGCAATTAAGGTTCATTAACAATCATTCATGTATTTTTGAGGGAAAATGTCAGTGCACACTAGTTTACTGTAGTTATTAGCCTCCTGTGCAAGTGTTCTTTGTGTGGGTTTGTCAGGCAATTTTGTCTGCAAGGAGGCTAACAAGCTAGTGGACTGCAAAAAATAATCCTAAGATCCCTGGGCTTCAAAATTGACAAATTCTATATATAACTGTGAGAAAAAACACAGTTGTTAAGATAAGGTACAGTTTCTAAATTTCACCTGTCAATCAGATCAATTTCTAAACGATACACATTACATCATTCTGTATATTATGAAACAGGCCTGTATGAAACAATATTCGCCATTGCCATTCATAACCATCAGCAGATTCTCATTATTGTTTATATTAAAAAAAAAAGGCTTTCCACCAATGATTATTTTTTTGTTTTTGAGTACAAACTTTATCACTAAATACATTAGCTACATACCAACTTAGTATATACGGTATGTTTCTCATGCAGATACTTTATATTCGATTGTTTGCTAATCATTGCTTATGGTGGATTTACTCTTGTCACTCAAATAAGCTTAACTTTGGCTTATCCTGGATTATGTTTTATCCCAGCCTATAGATAAGCTAATGGCATGGATTCAATCCCTCATACTAAATTGGAAAATGGCTAAAATTAAGAAGCATCTCAATATCTCATTCAATAAAATATACCTTCTATGGTTTTCTTTGACCAATTCCTACTCAATTCATTAATATTCAAGCCTGTTGTCTGTTGCCATGGCAAACTATATTTAATATGTACAATACTCTATGGCAAATACTGAAAAAACAAACAGTGGTATGCTGGTCAATATAAAAGGCAACAGTAAATTTTGAACTAGACTATCAGATTATAAAATAGATTATCCATAACCCAAGAGCTCTCTCTCTATATATATATATTATATATAACAGCACTGGTCAAACGTGCTTGTAAGTCAATAAAGCACACTATAACAAATAAAATATTCAACATTCCTAATTACCAGTTTTCAAACACGGCCACAACATTATGAATCATAAATGTGTCAGAATTCTTCCCATTGCATTTATGATTAGTGACACGAAATATTTTCTCTTGACCTGCAGCCATAACTTGAGAATGTTTCTTGATGGGAAGGTGAGGGGTGATTATTATGGTCAAAACTTTGATAACAGCTTATGACAATGCACTCAATAGAATATTAAGCAGGTACACATACAGCAGAGACCAGGAAAAGAATGAAAAAAAAAAAAAAAAAATCAAAAATCTTTATGTATCTTTTTATAATACTTTGAGCCCACATTCTCCGAAAATGTCACAAAACAAATATGCAATAAATTTCTGGCTGAGTAAATGTTGTCCCTTCAAAATTCTATTGTAGTTTGTTAGTCTTTTTGCATTTATTTTATTTTCCAGCTGAAAGCTGTATGCTGAAAGTCGTCAGCATCATACAGTCCAAAGGGTTTCAAGGAATCATTCTGGAGTTCATAATTTTGTTGTATCAATGGTTTTTCTGTCAGGCCAAAATAAGAAAATAATTATTGCATCCAATGTTCTGAATTTAGCAATCACTAGAGGATCTTTTTTTTTTTTTTTTCTTCTGACATTATTATTTAAAACTCAACATCAATATATAAACAATATATACCTGTCTCTACGATAAAAATCAAGGAATGTATTCAAAAATATAAAGTTCAAATTATAAACACTTGTGAAACCGTATATATTTATATTCACCAGGCTTTCCATTGGCAATGCTTAAATTATTGGCAGACCTCAACGAGAACACTATAAATAAATATGTATATAAAAGTCCCAAGTTTTATATAACACTATAACACTCACCAACCGCCAAAGATTACGATCTTCCTTGTTCATCGCAGCACTGCAGATAAGTTGAACTGTAGGAAGGAGACAACCGCCACACACCGCAATTCTCATTCGCACCGGCAACATTGTATAAGTTGTGTAGACGAAAAATACGGTCACAAACACTCCGTCCGACGTAGATACTGAATATTTCGCAGGTTCGCTGCACAAGCAGATTGTCGACACAAGCACGAACATAACGGACATTGCCAGCAAAATGTACGAGACCCATTTTAAGTGTTGCTGGGAAGATCCACTTCTATTTACAATAAAGGCCAGAACCACATACAGAAACAAGAGCACACACAGAATAATGCCTTCGACGGGAACAGTACTACCCTTCACTCTAGGGATTTCAAACGCTGCGAGGACGATCGTAAGCACAATTAGAAGTAAGATAAGCCACAACATGAACTTCTGGTTCAAACGGAATACATAGCGCTGATAAAGACTCTCCAGTTTGTCTGACTCGAAGCGCTTCGATTTGAATACTCGCGTAAACAATGACCAGTCGTCACAACACGAATCATCCCCACACAGATGTTCTCCTTTAAGAGCCTCGGGATCTTTCATCTCCATGCTTCCGCCGTTTTTGACAACTACGACTCCATCATGCCCATTTTTATCCCTTAAACTGATTTTTTTCTTGCCGGCTCGAGGATTGTTCTCCTCCACTTCAAGTCGTACTTGTGCCGCTGAGTCCGCGCTGTCCATTCTGGCTGCAGCTTTTTGCTCGTCAGTAAGCCGACCGGCTCCCTTCACATTCCTGTTTAAGTCTCCCTGAGTAGCGTCGTTAGAATCCCTTTGCTTTTCCCGTTCTTCCCAAGCCGCTCTCCTCGGTGTCGAAGCCCGCCTGTTGTTTGGTGAACGTTCGGTGTTAGCTGATGACATGCTCAATACCTTGGCGCACAAAATTAAAAATTCAATGGCCCCAAATAAGCCAAGGCGAGCCTTTCATCCAAGACCCTTTAATAAGTTACGTCCCAACAATTTTCACAGTCGTAGCAACCGTTCTTTTGAGTAAATAAAACTGAAGTAATGGAGGTCTGCCGGATCGGAAGAGAAGATATGGTCTTCGCTGGCGTGAGATGCCAAAATTCTTGTTAAGATCGATTCCACATTTACGCTTAGAGCGATTAACATGTCCATTCTTTATGTAGAAGACACCACTGCTGCTTGTGCCTCGTCATTACCACTCTGTTCATATAAAACACCTAAATATACAGCCGCTCTGGCAACCAGTGTTCTGACAAATGAGTCACGTGACCAATCTAAAAATGGACCAGATTAAAATATACTCTCAGCGAACTTCCGCTCGAAAAAAACCTGCAGCCGGTTCTTTCAAAGAATAATATCTCTGTTGGTCTAGTATTTCAGGTAAATATTTTGGTTTTATTCTATGTTTCTGCTCGATATCGGAATTTTTGTTGAGTTACATGGAGATTCTTACGCGCATGGCAACCACAGCGAACATTATCCGATCGAAGCGGCCACTAGTACAATATTGGGACTTTTTGCGAAACGCGTCTGCGTTTAATAATCACTTATATCGACCGACTCTTAGCAGTTTGAGTCTATAGTGGATCAAAAACGATCACGGTCGGCATGTGCAATCAGAGGTGCAAACGGCCCTGTGCAACACTGAGAACTGCCGTCGCGAAAGCACAGTTCTGCAAGTAGTTTTAATATTTAATAAAAACTGCACCAACTGTACACCCAAGTGTTCGTAATTGTTTCCCAATTTAATTTTTAAAATATCACATTTAAGAACTTTGATGCAGTGCGAAAAACGTTAGAGTATTACAAGGCGTGATAACGTTCGCAAAAAAGTTGAACTGTGCCATTAAATTATGACCAACCGCACAAGTAGCCGACGCAAACCTCTTGTTACTGTCATATCAACAAGAATTGCAGTCTGTTTGACAGCTACACGAGTGATCAGGTCTGTTTATCTAGCACTCCTTTTTGGCAAAATTGGTTCGAAGAATTTGCATACAGTGCGTTAATTGCCTGTCGTGAAAAACGAATTATGTTTGACGCAAAGAATACCTTTGTTTCCTTGCTAATTTCGATGCCACCCATCACATCTGAAACGTAATTTGAGGTCACTTTCAAAACACCTGGCGAAGTGCAGAGAGGATCTCTATCGTTCACGGACGCCGTGACTGCCTACAGTATTTTATAAAACACTATATGACCGCGCGCATAGTTCGTGTTGAAAACTTTGTTTTTTTTTTTGTTTTTTTTTCAATTCTTTTCATGTGAGTTCGGTTGACAAAGGATAAAAGTATAGGGGAGGTGTCATTGTCAAACTGCCCGATGGCATTGTAAAAGTGCTTGAGTCATGTCAAACATCTTTTCGTCGTCCGAGTCGTTTTCTCCTTGCAGTAAATTAAAATCAAAGACATGCGACACTGGACACAGAAGAGCCCGGACAGGATCAAGTGAGTGTCGGCGACAATTGATTGGATTCACTTGCTCTCTCGTCAAAACGGTCAGACCCTCGCAGCTGCTCATCAAAAACAACTTTATGTGTATATAAAGACAGCCCGGCTGAGTTATAGCCCTTTCAATCTGCAGGGCGCCCCATAATTTTGTTCTCACAGAGATTGAGGGCCAAGTGAACCCCGGAGCCTATTTTACTGACCGTTCAGTTAACGATGCCCACTAATAATACTTTGTTTTGTAACCGAGTTTCGGCCGTCCTCCGCGAACCATCAGTTTAAATTATTTTTGGTGCGACTGGGCTCCGAACCTGTTCTACGCTCTGAACGGTTATTATACACTCATCGTCTTTCTTCCAGGAGACTTTATTGAACATACATGCACTGACCTTAAATCACAACCTTCGGTCTCTGAGAGAGTAGGCTGTACGGCATACACTGGTTTGCTACCACCAACACAATCCACCTCTTGGGTAAACAAAGCCAGAGTCGACACGACTGCAACTGATCTGCAAGGAGATGTTCATATATAACACTGCCTGTGACGACTGTCAAATTTATCACGGTGTCTTTTCTGACAAGTTCCTTAATAACCCAACATCAAACGGAGGAATCTAGCAGATTCTCGCTTACCATATCACTACGAGCCAATTTTGAATATATTTATAGTCTTTGTGATGACTGTCTGTCACATACTTGCAATGCAAACAAGCGTTATCTTCGGTTCGAGTTCTAATAAAACAAGCCGCGAGGTTGGGATGCCACCGTTTCCCGATTACTGAGCTATGAAGATTTTCCTTCCCGAATTTCCAAAGTCATTCAATAAGAAATGCGCGAGTAATTTGGTCAGGATATCAGCCTCTGTTTCGTTGAAGCGAACATGAATCAGATGACGACAAATTTTACCTCTTCGAGTGACTAAACTGACGGAAAAAATTGAAGTGGAGCTGGTTCTGTGCCAGTGCAGTGTGAAATTGTGGTTCGCTGATTAAAAATGAAAACCGCTGCTATTTTAGCATAGTTCAATCATCGGCAAAGTGATTCTGCGGAAATTAAAAGCCTCAAATTTAACTTAGACGAATGGAAACTTTGGAAAAAAATTAATACACTGAAAAAGTTGGACCGGCATTTCCACTGATCATTATGTCGAGAAATTGATAATTATTCGGCCAAACTATCAGGTCTGTGCATGGCCAGGGGATTTTCTAAGCATACCCCATACCAGAAGTGAAGTTTAATTTCCTTGTGTATGAAATTGGTCAAAGTTATTGAGACTTTCACTCAGCTATGACACAGAGTGCAGATTGCCGGCGTGGGAATCAGTTCTGTCCGGCCGAATCGGGAAGTCACCATTAAATTCGATCGATTCTTCACACGATGAACTAAATATGTCACTATTATTTTCTATACAGCTAAACCCACACGACTAAAAAGTGTTTCATTGAACACAAAATGCCAATTGAGTTCCGGACATGTATACCGCCAAAAGAGTACAGATGCGTACCTCCTACACATAAATAGCCTTCTAGTTAACCAGACACTGAGTCTAACGCACAACAAAGTTAGCTGCCTACGCATATTTTTTTCGAACACCTGCAGCGAGCATTTTTAAATGTCCCTCGCTTACTCGTAGTTCGCGTTCGTCTACAAAATGCCGATGTTTGGGTCAACTTACTCGATATTTACTGTGTGCACTAAATAAAGTCATATTTGACGTACGAAAACTCTAAAGCCTGAGAGGAGAAACGCAGTTAATAAAAGGAATAGATAAGTATTGAAGCGAAGGCTGGATTAATCGTGGCCTCTGATTAGAATCGATTGTGCATAAAAAGATATGTCACGCATTACTCAGCTTTTCTTGCCGGCTGACACTTTTGCTCCTAAGCTCAAAATGCAGAGTCGCTCAACCTTCAATAAGCAAGTGTATGAGTGTTGTAATGATAATTTATAGTTTAATCAGGTTTCATTTGAGCAAGGTGTCAAAAGCCAAGTTCTCTATACTGTGTGATATTTTCTGGTGAGAAACTAAAGTCTCTATTGAGAGTTCCGCTCTTGTCCCTTCTGTCCATTTTAGTATATTCTGGCTCCACGTAACTCACGCCGCGAGCTCACTGGCAACGCCAAATCAACTGGGTCCCTGCAACTTCATCGTCCTAGAAAGCTCGCCATTTCTGGCCGTTGGTACTTTTCCCAGTCGTCTTAGCACTACAGAGATCTATTTAAAACTAGATTAGCCTTGAAGGGTTCAACTAGCGATCCAATTCTTAAAACGTCCT
Organism: Plumapathes pennacea; assembly: GCA_964036295.1. Taxonomy (NCBI): domain Eukaryota; kingdom Metazoa; phylum Cnidaria; class Anthozoa; order Antipatharia; family Myriopathidae; genus Plumapathes; species Plumapathes pennacea. The sequence goes on along the minus strand of OZ038464.1, from coordinate 23,274,399 downwards.
CCCAGGCTTCGAGTTTAGTCCACATTGGAGGGTCTGGGTACGAGATTGCTCAGATTTTCTCTTACTTTGGCGCAAAAAAATAATCCCAATCAGGCAGTATAAAGCCCCATGCACACGAGCAAGTTTTCTATGACAAGTTTTTTTTGCTCGTGTACATGAGAAAATTTGGGCAAATTCTCTGTGACAAATGCATTTGCTAAAAAGCTGGCGTGCTAGCTTTTTTATGACAAGGAAAACTTGTCACATGTGAAATTTGATCGTGTACACGAAAACTTGTCAAAGTTTTTCGGAAAACTTTTAGCTCTCATGTCTTCATTTGTAAGCGTGTTCGCACGGTCAAGATGGCGGCATCCACAACATTGACAACAAAGTCTTTGAATTAGCCAAATAATGCAGTTAGCCTCTTGCTGGAGGCTTTGAGATCACGTGAAAAGTTTATGGAAGTCAAAGTCAGAAGGAAAAGAAACAACGAAAATTTGTCAAAAAACTTGTGAAAAAAATAGTTACTCGACCGTATACACGGGCAAATCATTTGTCACAGAAAACTTGTCATAGAAAACTTGCTCGTGTGCATGGGGCTTAACATATATGGGCGACCTTACAGCGGCCACGCTGCTTTGATCTTTTTTGGCGGAACTGTTTAAACTACAACGCGTAGCCCGTGGGTACACTCGCTTCACATTCTAGGCGCCCGAGTGCGGCGGATATATCTGCAGCCGGGTTACGCAACGCGAGGATCATGTGCATTTTATGCTGAACCAACACGAGCATGAGCAACTGGACGAAGCGCTGACGCCGAAATAATCAGGCAGCACCTTCTGACAGTAAATCCACACGTTATTCTATTGTAGCGGTCAACAGTCTTTCTGATCAAAGGGGACCTTTTTGCGGCATATGTAGGACGGACATAACAGAAAAGACCATTACTGATAGGCGAGGTTGTCCAAGTATACATAATAGGGACTTTAAGATACAGGACGCGAGAGGACGACGGCGGTGAAACAATAAAACTAATCACAGAAGACAAAAGAAGCACGTGAATATCTGAAATTGACATGTTCTCGGGGTCGCCGTGCTCTCGCATGCGACTTCAAATGCTTCTTTTTTACGTCGCTTTCAGGACGTGGACGACGTTCGATAAAATAACGGCAGTCGTTCTTCTTAGTAGGAAACAATGAAATCAATAGAACCTAAGCAAAAACGGGACAAATTGAGCAACCTAAGAATAGGCAAAGTTACAAAGACATAGGGAAAACAGAGACACTATTTTTTGGTTCCTCGCGTTGCTGTCGCCGTCCTAGGTTTCTTAAACTCCCTAATCCTTTAAAAACAGGGGATGACCTCAGAGTAATGGTGTAGACCTCTTGGAACCATGGCATGAAAATAATTTGCAAATGTGGTACGTGGAACTCTAAATTACCATGAAATGTCATTACGGTGAATCCTCTGGAAATATTTTGGAATTTTATACAGACATGATGGTCAGATATTTAAATAGATTTCTTACTTTAGCTGCTGCCGAGTCTCAAGATTATCAAATTATAGACAGAACAACTCCGTTATCTGGCACAACAACCGGATAGGGGTGTGTATACCGGAACTCTTCAGCAGAAATAAATTTTTTTTACAATAACACGTAAGTTTCTCGCTTTGTGATTGGCTAATTTTCATGATCAATAAGAGGACAGACACATAAAAAACTGACGTCAATTTGTTAAATGGCTTGATGCACGACAATGATAACTGCTTGTCTGCTCATTTTAGGAGGGGGGGGGGGGGGGGAGGGGGGCAGGTATGCACGAAAAAGCGCTCTACGGACAAATGTATTATGAATTGATTTATGAAGTCTGATCGACATTCAATCGAATGATCAGGTGGCGTCGCTTCCCGCTAATCTCGGAAATTGAGACTGGACACCCGCGAAGAAGAAAGATAATTTTTCAAAATTGCTGAATAGGGCGGTACCAGAAATTCCTGGTATGGTGATGTGATTGGTTGTAGTTGTTGTTTTAAAACAGATTTTCAAAAATTAAGGGGCATTCTTGTTATTTTTTCTTTGCTTTTATGTTGTGGTAATGCCACGCCATTCCATTTCAATGTGCAATTACCTAGAGTTTGTGATGATAATTGGATGACAAACCTTGCGACCCAGCCACTTTTTCCTTTTGATATTCTTCCTAAAATGTGCTCTTGGACGAAAGTCAGAAACGCATATATTCTTGACTTTGGTGCCACGGTTTTTTCCTCTAAATCCGTTTCAAGTACTAATAAACGATCAAAACACATTTTCTACTTACATGAAGGAATCCCACTATAAATAATCTTTTCTGTAGTTCCCTGAGTCAAACCTCAAACTTGAGGTCACCAGCGAAGTAACCATGCCGAAGTGTAAATTGAATAAAATTAATCAATCAAATAAAATATCTCAACCAGCAGTGATCACGTTGTAGTTAACTGAAATATTTATTGCATTTATTTTGCATATTTTTAATATCCTGACGTGACGGAAATATCTTTCATAAGCAGCACACCAGGGACGCATTTATCAAAAGCGCCAAGGAAGGTTTATTGGCAACTTTGCTTTTTTTTGTTTTTGTTTTTGTTTGTTTGTTTGTTTGATTTTTGTGATCTGGAAGCCGGAATTAAAGAATTAGTCTTATCAAGTGAATTGATTTTGAAACGATTTAAAAAAGGAAAGAAAAAGAAAAAAAAAAGGCAACATTTTGCACACTAAGCACTGGCCAAACAGACTCCCAAGTCGAACCAACTCAAGCCAAGTTTGCAAAACCACTGACGGTATTCCCAAGTCAAGCCAAATGCAATAACAAAAGCTGACGGTCAATCACCTTGCGTTAACGATGAAAATCTTGGCTCGAGAAGATTAGTTTCTCTTAATTTTAAAAGTGCTATCAACCTATTTTTGTTTTGATTAATTACGTTCTTTCGTGTCGGCAACCAAATTCAGCCTTGGATTTTCCAGATGTAAACAAAAACATTGAAAAGGTGGAGAGGGCCACTTTGAGGCTGCGGGTTTGTTTCACTAGCCACATAAACAAACGCAGAATCACAAGATATGCGCTAGTGAAAGCCAATGCGACGACTAAGCAGAAAAATATCGGAATACCATAACAAGAGCACTAGAAAATAGAAAACGTTTCCATTTTCCGATCTTGTAAAAGTTCAACAAAAGTGATCACCCAAGTTACTAATAGCAGATGCAGAGTTAGCCGTGACCTGAAGCCTTGTGCCGCGATTTTGGCATACTCCTCCTTTGTGTCGTACATAAAGGTTGCACGCATGCGACTGACAATCGTAAACTAAAAATCACTTGCAAACCACAATCTTAAGTTAAAAATCACCAGACTGCATGCAACAGTCCTGTATGTGCGAGTCAAGAAGATTGCGGGCTACAGACCGCAAGTCAGGTACCTACTGGACAGCGGTTTGTTCTACGGGGGGCGGTGAATAAATTTACCAACAAATGTGATAAAATCTTCCGAAGCCTTTGCCGCCATCCTGGGTAGCCTTCTATTTGTCTGCAGCACTTTCACTTTGAACCCGGCGAGTTACTTTAACCCCTGTCAGCTCGTTTTCCTTGCTGTTGTTGACGAAGCCTCATGCATTATTGATAGCAGTCGTATGTTCGAGCTTTGAGAAGAGGGCGAAGGTTTTCAGAATTCACAATCATCAGTCAAGTATGTTTCGGATTCATAGTCACTCGATTACAAAATGTTACTGCAGTTACAAGACGTTCAATTCAAAACCTCGCCATTGGGTTATTCCCTCTGCTGTGCCAACACTAAAGTACTGATATCAGTCTAAAAATAAATTCGAAATAAACAAACTGCACCAGGACAGCATGGGACCTACAGTTTTCTTCGTCCCAAACAAAATAAATAAAAACTGATTTGACCAATGGACACATTTGATTCTGGCAATTCCTCTTTTTTCCCGTGTTTCCCCCTCTTTTTATCTTCTTTTCTGTTTTGCAGCTCAAAACCTCGGCAATAGATTATTTCGAATCAGGCATTAATTCACACTTGTTTTGTTGCTTCAAAGTCCCCTTGGTAAACATTACCTGTTCGGTCGTAAAGTATATTCACAATTGGCTTTCTAGAAGCTTTCACGAGGCCCACCCATGAAGGAATAGAATTCTTTCGAAGCTTTCTAACACGCCATCTTAATTAAAGTTTCAGCTGACAGTTTTGAGCAGTAAAAATACCCAACCGTACAGGTACAAATCATGTTCAACCACTAACGGATGGGCTGCTCGACCGCTCGACGTCCTGATTTATGTCAGTTCTCAGCGATACGACGGAGTCGACTTAAAAATACATGTTCTTCGAGTTAACTTAACGATTTCTACAGCTGTAAACGTGAATAGCCACCGTTTAGGTCCCACTTTCTCCCTCTGGATACAAAAGAAGTTGACGGATGCCAATATCAATGTATTTTCCGTTGCCCATTGAAATTTTGATCCATAAAGTAGAGAGCAAGTTTCAACACGGCACTTATCAACATTATACTCACTTGGTGAGTCCTTGATTCCAGACGAGTCCTGTTGGTCGTTTGCCGAAAGATTTTTACTCAATTCGGAAGCCCTGGCCTGAATCTTCGATTATTCCCACCAGCACATCATACATAATGAATACAAACTTGTTATCATTTTTACAGGCGAGACAAATTTGAATATGAAAGGCCGACTGTTCGCATTCAAAACGCTAACCCATGCTCATTACATTGTCAATTTTTATCGCATCTTGTTTTGACGAACCATGCAATTGGCTAGTTAACAGTTGCTGGTAGCAACGGCATGTGAAAGAAGGTAATTTAGCTGTGAAAAGATCACCACTTTCGATTTGACGTCTCCGCTCGTCGAGTTGTCGACATATTGATATCAATGACAGGATGTTGTACATATCGCCATTAAAACTAAACGGAGAAGACGAAAGCTATATTATCGTTTTTAAATAATATTTGACTTTCAAGACTCTTTTTAATCGTTGCTTTTAAAATTAATTGATTTCGTTTTCTCGAAGCTTTCCAAAAAATCTGCATACTGAAAGCCAAGATCGACCAAGAGTCGATAATAAGCTTTCTTTTTTCTCGATTAACTTTAGACCAACTTTACAATTCACAGCTTTAAGTCTGTCCATGGGGCTAATATTGGTGTTAAAGGTGATAAACTTGGCATATCGGTCGAAGTAATGGCATAAATATCGTATCAGAACTAAAAATTGACCATGTAAGTCACCCGCGGATCATCAATTGCCAGTGCCCAAATATGGTGATCAAGTGATTGATTTTATTAAATCTATTTTTTTGCTGAAGGTTGTATCACTTTGTACGAGTTTATCTCGTCTGGTTTCGATTTCAACACAATCTCACTTTGGAGGAGCCAAAGTACGTTGATTTCGATTACATATTTATGCCATGTTTCAACCTACAAAATTAAGCAACGGCATTGCTACCAAATTTTAAGTTTCATCTAATTTGAAAAATTTGTCAAAGGGGTCAGACTGTTTTAATTAACGAGTGTTTACAATATTACTTTCACGACAACAGGGTCTTTGTGCTTTTTATATATAAGCTTTTAAGCATTTCTCAACAGGTAATGGGTACAAAAGTAAGCCGCCGGAACTTTGTTTAGCTCAGACGCAAATTAAAAATTCCACATTGTAATTTCTACTGATTACTTTTCCCCTTATCTGTCTTAGTACCGCAAGCAGATAAAAGGATTTGCCAAAGCCAACGAATTTTAAAAGGCGGATCTATGTATGATGATACCAGTTCTCATTGGCGCAAGCCGTATTTATCACAAGTTGGCCAAGACCATTAACCTTTTGAATTTTTAACGAAAAAGAGCTTTAAACTTCTTCCTCGAATAGTGTAATGAGGTATTTTCTTATTGTCGGACCCATCTCTCGCACGACGCCATCAAAAAAGAAAGGAACTGAGAGCAGATGTTTTGCAGTCAAATGAACCTGCTTTGTTGCACCGGAAAGGAACCCCCACACAGTGAAACGACTTCAGTTTAGTACTTGGATTTAGGTAAAAATAGTTCCGGCAAAATATCCTACCTGCTATTGTAAAAAAAGACAAACATCCAAGTGTTACACTGGTTGATTTCTTCGCGGTACAAAGTTGCGCTATCTTTAAAGATTGTTCAGGTGTAACACCCAATTCCTAGTCTAAAAAATTCACTACATTTCTATTCTAATGCTTTTCTATTCTAATACAATATCGAAAACTCGGGATGGTTAAAATGTGAAGCTAATCGTGAGTAAGAACTACTGAATACCCTTGGCTACAACAGTCGAGCAGTCTTTTCGTGTTCCGTGGAGCGTTTTTCTTCCATTGCCAGACTTTCCAAAGTTTCCTCCTCTGGCAGAAACAACAGCAGCTTCAAGCGCTGTGCAAATAAATAAATAGATTTAAACAAACAAAAGAAACGAGAGAAAATCTAAAGATGGACAAGAGAAACCTACAATACACGGAATGGAAAGAGAGAGCAAACATAATGTTTCTTAAACACAGACTTACTTCAGTTATGAGAGCCGACAGAGAAACGTCAAAGGTGAAAAGACAAAAGGTAAAAGAAGATGAGAGAGAGAGAAAATAAAGGAGTAAAGTGGAAAGGTAAAAGAAGAAAAGTGAAGTGTAAAAAAAAAAAAAAAAAAAAAAGAGCAAGCATAGCGGAATGACGTGAAACTAGTTTCGAACCTCACTAAGAGTTCGTCCGTTTCCTCGGGACAAGTAGGTCTGCACAATCTTAGAGACAGCAACACCAGGAATAAGCAACATGGAGGCAAGAGCGATCAGCCAGCCAATAGCTTCGCCCCATGCAGGGTACACATAATCTTCATACTTGATGCGGGTATGCTTGATCAAGCTGAACAGAAATATGACCTGAAGAGAGGCAAAGGGTTACTAATGCAGTCCTCAACAAAAGAGACACGACGCGAAGAAACGACTATGAACTGTCGCAACTATCATTTCTCTGCTATGGTTTGTGATTCGATGCGTTGCACGATGCATACCTGCTAGTGCGAAGTGTCGTGACGTGGTAAAGTGTCACATCATGACGTCGTAACATGACGTAAAGTAACATATCATGACGTCGTAACGTGATGTGACGTGTCATGACGCGAGTAACGTGTAACATGTTGTGACGTTAAGGACGCATTATGACGTTCGTAAGTGATGTGACGTGTCATGACGTGTGTTATGTGATGTGACGTGTCATGACGTGATGTTATGTGATGTGACGTGTTGCGTCGAGTCGCCTTGCAAACCATCAATCTCAACAACTCCAAGAGTGTGCCATTTCACGCTCTCCTTATCATTCATACAAACTTTCTTACGACAGTTTCATATTGAAGTTGATCAGGCTGAGTTTTCAGTTTACTCACCACTACAATAAGTGGAGTGATGAATTTCCAGCAGATAATCCACCACTTGGACACACGTTTGCCGGTTACTGCATCAATATCTCTTGCAAAACGCTCAGCTCCTGTGAAAATCAAGGAAAACAAATACAGTACCTCAGTTCACAGGCGCTAAACAAGTGTACGAAAAACATCACCAGAGGCCGATAGTACACGATGCGATTTTTGTTTTCGATTTTTGCATGCGACACATATTATGACAGGAATTGTATGTCGTAGGGGCACACAAGTTGATAAACAGTTTCTCAAGGTTGCGCGAGCATCCAAGCTTGACAGGTCACAGCCCAGCGGCCTGGGTGTGCAGACGCGATGTTTGATTTTGTGCTACTTAATAAAGGAAATAAAAAACGGAAAGTGCGCTTGAAATCTTCCATCAGTTTCTAATGCTTGCCTCCACAATGATCTCTGACTGGCAAATTGAGGCAATCCACAGGATCAAAAACATAGTTCTGCGGTGTTCGCGGCTGTTGGCGAATGTTCCTCCTCCCTTCCCCCACCACACCCAACTCCTACATCCCTCTCAATATTCCTCTTCACGGAAATGGGGGAGAACACTGTGAGTGGAACTTCTTTTACCGTAGAACCAGGAGACTGTCACTAGCTCGCACATGACAATCAGCAACAGGGAAATACCGGCCGAGAAGGAGTCGAACAGGTTGAAGACATAAATGCCACCCTTCAGAAGAAAACAGATGATATAAAATTGCTTTAAATTTCTGCTTGAAAGCTCTATAATTAACCATTTCACTCCTGACTGATCAACTTAATTTTTTCTTTGGTTTCTCAACACAGATCTTGGCATTTGATAGCTTGTTCAGACGAAGACTAGTTGAACCATCAATTCTCACTGTATCATGCTATGTTCTTTTCTCGAATGGTTGAGAGAATTTATATTTTCAGCTCAGAAGTGAAGGGTTAGTCTTCCTACAAAGAGACGTCCCGCTGTTGAGTTGAAGGTTTTCAGGTTTCTCGCTTATACAAGGTATACAACACGATGGAATATATGACTTACGTGTGTCACACACGCCAGTCCAGGGAGGAAAAGCAATATGCACACGACTAATATCACCAGCTCTCGGTGGCGTCCCAGGGTACTTCGGAAATGTTCGATAAGACACGCGCCAATGATCTCCACCTGGCCAAACTGGAACAACAGGTTTTTGTTAAACGCATGTAGATTACACGTGCAGTGCAAAAGCCGATTGCAAATAGAGAAGCGTAGGGGGAAAATAAAAGAAATTAGTATATACCACACAAATGAATAGTGCTTTTCGCGCGCTCTGATTGGCTCCTCAATCTCGGAATATCAAGTACTATTCACCTCCCGGCGGCTTCCGGTAAAACAAAATGGCGCGCGAACCCAGTTTTTGCCCACTTTTGTCGGAAATAAAATAGCTATTTGGGAGTTGGCTATTATACTGTGTGGTATATACTAAAACAATTATTTCACGACTTCACATTTTCGAGTGCAAATAAAGACCAAAACGAGTGCAAAGATGAGAGCGTATTGCACTCGTCAGGAGCCAGATCAACTGGTTTATTAGCTTACGTGATCAATTTTCGCAAGCAAAGTTTAAGAACGCGTCATTTTTTGTTCCATTTTGCGCGCGGCGAGAACGTTTGCCCTGCTTCGTTTGTCGTATAATAAACAATTTATTACACAAAAAGTCGTGAAATACGGCTGTATTTTTACTCGCCTGAAGCAGGCTCGAAAAAATGTCAAAACAGCTTGGCCGCTGTAAGGTCGCCCATATATGTTATACTGCCTGATTGGGATTAATTTTTTGCACCAAAGTAAGAGAAAATCGGTTGTGCCTAAATCGTACCAACGGGAAGGACAGCCGCGCAAGACTGAAAACGAGTTTAGACCCGATCGCCTCACTACCGAGAATCGGACGATGTCGGTAAATCCAAGATGGCTGTTTTCTGTGTATTTCATCGAACGATGAAATGAACAAGCCTTATTGAGTTAAGTGAAATAACATCGCTTCTTTTCATCATAGTTCAGACAATTATAATACATATTGAACCTCGTGGCGAACTAAACTGTAGAAAATGTGACGTGTCCTTCCCGCTGGTACGCTTTCTTTGGATCGTACCAGCTGGAAGGACAGAGTGAAATAACTCAATTACTTCACAGGCTGTTAGAAAGACTATCGTCTTATAAAAGAAGAGATAGAAACACTTCGTGGAGTGGGCGACCTTAAAAACCGACTCGTAAAAATACTCCGCCGTATTGCACTCCTTCCCGTGTAACAACCTCTTTATACAGAACGAAGATACGAAAGAAAGCCACAGGAAGAGAAATAGGAAAAGAGAACTAAGCTCAAGGTGACACAGACAGAGAAATGAACACAGGGACTCACAGACAGCGAAAGACAAGGACGGGCATAAGAAAGATGACACGGACAAACAGACAGAGAGCAAAATGAGACAGACAAGACAAGGTGAGACAGACACCCGGTTAGTCTCCTGCGCAGCCACTCGGACCTTTTTCGCGCGAATGTTGGGCTTTGAACACATCGCGTGAAAGAGGTCCGAGTGGCTGCGGAGCACCCAGTAGACGAAGACAAAAGCAGACAGACAGACAAACACGAAGGCAGAGCCATGAGAGGCAAAGAAGAAGACAGACTGAGAAAAGAGTACTGGACAGCCACACGCATAGAAGAACAGCAAACATGCATGTACTGTATGTACTGTTAATTTCATGTACGCGGGAATTCACAATTTCTGTCGTGTTCGCCCACCTGGCTGTCAATCCCCAACATGATCAACATGAAAAAGAAAAGCACGGACCACAGCTGAGGAACCGGCAGTTGCGCCAGAGCCGCGGGGTACGCAATGAACACCAAACCTGGGCCTGCCGAGAATAGAACAGCCAAATGATGACGTCACAACAAATGTATTATAAAAACTTGGACCGGACAAATTTTCTTCGAGATCCAACTTACCTTGAGAAGCAATATCTGCAACGCTTTTTCCCTGCTGGCCGGCGATGAAGCCGAGAATGGAGAAAATGACAAAGCCGGCGAACACGCTCGTCAGGCAGTTGCTTACGGACACGATCAGCGCATCTCTTCCGGGATAAAAAATAAAAAGAGAAAAAAGAGGAAAGTTGCGGAATCCGTTAGCAGTTGTTAAGAAGTTTCACTGACTAACGTTTTGAGCGTTAGCCCTTCGTTAAAGCGACAAAGGGCTACGGCTCGAGCCTTTTTCACCCACTTGATGACATTGTTGTTCCTTGGGTTGTAGCTGGCAAACGTTAGAGTAACACCAAGTCCCATGGCAAGAGAGTACAGGATTTGAGAGGCTGCATCAATCCACACCTAGAAACAACAAGCAGAAAATCCAGGAGTTCAGGATGTGATTGGAAGGCCAGCCAACTAAACAAACCGCGAACTACACACTGACCCTCGGATCCAGTAGACGTTCAAAGTCAGGAACAAGGTAGTAGATGATGCCATCACTTGCCCCAGGCAGCGTGACTCCACGAAAAAACAGAATCACCAATACAACGTACGGTGCTGTGGCAGTGACGTACACGATCTGCGAAAAATACGGTGAACACTTACTATTATACTGAGAGCGATACCGTAAATCCCGGGGGGGGGAGGGGGGTACTCAATAGGAATTTGGGTAGGGGTGTTCCGCTGACTCTATAAAACCCTGACCCTATTCAAGACACAAAAACGGAAATTTTGCTACCCTGTCTAAGACAAAGTGCTCTAATTTGATACCCTGTTCAAGACTAAGTTTAGATAAGTTAGCCTGCGTTGCACGCGTTTCCACTGGAACATATGAAGAAATCACGCGAAAATGACGAGAGCAAAAATGTGGTTGAGGGGGGAGGGGAAGAGGAGAAAATCTTCAGAAAATAACCTTGTTTAAGACACAAAAATGTGAAATTTGATACCCTGTTTAAGACAGAAGACCCTGAAAATGATACCCTATCAGGCGGAACATCCCTATATAGGAAATATATGGGAGTACCCCCGGGCCGTAAATGCTCTAATAAGCCCCGGGGGGCTTATTTAACTAGAAATACGATAATTGCCCCCTCGCCCTGTAGGTGGTTGTCGGGATCCGGGATTTTTCTCTATTTTCCGCTAGATGATTATTAATCTTTTGCTGTACAGCGCAACGTCACCAGTCGGCCAGCCGCTAAAAAATATTTGCCGCACGGCAGGGTGGGTGAGACTACGTGCACAGTGATGCGTTTTCAAGTGTTCGTAGACAAGCTAAACTCCATATTTTCAAATTGAAAGGCCAGATTCATATCATTTACCATCTCAAGTGCCTATTTTCTGGGTTCAAGTTGGACTGAGAGACCAAAAACTTTTGGTTGAATCTAACCCCAGGAGCCTGGATCTAACATCATTTTTTCATACTTTCACCTGTACAAATTAACTGAACAAACACCTCTTTATAATAGTCATACCTTCACCAAGTCTGTTTCATAAATACGGCCCATATTTTTGGCCACTCAGAATGAATGGAGCTCTGGTGTAGCATTTTGGAGCTCAAAGTCAACAGCATGAAAATGGTGGGAGTGGGGAGGGGGCTTATTTTAAAAAATGACCTAGTAGATGGGAAGGGGGGGGGGAAGGGAGGGGCTGATAAGAGCATTTACTGTACCCAAGACAAATTTATGGAACTCCATGACTGATATGTGTGTGCGTCCACATGCAGGTGTATTAGTTCTTACATGTCTGTGTGTGGGTGTGTCCGTGTTTCCGTGTGTGTTTGCCTTCAAAACACTGTTACACCAACCTTGCCAGTGGTTCGAACACCTTTCCATATGCAAAAATAGATTATAATCCATGCCACTAGCAAACAAACAGCTAAAGGAGCATCCACTGGCCCTGGTTCATCAAGACCACTAGTCACTTTCAACACCTCCTTCCTGCAGCGAGATCACAATGTTTCTTCAGATTCTCTCTCTGCTGTGTCTTTCAGCTGGACTATTAGTGTACCAGTTTGTCTGGTTTTGTCTGTCTGTCAGCCTTTTGTCCCAAGTCCTCCTTGACCTTTCAACCACCTATGCTTGCCCCAAACTCCTAGATCTGCTCAAAAAGGTAAAATGTAATAAGGTAGTGCTTATGTATACTTACACAAGGAACTCTCTAGCTGAGGATACTCCTGTGGCATTTGGGTTGGATGCATTGTGCACATAACACTCAGCTGTATTCCAGCTGTGGTCACACCCTACCCAAGGAATGTCGGCCTTGAATGCGTTGTAGAAAAACAGCAACGACCATGCCATGATCACATTGTAGTAGATAGACACCAGAAAGGATATTGCTATGCTGGCATAACCAATTCCTGGCATAAAGGTAAACACATAAAACCTGGTCAAACTGTTGGGTAATTTAGAAATTATGTTCATAACCACAACTGCATGTACACCTGTCTACATACCTCAGTTAACATAATTTATTACAGACAGATCAACAGTGATGGCCATGATATTTAGAAAAGATTCATACCAGCAACTAAACTTCTGAGCAGTTACACATTCCAGTGGAACCAGTCCATACCTGAAAGCAGTGGGCTGATCTTGTTCCAAGCATAGACTGGTTCAGATTGAGTCAGCTGTCCGACACTGAGCTCCAACACAAATGTTGGTATACCACCCAAAAATAGGAACAGTAAGTAAGGTAGCAGAAAAGCCCCTGGAAATAAAACAACAAAAAACCTATCTAGAGAGCTTTCTTACAGCCAGATGTGCTGTCTTGATATATTTCTTAGTATTTTTAGGGTACTAAAACTCCTGTTTTTCCATTGGTAAATGTTAAGAGACACCCAGCTGATGATTCCAAGTTGCAATCTAAAAAGTTCTTCTACCAATGCTCTATAACAGGTCAAACAAAATAATGTTGTGGCCTTGGTGCACTAGTGCATGTACACACAGGAGTCTTCAAAAAGGTACTAATATATTATTGCCTGGTCCTGCTAACCTACTGCATAATGATGTTTGGGTCAAATCCCCTCCATCTACAAGCAAGGACCCTCCTTTCACAGCATGGGTAGCTCTCACGAGTGGATGTTAGCAGGGAATTCAAAGGAATATATCTGCACTTTATTAGTGAAAATTACAAACTGACTAATGCACTGAAAAGTTATGTTGCTTCTGTGCAGGGATAGATCCAGGAGAAAATCTGGCAGGTTTCCAAAAGGTGCTCGCTGCTAGGAGGGTCTGGGGGTATGCTCCCCTGGAAAAAGCTCAAGACTTGGCTCTCTAATATGCCGTTTCCTGCTGTTTCCAGAGGATGAGAATGTTTCTTAGAACTGATTTGATCAGATTCTGTAAACCGGTGTAAACCAGTCTGGATTTGCCCCTGCTGTGGAATCCTTTTTGAGTATAGTAAAATAAACAAACAACAAAACAACTACCTCCAAATGAGGTGATCTAATCTCATAAATAATGACCTGTAAAACATCCAAAACAACAAAACAAAACAACACACATTGTGCATTTGGGAAGTGATACACATTTAGGCAAAGCATAACTTGCTAAATATACCCCTAACATTGTGTAAATTCCTGAACCATATTCTGACAACAATAAAAAAAATAATTTATGAGCACATTGATAAATGATCCAGCCAAACAACTTCTTGTTGGTGGAATTGTGGGGACACAAAATAGCTGACAACAAAAATTTTGCAACATGCAAAAATAGAATAATATTGTGAATTTGATCATCGCAGTGAGTGAAGCAACTTATTTAAGCAGTTGCCATATGAGCCTGGAAAAAATCCGGGCTTCAACGGGAATCGAACCCATGACCTTCACAAGGTCAAGTGTCTGGTTCGATTTATACCCGTCATAGTGATATGACTGATATGATGTATATATGATAAACTCATATATATATTCCTATCCGCAGTTCATATATATGAGTTTATCACACATCACATCATGCAAAAAATAGCTTGCATTGAGACATAGCACTGCGGAAGATTGATATATGCACTCGCGCAAGCTGAACATACTACGCACAGCGCGGTGAAATATCAGCATTCCTACTTAGTATAAACTACTCAGACAAAGAGTTCTATGTTTTCGACGAAACCGGTCAGATGCATGGCTAAACGGCATTTGAAGTATCCGAAACGCACCAACGTACGCGTATGGAAGCGACTGTCGTTTTCTTCGTTTTGCGATGCGCCCGAAATCTGTAATGTGGGGGAATTTCTGTAGTTCTGGCCGTGCACAAACAGAAGTCTTAACGAACAAGGCTTAAAAAGCGTGACCCCTGGAGGGCCCTGGAGAATATACAGGCGGCTGGATGTTTTGATGCGCTGTTGTGGAACCAAACGAATAATTGCAAAAGAGTATGTGGAATGCAAAGACTTCGATGCGCGAGAAAGGGTAGAAACAAGCCCAAAACTTGTATAGAATCAGTGTCTGTGATGTGTACATTACGAAAGAATGTCTTTGCTGACATTTGCATTGGAAAAAGGTCCTGCATATGCAACAGATGCAATCCATACCTCCTCCGTTTTTGAAGCACATGTATGGAAAACGCCAAAGGTTACCGTAACCAACACAGAAGCCAATACAAGCGAAGAGAAACTCGATCTTTCTGTCCCATTTTTCTCTCTTCGGCGCTTCCCCTGCATCCATGATGGCTCTAAGTTTGCCGCTCACTCGACACCGCACGCGGCCCCAGGACAAATGAGTCACGTGTCTCCTCCCCACCTAGCCGGATTCCTCTCCCAGGGGAAATGTCGTCCCAGCTTTCAGCGAAAATGGCCCACGAGCCACGGTAGACACCACAAACAAAACAGCGGGTTCGCAGGGACATATATTTGCTTAACTTAAGCAGGAGTCCATAACACTCCTGACAGTAAATGAAAAAGTTTCTGCCAAAGGTAGCGAAAATTCATCTTGGACTTAAATTAAAACTAACTCTGCAAACAACGATAGACGAAGTCTGAGCTCGGCCGGGCCGAGAGGATATCTGCGAACTGCCAGTTGCCTCGACTACTTTCGACGCGGCCTAAAATCAATTGCAAATCCCGTCGCGAATGCTAACTAAAGTTGTTTTGACGGCTTTCAGTCAAGTGGAACATCAGGCCTCTTGTTTTCAATCCCGTTAAAGTCTTTCCTGCTGTAAAACTAGAAGGAAACAGAAGAAAATAATTAAGTACGTCAGTGGTCAGATGGAAACTATACCGACCATCTTTTGCCTAAAGTGCCCCTTACCTTCACATTCTCATTGTACTTGACTCGTTGCCAAGGATAAGGGTTGTTCTTCCTGTCCCAGCTGGAGGAAAAAATCAATAAGGGTTTCCATTACAATTCAAGTATTGACTGAGCACAAAACCCGAAACAAATAGTTTGTGCCAAGATAATTACTGGATTTAGTTTTATCATTTTTTAAAAGATGTCTCAGTTTTACTACAACATATAAAACTGAAACACAACTCGCAAAACGGGCCAAGGCGCACAATCTTCACATCACATGAAATTTTCCTAACGTTGCGCTTCTTCTCGTTGATTAACGCCCGGGCTGCGCTTTCGCCCTGGGTGACATATAGAAGTGTTACGGAGCAGTTTTACGCAAAAGGAAGGCACTTTGAAACTTTTGAAATCTAGTTTTGCCAGCTGCTCAGATCTAAGTGTGAACTCTGCTTGTGATGAAGTGAACAGAATATGAAATGAGTAGACAGGTCCAGAGGTCCAGAGGTGTAATATATATATCCTGTAGACTTTGTTCTTTGTCCAGCCGGACTTGACTTGTCCAACTACTATTGGTTAAGAGCATTATTAGTATTCGCGTCCTTTCATCTGACGGGGAGTTTTGCCTGAGAGTCGGTTGGTGAAGGTCTTCGGACCAAAATAAACGACAACGAGTCCTGATTGCTAGTCCTGATCTACTCAATATAAAAGATCCCGGACTGTGACAAGGCACCTCTCGCAAGAAGCTAATTCCTCCCTGCAAGGCCTTGTTACACAAGTTCTAACAACCACTGAAGAAAATAAGTGTACCAAAGTGAAAGGGTCGTTCATTAAATAATAGGATAGATGAGAAATGAACCATTACATACGCGGCATCTGGGTTTCGGGTTGCTGAACGGATGAGACAATACACAGCACCTGTACAACCTGCACTGACTGTCGCAAACAGTGGAATTAACTGCAAGGAAAGGCAGGCGAGTGAAACGTTATCCGAGCGTCAGTTTAATTCGAATGACTCACGCTAATCCCCGTTTTCACCTCCCCCCCCGGGGGGTACTCCCATATATTTCCTATACAGGGATGTTCCGACCAATAGGGTATCATTTTCAGGGTCTTCTGTCTTAAACATGGTATCAAAATTTACATTTTCGTGTCTTAAACAGGGTTATTTTCCGAAGATTTTCTTCTCTTCCCCTCCCCCCTCAACCATATTTTTGCTCTCGCCATTTTCGCGCGATTTCTTCGCCTGTTCCAGTGGAAACGCGTGCAACACAGGCTAACTTATCTAAACTTAGTCTTGAACAGGGTATGAAATTAGAGCACTTTGACTTAGACAGGGTAGCAAAATTTCCGTTTTTGTGTCTTGAATAGGGTCAGGGTTTTATAGAGTCAGCGGAACCCCCCTACCCAAATTCCTATTGAGTACCCCCCCCCCCCCCCCCGGGGTTTTCACATTAGTTTTTGTGGTCATGGATTTTATCTGGACGTAGATTTCATACGTCCTGGAAATTGATGTCGGACCAGAAGTCGTGTTGACTGGGAATTTACAGTTTAAAGTGTTAGAATCTAGGATACCACCCCGCCTTTAAAAACAATAAAATTAGACGGCAGAATATGAGCTTGACAGAGTCATTAAAAATCATACACTGTGAAAAGAAGCAGCTTGTTGGTGATAACTAGATCTTTAGCATTCGCAGGTGTAAAAAAGGGTCGCATGAAATTCGCTTCAACTGTCGGGAAAACCATAAAGAAACGCGATCTTTTTATGCAGGTGCACGAGTAAACGGTTGGCACTGTATTTGATAAAATAGCTGAATTAACAAATTGACGTCAGTTTTTTATGTGTCTGTCCTCTTATTGATCATGAAACGCGTCATAACATTGTCAAAAAGTTGTGGATCCACGAGGCGCTTCGCCGAGTGGATCCGCAACTTTTTGACAATGTTATGACGCGTTTCATGATCAATAAGAGGACAGACACATAAAAAACTGGCGTCAATTTGTTTTTTACAATAACAAAACTCAAGCGACGACGCGGGGAAAACACGCAAGAAAACTGGATTTTGTTCGATTTGACCGAAATGTTGTCAACAACTTTTCCCGCTTTCTAATTGGTCGACGTTGAAATTCAAGACATTTCATTGGCCAAAAAGTGACAGTTTGACGTGAGCATTTCGCGCGTGCAAAATAAAATTTTGTCAAAGAAGTTGGAAAGAAATGAAACTAGACGCTTTTCTGCTGCGGTTTTCTCGACAATTTCAAGACAAAGCTCAAGGAAATTCGCCTCTGAACACTTCTGGTTCTCTACTTCAAATGCCGAATGTCGCTTTTGCAAGAACTGAGGTAAAATTGAAGCTGAATTCACCTTCTTCGTCCAAATCACTGTCGTCAGCACTCGATTTTATGTGTCTGTCCTCTTATTGATAATGAAAATTAGCCAATCACAAAGCGAGAAACTGACGTGTTATTGTAAAAACGACTATCGAAGACGAAATTTATTGCCAGACAATATAACACCGTATACTGACAACTTACGGGTTTTGCATTCTTTTGACCGGGTACTACACTGCCTGAAATTGGCGGCTGATCGATTGTCAAAGGCGACAACTCCTCCGTCATGATTACGAGCGAAGTGTTGCCCAGTGTATTTTTGTTCCCAAACTATTCATCTCGTCCGAGCAGACTTGGCAATTATATATTCATCACTGTAAGACTAACATATTTAAGTATTGTCATACCTACCTCAGGATACCTCCTGAAAAATACAAGAGCCATATTTACATCTAACGAAGTAGTTCGATCGAGTCGACCAAAGTGGCAAAGTGTTTTGATTTTCAAGGCGTATCTCGGGGGCTAAATATATACAATCCCACTTAATCAGGAATGCGTTACATAATTAAAACGGAAAACTTTACTTTGTCTAAGTCAACTCCCAAACATTGCAGGGTTAATATTTACATTGGCATGTAAGAGGAACTAATCTGTCGACTAACGAAGAAGCGGATAAGAACTAAGACGTGAGCTCGCGCACGTTTTACTCATTTCGACTGACGCTATCTCACTGCTCGTTTCAAAGCTGTTCCACAGTCACCCGGTTTAACACGGTTTAACAGACTCTCGACTGTCCTTATATATCTGGCCGTTGTACAGATACACGAATTATGCCCAGTTCTAATGTGATGTGTTTTCTTGCACGTCTGCTAATTCCGGTTATTATTGGAAAATGAAACTGAAAACTACTACCCCGATCAATACTTGTGGTAAGGGCGATGAAACGGCAGGCAGTCGTTCTTCTTTTTCTTTACCTTTTTTTTTTTCTGTTACTAAGAAAACCAGATACGACGATGTGATATTTGCTTATCCAGTTTTCTTGGCTTCTCACCAAAAAAAAAAAAAAAAAAAAAGAAAAAAAAAAGGAGCTTGTAAAAAATATAATTCTAGTATAGGTAAAGCGCATTGTTTAAGCATTGTTCGGGGTCCTACACAAGTGCGCAAGTTATAAGAAGCTTTCAGGGAAAAAGAAATACATGCGCGGCGCACCTTATGAACCAGAAACACTTGATTTTCAACATGACTATATAACGAATAGCACGAGGGAATTGAACAATCACGAGTAATATAAGAACAGCCACGATGAATACGGAAGTATACTCGATTAACAGTCATGAACAACATACGAACAAGCAAGAGTATTAAAACGTGCCAACAGGCACGAGTAACGTACGAATAGTCACGAGTAACATGCGAACAGGCACGAGTAACGTACGAATACTCACGAGTAACATGCGAACAGGCACGATTTCCATCAGCTGAAGGAGTGTCGTCATTTGTAGATATCACACGTCAGTGCACTCGAAGAATAATAAATTAACGCGAATATATGCACTTGGCTGTTAGTATTGAGTTGAAGCGCACTCAGCTGTGAGAAATAATCTCCCAGCAAAAAATTACAGTAACATGACTCATAATGTATAATTAAAATATGATAAAATATAGAACGAGACATAAATCATGCCTTTTTCCCCGGGCTAATATTTTTTTAGTTGCGTCTGACAATTAAATAACTTCAATAAGAGCCGGCTACGAAACTCTGCCGGGAAGTTCAGTGATGTGCGGAATTGTTCATTCCAGTTCAAAATTTAGCTCTTTGGCAAGGCGCCAGCTCCACCAAAACATAAACAAAACGAAGTCCCTGGGACGGAATAAAGAGCACCCGCTGCCTTCATGCGTCGGTCGAAAAAGGCGCGAGTAACGCCAAAAAACGCGACATAAAAATGTGTCTGCATCCAGTCATTTCAAGAAACGAAATTTTGTGGTCTTGTAGCAGTCTCCAATTAAAGGCAATCCTACCGCAGCTGCGTCAGACAGTTGACGTCCATTAACTACATACGTTTTCGGTTTTACTGCTTTTCCTTGAGCGAGAAAGAAGACAAGACTTGGCCGGTGACTATAAAGCGCATGTGAAAGCAGTACTCGCGTCCCTTCAGCGTTCGTTTTCTCACAGTTTCTCAGTTATGACCGCGAGGTTTCGTTGTTATCTCACGAACCTTTTGGGTCTCTCTATTAATTTACTCCACATACATCTACTGATGCTACGAAGAGCATGAGCAGTATCGCCAATTGTTGTCGGTTTGCACACAAAAAACTGTCAAAAAGAACTTACTCTTCAAAAGTCACTTCAGCCTTGGACTCAAATTTTATGTTGCAACAAATCCCAACCTGTTATTATGTTCTGTATTAGCTGATGTTCGACGCTTGTTTAGTTTATTCCTAGTTTTAAACGACATTCCTTACCTCTGGATACCTCCTGAAGAAAACGAAAGCCATGTCCAGCAGAGTCGACCAAAAGTGACAGGCACGATCAGAGTGGCGGACTCAGTTAATAGATGCGCACATTAAAACGGAAACTTTGCTTAGCATATGCACCATACACTAGCTGTGCAGACTCAATTAGATTTACAAAGTGAGATGCAGCATTCTGAGCTCAAGACATGATTTCGTTGATAAGACTGGTACGTCGTCATTCTCACCAGTTAAAGAGGTAAGATTTAAAACAAAATAAAATGCACAGGTGACATTATTTTCCTTCTCATAACTTCATTTATTTTCATTATGTTCGAGTATGGCCATCAGCTGTGACGTCAGATCAGTTGGCTCCAGTCTCCTGGCCCGCAAACAGTCCGTACTTTTCTTCGACAGATTGCCACGTGGTCTTACCACGTATGAGGTCATGGACGAGCCGGGGCAAATCGTCGATCTGGAAGGACGAAAACAGAAAATGCTGTAGACTTTTGTCACGGTGTAGCTGTTCGACTGATGGAACACAAAAGTAGCACAAAAAGCTGGAAAGAATTACAACAAAAGTTCCGCCATTTTAAATATATATATATATTCAGTATACACCACACAAGTGAATAATTGTTAAATATCTATATATTTGGAAGGTTTTGTATGGTAGGTGACCGGAACAGGAAGGCGATGCAAGCTACGTCTGAGTAGCTAATGCTTCATCGAACTCGCCCCTAGATACGGACCTGTGCCAACAAAATGCCTCAGGGGCTACTCCCTGCGGAACGCACCTGTGCCCTGATTTGCCGGGTGGAGTTCCTCTCCCTCAGCGTGGCCGTGTGCGGCTCCTTGTTAACTGTGTCAAAATCGACCGTGATACCAAAAGGAATGGCTATCTCGTCCGTTCTCGCGTAACGTCGACCAATAGAGCCGCTAGAGTCATCGACTCTGTGAGAGATGTCCAGTGCAGTCAACGATTCCGCTAAAAAAAAGTGATCGACTTTAATTTTCTCTATCGATAATCAGTCATGAACCAAAAGCCGGATCACAGGCGTCGGTTTGACTATTTCCCCAAGTTTATTGTAGTTATCTGAAATTTCTTCAAAACAATTTCTGGACTCCACAGCCCAAACCTCTCTAAGATTGATTTAATTCGCTTGCTTACTCTGCCAATCTCAGAATATTTTTGAAAATAACAGGCGTTCCTTTAGCGTTTCAATTGGATGGCGCGGGCGCAGAAAGGTAAGCAACCTAACCAAAATACACATACGCTAGAGTCAAAACCTGTCTGACTGGTTTATCGTCACAAAAAACTATTGACATCGAAATTTTTGAAGAGCAGAGATAATAAAAAAATCGAGGTCGTTGGAAAGCCTCCTTACTACTCATAATAGCTCTACTCACAGATCACAAGGTTGAACATAAAGATAACTTAGAACAACAGAGAAACTCGACTTACATAGCTGTTTCACGAAACCAGAGAAATCTTTGTTCTTGCTGAGAGGGAGGACGGAACACTTGACAGGCGCCACAACTGAAGGCAAGGAAAGCCACTGTGAAAAGAAAGCTCTAACTTAGTGAACACCGGGACTGACTGAGTGAAACAACTGGAAGTCGATAGTAACTTTGTTTGCAGGCTGGCTCAAACCTACCGTCCTTTGTTCGTCTCCTTCCCGGATTTGGAAGTTGTGCTCAAGAACGGAATACATGATTCTGCCAATACCGAATGACGGCTCGATCACGTGGGGTTCTACGTCACGCACTGAGAGGCAGAAGAACGGAAGAAGGAAAGAAAAAAAAAAAGAGAACCACAGGTTCGATATCCAGCAAGAGTGAAAAACTGGGGTTAGGCGACAACAACAATATATTATTTTGTGCTCACAGGTGATAGAAAATTGCATATTTCACTATACGCGGAAGAGGAAGTAATGGGAGAGTGTTTTACTTGATTGGGCAATGCTCTTTCTGAACGGCACTGTGAAGCTACAAGAGGAGTTTCGAACAGCGGTCTCAACGGATGGCCTAACCTAGTTGTGCTGTAAGGAGACAAACACTACCCACCCCTCCCTTACAGCCAAGCTACCATGATGAACAACTGCATAAACGAGCGAACAGTACACACATTAAAGATCTTTACTCACTTTTACTACTAATGCTACTACTCACCATGCACTTCTTTCTGGTAACGTTTGATCTCTCGGATCATGGACTTCTCAATTACGAACTCTTTGCCTTCGAGGACAACGCTTTCTTTGCTACAAAACGGAAATAATGTACAATAACCAAATGACAAACTGCCTTTGTCTACAGGCTTGTGAAGAAAGATAGGGGCAGATCCAGGAAAAAGTCTGACCAGTTTCTACTATGTAAGAGCGTCAGAAGGGTTGGGGGTATGGTCTCTCGAAAATGTTTTGGGATTTGGCTCATCGAATATTCCGTTCCGGAGGCTGAGAACTGCATTTCAAAAATCTGAACCGGTTTCCGTAAACCGGTGTGGCTGGTTCCGCCCATGAAGAGTATGGAGAAAACTTTAGACCTCGATATAGACTGCAAGTGTCCGAGGTTCTCTCTGCAGTTTCGTAAAACAGAGCCGGGCCAATTTGGTAAAAGCATTTTTAGACCGTCTACTTCACCTGTTTTACCCAGGCATGTTCGTCGTCAAACAGTTCAATACGTTGGGCCTTTGTCACCGACACTTCCACAGACTATTAGTGACTTAACTTTTTACCCAATTTAGTTCAATCAGATCGAAAGCGTGAAACGAGAAGCCAACGTGTGAAGAACACTCTCAGTTTACCTAACTCAAACTTGACAATACAAGAATTGTTTTGCGTTCACTCACGAATGAATGTTGTAGAAGACACTTTTGAACTCCAAGACTGCAAACCTAACACGACTTGAGTGTATTTAGTCGAAGCCGAAGACAGTCCGCCACAAAAAATGAAAGAGGAAAGTCAAGCTTACAACGTACCCTGTTTCTTCAAGTTTTTTCTCCAAAGTTTCAATTCCAGCTTTGTCCAAGCCGCTCAGGTGTTCCATAACTAGCTTGGCTTCCTTCTTGAATGCCTTTCCCAAGGCAGCTTTGTCAGGCACAACCTCAACCATGTCGACCGTGACCTTTAAACTCGGGTTAAGGAGCATTCAGAAAACAAAAAAGAGTAGAATAACCATTCATCGATATCATCATTCAGGAACCCCGTAGCAAAGCATTGCACAACTTAAAGATGCACTATCAATCGATTTTGTTAACATTGAAAGATTCAACATAAATAGACAGATAGCCGGATTGGTAAATAATACTTGCATGCCAAATAGAGAGGTTTTCGGATGACTGTCGACAGTAATCGGCGTTGCTTTGGTTTTTGCTACGCTTTTTGATTGGTTCAAACAAGTGTGGTAGCATTCCTAGCCAATCAGGAACAAGAGTGAAACCCGATTGCGATTGCTCACACCACCAAGCAACAATTGGCAATGGCCGCATTTCATCGCTCTTTTTATTGGTCTCTTCTTCAAATTACTTTGGCTTTTGGTTGGCTGAAAGTGTTTTCTTACAGTCCCTGCGAATTTGGTTTTCGTAAGTCATCCGAAAGCCGATCTAAGCTGAATCTTCTTATCCTCCAACGGATGGAAAAGGATTGCCCGTATCTTCTAGCGGCCCTGAAAATGGGGGATCCAGGATTCCGGGTGTGGGACAGACAACAGGCTGAGATGTTATACCCGAGTGGCACTACCGGTGAGTTAGATGCCAAAAAAGGATACAGGTTCAGGGAGGTCCACCTGCGCCACCAGACGCTCGCCAGTTGCCTTGGTGTGGACGCTCAGATCATAACAAGCTCGATCCGCACAGCCGACACATTCAATCCAACCCTGCCGGCAACAACACAGACTATTACTGATTTATTCTTCCAACCCCCTCCTTCGTTTAAACAGCGGTTAATCGAGAAAGCAACACAGGAACGTTTTATGTCAACACAAAATTAATGCAGGATGCATTTGGGAATGTTCCGCGTGGGCCTCATACTCGGAAACCCAGAAGCAGATCTGCCTTCGGTCTTCCCTTCCCCTCCGCCGCCCTACGATTCGCCCCTGAGTTTCCTACGCAGATCCACAATGTGATATCTGCCGGTCACGTGTTACTCACATACGACGTTAGCAGCTCCGCATCCCAGCAGTCACAGGCGTAATGAGCCATCTCATTGAACATGTGCTGTCGGAAGCGAATCTTGTTTGGGTTGGCTCCGACTTTGCTCAAGTAAAGGTACACTCGGCCGATGAAGTATCCCACAGTTTCACTGCTGATTATTTTCTGAAACAAAAAAATATATATACAATATAAAGGTGACCGGGCGATGCTGTAGTGCCTCTGTCCCATTCCTACGTTTATTAGAGAAAAAAATCTAAATACCATAGTTAAAAATTGCACATTACGTAAAGAAACATGCACGGTTCTGTGCAATAACGTATGGATTTTGCATTTGATCAACTGCCTGCAGGGTTTTGAGGATCTGATGTCCATGTTTCCATGCACAGAACTATGCATGTCGACTTTGCATACCCGTGTTCAGGTTAAATTAATGAATATTTGCAGAGAAATCCTTGTTAAGGGGTGAGGGGTGGGGGTGCAGTGCGGTGTTTTTTCAGGTTCATTTGTCCAGGTGCAAGTTTACCTTTGTAATGGCGTCTCCAAGAGTTATTTCAAGCGGTGGTTCACCTTCAATCTGGTTTGTTGCCGGGTAAAGCATGACCTTCAAACAACTAACACTCTGGAACTTAGAGTGACTTTTGTCAGTTGGGTCCACAAAGTGCTCAATTTCAGCCAAGGTAAACTCCCTGAAAACAAACGAAGAAATGAAGCGCACAAGTCGTGTCATCTTTACCCTGATGATCATTATATCATTATTGTCATCATCATCATCATCATCATCATCAACGTCATCATCTTCGTCATCGTCGTAACCATTATCGTCGTCGTCATCATCAACGTCGTCGTCAACATCGTCGTCGTCGTCATCGTCATCGTCGTCGTCTATTATCATCGTCGACATCATCATCGTCGCCGTCGTCATCATCATCATGGTTGTCACTATTGTCATCGTCGTCACTTCATCATCGTCGCCATTATCGTAATCATCATCATCGTCGTCGTCGCCATCATCATCGTCGCCGTCATCGTCATCGTCATCGTCATCATCATCATCGTCGCCGTCATCATCATCATCGTCGTCGTCCGGTAATTATTATTGACTACGTAAATAGTCGTGAAAAATGAGCTTTTGAAAAAGGGACAATGGCAAGGCTATCATCCACCAAATTCAAGTTTTGAGATTTTTTTTAGTGTTGCAAATCACCTTCCAACATATAAACAACTGCTCTCCAAACTAAGACAAATAATATTCCTTAAGGAGCGATATTATTATTATTATTATTTTTGTTATTACAGTCAACTCTCTCTGAGCGGACACCTTTCTAAAGCGGACACCTCTCTAAGGTAGACAGCATGCAGATTTCGTCCTTTGCCGATTTTCACATGTTTCTCTGTAACTGAACTCTTTCTAAGGCGGACACCTCTCTAAGGCGGACACAAAATCTAGTCCCGAAGGTGTCCGTCTTAGAGAGAGTTGACTGTAACACTTAAAAAGGAGTTATTGTATCAAACATTGTCGTGTATGACTCAAATTGCAAGATCGGACACACTAACAACGATGTATGTCCTTACCTGACTCTGAGCAGCCCCGATCTGGGAGAAATCTCATTTCTGAAAGCTGGACCAATTTGTGCCGCGGCAAAGGGCAATCGTCCATTGTTTGCTTCAAGAAGTCTTTTGAAATTCACAAAGATTCCCTGTGCTGTCTCCGGCCTCAAAAACCTGCCAGAACAAAAAGATTGCTTACTGGGCCGTCTGTGTATTATCAAGAAAACTAACATGAATTATTATCAAAGGCAAGTCTTCAGACCAATGTGCGAAGTGGCTAAAATTCTGAAAAGTTGTAAAGTTTGTTTTGTTTCCTGACTTCTGTTTCTTATTTAAAGTAAATTACTGTATAGCTTCAAAAAACAACTCTTAAAGGTTTAGAGCTCATAAACCTTTGAGAGATAAAGTTTTATTTTTAGATGTGTCATCTGCTTTACATAGCTCAAAGTGGGGAAGTTGCAGGTGATTAATTCTCATAGCTTCAGCGAAAACATTTGTTCTAGACAGTTTGGGACTTGGGAGGAGATACTTTAGCAGATTGGATGTCTAGATGATGATGTTCTGGTCTCACACTTACCCTGGAACAAGGCCACTTGGTCCAATGAATGTTGTAAACATGAGGTTGAACTCCACAGGATCTGTCAGATCATTGCCACTCACTGGAGCTTTAGCTTCATACTTTTTAAGTAATGTTCCCAGCTCTTCCATTCCATAATTATCAATCTGCAAATTTCACAAAGAAACTTAATAATCAGTGAGTGCATATCAAATAGACCTTTTCCCATTATAGAAAAAAAAAGTAGTCATTTATAAAGTTCTTTTTTTAACCAAGCCTGGTTGGTTTGTATTGAGGAGCATTTTGCCCTCTGTCTTTATACAGACAATGGGAAAAATAGTCCTCCATACAAACCTCTCATTTGGTTAAACTATAAGACTTTAATACACACAGTAGAACCCTGTTATCTCAAACCCTTGATCAAGGGAAGCAAGAAATAGTTTAAGATAGCGGGGGATTGAGATAGTGGGGTTCTACCAAGGGAAATTTCTACCAAGTTTAATACCAAGAGAAAATGGAATTCTATTCAAGATAGCAGGGAGTTCAAGTTAACTGAGTTCAAGATAGTGGGATTCTACTGCACTACATATTTACACAGTCATACAAACCTTTTGGACAACACTTTCATACTCGCTTCGTTTCTCTGCTTCCAGTTTCTTGTCTGACAACAGTTTTTCAAGATGACCTGAAAAGACAACACACAACTTGCTTAGAACATCATCTAACTAAATGTATTTCCAGTGAATACCTCAACAGTATCTCTGGGGTTACAAAAATTAGATCATAGATGCAGGGTCTATTGATTTACTTTCCAGAAGATGATCAGCACGAAAGCAGTCTCCAGTCTTCACATCCTTCACCATATAATCAGCAAATCTTTCTACGTGACCAGATGCTCTGAAGAGAATTTAAGGAAATTAAACGTCAGTTTTTTGCTGTGTGTTTTGTACCTAGTCTTTTATTCACTATCACTTCCACCTTAGAATAACCCACTCTGTTGGAACACAATATTATTATGTTGTTGGAAAACATGATAATTTTTATATATAATTTGAAGCAACATAATCTATATTATTTAGAACAACTTTTAGTAAGAGATGGACATGTACATGTGGTTTGTACTGAACACATTAAGGGAGTTGTAATATGGTATTTATATTATAATAAGGTTATACCATAAAATGATACTGTCTCTTATTGGAATTTTGTCCAACTTACTTACTTGAGTACAGGGTGGGGAGTCAAGAGTGACGCTTTGATTTCTAGCATTTGTTCTTCGAGCACAAAGTGAGACTTCCACAGGTTGATCATGTTTGTCTCCATTGCACAGCCAGAGGGACCATAGTCGTACAGCCCTGCTATACCTGAAATTAAAGTAGACAAGTAGAACAAATTGATGTCAGGTTGATGTGGACATATATATACTAGTTGTATGCTTAACTATGGACAAAAAATACCAAATGCATGTATAGACAAACCTCCATAAATTTCAAAAGCTGGAACATAAAAGAAACGTCTCTTGAGCAGGTCTTCCAGTTTTCCTCTGTCAAACTTCTCCTCTTTAGGGGCAAGCTCCTTCTCCTAATTGTACAAAGAAGAAGCATATTAATTTAATTTCCCTCAGTTTGTTGGATAATTTAAAGTTTAACTTCCAGTCATGCACACCTTGTTTTCCAGTGCCTTTTTTCTGATCTTCAGTTCCTTCACTGCTACTGCTAGATCCTGTGCAGGGCTGTTCTCAGATTTCAGTTTTCTGACTA
Source organism: Plumapathes pennacea (assembly GCA_964036295.1). Taxonomy (NCBI): domain Eukaryota; kingdom Metazoa; phylum Cnidaria; class Anthozoa; order Antipatharia; family Myriopathidae; genus Plumapathes; species Plumapathes pennacea. Next base: position 23,245,968 of record OZ038464.1, on the reverse strand, counting down.
ATTCCCCCTTGATTGAAACAGAAAGGATAACCAACAGAGTGATTAAATGCAGTTACCATAACAACCAACCAAGAGCGGCATAGTGCAGTGTGTAGTCAGTGGTGTCTGGCCCAGTTTGTGCATGTGGTCGACACCCAGGGGAGGGAGGGGGGGACTCCTATATAAAAAAGGATGGAGATGCTTGTCGTACCACTTAGGGGTCAAATTTATGGCTTTGGTACCGCTTAGGGTGCTCAACATCAAACGCTGACATTTTTATATGACATGGTACCATTTAGGGGTCAGGTGTCAGTTGAAAGAACTTTTTTTGTTTGAAAACAGTATGGGATAAAGTGCTTGATGATATCCTCTTTGTAGCAATATTAAATGCATTGAAACTTTAAATTCTAGGTATGCTTTATTGGTACCTTTAAGGGTCAAAGTAAGCTTGAGCCACGCCCATTTTGGTATCTCTTAGGAGTCAAAACAAAAATTCCCAACAAGCATCCCTGTCATTTTTATTTTGGGATTGACATAGGTCAACATGGCATTAACATGCAGTGGCAAGCATAAGGCAGAGAGAGAGTAGCAGAGCGTGGACTTTGTACCCCCTCCCTACCCCCTTCCACTGTTCTTGGGTGTGATTATTTCCCATTATATTCCACTGACTTATTCAGTGTGACAGGTGCTTGGGCCATTGTAGGGACTCATGGCTGGGTTGCAGGGATTGCTACCCATGGGAATGATGTGCTTCTCATCATGGGCATGCACACCCAACCTCCATATAAGTGATGCAGTTGTAATACACGAAAATTTAATTATATTGTATTGAGCAAAGTGGGCAAACATCAACCACCATAAGGACAGCAAGACTATAAAAAAAAAAAAAAAAAAAAAAAAAAAAAAGTGTAGAAATGTAAAGTTTCTAGCTGGTCCATATACACCAAAATATAGCATCACATTTTGTGGATATAGACCTGAAAGTTTGCATGTCTAATGTGTATAAATTTGGGGTTATCTAGTTCCATGACACTCCACTGTATTTTAGATTGAGAACTTGCCAAGGAGCAGCAGATATATTAAAATATGTTAAAATATTTAAATATTAACCCCACTGACTTATATTCAGGGTGATGCAATATCTTTGGAATATTTCAAATGCCTTTTTTATACAAATGTGCAGGAGCTTCCCCATCATTCGAATATGTATTTTAGCACAGTTTTTCTTTCTTTTATTTTTTTTTTCATATTATACATAGATCTCCTATTAAAATAAATATGGCTGGTAATTTCAATTTGTAAAAGATTTCTCACTTCCGTCGATAAATGTGTGGAACTTCCAAATATGGAAGAACGGCGAAATATTCAAACATTTCCACGGAAAAAGCGGGAATAATATTTCAGTCAAAAGGCAAACAAACGTACCTGTTCCTTCACACGTTTTCGAAGACCGTCCAATATCGCTGCATTACCGTCAGAAGACATCTTCAATCGGCGATTTTTTACCGAGATTAGAGAGACTCGCAAATTTCTCGCAGCGAAACTGACAAACAAGCGGTTTTGAGAGAAAAATGCTCCAACCGCTCCCCTAATAATCGTTTGAAAACCGAGTAATTTATATCGATAAATCGGACTCTTGAACAAAAAGTGACCTAGAGACAACAATTGCCTCATTCACATAATTTTTTCGTGCCACGAGGAAACAGTTGGTTCGCCAGCTTCCGTTTGCGTTTGTGCGCATACTCGAAGACGACGCTGGCCCCTGCGGACGCTTCATCCTAATTAACATGAAGTACATAACAAGCATATTTTCACTTGAGTGGAAGAAAATAATGAGCAAGCGAGGCAAGCGACACTGTTCCAGTGATCTGGGCGAACATGCGGTAAAGAAAACACGCACTTCAGTGCAATATTTGGTCGAAAGGGTTTCTCAGACTTTCCAGGAGAATGCAAACCCCACAGACGGCCGCGCAATGAAAAAATACCTGAAAGGGCAGTTTGAATTCTTTGGTCTCAAGTCACCACAGAGAAGAGCCCTCAGCAAGCATTTCTTGCAGGAGAAACTTAACCCGTCGGAGATGCGAGAGTTTGTGCAGTTGCTCTGGCAACAGCCCGAGAGAGAGCTTCAATACTTCGCTCTTGACTATATCGACAAGCACATCAAAACATTTGCAGACAATCCCCACGATTTCGATGCCAATATTGTTTGTGTTAAAGATATGATCTTGACAAAGTCCTGGTGGGATACTGTGGATATGATCGCAAGCCATACTGTCGGGTTCTTGGTGAAGAAACACCCGTCTGCTGGAAGGCCCTTGATGGAGGAATGGATAAAACATGAGAACATGTGGCTGAGGCGCACAGCTATTTTGCATCAGTTAAGCTATAAGCAGGAAACGGACCAAAAGATGCTCTTTAAATTTTGCAGTTCCAGAGCACACGAAAAGGAGTTCTTCATTCAAAAGGCTATTGGCTGGGCACTGAGGAATCATGCCAGATTCTTTGCTAAAAATGTCAAGTCCTACCTGCTTAGAAATAAACAGTCCTTGAGCAAACTTAGCTACAGAGAGGCATCGAAGCACATTTCAGGGATTTAATAAGGCCAAGGAAGAGATGGACACCTCCTCAGTTGGCAGGATGAAAGTGACCATTTTCCCTTTCCAGTCCAGGTTTTTGAGCATCAGGCCTGACACAACAAAATCTCAACAACGACCAAAAACAAAGAGGTTTTTTTATCCCACATTGGCTGTTGCTCAGTGCAATGACACATGGGCCAGTCAAAAAGCAAAATTACTGTTATTGCACTTACAAAATCTTTGCAACACCATCACTGAGCTTGTACTTTTCAAATAATAATAATTTATTATTATTTTTGATAATTGATATACACTGATATATATTTTACTGTTCCATTCATTTGTGCACAACTACATTTTTTTTGTGTAAATACAAATAAATTGAAAGAAAGTTTATGTCATGTTGTGTTAGTACATTTCCAATTCAAAAGATGGTAAGACAGGAAACTACCACATACATTATTAGATGGCACACAATGACAAGGCATGACTATCAAACCACTGTTTTTTTTATTGAACAACAGACGAGTAAGTTTACAGAATTGTGAAGTAATCTTTATCCTCCAAAACACCATGATAGTTGCAACCAGTTTCAAATTTGCACACAGTTATGGCACATAACAAGGAATTGAGAAATGTAATATTTGACATATGCCAAAAGATCACTGAAAAGAGAAGTCTTGCTTGTTTAGATTTCAGTCAAGTTCAACATCAGGCCTCTTGTTTTCAAGCTTGCTGAAGTCTTTCCTGCTGTAAAACTAAAATGAAACAAGAAAATAATGTGTCAGTAGTCAAATGGAAACTATACCAACCATCTTCTGCCTCAGTGATAAAAATAAAAAGTGCCCCTCACCTTTAGATTCTCATTATGCTTGACTCGTTGCCAAGGATATGGGTTGTTCTTCCTGTCCCAGCTGGAAAAGAAATTAATAACATACTTCCATGAGTTCCATGAAGTTTCAAATATTGGTACATCATAGTTGGTAATAGGAGGAATACAAAATGAGTATTTCATACAAAGAAGAGTGTATAATTTTGGATGCAAGTCACACAGGTTTTTGGGGTGTGGGGATCATAGGGGGGTGGGGGGGGGGGGGGGGGAAGGGAGGGTGATAAACAAAACACAGATTTCATTCCATAATGGATGATTTGCTTACTAAACTTCTTGGAGAACAGCTTGGACAAGATTGTTAGTGAGATTTATGAGGTGGTGAAGGTGGGGGAGGGGGTTAGGGTTAGGGAATGGGGAGGGGTGAATACATACATGGCATCTGGACTGTGGGTTGCCAGGCGGAAGATGTAATATCCTGCACCTACACATCCTAAACCAACTGTCACAAACAGTGGAGTTAACTGGAAAAAACGAATGCAACATCTTGTTAAATAAAATTTGGAATACATCAGAAACAAAACGAGCCTAAAAAACAGAAACCATGTTTCCTTTCTGAAAAAAAATCATCATCTAAAGAGGTAAAAAAAAGCTCCCAAATCATCATCCAACGACTGGAAAATGGTCCACTGTTCGGGAAAAGGCCTGTATCGTGTTTCATAAAATGCAGATATGACGTATCAAGAAATCAAACATAAATGATAGGTTATAAACGAGTAAATGACCACTCACGGTCGAATTGAACCGAGCAAATTATCACAATAGCATTCCCTTTTCTTCAAAGCATCCAGTACACATTAAACCCGTCATGGGGCATATGGTACTTTTTGAACGTCTGCAACTTCCTCGCTCTATAAGTAATGGAATTATTGTTTTGACAAATCCCTACCTCGGGATATCTCCTTAAGTAAGCAACAACCATGTTTAACTTCCAAACAAATCCGAGGAACCTTGAGAACGATGAAGTTTTCGAGGGAAAGCTCGCTCACGTCGACCAAAATGGCGGACAAGAAAAATGGTGGTCCTCGGGGGGAGTCGCCCCCAGTCTGTCCCTGAAATGATTTCGGCCTGGCAGCTCCATAATCAAAATGGCGGCCGTGCTGTGTGATAAGGTTCTCTTTACATGCTGGCGATCCCAGGTGTGTTTGCGTATCTGTATAGCGCGTATACTCATCAAAGAGCTATAATATGACCAGATCTCGGTTTAATAAGTTTCACTTAAAAAAATTCGCCTCATGCAGTTCAATCAATGTGCTCAATTCAAGAGTGGCCTCTGCGCGTGCTTTTTTTTCTTTTTTTCTTTTTTTTTTTAACATGGCAATTTACTTTTTACGTCAAAACAGAGTCACAGATTTGCTCTTAAGATCTCCATATTTACGTTCTTTTGTATTTACATGCATGCGAGACTACATTTTGATTGCCAGCAGGGAGAATAGTTTTGGTTGTTGACCTCCATAAGTTGACTGCAGTGATGTCACATGAAAGAGGCCTGTTGGGTCAAGTAAAACCCCCTTCCTTTCCCCTCCCCACCTTTACTGTGCAACCCCTCCCCCTCCAAGTTAATCTACAGTAGTGCTTTGGCCGATCCTTTTTTGGTTCTCAGGGGCTTAGCACAAGTTCAGCATTGTCACCATTGCTTATAATCCAAGTGAGGACTAAAGTCAGTAAATCTTCACCATTTGGCAAGAGAGTCAACCCCATGTCCAAGCAACGAGAGGATGTTATGGGAATGAGGCCACAGATTGAGAATATGGCAAAGGATAAGACACTTGACCGTCCTATGAATCTGGACAGCCCAGGTATATATTGAGCATTCTCCCATTGTTTACCCCCAGGTAAAGCATACATCTCATCATGAAACCAAAACTTTCATTTTAATAACAGCATTATGCTATGGGGTTTGATGATCAACTGTCAAGGTATGGGATAGGCTCGATTTCTGCTGCTCTCTTGAGTCCGGTCTTGCGGGCTCACTTTCCCAAGGCAGCGGCTGGTAATCGAGCCTAGGCATGGGATTGATAGGAAAAATTAGTCAGGACGATGGGATCTAAGAACCCTATAGGGGACCCCCCTTGATGATAAGTTGAGGTCTTCATTTGAGAGATATTTTTTTGTGTTTTCAGGTGGAATTATCAGCAACTATGTTCCCCTCCAGAAGAAAGCCTTCTTTTTAACTCTTACAGTAAGAAGCATACATAATTTTGAGCATCACATGTTTTTAAATTCGTTCTTCTTTCTACTGATGCTCTCATACACTATATATCTTCTGTACATTATGCGACTTGCGTTTTGTCCCTTATGCAGCCAGTCAGACTTCTTTTGTGCAATACGTTTGGAGCCCACGAGGTCAAGGATACTAACCTATCTAAGGCAGAATGATTATCAGTCTCAATAACTAAAGCATTTATATTGTAGGGCATAAAACAAAGATGGGAAGCTTTCAAGATGGGCTTGTGGACTGTATACAGGTAAATGTAAGAATTGGATACTGGTGCCACGGCAGGTGAATTGAGCCAAAAACACATCAAGGAATGGTTCCATAACTAATTTTTAATGGTTTGGTAACTTGCAGCTTGGCCTTTGTCAAAAAACACTGTAAGCCTTTCAAAGTCAAAGAATTTGGACAGGAAGCTCAAGATATCTTTATCGAGGTCAACAAAGCTTTGGAAAGGTAAGAGTCCAGGTGCACTGCTTTATGGAGAACAATAATCTCTTTACAAGTTTTGTTAGTGTGTCACACAATTCTTTTTTATTTGTGTTTAGGAAGGATAAAAAGAGATTACAGGAGCTTGCTACTGGAACAGTCTACCATGTATGTGCTCAGACCAACTAATTTCAGAATGCGTAGAGGTGTTGACATCAGAGAGTGTGTTTACAAAGGACTAATGCTCAAAATGCCAGCCAACACATTCATTACAGCATTAGCATATACCCATGCAGACTGAACCAGGAGAGGAATATTCAGTACACTTGTATAATTATATGTAAAGAAGATACATGCCACTTTACAAATGACCAGAGATTTCACCTTTGATGTTATTATTGTTGTTGTGTATGGATTTATAGGCATTGCGACAGGAGTACTTTCCAACAGACAGACACCTTCACTGGCGGCTTGTGTCAACAGTTGAACGTCCCAGGATTGTGCATGTGCGAGTGGCTCCAGTTGGAGAAAAGCAAAATCTCTTTGCTCAAATAACTGTGAAAATGAACACTGAACAGGTACAATACTTATTGTCTTACCAAATCCTGTTTTCAAGCATCACCTTTGAAATAAAAAGCTGACTGTAAAAAATATCCATAATAAAGTTGGAAAAATTAGTATTATACCACAAGGGTACGGCCATAGTCAACCATTCTCATTTGAATTTGGCCTTGTAAAAGAATGGAGGTTCTTTTCCTCATAGAGTCCAGTTCTCCCAGTAAGGCAATGATCAGTTTTGTTTTGAAAAAATCTAATACTAAAGAACATGATCTGCAGTAAGAAATCATAGCACAACAGTGGCTCTTTTCAAGACTTGCAAAAGAATGCTTATACTGTACTGTCATTCAAATTTTGTTCAGTCTGTAATTCATGGTAAAGTTTAATAGTCAAATTATGGGTGACAGATTCAAGCAAAAAACTTGCTATAAGTATATGGGTGTTAGTTGTGATCATATTTTCAATCTTTTCTTCAGGTTATGGCTGTCAAAGATCAGTATGGCAGACACATTAAAGGAAATGACAAACTTGTGAAGAAAGTTGTAGACTTTGTTATATTTGAGAGACACTTGGTGGGTAAATACAGCTCCTGGAGAGTTTGCGGCAAGCCGCCTGCACAAGTGCAACAAAAACAATCAGGATCTAAAGAGAAGCAAAGGATGCTTGCTGATGCAGCAACCTCCACATAATTTGGTGGTGGAATTCTCTTCATTTTATGAAGAACTTCTTGACTTTTGATGTCTACAACAATGTGTCTTTTAGTAAAGCCAGACTCCAAGAAAAAAGAAGTCTGTTGTGAACAAGAGTACAACCATTAATCCTTGTCTGATAATAGTGCATTTCACAAGAATTGGAAGATTCCTTGTGTTATTTGGTTAAAATGTCTGTGAGCAGTACAGTACTGTATTACAGTCATGTACATCTTCGATTGCAATTAGGGGAGACAATTTTAGAGAATGCATGTCAAATACTAGTAACAAGTGTTGTTGTTGTTGTTGTTGTTGTTTTTGATAAAGTGTTCACTAAAGGTTCACTTCTCAGTTCTTAATTCCCGTTTGGCTGGTATGTTGAAGCCTTTGGACAAATAATGTCACCATAAGGTACATTGTAATACACAGATAAAGTATTTTATACATCAATCAAGATAAATCAAGTCATTAAACAATCACCAACTTGTAATAACTATGTGGCTCCTGAATGTGATCAAGTTCTATCTGTAGATGTCTCTCCCACACTAAACCCAAGAAAAGCAACACAGACTGGAACACATGTACTGGTAATGTACTCATTTTATTTGGTGCATATTACAAAGAAATAACTACAGTGATGAATTACATCCATCCTACAAAAGATGGTGGTGGTCCACTAATACTTTGACTTTGGTATGCTGAAGTGTCATTCGTCATCTTCCTCTTCAGACTCAGATTCTGCAGGGAAGCAAATTTCAGTGACAAAGTCAGCAATCTCCAAATAAACTGTTCACAATTTCTTAAAGGGGCAGATGTGCAGGCATGCACAGATCCACTGTGGTTGGGGACACCATATTGGATTTTAAAATATGAAAACATTGCGCGAATGTTTTCAAGATTCGACCAAATGCACCCACATGCACATTTCATGACACTGCCCCTTTAACTGCGAAGATCATTGTCACTGTCAATCTCCAAATATTGATAGGACAGGTGTGCAAGACATGCGTGACAACACCAGATTTCTTCTCCAAGTTACCTTCTTCCGCACTTTGCAGCCACTCCACCATTTTCTTCATCTGCTCTAGGAAAACACTTTTGCCCTTGGCTGAATGTGCTCCTGTGTACCATTTTATGATGCTGTCCTCACTCAATACATCAGCTGCAACATAACACCTCCAGTAAGAAAACCAAACAAACTGTTGCTGCATGATGAAAACAGTAACTCACTTTTATAGAAGAGCAGGATAATCTTCTGGAACACCTTCAGGAAGTTCATGTTGTCATAGCAATACTCCTGTAAAAAGAAGAGTATGTAAGTAATCATTAGTCTTACTCAAATCCAGCTTCCATGTACATGTAAACATCACACCATAAACCATCATTATAAATTACTGCACCTGCACTTTAACCAGAAGATTCAACTCAGACTTTGCCTGGGTAGTGAAAGCCCCAAGTAGTGGTGCATAGTTCTGTAAAAAGAGATGAGTTTTGAATTAGAAGGCAATGTTGTAAAGGAAGGCCAAAAAAAGTTGGAGCTTTGATATATTAGAATGTGTACTCATTACAAGATTACAAAACGTAATAGCAGCAAACCTTCAGGTAGCGCAAAGCTTGTTCAGCAACCAGTTCCTCCTTCTTGTTCCACTCAACATTACGCATCAGTACTTTCCAAATCTGAGAAAGAAAATCTAAAGTTAGATGCTTTTTTTGTTGCCACATTTTTACTTTGCAGAGAGACAGTGACTAAAAAGAAAAGAAAAGAAAAGAAAAGAAAAGAAAAGAAAAAAAAAAAAAAAAAAAAAAAAAAAAAGAATAAACCCGGGAGTGTGTCATCTTGTATGATGGAAGTTTTATATACCAAATTTTGATAATTTTGACTTTACTGGAACTTTGTTCTATTAGACCCTGGTTTATGGAGTTCATTGGAGTTCTGCTCTGGCTGGTAAACATGTCCATACTATCCACACAAATAGCCTACCAACCATGTAACCAACCAAAACTAAGCTACCAAGTGTATATGTCACTTGTACACACATTTCATGCTAATGAATGGACATGTCAATATTGTACACATGTTTCATGTGGGAAACAATGTTACCTACCAAGAATCCAACATCCTCCTCTGGCAATTCAGATTTCCTCATCTCTTCTTTGCAGGATTCAATCATCTCTTTGGCAGGAGTTTCTTGTTCCAGCATCTCCTTTAGGTGAGTTGTAAACTCTCTTCGAGTACTTGCATGCTGCTGTGCTTTCTAAACAAGAACATAATTGATTTTCAGAAAAACAGAACAAATGTACTGGTAATACAGTTTAATCACCTCTAATCACTCGACTTGTAACATTACTTACCTGAAAAGAGTTCAACTTCTCCAGTCCATGTGCAGTGAAATGCATTTGGAAAAACTCTGGTGTTTGCTTGGTTGGGGGAAAGAACAGCTGAAAAGTAAAAATGCCAACTAAAGGTGTGACCTCTCAACTGAAAATGTAAACTAAAGGATTCTCTCTGCTGAGTTCTCTCTGTGCAATCCTCTCTGCTGTAAAACTACTCTTTCATCCCCAATCCCTCCCAGTATACTTGTATGCTAGAGCCTAGTTTTTACTGCTGTTCAGCAGAGGTTCAGTTGCTGTACTGCTTTCTTTTATAAGAAGTGAAGCGTGGTAGTGATAGGGCATGATTTTACAATCCTGAGTTATGTAAGGCTCTTTAAAGAACTTAAGTAACATCACAATGCAATATGCAATGGGCTTTGGACGACAACAAAATAAACATACCAGAAGCTTGTTTTCCAGTTCTGCCTTCTTCAGGGCCGAGCTCAGGTTGCTAATATCCCGCTCATTCAGCCAGGTTTGGAAAACTTGGGTCACAAACTGGAGGGATATTCCTGCAGAGGGAGTGAGCAGAATGATCAGCTGAAGTTACAGCTGTATCAGATATTATTCTTTTCTCACCCCACATCTCTCATATTTCTGACCTTCACTTCATGACAGAAAAAGATGCCAACTCCCTGCTTTTATGCACAGCTCTCCCACATACATGTGCCTTATATCCTGGTCTCCCGCATAGCCACGCCATTCAATCTCCCGTATACATACCTTGTTTCCCACCAAATCATGCCAATCTCCCACTAGTTAGAACTTTCCTTACTAATAAATGACATAAAATAGCTAGAAAAAGGTGTAACTTTAACTTACTTTTTTGACAAATTCAGCTTCAGCTCTAAATTTTAGCTTACCAGGCTATCCCCACCCCACCCACATGAGCCACACCCTGTAAGCCACGCCCCTTGACCGAGTGGGGTCCGGACCCCCGGCTGAATCTCCCGCTTCAAAATTTGTTGATGATGGCATCTCTCTGACTGAGGTTTCCTTTCTTAATTCTTTTTTCATCTCATTCAAACCCAGCCCTTACAACAGATTCTGCAAGGGTCACTTTCACCATCACTCAGTTATTCAGTTGGAAGGTAAATCATGTCTTCTTCCTGATTTCAAAAACAGACCTTCTTTCACCATCTGTTCCTGGAACAAGCTTGAAAGGATGGTTCCTGGGGCCATGCCTGATAATATAAAGTTGGAAGTGTTATCAGACCCTTGAAGGCATTGCTTAGAAGCTTTTTTGCCCCTTTTACGATAGAAGACCTCTTGTATGTTCATTTTCGTGCAAATCAAACACATTTCCATAAGAAAGGTTTCACACCAGCTCACATTTTGAAACAGAAGCAACAGGAATCTCAAAAACGGCCCGTTATGCTGCAAGATTGATCAAAGCCATATAATGCTTGAGAAGTTTCAGGTTAAGATTGCAAAGACTAGGTTGAGTTGTTTAGTTTGTTGTTAATAACATGAACTGATGTTTCCTGAATGCTGTTCAGACAGGTATATTTCAAAGAAGCAAAGGCCTATCTCACAAGACATTGCATGGATATTCTTTGCTTACCATTTGCTAAGATGATGCCAATGACAAAAGCCAACTTCTTCCGTTGGTCTTCAGTGAAGCCCTTGAGGAACAACAAGATCTAACGAAAGAGTGAATCAAGGAAGTGAGGAGTCCATTTAGAAAATACCTATTGACTTCTTGAGTACAGCACTTGTTGCTGGCTAGCCACTTCAATAATGTATATAGTCAACTCTCTCTCTCTCTCTCTAAGCAGACACTTCTCTAAAGTGGACAGCATGCAGATTTGGTCCTTGCGGATTTTCACTTGTTTCTCTGTAACTGAACTCTTTCTAAAGTGGACACCAGTGCTACAGAGAGTTCACTGTAGAATTCTTTTAGCTGAGATTCTACTTTGTATGTTACTTACCTTTCTTGTTTCCTCTTCGAATGACTTTTGCAGGTAGCGATACCTACAGATGAGCTTGTTGAACACCTGTTACCAACAAATATTATATTTAAAACTCAAACAATAATAATAATGACCAAACTGACTGTTGTCAACATAAATAATAACTCATGTTTGTGTTGTGTGACATTTGCCCCATCAGATTTTTTTGCAGAATTCCACGATTGAACTGCATAGATCCATCACTAAAGTGTGTATGCAACAGATCAAGAAGTGGTTATAACCTCGATTCTCTCTCCAGTGTCTCATCCGAAATGTACAAAGAACTTGCTTTTGAATCCATAATTTATCAATTCTTGCAACATCACTTAGTGATCACCTGAATTTTTGAAAAAAATGTATATTGCAATGCACATCTTCGTTAAATTGTGTATATTTGTAGTTTCTCCTCAAATGGTTCAGAGAATCTACTTGGCTTTTGTACCTGTACATGTCCTTTGAGGGTTTCTGTATCTTCATTGGCCTCAAATATGCACACAGAGGTGCTCCAAGTGGCTTTATCACCCTCTTGCAAAATGCTCCCTCCAGGAGCTGATGAGGAAGAGAAGAGAAGTGGAAGAACCAGGGAGTTTTGGCTACACTCCAAGCAAGAATGCTCAAACAGTATGCAACATTCTCCTTTGAATACTTGTACATAATGGTCAATCTATACATTTTCCTAGCAATAGGTAAATATTATTTTTCACTGGGGCAGAATTATATATAAACTATAAACTACTTTTGCACAGTATGCACAAATATTTGTCCAAGGATATTATCTGTTCTGAGAAGTGCACAGTTGCTCAGAATTGTCACTCTAAAAGAACAGATAATGTCCAAGGACATATATGTATATGTATATAATGTATATGTCCATACATTTTCTGAAGCCAAATGTTTCCTTCAAATATTTCCTCTCACAGCAAAAGCATACCAGCAAGGGGTTTTTGGCTGATAACATCTGGGTCATGTGTCACGATACCACCAATCATGTGCAAGGGGAAATACATGGGTCAAATATTAGGATAATTAGGGCCTGTTCTTGGCTTTGAATGATCAAGTATGATCTGCAAATCTTCATGAAAGTATCCATTTTCCCTGACCAAAATCAACAGCCCCTGACTTTACACAAATTCTAACTTTTCCCTGATCTATGGCAACCTTGATCATTGCACACACAAAACTCACCTAAAATCCCACCAGCAAAGAGGATATCAAACAAATACTCCCCATACTGACGGTAATCTAGCTTGCTCCCGGAGGAGTCCAGATACCTTGCCAACTGAAGATAAACAAAGCAAAAAAATCAAGTTCATCACCAAACCAAGTCACATTGAAGCTGATGTAGCTGTACTTTCTTGTTGTAACTACCTCAGTGCTAGATTAACATTTGCACTAGTTATCTCAGGGGCAATTCAGTTCCTACATGTACGTCAAAGTTGGGTACTGTAAATACCCTAATAATCCTCCCCCCACCTTAAACCCTCTACAAGGTCACTTTTTGAAATAAGCCCCCCTCCCCCATTTTCATGATGTCATATTTGAGCACCAAAAGTAGTAGAGAAACAAGACAAATGACACACATTAGATGCTTGGGGATATATATTTAACTTTACATTTCCCATATCTAGCTTCACATAGTATTTTGCTGACCAAGAATATGCAGTACCTCTTATTGTCATCTCATCTCTTTAAATAAGCCCCTCAGACAGGGGATTTGCTACTCACTTTCTCTAGGTCATTCCCTGTCTCCTGCAGCCCTGATATTAGAGCATCCCGAAATCCGAGTGGATCAAATTTTGTCTTCTCGTCTAAAATGTACAATACACATAGCCAGTACATGTAAGTAGTTTTTCAAGTGAAGAATTCTAATTTCTAATTTCAAAACTAATGTTTTTATTTCTACCTAACCAGGGTGTAAACTGAAGAAATTTATATGTATTTTATTCAATCACAAAAAGGTTATCGTTACAGTTATAGTATCTGTCATGAGACCACATAGAACTATCCTGTTTTAAACTGGAAAAAATCCAAATACTCTTGGTTTGGTAACCGCACACCATATATAAGCATGCTGATGTCATGTATTTCTTTATACAGTGAATCGGAACATAAAAATCTGGCCGTATTAACGAGGTGGCTGTATTAATGGAGTTTTCAGATCAGAAAATGACTGGGCTTTTGTTCCAGGGGACAAAAAAAATGACCGTAATAAGGAGGTGGCCATAAGGCAGGTTCCACTGCAGTTATAAGATGTTTATCATTGGTCACGTGATAGATATATTTGCATATATATATATATATTCAACTGGACAACCTTTTCGGGATTGACTGTATTTATTATTATAAATACCGTATATAAAACAAACACAGTTGATATCAATCAAGCAAAGAGTACCAAGACAAATCAAATCTTGCGAGTTGATGTTATCATATTTTAATTCGAATTAAGGGTCATTGTCAGATGGAATCAAGACATTTCACTGTCTGGCCACAAGCCACAACCCTGACAATAATACAAGTTGTGAAACACCATGCTGTACCATATAAACTACCCAAAAAAAGCATTTCTCGTAACATCTTGGGTAAGAAACCGAAATCAATGAAAACTTGGCCTGAAAGCACCAACACGCAACGATTATTTATAGACTTCATGTACAGTCTGCATACATGTACGTACACAGCCAATACACAAATATTTACTGAGTCATACTCTATTACTTGACTACCATAAAACGCCATAACCCCGCAATCTTGCACGGGAAAAGGGGATGGGATATTATATCAATCATCCTCAGCCCCTTCGGGTTATGAATGGCAACCATCTTTTTAATTCGTGTAAAAACTTCCCGTGCATAATACATACCTCGCTTGCGGGTTCGGATCCGCTGCCCACTTAGAGTAGGTTTTTGTTGCTTTTGACTCATAAAACAGTTGGCTATGAAAAGAACACCGGTAAGTCAGATACATTTTAGTTAAAATGCGTATAAATATAAACATCCAGTACGTACACACAGAAAACGCAAAACGAGTCACCGACAAAATCAATTAAGTGATGTCTTAGCTGCACTCGAGCAAACATAGTCATCGCTAATCGAAAGAGTGCACGGATGAACGCCAAGGATAAGAGAAACGAAAACTGATACACGATCAACACTACCGCACCACAGATTTTGGTCACGAAATTTATATTGAAAAAATATAGCAAAATGTACACTATGCCAACGTACAATTATATCATCACTCGTTTTAACAGAGCTATCACACAGCTGGGGATTGGATCAGTGAAAGATCAGGTGCACTTATCGATGGGTTGTTGCATCAAGAGAAAAATTATAAAGAGAGGCCGCTCGCGAGCTTGACGAAACCGAACCCCATGGGTGGAAAGAATCATATTCGAACTTATAGGAAAGCATCGACATCACTAAGAGTAGGGCTTTTACACTAACTGATCACGAAGATCAATTCGGCTCACCTGAAAACCTTTTAAGATATCGCTTCAAGGATTCCGAGTCGAGGACAGGAAATCAACCTTCGTTGTGACACGACAAAGAGAAACACGAGGAACGCTTGCTCGCGTGCCTCAAACAGACTGGGGAGAGTTCCGCCCAGTACTTCTCGTTTGATACTGGGGCTTACCGGGGTAGGGTAGGGAAAATGTTAGTCAACTGTAAACGCAATCGGTGGTTTCAATGCACTCACTACGACTCCTCCAGACATAGTTAATATTCTTTTTGCCAAAAATCAACAATTTTCTAGAGGTTTTCTCGCTCTCGCTCATGTTTCTGTGTGAATTTGTATCTGAAACACCCTTCACCCCGTCCCCCAAGAGTTTTGGCTTATCAGCCACAAGTCACGTGAGCAACTGACTGTCCTGGTGGTAAACATGGCGGAGCAGGTAGAACGTAGTTTTGAAGCAGCCGTAAATTTGGTGAAATCGATGCCAAAACAAGGTTTGTACCCTTTTTCTAAGTCATTTTTGTGCTAGTAGATGTAGATATTTTGTTAGGAAATGCCTAATGTTTCTCGATCTCAATCCTTCAAGGAACATTTCGACCGTCATATGAGTCCATGTTAAAGGTCAGTCTTGAACCTCTTTTGTCGCTTTTTGCTTTGTTGCTGGACATTTCATCGTCTAAACATTGTTGCATTCAAAATTACTTTAAGATTACAAATATCACAAGTTCTTCTGATGACGACGTGAAGCGTTATTGGAAATAACGCTCCACATATTTGTGCAGAATTTACATGTAGCTAGGGTTATCGATAAATTTGCCAGCCGCCACATCGTTTTTATGCGATTGTATATTAATGTGTTCTGCTTAATTTCTCGTGTTTGATGTGCTGGAATAAAAATTATTTCGTTCACCGTGTGAAATAACATCAGGTCAACTGGCCTGCTGTTACATGTATTGGTCTAACATGAACATAACTAATTATCATGTTTTAGGTGTACAGTCATGTAATTATTGTTGGTCTGCGGTGCAGCTGTGCAGGTTGATGAAATTTCTTTGAAATATTGTTACAACCTCATTTCCCTTTTTCTATTTGTTATTCTAGTTTTATGGTTTATTCAAGCAAGCCAAAGAGGGAGTTTGCACACAGCCAAAACCTGGATTCTGGGATGTCATAAAAAAAGCCAAATGGTATGACTCTATAAGAACCAAACTGTAATTTAAAATTCAGGAATGAATATAATATTTTTAGTATCAAGGATTGTTTGAATCAGTTTTTGTATGCAGAGCAGGGATTATTAGCAGACAGAAGTTTACATAAATTATTAAAATATTATATAACGAAAATATCTTACTTTTTGAATTTCACTTTATCTCAATTTTTGTAGTTTGTTTCAACAGATATGTTTCTCAGATTTAGTTCTTATCAAATTCCTGAGGTCGGGTTTAGTCTTACATGTACTGTATATCATGACACTTATTCAGTATGATCCCATTTTAAGGGAGGCTTGGTCATCGCTGGGAGACATGGCCAGGACAGAAGCAATGGAAAACTATGTCAGTGAACTTAAACAGGTAATCTACAAGACAGCAACCAGTATTTTTTATGTTATGCATGCCGACTGAATAGAGGAGCCATAACAAAGTAGAATTCCACTAGATACTCCCTCATAGGTGGTCCCATACTCCAGACCTCTTTCATGTGACATCATTCCAGTTAATTCACCACTTTGGAAATGAAAATAAGACTGGGAATGAATGGAGTACCAAAAGTGCTTCTGGGATCATTTGGGGGGGGGGGGGGGGGGGGGGGGAGGGGGGTGCATGTATGAAAAGCACGGCTGTAGCATTGTCAAGGTTGTGCAATAAACTCTGATATTATCTTTACTGAGGCCAGTTAGAGATCTTATCACTCTTCCAACCTGATACCGCCATGTGTTTCATAAACGTGTCCCCCCAAACAATCCCAGAAGCACTTTCGGTACTCCATTCATTCCCAGTCTCATTTTCATTTCCAAAGTGGCAAATTTTGTGGACAGAACAACAGAAAATATATTGAGAGATCTGCATGTACTCTCATGGAAAAACAATGTTACCGTTTTTCCATCCAAATTCCCATGACATGAACAGGGTCAAGAGTCCACATGCCAGTACAGTAAGGTTACAGAGTGTACCTTCTTGTCCATGGCTGCTTACAGTAATTCATCATACAGTACTCTTACCCTGGAACTGTGTGTGGACTGTCTGACTTTTCAGTTTGGTTAAATCCCTATCCACAATTTTTCATGATGGTTTTTGATGCAGTGATACTGTATACTATATGGTAAAAGGAACTCTCCAGTTTGTCTTCAGGCTCCTAGCTACTCTCAAAGAGACAAGATGTAGCAAGAAACCCTGCAAACAAAATGGAGAATGGCTGAAATCCAGGCTATGGATTAAAATGAAAATAATACTGAAGATTTATTCCACATTTCAGAACCTTTTTTTTTTTTTTTGCTTAGAGATGTGTACTGTGTGTTCCTACATCCTGCAGTATTTATGATTAGCTGTTACTGAAACCAAACTGATTAATACTTGTAAATGTACAGCAATGAATAATTTTACAAGTTTGTATTTTAGGATTTCTATAAGGACAACAGAGTACTAAAACTGCTTGGTTTGTCCTGATAAACTGTAACCACACCCCTCTGGCTTCTGTCTCCTAGACCATGCAAAACATACCAGATACTGAACAAGTGGCCGAGTTTACTGAAGTACTGAAAGAATTTTATGAAGTGGCTTATGAGGTGAACGACGAGGAACCCCCAGCTATTCTCAAGATCTTCAAGAAAAAGAAAAAGTTGAAAGCTCCAGAAAACAAAGTCAATGGGCACGGACCTCCAAATGAGAAGCAGGGAAAACAAAGCAGGAAACATCACAAAGCAGCAGAGAGCAATGGTGCGCAAGATGCTGCCTCTGAGAATGGGCATTTTGAAAATGTTGCCTTGTCCAGTGGACTAGAAATGGAAAATGGAGTACCCCAACCTCTGTTCATTGTTGATGTCAAACAACTGAAAAAGGACAAAGATAATGATAATGATAATGATAGCGGGATCCAGAATGGTGATTGGGAAGGTAATGTTCTGCCTGCAGTAATTCACATGCCATATGATTAATTCAAATTTACTGATTATGTTGTACATTTTTGATTGTGTAACTTTTACTAGACACACTCGTACATTGTAGTAATCACTCAATATTACTTTCGACGGTCATGCGAAAACGGCTCTATTGAGATATAATATCTGTTTTATCATTCTTTTAGTATTTTATAGTTTCAGTGGATGTGGCTGTGAGCAAATATGGTAACACTACTGTTTCAATACAAGGTAGAAGAGTTAAATTATTTTGCTCTATTAGGCCCTGTAATACACTGTTCTTTTTAACCATACAGTGCACACCCCTGAATCAAATGGACAAGACACAGCTGAACACAGTCAAGATGAACAGGAAATAATAATAACCAGTGATGAGAGTGATGATGAAGAGTTTTGTGATTCACTTGATCCGGAGCATTTGCAAGTGTTACAAAATGGGAGCGCCTTGGAGATGAATGGCGACAAATCAAGTACTGACAGTTCAGCAGAGCATGCGTCAAACTCAACGTACACCGACTCATCTGGAGCAGAGGACCAGACCATGTTTACCAGTACTCCCTTTAGTAGGAAAGCCTTACATGTTACTTTTGCTGTTGATGACCAAAATAAATCAGGAAAAGAAAACAGTGAACCCATGCCATGTAGAGTTAATGGCATCTCTGAGTTAGATCAACAGAACCCAGGTTGTATCAATGGAGTGCCAGTTGCTGAGGAAGAATATGAAAGAACCTGGAGGAGTGTGAATGGTGACTGCATGCTTACACCACAAGGACCTGGACCAGAAAAGTTGGAAGGGATTTTGAAACCTCATCAGGCAGGCCGTGGGTGCGGCGGAGGGGAGACAGGCAACAGACAAACTGTAGGATCAAGAGGAAGCAGTGGAGAGGGTAGCAGACCGCAGCATCAACGTGGCACCAGAGTCGGTAAGTATCTTCACTCAGGGGAAGTATTTGGATCATGCACACTCTGGAGTAAACTCAGTCTGTAGCTTTCAACTTTCTTTCTTTTTTTCCTCTTCACTTCTCCTCAGAACTGAGAGAATAGGGAAATAATGCAAACCCAAAAACAAATATAAACACCCAAGTCTGCAGTTTGCAACCTTTGATTGCATAAAACACTGTTTTGCACCAAATGGTAGCAGTAGCCTTATGATTATTTCCCTGTTTACATCCCTGTAGCACCTGGTATGGAAGCCAGCCAGGGAAGTTTATCTACAGATTACAAGGGACACAGTGACAGTGAGAGTGACGATGATGACCCAACCAGCCGAAGTGACTATGACTCAGCTGACGAGGAGAGGACGAGCAGAATACTGGTGGCCTTAGAAAGACTCCAACAAGACATGAACAGCATTTTGAGAAGACTTGATACCATGGAAGCAGCACGACCTTCAACAGCGGTGGGTGTTGCATCATTCTGTTGTTCATCTAGTGTGATTTATTGTCTGGGTGAGGGTTAAGTCTTCAGAAAGACTGTTATTATTTACTGACATTTCCAACAGTAGTCACCTTCACAGATGATTTGTGTGTTGCAAATCAGTATTATGTAAATGAATACGGGTACAATGTTATAAGGTATAAAGTTTCTGTTCATTTTTGCAGCGTTCACCCGAAACAGTCAGCCAGCCCTGGTGGATGCAGTACATTCCTTCAAAATCTGTTGTCTTTCTGGTGTTATGGCCATTTCTGGTTAACATAATCCTTCGCTACTTCAGAAGAAGAAAGGTTAGTTTCATGGTAGTATCGGGGCTTTTTACAAAGTTTTAATCCTCTTGCTTTGGATGTATTTTGTGTTCTGTTAAATGTAACACTCAAGGAATCTTTCATTTTAGGACTTTCATTTTCCATTAGTTTTCATGGAAATGTTTTGACATACAGTTCTGTACTATGCAAGATTGAGACAATGTCTTTGAGTGTTGGAGTAAACATTACTACCTTTTTGTTTCATTGGTTTTTCAGGCACCCTCTCATCAGAGATAATGGTCACTTTGTCTTTAGTACAATACCTGTATAAAAAGACTCATTGGAGAGCCCCACCATTTTGTCATGGACATATTTGAAAAGATACAACCTTGGTTATGACCAGGACTGCAATGCATTGCAGTGCCTAAACTTGATTTCAAGAATAATCACACAGTTGTGTAATCTGCATTCATTTTCCTACAAAGCTTTATGATTGAGTTAAACTTGGAAAGTTTAGTGACTAAGTCACATTACACAATACACTGTTGGCAACTGTTTTGTATTATTTTGAGTTGAATTCTGTACATGAACTAGTTTTCTTGTACTTATTATACCAGAATAACAACACTTCACTGGAGTATCGTACAGTAGTTCTAGTTGTTCATCATTTGCAGTGTCCTTCATTTTATGTTAAAAGAAGGAAATTCCTTTCAATCTTCTTGGACTAAGAGTTATCCACACGAAAGCAATAATTATGTATTCAGCAAAAAAATGGTGGTTATGCTTATAACCAAGATCATACCCTGAGCATGGGTGTGTAGTAGTGTACGTCATATAGTCAAGAACATATTGGGGGGGAGGGTGCGAGATCTCGTTATCTGTGTTTTAGTACCAGTAGTGTCTCTTGTGTGTTATTTTTATTTAATTTTATTGATACAAATTTGACAACTATGGTTAAGAAAAAAAGGGATTAAAAGTTAAACATGAAAACTGCAACCTGACTTTGTTGTTTTTGTATTCTGTTTATACCATTTATGCAGTAAACCTTTTCTTTGGCTTTGGGCTGTATCTTAAAACAGCCCCCCCCCCCCCCCCCCCCCCCCCCCCCCCCCAATCCAGTCCCTCCAATTCATTTATTCATACTAAAATAGCATGACCAATAAGTTGCAAAAAGGATTTTTGGTTAGAGCAATGTTAACTGCAACGATCCTTGCACAGGACCCTTCCTGAAGGTGACTTCCCAATCTTTTGAACACTGTAAACATCTGACACTTCCCTTGTTCAAACTGATGAACAGTATTATTTTAACAAATTGTAATTGAGCTTGTACATTGGTATTTGAATTTTAATACTCCTACCTCCTTTGAAAATGCCTCCAGGATGCAACAGAAGTAAATGGAGCTAACAAAACTCCACGAACCTAGACAGGAATGGTGTCTTTATCAAAGAATGCTCTGATTTTCTGAGCAGTTTGTAGATCCAAGCTGCAGTCCAACAATTCTTCTCCAGCAGCTTGAGCTATTTTATCAAGAGACTTGCATCCATGCTGCAATACAAAACACTGTATTGCACAGTCAAGGATTCACCTTTTCTTTGAGTACACTGAGCATATAAATACACTGCCCCCATCTATCCATGAAGAGATGCACTCAAAACTATAAAATGAATCTGGGAACAGAAGGTATGTTCAATCAGCCAGGCAAATGGAATTTTTATTTTTTTCAAAAATTCTGGAATGACCAATGGTCACAAGGAAAGGGCCCAGAATCTCACTTGCTTGGGCCTTGTTGACTTTATGATTGAGTTTATGTTTCTGTTTCGTATGTTTTACAAAAATGTTTTATGATAAGTTACTGATAAGTTACCTATGACTTGTTAACCTGATGTATTCATTGGTCAAGGATATCATGCGAACTCAGACCCAGTTTTTGGAGGATGTGCAGCACAACACTGTCACTGACTGTGGAGTCCCTGAGTTGCTTAAGTTGTGCTTGGATGGCTCCCGAGACTGACTTGCATGTGGCCTGAAGATTATAATGTTACACTGTAATCAAGCTGAAACTCTCCAACATCTCAGCACAAAAGTCCATGTTGTATCAAAATACCAGTAATTCTGGTCAGAACAACAAGCATTCACGCTAAAAACGTGTGTATTTAGTTTCTCCTTTGAATCAAATCACTCCATAGCTGAGTATGTTCCTGACTAACCATGATAAACTTAGTTGATATGCGGGTTATGTTTAACTTAATATTGATTAAAGCAACACAATTTTCAATAGCTCAATTCTGGAAGTGGTTTGGCCATGAACAGTTTGATACATAGCTTGAACAAATGGGCTATAATGAGCTGTTTCTTGAAAGTAGCTGAACATGTACCTTGGCTATGCTCAACATGCAATGCAAAGCTTCCTTTGAGTTGTGGGCTGGAATAAAACTTACATTTGCTTCAAAGAACCTAAAATAAACATACAGCATATTCCAATGAGCCACTACAATCATGAATTCCAAGAACAATATTCAATGTGCAATAACACCAATATTATGTACATTGTATTGAAGTGAATTGCTTATCTTGCAGTATAGTGTGCGATAAGAACACCCATAGAATACCTTTCCTGTAGTGCTATTAACATCTGGAGTTCCTGTGCTCCTATCACAGGTGACAAGTAAATAACATAGGACTGCCTGTGGATTTGGTGTAACCTTTCTATCCTGTGGAATTACCCAAACATATATACTTCTCAGTGCCTCGGGGATACATGAAGAAATTTTTATGACATGTCGAAAGGAAACAGAAAAATACAATTTAGTGAGATAGTCAGGATATGATAGTCAATCAAAGTATCATGTGGTTAGTAACACTTCAATAGCTGGCCCCATTTATGGTAGGATGTAACTCGAAATTGTCCAACTTTTATGAAATTTTCTTATCGCAATCTTTGTCATACTTACAGTCCTTTTAAAGACGTTTGGCGGATCAGAAGAATTCCACTAAAGCAATAATTTTAAATGCACCTTTCAATAACTTCTGCGTCCAGAGCCGTTCTTTCAGAGTTGAACGCCAAAACCATGAAGGCAACAGATGATAGGGGGAAAATAATGACGTCTTTTCCGGTTGTATCTGTAACTTCAGGAATAAAACGAAAACACTCTGTCTTGTGCTCACAGCCTTGTAAAGAACGGTTAAATTATACCTCTCACTTTATGCTCCCTGTTCAGCAGTTGATGAATTTTGCTATTCCCGAGAGAGGCATTCAGAATTACTGGCCAAACGGAGTGTTGTTGCGTCGCCATGTTCTGGCAAGACTGCAACCTCGTTCCCAGGGCCATCCGCGGCAGAAGCTCCCGACCTTCTGCCGCGGATGGCCCTGGGAACGAGGTTGGCAAGACTGTTGTCGAGGACGCTCCCCCCCAGTCTCTTCTCAGCTGAGATACTGAATGATGTTCTCGTTGGAGTGTTAACCGGTTCAACCTCGATCCAGTGCATTGTGCTTTACTCCTGGCTTATTGTTTGGTGAGGAGCGAAACTAAAAGGAGGAGAGTGTTAAAAAGAAATTATAGATCCTCTTTCGGAAAGGAGTAAACATTTCAAACCTACAAAGCTGGCGCGGGCGAAGCCAAATATTTGGAACTCTTGTTACGGTTTGACGCCGAAGAAACGGGGTCGGTACAAAAATTTGAGCAAAAAAAGTTGTGAAACTCGGCCACTTCTTAATCCATTACTAATGTTGGTTTAATGAACGGCTAAAGCTTCAAAGATTAGTGATCAACTTCACTCCCTCACCAAAATCAGATCATAGAGTATTGAGAGCTTGGCCCATATAAAAGCTAATTGAGCTACTCGGAAAATTGGTTATGACGACCCGCATTCAAAATTAAAGGATCTCAAATTAACTTTGGTCCGATGTACACATATTTATCTACACGCAAATACAAACATGTTTCGTCGACAATATTTACAATACATATAGGAATAAATAAATACATGAAAACACACGGTATCATACACTTTATGAATGACTAAGGAAAATGATCAGTAATGGCCCCAGTCGCACTAAAGTGGATAGTTAGAGCAGTTTTCGAATGACTGTCGAAAGTAACCGTGTGTTTGTTTTTGTTTTGCGTTTGCTACGCTTTCGGAATGGTTCAGCAGCGTTCTTGGCCAGCAAAACCTGACTCGCTGATCGCGATACTCTCATGCAAGCAATGAGTCCAATGGCAATGGCGCTACTTCGCACTGCTGATTGGTTAAAAGTGTTACTTGCAGCCTTCTGTGATTGGCGGTGTATTTATGTTGGGTTTAGTTTTCGACAGTCATCCGAAACCGCTTTATAACTCAGCACATAAAGCAAACGACAGGTTCTTCGCAGTGCGGTACCAACCACCGACATATTCATAAGGGTCAATAACACCGGAAAACACCGAAGGATTTTATTATGAATACAGTCAAGCTTTTTTGGCGGACACTCCCGTAAGTGTAGTTGGTTTTTTTTGTTTTGTTTTGTTTTGTTTTGTTTTTTTTTTTTCACACTATTTTGATTAACGTGAAATATATTCCTGTATGTTGGTAAGATTAGCAAGAGTTGTTCGCCTCATCTGCTGAAACAAGAAAAAACATGCAACATTTAGCTGGCGATCCTAACAGAATATTTCATCTTAACTGGGTCTGAAGTGATCAACATCCACTCTCTCACCAAGGCCTAGAGTACAGTCAAAAAGAACTTGGCACGAAAGCTGATACAACTATTTGGCTTTGTTGTTGTTGTTGTTTTTTTTTTCTGAAGCGTTTAGGGGCCGCATTTTTTTCTGGGTTGAGTGAAATTAACCCTTATAGCAGTCATGAGGCGAAACAGAAATATTTGCAACCTTTCATGGTTGTGGTTGAGCATGAACACAACTTAGTTTAATCATAGACAGGGCTCATTAAATCCCCACAGTAGCGGCCCGCTCTGGTGTACCAACCTTTTTACAGCTTGAGTTTGCAGACCTCCTTTTCTCTAAACAAGGAAACAAAAAAAGAAAGTTTAGTCGCACGAACCACAAAAAGTCAGCCTCATCATGAAAGCGAGACGCTTGTTACTGCGGGGGACCTGCCGAAAGTCCGCACACAACGAAACATTGCGCACAATATTAGTAGTGTGTTCACCCAATGTTGCTCCGTGTGTTTACCGAATTGCGCGCAATATTTGTAGTGTTTGCCCAATTGCGCACAATATTACGCGGTGTGTTCACCCAATTGCGCACAATATTACGCGGTGTGTTCACCCAATTGCGCACAATATTACGCGGTGTGTTTACCCAATTGCACAAAATATTTCCACGCGTGTTCACCCAATTGCGCGCAATGTTGCCCGGTGTTTCCGGACCTTCTGACGACGCGGGTAAATTGAAAATGTTGTATTAGAAATGCGTACTTGTTGCAGAGCCAGGTGGAGACTTAAAGAGAGCAGTGTCAGTGAAAGGATCTCCGCGACGAAGCTTGCTGGAAAACAAAAAGAAAAACTGTTACTTCATAAGAGTGTTTAGAGCAGTACTTAATACACACAAATACATCAATAAAACACGACACACATAAACCGGTATGATTTTTTCAAATAATAATCAGCTACAGCTACAATCAAATGCAAAAGTAGTTGAGACACTGTGCATATTTTGAGCAATTTATCGGCTTTTAAGTTTTGTTCATTTCTGCCCCCCCCCGTCTCAATGTTGTTCGGGCCTGAAATCTCGTTGTGCGATATTGGATACTCAACATTGAAACGGGGGAGGGGGGGGGGGGGGGGGGGGGGTGGAAATATGCTGTCAAACGAAATCCAGATAAGAGTGAGGCAATAGAAGAGAAGATTGGGTCTTTTTTTGCGAGTGTCTCAACCATTTTGCATTTGATTGTAGTTTACGAAGCAAAAAGGTCATTGATTGCCTGGGATTAGGTTATAGAGAAGATTAAAAAAAAAAAAAATGCTTAGCTTGGCGCTGTGGTAATGGCGGGTTTGATACATAATGTCCGGCATGCTTTACCTCTGCAGGCTGGGCTCTGCGTATGAGAGAATTCCCATCTGGCAGCATCGGCGCCGTGCACGGCCCTCTGTAATCGGTGTGCTCGTAACTTCCGGCCCTGTTTGCATAGGCTCAGGGTGATTAGGTTCCACCAGTTTGCTGTTAGCGGAGTACTCACAGCTGTCCTCTTCTATTGTAAATCGGTACTTTTTCTTTTTCTTTTTCTTCGAACTTAAATTCGCAGACTTGCGCTTCGCGGGATTTTTATGTCCTGAGAAATCGTAAAGGTGTAAAATATGCAGACCATTAGGGGGGGGGGGGGGGGGGGCAAGGCAAGAAGGCGAAACTCGTAACCACCAAACAACAAGTCCCCGGTACAAATCACCAAAAAACAAGTCCCCCGCACAAACCACCAAACATAAGTCTGTTTGCATTTACCAGTGGTACTGTCGGCTGGCGTGTTTTCCCTTCTTTCGTTAGCTTGTTGAATGGGTGGTGTTGACAGCGGCTCTTCAGGGGGTGGAGTGGTGTTGCATATATCTGTCGCAGCATCAGGCAGAGTGGATTGAGCGTTCACGTTTGTTTCGGCGTCAAAACCGGACACCAGAGACATCGCAGACGCTAATAAGTTGGACCCAGCGAGCATTGCAGCGATAGCGTCCTCAAGGAGAACACGGACCTGTTCAAACCGATGCTGAGAAAAAATGAAAATAGGTAAGATAATGAAACCGTATACAACCTTACTTAGCACGCAGCGAAACCCTAACAATCGCTATCGCTTTTGAAATCCCTGCAGTTCTATCTTCGCGAAGATGTATCTAATGGTACATTGCAAGCGGCATTTTTATGCTCACGGCGCGCAATCGCGTCAATCAAGTGGTAATCTGTAGCCTGATTTTCAGACTGCCCGAAGTGAGCTCGAGATGCCTAAAAATCAGGCTGTAGAGGAAACCGGTCAGCGACCTTAATCGCTCAATACAATGGCTTTTCTTTACAGTGATCATAGCGACTATGTGGAAGGCTTTACAAATTGACGCATGCCTTATATGGCTCACAATAGCGCAATGAGGGAGACGTGTAGATAGAGGAGGGGGGAGGGGTGATCACAAGAGAATTACGAAAACAAAAAAAAAAAAAAAAAGAAAAAAAAAAAGAGCTGTGCACTAAGGAAAACCGAGCAGTTTCCGCCGCGGCCATTTTTTATCCTCACCCGTACTTCATCTGCAGCTTCTCTTTGCACACGTTCCTTGGTGGTGTGGAGAGAGGTCTCGAGTTCGCGCACTTTTTCGAGATAGTCAGCACGGTCGGTTTGAACCTGTTTCTTCAATTCGTTGTTCGCGAGTTCGACTGCACGGTGCTTGATCCTCGACTTCTCTGGAGGTAACATGCCGACAATTAAACTGCTTTTCTGTACTTTACTTTTTTCGGACCATGATGATGTATATCTCAAACAGGAGAAATGGCTAAACGTTTTGCGACATTACCTAACAGTTGCCATCAAAAATAGGCGTAAACTGGCAGTGTTTTTTCTGTGTTTGACCTCAGCTGTGATTACTCTATGGGATCCGCACCGAACGTGTATAGCGAGCCCGTCCATCACTTTAGTTAACATACAAAAACAGATGACACTGGCAAAGACAGACGAGGACAGTCAGACAGACATACAGACAGGGGACTAGACAGAGACAAGGACATAGATTGAAACAGTCAGACACTACAGAGAGGAAACCACCGCGCTGGCCGTTTATGAGAATAACTATTTTCACTTCAAACGATTACATGTACCAGGAAACACTACTACTGATTTGAGTATAGGGAGTATTATTATTTTTCTTTTTTTCTGGAAGTACAGCTACAGGGCCTTACAGAGCAGATTCATAGAGCTTTCGCTATAGATCAAGCAGAGGAATTTGGCTGTACACAAATCACCTCATTTGCTTTAGTACTTGTGAAAATTCAATGTTACAGTTTGAATCATTGTGCCAGAAGCTTTCACTCACCCAGAGCAATTGCTAAGTCCCTGTTATTTGCCGTGAGAGACGAGTAAAGGGAACATGAAGGGCGACCTGTGTAAAGAAATTTATCGGCATTAAAGTAAGGAGGTGAAGTTTATCTGAAACCAGTAGGATCAAATGGAGTCCCAATGGCAATGCGACCCAAGGCAACTTTTGGTCAATTTGCGTATCGTTTGGCCACCCACTTGGGTCGACTTGGGTTGAGCTCAAATTTGTACGCAAGTCGAGTCAAGTTTTAAATTACCGTTTGGCCACCCGGGTTGCCCTTTGCCCCTCCGACCTTAAACTATGCAAGACTTTGATGATTTTCACCAAACCTAGAACTGCTCGGGAGTCCATTTGGCCAGAGCTTTAAAAATGTTACTTGTTACCACACAACATTCAAACATTGATCAAATCATCACTGCCATGTAATGATAGATAACAGCAACAATAACATAAAAGGCACTCAACAACAGCAACAACATAACACAGGATTAGAGAATAAGAGAACAAGAATATACAATAACAGCATCAGTAGCAGCCGGCAGGCTTTACGATCATCAATCAGACTTTTTTTTTCTTCTTCTTCTTCTTTTGTTATCAAAGGAATTCATCAATTTTCACAAGTATATTACTGTTATAAATGCCCACTGACGTCATGTCTGCTCAGTGGCATAAACTTCATATTACCTCTTCTTGTTCTCGTGTTTTCCTTCAAATTTTCGTCCTTGGGGAATATTTCTGTCTGTTCAAATTCCATTGGCTCTTCGCTGCATTTGATTGAGGCAGATGGCGGCTGGTTTGAGTTCAAGCTTAATCGCCTTCTCTGCAAAATGATCACACAGAATACTCACAATTAAAGTTACTAATAATCACAGGTGAAAAACAAGTAATAAGCTACAGGAATATTTGAACTAATTTGTTTATAACGTACGTGAAAAATGTATTCGTGACGATGCACTGAAGCAACCGGCGAAAAATGCCGTGTGTTTGAGAGCATTTCTCAGCGAACATAAGTTATTCTGGCCCGCTATGCTCGTTTAAACTCTTGCACTTTCGACTTACCGTACGAGTTTCCCATCTCCTTGTTTGTTTTTCAGAGTTCCCAAGGCTTTGCCTCGTCTTCATTGCTCAACTCATCTCATTGATTTCAAAACTCGTCAGAGTACGCGCCACATGTGGTAATCGCGGGGACCTGGAGATGACTGTACGTTGGGAGATTGGAACGAGAATGTCTCAAACAACCTCGTTCCCAGGACCATTGGTCGGGAGCTTCTGCCGCGGATGGCCCTGGGAACGAGGTTGTGTCTCAAAGCATGGCATGAAACATGGCGACGGAGGAAATGAAGAAGGTAACATCCTTGAGTTATTGGCCTGAAATTAAACCATCCGTGTTCTGTCGAGTCATAGTTTGGTGCACTGCAGCAATAAGAACGTGATTATTTGCATATTTGTGTTTTCATTCTTGCAATAGGTGCATATTTTAATATTTTGTTTGCTCGAGTAGCCATGTGGAATGCATATTTTCAGAATAAAAACACAGAATGTTTATCTGGCGTTGCAGATCCTTTTACAGCTTGGTGACAGACGCCAAGTGGTTGAAGTCCAGCATTTCAAGTCTCTTGAGGACCTAAATCAATATACAAAAGCTCATTTTGACGTTTCGCAAAATAGGCGAATATATTTTCAAAAGATTCGAGAGCGATTGGAACGAATATGTAGAAATATCTGATCTACATGATTTAAACAACAAGGACAAGATGATTGCTATTCTCAATGTCAACGTGAAGAGTACAGACGGCGACTCGGGCGGCGACGCAACTGCACAGGTATTCAAATTATAAATAAATATACTCATATTGACTTGATGTTAGTTTACATATTTTGAAGTTGCTCACGTTGAACACAAAATAGAGGCTGCTTTTGAAATAATATTTAAATGATATTATCTCTTATAAATTGACAAGCTTCTCTATACCGACGATGATGAATAAAACATAAGATGGCATAATCCTTGATAAATTAGCAATTGAGTCATGTCCTTATGATCTGCAGGCTGTGACAACAGGACAGTGCGAAGTAATAAACTTGTTTGTACAAGGGGCACAAAAGCCATGATATTTCGACTTTTTTTAGTGTGTTTTAAACTGTTGTCCACTAATTGCCAACGAGCAGCCGAGGGAAGACGCGAGGCTGCGAGGTGGCAGCATCATAAAGCCGTGCACGAGAGAAGGGGGAAAAAATCTCGAATGGAGCGTAACCACTTAGAATGGACTTATTTTTTTTCTGCAATTGTTTCAAGTTAGCCAATTAAAATACAAGTTGTTTTGTTCTGCTTGTTTTCTGAGCCAATGGGAGCGCGAGATGTGGAGATTTTAACCAATTGTAGCGCTTCTTCTTTGGTGTTATGCTGGAGCATTTTTGGCCAGCAAAAGTCTCCTCGTGGCGAGTCTTGCGGAGTCCTGCGACATACAAATGAATGAAACAAACTTACGCTTAGCTTTATGCCTGTCTTTGAAACATTCCAGGTTATTTAATACATTTCTCTCTTTTCTCACAGAGTTTTCACACCATGCAGCTTTCAGGACAGTGGAAAAGAGGAATGTCACATGGACTTGACTCAAAGTTTACAAGGATTATTTGGCTGGAGATGGCTTCAAGCGGAAGATGAATGTAGAAATGTATTGAACAGAAAACTGTAAGCTCTGATATGTTATTCTACAGTCATGTATGATGTTATTTACTTTGTCTTTGAAAGAGGTGCTCTAAACATTCTCAGTGAGTCCTATTCTCTCAGACTTTATTTTACATTAATTTGTGGACATGAACATTTTTAAATGGGAGGGCACTTTTAAATTTTATATTTTATATTTTATACTTAGTGTTTGCTGCACTATGTTGGGCAAAAACCTAATTTGCTGTCTGTCACATACGTGTGAACAGCTTGCTTTTTTTATTAGATAGATTTAATCCAAAGTGCCAAAATTTCCATGTCTGCTACAATATTATGCAGAAAAATCCCAAATGATAAGTTGTGCAAACAATACAGATACTGGCTGCTGAAATCAATGATGTCTAATCTGTTTGGTTGACAAAGAATTATTGCTTTGCCTGTGTTTTTATTTTTCAGGTGTCAACTTTTTTGCTGTTGTTTTTCTAAAACGTTCTCGATTGGCAATGCCACAAATGTAGTGTAGCGCAAGTTGTGCGCTCTGGCCTTCCACCAGAAGTTATGTGCAACTCTCTTCTTTTTTTTTTTCAGTTCTTACTGAGGCACAACTTCTAAATGAAAAATGGCTCAAGAAAGATAAGTGAAGTGTTTTAGATTTTTTACCATTCGGTCATACCACAAGCATCCTGGGCCTCAGCAAATTTAGGTTAAGAATGCTTATTCAAAGGGTGAGCTTGTTTGAGGGGAGGCCCTTATTAAATTTTCCCTAGTCATTTACTTTTGCAATGCGTATCATTTGCTTATGAACAACAAAGCAGTTCGTATAGATCTATTAAAAGCGACATACTTTAAAGCATAAAACATCGATTTTGATTTTTGATGGTGCTAATTTACCATCAGTGCAAAAATGACAAAGTCTGTAAAGGGGAGGAGGCACTTATTTAAAATTTTGGCCAAGAGGGGGGGGGGGGGGGGGGGGGGGTGGTCATCTATTAGAGTGGGGCACTTATTCGAAGATCTTTGGTGTGACCATTTGTTAGAACCTTGTGCAATTTGTCATAGCGGTTGATCCGGGTCAGTCTCTCTTATGAGAGAGCACTTTTCTGAAGTCTTCCCAAAATTACAAAATTCCCTCCAAAATTTCCTAAATAGGTAGATAATATATTATTGAAACTTGGTTTGTAGCACTGTTCTTGGCCACTGGAAACTGATGCACTTTTAAATGTGGCTAAATGTAATTTAGGCAAAGTTAATCTCAAGACAATTGCTGGTCAGCAGTTGCTCCCTGCAGCAGGGGGTGCCCCGTGGCATTCTGGGGCTTTGCATGGTTTGTGGCATTTGCAGTTTGCTTGCAGATCGTTGCGGATCTCTTGCTTGGCTCTAAGTTTGTGATGTTGCGTCAAACTCGTAATAGTCTTGATAGTGCTTACTCTTTGGCCGTGGCGTCGAGTGCTTCGACTCTACAACAACTTCGTCTTCTCTGGTGACAGCTCCTTCACTGCCGCGTTCTGATCCTAGTCCTTCGCTAGAGTTCATTGCCTCTGGTGGCTGCAGTTCGTGTTGCATTAGCTGCCTATTTGCCACCCGCTGGACCTGCGGCCTTGTCGCAATTGGCATCTGTTCTACCAATCGTGAGTTCGATCGCACCTGTTCATGTGCCTGTTGTTGCACCATCTTGTTTGGCATGGGGTGGCCTCTCCAACGGAGCCGGATTGTCTCAATCTACAAGCTTCCTACAGGGTAGGTTGGTTGCTGTGCCCTCATTGGGAACGCTTTCTCCCTTGCTGTTCTGTCTATTGCTGTGTTGTCCAACTCTGTGTCTTCATTCGTCCAAAACCCATTCCACGTGGCTACCTCTGCTCACGTTCCTAGTTTGGCCCCACACATTTTTCAACAACCCTTTGTCGTTGGTCCCGGTTTCTCTCCTGTACCTGCAAAGCTGGTGGCACAAACTGTGGTGGGCAAATTTGTGGATTTCAGCGACCTTCTCTCGGCGAATTTGTCAGAAGTTGAACCCGAGCCTCAACTGCTGTTTGATGGGCATGCCATTCTTACCTCCACTCCCAAGAGACAACGCCGGCGCATCAAGGGCATTGTGTCTTGGACCGAAGTGTTCTCAGTTTTTTCCTTGGTCCTTGTTTTCTCACTTCCAACATTTCTGGCGTGATTTAACGAGCTACAAGCTTCTAATCCTCCATACTTACCAGCAATTTGCCGGTCGCGTTTGGTTGGCCTATGATTGTGCCATTTGCCAGCATGCCGCCACCACAAAGCTGCAAGATTGGTCAAGCATGGATGTCCAGCTGCTCAATATCCATTCAGTGGGTGCCTCGCCCCGGATCCATTCTGTATCCCATCTTCGGAGCTTAGCGAAGCTTGGGGTAACAACTCGTCACTTGCTGTCTGCAGGTCATGGAGCCGTGGTCGTTGCTCTGCACCTTATTCTTCCTGCCGCTTCACCCACAAATGCAGTTCTTGTTCTGGCTTACATTGTGCCAAGGATTGTTTTGATTCGCCAGATCGGGACATCGTGCCTGATGCCAAACATGGTTTGTCGCCTGGCCCAGACTCCAAGGAGCTCTCCAAGCATCCCAAGAAGGGACTTTAATTCTTTTCTGTTTTCTTGCTAGTCACTAGTTTTGCTGTTGCTGTTGCCTTGGTTGCTTCTTAGTTCCATTAAGTTTTGCTTGAGTTGCTTGGTTGCATTGCTGCGTGCGTGTTCTGGTTGGCCAATTCACTTTTACTTCCCCTTCTAGCGTGGCCTCCCCTTCCTCCAGTCAAATTAGTTAGCCCTCTCGTCCCTGACCTCTTCACTCAGGAGCTGCGCGAGCACCCGGACCAGGATCGAGTTTCCTTTCTAATCCAGGGGCTTAGGCATGGGTTTAAGGTGGGCTTCCTTGCAACCTCTCCGCTTAGCTCCTCTAAACGTAACAAGCCGTCTGCCCTTCAACATCCGGCCGTCGTCAATGTCTATCTGGCCAATGAAGTATTGAAAGGCCAGTTTTACATCGATCTCACGCTCCCGTTTGGCCTTCAGCACCGTTCATCTTCAACTTGGTAGCGGACTTAGTGGAATGGATCCTACGCGTGAACTACGCAGTGTCCGATCTCGTTCACTACTTGGATGATTTCATCAGTGTGGGCCCTCCTAATTCTCTACAGTGTGCTCACAATCTCGACACTGCCTTAAACGTTTGTCGTCGGCTGGGTCTGCCACTGCATCCCACTAAGTGTGTGAGACCCACAACTTGTATGGTTGTTTTGGGCATCGAACTTGACTTAGTCAACCAGATAGCTCGCCTACCAGCTGAGAAGCTACTTGCCCTTCAAGATTTATTCTTCTCGTGGGTTCCTCGCTGCTGGTGCAACAGATGGCAACTCGAATCCTTGATCGGCCACCTCCATTTTGCCACCAAAGTGGTCTGGCCTGCCCGAACCTTCCTGCGTTGCATGATTGACCTGCTCTGCTGCTTCTGGCAACCTGATCATCCTATCCGGTTGAACCAGGAGTTCCGCCTTGACCTCCAGTGGTGGGTTCAATTTGTCTCTTCGGGGAAGGGCATCAGCTTCTGGCTCTATCCAGGCTTGACCCTGGATTTAGATCTGGAGGTCACTTCTGACACAGCAAGTTCCCTTGGCTTTTGGTGCCTTTTTCTGCGGAGAATGGTTCTCTGGTCCATGGTTGCCCATCCAACAGCACGAGTTTATTGCCTACAAGGAACTCTTCCTGGTGGTTATAGCAGCACGTCTGTGGGGCCCAAGGTGGGCTAAGAGGAACATTTTGTTCCATTCTGACAACACAGTTGTCGTGTCGGTCCTCAACTCTAGGACTTCCAAGGTCCCCCAGCTGATGCATCTAATGCATAGTCTGCTTATGGCCTCAGCCCATTTCAACTTCTACACGGCCCAACACATTCCTGGCGTGCGGAACTCAATTGCTGATGCCCTTTCTCGTTTTAATTGGCAGGAATTCCGGCGTTTAGCTCCCGAGGCACACCTGTTTCCAGTTCCAATTCCACATCAGCTTCTCAAGGATCTGACTTCTCCCAACTAGAGCAGTGGTGCTGGAATTTTCTTACGAAGGTCTGGCCCCTTCTACTCGCCAAACTTATACGTCCGCCCAAGACAGCTTTCACCAGTTCTGTCTTCATTCCGGCAGGCTTCACGCCAGTGGCTTTCCTTGTCCAGCCGATGAGTCGACCCTCTGCCTTTTTGCAACTTCCTTAGCCGAGTCCCTCCAACATTCCTCCATTAAGGTCTACCTTTCCGCTGTACGGTCTCTACACATCAAACAAGGCTTCCCCGATCCTCTAGCCAACTGTCTACGTCTCCAGGGTGGTTTGTAGCATCAAGTGTCAACAAGGCTCTCCTGCCGACGAACGTTTGCCTGTGACTGACTCCATTATGTGGATTGTTGCCAACTCCCTCAATCTGATTCTTCCTGACCACTGCATGTTCTGGGCTGCCTACATTCTCGCCTTCTTTGGCTTCTTGAGATCCTCAGAGTTCCAGTCCCCAACCTCGCCAGTTTCCAGTCCTCCATTCACCTTGAGGTATCAGATATTGCTGTGAACTCCAACTCTAACCCTTCCTGCTTGCAAGTTAAGATTAAGGCGTCCAAGACTGATCCGTTCCGCGTTGGCTGCTTTATTCAGCCTTGGTACACCTCTTTGCGGTGTTCATGCTGGCCATGTTGGCTTATCTAGCTCTCAGAGGTATTGCCTCAGGCCCCTTGTTCTTGCTGGAGGACGGTTGGTCTCTGACTCGCACCTTACTCACCAACTGGCTTCGCCAAATCCTGGCAGCTGCAGGTGTGCCAGGCAACTTCTCGAGCCATAGCTTTCGCATCGGAGCCGCCACAGTCGCAGCACGCAGTGGAGTGCCGGATCACCTCATTCAAGCTCTGGGGAGGTGGACCAGCAGTGCTTATCAGCTCTACATCAGAACTCCTGCATCAGCTTTGGCTGGCCTCTCATCACCTGGCTTAGCAGTTGGGGTGGGGCTCGTTTGGTAAGTGATCTGCTCAAGTGGGGTCTGTCCTCTTTCTGTAAGTCTTACTTTGGTACCTTGGTTATGGGTTCAAACGTGCTGTGGCAACAGCTAGATACAATCTGATGCAATTTGCAACAAAATAAATGCCTATGATGTCGGCTGGGTCCTTGGATGATTGTTGAAGGCAGTTGGGAAGTTCTGGAGGAAAGCACATGTGTTACAGGACTCGAATATGCAAGCTAGGGCATGCCTCAAGATGAAGAAAAGGCCTCTCTAATCTGATAGGTTTTGTAGTTGGCTTACTAATCCAGGATGTAGTCTCAAGTAGGATGATGGTTGTCAGGAAGAGGATCGAGTCTCGAACTGGTGTGTTTCTTGCATCATTGCCGTCTTGCCATGGGGATGGTGGCTTTGGCGAGCATCGTGTGCATTTCAAAGATGTGCTAGAGGTCAGACTCCTTGGCGAATTGGTTGAGCTGTGTCCAATGCTTACAGGAAAAGAAACTTGGTTACAATTACTGTAGGCCAAGTTGCCAGACAGGACTTACAAAAGGTTTCTGATGTGCACTGAGGCAGCTCTTCCTCAAGTTCTTGTACAGGCCATTCTGCAACTGGGATGTCATTGGCATTCTTAGCACGACCACTGTCATAAAAAGGTTGTTTCTCCTTTCGTCAGGAACAAGCAAGAAGCAGTCAAGAAGATTGTGGAGCCTTTGTGTAACCACCTTCCGTCTTGCTGCGACCGCCTTCCGTCTTGCTGCGACCGCCTTCCGTCTTGCTGCGACCGCCTGCCGTCTTGCTGCGACCGCCTGCCGTCTTGCTGCGACCGCCTTCCGTCTTGCTGCGACCGCCTGCCGTCTTGCTGCGACCGCCTTCCGTCTTGCTGCGACCGCCTGCCGTCTTGCTGCGACCGCCTTCCGTCTTGCTGCGACCGCCTGCCGTCTTGCTGCGACCGCCTTCCGTCTTGCTGCGACCGCCTGCCGTCTTGCTGCGACCGCCTGCCGTCTTGCCGCGACCGCCTGCCGTCTTGCCGCGACCGCCTTCCGTCTTGCCGCGACCGTCTGCCGTCTTGCCGCGACCGCCTTCCGTCTTGCCGCGACCGCCTTCCGTCTTGCCGCGACCGCCTTCCGTCTTGCTGCGACCGCCTGCAGTCTTGCTGCGACCGCCTGCTGTCTTGCTGCGACCGCCTGCCGTCTTGCTGCGACCGCCTTCCGTCTTGCAGTGATTGCCTTCCGTCTTGCACTGATAACCTTCTGTCTTCTCGAAACCTTTATGCTGTCTTGCTGCGGGCAGGAATGGCACGTCTTGCTGTGGTATATGTTCTGTCATTATGTGGCAGGCCTACCGTCTCGATACTCGGCGCATAGCTGCGACCGCCTCTCGTCTTGTGCCTACTTCCCCCATTTCGTGCCTGCCTGCCGTCGTAAGGCGTGTTGGGTAGCTGCGGGGGGTTGTCGCCCTGGCGTGTCTGATTGTCGCCTTTGCGTTCTGCGTTTCGATGCCGTGTAGGATGCTTCCTTGGCTTTGTAATGTATACACACTGGGCGTATCAGGTTGTCCAGTTGGCAGTTGGTTGTCATCCTGGCGTGCTTGGTTGTCACCCTGGCGTGTTTGGTTGTCGCCCTGGCGTGTTTTGTTGTCGCCCTGGCATGTAAGGTTGTCGCCCTGGCTTGTTAGGTTGTCGCCCTGGCGTGTTTGGTTGTCGCCCTGGCGTGTTTGGTTGTCGCCCTGGCGTGTTTGGTTGTCGCCCTGGCGTGTTAGGTTGTCGCCCTGGCGTGTTAGGTTGTCGCCCTGGCGTGTTAGGTTGTCGCCCTGGCGTGTTAGGTTGTCGCCCTGGCGTGTTAGGTTGTCGCCCTGGCGTGTTTGGTTGTCGCCCTGGCGTGTTAGGTTGTTGCCCTGGCGTGTTTGGTTGTCGCCCTGGCGTGTTAGGTTGTCGCCCTGGCGTGTTAGGTTGTCGCCCTGGCGTGTTAGGTTGTCGCCCTGGCGTGTTTGGTTGTCGCCCTGGTGTGTTAGGTTGTCGCCCTGGCGTGTTAGGTTGTCGCCCTGGCTTGTTTGGTTGTCGCCCTGGCGTGTTAGGTTGTCGCCCTGGCGTGTTACTGCCTCTCACCCTGCTGCTGTCTCCTTGTTGTCCTGGTGTGACTATCACTTTACACCTCTTGGACTAAGGTAAGAACGTGTCTTTGCTTTTGTTGACATGGGTCGTAGTAAGAATTGCAACAAAACCCTGTTGCAAAACTACAAGAAGAGCTGCTTCAGTGCACAGCAGCAACTTGTTGAAGGTTGCATCAGCAAACTTGGCCTAGCAGTTACCACAGGGCATTTATATGCACGCATTCCAAGAACTAATCCAATCTGTGCAAGCTCCAATGCTACTACTCCAACTGGATGTATTGATCTTCACAGAGACTTGGCTAGGTGACACAACATTAGATGCGGAGAGTGAATTCCTGGAATACCAACTGGAACGCAGGGAGTTTTCATGTATATATACTCTGAAGCTACGTATGATGGAATGTTCTTGACAATATTGAGTACTTCACCAAGACGTTTCTGAGTATCACTGGTGCCATGCCCTACTGGTTTAGAAATGAGTGATAAAACAGAGGCTAACTCCTTGAAGGACACCTCATATCTGCAGTGAGATTAGACACTTGCTTTTTTAGCTTTCTCTGGCATTTAGCAGTGAATCTCTTGATCCATGCGGTCACTCTACGTAGGTTAATTCACGAGGAGGTTTTCTCTGGATCCATTAAGGTGTTGTCCACTTTGGAAGAGAAAGCAGGCCACATCTCGACTTCAACTTCAGGGTCATAGTAATCAGGAGGTCGGCAGATTTTTTGTTCTGGCCAGTGACTTTCGTCTTGCCAGAGGAAACTCGGTCCTTGGATCCATGGGCTTTCTTGTGTTCGGTCTTGTGCAGATAAGCCCCTGGAACAGTCGTCAGAAGCGTTTAGGTAGCCAGGAGCATACCTCCACTTGTTTGGATCCGAGCCTTCTCTCAATTCAGCAACCCTGTTGACTACAAAAGTGTGAAATCTGGCTTTCTCACTCTTGGTATACTGGAGCACAGTAGTTAAATCTGTCCAGTAGGTGATCTGCTCAGCCTAAATATCTAGCTCTCTCTGGGTGGTTTGGCCAATCCGTACTGTCAGGACCGCGGCTTGCAGCTCTAATCTCAGTACTGTCAAAGGTTTGATTGGAGCCAGCTTCACCTTTCCAAGCACAAAGGAGCAGTGGTGAATGCCGTCTTCAGACTGGAGTGTTAGGTAAGCTACAGCGCTAAAGGCAGTTTCAGACGCATCAGCAAACACATGACATTGGCACTGTACCATGCGACCTTCACTCTTGTTGTAGCATCTGGGGATTGATAGCTTTGCCATGTCCGGAAGTTCCGTCTTGCAAGTTTCCCAAGCGTCAGATACTGGGCCCGTTATTGGCTGATCCACTGTGTGCTCTCGCCTCCACAGTTCCTGTATGATCAATCTGGCCCTTGACACAAACAGCGCCACTAGGCCAAGTGGGTCAAAGATAACAGAGGTCTGTTTCAGGATACCTCACATGGTTGATGCGAAAAGTTTTGGCACAATCTTGGTATCCAGAGTATCCTGTTCCGCGTTCAAAAGCACACCTAGTGCCCGCTCGACAGGAAGGCTGTCCAGTTATAAATCCAGTGACTGGTGGGCGTAATCTGCAACTGGTAGCTTGGCCAGGACCTCTCGGCTGTTGCTTATGAACTTAGTGAGGCGAAAGCCACTCCTTGTCAGGAGGTCAATCATATGCAATGCAAGACTGATTGCTTCCTGGTCCGATGGGAGAGACCTGAGTAGATTGTCCATGTAATGGTCTCTCAAAACTGTTTGGATCGTTACTTCGTCATACTCTTGAGAGTGGTCGAGAGCTGTTTGTTTCAAACAGGAACTTGCACTGCATGGGCTTGATTTGGCTCCAAAGATCATAGCCTGCATTTGCTCAAAAAAGGCTGATTTGGCTCAGTGACGGTGCTTCCTCGATGTATGTTCATTTTCTCTGTGTACGTTGTTACACTGGAAGAAAGTTTGTCTTTTTGGCCTGGTAATGACTGGTTGCATAAATTGTGACGTAACTGGGGGAGCGTACGTGTGGAGCCCTTTGCTTGTGGCAGTGGCTCTCTCTACATTGGGAAGTGAGCCCAGGGCATTGTGGGAGAATACTGGATCAGTAGCAGTTGTCGCTTCTGTCTTCACGAGCTTGGCAAAATTACTGAATTTGGGAATGGTATCTTGGTAGAGTCTGATTTTGTTGGTTTCACTGCACCAACGATCCTGCAGCTGCATTGGGAGCTTCTTCACCATGTTTTGATGATTGTTGCGGGTGGTCCAAGATCGTAAAGAAAGAGAGTGACATCATGGCTAAGGCTCCACTTGAGCGTATGCGCGCTCACGAGCTTGAGCCACTCCAACCCCTTCCTTCAGTTCAAGCCTTACAGTTTCATTTTGAAGAGCTTGTTTTTTTCTCTAGCATAGCAGCTCTGGCAACTAATTCTGCTGCTTTGGCTCTTTCTCTGGCTCTCGTAGAGACAGATGAAGCTCTTAAAGAAGCCTTGGAACGGTTAGACAGTTTGGAGATAATTGAACCGTTATTGAGCTGTTCCTCTATTTGGCGCTTTGCCAAGATAGTCCAATTTCCGATTTTGTCAATGAAATCACCCATTATCTTGTGCTCTTGGTATTAGTCCCTTGCAGTGAGTTTTTCTTCCTTTGTGGTCGGAGTACACATAAGACGTGTCTTCTGCAGGTCTTCAAGAACTTATTGCAAAGTCTTCAGTTCACTCTGAACTATGTGCACGTTGTCATAGTCTTCAGCGAGCAGTTCTATTTTCTTCATTTGACGCGATATTTTCCTTTGGGCAGATTGACAGTTTTGCCATTTAATGTGGGCTTGAAAAGCCATGCCTTTCGCTGTGGGCTTTTTTGTTCTTGCGGCCAACGTCTTGCTTTGTGCTTGTTGCATACTCATTTGCTTTGATGTTTAAATCTTCTCTCGGTGAACCTTCCAACTCGTGATTAGAGTCAATCATTTCCAAATTCTGCCATCCAGCTCGAAGGACCAAAAATGTTGATGACTCGACTCTAGACTCGTGATATGTCCGGTTGCTGAAGATTTGTTGGGTTCACTTCACAGATACACAAAAAGGTTGATTGATATATTGACTGACTGAAGACTGATAAAAAAAAAACCATTGCCTTAAGTAGCCCAAAAAGAAGTAACATATGGTAGAATACAAAGAACTGAAACAAAAGAGTAAACTATACAAAGGAAAAAACAGACAGTTCCGTCCAGTTGGCAACAAGATCCATCAAAAAAGCAAAAAGTCTTCATTTTTAAGAGTCTATTGAGAACAGTTAAAGCCCTAGAGAGCTTTGGAAGCACTTTAAGAATACTATGGGATGCACCCAGAAAAAAAGGGGGGAGGGAGGTGGGTACTTCCATATGTATATATAAGCCATATATGTATGTACTGCCCCAAGGGGTATCATTTTCAAGCAGTTTTAGTCTGAATTGGGTATAGATTTTGCCTTTTTGGTCTGAAATAGGGTATAGATTTTGTCTTTTTGGCCTGGGATATGGTATGATTTTAACAGAAATCGGTTGTTGCGGACATGAAAAAAATATCTGAAATAGTTCTGAAATAGGGTATACACTTTTGTAGTTGGGTCTGAAATAGGGTATAGATAATTTGTCTTGACACTTTTGCCTTTTATTTTCAGAGGGACTGTGATGTTGATGGAAGCATAAAGAACTAATTCATTCATCCCCAGATGTTGCTAGTGGGAGGTCCATTTGATATAGATGTATTACAAATTGTTGAAAGTTTGCCGTGCACCACTCCTTAACAGAAAATGCTAGACGCTGTTCCTGGGCTTCTCGCCTCCTACTTGTACATGTTAATACATACCTAGCACAAATTACAAAGCATTATTGACGTTATTCGAGCAGATTTTGCTTGAAAGGTGGGGGTTAGTCCTTCTGTCTTTCTGTTTGTCTGTCTGTCTGTCTTTCTATCTGTCTGTTTGTCTATCTGTGATCGTGTAATCATCAAAGCTTTTCCAAGCGCAATGGTAGAGGACATAGCCGATCACATCAAGCCGACGGGGGCTAGACTTTATTGAGATTTCTTGTGATGCAGATTTTAATGCTTTTGGATCTAATGTTAGGGGTTTCCTACTCTCCGTCCCTCTCGAACACAGTTTACGATCGTTCGTGTATGTGCGTTATCATAATAAACATAAAATCAGTCAGAACACTGTGCCTTTTGCAAATTTTATTGCTTTAAACCTATTGATATCACCAAGGGAAGAAAACGTTATTTTGACTCCTTGCAAATAGTAGGTTGACCAACCGACATATATATACGTGACTAGGGGGTGTTGGGGTAATATTGTCAAGCTAGGTGTGACCTTTTTATACGCAAAATTCTTCAAGAACTTGCTCCAAGGACAGCAAAAGCGATCACACCTTCGAGTTCTTCATGAGCATATTTATTAAGCATTTAACTGTATTGAAGTTATTAGGTTCAAGATTTCCGAGGGCTTGACGTTTTTAAAGTAGTGTCACCCTGCGTGATTCGTGTGAACCATTAGTTGCTGCAACAATATCTGGCAAAAAATAGAAAGAAAGAAACAATTCGCGTAAACTTTCATTTAGTATTTGGACAAAGTAACAGAACAAGTTTCGTTGTTTTATCAAACCCACAATTGTGCTGATTGCGGTCTGCTTCTCGTTTATGAGATGTGTCTTCGCTTTTAAGCCCGTATTAAGTCTCCCTACACAAAACCAAGAAGCCTGACATTTCATTGTTTATCAACTTTTTGCTAGTCGATGCACCGCTTGATTGTGCCAATCTTCTCGAGGATTAATCAGTTTACCACGAACAGGAACACCTTTAATGAACGGAAAGAAAAAAGTCCTCACAATACAAAATAAATATTACCTCCTATATATAATTAAAGCAATATAGTGTAAACTGCCACTTGATAATAATGCCAAGGAAAGGCACCCTCAAGAATCTCTACGCTGTCCAGCGATATGTAGGTAATTGTATTGTATCTGGGCACCCGAACTTCAATTCTAGTTTCTCTTAGCAAATATTTCAGTGCAGCTTCATGCATTGCTTAGAGGACTCTGAAATTCTGTCATAAAATAGCAACAACATACAAACATCCACACAGTCATGTACATATTAACACAT
The DNA here is from genome assembly GCA_964036295.1 of Plumapathes pennacea. Lineage (NCBI taxonomy): Eukaryota > Metazoa > Cnidaria > Anthozoa > Antipatharia > Myriopathidae > Plumapathes > Plumapathes pennacea. Next base: position 23,203,152 of record OZ038464.1, on the reverse strand, counting down.
GTTTTAAAATAACTGAGGGTGAACTGTTAGAAAACTGGTGAATAAGGTGAACATGTATCGCGCGGTATCGTAATCACAAGCCTGCAAACTTTTGAACATTCGTTGAACGCTGGTTGAGCAGGTCTAAAAAGCATTCAGCAGCAATACTGCACTCGAGAAATGGTAAAAACGCACGAACAGTTTGATCACAAGGGCCACAATACTTGTGGCTATGGCGATAAACAAATGGGAGCATTGTTGCTATTACACATGTCATAGGTGCTGTCAGCAACTGCATGGGTGGACATTATGGTATTAAAAGGTCTTCGCGACAGTCTGCCTAGCTTTTCCATCTTTGATGGAGTGGAGCCTTCCTAGTCTGCCACTCTTTGAGAAGTACATCTGCTGATTTTTTAAGTAAGTCAAAAGGGGGCAACTGTTTTTCTGTAACAGATTTATCCCTATTATTCCTGATGATACTTGCAGTAATGATTGTAATATACTAATAAACATACTTGGAGTAGCCCTACCAGCTTCTTCAGTGCCCTAATTGACGAGGTGCCTTTGTCGCCATTACCATGAGTCATATCAACTGAAGAAAAAATATTAAATATGCAAATATATAGAGGATATTACACGGCGGCGCGAAGATATGAATTTTATTTTCGAGTGGTAAAAACAATATTTTACGAACGAGCGCTTCGCGCTGTCCTTCCCGCTGGTACGATCGAACTCCATCTAAACTCGTTTTCAGTCTTGCGCGGCTGTCCTTCCCGTTGGTAAGATTTAGGTAAGACCGTTACTGAACGTTTATCACGTCAGACTTTGGCAGCGCCAAAAATGGAAAGAGCTTGAACAAATATTAACTGAAATTTTGCAGTTACATACAGTTGTTGCTTCGTTCAAAATATTTTTTCTTCCTAATGTCAGTAAAAACACTGGCGGAGACGCTAATGGATAATTATTACGTCATGCTTAGGCACGTGGCCTAAAAAGTCGTACGCCAGACAGGCTGACTGACTGACTGACAGACGAACATTAAATTTCGAGATGGCGACCCGCTTGGAGTCTCCAAATGAGGCGATACTACTGCATTGGCGTCGTGATTATTACCTTTGCTTACACTCGGGGAAAATAGAACGATCAATCAATTAGTGATGTCAAGAGCGCGCGACGAGGAGGTTTATGACGTCGCCTAATTAAAAGAACTTTTCATAAATCGCCGAAACATGACTTAGGTCAGACGAGCAATGCGTTGTTTGTGTTTTGTCGATTTCGCGAGGGCTTTGCTCCTCGTGAGTGTTCTCGTGAGTTTCGTTTCTTCCTCTAGTGCTTCGGAGAGCATCCTGTTCAAAGAAGAACTGAGCAACGAAGAAGCAGTATGTAATGATGGATCAAAGGCAGTGTTCTATGTCGGCGCGAAGCCGGGCAACAAATGGATAATTTTCTTCGAGAGTGGTGGTTTGTGTTCTACCGCGAAAGAATGCAGCGAGAGGTACCACAACAAGGAAACTACCGTCTTAATGACATCAAAGACGATGCCAAACTATGTGGAGGGAAAGGATTTCTTGTCCGCGGACGAAATCGAGAACCCCCAGTTCCACGACTATTCGCGTGTTTTGGTCCCCTACTGCAGCAGCGACCTGTGGTTAGGGTCGAGATCCAACTCGCACAACGTGTCGGCCGACAACTTCAGCTTCAGAGGCCGGACTATTTTTCAAACCGTAATTAAGGACTTGATCGATCGGCACAATCTAACGCGATCCAGCGTAACTGTGCTTGCCGGAAGCAGCGCTGGCGCCATTGGAGTTATTAACCACGCCGCTTGGGTGAAGAAGGAGTTGACCTCTCGCAACTCCAACACGGAGCTCCTGGTTCTTGCTGACTCTGGCTGGTTCATTAATTTCAAAGACAGCATGAAGGCTCGCGCCAAACCGGAGTTTGCGGCACTTGCTGGAATTAACACTACAGTTCTCCCTGCATGCGCGGATATATCCCTCGGCTACTCCTGTTGTATGTCAGCATCCTGTATGATATCGCGGAAGTACTTCCCCTCGGACCTGAAGAGTTTTGTCGTGTCTAGCTTGTATGACATCTACATGCTCGCAGACGTGCTCAAAGGATTTGAGGATGAAGGAAAAACGGTGGAGGACAATGCAGCCGACTATGCTTCTGTTGTGAGCATGTACGGTGGTGCCATTAGCGAATCTCTGATCTACACCAAAGGTCTGGCCGACAACCTGAGCTATTTTGCCCCAGCTTGTTTTCAACACACCTACTTCAGTACATCAAGTCTGTGGGGTAAAGACGGTCTACTTCAACCACTGGTTGAGGTCACCCGTGGCTCAGGTCGATTCACGTAAGTTGTGTTATGACCAATCGGAAATGAAAACATTTTTTTTATAAAGGTTCTATCATCATGTCGAAGTTGTCCACTCAAGTTACAATGTAAATAGTGATCACTCAGAGTCATTTATTAACTAAATATTTAGTGTATTGATATATTTGTATTTAGTTTTTAATTATGTTTTTCGTGTATATCAGTTACTGATTGATGTTTCGTTGCGTAAACTAGGAATCCATCTCCCAAGTCTTTGGCAAACTTGGTCATTTGTTCCCAGGAAGCTCCATTTGAGTAGTCACACCTTTGGCTTTACGCAAATTTGTAGTCAGACAGGCTAGCCCTTGGGCGGTTTGCCTCTGGGGTTTGTCTAAGTCAGAACTAACAACTTCCTCGATAGGTTTTGAGCACGGAAAGCAACTATGCAGTTTGCTGCCAAGGGTCGAGAGAAAAGAAAAAATTGGCTGTTTCTCGTAGTGTCAATTTAAATTCACCTGTCTACAAGCCCTTCCATTTGAAATCACCTGTTTTCTTTTTTATCTTTTTTATTTTTAGCCATAAAATAGAAAGTGGTACTTGGATCAATACCAAGTTAAAAAGTGACGGAAAGGACGTGACATTACGCGATGCTTTGACCATGTGGATGCAGAATGGGTCCGCACCAGTCAGACTGACCGATACCTGTGTTGGCGCGCACTGTAACCCCACCTGCCCAGACGAACTCGTGTTCTTCGACCCTGGTGCCGCATGGGAAGATATCGTCAGATATGTGATCATTGGACTATCGCTGGTCATGACTGTCTTCTGCTTGACATTGAAAATTGGATTTATGGGATACTATTCTTATTTGGTGAGATCTCAGCGAAAGTATCTTTGGGAATCAGAGACGTCAAAAGCCAGAAAGGAGGTAAAGTTGCCTGACAAGTTTTCTTTTTTCTTGCGCTTAAGCTTACGACGCTCGTTTTCACATTCATGACTACAGTCATGGCCAGATATTATTGCAGCTATGAGACCTGTATTAGTGCACTTTCACCAGGTTATAGTCCGTTAAGTAAGTGTTTTAGAATATCGTGGTTCAACTTGCTAGCTTCATAATGTGAATATTTATTGAATGCCGTCAGTTGCCGCCGTGTGAACCCTCAGATGCCATTAGCATCTCCTGCTCGTCCCTGGATTATGTGGTGGAGGCAACGAAGAAGAAAAGCTACGACAAAGGTATTTAATTGGTATTCACTTTCAGGTTCATATTTGACTCAAGCAAGAACAATCAAACGAGTGCATTCTGATAGCAGTGTTCACTTTTGAATTATCGAGTGAAACCTAAACATGTGACCAGTCAAATGAAAGCTCTTAATGAGTACATTCTAACAGCAGTGTTTACGTTTAGTGAAGTTTTTCTTTTTTGTAGTTTTTGTTAACTTTACTAGAGTATCCACTGATTATCGCAATCACTAAAAACGTTTTGTGCATTGCTGACCAGTTAGTAAACTAAGCCAAGACTGATAGATTGATATCCGACTACTCTAACTCATTCCTATACTTCTATATAACTTGAAGACGTCGTAAGTAATTTGTTCATCTTTGTGAAAGAAAACTTACACACTGACCTCAGCTTTGTTGGACGTTCCAGTAATGCGGTGCCTTTCTTCAGAATTCGTACTGTGATGGTCAACTTATTTTTTGTTATTCCTAATGCAGCTGAGCTGGTCGAGGCGGAAGACAAGAATCGTGAAGACAAGAGTTCTGAAGGCAAGAATCATGCGATCAACAAGGACGTAGAGGCTGGAGTGTTCATTGTCACGGACGACCCCTTCGCAGGATCGGACAGTGAGAGCACCAGAAGCAACTCGAACTGCGATGAAACTCAGGGCGACATTGAAGAGGCCTGCACCAAGTTTTTGGACAACGACGTTGACGGAACCAAAGCGCGTAAAGCCAAAGACGAGCAGAACGGCAACGCTAGGGACGACGGAGAGAAAAACGCGGAAACCGTGGACAGCGTGGAAGACTTCGCCAAAGAAATTGTTGACAACGTCCTCAAAAAAACAGTGGAAAACTTCGACAAGGAAAACATTGGAAAGAGGGGAGATGTTGTCATTGACATCGACGAAGGAGCTGATGATGTTTTCGGTTCCGGGTCGACCGGTAGTCACCTGCCTCTCGTTCAGAACCAAGACCAAGGCGACACCTCTTGCGTAGATCCTTTGGTGTTGAACCCCAGCAAGAAACAGAAAAAGCAGCCGCAAGTGAAGCAAATCCTGAGCGATATTTCCGCCTATTTCAACCCTGGAGAACTTGTTGCAATCATGGGACCCTCTGGTTGTGGTAAAACAACTTTTCTGGACTTGCTGACCAGCCGAAGGAAAACCGGACACATGAAGGTACGTATAGTTTAAAATAAACTCTCTGTGCTCACTCTTGAAACCTAAAAGTGTGAACACTCAAATGAGTGTATTCTATTATTGCAGTGTTCACTTCCAACTTTCAAATGAAACAGAAAAGTGATGACCATTCAAAAGAAAGTTCTCAATGAGTACATTCTAATAGCAGTGTTCACTTCCAACTCCTGAACTGTCAAATGAACCCTTTCAATTAGTACATTCTGATAACCAGTCAACGTTCATTCCGTTGTCAGGTGGAGCTCTTTTTACGTACAGTAGGTTTGCACTTTTTGAACAGGGAAGAAGCAGAAGGGTAAAATGTTAAGTTCCACTGCTCTGTTTCAGGGTGATGTCTTTATCAATGGATTGAATATGGCGGAAGTTCAAGACTGGTACGCTCGTAATATCGGCTACGTACTCCAACTGGCGGTGCCGTATTACGAAGAACTGACAGTCAGACAGAACCTCACGTTTGCGGCGTATATGCGGCTGCCTAAGAGTTCCACCCGTCAGGAGAAATTTGAACGAGTTGAACAGGTCATCGCTGAGGTATGAAACAAATGTAGTTATATACCATGGCTTCTACTATTCGGTCTAACGCTCGAATTTTCAACCAACTCCCAAGAGTGATCAACTTCAATTTTCTCCTTCAATTTCTCACCAAAGGTATATCATTACAGTATGGAGAAGTTGACTTTTGATAGCTTGCTCAGATGACAGCTGATTGGAGTATTAATTCTCCCCACATCTCTCACACATTTCCTTCTTGAATGATAGGGAGAATTTGCAGTTTGAGCTTGGGAGTGAAAAGGGTTAATAACGGCCACGAGGGAGACTATAGTGGTCGACTGTCCTGAGTTGTTGAAAACATGATCTGGATAATCTGTATTAACTTTACTCTTGCCAATAACAATTTCTTTGGTGTGTATTGAACCGCCAACTGAATAGCTGGCTGCTTTAGTTGGTGTGCAACAATTCTGTGTCTTGTGACGTTTTTCTTACAGACTGGACTGAGTGCTCTCGCGGACACAGTAGTCGGAGGCTCCGTTGGAATGGGTTTGAGTGGTGGCCAGGTATGTCGTGCCTCGATATGATGTTCACCCACTATCAACTAATCAGTGCCATATTTTAACAACAACTGCAATATAAAACCAAAGTAAAATTTGAGATTTGTTTACGCTTTGCAAACCCGATGCTTTTCAAACTGATCTAAGGGTTATTATGAGCTCAGGAGTTAAGTTTATTGAAGTTCTAGGAGCGGTTTTATGTTGAGAACGAAAGCTGCTGAGCAGCAAATTCTAGCGAAGACATTTTTTTTCGTAACTCCTTTAACTCATTTTATCATACTGTAGCTATTGCATATATTTTGATTCACATTTGTGAAATATTTCTTGTAAAACAATTTATCTTCGGAACTAGAAAAAGTTTCCTTGAGTGTGTATAAATTTTATTGGCTGCTGTGGTATTATTGTGTGTTATCCGCTTCTGTGATTTCCAGATTAAAGTGGAGATCTCATGTTAATTGTTGTGGACAGAATCGTCGTCTGCGCGTTGCTATTCAACTGTTATTCAACTGTTATTCAACTGACTGGCAGGACGTAGACGGCGTTTCTGTCAACCACAACGTACTGTGGCTTTTGCATTTTTTAATTTCCTATTCTGTGAAATATTTCTTGTAAAACAATTTATCTTCGGAACTAAGAAAAGTTTCCTTGAATATGTTTGAACTAAAGTTATTGGCTGCTGTACTATTACTTGGTGTTGTTTCTCTGTGATTTCCAGATCAAAGCGGAGATCTAATGTTTAGTAATTGTTGTTGTTGTTGTTGTTGACAGAAAAGGCGACTGTGTGTCGCAATACAGCTAATCAACATGCCGCCTGTTGTATTCCTTGACGAACCAACTTCCGGTGAGTCAATTGCTGAATCGCGTCCTTTTCCTGAATCTAATTATCGTAAAGTTTGAGTCGAATGAACACATTTAGGTTTTATTTGACAGTTCAGGAATTTTTTAGTTTGAGCCAGGCTTACGTTCATTGGCAGTGAAAGGGTTAAATTGCGTTATTTTGTTGCTCGTTGGCTTCAGGTCTCGATGCTACATCCTCGTTGGAACTGTTGAACCATCTGAATCTCGTGGCTGAGACGGGCCGACTTGTTCTGCTTACCATTCATCAGCCCAGGCTGGAGATCTTTCACTTGTTTCACAAGATTCTCTTCCTGTGCGAGGGGAAGGTAAAAAAATATTCACTGAGTCGAGAATCATAGAAATTAATTATAGAATCATAGAAATTACCTATCGCATAGATATCGGTTGGGAACCCAGGGACTGAATCAGAGGCGCGCAGTGTGAGACAGCTGTATTCGCAGGTTCTTAAGAACCTTCATTTAGATGGATGTTCATTCAACAATTCGTGTCTCGTTTTTCAGGTGGCGTATTACGGCGAGCCATCAATGGCACCTGCAACTTTCCTACAGGCGTATGTAGAGGCCACGACTGAGGAATTTCGGGAAAGTTGTGAGGCTCCCAAGATCGATGCCAAAAATCCCGCGGGTGAGTTTAAAAGACCAATCATGCAGAGATGTCGTAGAAATGCTTTATCTAATCAGACGCCAAAGTATTTACGGCACCATCACGGAGGTCGCAAGATAAGATTTTTACCCAATTAGGAGCCAAAGTGCTCATAGCTCCAGTCACAGAGGCCGCAAGAAAATACCTTTCAAGCCAAAGTTGATGATTACATCAGAGCGGGACTGGCTATGATACAGTAATATAGTTGATAGGGCGAGTAGTCTTTCAGCTATTTTAAATGGGCTGCAGTGTTCAGTATTTAATTTTCTTTTTTTTTTGTGGGCCAAGACCAGTTTTGAAATTTACATTTCTTGCGGTACCAGTTGAAGTTAGTTGAAGTTGGGTCTGATGGTAATCTTGTGTGTTTTGTTTCAGACACCATAATGGACATTCTGGGATGCACCCAGGCACGTCACGCAATTCTCGAGTACTATCAGAGCAGCGGTGAACCTCAGGCAATTCAGCAGGCGATCAACATGTGCAAACAGAGCGCCACTAAAACCGACACCATGGATACCACCAAATCATCGTAAGACGCGATTAACGTCATCACAATCATTATCATCAGGAGCAGCACCAGTATCATCAACATCATCATCACCATCACTATTACCATCACTATTATCATAACAATTATCATCATCATCATCATCATCATCATCATCATCATCACCATCGACATCAACGTCAACATCATTATCATCATTTTCACTTTTATCCTGGTTACATCACCGTCAAATGTTATGTCTTGATGCCATTCATAAAGAACTTGACTTCCTTATGTTAACATTCTCGTGCTTTGTATTCTCATAGTTCCTATGACGCGGGCATTCTCAACCGCCTGTTTGTACTGGAGAGTCGCGCCTCTTTGAAACAAACTCTTGGACAACTCATGTACTTCCCCCTGATCTTTTTCATGTTTGGTGTGATAATCGGTAAGTGAAATGTTCTGACATCATTTTACCTTTACGCCATAAGTCAGTTACTTTTTGTTGTTGTTGTTTCCCTACTATCCCCAAGTGACACTTTTCCAGCGCACACACGCGCGTACCACACGTACACACGCGCAAACACACGCGCACACGCACACTCATGTTTGCGCTAAAGTAATGAAATTCGATCTGGTTATAGGAACGGTGTATTGGCAGGCAGAAGAGAGGGACGGCATCCTCCTCATGTCCGCCTACTGTGTGTACTGTTGTGCCAGTCCGTTGTTCCTGAGTTCTGTCCTAATGGCTCACCTGAGCAAAGCTTTGGATGTAAGTTGGAACAAAGATAGACACAGACACAAACACAAACACAGACTCAAGCACAGACTCAGGCTCGGGCTTAAAGACATAAAAGACGAAACGGTAACACAGACAAAGCTAACGGAGTTTGCGAAGAGTAGGCGCGGTTTTTTCAGATTTACGACCCACACTCAAGAACGTCAGCTGTTCAAACATGGCAGGTAGACCCGTCAATTGAAAACGAAGATCTAACGTTGACGTTTTCTTTTTTTGTTTTTTTTTTTCAGATGTATCGGTTGGAGCGTGCAGACGGTTTCGGTCGTTCGCACGAAAACGTGATCCAGACGTATGTGAGAACAACTGCCATAAATGCACTTCCGGTCATTATGTGTTCTGTGATGACGTATTTTATGGTAAGTACGTCAAGGTTTGTCATACCTCCTCCTTCTCTATGTGCAGCGTAAACTAAAACAAACGTCCTCTAATTTCAACTCCAGGTTATGACATCTTATGACCTGTGGAAGTTGTTCTTCGTGACCGTGATTTCTCTTGTTTTAAATCAAACGTGGATCGCCGTATACACGCTCGTCATTTGCGCCAACCCGAATATCGCTCATCGCATCTGTCCCATGGTTTCCGCCATCGGAGGTTTTGCTGGAGGATTTTTGGTTCCAAGACCTCAAATGCCAGTTGGGTAAGTTTTATGAAAAAAGAAACAAAGAGGTTTTGTCTATGGAAAGAAAAAGGAGGAAAAGGTTACAACAACCAAAGGTAACCAAAAATGATCAAATACTGGGAGGGGGAGGGGTACATTGTGGATGCATTTAAACACTTGCAAGATAGCCAAGACTTGAAATTAATGAAGATTCGTCTGTCTGCAAAGGGTGTGGCAAAATTAAGAGTGTTATGGATAAAATGTATGATTTTTGTGCTGTAAAATTTCCTCCTGTGTTCTAATAATAGTTCTAACCTTAGTAGTGCAAAGTTGGATCATCGTCGTTCATCTTGTTCTCTCTCTCCGTCCCAGGTACAACCTCCTGTTTTACATCAACCCTCAATTCTACGGTTACTCCGCCATTGCCAAAGTTCTGCTGCAGAACACAAATCTGAACTGTGACTCTGATTCCACTCTGAACTGTGTCAGCACCAACGGCAACGCCGTGTTGTCCAGATTCGGTTTCGATGAAGTCAATCCCTACGAACATCTCGTGGTAAGTGAAAGAAAATGTAGATTCTCCCAGCCTTTTTAGAAGAAAACGTATAAGTAATGTCGTGAGATTTCAGACCTAAATAATAATAATAATAATAATAATAATAATAATAATAATAATAATAATAATAATAATAATAATAATAATAATAATAATAATAATAATAATAATAATAATAACGGCATACACAGCAGCACTTCCACAGAGTGGCTCTTCGTCTGCTGGATTCAGGTTATTATACCTTAGCACTCGAGGGTGGTCACTGCCAGAGATTTGGTTGCGTCCTCAGTGGTTCTTTTTCGTCCCCGTGGTTCTTTTATTCAGAGACGGGACCGCCATTTTACGTGGTCATCCGAGCCACGAGTAGAAAGCCAGGTTTTTACACCTCAAATTTCTCTGCCTTGAGTGGGGATTGGACCCGCGCCCTTTGGCATGAAAGGCGACCATGCTAACCATTAGGCCACCGCAGCTCTCTAAAATTTCCTTTCAAAAATCAGCTTTCATCTGAGTACAATATCAAATGGCAAATTCTCCACACTGTGTCATATAATCTTTGGTAAGAGAGTGGAGGGGATTATTGAAGTTGATCACTCTTGGGAGCGGAAAAAGGTTAAGAAATAGCATTCACGCAAGACATAATCATCGAAAATCAGGAACATGAGCAGGAGACACTTACAAGTTGCGAACTTACTGTTTATAGCAACCACCTCTGCTCTAATTGTTTTTTACCCAAATTAATTGTGGTGTTGGTGTCTTGCGTGCTTTCTGTAATATTGAGAGACAATGCATTGTCTAAGAAATGCTTACCCCCCCCTCCCCCCCCCCTCCCCCCCACACACACACACACACACACATCCCCTCTCCTAGAATGCCAGATAATTGTCCATTCTTACAAACATTGTTCGCAGGGGAAGGAGAAGACTGCGAAGGTCGCTCCTTTTTCACCATTGCCCGTATTGCGAGAGTCCAATCACGCAATACGATCTTGGACGGAAAAAGGAGCGACTGCTTCAGACAGTTGTAGTGAAAGAGGAGAAGGGGACGAAGCAGATGATCTGCCTCAACATGTTGTCCAAGATTGTAGATCGTCACACGCACCGTGTTAACTACAGATCGTATGGGAGCATTAAAAGTCTGATGTTAACTCTTGCTTTCTGTTGGTTTCAGATCATGTTGGGTATCACAGCAGTTTGTATTTTGCTCTCTTGTATCCTGCTGGAGGCCAGAAGCCGCGAATGGTTTACCTGGCGAAAAAAATCGTGAGTATTTCATGTCTGTGTTGGAAAATGTAGATATAAACGCTGTATTATATTAATCGAATTTCTTACAGAGGCTAAGAGGCCAAGAAATGATTATTGTCCTCCTAATACATGTAACTTTGCTTATCTCGAAAATAATTTTGTCGTGGAATTTTGTTCTGAGAACACTCGTGTTTCTGAGAAGACTCATTGTGCAAAACGCCATTTTCAATGGAGTGATCATGTAGTTTTCGTTTCAGGAGCACATTCGCCCAGGCCGACGTGAAAGACACAGCAAAAGAAGCGACTGAGGTGACAGAAGTTCGAGGTTCTCAGGACGTGGTGATCGAAATGGAGCCCAAAGATAAGGCCACTCGGCAATCCACAGAGAGTTTGTTATCGCTGGCCTCTGCGTCCAAACTGGGACTCGTCAGTTCAGACCGAGGAGTGCACACAATAAAACTACCTTGTCAGAAACCACGTTCCGAAACTGCAGAAAGCATATTTGAAGAACCAGAGACCGCGGTTGAAGGACGGGACAGCGTATCGCCGATAAATCGTTTGAAGAAGAAGAGGGTGTCTACGTCATCTGCATCACGGAGGGAGCGGTGGCTAAGCACCCGGCAACACGTGGAGGAGCGAAAGATGCATTTTGAACGCAGGATGACTCAAGTGCGCAAGATGGCCAGGCGAGTTTCGGTTATGTACCCCGAAACGAGTTATGAGCGACGCAGGCACACCATGGGTGGAGTGGAAGGAGAACGGTTTGCCGGCAAGGTAACAGTTTAGGTTGCTCTTACTTCAGTAAAAAAAAAAAAAAAAAAAAATTTGATCGATATACTTTTGTAAATTGTAGATTACAAGGCAGAGGATTTTGTCCCAGGGACATTATGAAACCAAGCAACGAGGACTGGACCCCTTAAATGAAGACGCCCTGAACCAAGCTAGGACTCAGGTCCAGTTTGAGGACCAGAACGCGCCCGTCAACACCCAGCACAAGAAGGTGGGCTTTCTTGACCCTGAAGCAGTCGACGAAGGCAACGAGATAAATGAAGGGGGTATGAAGCTGCAACCGTGCACACTGGATGAAGTTGATGAGACAAAGGGCAGAGATACAAAGCCGCCTCCGTACACACTTGAAGAAGGCGGCAAGATAAAAGGCGGACATACGCTTTGTGAAGTTGATGAGACAAAAGGCGGAGGTATGAAGCTGCAACCGTGCACACTTGATAAAGTTGATGAGACATATGGGGGAGGTGCAAAGCAGCAACCGTGCACACTTGACAAAGGCGATAAGACAGTTGGCGGAGATACCAAGCAGCAACCGAGCAATAACGAGGCTACGGAGTCGCAACCACAACCGTGCGCACTTGGTGAAGTTGACGAGACACCAGGCGGAGATTTGGAGCCGGAACCGTGCTTTCTCGATGAAATTGACGAGACGTATGGCCGAGATGCGGAACTGGAACAGTTTGGGGACGAAACAGCGACTGAGCCCCGAAACAGTGAGACGCCCCCTATTCCAGGGGTCCCCAGCAGTGTGTTCAGGGAGGAGCCTGACACTGTCTAATGGGGTCCCTCCTTTTGAATGTTTTCTACCCCCTCTACAATTTTTAAAACTTTGACTCCGTCATTTGCTGGAATGTATTTGCCTGGATATATTTGCCTGGAATTTATTGGCCTGGAATTTATTTACCTGGAATTTAAAGAGAATGGATATTTATTGACTATCTATTTGTCAAAACATGGATACAGATTATCAAAGTAGTGTTCAGGTGTTTTACGCTTAATACGACTGGCTATATTCGGTATTTATTACTGTTCATTGGATATTTGAAAGGTTTTTAACTAAATTTATAACTTGCAGGAGATTTGCATGACGAAACGTACTGAAGTAAGCCGATTTTGTGGCGTTGTTTTTAAAGTTTTACAGTTTACTCTGGAAAGCACAGGATTTTTAAAATATGATACACACATTTCTATAAGAGAACGTGAGGATTTTTGTTTAAACAACAGCAAAAAAAAAACAACAAAGTAAATATTACAAAAGACACAAAATTAAGCAAAACGAAATACAAAACTGTTAAAATATACATAAACAACAACAAAAAAAGACAGAAAGAAACTTTTGAGGAAACGGTCTATTTTTTACCGACAGACCGATATACATTACTACCTTGACTACCAATTCTCAAAACTCAACATCTTGTAAATTTTTGCTCAGTGAATTAAAGGAGAACGTATTATTCTTTGAGCTTTCGTACTTCAGTAGATTAGGACTTTATTTGAATGTGACGTATCTTCTGCGGCCCTTTACTTTTTGGTTTCTTTGAAATGATGTTCAAAGTAAGGAACTGGGGAAGATAGGAGAGAAGACCCAAGCCTCCTGATCCGCGATATTTCTTGTCTGAGAGAGGTCGAGAGGTCTGGCAATGAATGTCGTAAGTGGAAAAGGAACACTTCTTGATCGTAATTGACTTCCAGCTGCGGGACTCACGTGACAGATCTGGTCACATGACCGAAAATTTACCACGTTACTGAAGGTTCAGCATGTCCTCGAACCTAAGATTAGAGATTATTCACAATTGTGAATCATGTCAAAATTATCATATATCGACAATCCTACGTCACTGCACTACGGTAAAGTACTGGTGACTAAACATCGCAACAGTACGGTTGACAAAATGGCGGCTGAATATCAAATCAGTGATGCACCAGTCAATGTAAATTTAGCGGGGCAAAAAACGACTTTTGATCATTAGAAGTGCTCCGGTTACCGGGGACTTGGATGAGATTTACAGCGGGGACCGACAGAGCTGACAAACGCATTGCGCATGTTGGTGACGTCATCAGTCCGTACGCTCGTTTATCTTGTTCAGTCACTGAGGTCAATATTTTAATTTAAAATAACCTAAGAGCTTTCCTTTTCATTGCAATGCTTGACCGGTCCTTTCACCTTGAGTATATTGTCCTTTTATACTATCTACGACTTTCACGGAACGCAGCAGTACCATGGCCGCTATGGCGATGAAAACACTTCGACAAGGACGAATTTGTTTTGCAATTTTCACCACAGGTGCAAGGAGGAAAGTGGTAGGTGCAAAAGCTCAGGAAGAGAAAAACTATTGAACTGCAAACTCTAAAAATTTGTAGCTTAACTTTTGCTTCTGCGTCTTAACTTTTTAAAAATACTCCGCCGGAAGTTGTGTTTCGCCACATAATTAAAAAATACAAAGGGATTCAGTGGAGCGTACACCCGCGCCAGTTTCCGCGGGAAAAAGTTTGCCTGCGCGGCTGCGCATGCACAGTGCGTTTGTCAGCTCTGTCGGGCCACTGCTGTCTACAGTGGTAGACTGAAACCCAGTCCGAGAGAGACTGGGCTGCAATATGCGCGAGGAAACTCCTCATCGAAAGTTTTGTGGATACCTTGTCTTTGATCTCCTTTAGAAAAGGGCACGCTGTGAAGGTATATATATGTCTTGGGACAGTTCTTCGAAGCGAGACGAGGAGTGGGAGGGGTGGTGGGGGTGGAGGGGCAGTCCAACGATTGTTGACGTAATCTGGGAGCTGATGGGTACCGACGACCGCAGCCAAAATCTGCATCTGGATTTTTGGATGTCGGGCCCGAGAAAAGGGAAAAACCTGGATTTGCGCGAAAGCAGCACGTGTTTCAAACGTTTCAGACTATCATAATAGCAGCTTTTCCCAAACAAATTGGGCTTTGAAAAACCGCGCGCAGATCAAGATAAATGAAATGCCTACCCGTATATCAGCTTGTCTAATGTTGCGTTGAATGGATTTTGTTCGCGCTTCCTTGCAAAGTGCTGAGAGTCAGCTTTCGTGACATTGGCCTGGACTTCCGCTGCGCGCTTTGACATCGTCAGCAGAGTGTTGTAAAATTTACTATCGCTGGAGTGGCATTATCCCGTGGTGTGTGGCCGTACTGGGGACCCTTTCCAATTTTGATTTTGTTTTGTTTTTGTTTGTTTGTTTTATGGATCAGTACTAAAGATTGGAATAAGAAAATGTATAGGGCTAAAAATCTTGCAGTCGGGTCAGGTATTCACAAAGTTGCTGAGTGTGTTTTCTGGAAGTCGAGTCTGTTGCAAGGTATAACAAAGAAGCACATTTTTTACCGTAGGTTTTGTTTACATTTGTTGCGTACTAAGTAGCTTACTAATAGATACAGTTTTGCGAGACAATCAGCACAGTAAGCAGGAGACGGTGGTCTATGTGTGTATTCAAAGTTTATAACTGCTGCTCCACTAAATCCTACCATGAATAAACCTCACCTCAGACGAGCAAGCGCCGCTACAAGTCACTACTACGATAAATCAGTCAGTACAGGAGATATGTGCACCGAGAAAGGCAGAACTATCAGTACAGACGATGAGCACTGCAGCTGATCGCCGTCTTATAAATGCTTCAAATTTTAAAAATGTCTTTGTCACACTTCGGTTCACACAGAAAGAAAATCTTGGAAAATTAAGTTCGTCATTGCATTGTTTTTAAATGTTTTAATCTGAGTGACCTCCATCTGTGACTGAGCGTGTGGCGTGTTTTGCTTTAGCTCATACGAACACTCAGACGTCCTCAGTTCAAGAGAAGTCAGCACGCAATGGTCTCGAGGATCTGACTTAATCACTCGATAATTCTGCGGTTTTTACAGTTGCCGACATTCTGTCTTTGGTCTGCCACGACTGGTGGTGGTGACAAAGCGGTATTGTATATTGTATTTCGATTGTATTGTAATCGTACACTCGCATTATGTATTGTTGTGCTGACAATGCTTCAGCAGTGGGACGGGAAGTGAAAGAATATGGCTGGTTGCTTTTCGCTTTTTTCTGTCCTTCATTTATTTTAATCGTTTCCGTGTCCCTCCCTTGCGTCTTTCCTGATCGCACCTTGGTCTCTACTCGTTTCTGGCCGGGTTGTCCAAAGTCCATTTCCCCAGAGACCTGTGCCGTCTCCTAATTGGCTAGAATTCACAGCATGTAGGCAAACAAATAAAAGAAGACGCCTGTGTCAACCAAACACAAAACAGCCATTTACAGCAAACAGCACACAAAGGAAAACAAGGCTTCGATTCTCGAGAACTATAAGCATCACTCAACACAGCCTCTCTCACAGATCAGACCTTGTTTCATCCCATGCCCAGAGATCATTTGATCACTGGTGCACGCTCATCTTTTGAAGCGGAAGCTGCTTGAACCAGTGCGTTGTGGTCTGCCTCGTGTGAACAAACTGTTTCATCATCTCCTCGTTGGTCTTCACAACATGTTGCAGTCCTCTGATGGATGAATGCGAGGTACGTTTTCTTGAAATATTGTATTGAAAACACCGCCGCGTAGGCATAAATTATTTGTGTTTGACGGGACATGTACCCCACTGAGGTGAAGGCCGCGATAGTGTTTATATAAATAAAGCGAACTGCTAAAAATGGATTAAAAGGCATTTTCCTGCGGGTTTCCTGCGGTAAACCTCACTTTATCAAGTCCTTTTTTTTTTTTTTGACATGCATGAAAATTAGAAATGTATCATTTAAAGCAAGCACTGGTAGAGAAATATAAAAAACATTGAGAATGCTATCATTTGTTTACGGTTTATTTACGTGGTTAACCACTAATCATGCATGCTGTTTTAAAGGCGAATTGCGACCACGAATATTAAGCACTTTCAATCACAATCACCGTTAAATCGGCTCAGACGGGGTGTCGAACTCCCAACCAGCAACGGCCTGGGTAAACAGGAACGGGTTCAGTGGGAATGGCTCCGGGAAAGGCACGGGCAAGTTTAATGTTATATTTTAGGTAATGAGTGAGAATGGGGTTTCGAGATCAGTTGGGGTCAGTTTTGGGCGGAGGGACCGAGGGCAGAGAGGGGTTGATTAGAATCACGAATTTTGTAATTTGTCCAAAATGTACTATACTACCGTCGACCTTCGCAAATAGATACTCTTTTACGCAGCCGAATATATCTAGACTATATCTAGTGTCGGCGAAACGACAGACGAAAGAGCGTATTCTCTGCATACTCTGTCTTCCGACTTTACCGACAGTCTGACAAGAGTACTTAGTTATATTTCTGCTCCAGGACCGAAAAATACATGCGTGACGTCGCGTTTCTGTAGTGTTTTATTCTGTGTTGTTTTTCTTAAATAGCCAGGTATATCAACGCTAAATCATTGAACCAAACTTTAGAAGAATGGAGTTTATATATAGTTCTCGAGCAATTTTTCCGGGAAATTTTTATACACCTTCGCAGCAGCCACCTCACCCTACTTCGGTTTGAACTCTTTTGCTATTAAAATTATTGTCTGTCCACTTATAAACGTTCCTGGAAGAAAACTACTCCAATGTTCCTGATAGCTTCGTATCTGACCCAGAATTTTGCGTAAAGGGAACTTGTTATGAATACGCACTGACACATCCACAAGTCGCCTATACCTGCAGTATTTGAGCTACAGTATGACACAGTACAGTACTACTGTGCACGAGGTCAAACAAATATATATCAGCAGTGCGCTCAACTTTACCTCTCAAACCTTAGTTCTCAACTTTTGTCTTTTGTTCTCAACCTTAGATCTCTCGGAAAATCAGTTCTTTTTTTTTAATGATTACATATACTTGGCTATGCGGGTAATTTCATAGGGTGATAGGTGTGACGAAGTCAGGCAATATTGTGCAACTCTACTAGCGGCAGATATCACAATATCGTGATCAAATTCGCAGCTGGAAGCGAGAGGAGTTTCCCGAATCGAATCATACTCTAGTTAAGATTGAATTTACCGAGCCGACTTGGGGTGACTCAGCGGCAAGTAATGTGCAAGGTATGTTTGACGTCTGGTTGAAAATGCATGCAAGGATTCTATTTTGCCGTATACAAGGATTACTTTCTGCCACACTTCAGAGATAAATTGAATATTTTAGATGAAACCTTCCGAAAGGAAAAGGAAAACTGATGGGTTCATCAGTCCCCCAAATTTCAACAACCCAACCTCAGTGATTTTAAAAACAGGCAAGATAGAATCGGCTTCTTATACTGATAGTTAGTTCAATGGAACGTTTCATTGTTCATTGTTTTATGTTGGGTAACGTAGTAATATCTCACTCTGATTTTTTTTATCAACACGTATATTGCTTAGCGGTATCGTGAATACATACTCGGTCGAGTCACTATACTAACTATAGCCGCATAGTTCAAACGAAATTGTAGTTATTATTGGCGAGAAACATTTAAGCACGGCGCCGCATATCGCGTGCTTGTAATTATCCAAAAATAGGGAGCAACACGCTTGTATCGTCATCGAGTATGAGTACAGTTGAAATTGAACTTTCCTCAATTTTAATTTATCTTCAGTGGTCTTGCCGGATTCTTCTTGACACTTGGAGATTGATCACCGGGAAGCGTAAAACTTACTTGAGTACCAGCACGGTTTTCGAAAATCGAATAAAACAGCGGCCAGGCAGTCAGTCCTCACTGGTCCCTTTTAGCAAACCTTTTTCCCCTTATTTTACGGGGTCCTGCTAGTCATATTTATTTGCCATAATTGTTTCCCTGGTCCGCTTGAGTTAAGTCCACTCTAGCTTAGTCCAATCCAGTCCAATCCAGTCCAATCCAAATTTTCAACTGTTTGACACGCGTTCCATCGAAAACGTTCGAGTCTGCACGAGTTCTCTTTGAGCAATCCCATGAGGCAGTTTGGCCTGAACACAATCTGTTTTGTTGGCGTGCATGAGGTATTAATAATCGAATGTCCATGAGGGCTCATCAGTGGTGCAGTTGCACTAATTAGATTCATCTTTTGGGGCTGAAGTTCGTGAAATCTAACACAAGCACAGCAGAGTTGAGTTGTATCCAAAATGTGCAAGGTATGTGGACGAGTCTTGCGTTTCGAAAGGGAAGACAGATGCTCCTTGTATAACATTTGTTCATCAGAGCTGTATATCCACTGGACAGTCCATGAGCCGACAGTTTTCTAGGCAGTGTCAAATATTTGTCCTTGGCTGTGAAACGCCAAGAACATGAACTCTGATGGAGACAACAAAACGTGCACAATGCTACTTAGTCATTTGAGAAGTTTTGACATGATGTCCCATCGAGAGCTTTTATTTGAGTGTTCAACCATTTTGTTGCCTTTACATGGCCCTTCCACACGAATCAGGATGAAAACAATTTATCGAACTCATCGAAAACGCAAACTTTTAAAAACGGCCCCCAGGGTGGAAAGATTTGAAAACGAACTCTATCGTATACGTGTGGATGGTCAAATTTACTGATTACGTAGTTTTAAATTTCACTGAAAACGCAAATATTGATGGCCTCCGCACTGATTACTTCACGGTCACTCCTGATTTCTCTCGCTACAAAACTGATCACATCATCTAAGACTGTTTGCTCACCGATTCATTTCAACACACAACACGCACCCTGTGTGATGGACTACACGCACTGCGCACGTGATTGTACAGAAGGAAATTACATCCGGCGGAAGTCTTTTGAAATCAAATATTCACGAAACTCGATCAACCTTGTTTTCAACACGATGTCGTGCGTCCCACTAGTTTTGCGGACGATTCCGGCTATCGAAGCGATCATATGGAAAACAGGCTTAGTTTAGTTAATGATTAAAATCATGCACGCGCTTCGCTGATCCTGTTTGGGTACCACACGTGATTCACGTGTCCGTTCCACACGTACGTGCGTCACGTTGGTCTTTGCACGATGGATTTACCGTGTGGCAGGAAATTTTTCGCTGGAGTTTAATTTCGCGGATTGCTGATTTTTTGCGTTTTCGCGGGAAGAAATTTTCGTGAATTTGGATTTCAGATTTTACTGTTGGGAACAAATTTTCGAGGATCTCGGGCAAGTTTCTGTCCAGTATTTCACGTTTGGCACTGGTACATAGCAGCAAGGGGTTTTACTTTTTCTTAACATCTTGTTTATTTAATTTACAAAATGTCACAACTCGTCCATCACAACTCAAAGCTACAGTATACGGTAATTGGTTGTCCTGGAAAAACAGGTAACATATAGTGCTGGACGAATTGAATAAATATATGGAGTAAATTTTCGCGGATTGTTTTCTTATTTTTTTGCGGGAGTTTAGTTTTGCGGGATTCAATTTTCGCGAATCGTCGGAAATCCATGAAATTCGCGAAAATAAACTCCCGCGAAAATTTCATGCCACACGGTAGATGTACGCATATATAAGGGAAGGTATAACGACGACGGAAAATCTTCCCATAGCGTTTGATAATGAAACTCGAAATAAATGTTCCTGTGCGGTTGGTGGTGGTATCCCGTGTCCCTTGTGTTGATTTAAAGCTGCTGTGGGCAGCATTAGCGGTCGAAATTGCCGGGCATTGTATCTCCCCCAAAGTTGGCACGTGCTGTTAGTTCAATAGAAGTCACCACGTTGCAATGCAATCAGGAAAAGGTGTTTGACTTTCGTTTTAGAAACGTGCTTTTCGGCTACAGCAAAAGGTTTCTAGTTCTTGGTCTCGGGGACATTACATAGAAGTTTTTTTGCATATTGCACTGAAACAGCTTCAAAAACTACATTAAACCTTGCTGTTCATCCTGCTGTTCATAGCTAGCAAAGTTCTTTCTCTTGTGCTTTGTTACTGAATGTTTAATATACGTATTGTTAATTAGTGGACCCTTTGTATTTCCGCAGACTGTTTCTGTTCGTGTGCAGAACCCTCGTACACACATCAGACAGACTTGGTGGAGTAACTGTTACACGGACTATGAAATCGCGATTTCTGTAAGTGGAACTTTTTTTCTTTTTGTCTAAAATTTCAAAAATAAATACATAGAATTCTTGACAGTACATTTGTGTCTTTGTCATGAGACAACTAGTAGACGAATAAGGCACTGACACTGTGGATGGGACTTACAATAGTAAATTTCGACCGTATTAATTCCACCCTTTCCAGTGATTATTCATCCTTTACAAATGCTATACGTGCTGTACTTTTGTTTAACTTTTACTTCTCCTGGACTGGGAGGATCGTTACAAAAAACGCTTTAATAAATAGCACGTACGAGATTTTAAAAATACTTATGCTCTTAAGATGGCATGCAACAACCTGTGCCAAATTCTACTTTTTCCTGTACCGATTGTCATGCTTCCTTCTACCACTTTTTTTCACAGAGCGACAGTATTGCTTTTGAAAAGCAAGCGTCCAGAGTCCGAAGGAGATATTCAGACTTTGTCTGGCTGCACAAGCAACTTTCGAAACACGGATCCATTACGACGTAAGGGAATTGCACTGGTTAAGGCACTGCCCCTGTATTCACGTCAGAAGACTTTCAAACGTTAAACGTTTAAGATGGTTGATGCTATAAATTATGTTTATTCGTTTGGTAGTAATTTCTTTGTTAAAGTAAGTTCGATCATGCACACCTTAACTGAAGTCCATTTAGAATGGAGTGCTGTAGACAGTGCTGGAAAAAGTGGACCAAAATAAAAATGCTTTGTTATCCGTCCGGACCAAGTTTCTCGAGCCGTGGCGTTCATTGCATGTCGTGACTACAGTGTGGCTATAGTTCGTCTTATCTTCTTTTTTAGGAAACAACCTGTGCTGCCGAAGAGGAAGGTATTTGGAAGGTTTAATCACCAATTCTTAGAGGGACGCAGACGAGAATTAGAACAGTATTTAGTCAGGTGGGCTAGTTTTGCGTTCTTCTGTCTCAGTCAGTGTCTTTGTTTCTGTCTACCTTTTGGCTGTGTGTACGCGTATTTTAATTCTTCCCCGTTCCTTTACAGCGTGCTTCAGATAACTTCTTTCCTGTCAGACGCAGCTTTGCACCTATTTCTTCAGACGGACTTGTCAGTCAAAGAGATGGACAATGTATTGAGCGGTCAGGACAGTAGAAACATTATGGACATTGTTAACCCCGAGAAAAAGACAATTCACCAAGACAAAATATTTTCGCCTGCGTCTACCAGGGACAGCGGTTACTCCGGTAGCATTCACGATGAAACTACCGAGGATACAAAAGGTACGTCACATGGGCCAATTTGATCCCCATATATCCTCGATCTAATTCTCCCAACCTGCCCTGAACAAGATTTAGGCAATAGAATATATTAAATAGTACAAGCTATCTGTTTTCGCGCGCATTTGACCCTTCGCGTCGAGTGTGAATAGGCTTTTAGGGTGTATTTTTTTGGGACTATTCCAATTCTGGAATAGGAATAACAGGATACACAGAATACCAGATCCCAAAAGAACAGACTAGCTGACGTGACAGAACACGGCAGAAAAGTACTAAAAGAACACGATTACCGGCTATTTTGTCCATTCCGAAAACCCACTATTCCTTCTAGAATCTGCTAGTATCGGAAGCAGAATGAACGGAATACTATTCGTTAATTCCGGAATTAGAATAGGTGCTAAAGGAGCACGATTACCATCTATTCCGGAATAGAAGTAGACGGAATAGTCCCAAAAGGACGCGCCCTTAGTGTCAAATCTCAAAGAGGTAATTCTTCTTCACCTTCAGATACGGGGTGGCCGTCCATGTATGCCATCAATCGTGCCAACTGTCAGATAATGGGCAACGGCTGGAGCTCGGGTTGTACTACATGCACATCACCGACATCGTCCAGCGAATCTGCATCGTCTAAGTCCTCTCGCTACTCAAGGCGACTCGTTGAGCCGACCCGAGCAGCAGCTGTTCTGCCGGGCGGCCAACTCGTCATACCAAACGTACTGCCACAAAAAGATATCGTGGAACGCTGGCTAAATTCGGACTCCCAGTCACAGCACAACGGCGACAAAAGCTTCCGCTCAACAGAGCGGGAAAATTACGATGCAGATAATGAGACCGACTCGGCTCAGTCAGACTATGATATTATCCCAGAGAACAGGGGCCTGCGTGTTCGGGAATGGTTGAACTCGGCCGTTTGCGCCCAGAATTACGACCAATGCGACAGCATCGATGAAGAGGTCGAGTACTCTCCGAGTGGTCTTTGCTTACCCGAGTATGACGTCATCAGCGTGCCTTGTTCGAAGGGTAACCTTTTACCAAGGTGCAGAACTCCCCAGAATACTGTTCATCCGAGCAACGAGGAGAGTGAGAGCAACGAATCGTGCGGCGGAAACAACGACTCTTGTGACGATGATAATTATTCGTGTTTTAGCGTGCTTCACTCGTCTATCGATGGAATAGACTTTCAGGATCGGGACGAGCTTTCTGTGTCACTCAACAGCGTCTGCTCTGCTAACCTCTTCAGAACGTACGACGTGATAGAGATGATAGAATTGAAATATCTTAATTGTCGTGTCGTCTAGAAGAATACGGAGAAGAGAGTACGCGGCTAAATTCCTTGACTGGACAAAGTCAAAAGGAAGCGGATTCACGTCTGTTAAATCGGGGAGTTGGAACTGTTCAATAACTTCTACGTTCGCTATGATGAAAAAAAAAATACCGATTTAAAAGTATAACTCGAAAGTCGAGTCAAAATTTATACGGCGATGTGGAATAACGCCACACTTTGGCATGGAGATATACTAGAGAACAGAACGGCCTGTACAGGCATTCACCAAGGCTTGAGGTCCTATGGGTTGTAATGGTGTGCAAG
Organism: Plumapathes pennacea; assembly: GCA_964036295.1. Lineage (NCBI taxonomy): Eukaryota > Metazoa > Cnidaria > Anthozoa > Antipatharia > Myriopathidae > Plumapathes > Plumapathes pennacea. Next base: position 23,179,611 of record OZ038464.1, on the reverse strand, counting down.
AAGAATTATGAGCACATTCAAAAAGTGAGTGATTTGGAGAAATATAAGTAATTTGTATAGTTACAGCCTGCTATTTCAATTTTGAAGAGGTGTATTTGAAGAAATTAAAGACAAACTGGCTTTCTCCTGAGCCTGCACCGCATCCGAGCTAAACACTGGTATATTCCATGTATAGACTGTATTGGTGTTTGGTTTGGATGCGGCGCAGGCTAACCTTTCCGTGTTTCTTATGCTCTCTTGATACAATACAGTGTTAAATTCTGATTAAGCGATGTTCAAATATCGAGCGAAGGTGACTGTGCAACTTCGACAGAATTGATGAAAACCTCGGACATTTTTTTGTTGCTTTACTGTCCAACTAATATAAAATCCAAAAAGTCCATTCCACGACCTGAACACAGCTACATTAGAAGATACTAGTTGAGATATATTTTGGTCGGAGTGGTACGGCATATCGTTATGTGTTAATGGGCTTTTTCCAAGTTAATATTTATTTCCCTTAAGGTCAAACAAATATATTTGTTTGACCTTAAGGCAAATAAATATTAACCACACACACACAAAAAAAAAGGGAAAAAGAGAGAGCATGGGTGACGAGAGAGAATTTATATTTGAATCAAATGCCCACTGTCCGAGCACTATTAGGTGCTGCGTATTCCATGTCATTACTGAGAGACTTGGGGAAAATTTCATTTTAACATTCAATGGTACTCCAGCTGTACTTGTGAAACTTGCCTGGAAGAGCTGAATGCGTTGCAATATTATTGACTGAGCTTTTAGTTTTTGTATAAAGGAGAACATTATAACCGCTAAAAAAAGTACCTGATTATTTCAAATGGTAGTGGAGGTTTAGAGAGAAAGCCGAATTTCTGTATGGATCATACTAAAAACCAATTAAATTAAACATTGTTACTGATCTCTTGTTGTGCATGAACAATTAAGTTAAGACAAAGGCCCTGTTCAGTCGGGAACATCCATAGAAAGGAAACACAGGGAGTACCGCCCTGGGCAAAATTCTCCCTCCCCGAGATTTGGCAACATCTTGCGCACACACATGACCTGCAATCAGGCCCTCCTTCCCTCCCCGGTGTCGAAAAACAAGAAAATATAATTGGCCGTGATTTTTTTTTTTTTCTTCTTTTTTGCCACTCCACCTGCGCCCACGGACAGCACGGGCAGTGGTGACTTGACAGAGGGGGCATGAGGCGAGTGGTGTGTCCTCGAACGAAGGAGTGCGAAGAAAACAAACTGCCCATGTTGGACGCAAGGGTTCTGCTTCCCTCTTTAAATGGCTCTGACGGAACAATGATCAGAGATCAAGTAGCTGAATCTGCTTACGGAAATTCGGTGCGTTCCCTGCTCCACCATCTTGCAAATATATATTTCATTACGAAAAATAACAGTGCAAACTGCACATTCTCGAAATTTCTTTTTTCGCAGCATTTGGACGTCGAAGTAAAGTGCCCCAGAACACACATCGAAAACGAACGAGCTGTTTACACGGATTACGAGATACATGTGCAGGTATTGTTTTTATCGATCCGATGACGCGTGTACATATGAAGGTTTTGTGTGTTTCTGAATGTGCGCATTTTTATGTCGTTTCACTTTACTTCACTTCACTTCAACTACATAGCTTTGTAATCAAATTGTACCATTTTCAACCCAATTTCATACCTGTATAACAAATGTTTTCCCCTTGCTTGAAAACTGACAAATTTGAATGCTGATTAGCTTATAATTGGGAAGCGATTATTAATACCTCTGTTTGGTTAATTAGACCATGGGATAGGGGATAGTACTATTGGAGGACTTTTTGCATTTATGATGTTGGGGAAAAGGGGAGGCTTATTTACAGAATTTTACAGTATTGTTTGTACGTTGACATTCTATTTTGTAACTTGGCAGACCAGCCATCCTGCATTCCCCTTGCCTGTTTCCAGAGTGAGGCGAAGATATTCGGACTTTACATGGCTCAAAAACAAGTTGGGGCTGGACAGCATGTACATGAGGTAAGATTGAAACCTCATTTCCATGGTTGGAAAAAAATATTGCATTTTGAACTCTGCCGTATAAAAGAAATATTGCATGTATTTTGAACAGTGCAGCCCCCAGGCTCCCAGGAAAGCAGTTGGTTGGAAGATTCAAGGAAAGTTTTCTCACAGAGCGTCAACAAGGTCTTCAACAGTTTCTGAAAAGGTAGGATATGATGAATTTGTTATAAGCTAATTAGTTCTCAGGACTGGAATTCCAAGATGTCTGTGCCTCAATTTACAGAATGAAGTTAGGCCTCCATGCATCAAGTTGTTTTTGAAAAATAATATTATTGATATGAAAGGTTATGAAATGCAGTTATGTTTGGATACAATATGTTTTGAACTTATAAATAACACAAAGCAATTAACCACACAACAGATTCCCATTAGTAAGGACCACAATATTTGTAGTATTATTGGTATTAACAATAATATTGTACCATTTAATTGAAATTATATATATTATATACTATAAAAATTATTTTGATACAGGATATCTGGAAATGCCTAAAGCTAATCAAGTTGACTATAGCCAAGTGTTAAAATAATTTAAATATTTAGACAGTAGCATTATTTAGTTCATTTCATTACTAGTACAAAAGTTACAAAAGTATTATATTATACATGTATTTTCTAAGTATAACCCACAAAATGCTCCAGTTATGAAATACAATGTATTTAGTGCCTTGAGTTCATAAATAACAAACACAATAGTATGTGTTACTCACATATTGTGAGGAGATGCCTGACACTAAAGTTGAGATATATAAATTACTCGTAACATTATACTTTGGAGAGCATTAGGCAGTGGCATTATTTTACAAATTCTCAATGTTGCTGAGTATGGTACTATATTTGAAAATTGATGCTTTTCTTTTAGACTGGTTTGCATCAATGCCTTTGCATTTCATCCTGCATTGCTGCTCTTTCTGCAAACAAATCTGAGTGTGAATGAGATGAACTACTTCCTGCGAAGTCGCACTCCTGCAGGTATTAAGTCTCTTGTTCAAGTCAAGTACCATCAACATGAGACCAAACAGAAGGAAGAAAGGACCAGGAGAAAATTACATACTGGTGGCTATACTGGTATGAGCCATGAATATCCTCCAGTTAAGAGGTAAACCATGTTCCTGGTCAGGCTTCTGGTTAGTTAAAAGTGTTTTCTTACAGCCTTTGTGATTGGCACTGTAATTATCTTGCTTTTGGTGTTTAGGTGGCTAGGACACTGGTCTATAACTTCACCAATGCAGCCCAGGTTTAATATTTCCAGGCACAGGGATCTGATCCTGGTGCCGAGAGTGAAAAGGAATTTTTTCTTCCCTGAACCATCTCACCTGCATGGGACTAAGTGACACCTCCATGGGACTCGGACATAAGTCGTCAAGCTAACCTGAACTAAACTAAAAACTTTGACAAAATTTGTCTGAAACTGCAGCTTGGTCTATTTGCTCTAAATAGTGTTTTTAACATCTAATTCTAGAAAACAAAAGCAGCCTGACTATGGAAAGGACTTGCCCTTTATGCAGGAAGACTTGTCCTTTGGCAAAGCAGGTGAGGGGGGTGATACATTATGACCACATTACTGCCAATTTCACAAGAATAAGTCACTTGCTGAAAGTTTTAAGCTAAAAGAAGCTCTCAAGTTGATTTTTGATCAGAAATAGGCATTTTTGTTCAGCAAGAGTTTGAGAGAAGAATGTTTATAACTATATCATCATATAATCATTTATTGTTTTGCACCCTGCAGTATAAGTGAATGTTTTCCATTAAGATTTTGTCTAAGCTCTATAAATTTCTAAACCCAAAGGGAGCTACAGTAAACATCGCCTATGCAAATGGTTGAAAACCATGAATTTTAAGCAGTTGGTAAACGTTGTCACACGCCCAATTAGCGGAACTTGTTTGGACCATATTTACACTAATCATCCGGAGCATTTGAAGGACGTCAGAACAATCGAAATTGGCTTATCGGATCACCTGCCGCTGTTTGTTTCACGCAAATACAATCAAAGGGTCAAAAACAACAGTCAAAGGGCCCGCTTCATACGATACAGGAGCATGAAAACGTTCAACGAGGAGCTTTTTAAAACAACTTTAAGACAGGCCCCGTGGGACACAGTGTTCCTTTTTGACGACGTTGACGATATATTGGACTCCTGGGAACAGCTACTCATTGACGTGATTGACATCCACTGCCCGTGGCGAGAAAAAAGAGTCTCTCGGCCTAGGCAAGCGCCTTGGATGAATAGAGCTGTTTTATCACAGCTACAACTCAGAGATGCCTGTCTCAAGACTGCAAGGTCCAGAAACACTTGTGATGCCTGGTCCAAGTACAGAAAAGAAAGAAACAAAGCGGTCGGTCTCGTGAGAACAGTAAAGCGTGAGTACTACACCAAAGTTTTCGCAGAAAACAAAAACAATTCGAAAATTATTTGGAAAACCATAAAATCATTAACCGGATCTGCTAAGGGCAAACAACCAGTCAACAGTATCAGAGATGGAGCAGATACTACGGACGATGTGAGACGCATAGCAACAAAGTTCAACCAGCATTTTTCAACTGTAGCAGAGCGTCTGAGGTCGATCCTTCCAAATGTTCCACTCAACATGGATAAGGTGACAAAGTTCGTAAATTCAAAGAAAGCCTCCGAAGTAGCCTTTGTTATCCCTCCTATCAATGAGTCCAAGGTGAGAATCAGTCTCTCAAAAATCAGCCCTAACAAAGCAACGGGTATTGACAAGATCAGTGCCCGATTACTACGGACTGCCGCTCCTGAAGTTGCTCCATCTATTACCAGGATCATAAATCACTCATTGGCGACTGGCGTGTTCCCTCGGCAATGGAAGACTGCAAGGGTTACTCCACTGTTTAAAGGCGGAGAGACTGACGAACTATCGAACTACCGGCCAATTTCAGTCTTGCCTGCAGTATCTAAAGTGATCGAAAGGCATGTACATGATTCCTTATACGGTTACCTAACAACAAACAATCTGATATACCTCCGGCAATCAGGTTTTCGAAAACGACACAGCACAGAAACAGCCCTTATTCAAATCATCGACGAGTTTCTGTTGAACCTCGACCAGAACCGAGTAAGTGGCGTAGTCATGGTGGACTATTGCAAGGCGTTCGATATGGTTGACCACAATATTCTTTTGGACAAATTGGAGATATATGGGACCAACAGTAAATCGCTGCAATGGTTCAAGTCCTACCTAACTGACAGAAGCCAGCTCGTAACGTTAGCTGGTACCGACTCAGACAGAGCAAGCGTTAAACACGGAGTACCACAGGGTAGCATCCTTGGCCCTCTGTTGTTTCTGGTGTACATAAATGATCTGCCTTTACACGTCAGCTCTGCAAAGTTGGACCTATTTGCTGATGATACAACCGTTACTTCGTCTGCGGCTCACAACGATGCCATAAAACTGCAGGAATCTCTGAACACAGCCCTCACTGAGTTATCGGACTGGGCAGTTGCAAACAAGCTGCCTCTCAATGAAAAGAAGACTAAGGCCCTAATGATAACCGGAAAACGGCTGTCCACCAAACTAAACTATACCCCGGTACTAACAATGAATGGAAAACAACTGTCCAGTGTTCCAAATGCAAAGCTTCTTGGACTTGAAATCGACGAAAAACTCACATTTGTAGCTCACGTAGATAACCTCTGCAAAAAGCTTTCTCAGCGCATAGGGGTATTAAGGAAAGTCAGAGCCTTTCTTCCTTTACAGCAGAGGATTCTATATTATGATAGTATGATTAGGCCTGTTATGACCTATGTAATTGCTATCTGGACATGCTGTGACCAGGAAAGCCTAGGGCGAGTACTGAAACTGCAGAAGCGTGCGGCAAGAATAATTCTAAACACTTCTAATCAAGCCCCGTCAGTAGAATTATTCAATAGGTTGAAGTGGTTGCCATTTTATGAGGAAGCTAAGTTAGCCAAGTGTTTCTTAGTATTTAAGCGACTTAAAGGTGAAGTTCCCTCTTATATCACCAACTTACTTAAGCTCAATAGTGACCTACACTCTCGCAAGACCAGATATTCCAATTTTAATTTAGTTTGCCCCAGATTTAAGTATGAATCTGACGGAGGCAGATCGTTTGGTGTATCCGCCTGTCGGCTGTGGAACTCCTTGCCATTGGCGCTGCGTGAAATTGAGTCGTTTACTGTTTTTAAACAATCTTTGTGGAACTATTTTTTTAATCAACAGCAATTTTTGAACCATTTCATAGTGTAGCTTTTTATTAGTATGTTATCCGTGTAGATAGATGTAGTTTTTATCCATTGACCTTGTTAATACCTTTACTTTAAGCTTAGATTTTTTAAAGAATTGTTTAGTATATGTATGTAGAGGGCCACACGTTTATTAGCTCTGCTATTATGTGCTACCCTCGTTAAATAAAGACATTACTTACTTACTAAACCCAGATTGTTTACTAAAGACAGGGTGCATCATATGAGGGCATAAAAGTATCAATAACTATTTTATTGTTGTAATTACAGAATTCTTTTGAATCTAATTTGATCTCTTAACCATCCCATGCCAGGAACCAGTGCTGTCAAAAGGGAGCGGTCATTCTCATCTGTCGCAGCTTTCCATCGTACCCGACTGAGCACCCTTCCCACAATTCCTGGAAGCAGTGATAATTTTGCAAGCTCTGATTCTCTACCAGAGGAAGAAGAAGACAGCCATTATGAACATCCACTTAGTGCCAGCTGGCATGGGACCACACGGGACGAGGTGGACCTTGTACTGGAGGAATATGACATCATTCCGTTGGATGCTATTGCCAGTGTTGAACAAGCTGATGACTATGATGATGATGATTTTGCTAACGATTTGAGTTATTTAGATTTAACGGCATCTGGAGGCACTCACCACCACGAGGGCAAGTTTGACTAAGTGATTTTTTTTTGCTTTGCAACGTGAATGTCCTGGATGCATTCAAGGTAGATTCTCTCCACTCGAACTCTGTCCCAAAAATATGTGGTATGTCCAGTAAGAAAGGAGAACATGGCATCTGATACCATTTATGCCAATATGAACTCTCTGTGTCGCTCTAAACTTTTCTGTGAATAGTTTGGCATAATTTATAAGATCGAGAGCATAGAATTTAGAGGGTTGAATGGAAGGTGGAAAATTTTCAATATGAGGGTATGTATTCTATATTTAGTGGATAAAAATCCAGACAGAACATGCAGAAAAGAGTCAAGCAGGTACTTTGAAATGCCTTCTAGTGAAGGCCACAGTTACCCTTTCTTTACAGCGTTTCTTCATCCAAAGTGAATGTAAAAGTGCAAAAGAGAAAATCAATCAAAATCAACATGAAGACTACTCATTGAGGGCCGAGCCTTCATTTGAGTACCAGATTTGAGTGGTCACACCTGTAGATTTCATTTCACAGTTCAGGGGTTAGATGTTTTCTAGTTTGAGTCAATTATTTGCCTTTACCAGTAAATCATTTTGTTTTTTGAGAACCAAGGAAGCAATTATGCATCTTACAATTGTGAGAGGCCATTGTTTTCTAGAGCATCGGTGTTTAGGTGGGCAACAGAGAAGCCTTGCTTCAGTATTTTGGGTGGGAGTGGTACCCCGCTGACCCTATTTGAGACCAAAACGTATGATTTTCCATACGCTTTTTTAGACCAGATTTTGCAGCCTTTATTTGTGGTCTCATGTATTGCATCAAATATCCTATCCAGACCAAAAAGACAAAGTATGTTAATACCCCAAACGCTTCATAACCATACCCTTTGGGGAAGGCACATACTTAAAATAGCTTATGTACGGATTCATCTAAGTACCTGTTATGTGGGCTATTATTCTGTTTTATTTAGCTATTATTGTTATTATTCGCTTTTACAATACATTACGCTTCAAAACCATACCCTGTTGGGAAGGCACATACCATATATAGCTTATACACGGAACTCGATCTGTCTATTATGTGGGCTAGTTATTATAGATTTCTAATTGTTTGCTTTTATGAATTACTTGTTAATGAAAACCTCAAATTTAACTTCTGGGTATGATCAAATGTGACATTGTTTTGTAGCCATTTCAATGAATCATACTTCACTCATATTTCACAAGAAACCTCAGCATAGTGTGGCTAAGACGTAGTGTTCCGAAAAGTCTAAAAGTAATTTCTCTTTGGCTAGTTTCGATGGAAAATACGAGAAAGGCAGCGAAGAATAATATATGCTACATATTAAGAAATTATTGGTATACTATTTTAATTTACATATGTTAACATGTTATTAATATCACATATTGTTAAATGTTAAAAGAATGTATCAGCCCAGGTATTAGATTCAGTAGTCCGCCTTAGCAATAATTCAGTCGCTTTTGTGTGTTAAAAGAGCTTGTATATATCACAGATGCTAATAGAAACATACTAAAACAATAAAAAATTAGTTGGTTTCATGCGCCTGCGCAAGCCGAACGAAATTACGTGAACAAAAGAGTTCTACGCAAGAGATGACGTCATGATGTTCTTGGCAGTAACACGAATAAAGGCATATAGGTCGTAAAACGTTTTCAGAAAATCCCGAGAGCTAAAATGAGAGCGAGAAGTGCCCCTGAGTACCGCTACGTGAACAACATCTGGGGGCCTTCTGTTCAGTGGAATTTCCCCTTGCAGGTGAGGCAAATTCAGTCATTTTAGGCTGAGTTTGTTAGTTTGACATTTCACAAGTGCGAAGGACCGTCTACGTTTCGGCAAAGGCGCAGTTTCACTTCACTTCTATATCCGATATTTGAGGTCCGGCTGACTTGACTCTGACTCAACTCATTGTTTCAGATATTTGCTGAGAAAAATCCGAACTGGTTCCCCATGTACTGAATCAAAAACTTTAAATCTCCATTTCAGGAACCTCTCAAACCCATGTCTCTTTTTTGTCCTGTTTCACGGCACGAAATGAAACCCTGGAGGCTCCCCCAAGCTTGGCCCATCGGACAAGAAAGAAAGTCTTTGTTTCACAAAAATTCAGAACACAGTAAGTAGCGTAACCCGTGGCAAGCGCGCAATCAATCAATTTTCTTGGGAGGCCTCACTATAAGCGCGGGCTAGGTGATGATGGAACGCGGAGGCCTTTTTTTTAAATGTAGTTTTGTGCTGCACAGCACGAAATGATGAAGGAAAACTGCTCTACTACTCAAAAAATGATGCTCCGCGTTTTCTGAATGTGTGTGTACACTGAGCAAAGTCGAACCACAAGAGAAATGCCAAATTGAATAAAACTATAACAGAAACTGGTATCATGGAGTGTCGGTATTGGGAAATTAAGCCTGGCTTCCATATAATCGTCTCTGACGTAAGGATCGCCTCTGTCGCAGAATTTTGTGTCGACGCAAGGATAGAACACGGTTCTATCGGGACGATCGAGTCGCTTCTGACGTAAGGATCGTTTGAAACAATCGCAAGAGTGTTTCCATATAATCTTCCCGATTGCTTGACAAAAAATTCTGCGACAGAGACGATCCTTACGTCGGAGACGATTATATGGAAACCAGGCTTTAACCAACAGTTTTTCGGGGTGCTACGCAACTCCGGGGCGGATCAGAAAAACGTGGCCTCCACGCGGAAGGAAGGGGAACTAGTGACGTATCTCTTCCGTTTGAACGCCTGACTGATCGCCAAACAAGGGCGGGCGGAAAGGCACAGGGATTAGGTAACAAAAGCTGTGTATCTTTGCAAGCGTAAATACTTATATTGTGACCATGGTTACATGATCGGAGCACTTCATTTCGGAGTTCTTGATTACGCTGTCGATCGTCCATGCTGAGCCAAGAGGGCTCTCTCTTGACGAAGAGCGAGGTAGGGTAAAGTTTACTGCATGTGTTCTTTCAGATTTTGAGAGAATAGTTTGGTTCTCCTGTCGTGAACACTCATAAGTCAATATGTTTGGATTGGTTTGTTTTCCTTCGACTTGAGTTTTCAACTACGAAACTATATTTCTACAAGACGATGTAGCGTTTATCAGCACTGGGCCACTCTTGTTCAGTTTGCGGTCTTGTGTTGCATCGCTCTTTCAAAAGGCATCTCACGGCATGCAGTGTGGTGGATCACGATTGAGCGATGCGACACAAAGTCATATTTGCGTATAAGATAAGGGTCTGAGCCTGAAAGTATAGCATCTTTAGCTCTCTCTTGTCAGGTAAGCGCTTTATACGGTGATGTGCTAACTATCCATCGCTGACTCGCGTTCAAATAAAGCCTCTGGATCGACAAGTCATGCCATAAAAACGGTGGATCAGTTTGTGTGGCAGCCTTGTTTTTGCAGCTGTTTATCCCAGATTTTTCATATTGAAAGCATTCTTTCCCATATCATTCCGGTTTATTTTTTTACAATTAATTTGGCATGCGCTCGATTCAGAAACGTACCTTTCAGGCTTGCAGACATTTTTTCATGTCATTGTGATCTTTTATCAACACCTTTTTGATTGCATGATATCATGCATGCATTTTTAAAATAGTTTTGAATATTTAATAGTTTGCATGTATGGTGTATGTTTACACTAAACTAATAGACTATTATGTTAAAAAGCCAATTTAGATGAAAAAGGGAAAAAGGGTACTACTGTATATGCTAATTTACTACTGTATGAATAACTGTCAGGTTGGACACAGAATACTTTGAAGTAAAGATTACAGGAACACATTATGCATCAGATGACATGGGGAATGATTATATTAGGATTATATAAAAATACTGCAGAAAATACTATATTCAGACATAATTCTATCTAAAAACATTTGTATGGGCATGTGATTGTGTAATCCACATAATTATGCTAAGCTATTCCATATGAAAATTCTAACTAATAGCTAATATATAATAAATAAATTATCTGTACATGATGGTACAGGGGTGAATCCAGACTGGTTTGCAGAACAATTCAGATGTTTAAAATTAGTTATCAGCCTTCAGAACTGGCAGGGAATGGTGTTTGAGTCTCTAAATTTTCCTGGGGACAATGCTTCTGGACCCAGAAGCTCGCACCTTTGGTGCTCGCACATTTGGAAACTCCTGGATCTGCCCCTGTTGTGCTACATGATATATAATTTAACTGTTAATATTAGTGTGTTATTAATCCATCTTTATTAACATAACCATTAACTAATTGGAATAATCATTAACCTTTTCATTTAATTATACACAAATTCTCCTAACCATTCAAGAAGAAAATGTATGAATGATGTAACGAGAATTGATAGTTAATCAGCTTTTGGCTTGGTAAGCCATCAAATGCCAGATTCTCCTTACTGTTTGGTGAGAGAATGAGTAGTATTTTTATATCATTATCGTGGATTCCATTACCATACATTTCATCTGGTTTCATAATTTGATCATGCCTTTAGGGTAACCTGCATTTATATTGAGGAATGAGTTTAGAAATGGGGTCAACATATCACCACGGCAAATCACAGTGGTTTGTAAGAGGTGCGGTTCCAACTGGGGCAAGAGGAAACGGTTTCATTTATGGTTCAGATGATAAGGGTAAGATAACACCACAACATGTCTGCACCAATCTCACCAGCACTTGTGATTTGTTAGAGTGCACTTTCTTGTTTGAGCTCACTGTACTAGAAAAAATCCTGTGTTAGTTAGAACAATATTATTAAAATTTGAATTCTGAATAGCAAGTACACCAAAATAATAAATAAAATGTATAAAACATTGTTTATAATATAATGGTACATCTTTAAATGATGGAAGATGGATGTAAAATAATATTTAGTATATTGGTATATAATAGTATTAAGTAAGTATTATTTATAATAAAATTATAATATATTCGATATTGTAGTCAGATATATGAGGATATCACATATAATTATGTATATTATTGAATCTTCCAGCATTTCCCAAAGAACCACAGAAAACCAATCCTGTCAACTTGTTAGCAACCAGTTCAATGAATGACAGACACTACCATGTGGCAAACTGTCACCAAAGAGATTACGAAACCACCACAGTGATGACAAATGAAACATGGCCCAGGGAAAATAATCGCAAAAAGCAGCATTTTGTTCAGGGGCAGGTCAGACATTTGACATTAATATTTATGACAAAAAGAAAAGCAGTTGCAAATTTAAACCCGAGTTTGAAAATTATGATTACCATTGGAGCACAGGGGATATTTTATGAAAACAAAACTAAAAGTTGGCACACATCAGGGGACCCTGCAGGGACATGTCCCAGTCACAAATTTCTTGCACTGTTCACATGGAAGGGTGTGTTTACATGCAGGAGCTCGTCACAGGGTAATTTTATTTTAATTTTAGAGTTCTATTCTTCATGCCTTTTGGTGACAATTACATTGATTTTGTTTTGTTTTGTTTTGTCTCCTTGAGGCTCATGAAGCTGCAAAAAAAAAGGGACATTAATTCCCCTCATGTGTGCCAACTTTAAGCTTCCATCTTGAGGTCCTATAGTCTTAATAATCTATGAATTGCACCTATTTTCAGATAATCTGGCACCAAAGCCTCAAGTGAACTTGCCATGATGAAAAGATATTTTATATTTAACCCCAAAAGTTTTGTTCATTGTTGGATGAAAAATCAGAAATTCAGGAGATGAGATAACATGATTATAACATGAAAATGAGCTAAAAAAGAACTTTTTTCACAAAAATGTTAACAATGATGCATTTTTTTGCATAGGTTCCTGGTGGGTCGGCATCTAATTCTTTGGTTTATGGCACCAGTGAGTTATTGAGAAGAGAGGCAGAGGAGAAGCAGCGTGAGTCAGCTGGTCATTATCGCCCTGGCTTCATGTATGGAACTGAAGCAGCTACCAGAGTTGGACGACATGTCCCCAGCACAAAACCAAACAATGCACTGATGCTTGAGCAAAGAACGTAAGTTTAGCTCGAAAATAATCAGTTCATGTTTCTACCAATGGCGGTCCATTTTTATGGTAATATATTTTGCAAAAAGAAGAAGGATTTGCTCACATTTGATCAATATCTAATATTAGTGCAGGTTGGTTATGATCTAATATTACTGTGAGAGATAAATAAATGCAATATTTTCTTTCTTTTTCAGAGAGAAAGATGCACAAAAGTTCAAGAAATTAGCTTTTGACCAAGGTAAAGGATTCATAATCTATCTATAAACTCTCAAGTCCCAAGTTCTCCCAAAACATCAAGAAAAATATGTATGAGTGATGCGGTGAAAATTTTAAGAGCTCTATCAAGTCAACTTTTGAGTTAAATAAGCCTCGTGCTGAGACATGTCTTGATGTTGTTTTTCTCACAGATGATTTTTTGATGAGACATTACAATGAAAAGGCAAAACAGAGGGCACAACAACAGGAAGAAAAAAGACAGGTAAGCAAGCAAAACATTTAACATCCAGTTGTGCTGGAATACAGGTAGAGCTTGGAAATTTTACTGGTGTCAGATGGGGTCACAACTGTGTCACATATGATGGTCACTGGATTTATACTATTTTGGTTTCTCTTTGACATCTACAGGATCTAGAGATGTTGAAGTCATACAAGCCGTGGGGTAAGCCTGGTGCAGGAGCTCCTCGGGTAAGCTTTCGTTTTTATTGTTTTTACAGATTATTTTGTAGTGTTTGTTGTTACTAAAGGGCAGGTTTGAGCCTCTTGCGACCCTCTTTGTGTTTTGTCTCAGCATAAAACTGAGGAAACCCTGGACACGCATATCGCAGGCAATATGCAACATTTGAAAGAAGAGGTAATGATATGACCTGGGTTAATTTAGTCACAGCAAAGAGCAATTTATTTTTAGATGACTGTTGCAAGTAAATATTGGTTTTGCGTTTGTCACGCTTTTGGATTAGTTCAAACAAGTTTAAAGAGACCCTCTCACCGTAGATGCTTTGCGCACCCAATGACAGTGTATTGAATACTGCAAACAGCAACATTCAGATCGATCAGTCATAACGTGGGCGCCTCAGGAAAGTCGAGGTCCGGATGTAAATATAGATATGGGCGCGCAAAGCATCTACGGTAAGAGGTCTCTTTAAGCCAATCAGGAGCAAATTATTGAAAAATCCAATGTGCTTGCTTCTCATGCGTATTTTCTCTCACTGCTGATTGGTCTTTTCTTCAAAGTAAAATCAAATTGGTTTTTGGTTGGTTGAAAGTGTTTCCTTACAGGCTTCGTGATTGGCGTTGTAATTGCCGTACTTTAGTTTTGACAGTCAGTGATGACAACCGCTGTAATTAGCGAGATCAAGTCATCGGACGTTCTTTTTTGATAGTGTGTTATAGGCTCTGAAAGTCAAAGTTACTCATGTTTCTCGCAGTTTGTTAGCCAAGAGACTGGGAGAGTGGCGTAATTCAGTTAAACCTGGAGTACATAGAGGATATTACACGGCGGCGCGAAGATATGAATTTTATTTTCGAGTGGTAAAAACAATATTTTACGAACGAGCGCTTCGCGAGTGAGTAAAATATTGTTTTTACCACGAGAAAATAAAATCCATATCTTCAAGCCGCCGTGTAATTTTATTTTTATTATATTAGACACGAGTGTTTTACGAGAAATTGCACAAACAACCGTACAAAAGCGGGAAATGACGCAAACGATATCCTCACTAGTGAGGATATGGAAAATACGCCACTCGGGTCCCGGATGTAGTTTCGTATGGATTTTACGCACGGTATATTTTCCAGTAAAACACTCGTGTCTATATAATAAATAAATTTAGCTCTGAACCACTTAGCCTATTTATTTTACGTTCCAGCCGTATGTGCCATTCGGAGGGAGCGGAGGAGGAGCCCCAAACAGAACTGAGTCAGGGAAAGTTGTGACGACCTTGCGCGCTGATCCTGAGCTCAGATTTCCGAAACACGCCCACAAAGCTGACGTGGAGCCATCTCTGGTGAGCTCGGTTTTACGTATTCGTTTTCTGTACTGTTTCAGCTTACTTTAAATGGAATTAGTTCATCCATGTCGACTCGTATCCATTTTTGTTTGAAAGCGCAACTCTTTTTTGACCATTTTCAAAAATTTATCTGTGAGGTCACCTCGTTTTCGAAAAATATTCTTTTCATGCATGTGTCCCGATACGAGTGTATACTTTGGAGAGCTATTCGAAAAGTGCCGTATTCGATAACCCTTTGCACCGTTTACGTGTGGACGAAGTAGGCCGGCGAACCTCCCGTATTAAACTCTGTCATCGTGTTTTTTAGGCCAACTCTGTAACCCTTTTGCCATTGAATTACAGAGATATGGACAAAAGAATACAAGCTACGGGAAGGCGTTAGGTATGTTCCTTGATATACTGTTCAGCGCTCTGTTACTGGCTTTTTTTTTCTATCTGCCGTTTTGTCTTTTCCATGTTATGATAACATACGTTCATAAACAGATGCCATCGTTGACGACAGTAGGACAAGAAAGGAAGTTCAGCGTCAGAGAAGTTTTGAAGAAGAATTGAGACATGTAAGCTATAGCATCGCTTTGTATATAGTCCACCATGCTTAATACGGTCTCACAACGTACGTTTCTGATTTTCTTCACAGATAACCCAGGATCCATTTGGGAAGCCTGGAGCGGGAGCTCCCGTGAGAAATTCACGCGGTAAGTGATTGGTACATCTCACTCGGTGCTGATTGGTTGACACAAAATAATGGAGTATTCTTGATAGAGATAGATCACGTGTGTTATCTTTAGCTACAGGTTAACCCAAGTGTGTCTTGCTTTCGTTATTGGCTTGTTACCGAAACATTTCAAATCTTTTTCGATTCAGGGTCTGTCCAAGCAGGTTTTCCGACAACTCTATCACAGGACATAGAAGAACTTCGCAAAGTTGAACCGAGGCACGGCCATGCGTACAACCCAGGTATAGGCTTCTTTCTATTTTCCGCAATTACCCAGTAAAGGTACAGGGGATTAACAGTCCAAGGTAGAGTTTCAGCGGTGAAACGTTTGGAAGTTTGGAATTCATTTGCAGTAGATCACTGTTAGTTAAAACTATTTAGTGATTTTATGAGGAAACGATCTTAGGGATGAATTGTGCTGACCAGATCCTGGAACATTTCACCTTTCAAATTCTTTAAATTTAGTAAACGTTTAGATTGATTTCCGTATGAAAAATAACAACAAATGGCAACAACAACTTAAAGGACGCCTGAATGTTTAGCGGTACACCCTCGAAACATTCAAACTATACCTATTGTCGCTTGTCGATTTATCTTTGTCATTTTTTCCTTAATCAATTTACGAATGGTTCTTGTGCAGTTTCGTGTGATAATTCGTGTTTTCTTCTCTCCTCTCTTCAGGACCGGTTCGAGAGGAGGTCAGTGACCTTGATTGCTTTTCACTTCTTTGTGATAATAATTTTGTTTGGTTTCGATAATTTTGCTAATATTTATTACTTGTTGCATAGAATGCAAATCAAGCTTCTCCAAGAAACGAGACCGAACGTTACGATCCCTGGGGCCGAGGTCAGGGAAATCCCAGTAGGACTGAGTCGGGAAGAGTGATGCGGACATACAGGAACACTGGGGACGATAGTTTGGTGAGTGAATAAATTCTTCAAAAACGCTTGGTCTGTCCATGCTACGTTGATTATTACCTCAAAAACCCAATAGGGATCAGAGGCAAACTTTTTCTTTGATACAGTCAACTATATGAAGTACAATATGGAGCTGACATTTCAGTCAGGGCAGGTTGGGAGAATTATGGCCCATATCTCGGGAAGAAAGGGTTCAGAGTGGGACAGACTGTATTATATGCACCTCGTCTACTTCGTAGAACATTTGATTTCTACAGTATATTTACGAAACCCTCGCTCGAGATGTGTCACGTGCACACAGGTGTCTGGTGATGTCATTGATCACGTGAGTTACGATCGAGTTTGTTATTGATCAAATGATTTCTAACTACAGGAGGGCCTCGGGATTCAGATAGGCAGACCGGGCGCTGGAGCTCCAAACAAAGACGCGTACGGCAACTTGAAAGTGCGCAAGCCGCAGACGCTCGCGAAGACTCAAACTGGACGTAAGTTTCTCGTATTTTTAAAAGTAGCGCGATGCTTTTTGTACCAAGACTTTGGAGCTAAAAATTCCAACCAAAAAGGAGAGGTGATATGTAAACTGAACACCACACAAGTCAACGTTTTTCATGGACAAAAAAAGCCAAAGCTGGGCTATCGGAGTGCGGACATGCTTCACTGCACTCAGTGCAAACTCACGAAAGTTCAAAATACGATTTGGTTGTCTATGAAAAGCGAAATTTTAGGTTATTTAGTTTTTGAATACAACATTGCAGGGGTCTTACGATATAATGCTGACTAAAGGTTAGAGCTGGAAGCCGAGGTACAAAAAGCTTGCAATGAAATGCATGATTTTTCGACGCTGTGGCTTGCACGTGCACTCAGCAATAAAATGCAAATTCAATGTCCGAAAGAGGCGACTTTCTCATTTATATTGCGTCTAGGAGTTGAATTACAACGAAATACTCACTGTTTGGGTTTTGCCTGTTCCTCCAGAGTCTTTCCCGCGCGACTTCAGCGCCAAAGGAAGTGACACGTACGATCCTTTTGGGAAACCCGGTGCGGGCGCGCCAATCAAAGATTTACAAGGAAACATCGTGACTCACACAGCGGGAAAAGTTGAGCATGCCGTATTGGTGAGTACCGCTGACCCCTCCTCACATGATGTCATTCTCGCTCCAAGTAGATGTGGAGTTGTTTTCAAAGACCTTTCTATGGTTTACTTTTGGTTTAGGTGGGGACGCACGGGGCAACAATGCACGCAGCAATATCACCATGTGTTCACCCAATTGCATGCAGCAATGAGCTCAGTGCACTGTGCGTCCACTTGTAAAACTGTTGCGTGCAATGTTGCACCTTGTGTTAAGAACTCACAAAACATCGAAGCATCCGGGTTCGCTCGTCCTGTGAGACGGATATACCCGACGTGGCATCTATGAAATTACATAGGTCTCACTTTTTAGTGGCTTCGTTCTTATCGTCGTGCCGTGTATTTTCAGGGATATTCACCAAAAGGTACGAGAGGATCACAAGGGAAACAAGAATACTTGAAAACTTTACGTAAGTTATAAAAAGCTGAATTAACGATTGTTTTTGTAACTTTTTGTCAAGTGTAACGCACGAAAAATTGAAGTAACTTTTAATCCAAGGATTTCTTGTTTACCAGAATCCATGTCCGAAGAAGCGAAACAACAACGCCGACTTGAGCAAGATGAAATTCGAACTGTACGTACCTTCATTTATTATTTCACAGTTTAGTCTTCTGGCTGACCACAAGACAAGTAGTGTAGTCTTCTAATCGGGGACACTGTCTTTTCCCTTTGTCCGTTTCTGTCCTCTGTTTGTCCGTCTGTCCCGTATTCTTCTTATCCTTACTGTCGTCATTTATCCAGGGTGGAAAAGACGTGGCGTCCTGGTTACGAGGCGGTGTAGTCGGTCAGCCAAACTACGACCCCGTTACCAAGGAGATTCGAGCCGGTCACAAATCAACCTCGGACGTAACGCAACAGGTTGGTAGTGTTCTCGAATTGTCACGCTGTCACGCCGTCCTCTCACATACGTGTATCAGTGGGTATAAGTTGTTGATAGAGCTGAATATCTTCGGTCAGCTAATCGGACGTCTGACAGAACATGAGGTCGAACATGTCATTGAACATGAAATCGATCATTTGATCAAAGAGATAATCGACCAATTTTAATTAAAAATCAAACTTGTTTATCTTGGGTTAAACAAGGGCAGCCCACACTTCTGAATTGAGACGATTGATTTACCAAACATAAAGGAGGGATTATGTGAGCCCCCTGGTTGAAGTAGTTGTGATTTACTCGTTTGGAGCCGCTTGTGCTGTAATGACCATCACGAGTCTTTCAACAGAAACTTAATATTCGCCGTCAGAGGAATGACCTGAGCATTAATTATCACCACGATCTGGAGATGCTGGCAGAAGAGAGACATCAACAGAGAAGGAGAGAAAGGGAAACCGAACAGAGGGAATCCCAACAGGTATTTACTCATTTGTAAAGTTGCATATTCTGCATTCTTGTGAATTTTTTTCAATGTGTTTTGTTTTTAATTGTAACTAGCGCGGTTTTCGGTTGACTGTCGGAAGTTATCGTATGATTTCTTTGGTTTTAAGTTTGGCACGCTTTCGGATTGGCCCAAACAAGTTTGCCGGCATTATTGGCCAATCAGGAACAAAAGCAAAACCTTTGCTCACGCAAGGAAATGGCGATGACGTTTTCTCGAACGGCTGATTGTCTCTTCTTGAAAGTAAAACCAATACCAAATTACGTCTCTTTGAAATTACGTCTCTTTGTCTCTTTCACGGCGTTCCATTACTCTCATCAACACACAGTTGATACACCAGTTTGTCTTCCGCCACGTCGACGCAGTCAACCTAGTTCTCTTAAGAGCTGGTATTACACCAATCGCAAATTACTTTGGCTTCTGATTGGTTGAAAGTGTTTTCTCCGAGCCTTTTTGATTGGCGCTGTAATTACCACTTTCGTTGTGTTTTTCAAAAGTTATCCAAAAACCTCTCTAAAAACAAGCTGATTATTAGTGATATGTTCACTTAAATGCACTAAAATATATTGTGTGCGACTTTTCTGTGTTCTCCTTGAGCGTCATCTATCTTTACTTTCTTCCCGGTTTCTCTACCACCTCGTGTTCACAACGAACTTCATTTCTGTTGTTGTTGTTGTTGTTTTTGTAGCACGTGGACACAATGAACAGTTTGTGGGGAAGACCTGGCGCAGGTGCACCGCTCTCGAAAGACCACGTGGTTAACGCGAGAAAACAAAGACGTGAGTTTACGCTGCTATGCAACAGAACTGAATTGTGCCAGTAACGGAGGGGTTTGTTTTAATAGACTCCATTCACACCACGTGGCTCGGAGATACGCTTACAGAGGCCATGTACACTTGCGTATACGCATAACTTCTCCATGCCATTCATAATAGACAGTATGGGTGACATAAAGAGAATTCATAGTTGGATCAGCTGCTAAGTTCGCCGTACCATTCACAGGGCGCAGAGGAGTTCACTTGCATACCATTATGTAAAACCCTATATAATGACCTGCATGAATGATACCGCAAGGCGATTTCATCGCGGGCGCGCGAACGCATACGCGTGCCTAAACACTGACATGACGCGTACTAAGTAAAAATATCTTGTACGTATGCCTTCGCGCGCCCGCGATGTAATTATTCTGCGTTATCCTTCATGTAAGTCAATATAAAGGGTTTTACATAATAAAGCAAGCGAACTCCTCTGCGCCCTGTGTACCATTCATGGAAAGACAATTACGGGTAACATAAAGACAATTCAGTTGGACCAGTTGTCTACTTGCGCGCGATCAAATGCTAAGTTCTCCACACAGTACTCCATATCTCTGCTCAAGGATGAAAAGGAGAACGTTTAGTTTCATCATTGGAATTAAGTTTGTCTCGCTCTTCTTTTTCCCTCAGTTGGCCTCGACCCGACGGATCACTCGTACAGATACCGAGATGTCTGACCCAGTGACTGAACATTCGACCTGAATGTGCAGCAGTAAAATAATATTCAGCGTTTGCCACCAATATATTTACGTTTTATTTTATATCGTGTGGAGCAACTATAATATAATCACCCAGCTAATATATATTTTTAAGGAATCCAAGTTGCCGTCCGTAACACGGTTATTTATTTTTATTCTCCGAGTGACAGTAATATCCACGTGACCTACACGAGACTACAGTAGTCTGTCTCAATGTCTGTCACTATTCAAGTACCCCTAAAATAAAGAGTCACGTTCATTCATTGCTGAGTTAGTCTTCACTTATTTCTACACAAAGCTCTTAAATGCGCACCAGGCGGGGGTGGGTGTGGCCCCGCCACGTGGAGACGCGCCACATTACGGTACAATATTAAACGCGACAAGTTGCAGGAACATGTTGCCCGTATTACTTTAACTATAGTTCGTATCGCTCTACATCAAGCTGTTTCTGTTCCGTACGATCAAGGCTGGGATCGTTGCACGTGGCACACGTGATCCACATTTAGTGAAGGCCAACATGATTTAAAAAGATACTAACGTTGAAGATATATATCCCCAACGTATTACATAACCATATCTAACTGGGATGCGTAGCTGCAACTACACACCAAGTTTTAAATTGAGCATGAACGTTACCTTTAACGCAGCATAACGTAATGGTCGGTTGTATAACTACATAAACGAACCAGTGATCAAACTTTGGCTAGGGCTCCATAAAATGAATGTTAAATCCTTTTTAAGGTAACACAGCCGACAACTCTCAGCGAAAATTACGGTCACAGTTGCAGCCACGTTTGTTTCCGCGCGGGTCCTGCTGGGATTGCCAACAGGTGTTCTTGAAAGAAGTTAAAACATATTATCACTACCCATGGTTGCAAAACTGTTGGACACAAAAGTCATGGAGAAACGACTTCAAGTGACTCAAAATAACTGTGCGTCGGGTATGCTTGTCTGTAAGTGGTTTATGGTTGTACAGCAGTTTTGTATGCTTGACCAGGTGCAATACAAAACAAAAAGTGTGAATTGACCTTAGCAGCTATTTCAGACACAAATGTCCCTCGTGGACATTTATGGCCCTTTGGTTAGTGTATGATTACTGTCGTTTCCATATTTACGAGTCGCCCGAGGGCCACTCTTCACAAACAAATGCACTGGACGAATATCATTGAATCTAGCGAGTGCCAAACGGTTCGTAGCGGCTGGTGTCGAGCCAGTCGTTATCTAGACGTAACATTATCCACCTTTTGACGATAACGCACAGGAAACAGTTTTGTTAATTTCTGAGAAATCTCAGCTGAAGGATAACCCAGTGCGACCTCTATCCTCATAAAAATCTTCATTCCGAGGAATGTCTACCGCGGTTCACAACTAGTGTACAAATCCCGTTATTCCGAGAAAAGCCATCGATGGCCTTGACTGAGATAACCGGATACGACGAGTATTCTCGTAGAAATTCCCTCCCTTATTTTGAGCAGAATGTCTGACGGCAGAAAACTTCGTTCTTTTGTCATTCTGCACTTAACACTTAATTCAAACACGCATGGTGTCCCATCACCTATAGGTGGAGCTGCCACACCAGGACAAATCAGTTTTCTCTGTTGCCAAAAAAGAGACTAAACTTTGACCTTTCACCAGATTTTGTTGAAACATAAACTGACTCTCGTTGGAAGCATAGTGCTGCCGATTAATCTCCGACCTTCAACTGCATTCCAAGGAGAGTGCTGGTGTCGTCACGGTTTTCTCTTACATACCTGCCTTACTTTTCTCTGAAAAAGCTTTGTTTATTTTCCAATATTATTTTACACCAGATATTTTGCTTCACAAAAAGAGTTTCGCAGGGAAAGGGAATCCTAGAACCTTCTTCAATATGATGTACGCTCTTCTTTACATGCGTATCCCAGCATTCCGCCAAAAAAATAAAGAAATGGTAATGTGCATTTATTTCAATCAAGTAAAAAACACACAAAGACACAAAGACACAAGCAAAGTGATTTTACGTGGCTATGAAGTCAGTACTGTGAACGGAAATAGTAAATACTTTGTGTAAGCGACGAAGCATTACCTAAAATTCAAATATACCACGAACTTTAAGATTAGATCACCTACGTCTTGTATAAAAGTAGTTTCTTTCTTGCAATTCATAAAATCGTATCCTGGTGAATTTCGTGACGATACTTTTAATTACTGGCAGTGTTAAACTTTATCACTACACAACAGTGCCCTAAACGTGTGAAGACAAAGTCTATTCGTTTTGTCAGTACCAAACTATTAGTGTCTTGTTTAATTTGTCGTTTTACAGGTCAATGCAATGATGTAACCCCCGATGCTATACTTTGTATACAATGCATGCAAGGTTATGACGATTCATAAAATAATTGCAGTTTATTCATTTAGCCCATATTGGGTTATATTATCGCCTGTAAAACAAGTTGAAAACATGTAATAGCTAACAGATTCAAATTCGTGTTCGTGTAAGGATCTGGTTACTGTGGCTGAGTGAATAGACACTCCGAACTAAATTATTCTTATCAATTTTAGCATACAGAATAATAAGTATGATTATTACAGACAAAAAAGTAAAAAAACAAAAAACAAAAACAAAAACAAAAAATTTTTTTTTGACATACCGCCCGACCGGGCTTAACCCAACGAAAACTTGTATGCACAAAATAGAACCAAGAGTATAGCCACTAACTTGTTTTGCTTTTTAACAATTCCATAAATAAAAGAATCTTCCCTGGATTTTACGGTCTAGCTAGTTTCTAAGCACTGTATAAACCAGTGCTACCAACTTGTCTAAAGAGTAAATAAATGTTTCGTTTGAGGTCACACAAGCGTCGCGGACGAATTATTTTGAAACTGAAGAAGACTTTTTTAAGCGTTTTCAAGGTTTGACAGTCTAAATATGATTGATGAATCGACTGAAAGCTAAACGCCGTTAAAGAAATTTAAGCTGACGTTTCACGTGTTAGCCCTTCGACGGAGGGCTAACGTTCGAAACGTAAGCTCAAAACGTCGTTTAGCTTTTCAACGTCAACTTTTAATTGATTTATCATATTCTAAATCGACACCGACGCAGTCTATAACTAGTTCCAACAAGTAATAGCATTCCATTGAAAGCTAAATGATTGTTTTACGATTATTTACCAAGTATCAAGATTTTACTGCTTTTATGCAACAAACTAAGTTAAACGCTAACGTTCTCGAAGGGAATTACTAGAAATACGATATTCGCAAAAAGTTCCCTCGCTCAAAGGTAAATGTACCTTTGCTTTGTGATTAATTAATTTATAAATGACAATCGGAAAATGGCCGTCACCAAAATTAACCTCTGCTCAACCCTTAACCTGTGATACGCGGTGTCTTGAAAAAGTGAAGCCGCCTGACAAATTGAACAGCATTTCATTTCTCACACAACTTCACGGCGTTATTTAGGTACCTTCCAATATGAAAATAAAATGAATTTAAATGCAAGTCAACGGTGATGATACACAGTGGTCACGTGATCAGATGAAGAAATGCGAAATGCTGATGTTCAACCCACGTCAAACGTTATAAAAAAAGACTGTCACTGAAAAAGAAAGTCATCAGCAAAAAATTAAAAATAATCTTGCTACCCTTGTAATACAGTTAACATAAGTTTACACCTGCAAAAACCAATTGAGTTACAACAACAACAACAACAACAACAACAACAACAACAATAACAAAGAAAAACAAACTAACAGAAAGAAGTGCAATGTAAGCAACCTAGTAATAGCCCTATAAGTATTCAGTACTATCTCTAAGTGAGGAGAGAATATTCACAACGGAATAAGCTATACTGTATGTTGAGCGTTAGGAATCAAACGGATCTAAATATTACTTGAACAGTTGGCGGAAAACAACCTAACATACAGTATATCGACGATTGAATACATGTGAATACATGTTGAATACAATGCGTGATGAAATCTAAATGTTAACAGCTTACTACATAATGTTAAGCTTCTTAAAAGTAAATATGTACCATAACAGAGGAAAACTACGTTTTTAGTTTTATAGCTTTTTGCGAACTAAATATCTTTAGCAGTCATTTGCCTAATTTAGACAACTGCTGCCTTCTTTAGTTTACTTATCTGATACAGATAAACAGTATTTAGTTTGTTTTACAAACAACATTAAGATTACCAAACCCAGGCTATTCTCGTTGAATTTAAAATGTCTTCTGGAAAAGACATACAATAAGTCTACCTCAAAAGTTTACTTTGCTTCTTTTATCAAAACAAATATCTATATGTAAATATAATAGTACCTTATCTCTTAACTTGTATTCAAGACGTTTATCATATTTCTGTACCAAAGGGGCCCACGTTTTGATGTTCAGTGATATAATAGAAGGGCCGTACGAGATATTTATTGGCTTGGGGTTCGCCAGACCAAATTATATGAACATTTCATTTTGAAATCACAAGCAAACAAGCCAGGGTATCTGTTTATCGCCCATTTTGAATTAACCAATAAAACAATTTAAGAAGGGCCGTAAAATTAAAAGCTTCACCCCGTTTTTGCACAAGCCAGCCTCGCCAACGTGACGAGCGGTCACGCAGACCAGCGGTCACACGTATCAATAAAAGCTGGATCCATGCTCTTACATGCCAAAATGACTAAGCCCAATAAAATGGAGAAAAAAAAAAAAAAAAAAAAAAAAAAAAAAAAAAAGAAAAAGAAAAGAAAAGAAAAGAATACTAGTCATGGAGACTTTTACAAACCTCTATCGAATTAAAATTTGTTTGGAGGTGATGAAACATGGATCCACTTGTGAGATACATGTGAAAATTTTTTCACTAAATTGAACGGTGCGAGAGAGGCTTTACAGGTCATGTGGTACTGAAATGTTGACCACAAGCCCAATTATTCTAAGTACCTGTCTTCTAAGAGTGGG
Source organism: Plumapathes pennacea (assembly GCA_964036295.1). Classification (NCBI taxonomy): domain Eukaryota; kingdom Metazoa; phylum Cnidaria; class Anthozoa; order Antipatharia; family Myriopathidae; genus Plumapathes; species Plumapathes pennacea. Next base: position 23,154,126 of record OZ038464.1, on the reverse strand, counting down.
CAAGCACTAAAGTAATACCATCCAAATGAGTAACATCTAATATAATACCCAACTGTAAAAACTGTCGTGTGATATATAACCGAGTGATTTAGAGATAGTTTAGTTTGTTCTTTCTACCACTATAACTAGAAGTATATGGTAGAGTATACCGTTAGCCCAACACAGCACACCACATACACCAATATCATACCAGCGCCATACTCTGAAGACTACACTGGAATGTACAATATGTCGCGATCAGGAGTTGTACCCAAACTTCTACTGATTATAAAACTTCGCTTAAAATACAAAATTATTTACTCAAAAATGTACAGTAGGTCCACAATAACGTATTTGAACATTACGTATATAGTGGCAATTAAAAGAGATCTTCGCAGTTATGAAGCGACTTTGACAGTTGCAAATGAAGCCCAGAAACTAAATATCTGAGGCGTCTATTGGATTCGAAGTCGTTCATCCCGTTTAAGAATTCTATGCCTACATAACTGCGAAGATCACAAGTCTTCTTTCTCCCCAGTTCATCTATATCATATAATCATCATTTCAATATGTATATGTGAATACTGCAAGGCAAAGCACTTTCTATAAAGTCGATCAGTAAAATGGCAAGACGTTGCGAAAAAGGACTCAGATTACCCATATATGACCAGTATTAAGATTTTCGAAATTTTCGGATAAGCCGTAAAACCTAAACCATGTTGGCCTTTAAACAGAAACAGCTTGCTTGCATTTAAACATCCTTGCGTTAGATAGTAATGCAGGTAAAGCAAGTAAGTGTGCAGAAAAAGATACCAGCAAGCGAAGAGTAACTACCTTTTATACACCACATGCCCACAACATAAACATGAACGCTGGTACATTGGTACATGAAGATATTCTTAGAACTCTGAATCATTGTTTAAACTATGAAAATATGAAAACCTGCATACGGAGATCCTGGGCTTGAGTTTCCAAGAGTTTGTGTTCTTTCCAAGAATACGCACACGTGTTCCAAAGGTGCCGATCGTTTGTCCGTCACCATGTGCAGATCCTCTGTCGGTGTTTTGTCCATTCCAAAGAACTTCTTGAATTTTCCCATTTGGTACTTGAGCTCTAGTGTTACAACTTTGGTCTGAACACAGTACTGACCTATGCGAGTTTGCATGACTGTTCCCGTGTCTAGAATATTTCTTTATCATGTGGCCGATTCAGATTTGCAAAACATTTAACACACACACTTTAACACAGAACACTACAAGCGCTACTAACACTGCCTGGTCTGGAATTTTGTATTCAAAATGAGTCTAGAACAAACGAAGACAAATACCTTAAAATAAAGTTTTCTTTTTAGAATCCTAAGTAGCGAAAATTTTGTTTAGATCTTTCCTGGAAATTTCTTAGAATTTACATCTACATTTATACGAAAATTGTTTTGTGGTTCATTCCAGCTGTTGGCTTACTAAAAAGATTTTGTCAACAATATGTGGCCATGTATCGGAAAAGCTATTCTCCAAGTGAGATTAGTATATGGACAATGTTTATATTACTACCTATAGATTAAAAAGAAAAAAACCTTTTAAAAACTCGGTTTCCATCGTGAAAATGAACACCTCATATACCTAGACTGTACAAGAGATAATTGTGACTGAGGTCTTTCGAAATGAGAATAAACGACGATATCTGGATAAAAAAAAAGCTAAACTCTGTGTATACATAATCCAGTTTTCAAGAAAACCCAAGTACATTTTCAGTATCTGTTACACCTTTTGCAATGTCGTGATATATGTATATATATTCAACGATATTTCACTCAACCATAAAACATCAGCCTTTGGAAGAATGAGAGGAATCAATGCTATCGTACAGCAGGCTGCTTCAGAATGAAAAATGTCCTTGCTGTTGTTCGACTAATCTCGTACATACGTGCAACGACCGCTTGCTATCATCTACTCAATTTCACAGCTCAATCTCTATAAAATGGAGGCATAAATTGACAAAACATTACGTTGGTCCCGAGCAAATTCGTTCTGCCGAATTTGAAAACATACTTGGGTAATCGATTTTAGACAATTAAAGGGGAAAGCAGAAGTTATTACGTTGGTATCCCTTTGAAGTAAGCAGTCGCTCCAGCTCGGACAAGTTTCCAAAAGAAGATGTCTAACCTAATTGCTCTTTGAATGCCATGTTGTAACAGCATATTCGACACCCTTCTATGTTCGTATTGAAAGCTTTAGGAGCTTTTTGTACTGTAAACTGAATCCAATTACGAACTAAGAAAGAAATAGTATCGAGCGGTAAGTAAAACCGGTCTTAACCTAAACCAGGCAGTGCAACACAAAACTAACAAACGACAAGACAGGAAACTCCACAACACACAAGCAACGGCCTCTTACGAATTAAGCGAAGTTGTCAAAAAAATATATTACAGGAAATCGACCGTAACTTGACTGTTATCGATCACAGTTCTGCGAAGAAAACAAAAGCACAGATAGGAATGTTAACATAGTATGAAAATTGGTTCAAAATTGATTCCTGAGTTAAATTGCTATTAAAGAAATTATCCGTACGCGCCCGAGAGCTTTGAGGATTGCCCTGCGAGTTTTTGTAGGTGATCCGATCGTCTAGGGGAGGTTCCACTGTATATACAACACTGAATTCGACCGTAGAAGTTCCAGCAGCAAGTCATACCTGTGGTATTTGCGACGGCAGCCCAGGGCGTGGTCGTTTTTCTCAAACGTCACAAGAGCCTTGTGCTTTGTGGTCGACATTTTCAGTTGCTGTAATTAAATGAAGTTTGGTGAGAAAACCCAATCAACTAATTAATTTGACTACTAAGTACTAACAAAGGTACAACTGTAGCTACTAGCTTTACAGCAACATATACACTCGGCTCCTATATGTACCCTCACACTGACACTAACATTTACATTCATTCTAAAAAAAAAAAAAAAAAAAAAAAAAAAAAAAAAAAAAAAAAAAACCAAATGTACTCATGGTGACAGAGGTAGAAACTCGAGAAAGATTTCGACCAGCCTTTTTTTTTTCCCTGTGCGTCATTTTTCTCCTTCTCGGAGCTTGCTAGCCGAAGAAAAACGCTGCCGCTATGTTTGATATCCACATCGGGGTGCGCTATAACTGGTTTATACCGGTTTACTGGGTAACCGCACGGGAGGGGAGGGGGGATCTGATCAGGAGTTACCTGAATTGGTCCGATTCCCTGCAGCAGCTCCTTCAGCTTGCTAGGGGTGATGGACTCGGGCAATGAACCAATCACGACGCGGTTGGTAGGCTTGCCGCTGCTGGACGCTTTCGTCACGACCACGCGGCTCGACTTGCTCTCAGAAGTGTCGGACGTCTTGCCCTTGCCTTCTGTTGGCGCCACCACAACACGCTGCAAATACAACGAGAGATTCAGTTGTGCACTGTTGCAACAACAGATTCTGCGCTTACATGGATGTATTTTCAAAGTAAGTTTATCACCAATTTTATCCTTCCGTGTAAACGAGTTGTGAGCACTAGAAACGCATCCAAGTTAGCAAGAAAATATGGTATTCGTACTTGTATTAGGAATATATATTACTGATATACAAATTAGTCTGTCACTCAACGTGGGACGTATAAACCATTCACCATGGACTGATTCTCGACCCACAGACATATTAACATTCAACTCTAATCTTGGACTCGTCTTCTACTCTAGAACACTGATCTTATCAGATGGCAGAAGCCTTCGTGCTAATCACACACGTTGTGGGGGTGGGGACGGGGAACGGGGGGACGAGTAGTGACGGAAAAACATGGCAACTTTGTGCTATACACTCAAGGTCAGGTATTTGAAAAATGCGAAACAAACTTCATTTTTATGGATGACAGGACACACCTTTGAGGCGTTGTTTTCTGAATGTCTTGACTCTCCTCTGCTGCCGTGTCTGTGTGAAGACGACCTGCTCTTGCTGTCACTCTCCTTCCTCTCTCTTCCCCTCTCCCTGGGTCTGTCACGCTCTCTGCCCCTGGACCTGTCACGCTCCTTCTCCCTGTCACGCTCTCGATCCCTGTCACGGCGCATTTCCCGAGCCTCCCGATCTCTGATCCGATCCCGTTCGATCCTGTCTCGGCTGGCTCTTCGGGCCTCCCTACCCCTATCTCTTTCTCTTTCTCGTTCCCTTGCTCTGTCCCTGTCGCGCTGTTGTTGTTGTTGTTGCTGCTGCTGCTGCTGCTGCTGCTGCTGTTGTTGTTGTTGCTGTTCGCGCTCCCTTTCCCTGAGACGATCGCGTTCTCTGTCACGCTCTCGGTCACGCTCTCTTCTAGCATTTATGTCACGCCTCGGCACGGCGGGCTTGCTGTATTTGGGCGTTGGGGAGTGTGAGAGCGACCTTGAGAATGACCTTGACCTTGATCTGGAGTAAGACCTGAAGGACGCGAAAAAATGAAATTATTACGAAAAGAGAAAATGATTGACTTTCTCGTTAACTCTAAACAGAGAAATGAAAAAGAAAAACATAAAAGAAAAACAACAAAACTATCGATGACAATCATAAAAATTTTGACAAAACAGCTGCAACTTCAAGTATCTTCCAAATATAACTCCATCACATCCATCGTCATTGTTAGACGTTCTCACTTCTTAAAAGTTTCTTCAAATGATTCACTGCCATCTTTGAAGAACAAAACATTGCTTTGAAGCTTTGCATGTTTGAAATGATGCTAAAAATGATCACACCCCATCCCCTCTTGACCATCACAAAATCTGTCTCGACCTTGAACGTGAGAGGCTCCTTGATGCTGATCGCGACCAGGATCTACCTGGGGAGTTAGAGTAGGACCTAGACCTTGACCGCGACACAGAACGGGAGGCACTGCTGAAGTCACTCTCAAGGCTGTCCTCGTCACTGTAGCGGCGCCTTCGACGCTTCCCCTTATGCAGCTATGATACAGAGGTTAAGAGTAAGAACATGAAAAATCACTGTTGTGGCGCCTCAATCACCGTAGCGGTGGCTTGTGGCGCTTTAATCACCGTAGGTGCAATTGTTGGACAAAAGTCTATAACGAGAACACGTAAAAATGCTGTTGCCTGATCAGCTGCACAAATAAACCCAGTGAAAAGAACCAACAGTAAACAAAACTGAACATGACGGAAAAAGGTAATATGCTGATTGTACAATAATTTCCACCAAAGAAACAAAATATTCATTGAATTGGAACGTAATGGTGTTCATTTATCTGTTTGTATGCCTAATTCTTTTCGTGGAGACAATTTTCGTGGGAAACACTATTCGCAGATCGTTGGAAAACCACAAAAACTTCACAGTACCTTGGACTTGTCTCCAGTCCCCCTGGTAGTCATGGCAGCAGCATAAGCCTGACTCTGAAGCTGGAATTGCTGCCACTCAGCATTGTACGCAGAGTAGTCATAACCAGGGTACTGCTGTCCATAAGGATAGTTCTGCCGTGCTGCAGCAGCTGCAGCCATGTTGGCTTGTCCTGCAGCCGTGGCTGCTGCTATTGCAGCCGCCGCAGGGGTACCAGCCCCATAACCTGCCGGACCCATGTTCCCATGCATATTGGGGTGGTTATCCATATTTGGGACAGTCACTCGGTTACCAATCACAACACGCTCTGATTCTGAGAATGGCACAGGGCCATCTGGCCTTTGGTGCATCTGCTGTTGTGGATGCATGCCCCCATGCATGCCTGGGTTTGCTGGACCAGGTACCCCTGGCCCTGGACCCCCTTGCAGAGGCCCAACATGAGGGTGGGGTGGCCGATAATGAGAGCCCATGCCTTGTGACATTGGGGCGTTGCCCGCAGGCCCTTGGGGATGTCCTGGCATGGGGCCTTGTGGATGATGAGGTCCATTTGACAATCCAGGTGGAGGTCCCTGTCAAATTTAACAGCAAGTCAGACAGTCAGAGAGTTTCAAAGTTAGACAATACTAAAGAAATAAAGGAATAAAGGTTAAGTATGTGGCAGCACGCTATGTTGAGTCATGGCATAGATGCATACCGCGATTTGAAAAGAGCAAAACAAAACAACACTGTACTGTATGATGCCATAGAGTGGCTTAAAAGATAAGGCAAAGGAAAGACAACAAGGCAAAGAATCAGATTTGATGCAGGCTGGTGTCAAATTTTGACAGGGCATGTAACATGTCAAACTTTGCATCTTGGGACGCAATGATACGCTCTTGATTCATCCACTGCCTTTAGGTTTTATTTAGCAGTTCAGGGCTTGGATGTTCCTTGGCCAGGTCAAATTCATCTTTGATGGTTTAAGGGACAACTAGGCACACATTTAAAATCTGTTATGCTAAACAAATTTGTGTTACACATTAGGAACCCCATTCAAGGGCTAAACTTACTCTTTGCTGTCCTTGAAACCCACCAGGTGGCCGAAGCATCACGCCAGGGCCTGGGCCCATGGGCCTCAGCTGTTGCTCTGCTCCACCTGGGTGTCCTCCCAGGGGTCCTCTTGGACCAGGGCCACCAGGTGGCCTTCCCTGAGGCATGGGAAGGTCAGGACGGGGACCTTGGTGTGGTCCATTGTGTGGTCCCTGAGGCGGATGAGGTATGCGCATTCCAGGACCACCAGGCCCAGACAGGTGAGGGGATGGGCCTCGTGGCATTGGTGTCTCTGCAAGAAATTGGTTTCTCAAAACTTGCCGTATTGAATGTTATTATAATGTATGTTGATAGCATGCTGCAAATTTTGAAGATTTGGCTGAGAACCATCTGGCAGTTAAGTGACTGGATGACAGTGAAAGCAACCCTCACAGCTATGAAGCAGCTGTGTGGGTGGATGCATGTTACACAATGCAATGGTTTTGTTACAGCCACTGAACCTAAGTCAAAGGCACTTCATGAATCTTACTTGCAATGAAAATGCAAGAAAGTTTCATGAAACTATGCTATATATACAGTGCATTTCTGGTTGAATATTACACTGTGTGGCCTGAACAGAGCTAGTCACGGAGTGGATTGTGCAAACATGTATCTTATGTGTTTTACCATGTTTGCATTTTACTAGATTCTAATCCACATACTTTCAGGACCGCCAAACATGTTTCTGTGAGATTCTGGTTGCCTGGCCATAGGCAAATGTCTTGGGTGTTCTAAGATGGTGACATTTGAAGTGGTTAGTGCCAATTCAAGCAACCTCTCAAACCAATAAATACTTGATGGAAAAGGTAATGTTTTCCAGGAATTGTCACTGACCAGAAATTAGTGCCATCAAACATTACTTCTCACACACCACTGGGAGCAATGTCAACCAAACCACATCCCTGACCTCTATTCAATTAGCAGAACTTACAATATTTGGCAAAATGCAACTAATCAGACACTGAATTGCATAGAAGGAAAGCTAATATCTGAAAACTTCAGTGAAGGACTGACACTACCTAACATCGGAAGGTCAGGTTGCACTGATGGCAAAAAGAGAGACTGTCACACTTTGTGACCCTTTACAACCACCACCAGTCTCCCTGCTCCTGTTAGCCAGTGGAAAACAACACACATTTACTTTGTGTGTATACAGGTGTAGTGTTTGATTTTGAAAAGTGAGACCCAAATGGTTGGTACAAATGCAAGTGCCTTAAATGAACTCACCCTCAGGTATCCCACGGCCTCCAGGGGGCGGTCTGAAGTGTGGATTGATGTGGATGTTTTTACCTTGAGGAGGGGGTCCTGAGAAATTCGAACCATCCAGAAAAAACAGTCAGCCCAAATAATGAGGAGTCCTTAAAGAATATTTTGTACATCTGATACACACACTCTCTATCTGCCATTTCAGGGCCTCCCCAAATCAAAAGTAATTAACATCTTGTCAATTCATACTGGTGGTTTATGTGGCAAAATAGTGTTGTTTATGTCGTTTTGTGTTGGTGAAATCAAAAGCAAACAACATTACTCCAAGTGAACACTGGAAGATTTATGTACTTACTCATTCCAGGCAGAGGCATGCCATGGGGTCCTTCCCTTGGGCCCATACCACGGGGCCCCATGCCTGGGGGGCCCATGCCAGGAGGTCCCATACCAGGAGGTCCCATACCAGGAGGTCCCATGCCAGGAGGCCCCATTCCACGGGGTCCCATGCCTGGGGGCCCCATTCCAGGAGGGCCCATGTGTCCAGGGCCAGGGCCAGGATGAAAACCATCAGGACCTCTTGGTGGGCCCATCATCCCAGGATGTATGGGAGGTCCCCTAAAAAGGAAATAAATCTGACTTTACAGTGCATGTCACACTCTAGGAAAGGACCATCTTTAAAAAATACAGTATTTGATTGCAAACTGTTTTATAAAGAAAGCTTTCTGTAAGGCTTTCACTTAAATCATTTCAATGAAGTTACATTACTGGGCCATTTTTTTAAATGCACGATTGAACAAATCTAGGATTAGAGTCAAACTGTGTTCATCAATTTTTTAGTGTGCAACCAGAAAGTACTCTTTCAGTCTCCCACCAGAGATCTATCATAAAGTAACGAGAACTTGGCACATGATAACCAGCTCAGATGAAGCTGAAAATCACTTCTCACTACATCAAACACATATTTTCTTTTTGATCAGCTTGTATCTTAAGCTCAGGAGCAAATAGGAACTAAGCCTTTATAGAAAGTAGGACTGCCATGACAATAAAATGTAGTTGAGCATAATTTCTCTCCCAGCTTTTCATTTGGTTTGTGACATTCACAATCACTGCTGGTATAAACGAGCAAAACATGGCAGTCATGCTCACATCCTATGATCCATTCTATCCATGCCTCTGCCACGTCCACGTCCTTGGTCCCGTCTTTGTCTGTTAAACTGTTTGGGACCCTCATTCTTGCGGTTATCACTCTTACCTGCGACTGAAAAACTGACTCTTGAGTGGCTAGAAAAGTGCTTCAGTGTTTGGATTGAGAAGAAGAAGAAGACGAAGGAGAAGAAAAAACACCAGATAAAAAGAAGCAAAGGCAGTAGAAGAATAAGAAGAGGAGGAGGAGATGTATCATACCAGGCTCTGCCTTATTTGGCTTGGACTCTCTTGGTCTTTCTGATTTAAATCGATCTCGTTTTTTCTTTTCCTCTCCATCGCTGTTCTCTTGATCACTGACTTCTTTCTTTTCTTCATCTACTATAAAAAATCAACACATTACATTGTAGATTGAATCAAAGGCATATTTTTTTATTGGTGATGTCCTGTGGGGGCTGCATTTCAAATGAAGTCTGGGTAACTTATGAGAGAATGGGGTAAAAAGCCATTTATTATTAGGTACTGTATGACTTGCACATACCTTTGCCGTCTGTTTCATTGGGCTTTTCACTATTGCTGTTTTCCAATCCTTTAATCTCTTTATCAATGTCATCCAGGTCTTCATCACCATCACCATGGATACTCACAGCATCTAAGTCTTCAGTAGCACCAGGGCTGCAATATGATATGTAAAATATAATATTATATCAGTCAAATTAAAGACCAGCCCCACTATAAGAAAAAGCACATCATAAATAAGTAAGTCCACCATACATATAATAAATGCTTAGAACAACATGTAGATTTGGTCTGCATTGCTGTCGTGGTGAAACACAATGTACAGATTATGGTTATTGTTCGTTAATTTACAGTAGCCATGCTGAATCTGGCTAAAAAATGTCAAGGAACACAAATGGAACACTCTTATTATCAACTGCAATAATTGCTGTTAACTTTTGTTCTTCTCCACTATTGCATAACTTGTCTGGAAAAGAAAAAGCCTACTAATCCGCCAGGCACAAAACGAATGTTTCTTGTTGGCCAATTTTGCTAGCCCCAGGTGCATGTTCAGCTAGCAAATTATTCAAGCTCTATGAATGTTTCTGTTAACTGATGTCTCCACACTTCACCAGAGCTACCATATCTGCATGATATCAATTCTCCATATACTAATCAAGCATTTTGTTAAAGATAGGTTAGAAGAATTAGGGTGAAGATCATGGGACTGAGACATCACATACCCTTCTGTTTCATCATCACTCTTGAGGAGTTTGTCCTGCAGATAAAACAAGTTCAAAAATCACACTCCTATGCAAGTTTTTCCCAAATTCCCCATGCTAACATTGAAATCTTGGACCCTACAAATCCTCCCCTTCCCTACCCCACCTAAATGTCAATTTGGAAGTGATGATGCCAACTGCCTCTGAGTGGCTCTCATACATGTAACTGGTCCAAGGAAATAGTTCTGTGGTCATATTTTGAGGGTGGGTGGGGTGGTGCACGTGTGAAATGTTTAAATCACTGCATGCTTACCTCGTCCACATCGCTCTCTTCTGCATCCGTTTTCTGTAATATGAAAGACAACAAGTTGAAATCAGGATAAACAAAAAGACAAAACTGAAAAATATCTAAGAAACACGTGACACTTTGCATTTGAGTATATAAAGTAAAGATAGAATAGAACATAAATAAGATGCAAGGGGTCCAGTTACTATGAGCTGTACTCTTTCTGAACATGATAAGTGCATTTACCTTGTTTTCTCCAGCAGCCTTACTTTCTTTCCTGTGAAAGTAACATAGAAATGTATTTGATATAAATTCAGTAAAAACTGAAAACTCAACTGCTCAGGGGAAAACAAAAACAATTTGGGTTACTGGCATAATTTTCAAGAATATTTACACAAAATATACTGTACACAAGCCATTTGAACATTATTTTGCTGTGCTACTCTGCTTCTTTACAATATTTCTTGGTATTACCCTTCCTACATTCAAATTCCTGTGGTGATTCTTTCATCATTGAAACTGTAACATTTTCTATTTGCTTGAATTTAAATAAAATGCTATCACACTAACCCATCTTTCTTCTCATTTTTTGGGCCTGTCACAGCTTTTTTGTCTCCATCCCTTGATCTCGATCTTGGTGGCCTTTGTTTCCTTTGACCTCCCCTCCCACCCATTGGTCTGGGAGGGGGGTGACCACCTGGCATGGGAGGTCTCATACCCATGGGCCCAGGCATCCTGTTAAATCCAGGGGGGCCACGCATTCCAGGTGGCCGCATCATTGCCCCTGGAGGTGCAAACATGGGTGGTCCATGCCGTGGAGGGCCCATGTGGGGACCGTGGTGTCTCATTGGTCCAGGAAGTCTAAAACCTGGCATGCCTGGCCCAAATGAGTGTCGAGGTGGGCCTGGGGGCCGGAAACCTGGTCCCCCATTTCTGCGTCCATATTCTATGGGTAAAAGAAATAAACAGACTCGGAAAAAATACATGCATCTGCAGATGTTGTGTGGCCCTAGCATGAAACTGAAGGCATTAAGCACAAACACCTGAAAAGATGTCAACAACTCCTTCAGTGGCTTTGAAATTACTTCATTCCACAACAGACTTGTGATCAACAGTAAATTAACCACTAAGTTGTGAACCAGTGGGAATTTTGTGTCAAATTCAAGAGAGTGGTATTTAATCCCTTCTTTCCTCTCCCTGTCTTGCAGTCTTGGAGGAAAAGGAGGTACTGCTTGCAGTGTACTTATCTTTGCTCATGGATTCTATCCACTGAATACATGACCCTCACTCAATTCAAAACATGAGCTCAAATGGAGGACCAGTCAAGACAGTTGACTACAGTAGATTAAAAATTAATGTGTATATCCAAGGACCCTGGAAACCATACCCCATCCACTGGTATTCTCTCAAAAGGAAATATAGGGGAGTAATCAAAGCATTGCAGAATAGTCAAAGCATAAATGAAAACAAAACCACTCACCAAAATCCACTCCAAGATTGGCCAGTTCATCTACAGGAAGGAGAGCAGCAAAAATTTGTTAGCATTTCTTTATAAGTAGCATCTGCAAGTCACAGCCACGATCTGTAACTTATCATAATATCCCATAGCAATCTAATAGAACACAACACAAAACAGTAATATGCAAAGGCGGGTACCTATCTATTGCGTGCTGAGACGCCACAGATTATATATGTAGAAGCACAAAAAAAAAAAAAATTGAGCGTGCCCCACTAAATTTCAATCGCTTTAACTAAAAATCTCAATTTTGGACGAACAAAATCCAAGCGTATACAGTATACAGATGCCTGAAAACAATGTGGCGTGATACATTAGTCTTGTTTCTTTCTATTTTCATTCAACCACACAGCGCGTTTTGGTGAGATCATCGATCTTGAATTCCCATTTTCGCAGATCTCACGGTGTCGAGTTTGACTGATGCCTGTGGTACATTAAAGCCTAAGCTATGCTTTACGACGTGGTAATAAGAACGTAACTAACTGTCAAACAAGATCGTGATATGCAAAAATTGAAATATATATGTACGGTATATATGAATTCTTAGACTTCATGTATTGAGATCGCTGTATAACTTTCTCCGCTTCTTAAGAGTTTAAACAGAGATCCAGACAATACAACTACTTTACTTGAGAGAAACGATCCTTGACTGTGAGCATAAAGACACGAGGTAAAATAATTCGACTTTTATACCTTCATGGATCTCTGAGAAGTCCATGACTTCGGCGCGTTTCTAAAGCGGAATTGCTTTATAGGTCTTCAGTTCATCTACTGCATGTAAAATAAGCAGCAGAGGACTTGCTAACTTGGGCAAAATCAGCTGCAAAATCCTTTTCTTATTCACAAAGTCTGCACCATGTTCGAGTGCTTCCAAGGAGGAAGGCTTGGTCGCTCGGCGCACTCTGAAACGAGGCTTAGTCGGCGTCCTCCTTTTTTTCCTTTTTTTCCTTTCTTCTCTCTTCTTCTCTCTTCTTCTTCTTCTTCTTTTACAGCTCAGCATGTAATTTTAACAGTTTCTCTGAAGAGGGAAAAGGAATTAAGTTTTGTTTTCATTGAGCCATTCATTCGAACAGGGAGGAAATTATATTTGGCTTTGGTGTAAAACCTATCAATAACGTAACAAGAAATAGTGCGCACAACATAATGACGGCAAAATTTGTTATTTCTTGTGTTTACGAGTTTAGTTCCTTATTGTTGCTTTATTACTTACAGTACCAGGAATTTCCCGGATGTGCTTGAATGCGCATACTCGCCATGCGTTTATGGTCTTACTCGGTAACATTCCTCTTCTTACTTTGCTTTTTCAAAATAATGGCCGCGCTCTCTGGAGGGAAGGTGCAGAAATGAAACGCTCACACTGCTTTTTCACCTTTTTAGTGAAGAACTGAAGGCAGCAAGGCTAAAAATCATAGCAATGGATAGCTCTATTGCAAAGAAAACCCAAGAAACTTTGGGAAAAGTTATAAAGAAGCCTCCGCTAACAGAGAAATTGTTGAGCAAGCCTCCATTCCGGTTTCTGCATGACATAATCACAGAGGTAAGTCGAGTTTGTAATTGTTTTCTAACAGCAGAAACAGAACTTGGTTTATAGCATCTTCTAACTCTCCTAGGTAATAAAGAATACTGGCTTTATGAAGGGACTGTACACATCTGAAGAAATGAACTCAGCAAACGTGAAGGTCAGACGGCAATTTGTTCTCGTCTCTTTTGTTTCGCTCGTACAAACTATATAACATCTCATTGCCAATATTTTTCCTTGTAGGATAAGGAAGCAAAGATAAATTTTCTTCAAAGAGCGATAGATGTTGTCGGTGAGTAGCTGAATTTCTCTTGAGTGCTTGTTGTGTGTTGCTAAGGAACATACCCAACAGTTTCCCGAGTTTGGAGTCACGTCTGAAACCAGAAAACAAATCTCGTTGTTTTGTAATATTCTTGTCCGTCTTGATGTACTGTTTTTTGCTCTCTCCGTGTTTCGTGTGTTTGATTTTGTTGAGTTATAGTCGGTCCACTTACTGGGTGGCCCGGAACCATACCAGCAGTGGCCCGACCGATATACAAGTTCATGTTTATTTTTTGTATTTGAATTTATTAAGCTACCTGTAGGAGCATCTCTTCTGTATTTTTACAGCCATTTGTGGTTTCTCCTAAACTTTGTCTGTTCTTTTCCTGGTAGAATTTTATTGCCAATTCTTGATTAATTCCGAATAAAGTTGATGAAAATTACCTTTTTGAGACTTTCGAGTGACAAAAACTCGATGCACTGCTTTATAACTGTACTGTATGCATGAACATGTATGAGGGTATAGAATCATATGCGTTGTAAGTGAATATAAGGATTTTTGCTCATCTCAGAAGTTTTTGCTGATCTTTTTTTGTACCAAACAATTATAACATACATTATTTTCAAGTGTATGTATTTTGTAAATTAACATTTTCGTGTGAAACGTTGCTTAAAGTTAATCCATGTAAAAAAAAAAAAGGAATTTGCCAGTGATATGAAATACTGAAAATTATTATTGTTTGATGTCACATGCTTTTACAAACAAAATGAAAAATATTTAATATATATATTTTTTTACTGTGTACTGCTCTTGACTGTAGCTTATTGTGTTCTTCTGTGTACATGTTTGATAGGCATGGTTAGTGAAAATACCCTCTCAGTCCGTCCAACCAAGATTGTTGCAGGACATGAACCAGAGAAGACGAACGAGTTTTTACAGATGATGGGAAAGGCTGTCTTGAGCAAGGTAGTATATGATTTTTGAATGACTGATACTGTCAGTGAATATGCTTTACAAAAATACAGAGAGAACAGGTGAAACACCATTTGAACAATGTTGACATCGCTGGCAAACATTACCTTAGTTTTGACTCCCAGTAATTACCTTCTCCACAGAAAAGCAGTGCAGATGCAGTGAAACGAGTCCAAAATAAAGAAAAACCTGGCAAAAGTTCAGGGTATGTTCTGTACTGATTGATACTCGTAGTGTAATAACACATGTACTTCGTACTTTACTCAAATTCTCTTCATTGTTTACACAGCAGTATGTACGTACAGACCAGTGATGATCACTAAGTTGGCTTTTGCATGTGTTTCAAAAAAGGGGCCTACTGTGGACCTCTTCACATGAGTTTGAGTTTGACTGAAAGTGAACATGACTGAGTAAAACTAATTTTCATACAAAGAGATTTTGTGTTAGGCCTCATTTTGAAATAAGCAAGCAAAAGGCAACTTGGAAATGGTCTATTGAATCAGATTTTGTCTGGGCTGGTACATGTTAATAAATGATGAGTAATTTGCATATAGCTCTGTATACTGTATTCCTCCCTCCCTCCACACACACACACACACACACACACACACACTCGCACCTACAGGCATACCTAAGGCATTTGACTTGAGTTTAGCACCACACCACAAAATTGGCTTTTGATGTGACTATCCAGCATTTCTCAAAACGCTTGTCAGCAGTCTCAAGTTAGAGATTTTGCCATCTAGTCCTTCACACATAGCTTAGTTTAATATTGCTTCAATTAGATACAGACTGTTGAATATCCTCATCTTATTCTATGATTTGGCACATTATGATAGGGACACTGTTATATATTACTTTTTTTCCAAGCCTCACTTTGATTTTCAGCTCAGAAATGTTTAATAAATTAAAGTAACTTATTTTTGTTCACATCCCATTTTATAAAACAAATCTCATGTTCACCATAGTATTATGCCATATAAATAATTATGATTTATTATTTTGATACTCATTCTTTTTAGTGATAGCAAAAAACGGGATTCTAGAAGTGGGAGTAGAGAAAGGGAAAAAACGAGGGAACAAGAGAAAGAAAAGTCAAAAGAGAAGAAGGAAAGGGATGGGAGTGGCAAGAAGGAGAGTGATAGCAGAGATCGAAGGAAAGGAGAGGTGAGTATCAGTATACTGGCTATCAAAAATGTAGGTTGGTTGTGATCGTCTGGGTTAGAAAAGTCTCCATGAAGACTGTTGTTGGTGACTGACTTTTCAGCTCCCTGAGTAGAAGTCATCTTCAGATTCAAGATGGCCAGGGTTTGCATAATCTTGAAAAACCCTTAAATTTGACTGGTTGTTTTAAAAAGTGCTTGGATTTGCATTGAGCCTTGAAAAGCCCTTGAATTCTGACAAATGTCCTAAGCAACGCAATACCTTAGTTGATATTCATTTTGTTATGATAACCAAGTATATAGTATATGTGCAATTGCCTAATTTTTTCATTGAAAGAATATTTTCCTACTTGGAATTTTCACCTCATCTTTTGACTCTCTCTTCATATTTAATTGATTCTGTGATCATACCAAATCAACAGGAGAATTCTGCAAAGCGAAAAGACAGTGCCAGCAAAGGAGAGAGCAATGAAGGAAGAAAACGAGAGAAGGAAAGAGAGAGGGAAAGAGAGAGGAGCAGGTCATCAGACAAGACCAGAGAAAAAGAAAAGGTGAGAAACAGCAAGAGTTGCAGTGTGCCTTGTCAGAAAGAGGACATGCAAGTTGAATATACTAAAACCACAAACATACCAGAACATCCAAACCTTAACTTAACCCTAAACCCTTGGACTCATTCTCAGACTAGGGCTTAGGTTTAGATTTGGGCTTGTTTCCTGGGTCTTTTGGCATTCCTGGTCAATGCCATGACCATCTTCCACCTTCAAGCTGTATGTCCCAATTAAATTTAACTAAAAAAAAATGGATGTCATTAGACACTTGAAAAACCTTTTTTTCCCATTTCTTATTTTGCCTATACCAGCTCCATTATACCCCTGATCCTCAGACAACCCTGAATGTCATTTTCAGTATGTCACCCTGAACTGACTGCTTTTGGATTGGTACTTTATTGCAGGCATCCAAGAAAGATGAAGACATTTTAGATGGTGTTGATAGTGGTGGAGTGGATGTAGAGGTGATCATTATGTTTTCTGATAGGTGTATTGTTCTCTGTGATATATTTTAATCCTTCCTTCATTCATTTGTTCCTGTATTATTTATAAACTTCCACTATTTTTTTTTTGTTTTTTGTTTTTTTTGTTTTTTGTTGGTCTCCCTTGGAATTTGTTGCCCTATGATCAGCACTTGTTGAGAAAACAAGGCTCCTTCCTACGTTCCCCAGTAGATTGGGAGGACAGAAGAAAAGGTGGAAAATAAATTTTATGGTTCACGGCCAAAGGCCGAGACCTAAATAATAAATTGTGCAAAGTTAATTATGAATGACGTCATAGTGTGACCATTTGGCTGTAAAGTGGTCAATATTTTCATGCTAAATAGCGTCACAGAGACAAATTAAAGCATTGTTTGGATTGATGATATGTAAAGTAAGTCTTGTTTGAAAGAAAGTTATCGTTTCTGTTTTCAGAATTTTGGTTTGAAAAGGTGCAAAATGAAGTGTCGTGTTGTTAAAAGGCAAAATTTCAGTGGCAAACTTTTGAATTTTGTAATTAAATTAAATAATTAAATTATGGAACGACAATGTCTTGATAAATTTATCCAGTTTGCTTCTGGTGGTGAAAGTAATACAGTGAATAGTTTCCTCTACCTTCCACTTCGATTTACGTTCAACTGGTTCGTGCGTTTCTTTGACTTGAATCCAAACCATGCAGCATTGAAAGATGACAAGAGGAATCGAAACCACAACATCATACAAGATATTGAAAAGTTTACTTTCTATATTTTGCGCAGAGCAATTTGTTGCCATATAGTTATTATGGCAGCCGCAGCCAAATGTGCCCCCCCCCCACCCCCCTCTTGTGATCTGAAAAAGGAGTGACCCCCTGGCATAAATAATGACCTGTCCCTTACTCATTTTCTAAGAGGTTGATGTTTGTTGAAAATGAGACTGAGATTTTCCCTGATAGGATGGTGATGCACCTCCAAACCGGATACCAAGACCATCATCAGCCAAGGGGCAGAGAAGAAGACCAGCTGAAGGAGAAGGAGAAGGTACAGCAAGGTTCATGCTATGAGTTGGCAAATAATGTCTTTCTTCATATTTTGGAAAACATCTTTGTAATCATTTTCTTTTAAACCTGAGTAGCCAACTTCTTTCCTTCTTGTCACCAGACTCACAAGATGGTGAAAGTGATGGTAAGCCAGTACTAAACAGTATCAATATTATTTTATTATCTCATTTATATGTGGAGTCCATTTAGTTTGTGCTGTTGACTCAGTTGTATGTGGTATTGTAGAACACAGATGCATATTTTAGTACAACACAATGTTGATAACAGATCTAGTATTATGTACAAGAAAATAGGCAAATGCTTCATTGTTGGGGATTGAGTTGTCCACTGTTGTTGGATTAGTATTTATGACTTGTCTTCTTGCTCTTTTTCAGGACCAGTTGGAGCTGAACCTGTTCCACGACCAGCTGAACAAATGAACGGCACCCTAAACGACAATGAGCTACCACCCCATGTTACTGCAAGGTACAGTAGATGTAGCTTCTTTGTATGTATTTCATCTTAACTAATCAACATCTTAAAAAGCTGGAGATTGTTAATGTTTTGCTTCATAATATCTGTACTTTGTCTAACTCATCTTTTGTGATGTGCAGTCGGCGGATACCACGCCCAGGTAGTGCCAGACCTGCTCCACCAAAAATCAAGAAACAACAAGACGAAATAGAAGATCAAGTGGCAAGGTTTTCAACATCTTATTTTTTTGATAAGCTTTTGTTCCTGGTAATTGGGAATCAAGAAACGTTTGTACAACTTTATATCACATACAGTATGTCACATTTTTCTTCTTGTACTTGCAGAATTGGATCTGGAAAACAGGTTGCACATGTTATAGTTGATGATGGGAAAGATCAAGATGATGAAGATGACACTTTTGTTGTGGAAGATACACATGTGCCACCACCAAATGAAGTGGACTTGGTAGGTCACTTCTGCTTAAGAAAAGCTCTTGTTTTGCTGGACCTGGAACTTTTACTGACTTGAAAACTAAGTAGTGTTTAATGGTTGACAAGGTCTGACTCCTGGTGTGTGAATCAGTCTCTGGACTGGGGTGTTTTGGAAAGTCTGACATTTGATTTTTTTCCTCTAGGCACCGCCTCCTGACCCTGTTGAAGATGATGGTGAACATGGTATGTTTTCTTTGACCTACCCCTGTGTCTCTGTCTGTGTCTGTTTGTCTGTCTGTTTGTCATTCTGTCTAAAAGGGCCAGTTCACATTAGGCTGTTAGTTTGATCAGATCTTTGAGCAATCCAAGCTAAAGGCAAACCAAGTGTAAATACTGATAATAAAGGTAACTGATATTTTGACAGTGTGAAAATGTACCAATACAATATTGTATCAATCTTGGACCATTTTAATAAGCTATGTGTACATGGGCCCTTAGCCTCTCTGTCCCTCTTTCTGTCTGTCTGTCTGTTCATTTGTCTGCTTTTTGCCTCCTGCCTCCTTGTCATTCTCTGAATGTTAAAAGTATATCATTATCTTTCTCTAGGTGGCCTTGTTAAGAAGATCATGGAAACAAAGAATAAGCTTGAGGCCAGTGGGAGTCAGCAAACTAAACGTTCTCAGGTGAGCAGTCCTCAAAGTTGTTAGCTCAAGCTTTTAACCTCAACATAAAAGATGAGTGCAAATTCTCCAGGATTCTCAGCACTCTGCCACATCGGGTCCTATCTCCAGCATAATTTTTTTGCTGTATTAGTTATTTAACTGAATGACTCATTTGGCGCTCCCATATACACAATTTCTGGTGAGAACAACAGTACCAACCATATGAGTAAATTTACATCCAGTGCAACTTGTTGCTTGTCTCAAACATCGTTTCTTTATTTGAACAGGAGAGATCAGCTCCTATCATTTCCGATGCTGCACGTAAAAAGGAAAGACAACTTGCACAAAAAGAGGTGAGAACTTTGTTAGCTGTTTTTGTAACTTTGACTCGATAAGCTCAAAATATGAGGTTCTAACTTGTTTTCTTTGAATTCTATTCCACAGATAGAGAAACTCAGAAGCAGCATACAAACACTAACGAGAAGTGCCAATCCACTGGGCAAAATAATGGATTACATTCAGGTGAGCAGAAGCTGTTTGATTCAGATTTCCAATATTCAATGCTTTTGTTTCTATTTTGGGAATGTGTACAAAACAATCGACAATTTTGGCTCCCAACACATAAAAACCTAAATCGATGACAAGACAGTAGGTATAGTATATCGAAATTTTTGGCCGATTGAAACTGAACGTCCTCTTAAACGAGTAGGATAGAAAATAATTGATTTTATGAGCCAACGAAATTGGAGGATCAGGGATTTCTAGGCCGCAAAGGTCGTGTGGTTGAGAGAGCTTGATTTTTGTTGCAGCTTTTCTTTCAGTGTTCCCTGCCCGTTGTAGTGGGTAATTGTGAACAAGTTGAACTGTCGGTAAGTGGTCGGTATACGATTTACCGACCACATACCGACCACGT
This sequence comes from Plumapathes pennacea, assembly GCA_964036295.1. Lineage (NCBI taxonomy): Eukaryota > Metazoa > Cnidaria > Anthozoa > Antipatharia > Myriopathidae > Plumapathes > Plumapathes pennacea. The sequence continues at coordinate 23,133,958 of OZ038464.1, read as the reverse complement.
TACCGACCACATACCGACCACATACCGACCACACACCGACCACGTTACCGACCACTTACCGACCAGTTCAACTTGTTCACAATTACCGTTGTAGTGTGCTGTATAGTTGATTGCCGTCTGTGATTTTCATGTCTCTACAGGAAGATATGGACAGTATGCAAAAGGAGCAAGAAATGTGGCGGAAAGAGAACAGAGAACATGCGATTGCCCTGAAAAGAGAACAGAGGTGACTGTGCTTCTTGTCTGATTGGCTCTGTGCAACTCAGTTTTCTCGGACTTTGAATAATTTATTTGCATGGCTGAGTTGCATAGGTCTGTAATGTAGTTGGTAACAATGTTGGTACGTTTTTGGTATGGAATCGATATGTGGTCAGTATGTGATTGGTATGTGGTCGGTTCGTGATCGGTATGTGCTTCGTATGTGGTCGGTACCACATACTAACCACTCCAAATTTTACTCTCATGCTTAATTCAAATTGACTGAACTTTGGAAACTTCTTTAAATTTTTAGTGTAACCGACAGCGAAATTGAGCCACTGAAGAGCCAGCTTCAAGAACTGGACACGGAAATAGAAGAGATGGTAAGTTGAGTGAGTCAGACATAGTCTGATTTTTGTACATCGATGTTTGACGCGAGGACTTTTTAAATGTGTACGAACCTTTAGAACCTTGTCCACGTTGTGCTCGAACTTTGCCATTTGCAAACTTGAACATTGCGCCAAGCAAACTGCAGGGGTATAGAGTTAATCGTGGGTTACCCAATTGGGTAGGGCGAAGGGAGAGAGTCGAAGGCCCTTGAAAGTGTAAAAAAAAAAAAAGTTTTCACTGCCGTTTATGCAATCGACACTTGTTAAGACGCATCATTTATATATTTTTTAGGTGGACAGAATAAGTGCAATCAAGTGCAAAATATTGAGAAACGATGAGACGACACAGCAGATGCTTTCCGGCATTTCATTTGCGTCGCGGTGAAGTTGGCTCGATGTACAAAGTGTAAAAAATACCTGAGGTGTACACAGGAAGCTAGTGTACACGTTACATGTCACCAGAGGAAACTCCTTTCTCTCTCTTTCTCTCCATTTGGATTGCTTTCTTTTGGTCCTATATTTATTCTTTAGTTCGCCAGTAAGCCTATCAAACCTTTTTGTTTTATTTTTCTGGCTTCACTCGCGGTCACATGTGTCGTTCTGTGCGTCTTCCAAGCATTCGTAAACTACGCCATGGATCAATTGGACAGAAAAAAGTGGAATAAGTGAATATGATAACAACGTTAACAGCAGCAGCAGCAGCAGAAACAACAACAGCAACAGTAGCAGCGGCAGGAAAAACGACGATGACAGCAACAAACAACAGCAGCAACAGCAGCAACAGTAAAACAACGGAAAAACGACAATAGCTACACAACAACAACAACAACAACAACACCATCAACAACAAAAGCAACAGCAGCTGCAACAACAACAACAGCAACAACAACAACATTGACAGCAGCACGTTGTTCATTTTTCAAACGTTGTTCATTTGTCAGCTTACTGTCGTCTCGCATGTGACATTTAAAGGGAAAAACGAGCGAAAAAGGCCTTCTTGGTCAAGTGGATTGTAACAGAAACTTTGCTCTCTGAATATGGAGCGTATTCATCAACTCTTGTACGACTCAAGTAAGGATTCATTCACGTGCACAATGTTGGACGCAATCGAATGGGTACATAAGGCGATGTTTTACCCAATGTAGTTCTACTTTTGCCGTAACATTGCGTACAATTTTGCACTGTGTCCGGATTTTGCTCGTCAAGTCCGTATTCACGAACGCAAAATTTCGTGAACCTGTACGTCATTTTTTATTGGGAGCATTTTCATGTTCACTTGGAAGGTCGAGAGCTTTACGCCAGTTTTGTACGCCAGTTGTATGAAAAACACTTACGAACTCATAAACGTTGCATTCGTGCGAACGTTTACACCAAGTTTTGTGAATACGCTTCAGCTCATTGGTCTGGTAATCTATTTTCAATTTTCGGTTTCGGTTTTTGTGAGGTGTCTCAGCACACGGTACGGAGGTCAAGGCCCTGTTACACGAAGCGCAGTTTTTCTTGCAAAGCGGTGCCATGCAGAAGAAATGTATTGCACTTGTAAGGCCTGGGTCAAACGCCGTACTTCACATGAGCGGAACTCAGTGCAAATGAGCAAAATTCAGTTTTTGAGAATTGCATTGAGCTGGACTCATGTGAAGTTTGACGTTTAACTTGTTTTACCTTTGCGTACAAGGAAAGTTGCAAAGGTCTCGTGTAGCAGGACTTTTACTCTGACCATGTGGGAATTCTGACCAACAGTCATTTATTTAGTGTCATTTAAAGACCATTTGAATTGATGAAGCACAACGATAACTGAAGATGCATGTTAGGCTTGCCGTTTCCTTAATAACTCAACGCGAAACGATTTGGAATGACGGACCAAGTCTCTGACAAATTGTTAGCAACTCAAATTTTCTGTTAAAAGATTTTTATGTATTGTAATATATTTATGAAAGTGTGAGCAATAAAAATTAACTTTCACCAACTCACAGTGATCGTCTTTACTTAGGCTCCGACTGTTTTTTCAACTTCTTCTCTGTCTTGTCACGTTGCATTTGGAACCTCTCAAATGAAATCCGGATTGAACTTTCAATTTTCACTACGTTTGTTACCCATAAGTTTCCTCCTGGGATAGTTGGAAGAATTTTTATTTTGAGCTCATTTTGTGCATTTAAGTGGCCACACCTTCGGCTTTTGAAGTGTGGGAATACGAAGAATGAGACTAGCTAAAACGCAATCTGACATGCAACCATGCGCAATCGTTCTATAGCTTCAGAATTTGGACTCGTGTGGAAATGGAAGGATGGAAAATACAGCAAGATGTTGTGTCGGATGCGTACTATATCTAGTAAAAGCGTTTCACTTCCAATATGGAACTCGTACTTTCTTGAGTTGCGAACGAGAGACCGTAGGAGACTGGTTCTGAGTACACAAAATGCCGCCATATTTGATTTCGACCGCTTCACGATGTCCGTAAAAACTACCGTCATAAGAGGTGAAGGGTTGTTATTTTTGTTATTCCCTTGAGCTACTGAAACAAGAGGACATCGTGGTAAATGTAGAGTAGAACTTTTGGGTAACTAACAAGTGAAATGCAGCGGCCTTGTACGTAAACATTCCGGCGTATAAAAAAGAAATTATGTGCCTGCTGGGATCATGTGTAAATGCGTTCGTACGTTCTTGTACATAATATGGATCATATTTCTGTTTGACAGAATCCCTGCAATTGAATCTTTTTCGTGGGACTCTATCACTTCTTAACAAAAACAGGTAAACATGTGTTGCATGAGTTATCCATGCACCCTCCCTCCCTTCCTCCTGTCTCCCACATCCTCGCCTTGTCTCCTGCAAGTTTCTCACATCAATATTCTGCAGATTGAAAGAGCTACTCATATTGTTCGTTTTTAGACAGCATTTAGTGACACAAAATAACTCGAAAATTAAGTGTCTCTCAACTCAATTTTTAGGCAAAAGTAAACTTCATCCCTAAATTTTAGCTTACTCTACTACCCCACCCCCATTTCTCATAATTATCTAAACATTTTCTGCGTATGATTTGTAAGAGACTAACAGAGAAAACTGAAGTTTATCAGTTAGTTTCAGGAGGAGTAGCACTTTAGAAAGAGCAAGTAGTGAATTGTGTAATTCTTGAGAGAGCTCATGGTTTAGAAAGGGAGGAAAAAATGTTACAAGTTTTATTGGTAGGCTTGTGCTTGTTATATACTGACTAAAAAGATTGTCTGCTTGGTTTCAGAACATTTTCAAGATGCAGCTCTTATACTGCCATCACAGGACTGGAATACAAAGTGTCTCCCAGGAGACATGTCCCTGATCACATTGTGAGGCCCCCCTATTCGAGAACAGGATATGTGGAACCTTCATCACCTATCATAGAGATCAAGACTGCACAGCAAATAGAGGCAATGAGAAGGTCCTGCAGGGTGGCAAGAAGTGTGTTAAATGTTGTGAGGAAGGAAGTCAAAGTAAGGATCAGGGTTTTTATAAACTTGATTAACTGTCAACATTTCAACTTAAAATCCAAGAAAGGTAAATTCCATACCTGGCCATAAATCTCCTTTTTACAAACCTCTGTGCTTCAATCTGTCATGTTTAAATATTAATTTCTCCAGCCTGCAGCTTTAGTTGGGTCAAACCCATAGTTGAATCCCCAAAGAACATGCAGGAACCTGCCAAAGCACTTCTGCATCCATCTCTCATCTCCCACTGCCTCCTCCCACCTTCCAGCCTTTTGTTGTTTCTCAGGAAGGCATCACCACAGATGAGTTGGACAAGATTGCACATGAGGCAGCCATAGAGCATGGAGCATATCCTTCTCCTCTAAACTACAAAGGTTTCCCTAAGTCAGTCTGCACCTCTGTTAATAATGTTGCTGTACATGGAATTCCAGACAGGTACACGCTCTTGTGACAATAGATCTTGTGACAAGTGAATTTAAGTTCATATTTGGAAACTGGCAAGTCATAATAATACTGGGAAAAAAAGTCCTTGAAACATTACCAAGCCGATATAAGGAAGTGTTTCAATTATTGTACACATTCCAACCATTTGTCAATGAGGGCAAGTTACTCGTTTTTATTAAATGTATTCTATTGTTTGTTTGTTTGACACAGTCGACTGCTTGAAGATGGCGATATAATCAGTGTAGATGTGTCTGTAAGTGTCCTTTTCTTTTCTGCATGCATGGCACGAACCTTGAGATAATCCAGCTCCTAAGAGTGATTCTTGTCATTGTTTTGACATTATATTCAATGTAGAAAAAATGTAAATTGCTGCACCTATTTTTCTGTGCTTGAATAATGAGTTCACGGTGTTTGAAAAACAATATGTTCTTAGCACCACAGATAAAAGTAAAAATGAGACTTTCATGTGTGGTGGAAGTATCAATTTTTCATTCAAGGTATACATAGGTAGTGTCCATGGTGACCTATGTGAGACATTCCTAGTGGGTAAAGTTGATCAAGCAGGACGAAACCTTGTGGATATTTGCCGCCAGTGCCTGGTGGCCGCCATTGATACATGTGGACCTGGAGTGCGCTTCTCTACAATTGGTAAAACAATCAGGTAGGAGTTATGTCCTTTCTGTTGAGCTTGATCATAATGCAACTATTCAAGAGGACATTTTACAAATTCCATTAAGTTCCCAATATTAAATATGGTGTAGCATAAATCTAGTGATTGAATGTGGATTACTTGCAGAAGTTTTTGGGTACTTACTGAGCATATAAACCTGAATAGTTGTGTTTTCTACATGATTTAAACACAGTTCTCTTGCCAAGAAAAGTGGGTTCTCTGTCTGCCATAGCTTCTGTGGTCATGGCATCGGATCTGAGTTCCATGCTAAACCTGAGATCAGGCATGGTGGTATGTTGAAGAATATTATAAAGTGCATTTTGAACTGAAGGTTTTTGTTCAGAGCCCAGACTTCAAGTGACTGAGGTTTTTGTCTTGAATACCTATATTATGTTACTTTCAATCCTTAGAAAACAACATGCCTGGGAAAATGACCCCAGGAATGACATTTACTATTGGTAAGTGCACAGGCTCCCCAATCTTACTGTATGAGTTGAAAAAAAAAAGTTTTCAAATTAAAGAAATACTTCACCTATGTTGTTCCTTGTGTGCTTTTATTCCTTGTGTATCATTTCTGGGCAGTTTCAAGCCGTTTTGAGCGATTTTCATCTGGTGCTGATTCAGTCTGTCTGAATCAGCACCAGATGAAAATCGCTCAAAACGGCTTGAAACTGCCCAGAAATGATACACAAGGAATAAAAGCACACAAGGAACAACATAGGTGAAGTATTTCTTTAATTTGAAAACTTTTTTTTTTTCAACTCATACAGTAAGATTGGGGAGCCTGTGGTAAGTGTTGAGAATTTTCATGTCATTGATGACATTCCAAATGCATGTTTGGAGTTTTAGAGGGAAAGAGTTCAAGAGCTCAAAAAAGTGCCTTTCATGCCCAACTACTGACCCAAAATATGAAGAGTCATAAACAAAACACTGAGTTTAACACATTGACATATACTTGCTCTGCAACACAGCATTTTTTAAGCAACCTTAGCTTAAAAAAACCCATACCAATCAAACAAAAGTCTAACACAAAATGGGGGTCACTTATTTCCCTCAGCAGCATGGAATTTCTAAATAAGAAAAACATGATACTTATAAGTTTTGGTTAAATCTCACTGTTAGTGCCAACTGTTCTTATGATCTTATTCACAATAAATATTTGGAACTAATATTAACAGAACCAGTACTATATGAAGGATCTCCTGCATTTGCCACTTTGGAAGATGGCTGGACTATAGTGAGCCAGGATGGCAGAAGGTGAGCTCCTTGCGCACACATGTGCTCTAGTGGCTAGCTATAGATTTATAGATGTCCAAGTTGTCTGGAAGACTTTCACCCAGTAATAAAGTAATTTTAGGATATTGTGATGGTGATCAGATGTTGATGCTCTCCTGGAAATATTTAAACAAAGCCTAACTTAGACCTGGTTTATCACTAATAAAAAAACTTGAAGGTCAGACGAAGTCTGTAAACCAGGGTTTGCCAAAATGTAAATTGCACTTTTAGAACATGGATCGGCGTCAGTATATAAATAACATGTTACAACCGCAGTTCGATAAGCATGAATACTGTTTGGACCTTGTTTAGACCAGGACTTTGTTAACCGTGGTCCAAACCTTGTTTAAAAAAATTGACCCTTAAGGTTTAACAAGCACACTCAGATTGATGTCAAACTATATGGTGTACAGTCCATACACTGAGGAAAAAATATTGTATAATGATCTTTGTTGTTGTTGTTTTACAGGGCTGCACAGTTTGAACACACTGTCCTAATAACAGAACATGGGATGGAGATCCTCACCGCAGATCATGACCCACCAAAGGGTAGCTAATCAGAGTTTTATCAATGCTTCTCAATATCTGCACAGAGACCTACAAACAAAATGCGTGATCAGACCTTTTAGATATACAAAATAGTGTGCGAGGCCTCATGAGGTGGGGGGATGAGGTTGAATAATGAATATTTTGAGGAGGACAAGGCTTTACCTAATCCTGGTGTCAAAATAGTGAACCTTGTCCAGTAAAATACAGGAAATCTTAGCGCAAAATATAATTTTGTCTCTTCCATTTGAAATCATCAATAGTGAAAAGGACCTGAGCAGAGCCTTTTGCAGTCAATAAAATATACCATTTTAAATCATCAAGTATGAAAAAGACCTGAGCCTCTGCATCATTTTTACACACACGTTTTTCGTATGATCGAAATAAAGTTTTTTAAAACAACTTTCTTGTGGGTATTTCCGGTTGATGTGGATATGTGCGCGCGCGCTTTAATGCAACAAATAGTTCACTGCCACGTGCCAGGGACTAGTGCCAATCCCCAAACGGTCATCCTCGCTCTTGGCTTTGTGTTGCTGATATCGAGAGATTCAAAAGCGTGTTAAAACTATCCTACAGTTAAACTAGACAAGTGAACTCAGCTAGTATGTACTTCAAGACCACTGCGTTTCGTCGGAAATGGAAGAGTAGAGGCGAAAACTCGCGTTCGTGTTTGAACGTGTCAACCATCAAGATGGCGGACAGTTCGTCGGCCGAATCGCTCAATTTGTTGAGTGCTGAAGTTTTGACTAAGGACGCCAAGCCTTTCTGTGAAGCGACTCCCTACGAATCCAAGCGTCGTCTTTGACAATGGTAAGAGTCTCGACATTAAGTTAGGGACGGCAAAGTAAAGCAGAGTCAGCAAGTTCCGTACTGCTTGTACTTTCGTTGACGAGTATTGATGTAATATCGTAGTAGGGCAGTGTTTTTAAGACACTTTTAAGAACAAATTTGACTCAAAGTTAACTCCAGCTAATAGAGGGTTTGCACGGCGGCCATGTTGGATGGCAGGAACAATAAAATGTTTTTTCATAACAATAGCATTTCTTTCCCAGAGGAATTTTAAAATTCTATTGTTCCTGCCATCCAACATGGCCGCCGTGCAAACCCTCTTTTAGCCGTAGTTTGAATTCATTGCTAGTGTTTTACATCCATTGAATGTAATTAGTGAAACCATGACATGTGACATACACTGGTCCAAAAGTACTCTATAGTCAACACTACCCTGCCCCCCCCCCCCCCCCCCCCCCCCCCCCCGAGTGCCTGTATTGGGCTGTATTAGATACAATCACGAGAAAGTACTGTTTCAATGTCGCAGTGAATTTTTCTGTTTTGTAATTCTGGGCACAAAATACCAGAAGAAAATAAATACTACTTCTGCATCGATTTAGAGTTGATTTGGGCGAGAAGACAATGGCTCTGCAAAGAGAAAGTATGGTCTCATCCCAGACAACTTCAAACTCCTAAACTGTCAAACAAAACCTAAAGGTGTGACCATTCAATTGATGCTGTCAATTTTTAATCTGAGGTTTTTGGTTTTTCAAAATATGCTGTAACATTGTTTGTTGTAGGGAATTGTCCTCCAGCCTCCCCAAAGGACCTGCCCAACCTGTTGGAGTGCTGGAGACCAGAACAGAAATGGTCAGATGGATCTGTGGAGTTTTTCTCTCAGACCCCTCATCTGGATGGCCATTTCTTCGATCAGGTTGCCGAGCTAGAAAAGCTGATCCCTGTGGAAGCAACTGGTGACCACTCATCTTGGGCCCCCACTCTTGTTTCTTCAGAGCTGGGGAATGAAGTGTGCCTGTCAGATTTTGCATTTCCTCCATGTGATTCTGGAGAACCCAGTTTGGATAGCACTCCTGAAAGGTTCAAGGTTTCCACAAACCATGGCCAAAGTGTCTCTTGTGTTCTCTTGGGTCCAAGTTCACTGGTTGGTAAAAGAGAAGAAGGGTTAGTCTCTGTGGAAAATTCTGACTTGCTCTCAAGCTTTTGGTGTTCAGACAAGATAGATGAGGAGCTGTCAGATGACAGGATGTTGAGTGGCTCACCAACAGCATCAGGAGGCAGCACAAGTGATGACGCAAAGGTCTTGGAGAAAAGGAAGCGAAACAATGAGGCATCAAGGAAGTTTCGACGCAAGAAAAAGTCAACGCACCAAACTCTGTTTGCTAAAGCAGAGAAGTTGGAAAGGGACAACTTTACTTTGAAACTACAAGTCGAAGAATTATTGAAGGAACTGAATGGTCTCAAGGCAATGTTGAAACCGGCCCTTACATTAATGGAATAAGACGGGTAATCAGGGAAAGGTTGCACTGGTTGGTACTGTATGTCATCGGTAACAGTGGTTCTTATATGGTCAGTAGATTTGTCACTGACCACCTACACATACTCTGTACTGACCACTGCAACTTCCACACAATATTACAGATGTGTGATGAAACTTAATAATAATTATATTACTGTTTGTGGAATGGTCATTGTTTTGATACTTTGGGGGATTCTATTGCTGCAAATTTGTGGTTGATAAGGAGTAACTGTTACATCTTAGTATTCCTAAAATGCAGTATCACCTCTAAACTGGAGTTATGCATTGGCTTACTCTAAAACTGGAGTTATGCTAGCTCCAAGACTGGAGTACTATGGTGTTGCCAATTTTTTTCAAAATCTGCCTTCTGCAGATTGTTGTTCTGTGGTCACCTTGCAAATCATAGAAAGTGCAATGTCATCACAAATGCCAACTTTTTCATGCCAGATTCAGAATTTACATTGCATTGTTACATTGGATTGCTCCAAAATATTTACTCCATGTTTCAAATAATAATTCCTAAAATTTAATGTACTTGTAGATAATAGTATTTTAAAATGTGGAAGTGTTTTTTTTTGTTTGTTTGTTTGTTTTTTTCCATTTCAGGGCTCCCAATAAGGAAGTGACCTATAGTTTTTTGTAGTTTCTTAGTTATTTACAGCTTAATTTAGTTTAACTTAATTTTACAGCACATAAAGGAGTATGTTTGTGACCTGTAGCAGATCTCCAGTCAGTTCCTGCTGTGTAAGTGTAGTATAAACTACCAGTATTGTAGGCATTATACTCATTTAGTTGACACAAGCTGTGGTTCATTGTTATAGTTTTGCTAAAATGCTGGGCTGGGTTGTTCAAAGCCCGGTTAAACTAACCCAGGGTTAACCAAATTCTTTCTCTCTTGTTTGTGGCTAACAAACTGCAGAGTTTTATCACAGGCTAGCTAAAAAGTTTGTTCTTGCTCAAAACATAGAGACGGAGTCCTTTTGTGATCAAACACTTTTGTTTTAGGACGTAAAAAATGACAACAAAGTTTAGAATTAACCCGGGGTTAGCTTAAACTTGCTTTGAACAACCGGGCGCTGGTGTGTAAGAGATCAGGGAATTTTGCTTGTTTTATGGTGTTTTATGAGAAATGTAGTAAATAGAATATTATTTTGTAGTGTGTAGATTCATCTAAATATGTTGTGCTATGTATGTTAAGATTTTATTCATTTGCAGCATGAAATGATTGAATAAAGACATGTAGATACAAGAAGTACATGTACTTTTGTTTGTTGTTTTTGTTTAAGGTTATTCTCCCATCGACCAGGAAACAGTTTGAGGACTACATTATTTTGGTACTTAAAATCCTTCAGACAAAATTATAATAAGTTCTATAGTTGAGAGCAATTTTTGGATGACTGCGAAACGTAAGTGTGAGATTATGTACTCCATGGTGTCATGCTTCTCTGCACTTCTCTCAAGTTCTTTTGATCCCAACTGCTGACAAGTCCTTTATATTTTTAATAATTAATAATTTATGTGCACCAGGCAACTTGTATACAAAATGAGTCGGCATTTTTCATCAAGTCGAATGGTACGGCTGCCATTTCAGTAGATCGCATGCATTATGCAGCTTTATCTCTGTACCTAGATCTGCATATCTTCAGACTTCACTTTTCATACATTTTTATTCCTACTGTATTCTTTTTCATCTTGTGCTTTTCGATTCAGTTTCAATATGCGCCGATCCATTCAATCGGAGGAAGCAGGATGATGCAACTATCAATATTAAGTCCAGATCAAATAATTGATTTAATTTCTAAACTGGCTAGAGCAAAGTAATCTCTCTTGCAACACTCGACTCTCCCAAATCAGCCTTTTCAATCTTAGTCTGTTTACTGCATAAAATGTTGAAGTTCTTTCACGGCAGAGTGACGTAATTATTGCGCGACCTTGCGTGATTGGCGCGTGATCCTGGAACCGACTCTGCAAAAGGCGCGCGATCCTGGAACCTTCATTAACACAGTAAGGAAATGTCAACAGCTGCAGTCGTGGTGTTGGAAAGCTGCAGAACAGTTGAACGTTTTCGAGTGTATACTATAACATCATGTTGACCAGCTCTGCATTGAGGCTGTCGAGACCAACCAAAGAATTTTTCGCTAGGTCATTTTGTCGCGCAAACTATGCAACGGGATCATGGCTCATGTTCGCAGGACGAGCTTCTCGAACGGAACAACATGAACTGAACAGGGTGAGTCGGTAGACTCGTTACGTTATCGTTCTTACTACATAACATACCATACATGCACCCTCCCTTCGTATAAACCCGTATAAAGGAAAATGAATGTGTTTATAACGATCGCAACAATTTTAAAATATACGTGTGTTGATTCGCGGGATCCTTCCGATCCAGCAAAATGTATTATAGGCTAAGGGTGATTAATTAGACGTGCTTCGTGCTATTGAAAAGTGGTGACCTTTGTATTTCTTGTATTTTAAACAATATTGTTCTACGTATTTCGCGGCGGGGTATGTCTGCATGCTGTATTTGTAACATATTAAGCTGAGCAGCCATCATGCAGTTGTTGTTTTTTAATTGTCCATTTGAAGGTATTCCTTTCTACAAGCGCTGTTCAGAACCAACAAGCACATGAAAAACTGCCCCATTTCAGGACTAAGAAAGGAATTGAAGAGGATGACCGCACTAAGGGGGACGAAGATTACCGCATGGCACATCCAATTTGGTGAGCTCGCAACAACTGCTGCTGCATTTCTTATTTATAAGGACGTTATTTGTGCGATTTGTTTTTTGTGTTCCACTTACCTCGATGCATATATCCTCAGCATTCCCCATACTAAGTGGTTCATTTGTCATGTTTGTTTAGTTTTGCAGCGAATAATGGAGTTATTTACTGTTTTCTGTTGCCTGCAACCTCGACATGCCAGTCGTTAAAATTTGTAAAGCTACTATTATTGTGGCAAATCCAACTAAAATATTTATAATCTGGGATGTCATTATTATTATTATTATTATTATTATTATTATTATTATTATTATTATTATTATTATTATTATTATTATTATTATTATTATTATTATTATTATTATTATTATTATTATTATTATTATTATTATTATTATTATTATTATTATTATTATTATTATTATTATTATTATTATTATTATTATTATTATTATTATTATTATTATTATTATTATTATTATTATTATTATTATTATTATTATTATTATTATTATTATTATTATTATTATTATTATTATTATTATTATTATTATTATTATTATTATTATTATTATTATTATTATTATTATTATTATTATTATTATTATTATTATTCAGGACCAAGGAGGACTTGGAAGGCATCCAAATCACCCACAGAGAACCTAAAACTTTTGTTGACAAGGTAATTAAATCAAACACAAAGAAATGGAACATAAAAATATTTGTCTCAAATTTTCTATTATCAAGTGAATTAAAATATTAAAACTAATATATATTTTTTTAATTTTGCATCTCACAGATATATGATTTTGTCATATAAATTTAAGAATCATACTATAATGGGTCCCGATTATGGGGATTTCCAACATGCATTTAAAAGTTGGCTCTGTTGTGTTGCAGCTGGCATACTTTTTAGTGCAGACCTTCAGGGTTTCATTTGATATCTTCTCACTGTACAAGATAGGAAAGATGACCGAAGCCAAGTGGCTCAAGTAAGTGCTATGAAGATGGGCATACAGTACTGTAGTGGTCACATTATATAAAACTGGACGCATCCAAACTATATATAAATCTGTTTATCTCTCCTCACTAAGTAATGCTATATTGGCCCCACACCTTGGGCTGGATCCTCGTACAGAAATTTGGTTGGGAGTTTGGGTACCACACAGTTCTTGAAAACCCTGTCCCTATTTCAGACCAAAGTATACTGTATGCACTTCTCCAACACTTTGCAGACCTGTCCCTCAAAATTTGTATCAAAACCAAACCAAATTTCAATGAATTTTACTGTCTGAAATTTGGCCAGCAATTACCCCATAAAGCCTGGGGGGGGGGGGGGGGGGGGGTACTCAATAGGAATTTGGTTAGGGGGGTTCTGCTGACTCTATAAGACTCTGACCCTATTCAAGACACAAAAATGGAAATTTTTCTACCTTGTCTAAGACAAAGTGCTCTAATTTGATACTCTCTTCAAGACTAAGTTTAGATATTAAGTTAGCCTGTGTTGCACGCGTTTCCCACTGGAGCATACGAAGAAATCGCACGAAAATGGCGAGAACAAAATTGTGGTTGAGGGGGGAGGGGAAGAGGAGAAAATCTGAAAATAACCCTGTTTAAGACACGAAAATGTAAAATTTGATACCCTATTTAAGACAGAAGACCCTGAAAATGATACCCTATCAGGTGGAACATCCCTATATAGGAAATATATGGGAGTCCCCCCTCCCCCCTCCCCCCCCCCCCCAGGTCATAAAGTCCCTGCATTGAACAGAGAGCCTTCTACTGGTAGCAGCCTGCTAGTTTAGACCAAGATGCTTCAATATTTGGTTGCATAAGCTTATGTATCAGTGTCATGTGATTTAAGTGCATGTAGTGACAGCCTTGAGGAAGTGATACAGTTAATCAGATCATAAAATCTGTAGCTGCAGTGTTTCCTCATTTTTTGCAGTCGTATTATAATGTTAGAGACCATTGCTGGGGTACCTGGAATGATCGGTGGTATGGCACGCCACCTCAAATCCCTGCGAAGTCTGTCAAGAGACCATGGATGGATACACACATTGCTAGGTAGATGACACTCCGCCTATGCACTGCAAAGTGACAAAGAGTTAGTTAGAACTTTTTTTCTTCGACATATTTCAGAAGACGTAAAATAGCTAGAAGAAGGTTTCATTCTGACTCAACATTTTTGTTAACAGCTGGTTTACAAATCTACCCCACCCCCACTGAGAGCTCCGTGCCTCCACTGAGTGGGGCCCAGACCCCCGCTCTGAATATCCTGCTTGAAAATTGTTTTGAGATTGACATCTCTGAGGAGCTAGTGTTTTGTGGCTGTTCTTTCTGGTAGAGTCGACTTGCTGATCTCTAATTATCTTTTTTATTTTCTCGTCCTTAGAGGAAGCTGAAAATGAGCGAATGCACTTGATGACTGCCTTGGAGCTAAAGAATCCAGGAATTATGTTCAAAGGCTTAATCATCATTGCACAAGGCGTGTATCCTGTCCCAGCACTAAGTCTTTTACCATTTATGCCTGGAAATCGCACTGATTGCTGTGAATTTGCGTAGGCGCACGCGAAGCGTTCCCCAAAATGCGTAAGAAAATGAAAAATACTTACAGTAAATATTGTGAACTAGAGTTTAGCGTAGTTTGCAAACGAACCCTACCTTTCGGTGTGTCTTGGACTTGTAAAAGCTGAATTAGAAGAGTGGTTCAAAATTCATCAGTATCCAAAATCTGCAAGGCGCGCATTAGTCAATCTTGTACACGGGTATTAGTAGTATACAGGTACCCCTATCGGAGAATTTTATTAATGAGCTTGTAGGGGGTATGGGGTAGTGACGTAAGAGGGGGTACGTATAATAGTGACGTAAAGAGTTGCATAGGTAATAAGATATAAAAAGTTTTTTCCTTTTTCATTTTCCTGGACCAAGACTCGAACTGGTGACCTTGCGCTCCGGAGGTGCATAACTTACCACTAGACTACCGATTCATGTTAGCATAATAATGTGATAATTTAGCTAGTGATGAGTGATTGAAAAAAAGAGATGCAAATGTGAGGTAAGAATATTTTATTTTCTTTTGTCAAAGTTTACATATGTCTTATACCTCTGCGTCCGAGCGCTTTAGTTCCAACATTAGGTTTTTGAATTGTTTACGTAGTTCTTCTACACGTTCCCGCTTTTCCTTGTCATGTTTCTTGCATTTCTCTAGAAAGTCTTCGTGTCCTTCTATAGTGAATTCGTACATCTTTCTGTGGTTCAGCAAGATTTTCAGTTTTTTGTTGAACTGTTGTCCGTCTTCGTTATATTTGATGGCTTTCTGAAGTTGCTTCACGGACTCGTCGATCTTGGAAACATCCACAGGATCACTACATGACTTCTTGTTGCTTTTCAGAAGCCGTCTCTTTTCCTTGCGTAATTCAGCAATGTCTTGTTTGTGTTTGATGATTGCTGGGATCTCTTTGATTTTGTGTCGAAGTTCGGAAATGTCTCCCTTGATCTGCTCTAATTTATCAGCAGCGTATCTTATCTTATAGAGCGGGTCATATTCGTTCTGCCAGGAATTCATGACTGTAACTGGTTTGCATCCGATGTTTTGAACCTGATCTTATATACGATCTTGGTCTATTGTTTATAAAATATCGCCGATGATTGGTATACCATTGAATGGCGAATTAGCACCTAAAAGTAATCCTTTGCCTTTTTGTTGTTTTCTTTGACGAACAGCTGTGCGCCGACGTCTTTTATCTTTCGCTTTTTGTTGATCTCTTTTCTGAACAGTGGATGAACGGGCCGATCTGATAGTTCTCATTATGTCCTTCCACGGAGCGTTAGCATCGATTGTAATCCGCATGATAATTGTCTTTTAGTTTTTAAGATCATTCTCTTATTTATAGTTTTTCAGGTTGAGAAAACTTGTAATGTACAGAAAAAAGGAAAAAAGACAATAGATGATCAAACATGTTTATACTTGCCCGCGATACATGAGACAAAAACAATGAGCATGTCCAAGCTTGCCCAAAGCTTGCCCGAGGCTTGCCCAGGCTTGCCCTGTGTTTTCTGATGACAAGTTAAGAATCATTGTATTATTATTTTTTTTGTAGTTGCTGATTGGACGGTAGTGTAACAGCAAATGAAATATAAAGCGAGTAGATTTTCTTTTATTACATTTTCACTCCGCTACCACTTGATAACGAAGACAGGACAGATACATAATTATTTTTCCCGCCAAAAATGGTAGAAGAGTTACCTCTAAGCTCTTTGGATATCTCTAAAGTGGAAGGAAAAACTCTGGATTTACCGCGAGTTGCTGATTTGTTTAGTCGTGAAGTTTGGAAAGAAGCCAAAGAGAAGAAAAACAAGAAGGTTCCAAAACGCAAGGTGAAGGAAAGCTCATCTGTTACACGACCTAAGAAGACTAAAAAGAATAAGCAGAATGTGGTCGAAGCAGGCGAACAGTTACTGCGTCAGCTTGAGTCAGTGGAAACATCACAGCCGCCACTGGAAGCACCGACACTACTTCAACATGCAGAAGCTGAATATGTTGAGCAACAACAATTTCATCCGCCACCCGAGGCAGGTACAAGGAAAGTGTCCAAAGTGGTTTTTCGTATCAGACGCTATTTTTTCTTTTCAAGACAAAAAGAAACTAGCTTGTAGACATGGTACATTCAATGTACAAGTATAACCGTCATCGTGGTATTATCGCATACCCGCAGCTTGGTGGTCGACGAGGTTTTGCAATAGACTATCCTATTAATGTTCCAGGTCAACGTGGTCGTGGTATTGGAAGTTTTCTCAAACGAGCGGGGCGTCGCTTTACACCAGTTCTTAAGAATATTGGTAAACAGGTCCTGTCGTCAACTCTCCCTGAAGCTCATGGTCTGATCACCGATGTGTTATCCGGGAAAAATCTCAAACAATCACTGAAAGCGCGTCGAAATTTAGTTGCCCCTCCTCCCAGTGATGACACAGAGGACCACATGTGTCTGGCTCGATGTCTGGTATTCGGAATGACCTACCACCAACAAGACTATGAAGAGTCGCGTAAGCTCACACGAAGTATGAAGAAGTGGACGAGAGCTGCAAGAGAGCTATGCAGAAAAAGTCAAGTAAATCCAAACAATCCATGTGGAGTTGAAGAACTGAGACAGTTCCAGAAGCATGTTGGCCCACTAGGCTACTGTATCAGGGTGTTTACCTATGATAGAAAGTGTTGTTTCTACAAGGCCGACTTTGAGCCAGGTCATAAGGTTTTACCTCTGGTTCTGGTGTCGGGGCACTATGTCTTCATTCGTCGTCTGAATGTCTATTTCGGTCGACGATTCTTCTGTGAGCCATGTAATAAGCCTCACGATCACAAACATACTCATCGTTGTGGGAAGTATTGCACACAATGCTTTAGTGATGTTTGTAATGGGCGTCAGCAATTACCTAAACCCGACGTGACCTGTCGTGACTGCCGTAGAAGCTTTTACGGCCAGGCGTGTTATGACCGTCATCTGTCTTTGGAGACAGGAAAGTGTACCCGTCAACGACGCCTGTGTACGGTTTGCCGAGCGGAGTACACGCATGATGTGAGAGAACCACATATGTGCTTTTACAGATGGTGTAAGATTTGCACAGAACATAAACCACCTGGCCACCGGTGCTATGTCCCGATCAAGAAGTTTCCAGTCATTCCAAAGAGGAAGAAGAGAAATGACGACGATGATGATGATGAGACCGATCAGAATGAGATGGAGGATGGAGGAGCTGACGAGGAGATGAGACTAGAAGGTGTCCACCTTGGAACCAGAAAGAAGACCTACACCTCACCCCAAACTCACATGTACCTGGAGAAGTGGATAATAGAATAAATATGGTCTTTTTCGATATTGAGACACAGCAGGAGTCTGGTCGTCATGTCCCTACGCTGCTTGTGAGTCAGACCATGATGGGGGAAGAAGAAAGAGTGTTTGAAGGCGAGTCATGCATAGCTGAGTTTCTCGACTATCTGCTGGAGAATCATCACAACTCGACTGTCATCGCACATAATTTCAGAGGTAAAAAAATATGATTTTTTTGATCTATGTAACTCCGAATTTCTCCACTTCATCATCGCTATTTATTATTCTTATTTCATTATTATTATTAGTAGTATTACTATTATTGCTTATCATTTTACTAACTTCATTATTCATACACCCCCTTTCACCACACCCTCCCGTTACTGCGTTGACATCTCTGTAAGTGCTTTTTTTCTTTCTTTCCTTCATATCTCAGGTTTTGACGGACAGTTCATATTGTCAACACTATTACAACACCACTTCAGACCAGACGTTATCATGGCAGGTGGTAAGATAATGGCACTCACTCTTCCGGAGGAGAACATTCGGTTTGTAGATAGTTTGAATTTTCTGCAAATGCCGTTGGCCGAGTTTCCAAAGATGTTTGATATACGATTAGAAGGAGAAGACGACCTGTGCGCCAAAGGCTACTTCTGTCATTTATTTCACACCAAGGCAAACATGGAAGCCGATTACCGTGGTCCAATGCCTCCTCGTGAGACCTACGATCCCGACTCAATGAGCAGAGAAAAGCGCGAGGCTTTCAACATATGGTATGACCAGCAAGTGGCGAGAGGCCATGAATTTCATCTGAAAACAGAACTAATCAAGTACTGTTCGGTAGATGTGTCCATTCTACGTCTCGGAGTGATCATCTTCTGTCAACAATTTCAGGCGATGAACGGCGTTAACCCTATCAAACATAGTGTCACCCTGGCCTCAATCTGCAATTCAGTCTACCGTGCACAGCACATGCCGAAAGATACTATGCCGTACATCCCAGTTAACGGCTACCGTCCAAAGGTACGCTACTCTTGGAAAGCGATGCAGTGGCTGAGTCTTTTGAACAAGCGTCCAGAGTATGATGGCCGAATTCAACATGCTATGAATCGAGGTGAATATTTTCCACAAGACGCAAATGTTGGTCACGTAGATGGCTATGATGAGCAGACACGCACAGTGATGAGCTTCCTCGGATGTTACTGGCACTCGTGTCTCAAGTGCAATGACCCAGACACCATATCCCCCCACAGTGGTGCCAGCATGATGAATGTGAACCGAAAGACAGAGGAGAAGATAGAGAAGTTAAAGCAAGCTGGCTATAATGTCATCACAATTTGGGAACACGAGTTTGACGAATACCTTAGAGATAACCCGGCTGAGGCAGAAGAGGTGAAAGCAATGCCATTCGTCGAGCCAATGAATCCTAGAGATGGTTTTTATGGTGGACGTTGTGGATGCACTAAAGTATGGTCGCGTGTTGGAGGGGAATGTCCATGTAACCGTGGAGAGAATTGCAGCCACCCATCCATCATTCATCAGCGATACTATGATTTCACATCATTATATCCAACCTGTAACCGATGTCTTGGTGACCAGATGGACCCCTATCCTGTCGGTCATCCCACAATCAAGTCGTACATTGACGTTCAACATGGTGGCGGTCTACCACTGGACATATCTAATGTATATGGTATGGTCAAATGTGATGTGCTACCTCCAAGACAACTGTATCACCATGTCTTACCATATCGTTGCCAGGGTAAACTGATGTTCCCACTCTGTGCTGAATGCGCAAACTTGCAGTCACAACGGTACTGCACTCATTCAGATGAGAAGAGAGTCCTGCGCGGGACATGGGTTTCTGAAGAGGTGAAACTGGCTCTTAGCATGGGTTATCGTTTGGTCAAAGTGTGGGAGACGTGGCACTTTAGTCGCACCAATGCTGAGCTATTCCGATCGTATGTACAAAAGTTCCAACGACTGAAGCAAGAAGCCAGCGGCTGGCCAGCTGATTGTACGACACCTGAGAAGCGCAGACGCTATGTTGATGATTATTTTCAACATGAAGGTGTATTGCTCGACTATGACAAAATCGAAGTAAACACAGGCAAGAGGAAAATATCGAAGCTCGAGTTGAATACGTTATGGGGGAAGCTCGGCGAAAAACCGAACAAAGTAAAGACGGTATATCTGTCAGAGCTGGAAGATTGGTTGGCTATTGCGACTGATCCAAAGTATGATGTACACGCTGTGTACCCTATTGATTCCGAGACCATTCAAGTCATGTACAACACACGAGATGAGTTTCTGGAGACCTTAGATGATGGGAAGCATACATCTGTGGTGATTGCTGCGTGGACAACATGGCTGGCCAGAAAGAAGCTGTATCTTGAAGTCTTACATCCGTTGGGTCAAAGAGTGATGTATACAGATACGGACAGTGTAATTTTTCAAGTCTACGAGGGTGAGAGAAGTGACAGCTTCGTTCAGACAGGTCCATACTTTGGTGATCTGACAGATGAAGTCGGTGGGAAGGATATGATTGAATTTTGTTCAGGGGGTCCTAAGAATTACTCGTATCGTTTGGAAGACAACGAGTGTGCAGTCAAGGTGCGAGGTCTAACGCTGAACTACCGTGCGTCACAACAGGTGAACATGGACGTAATGCGAGAGACGATATGGAAGGTAGTAGGTGATGTACAGACTGGAAAGGCTCCAGATGTTGCAGCGAATCAATACTCTATCCCCGTGAGATATCCAAACAGTATCGTTCGAAAAAGCAAAGGAGACAAGGCTGTGGTGGCTCGAGATTTGGTCAAACGGTATCAAGCCGTTATCAGCAAACGGATGATGGTGGCGTCACTGATTGGAAGTGGTGAAGCTCACAGTGAACATTGGAACCCATTTGACACTTTACCCTATGGAACATGTCGACCAACAAACTAGTCATGTAAAATAACAATGAGCTAGGAGAAAGAAACATGAGAGTGTGAGCAAAGTAACTGTAAACATCCCCTCCGTTGGACATGTATATAACAAAGACAATTTTCATTAAAAGACAATTATTTTCATTCATGCGTCTGTGTCTGTGTCTGTCTGTGTGTGTGTGACACAATGAGAAAAGACGAGAGAACTTTAAAAGACATAGGACAACGTCCTCGATTGATCACTGATCGAAAACCTTGGCAGCGGATCATTTACCACACTTATCAGCCTAAAGTCACACTGCCCACCCGTCGGAAAGCAAGCGCTAAGCAGATAGACAACTTTTTGACGGAAGTCTATACCAACCCCAGCAGTCCATTTGCTTTTATCGGTGCTCGCGAGTTTGTTAATAAAGTTCATGAACACTACGGAGTGGACAAAGTGCGTGCTCTTACATGGTTAAAAAAGCAGAGGGTATATACCAAACAGCGCCCATCACCTGTTCTCAAGCGTCAACGAGGTGATCCGACCTATGTAACTGGTGTGAATGAAGTGTATCAAGCCGACTTGCTAGACATGTCGCTGTTTTCGAAGGAGAACGATGGTATTCGTTTTTTGCTAACAGTCATTGACGTACTGTCTCGATACGCGTTTGTGCGTCCACTGCTAGACAAAACTCCAAAGTCAGTCACTACCGCATTTAAGAATATTTTAGAACAAGCGCGAGATCGCCCCCTGTCGTTGCAAACAGATCGTGGGACAGAGTTTGTAAACAGAAGTTTTAAGCAATGGCTTAAGCAAAGACACATTCGACACTGGAGTACTCATGGTTCACACAAGGCGACAATAGTGGAACGCTTCAATCGAACAATCAAGCAATCCATTGTAGATTACATGGTTCATACTATGCAGACGCGATATGTTGATCATCTCCAGGATTTTGTGAAGGCCTATGATGCACGTAAACATCGAAGTATTGGAATGGCTCCACAAGACGTAACGATCTGGAATCAGTATAAGGTGTATAATCGTCTCTATGGTCGTTATCTGTATAGCAAGAAACCAAAGCCAAAACCTGTGCTATCTGTGGGCGATCATGTTCGGCTCAGTGTAGAGAAGGCCAACCCGTTTCAACGTAGTTACTATGGTAGATGGACAGAGGCTATCTATAAAGTCAGACGCGTTGTTAAGACTCTTGCAGTCCCTCGTTATCTGGTCGCTGAACTGGACGGTTCGCCTATAGAAGGACGCTTTTACGCGGATGAATTGCAAAAGATTGAGTGGAATCCAGCACAACTCTTTGCCGTTGAAGACATTCTAGATCGACGAAGAAGACGAGTTGGTCGACGTGTAGTGAACGAAGTGCTAGTGAAGTGGCGTGGCTACGATTCGTCCTACAATAGTTGGGAGCCTTATAAAAACATTCGACATCATGGCGTCGGTCATGATTGATGAAAAAGTAGATTTGTTTAGCAATGCCAAGTCTGCTCTGGTAACGGAAGACAACAGACCTGACAAATTTACAAATGCTCTGCCTCGTGCCTATCATATGAATGCTATGGAAGTAGCTGTTAAACGCATCACGTTTCCTGCTTCTTGGAACCAAGTACCTCGCAAGAGCCGTAGACAATCCCTATTTGCAGTCACTACGCGGGAAGTCCCTGTTTTAACAGAACGGGTTCAAACAGAGGATGGTGTTTGTGAGTGGTTCAGTCATATCAACAAACGAACAACTATTCACACACTCCAGTGGGAGCACTTCAAAACCGTTCAAGATGTAATAGATCAAATCATGCTACAGATAAAAAAGGCCTATCCACCATCAGAAGGTTTCGCATCACCGCAAGTGAGAGTGAACAAAAACAACGATCATTTCCTGGAATTGGGCAAACACCATGAAATATTTGTAAATGGTCCTCTCCTAGAGTTGCTTGCGTACACTGAAAATTCACATAAATACAGTATTCCCTACCGACTATTTCATGATACGTCAGAGAGAAGTACAGAAGGTGAACTCGTGCCTGAAATCGAAGCAAGAGCGATGAAAGAAGCTAATCCTAACATTACATTGGAGCCGAATCAATGGTGGTGGTTAGGACAGCACAAGAGCGCGTCTAATGCAAGTCAAGGAGGCCTTGGAATTCCTGTTGATCGTAAAGCTAATCTGTCTGGATCTACAAACCAATTTCAACGATTTCTGGTCTACTGCGATTTCATTCGAAAGCGCCTTGTCGGCGGTGGTGAATACAAGCTATTAGCAGTCATAGCTAATCCGGGACGTCCAGAAGGTATCAGTTACTCTGTGGAATATGCTAACCCGTTGTACTATCCGGTCCTGGATCAAACCATCAGCAGCATGCAGATCGAGATAGTAGACGATAATGGCGATGCAATTGACTTTGCCTGGGGGAGTACGAGCCTCCTGTTGCATTTCCGAAGACGAAGCCCTGTTGGCTATCATCTATAAAAGAAAATGTGTTACTTCTCTTTCTTCAAATGGTACAAGGAAAGTGTCCAAAGTGGTTTTTCGTATCAGACGCTATTTTTTCTTTTCAAGACAAAAAGAAACTAGCTTGTAGACATGGTACATTCAATGTACAAGTATAACCGTCATCGTGGTATTATCGCATACCCGCAGCTTGGTGGTCGACGAGGTTTTGCAATAGACTATCCTATTAATGTTCCAGGTCAACGTGGTCGTGGTATTGGAAGTTTTCTCAAACGAGCGGGGCGTCGCTTTACACCAGTTCTTAAGAATATTGGTAAACAGGTCCTGTCGTCAACTCTCCCTGAAGCTCATGGTCTGATCACCGATGTGTTATCCGGGAAAAATCTCAAACAATCACTGAAAGCGCGTGGGCGAAACGCTGCAAGAAAAGCTATCAATGTGGGCAAATCTAATGCTAGCGAACTACTCTCAGCTGCTTTTCAATCGGGATCTGGACGTCGACGACCTAAGCGTAGAACTAAGACAAGAAACAGAAGACAAAAAGGTGGAAAGAGTGGTATCTATGCCTCTCAGACACCTCTCGGGACTTATGGATACACAGGAATGCATG
Organism: Plumapathes pennacea; assembly: GCA_964036295.1. NCBI lineage: Eukaryota > Metazoa > Cnidaria > Anthozoa > Antipatharia > Myriopathidae > Plumapathes > Plumapathes pennacea. Next base: position 23,110,135 of record OZ038464.1, on the reverse strand, counting down.
ACAATATATTTCTGTAAAAAAAAAATGAAAGGGTATAAATAAAAGACACTTTCACTAATATGTTTCACATTTTTCATTTCGACTGATCAACTTGTCAGCATCATCATGAAGCGCTCTATGCCTACACTACAACGGGGCGGACATAAAGGTCCGCGAGTACAGAATGACGGTCTCGACATATTCTCGCACCCTCCTGTCGACTTTTCTATTTTTGGTAATGAGCCAGTTAAAGTTCAACCGATTAATGATAGCACCGATCCGTTGGAGTTTAACATTTACTCGGCCAACAAATGGATTGATATTAGCAAGTCGCAACTACACTTTGCCGTGAAGATTACCAAACCAAATGGTGCAAACTACACTGCTGAATATAATGTGACCTTCATCAATAACATGGCATTTTCGGTCTTCTCCCACGCCGAAATAAAAATAAACGAAAGAAAGGTGACAACAGCCTCTGCGCGATCCTTCTGTCTCATCCAGTGGTTCCTTACATTCTTCGGTCTCTCAGATGTCGCAAAAAAGACGTGGGGAGTCTTCCAAGGCTGGTATTCTGATACGAGTGGTAAACTGGATGCCTATGATGATACCAATACAGGACGTACAGAACGGCTTGCTCTGACCAGCGCGAGTAAAGTCGTACACTTAACAATGCCGATGAACCAGATTCCTGTGTTTTCCGTGGATAAATATATCTTACCACAAGTTCGGATTAATATCAAATTGTATCCTAACAAGCCGGCCTTTTGCCTCCATGCTGAAACAATCACAGATGCCATTTTTACATTTGTCGGTAAGCCGTACTTGACTGTGTATCACCTGTTAATCAACCCCGAGCTGGCATTACCTCTGGAGACGAAACTATCAAGTGCTTCCCCAGTCAAAGCTCACTACACTACGGACAACATTGTGCTGAGGGAATTCACACTCACCAACGGAGTAAAAACACATAACCTATCAGAGGTGGTGGCAAATGGGCCAATGCCGAAGAGAATTATGTTGATGCTCTGTGACCAGGCTCATTTTGAAGGCAGTTACAAACACACTCCTTTTCAATTCAAACAGCGGAATTTGGTTAAGATTGAGACAGACGGAGATGGTGGGTGGGACGAGCTGAAGTTGGACGACGCCAGTGACTTGTATGAAGGTTACCGCCGTTTCATACGAATGCAAGAAATGTCTGGTGTCGGGTGTGAAATCACCTATAATCAGTGGAAAGAAGATCACTTCATACAAATCTTTGAGTTTACACCCGATGATGACTATACCGATACAGTTTTGTATGATTTGCCCAACGGTTCTCAACGCTTCGTACTCACTTTTGATGATGCACCTGCTCCCAACACTAAAGCATTGTTTTTGCTAGACTACAGTGCTGTCATGGAGCTGGATATGACAGGTAGCATCACCTTTGAGGAAACAGTATAAAAAGAGATGAAGGATACGTTTTGAGTAAAATACAGAGAGCATGGCGAATGTTGCACCTTTGTGGACAAGTCAAATAGATTCAGTCCTGAATCACCATCCTTTGACTGATCACCTTTTCCGAGGTACCTTTGCTTGTGACCTGCTGCCAACGCCGTTCGATGGATACACACATTTTCAGCCATGGATATGTGTAACTAATACACAGCCATCAACGCAAGCCGGAGAGCATTGGATATTGTTAGGAAGCGATGAACCCACTACATTAAATGTGTTTGACAGCTACGGAATGGATCTGTTGACATTTTACAATAATCCCTGGATCAGTAACTTTGTCAAACATTTCCGTCATGTTGAGCAAAATACCAATCAATATCAAGGTTGGACAACCAATGTCTGTGGACACTATTGTATTTACGCTGCTGCTCATCGAGGATTGCTGGGCACATATAATACTAACCATATGGATATCATCCCAGGGAAACCGAACAATAACGATCAGTATGTGGCCGATGTGGTCTCGCATTGTCTAGACATTGTTGATAGTATTCCTAATACACCTCTGTCAGGGCAGGGGTGTTGTGCAAGGACTCAATGTAAGCGTCTCGCACGATGCGCATCAAACTAGGATAGAGTAACGAGAAAAGTTATAAAAAGCATGTAACCATTGATCAGTTTTCATCTCACTCTGTAATGATGGCATTAGCACCGCAATCAATAAACACCAAGTTTAAACATCCTGCTCGTATTCTTGTCTGCGGTCCAACCAATTGCGGTAAAACAACACTTGTGACGGACATCTTACAACGGTGGAAATATTTTTTTCATCACCCGGTCACACGGGTTGTCTGGTATTATGGAGCTTATCAACCTGGATACAATAAGCTCCTCCAGTTAGGAGTCGTCGAACTTCGGGAGGGTTTGCCTGAGTCCATTGACGAAGACTTTCCTGAAGCAGCTCCAGAGAATGAAACACATATAATCGTCTTAGATGATCTAATGAAAGAAGGAGTCAAGGATAGCAACGTATTGGACATTTTTACCAAGTGGTCGCATCACAAGAACATTACGGCATTCATGCTGACTCAAAACCTCTATCACCAAGGGAGACATTCAGTAGACATTTCACGAAACGTGTCTGTAGCCATTTTCATCATCGAGCTCCGAAACATTCGTGTTATTGAACGTTTCTTGCATTCCAGTTACAGCAAAGGTCAGGTTAACCAAATCATGCGCTGGCTAAGGCGTAAAACGGTCAACAAACCGTACAGTAATCTGATGATAGACTTTGATATGGCTACAAATGACAAGCACCGCATACGACTTAACATCATTCCGACAAAGGCGCGCGGTCTCACTCAAGTCTTTATCCCAAGCAAAACTTGGTAGAATAAAGAAAGCTATATAAAAGAAAGCAACTTCAGCAAAGACCAGTCTTCATCATGTCTCTTGCCAAGAAAAATACACGGAAAATGCCTGTGCGTAGAGGACCAACACCACTCATGAGACGTCACTCTGCATTTCTTCGTAAGTTTGCTGAAAATCCGAGTCATCGCACAATCGATAAAACGGGGGTGAGTCAACTTCAGGCCTTGCAGGAAGTACTACAAAACGTCAAAATGGGTAATATTACTATCCCACCCGAAGTCATAAAAGGCGTCAATCGAGTGCAGTTGGGAAAAAGCCTCGAGACTGCTTGTAACTACCGGATCAAACCACAACGTCTAAAATCTCTCTTGATCGGAAACAAGCAAACAGGCGGATTCGCATTGGCAGCTTTGGCTCGAATTGCAATCCCTATTGCCTTGGATCTTCTAACACAAGGTCGATAGTACACACACCAAGAATCAAAACAGGAAATAATGGATGATGATGAGAACTCGATGGTGATCGTACCAAGTCGATTTGTGTCTCAGGACTGGGTTAATTATATGTCCACACCTCCAAGCAACCGCCGCTATTCACCTGCAGAATCAGGAGCCCGACTCAATCAGATCTTAACATCGGATGAAGGGATTTTGGAAAAACGAAGCAATTTCCTGAAAGAACTTAATCAATTTAACCATCACAATCGTCGACAACTAAACACGCCAACTCCTGTCCGACTCAAGACAAAGAAAAACAAAAACAGTAAAGAGTATGAAAACGTCACATTGGACGACCTCAACACTTCTTTGCTGAAACCAGAGTCATCTAACACAGAGACACGTCAATACCTTCCATCACTTTCAACACCGTTGACTAAGCAAACTCCCATCCACAAAGTGAATTCACATGCTCAAAAGACAGGTTCACGTCGAAAACTTCCGACACCTCCATCGTTTTCACCCAAGCCAACACACACTACTACTGTTAACTCATTTTCTAAAACGCCACTGCCATCGTTTACGAAGAATGCATCCAGTCACAAAGTAGCTAAAGTATCCCCACCAAATACAAGAGGAAGAGTTAAAGCACAAGCTAAGAAAAAAGACGATGAAGCGAAAGAAAGAGATGATCTGTTTGACGAAAATCAGTATGGAAACGGGTTGAGGAACAAACGAAGCCATACAGATTCAGAAACACCATTTTGTTACGTGTCTTTTAATCGATGTAAAAAAAGTCGACATTTACATGTACCTTAGGGAAGTAAAGAAACAAATAAAAAAGTACAAGTTCATTTTGTTTTTGTCACTCATTCTGTCCCATTTGGCTACGAAGAAACTCTCGAGCCGCTATGTCGATAAAGAAGTGACACACTTTATAGTTTCCAACATTCTCCTTAATAAAACCATCCACTCTTTTCCACTCATCACACTCAAAACCTGGTGGTTGCATCGTGAGTTTATTATGTAGAGCATACAGCAATGTAGATGGACAGCATACTCCGTAGATGCGATGTACCTCTTCGGGTAAACAGTTCATGTGACGGCGCACAAACTGATACCATCGATCCATCACGTCCCACATACGCATCTGACGAATGATTGGTGCTGGATCATTACACCATACAGTGTAAAAAGGCTGTTCGCAGGTGCTGTGGACGCCCTCACCTCCCGCTTTACAAGCCTCACAGTGTTCAATACTCCGCTTAACCACTGCATGTTGAATAAATTCTTGTATAATGGCTAGCTGAGCCCGTTGAAGCGATTGCTCGGCGCGAATGACTACAGACGTTTTGTTTAGGAACTCTGTAATATCAGAGTCATTGAACCCTTCCATTTTTGCCTGCATTAGCTTATCTGCCTCGGGTGGCGGATGAAATTGTTGTTGCTCAACATATTCAGTTTCTGCATGTTGTAGTAGTGTCGGTGCTTCCAGTGGCGGCTGTGATGTTTCCACTGACTCAAGCTGACGCAGTAACTGTTCGCCTGCTTCGACCACATTCTGCTTATTCTTTTTAGTCTTCTTAGGTCGTGCAACAGATGAGCTTTCCTTCACCTTGCGTTTTGGAACCTTCTTGTTTTTCTTCTCTTTGGCTTCTTTCCAAACTTCACGACTAAACAAATCAGCAACTCGCGGTAAATCCAGAGTTTTTCCTTCCACTTTAGAGATATCCAAAGAGCTTAGAGGTAACTCTTCTACCATTTTGGCGGGAAAAATAATTATGTATCTGTCCTGTCTTCGTTATCAAGTGGTAGCGGAGTGAAAATGTAATGAAAGAAAATCTACTCGCTTTATATTTCATCTGCTGTTACACTACCGTCCAATCAGCAACTACAAAAAAATAATACAATGATTCTTAACTTGTCATTAGAAAACAGAGGGCAAGCCTGGGCAAGCCTTGGGCAAGCTTTGGGCAAGCTTGGACATTCTCATTGTTTTTTTGTCTCATGTATCACGGGCAAGTATAAACATGTTTGATCATCTATTGTCTTTTTTTCCTTTTTTCTGTACATTACAAGTTTTCTCAACCCGAAAAAACTATAAATAAGAGAATGATCTTAAAAAACTAAAAGACAATTATCATGCGGATAACAATCGATGCTAACGCTCCGTGGAAGGACATAATGAGAACTATCAGATCAGCCCGTTCATCCACTGTTCAGAAAAGAGATCAACAAAAAGCGAAAGATAAAAGACGTCGGCGCACAGCTGTTCGTCAAAGAAAACAACAAAAAGGCAAAGGATTACTTTTAGGTGCTAATTCACCATTCAATGGCATACCAATCATCGGCGATATTTTATAAACAATAGACCAAGATCGTATATAAGATCAGGTTCAAAACATCGGATGCAAACCATTTACAGTCATGAATTCCTGGCAGAACGAATATGACCCGCTCTATAAGATAAGATACGCTGTTGATAAATTAGAGCAGATCAAGGGAGACATTTCCGAGCTTCGACGCAAAATCAAAGAGATCCCAGCAATCATCAAACACAAACAAGACATTGCTGGATTACGCAAGGAAAAGAGACGGCTTCTGAAAAGCAACAAGAATTCATGTAGTGATCCTGTGGATGTTTCCAAGATCGACGAGTCCGTGAAGCAACTTCAGAAAGCCATCAAATATAACGAAGACGGACAACAGTTCAACAAAAAACTGAAAATCTTGCTGAACCACAGAAAGATTTACGAAATCACTATAGAACGAAGACTTTCTAGAGAAATGCAAGAAACATGACAAGGAAAAGCGGGAACGTGTAGAAGAATTACGTAAACAATTCAAAAACCTAATGTTGGAACTGAAGCGCTCGGACGCAGAGGTATAAGACCTATGTAAACTTTGACAAAAGAAAATAAAATATTCTTACCTCACATTTGCATCTCTTTTTTTTCAATCACTCATCACTAGCTAAATTATCACATCATTATGCTAACATGAGTCGGTAGTCTAGTGGTAAGTTATGCACCTCCGGAGCGCAAGGTCACCAGTTCGAGTCTTGGTGCAGGAAAATGAAAAAGGAAAAAACTTTTTATATCTTATTACCTATGCAACTCTTTACGTCACTATTATACGTACCCCCTCTTACGTCACTACCCCATACCCCCTACAAGCTCATTAATAAAATTCTCCGATAGGGGTACCTGTATACTACTGGTATTAGACGTTTCAAAATACGTACACGTGCGCAGATGCTCGGGTAAAATATACAGGCATCCCAAAAAATGCACTCTACACGAAATCGAAATGTGTCTGATGCGTTTTAGTGTTTCAAGTTTAATTTAAGTCTGTTACTTTCATACAGGTGTGTTTGTCAACCTATTTTTCCTGGCTTACCTCATAAGTCCCCAGTTCTGCCACAGATTTGTGGGATATTTAGAGGAAGAAGCAGTCAAGACTTATACCTACTGCTTAGAGGTGGGACATCAGTTAATGTTTCGTGTGTGTGCGCCTTCGTAGGTTGGTGACTGTATCGCGCATGTGTGTTGAAGATTGCGTATACGTGTGTCACGCGTGTGTGTTGAAGACTGTACGTGTGTCGCGCATGTTTTAAAAATTGCGTATACGTGTTGCGCGCGTGTGTTGAGTAGTGTGTGCACTTGCATCTCGCGAGCATAATTGCCGGCGTGCACGTGTGTCACGCATGTATAACTACTGAAGTGCGCACTGGTGCATTTATGATTGCGCACGTACGCGTGTCGTATGTGTTGAAATTTGTGTGTTGTAAATATATAAATCCACGTGATTTTATTGTATGAAATCATCGCTTCTTCTGGTGTCTTGTCGCACCCTTCAGTGCATTGACAATGGGAAGCTTCCCGTTTGGCAGAAGATGCCTGCACCACAGATATCAGTAAACTACTGGCAGCTACAGGTGAGCCAATATTCATGTAAACTTGTTGAACCGAACGAGACAGAATCACACTGAGTCCACCAACTTTTGATTAAGGCGTAAAGAGAACGTACTACTCATAGAGAGCTTTCTTTGGCAGTTCAAGACTGTTGTAGTTCAGTACGTTTCAGGAGTTGTTATTTCATTAGCATTTGTTTGATTAGTGTGATTTGTCGGGTGTGTGTAATCTGCAGAAAAAAAAACTGTTTTGACCACCCGAAACCGAGCGGTAGTCATTTGAAACTTAGTCACCAACAGCACCACTCTAGCCCGGACGATCACATTAGATGAACAACTGATACTCTTGGGTTTTAGAAACCATTTCCCACGTATTTTATTACTATTTTCTTTTTCCCCTTAGGAAGGGGCCACGATGCGTGACACGATTCTGGCCATACGAGCTGACGAGGCCCATCATAGAGTTGTCAATCACACACTGGGAACAATTTCAAAGGACGCACCCAACCCATTCTACCCCGGACAGAGGCGATTGTAAACCGACTCGTCATTTTTGTACAAAACTATGTTAACCATATATATATCGCATTTTAATAAATTCGTTAAAATAGTCTCCCTTGGACGTATAACGTCAAACTGTACGTTTATCTTTTAGACTGTATCAATATGAATGTAATGTGAACATCGTGAAGAATGCTTCTTCGAGCATCTGATGGACAACAACAGCAATAACAGCAACAACAACAACAACAACAACAACAACAACATAATTTACAGATGCAGATGCAACAACAACAACATAATTTGCAGATGCAGATGATAAATACAGGAGATTGGACGTAAAGATCAGGAAGTTTTAAAACCAGTAGCTCGGCACTTTAACCTACCTCATCAGTCCGACCTACATGTGTAGTGTATATACTGTTTGTCCATATTACTTAGCAAGTGTGATATTAAAGGCTAAAACTTCACTAATATACAATTGTCACTCTTCTGGACACGGGCACAGAGGAGTTCGCTTGCTCACCATTATAAAGGATACCGCAAGCCGATTTCATCGCGGGCGCGCAGGCATGCGCATACTAAGTACTGATATGAAGCGTACTAACAAAATGTAATTAGATGTTCGCTTACTTTCCATTATGTCAGTCCCTATATATTGACCTACGTGAAGGATAGCGCAGGACGATTGCAAATGACATGGCTACCGCTCAATATCAAATGCTAGAAAAAAAAAGGGGGGGGGGGGGATTTGTCCAATGCCAAGGAATGTGACGTATTTCAGAAAAACGGATAAATGTTTTACACAGCCGTAAATTTATTAGACAGAAACAAAGAAAAGAAAATAACATCGTTTAATTTTAGACCTCCCAAGCCTGTCAAAACTGTCTGTGTTTAAGAAGTATGTCATGGTTACCGCGAAGAGGCTGTCGACATGCATATTTGTGAGTTCCGCGCTTAAACGTCAATTCCTCTCCCCTTCTAAACGTCAACTTGTCTTTGGTTCCCAATCCCTCCCCTCTTCTTAACGTTGCCCTTTCTTTTTGTTGTTGTTGTTGTTGTTGTTGTTGTCGAAATACAGTCGTTATGATGTAGATACCGAAATGCGATGCAGTGGCGTCTAAAAAGTATTGCGAAGACGTCATTGTTTCTCTCCTCCGCTTTACAACCACCACCCTATCTACTCGACTAGATGTTGCGTAACAGGGTACAAGGTACAAGGTGTGCCCTTCACGTGCTTATCGTCAATTGGTTCCCATTCCCTCTCCCCTTCTAAACGTCAACTTTCTGTCATTGTTTTTCAGTTTTTTGCCAGTGTCAAAGTACAGTCGTTAACATGTAGATACTGAAATGCGATGCAGGTGGCGATTAAAAAGTACTGCAAAGACGTCATCGTTCTACCCAACACCCCATCTTCTCGACTAGATGTTGGGGAACGGGGTACAAAGTACAAGGTGTGGTCTTCACAACACTTCTGTCATTAATTGTACCATGGTTGCAGCTCATTAATTTCAGATGCTAGAAAAACGCGTTTTAATGCAATTCTAACTCATTCGGCTGTTAGAAGGCAAGCCCATTGATTCTCCGTTCTTGCTCGTTAAATCCATTTACTTGAGGTAAGGTGACTACACGCTTTATAATTTGTGCGCCATATCTTCTTTTGTTCGAGTGTTTGACTCGCGATAGATTTGATAATTACTTTCAGTGTGCAGACGCAATTCTATTAAGCCAAGCATTCTTTTCTTATTCTGAGGCCGTAACTTTAACGCAGTGTCGTTGTTCGCATGTGCTCCTGGGCTTCGCTAGTTGCAGCCATCAGAAACGTACAAAGATCTCTCACGGGCAGAATGGAAGTAGCTTCAGTTGTCATATTATGCTGAGCCGACGAAGTAACTTTTCAGGCAAATATTCAATCCAGTACAAACTTATGAATTCTGGTGAAATTGGAAATCAAAAGACAATTCCATCGATAACCCTCAAACTACAACTTTCAACTTTCATCGATAGCCCTCAACTTTCATCGGTTAACTGCCAATTTTAGAATGCGGGTTGCGGTGGCACTTGTCGATATTGGAAGACACTGTGCAAACGGCGCTTTGTCGCCGACGAATATAACGGCGAGTTGCTTCAAGACTTTAAAGAAGTCTAACACGTTTGGGAATGAATTTATAGGCGCGCGTTACATCATTTTTAATATGTTATATAATGCTTATGAGGAAAACTTCCCTCGCGCACAGTTGACACTAAGAAACATGGAGAAATAGTACGTTTTCTTTGCTGGATTAGTTTTACGCTCAGGCTGCAAAATTAAAAGCGAATAACCAGTGAAATTAGTAGCATCAAACGTCGAAGGAAACAAGTTTAAACAAAGGCTTTTTCCAAATGGTATTGAATTTCGAATGGCATGGTTACTATGCTCAATACTGAATGCTACAAAAGCTAAAGGACGATTCACCTTATGTCAAGAAAATAGGATTAATAAATTTTAAACCTGGCCCAGTCTGTTAAATTAGGTTGACTTCAAGGGAAAATGTCATGGTTGAGCTAAAGCTTCAAAATGAAAAACGCGGAATAATCAGTGAAAATTAGCATCAAATTTCGCCAGGGAAGTCTGAACAAAAACGTTCTTGAAAGGCATGGTTACTCACTCAATACTGAATGCTAGAAAAAAACAAGGGATTTAACTTATGTCAAGGAATATCTGGCATATTTCACAAAAACTTCCACACAGCATACATTTATAAAAAAGAGATAAAGTGATAAGACAAATTAATTATAATTTTCGACAAGCTTGTCAAAACAGGTTGTCTTAGAGATACAAGTTATGGTTACTACCAGGAGGTTGACGTTAATGGATCCCCCACCTCGAATTAGATAGCCATGGCGACGAACGCTGACCAGCAGAAACCAAGAACGTATTTTCGGTGTCTGGTGTATTCAAATTAGGTTCGCACCTTTCACGTTCAGAAAATAGTATAATTTACTTGTAGACTGACTTTGGCTATCCGGTGGCTATCCAGATTCAGTTCTGCCTGCGCGCGTTGTCATTCAGTACACGAACGGCATGCAGCAACGGGATTAAAAAACATCTTCATTTTTATGCAAAAAAAAAAAAAAAAAGAGTGGTGATTTGCCAGTACGATTTCAAATTCCTTTTTTTTTTCTTCTTCTTCACAGGAGTCAAAATGATGAAAACATTTTTCCTGTTGGCTTTGGTCGCCCTGGTCTGTGTCTATGCATCTCCTGCAAGTAAGTACCTTCTACTTGGAGTATTGAGTCATAAGCAAAGTTACATTTAACTTGAGAGAGATAATCGTGTCAGTCCATTTGGTTGTTTTGAATATTATACATGCGACTAAAAGTATCTGGCAGGGACAAACTTACGGCTAATTTTCACTTTTCCACCTCAGTGTGGTTGTTTATTTGTTTGTTTTCTTCTTCTACCTTCGCTGTCTTTTTTCTCTCTGTTTCTCTGTCACTTTGTATAATCACTACTACATTTCTTTGGTGGGGTTTTTTCGTTTGATCTAATGGTCTATTACCTTCCAACCCTTTCCAGCTAAAATTCTAACAGTTTTTATGCATTTTCAGAGAATAAAAAGGCAATCTTTTTGGATGACAAGGAGGCCAACAATTTCATTAGACGCGACTCTGCTAAGAAGATTGCTAAGCGTGAAGAGGTAGAAGAGCCTGAAGAGCCTGAAGAGCCTGAAGAGCCTGAAGAGCCTGAAGAGCCTGAAGAGCCTGAAGAGCCTGAAGAGCCTGAAGAGCCTGAAGAGCCTGAGGAGCCTGAGGAACCCGAAGAGCCTGAAGAGCCCGAAGAGCCCGAAGAGCCTGAAGAGCCCGAAGAGCCCGAAGAGCCTGAAGAGGAAGAAGCCCGATAATTGAAAATCACCGGAAATGGGGTACGGTGAATAATATGTTAATGAATATAAAATAAACAAATAAAATAAATCCCTTTATTTAAGTCTCAATGTATTTAGCACTGCCGTGCTAATTGGGGAGACTTGAAACGTCAGAAATGAATTAAATATGAACTGAAATCAAATTCGTTAAGAATCCCAACTGATCGGAGGAAAACCAGTTGGCTATTTACATAGTGTGGCCGAGGATTTGAACTCAGGTCGAATATTCACATTTTTTATTTTCATATTTTATTAAGAATTCATATTCGAAGGCCAATAAAGAATCGTTTCAAGTCGTTAATTATACTACTTCTCCGTGCCATCCACTGGTATATTCCCGAGCCCTGTGGGATTGGATGGCATACTCACTCATTTTTGGCTGCAGTATGACTTTGCATGTATATTTGATGCATACTCAGATCTTGTTTTGATCAATTGAAAGTTTGCTGATTTTAATTTTCCCGATTCGGTCTTGGTGTTTTTATTTGATATATAACCGTCAACCCTTAAAAATGATCATATAATCGTTTCAATCGTGTAACCTATGCATGCAGTTCCAATACAACATGGTCTGGCTCGGTTTCCACACCAAGCCCAAATAAATGTAGAAATTCAGTAAGAGCAATATTATAATGATTTCTAGCGGGACCCCCGTAAAATACAGGTGACATTGCGATCACATTAAACATCACTTTTATAGTATCACACATACATAAATTCATCGACTTATACAGTCATGAATACCTACATTACATACATACATACATCATACGTACTTAGTTAGAAGTTTCTAGTTTAGTACAGGAACTTTTGCTATGTACACGTGTTGTAAATTCTGAGTATTAAAAATGCATTCCTTTTTCTTTCAGGTATAACATCGCAGAAGTAGAAACTACGTTTTAGTCATTTGAGGGAATTGTTAGGTTTTGGTGTTAGCAATAAAGAAATAACATGTGGTGAAAGTGTGCAACGCATTTATTCTAAACAACATCCAACAGTCACTTTATACAGTAGTCCTCCTTCACATTGCTGTGGCTGTCGTGCATGCGCGCAGCCTGACTCGCTAAAAGACACATATATGTTTTTTTTTCTTCGGGATTTGTAGCAAGATTGTTTTTGCAAGTTCCAAGTTTTGTGATTTTAACTTCGATCCGCGAACAGAAAAAAAAAAATAAGAAGAAGAAAAAATAAGAAAAAATAGGAAAAGGAAGGATTCCGCGGAACAAAACTCTCGCAAAATAATTCTCCGCAAACATTTACTCCCTTCAGGCAAATGACCAAATATATTGGAACGATATGGCAGAGGGTGGGATATTCCTTTTGTTTAATTTTGTCGGGGAGGTCAGCGTCTGAAGTCAGAAGCGTAGTCGCGCCATATAAACGGCAACTTGACATGCAATGGGAAGTTTTATGGAATCTTTTTCTGACGTCAAATCCTGGCGCGTACACAGAAAATAGTATCTCCAATCCGCAAGATACTGAACCCCAGCGAAAATTTCATGCTGCGAGGAGTTCGACCTGAGCGTGCGGCGCGGGTTTAGGAACTTGGTCCCCGGCCGGTGCCATCCGTTCTCACGCACGTGACACTTGGGATGAGGTAGCAGCTTTGCTCCAGGTAAACATCGCGGCAAAACGCACTGTACATGCGCGGCCACTCAAAGCCTTTGTTATTTTCCAAAACTCCAACTTTCGATCGGGTACAGGAAACAAACTTAAGCACCAAAAAGCTCACAATTTGGAGTTCATTAATTTTTAATTACTGGCTCTTTGCACCACCTACTTTGATGCTTTGTACCGAAGGTAAAAATGATAAACAAAGTTCATGCTGTTTGAGAGAGCAGCATTTCTTTGCCAAGTAGGCAAGGAAGCGGTTGTAACTTTGCTTAATGTACAAAAATGAAAACTGTATTCAGGAAGTGCAAAGGAAGTGCAAAGTGAACACAAACATGTCAGTTGTTTCTGAATTTTCCCCTATCCCTTCCCCCAGAGCTTTTGCCTTGCCCCATTCTTACTCCTGGATGAGCACTGGCATCGTGGGTAATCAGGACGGAGATTAGGCTTCGCAGCAACAGCGCAAGGGGAGGGGGTCAAACTAGACTAATGAGAGTGTAACGGACCGAGGCCAGTGCGCTCTGCCCGTACGAAAATGTCTAACCTGACAGAGCCTGAATCCGGCCTGAATCAGGCCGTACAACGGCCCGTTGAGCCGAAACAGAGCCTAACATGAACCTGACAAAATTTTGTCAGGCTGAAGTGAGACGAGCCGGACAAATGTATGGTTGTTGTTAGTGTCTTGTCTGGCCGGAAAAGAGCATAACACAGAGCCTGACAAGAGCCTGACAGTTGCAAGAGTCTGTAGCGAGCACAAACCTAAATCTTGCAGCCTAACAAGGGCCTAACAGGAGCCTAACATGAGCTTTACAGGACATTCCGCGAGCGTGGTTGTTCATTTTAGCGATGAAAATGGAGTAAGTATGATTATATGAACAACACACCGACTGCACTTATGCATGCTTTTTGCAAAACTAGTTTGCGTGCAAGAGTATTCGGCATAGTTATAAAGAATTACAAACACATGATATAATTTACCTGACTCATATCAGGAGGAAAAATACAAGATTTGTTTATGTTGTGTACGGGATAATTAGACGTGGCCGTCCGGGATCGGTGTTTGGCTGCGTAAAATACCCCGGGTAGTTGCTTTCCTGCGTGCACTCCATGTGACTTTCTATGTTTTAGCACGTATTTGATATTTCTATAATTTCAAAACAAATCCGCTTATCTCACTAAAGAAGAACTGCCCGTGATCGTAAACTTCAATGCCGCGTCGGGCGCTCTTTTGAACAGCCACTTTTAAAATCTCCCAGAGGGATTCTACGCAATTGTTTTCCCCTTTTAACTAAGCAGGAAAATGCAGGAGTTACTTGGAAAACATGCGAATAAATGGCCACTAACTGCAGCACATGTTTATCGGCAAAGATCAGCATGGAACAGACTACGTCAATTGTCTCAGACAAAACCGCAGGCGAGCTGTAATATTACACCCCATACAAAGTGGTCTTTCATTTTAGCCTTTACAATACCTGATCCTTATTGGCTGACTGAAGGACCTGCATACTTGGCGCCCATTTTTAACCTGAAGTTAATTCAAACCGGCGAGCAACGGCAGTCCGGTAAATTATGAGATCTTCAGAGTTATCAGTTTGTTTGAGTACGTCCTACATATATAGCCATGTATGCGTGCTTGTATTTTGCGAGCGACAATGCAGTGTCAGTGTTTTACCAAAGGACAAGTACGTGTAAGCTGCAAGGACCTTTTGAACCCATTAGGGAGAGGTATTTTTCTAGAGGTCCGGCGATTGGCACCAGGGTGGCCAAAAGGAGAGACGCATAGCTGCTGTGCTTATACCATCGCAGGAAAGGGTAAGTTGCAGTTTCCGAGATTATGTCGTATCCAGTGTGTTAGCAGTGTGTGAATGATTACAGTCGAAGCCCTTGATTACGGACGGCTTCACAAAACGCCTGTTTGAAACTAGCTCAGTCAAACTCTTTATTTAGTACACATTCTCGTAAGCGGACAGTTCCAGTTCCAGACACATTCTTTCCCGAGGGTCACCGCCAGAACTTAGCTAGGATGAGAATGCTGTAAATTTGTGACAATGAGCACCTCAGAGTGAAATGTATATACTCATTAAATTGACGTTTTGAAATTTTTTGGGACAAAAAAGCTAAGTTGGAACTATTTGCAGATCAAGTTGGCAAAACGTTGCAAAAGTTATAATTACCCGACTGCCCACTTTGATACCATGTGCAATTTGTCCATTATTGTCATCGATGACGGAATCAGTGAAGGAACTGGCTAAATACTACTGGATAAATGCAGATATATTCACGGCCAAGAAAAATAGGCATGCATACGCGGTAATTCAGCGCCCTGACGTACGGAACGCGCGATAAAAAGCAAGAAATAGTTAACATACCAATATTGATGTCGTCTGTCGCCACAAAGCAGGATAATCATCAAGTGGTGATTGAAACAAAAATACCCAATGGTTTAATGTTTCTTGTCGGGCCTGAATCAGGCCTGAATTCAGCCGGACATGTTAGACTCGTGTCAGGCCCATGTTCGGTTCATGTTCGGTTTCATTTGTCAGGCTAATGTCATGCTAGTTAACGCTCGTTTCAGGCTCAATTGTCAGGCTAATGTCATGCTAGTTAACGCTCGTGTCAGGCTCTCCTTGTTAGGCTCTTGTTTGGCTCGTGTCATGCTCCTGTTATGCTCAAATGTCTGGCCGGATTTTGGCTCTTGTCAGGCCAAACATTTTCGTACGGGTGGCCTTTCACCGGAGCCACAGAAGGCCGAAGAACAACTACGAAACGCAGCTTAGACACGAGTGAAGCAGAACGTTTATTAATTGCGAAACCCGAGCTTATATGGGGATCAGTGACAGTCAACTACGTCACATCCGACAGTAGCCAGGTACATGTGTTGTGCGACACTGAAAACGAACCATATGGGGTTTCTCTCGACACAACATTTCATATCACATTTCAATCATAACGACATTTCCTAGCGACTACAAGAGCAAGGAAAGTTCGTTACAACAGCATACAATAGTGGGCAAATCTTGAGACCATGTAAAAAAAAAAGCAGAATGTAACATTAGATGATGTTTTGTGCTGGTATTACATGGCTATAGGAAGAGTTTAAATTTAATGAGGAGTCCCAAATTTATCACATCTTTTATTATACATCTATTCATGGTCAGTTTGTTTGAAGATGAGTGCCACACTGTTGATGCAGTAGCGCAGGCCTGTAGGAGGAGGGCCATCTGGAAACACATGACCAAGGTGAGCATCACACTGGAAACAAAAATAGACCCCAGTACTGGTAAGCAGGGTTCCTACTGGGGGGGGGGGGGGGGGGGGGGGGGAATTACTCATCTATAGAGCTATAGGTGCCACACCAAAATATGTGGTTTTAAATTGTTTTAGTCTTGTCCTTTTGGTCTGAGATAGAGTATGATTTTGACAGGGGTGTACAAGACCACAAATATAGGCTATGGATTTTGAAGGACAGGCCAGAAAAAGAGTATGGAAATGTGTAAAGTTTGGTCTGAAACAGGGTCAGGGTTTTGGGAACCACTTCAAAACTAACCTCCTTACACAGCACTTCTACTCTAACCATGCCATGGCTGAGATCCTCCTGCTGTGTGACTGGCTGAGGAGATCCTGCTTCTTCCTCCATTGATTTGTTATCTGAGTACTGTACTGGAGCATAGAATGATGGCCAGCCAGAACCAGAGTCGAATTTGGTAGAGGAACTGAGGAGCAGAATATTATTAGTCAGAGGGAATTAATATATGGCAGAATTGCCATATCAATAGAGTGTGAGCTGATAATAATAATTATTATTTCAATCGAGTTTTTTGTGGTATCACATACAAGAGTACAATTTCAGGCATACAGTACCTAAACAAGGCTGTACCACAACATACACAATGATAAACTCCTGGAGCATTGCAGTGGACATATTCTCCAGACCAGGGCTGCACACGAAAAATCAAACAAAATAAAACCATCACAGGACTAGAGCAGTTCGAAAGTTATGATCTTTTAGATACTTATTTATACTCAACTTGTTTTTCTCCACTATCCAACATCCTGATGTCTCCCCATTTCTTTTCATTGTTTTTCATTTCGCTTTCATGTTCACCACTTTCTCATCCCCCTTTTTGCAATATTTTGCTAACGTACTATTAGCGACTGCCTAGCTCGATTAGCCCTAGGTTATTTTAGGTCGCCTAAACCACAAACTTCTATAGGCATTTTCTCTATTCTCGTTACTTTATTTAATTATTGGTGTAAGTAGACTGTTGTTGTTGTTGTTGTTGTTATTATTGTTACAATTTATAACTACACAGTCATTGCCCTTTAAAGAAGTATGAAGAAGATCACAGATCATCTCTGATGAGTGGGCGAGTGGCTATTTGAGTATATTGTATTTCTTAAACATAGAGCTACATGTATAAACATAGAGCTACATGTGGGGAAGCAAAACATGTAAAGTTTACATTATATTAAATATTTTACAATAACACGTCAGTTTCTCGCTTTGTGATTGGCTAATTTTCATTATCAATAAGAGGAGAGACACAAAAAATCGAGTGCTGACTACAGTGATTTGGACGAAGAAGGTGAATTCAGCTTCAATTTTACCTCAATTCTTGCAAAAGCGACATTCGGCATTTGAAGTAGAGAACCAGAAGTGTTCAGAGGTAAATTACCTTGAGCTTTGTCTTGAAATTGTCGAGAAAACCGCAGCAGAAAGCATCTAGTTTAATTTCTTTCCAACTTCTTTGACAAAATTTTATTTTGCACGCGCAAAATGCTCATGCCAAACTGTCACTTTTTGGCCAATGAAATGTCTTGAATTTTAACCTGACCAATTAGAAAGCGGGAAAAGTTGTTGACAACAGTTCGGTCAAATCGAACAAAATCCAGTTTTCTTGCGTGTTTTCCCCGCATTGTCGCTTGAGTTTTGTTATTGTAAAAAACAAATTGACGTCAGCTTTTTATGTGTCTGTCCTCTTATTGACCATGAAATGCGTCATAACATTGTCAAAAAGTTGCGGATCCACTCAGCGAAGCACCCCGTGGATCCACAACTTTTTGACAATGTTATGACGCGTTTCATGATCAATAAGAGGACAGACACATAAAAAACTGACGTCAATTTGTTAATTTGATATAAAATTTATTATATTCAAATTATATTTACATTAAATCTACTTACAGGTTCTGTTCCTTTCTGTCTGCAAACCCTATATTGTTCTGCCGTCAGGATATCCTTCCACTCATTTTTGGACTTTTGGAAACCTGATCAACAAATCACACCATAAAACGTTAATCGATCTCTCCGTGCAAGCCATGGGTAGGCTTTAACTGCTCTATGAACATACCAGAGCTCACAGAAATTCTTCGTGAAAAAGTGCTTGAAACATTCCCACGAATGCTTAAAATCCGCGCGGGTAATAATCTCGCATAGCGACATGCCATTGCAGTCGCTAACTATTTTTAAAAATGGCCGACGAAGAGAGCGGATAGCAAAAACAACCAGGCGTTCCTTAAAACAGACGAGGAGTATTGGATCGAGTAGAGCAATGGGCGCAAACTCGTGGCCAAAGCGGCCAAAAGGAATATTTGAAAAAAGGTTCTCGGCTCTTCGATAACCAAGAGAGAACTGAAGCATACAAAGATACTTTCGAAAGAATTGGCAGGTCTGATTTTCAGACGTCTCGAGCCAGTCCGCAGCCGCGAAAGTTTCAGGAAGCCTTACATGAAGTAATCTCCGCTCGGATTACGATTTTCGATCGCACGTGAATGTTTTTCATCAGATGTTAGCAGTTCGTTATGGGCTTCTAACGAGTTCCCGTCGATTGAACAAAGGTTTTTTCAGAGAAATTCAAACTTCAACAGCGTCGAGGACTAGTATAATCACAATGATGAAGTTGTTTACCGACAGAGGGAACCCATTTTTGTTTCGAGTTTTGGCAGCGAAAAATCTCTCAGAAGTTCCTGTTACGGTGGAATATATTAAGAACGAGGGTATGTATTAATAATGAACCTCTTTATTACTCCGTACTCTTGGGGAAAAGAGGGGATTTGTGCGTGGATAGCTCCAGAGGACGAACACGTTTTTTTTTTCTGGTTGAAAATACAGGCTATAACCCGTTTATGAGAAACCTGTTTTGTGATAAAATTCCGACACGTCGTTTGTAGTTGGATTGACTTAAGATGGACTAGGAAATAGATGTTGCTTCCAAATACGATCGTTGTATTTTTTTCAGTTCTAAAATGTTTGGGATGGGGGTAGGGGAGAGGGTGGGGTGGGGGGTGGTGATAGTTATTTGGGAGGTTTGTTTCTTGAAGGAATTCCCATCACATTCCAGTAACATTTGTATGTCAGCAGTTTCACTACAGAAAAAAAAGACTGTCAGCTGAGCATTTATGAAGAGGCAACAGGTGGTTCAGATCAGATGAAAGCTTAGCAGGCTACCCAGTATAAATGTTTATGATGAAACCATGTTGGCTAAGTTGTCCTGGCTTATAAAATAATAGGCCATTTCCAAGTTGCTTGTTGCCTGTTGCCTGTTTATTTTAATGTAAATCAAACTCAGTTTCAATATCTGCACAAAGAAAATTGAAAACAAATCTATTATGGTCCAGTATGTGATCCAAAATAATGAATTGACTCCAAATGTGGGTGGCAATTAAAGACTGTGAAATATTTGAATGACAATCCTGTTGATTTATCCATAGATAAAAACAAATTCCAGTGTCCAGGAAATGCCAAGGTTTGTATCAAATCTAACTATAACACAATCATTTTATTATATATTATTTTCTTTGTAGATGGAATTAAATTGAAGGTGGTGTGTTGCTGTGGTGTGAGTAACATGTTGTACATATTATGTATCCCCTCATATTTTTACTTGTTTATTTCAGCTTCCATTCCTGAAGGTTGAAGATAGTCATTTGTTGTTCAGCCCCAATGCAATCTGCAGGTATATGGTATTATAAGAAATGTAATGACTCAGATCCGGGGCAACCAATTTTCAAAACATGACTCATTCAGAACCTACTGATGCCTTCTTATCAGCATGTATAAGTACTGTTGTATTAACTTGTTCATTGATTTAATTCATATCAGATATCTTCTTGAATGCAAGAGTGAGTTTAGGGGTGTAAAGTCTGATCCTGAATCTGCAGCCCTTGTGGATCACTGGCTGGAATGGGACAGTACATGCCTGCAGGTAAAATAGTTCCTCGAGATTCTATATTTTTTCAACCAGCTTGTCAGTGTGTCTGTCTGTTAGTCTGCTTGCTGTGTGCTGCCTTCATGCCTGAGTGTCTGTCTGTATACTTACCTAGTTTGTTTGTCTGTTAATTATCCCTGTTTGCCACTGTTTTCCCATATCTTTCTTCTGTATAACACACGCAGGAACACTCATATATGAATATATGGTTGTATAAATATTATCAACACTAGAAATACACCAATGCACATGATTGTATGCTAGTTAAGTGATCACTGAGCAACTAATTATTGAATTCCCCTAGTATTATTTGTATACAAGACTTGTATTCACCAATATGAAAGTGTAGGCACTTCACAAAGTATTTTGATTTGCAGTACAAATTAAATGATACCCTGAGTGGGTCACATCATTTTAATTGTGCCTTTTTTTGCAGGATTCTGTAATTCCATACTTAACATCCACTCTTTGCCATGGAAAAGCAGACAGAAGTAACGTCAGTAATCTTACAGACCTACTAACACATCTGAACACCACCCTGACTTCTCAGCTGCATCTTTCAGGGGTATGTAACTCAGACATGAAAATAGAGATGGATTTAGGTATCTGTTTATTGATTAACAGGACAGTAACTGTTGGTAATGATTAAACAAGACATGTTTCAGAACTGCCATGTGGCATGAAATTTTTGGGGAGTTTAATTTCACGGATTACTATTACTGTTATCTGAATTAATGGAGCAAATTTTTGCGGATGTATTTTTGCCAGAGTCTATTTTTATGGGATCTAATTTTTGCGGGTCATTCAATAATCTGCAAAATTCGCAAAAGTTAGAGCTGAAAAATTTGAGGCTGCATGCAGGAAAACTATACATTTTGACTTGACAGAGAAGTTGAGGGAGGATTGTTTATCAAATGCATTTAGACCTTCATAAAGGCTCTGAGAGAAGGGAGATTATGTAAAGGAGGGCATCATTTGAGTATGTTACAGTATGTATTAACTATAGTATTTCATTTGCTTGAACTCCAATTTGCTCAAACTCCCACAATAGGACCATCTTGGCTTAGCTGATGTTGTTGTTTGGGGATCACTTTATCCAGTACTTTCAGTTCCATCGCAGTTCTCTGGTAAGATTCAGTTGTATTTGGTTGGAATATCGTAGTAATATGCTTTTGTTGATGCACTGAACCCACCACTTTTTATTGAACATGTTGAAAAAGTTTTTTGTGTGTTCATATCTGATACAATCTCCCACATGCTCGTCTCATGACCTGTGAACTCATGTAAGTCTTCTGCTTTAATTCTTTTGTTAGTAACATAAAACTCAATATTTAGACAAAAGTTGGTTCAGATTTTAAATTTTCAGCTTACCAAATTGCAACCACCCCCACCTCCAGAGAACTGCACCTCTCAATTCAGTGGGTCCCAGATCCTTTGGCCTGAATCTCCTGTCTGTAAATGTGTCGGTATATGTGTTAGAATGCCTCAGTGTTTAAGGGATATTGCCTTTGTTGCATCATTTTCACCAGGTTCTCAATTTGATGGCTTGATGAGGTGGTTTGGCAGGGTCATGTCAAGTGATGCCTTGTCTAAAAGTGTTCAAGAAGTGACTTCAGGGAAAGGTCTAGCAGCACTCAAGGCAAGGAATGGTTGTCATATTAATTTGTACCAATCAAGACCAGAAGGTTTTGTCTTTAGAGACCTGCTGGGTGTCACCCATGTGCATCACTTTCTGATGAATCTCAAACAAAGTGTGGCTCATTAAAATCCCCCCCCCCCCCCTAATTCCCTCCTCCCTCTTACCTCCAAACCCTGAAGACACCTCTCATGACCCATAAGTTTTCTGTGTTATGTTAGGCTGAGGCACAGCATGTTCCTGATCTTGAAAGGTAAATTCTTGAATACAGTACTGCATGGTTATGTTGCATTTACGTGGTAGTTTGCTTGTTTCTGCAGAATTCATTACTCTCCATCTCAGGAATACATGCATCACCTGGTGTTGGATCTGATGATATGAGTTCAACTAGTAAGCTCAGTAAATCCAAATGTAATACACAGATGTGCCAGCAAGCATAGTCACATACATATAATATCATGATTAATAATTCTTTCATTCTGAAGACAGCTGTACTTACTTGTTTATAAAGCCCAAGGAAAACTAATCCAGGATTAAATGAATTCCTTCTTTCAACTTCTTTGCCAACACATGACTGGTCTTTGGTAAAAGACTAAAAAGTTTATCTTAGTCAAGAAGGTTGTGTTGTGAGAGTAGGCTTTAGATGAAGCAAAAACATTCAAACCTGATTCAGGACTGAGAAGTGTTCAAAGAAGTCTAATTCATACATGTACTGTAGTTTTTCTTATCTGCAGTTACTAAAAAGTGTACAGAAAGTCATGTACATGTATACAGTGAACCTTCACAAAATGTTCTGCTGATTACATGTTATTTTTACATCTCTTAGCTCCTCAGGTTCCTAAGGACAGCAAGGACAACAATGGATCAGATGAGGTAGATGGAAGTCATCACATTGTCTGCAGACTTATGATTTTATTGTTTGGCCTATGTCCAAGACAAAATTAATGGTTAAGAGTTATAAAATTCCTGACATGATTCATAATAATATGATGAACATCATTCTGTAAAGCTCTTAGTGAGTGCCAGGCCCTCCTTCCCTCATCTCTCCATGTCTGTTTCTGTCAGTGGTGCTGTCTGTCTTTGCATTAGTGTCTGTCTTTGCCTCTTTGTGTCTCAGCTATGTCTTTCTGTTTGTCTGTCTGTCGATCTTTATAGGTGTTTCCATACTAGATGAATAGAGAATAGAGAATAGAATCATTATATGGTAATAAATGGACACAAAGGTAAAATTGATGACGTAACATGAATCTTAAGATGGGATGTGACTGCACAGAATGTGATCCTATTACAATTCTTTTTTGTTCAAATGAACAATCTGTATTTTCAATATTACTGCTGTCAGTACGGTAACTGTAGGGTCTCCCAGACTGGGCCAATTTTTTGGTTACAGTGGTTTGAGGTAATGGTTTACAATTCATTATCTTCTCTTTTCTGTTCAGGCCAAACAACAGGCGTCAGCTGCTGAGAAAGATGCTGCAGTAAAAGCCTGGAACCAAGGTCAAAAGAAACAGCCTTCAGCTAGACGACTAAAACATCCCATGTAAGTGATAATCTACATCACTTGGTACATAACATTAATTACAAAATTCAACATGATTCATTAAGCTTGCTTCTACCAAAATAATGGGCCACCTGCTGCTACTGTATTATAAGATAAGACAAGGAAGATGGTATTGGTAACAATCGAATTGGTAATAGCGACAGCTTTATTATGCAACATACAGTAGCACTCTGCAGTGTCATGCCTCTACGATTTGCGAGGGTCCTTATAAATTTCTGCATGCTTCTATAAAGGCCTGCTACTTGAGGCAGGTTTTTGCAGCTTGCAAGTTGCAATGCAACGACATTGTGAGACAAATTGTAGAAGAAAATGCTCATGTAACATCCCTCTTGGCAACTTTTCTTGCACTGGAAACTTGCAAAAGAGGTTGCAGGGGACGTAAAAAAGAATCTACTTTTCGCAATGGCACATGCAAGTTGCATAGAAAGTCCCGAGCGTCTGACACTCCATGGCAACTGGCAATGATATGCTGTCATGAACTTTGTGTTGATGAGGTGTATATAATTTTGTATTTCAGACTACAGGTATACTGTAAGTAATGTACAAATAAAAAATCACTTTATTTAAGTCTTGATGTATTTAGCACTGCCATGTTAATTGGGGAGACTTGAAACGTCAGAAACGAAATATCATAAACTGAACACAAATTTGTTAAGAATCCCAACTGGTCAGAGGCTAACCAGTTGGCTATTTACATAGTGTGGTCGAGGATTTGAACTCAGGGCTACCATGTTGCAAATTCAGCTAGTGGTCAGAGCAGGACTTGAACCTGGGACCTCTGGATTTCAAGTTCGGCGCCCTAACCACTCGGCCACACTGCCTCCATTTCTGTACATTTGTTTTCTCTATTTCTGGTAACACATCAACTACACACATCTGTTCTACATGCGATTTCTAGGGCTGCCTGATTTATTGTGGCAGGAACTGTACCTTAGTTTATGTTTCTTTCTTCAGTTTACCCAAGGAAGGAGAAAAGAACATCTTGATCACCAGTGCCTTGCCCTACGTCAATAATGTCCCTCATCTTGGGAACATCATTGGTTGTGTATTGAGTGCCGATGTTTTTGCCAGGTAATGAAACTCTGTTGACTGCTGATGAAGCAGTTGTTCCCAGGTAGCCTGCTTTGATTTTTTTAGGTTGGCATTGCAGTGCATCACATGACAAAAAAATTTAAAGATAGCAAAAAATCTCATTTTACTACAGTGAGAAATATAACTATTTAAAAAAAGTGAGTTGATACTAACTTTTGGAGACGATTTCAGTGATCGAAGCCATCATATGGAAACCAGACTTTCGTTTGAAGTGAGGCTTCAACCCGAATGTATCTCGTTTATTTATTTATTTTTTTTTTACATTTCTATTGAATAAGCATTGAGATTACACGAGTACAGCCAAAGCCGGAGGCTTAAATGGCTTGGTACAGCTTAAAGTAGATATATTTACACTTGTTTTAGACATATCTATAGCTTATGTTAATTAGGATTTGAATTTGACAGGTTTTGTCGCATTCGTCAGTACAACACTCTGTACATTTGTGGGACAGATGAGTATGGGACAGCTACTGAAACTAAGGTGAGCTATGTTTGTTTGGACTAATCCGAAAACGTAGCAAACGCAAAACCGAAGCAATTGTGCAATAAAATGACTTTTGACAGTCATCCGAAAACGGTTCTACTTGGCAACACTGAACTAGATTTATAGATATGATCAACTGAACATCACCAAATGTTGTGGAATGTCAGCGTTAAGGAGCGTTTTGGGCGCGATTTAGACCGTTTCGATTTAGGACATTTTGAAGAGACATGTCTAATTTAGTGCAAGAATCCATATGTGTTGGTTGCTTTATTGCAGCAAGTGTTGGTTGCTAAATTTTTGCAATCAGAAGTCAACAGCGTTTGCTGTACAGCCAGCAAACGTGCTGGTGAGAAATCTATGCACTAAAAGACGCAACTTCGTACTGCTTGCGTTGCACGCATATCGCTTACGTTTTCTTCTTGTATCATTTTGAATTCTACAAATTTCCTATAGCGAGCATAAAACAACAACCGCGCATGCTCTTACATAAACTGAGCTCCAATGCACGCTGCAGTATTGGTAAGTGTTAACACTGTAATAACTGTCAGTTGTTGCTGCCAACAGGCTTTGGAGGAGGGCCTTACACCGCAACAGATCTGTGACAAGTACTTCAAGATTCACAGGGATGTGTACAAGTGGTTCAATATTGAGTTTGATCATTTTGGAAGGACTACGACTGAGCAACAAACGCAGTAAGTTGTTTTCTTTGCTTCATTCAAACTCAGAGGGTTGTACCCAGTTCCTGCACTGCAAACGACATCAACGAATACTGTACAGCCAAGGACTAATCTTGCAAAGTGCATTGAGATAGAACGGTTTTCGGGTGACGTCGAAAACCAAAACCAAAGTAATTACACCGCCAATTACAGAGGTTTTGAGAAAAACTTTCACGCAAAACGAGGACACCTTATGGTGGCAACATTGTGTTATTCGATGTTTCCAGGGGGGCAAAACGTGCGGCAACATTGTTGTTTTGTGTCCGGACACAAATTTGTGTACGCAACAAATGTTTCGCGTGTGGCAAAACGGGGCAACAGTTAAGAAACATGCGCGCTAACAATGCTGATGCCACAGTGTGTCCTCGTTTTGCCAGGCCTTAAATGGCATTTCTTACGATGTGTACAACGTTATGGATTTCTTCATCAAAAGGAAAACTTTGATGAAAGTCCAACGCTCGAAATGTCAGCAAACAACATTAACTTGGCATTTGATACATTGCTCGAATAGAAGCTGATTAAGATATCGGTTCTCACTTCATCACTCATACATTTTCCTTTTAAAAATGGTTGGTATAGCACCAGCATTTACGCAAAGACTGTTGATAACATAGAAATGTCATTACTTCCATCGTAACGTGACTGTATTTACCGTTTCCTTCCCCGTAGGATTTCCCAGGACATTTTTTGGCGTCTTCGTAACCGTGGTCACATCGCGGAAGACGTGCTGGAGCAGTTGCAATGCCTCAGTTGTCAGAGGTATGGAGTTGTTTGCTTCAACAGAAATAGTTTCAATTTTATTACGGTTTGTTCCTAGCCAGTAAATTGTGGACTGTAACTGGACCCGTTCACACTGAGACCGTTAAGATAGGAGTGACCCTAGATCGGTACTGAGACTGTACTGGCACGCTTAGTCACGCTTTTACACACGGAAAATCAAGGAACAAAAAGTTGAGATCGAGCATCACCTGAGAAAACTTGGGCTTTTGACACTTGGCTCGCGTTTAGCCTGGATTACCTCACTCTCCATTGTGAACTCAAGACTGACCGCTTTTGACCATTTTCTATTACATTTTGCTTGCAAGCAATATATCGTACTTGGGAGAATTTGAACTTGAGTTAAGTTTGACCAATGCAAAATTTGACCAATGTAAAACGAGACAACGTATGCAGCTGCATCCGAAACGTTTGAAACCTTTACATGTTATTGTTATTGTCAGGTTTAAGCAGTCATTTTTTTTACGTTTTTTTTTTTTTTTTTTTTTTTTTTTTTTTTTTTTTTCAGGTTTCTTGCTGATCGCTTTGTAGAAGGCACATGTCCGTTCTGTAATTACGAGGTACGTCCTGACTAAAGAGCCGGACACATGCCGTGGTCAACACGACGTGACCAGTGCTCGACATTAACGGTTGCCCGGAGCAACCAAAATTTTGGTCGGGCAGGTAAATTCGGGGCCGAGCAACCAGAAATTATGAAACTTTCTATTGCTTGAAGTCATTCTACAGTCCAAAGGGCAACCAACCTAAAACCTTAATGTTGAGCACTGGTGACTGTAATATTGCCAGCAATGTTTGGCCGTGTGTCGGGCCCTTGAAATGGTCGTTTGATTTATTGTTTTTAAGGGTCTGGTCTGTAGGTTGAACGGTTGGACACTCTGAAGGGGTCACTTGTGAGTCGGAAGTTGCTACCAGTCTAGCTAAGATTTACTCTCTGCATAGAAAATTAGTTATGTTTATTACTAAGTCTCGGCAGTAGGATGTTGGTCTTATCATTTCATTTAAATGCTGATACTCTCTCTCTCTCTCTCTCTCTCTCTCTCTCTCTCCCCCCCCCCCCCCCCCCCCCCCAGGGTGCTCGTGGTGATCAATGTGATTCATGCGGGAAGCTCATCAACGCCATTGAACTGAAGGTAACCACATTCTATTCAAAATATTTCTAAGTAAAACCTCTTTTCCTGCTGTGGTATAAATACAGCCGTTATTTGCAACTGTTATTTACGGCGTGGTTGGTTTGTGACAAATCTTGTAGCCTACTCAAGTTGTTGTTGTATATTCTGCTATTTTGTTTTTTCGCAGAATCCTCACTGCAAAGTGTGCGGTGGTAAAACGGAAGTTCGCACAAGTAAACACTTGTTTTTAAACTTAACTGAGGTGAGCAGCTAACTCTCAACACTGTTCATTTGAAGAACGTTTGAGCCACGATCAATCGGTCCTATGCCGTTTAATTACTCTCCCATTTGATAACTTTGTTGGCAATGCTTCAGCTCAAACACTGAAGCCTGAACGATGCAAACGACCGTATAACAGTTCCCGTTTCAAACTGTCGTTGTTTCGTGTTGCAGCTTGAACCAACTTTGAAAGATTGGGTGGACAAGTCGTCAACTGAAGGTGAACATTTCTCGTCATAACTTCCTTATCAGCTAAATCTAACTTGCATTGTAAAGCTACTCCAGTAAACAAAGTCCTGATTATTGCTTGAGCCGGAGTCGCTCTGACAGCTCATGTCGAACTTAAAGGGGTCAATTCAATGTTTTTGTTCAGATCTGGAATGTGTAAAAATGTGAAGCACGGTTTTGGCATCCAACGAGAAATTGCTCAATACGTCGATGGCAAAATGACAATCTTTTAAATCCCACCTGTTGAAGTTTGTGTAGGTCTAGTGCACTCAGTTACGAAGCTCCACCGCAGCTCTATATGCCCGCATGTTCCCAAAGGTACATTCAGTGAGTGTTGTTGGTAAGATTGTCCAATACAAGGTAAATACTCACGTGTCGTTACTTCGCACTTTCTTTCTTAAAGGCACATGGACCCCAAATGCCCGCCACATCACGCGGGGCTGGATTCAGGAAGGACTCAAACCCAGGTGCATCACTCGTGACCTCAAGTGGGGCACCCCAGTCCCTCTGGAGGGGTACACGGACAAGGTTTTTTACGTTTGGTTCGATGCTCCTATTGGGTAAGTGCTTTTCATTAACACTCCTGTTTAGCATGGGTGTCGTCGCTTCTGATGTCAAGTAATAGACCGTTTGTGAGTTGGCACTATTTGTCTCTGTTTCAAATTTTGATCTCATTTAAAAAATAATGTTACTCGGAATCTGCATTTTTACACAAATCAGACTAAGTTATGAAAGACCGTGCAATCGACTTCGTTTTGATTCAGGGACAAAAGCCGGCAACTCGAAAGTGGCCTTACTGGTTTGGTGCTGTTTGAGGGAAGGGGTGGGGGGAAAGGGAGGAGGAGGAGGGGGGGGGGGGGGGGGGGTGGGGTGGAACATGGTGAGTAAGGGGATACGGGTTGGTCGTAGGAAAACACCAAGGGATGCAACAAGCAAAGGTAAGAAGGAAGCGATTGCTCATGTTCCTGTGTGTGTTAGTGGTATGTTGTTGTGTCAGGGCCCATGATGGGACATCGTTTGTCCTTACTTCGGTAGGATTTCTTGCTAAAATGCTTGAAATACTTTCGTGTTTAGATATTTGTCGATCACAGCTAATTACACAGATGAATGGGAGAAATGGTGGAAGAACCCTGATCAAGTAAGTGACTACGTACAAGAAATCGCTTCGGTGCGTGACTGACACGACTGTTCAAAGTCCCGTCCCCTCCCTCACCCAGTGCCCTTTTTTTCAGATCGTCTACGCGAGTGAAATAAAAGCGATATCAACTGCTTGCTTTCGCATTCATTTCACTCGCGCACACGATATTGGAGAGAACTAGCGAGTGACTGTTATAGATGGATAACAGGTCATGAAATTGTACTGGTGATTGAGTTTCATAAACAGCGAACAGCAAACGATTCATTTTAACTTCTGAGCTTGTGGCACAAATTGAACAAAATGTACAACTTGTGTTTGGTAGCTTGAAGGCGCGTCCTTTTGTTACATTCATGCTTTCCTTTACGTACATTAGGTCACTCTCTACCAGTTCATGGCTAAGGATAACGTCCCATTCCACACGGTTGTGTTTCCGTCAACTCTTTTGGGAGCCGATGACAACTACACATTATTAAACAGTATCAGCGCCACAGGTTCGTGTAGCTAGACAGTTTGCTAACACTTGTCTGTTGCCACTCCTCGCCAAAAAAAAAAAAAAAAAGAGTCCAAGAGTTTTGACTTGTGAACACGTTTTTTCCCAGAATATCTGAACTACGAAGAGGACAAGTTTTCTAAAAGCCGTGGAGTTGGCGTTTTCGGTGACAATGCAGCAGATTCAGGCATCCCGGCCGACATCTGGAGGTTTTACCTTTTGTTCCTGAGACCCGAAAGTCAGGTGCACAGTTTGTACTGATATCTAAATCATCTCAACCACAGTCCTTTGCGCGGTGAAATACCCGAGCCGCCAATGTCAGAGTCCCCGCATCCTCGTTCCCAGGCTCTTTCTCTTCGTCGTACACAAATATTTTGTTGTTAGTAACGAAATCCAAGCCTTGTCTTTTTTTCTAAACATTTTCAGATGGAAACAAAATATTTGATTGGATAAGGGGTTCCAAGGATGAGGTTTTGAATGCTTCTCGCGGAAAACGTCTTTTGAGTTGCTGGCCACTTTTCTAAAAAGACTTCTGTTGCTCTCTGCCAATTTCCTTACTTGTAGTTTGACTTGGACGCTATAGCATTACTTAAATGACGTGTACTGTGAGCGCTATAGTTGTGATTGCGTTTTGTGCGTGTTTTCTCGCTCACAGGATAGTGCATTTAGTTGGTCTGATTTTGTCCTCAAGAACAACTCCGAGCTGCTCAACAATTTAGGAAACTTCATCAACAGGTAAGCGGGTGTGGGCAGCGATAAGTGTCCAGTGAATCAATCTTATTCCTGGTTATATGAGCCACACAAACACAAGAGACCTGTTTACGTAAGAACGAACATAAGCGCAGTAAAAATGAGACACATTTGATCCTTGTGCTTGCGCTTGCGTCTGCGTTGTGTCTGCTTTTGCTGCGAAATAACTCTTCTGCTTGCGTCGTGAAAATTGTACGCGTAATTTAGAAAAGTTATGCTTTCCCACTACGCATAGTTCGTAAACAAATACTATAATTAAAGCCTATTCAGTCGGCTTTATCAGTTGCTTTTCCCGATTGTTCAGATCACGTGTCTTGCGCATGCTTGACCTCAGCAGTTTCAGACTCTTGGAGTTGGTATCGGCTGCAGACTTTTTTTTTTTTTTTTTTTTTTTTTGTCGTTTTCAGGGCACTGTCTTTCCTTCACAATAACTTCGGTGGAGTGTTACCAAAGATGGAGTTGAACGAAGATGACAAGAACTTCATCGCTCTCATTAACAGGGAATTACAGACGTATATTGACAACTTGGAGAAAGTCAGGTAAATTAGAATACGACCGAGCAAACTATCAATGGGGACGAGGGTCCGAACGACCCGTATCTGGAACGCCGTGGCCGAAGAAGTACTGGAAATAGACCACTGGATGCAGGAAGATTGACGCGGCCGCGAGTGCAATTTTTTTTAAATTTTTTTTTAACCTCACTCGACCAGAGCGTTCCAGATATCATCAAGTCGCTGTATTTTAAAGCCTCTTTTTTTTCCGACGACGCTTGTTTCAGTTGTCTTTTCCCTGGAAAAAATCACATCAATTTCCGTTCAGACGTCATTGATATTGTGTTGTGGTCTTTATTTTGTTCTGCAGGTTGCGTGATGGGCTGAGAGACGTGTTGAATATTTCCAAGCTTGGGAACCAGTACATGCAGGCTAACAAGCCCTGGGTTTTGGTGAAAGGAAGTGCGACTGAAAAGTAAGTCGAAAGTATAATTTTTGAATCACCGGAAGTTGACCCACGTTTTCGGCTTGCGTTCAACTTACATATCGTTCGGCCACCTACTTGGGTTGAGCTGCGTTGACTTTAGTTGATCTCAAATTTGCACGTAAGTTTTTACCGTTCGGCCACAAGCTGTTCACATCAGCTTTGAATAGTTTTCTTGCGACTAGCGTGAACTCCATCGCAAGTGCGTACACAAGTTATGGTTTTGCAAACTTGATTTTAATTTGGTTGACTTGCAACCGTTGTAATTGTACGCTTGCCATGTTTATGTTCCCAGGTCCCGCGCAGGCACTATAATAGGCGTGGCTACTAATGTGTCGTGGCTCATCTCCTTGCTGCTTCACCCGTACATGCCACAAGTCAGTGCCGAGATCCAGCGGCAGCTCCAGGTATGTCATGCTCTGCTATGACAATATAATAAAGCTAAAAACATCTTTCTAATGTAGTTGTGATATTGTCTCTGGTCAAGAAAAATGTGCAATTCCCCCAAATTTCTTGCCGATTATATAACGGACTAACTCTTTCAGCTTAAAGTTCAAGGCCCAAATTCTCCCAACTCTCTGGAACAAAATGTACAAGTAGTATTAAGAGAGTTAGACTAGCTTGAATCAAAGTAAGAGATGACCTGAAGGAGGAGTTTTTCCTGATCAGTCTTGGGGTTCAAAGAGCTGAGAGTTATAAGCTCGTTTCAAATGTTATTTTCTCCTTAGGTCACAGACGATGGAAATGTGTTAGTGGATCAGTTTATTGCGTACATGCAGCCGGGACACCAGATTGGCACGGTAATGTCGCAGCGGACTTTAGTTATATACTGGAGTACTGGCTGTGGGTGTCGCACTGACCACTGCTGTCACCGTGTTACAGTCAACAGTACGATATTAATGTTCCTTATTTAGTCTGAAAAAAAAAAAAAAAAAAAAAAAAAACAGGCGTCTATCATCGCGTGCACTAAACTAAACCGCGGGAGAGACAACCAACCAATCAGAGAAGCCAGATCTGGGTAGTGCACCGTCATTTTCGGCATGAGTCTCGCCGGTTTAGTTTGGAGCGCGCGACGAGAGAAATCTGTTTTCTTTTCTCAGGCTACTGCAAAGATAGCCATAAGAATATTTAGGGACCCATGACTTCCCGATACCGGTGGTCGCGTACGAGAATCAAAGCGTCTTTATTCAGCATCCGACTTTAGTCCCTGATGGCCATTTTGTTATCATTAATATTGTTCACATTATGAATGACGTGGTCTGTTATCGGTTGGTGCATTCTATCTGTCACACGTTATTGTCATGTTCTATTTGACGTTATGGTATCGTCATTGTTTCTGTGCAGCCCAGTCCGCTGTTCCAGAAGATTGATCCCTCGTTTGCTGATGAGCTCCGAGCAAAGTATGCCGGGAAAAAGAAAGCGCCCGCCAGCAAAGTGGACAGCGGTGATATCGAAAGTTTGAAAGCCCAGGTCACCGAACAGGTAAAGATATACGTCATTCAACTAAGTACTAACAATAGAGTAGACTGGTTTTCGTAAACCCAAAACCGATACAATAAGTCATTTCCTGATACCCATTGCCTCGGTTTAAACTAAACGACGCGAGTAAAGCTAACAAATGTTTCGCTCAGGGTGTTCACTGTCATGTAAACCAAACTCAGTTTCATAAGAAAGGTTTTGTACTAGGCCTCGTTTTAAAACAGGCAACGGACAACTCGGAAATGGCCTGTGGCTGGTGTGTCAACTTCGTTTCCAGGGCTTTTCTTTTTTGGAAAACCCTGGGAACGAGGTTGTTGGTGTGTATGCCCACGTGTTGAGAATCTCTCATTCTCAGGAGTAGGGATCCTAAGGGGGGGGGGGGGGGGGGGTACTCCCATATATATATAGGTATGTGCCGACCCAAAGGGGATATAATTTTCAGCATTTTAGTCTGAAATAGAGTATCGCTTTTAACCTTTGGTCTGGAATAGGGTCGGAGATTTTGATATTTGGTCTGAAATAGAGTCGAAAATTGCACATTCTGGTCCGAAATAAGGTCGATAATCGCAAATTTTGGTCTGAAATAGGGAAAGGGTTTTCAGTCCCGGACGGCCAAAATTTTGAGGAGTACCCCTCTCCCCCCCCCCCCCCCCCCCCCGGGGGAGGAGGGGATCAAACTGATTATTCTTCTGATAACCCTTTCATTCTCCAGTGATCAACTTCGATTTTCTCCAGTTTCTCACCAGAATGTATATCATGCAGCATGGAGAACTTTGATACTGCTTTTGATAGCTTGCTTAGACTAAACCTGAATTAAACTATAAATTCTCACTACATTATCCTTTTGAAGGGTTGGGAGAATCTGTGTTTTGATCCTGGGAGTGAGAGGAAGCCAACTCAGATTGGTGGTTACCCACGTCTCACATTCAGGCGGTTCTTTTCTTTTTTTTTCCCAGGGAGACAAAGTTCGTCGGCTGAAGGTGGAAAAAGCAGAAAAAGGAAAGATAGATGCCGAGGTCAAAACCCTTCTGTCGCTGAAGGAAAAGCTTGCTCGAGCGGAGGGAAAAGATCCCAAGGAGAGTACGGGTGGTTCCAAAGGCAAAAAGAAGGGAAAGAAGTGAATGTATTGATGTAACAACGTTACTGTTAAATGGAATAATTCCAATAAATAGTATTCTCTGTCTTCACCGTCGCTGCACTTGAAACTTATGTGATACGCAGATCCATACGCAGTGAGCCTAGACCACCCCTTCTTAGCTGAAAAACCGAGAAAGGCCCTGTTTACAGGCCATTACAGCGTCACAAGAAACAAGAAATGTATCCTTCGGTCGGTACAGTGCAAGCTGGACAGAATGGCGCGCGATTAAAAAGCAGACCGCCACGCTGAAGCTCTGTTCTGCTTAATGCTTACAAACACAACATGAAAACGCAAAATAGGCGACTTGTTTTGTCGACGTAAATCTTGTTACGTGAAAAGCCATCTTTATGGTTGACAAGTTCTGTTCCTGCCGAGAAAGCACTAATAATGATATGCAAACTTACGTAAATTAGGAACAAATGGAGCAGGTAAGACAAATAATTAGCATAATCAAAAATTAATTCGTAGCGAAGGCGCCACTCTAACTTTTGATGTCGTCGCTTTTAGTTCGATTCCACAACGGAAAACTAGGCAGGCGATGTTGATCGGTTGACGAACTGCCATGGAAGTTTGAGGGTCTCTCAAGGCTCCGACCGGACAGCAGGTTTTGCCAGCCCCCACTGGACTTCCGCGGGTATAGCGTTACTTGCTACAAATGTAGCTAAATGTATGCTTTGATTTATTATTGTATTTATTATTGTGATCAATTTTGGCCAAAAATGGTTTGTGTGTTCTACTTCTGATGAAAGCAAACGCTACAAAACTGTCGCCAGTACAGTTAAACCTGTTGTCAAACTCGGAACTCTTGAACGGTTTCACCGACAGTTATGTCTGTCTTTTATCAATAGGAAGCCAAAGTGGAGTTCAAGTTGTTACGTTGTTGAGAAAAACTCATGAAATTCAGTGGTAATTATAGATTATGAGGCATTTCAACTGCAACAAATGCACATACAATACAGGGGGTTACTGTGTATGGAGCTTGATTGAGTTCAAAATTAGAATCAATAAATTCATCGACTTTTAAATTCGTCTCGTCTCAAATTCATTGAACATCCCAAATTCATGGACACTCAGATCGATGGAAACGTGAATTCTTCGCCAAACAGTCAAATTCATCGAACAGCCGAATTTCTAATTTTGACCTCAATCAAGCGCCATAGCTGTGTAATAACGCTTAATATTGAAAACAGGAGTTTTGCCCAATGTCAAGGAATGTGACGTATTATAGAAATACGGATAAATGTTTCACACAGGCGTACATTTATTAGTCAGAGACAAAGAAAAAAAATCGATTAGTTTTAAACATCGCCAAGCCTACTGTGTTCAAGAAGATATGTCATGGTTACCGCAAAGAGACTGTCGACATAGGTTGACGTTGGGAAGGGGGGGATTGGGAACCTGTCTTCTTTTCTTTTCTTTCTTTCTTTCTTTCGTTTTTTTTTTTTTTTTCGTTTTACCCACCACCCCATCTTCTCGACTAGATGTAAGGTACAAGGTGGCACGTGCCTGTCATTAATTGTACCATGGTCACAGCTTTAATTTCAGGTGCTAGAAAAACGCGTTTTAATGCAGTTCTAACTCATTCGGCTGTTAGACGGCAAACCCCGGCATTGATTTTCCGTTCTTGCTCAGCACGTTAAATCCGAAGTTATCAGCTGTGGCTGGATTTGAAACTCCCTGTTCATCGTTGGACTCACGCATTGAATTACCTCAAGGCATTTCGTCCTCTGAGCACGATCTTGAATTGTTAAATTTCTATTCACCGGACGATTGAACACTGCGGGCTTCCTCTACAATACACCCGCTCAAAATATGTATATCCTTTTCTGGCGAGGTTTTTGGCTTGTTGGCGGTATTATATAGTTTTGAACATTGCCAAGCCTATCTGATCTGGTATGTCATGGTTACCACAACGAGGCTGACATAAATGGATACCCCACCCTCCCCCACCCCATCCCCCTGCCCCACCCCATCCCCTAAACCTCAACTTGACTTTTCTTCTGTTGCTTTTTGTTTTTTGTTTTTTGTTTTTGTTTTTTGCTGTCGAAATACGATCGTTGTGATGTAGATACTGAAATGCGATGCAGTGGCGATTAAAAAGTACTGCGAAGACGTCATCGTTCTACCCACCACCCCATCTTCTCAATCAGATGTTAGGGAACGGGGTACAAAGTACAACGTGTCTGTCGTTAATTGTACCATGGTTGCAGCTCATTAATTTCAGATGCTAGAAAAACGCGTTTTAATGCAATTCTAGCACATTCGGCTGTTAGACGGCAAACCCATTGATTCTCCGCTCTTGCTCGTTAAATCCATTTTCTTGAGGTAAGGTGACTACACGTTTTATAATATGTGTACTATATCATCTGTTTTGAGTATTCGGCCGGCGATAGATTTGATAATCATTTTCAGTGTGCAGGCGAAATTCTATTCCTTTTCTGGGGCCGTAAATTTAACGCGGTGTCGTTGTTTGCATGCGCTCCTGGGCTTTGCTTTTTGCAGCCATCAGAAACGTAGAAAGATCTCTGACGAGCAGAATGTTTTCGGCTTTGCTGTCGTTATTCAACGCGCCGTCCCAGGTCGACGAGACAACTTTACAAAAATTCAAATAACAAACTCGTGAATGCTGGTGAAATTGAGAATCAGAAGACTATTCCATCGATAACTCTCTAACCGAACTTTTCCTTATTTGGTAAATGGTTGCTTGAACTGACCGAGCAGCCAGTGACATTTCTGCCTTTGCCCATTCAAGTGGTGCATGCTGATCGATGTGAACTACAAACTGTGTCAGTGGCTTTTGTTTGGGGGAGCTACTCATGCATTTCTTTTAAGTCAGAAGATTATCGTTTAGCACAAGAATTTTCAAACATTACTTTGTCGCATCGCGGAGTTGAAGCGTGAGCATAAGACCACTGCGAAGTAGTGCCGCATGCCCTCTAAAACTATTGCAGTGGCCAGAGGTAATTTCTGAATCAGATACAGATTTGATGCATCGATACTTTGTATATAATTGTTCACTTGTAGCGTCAGAATCGCCTTATTCACAAGCAAGAGCACAACTACAGTTAATGTTCCTCTCTGCACTATTGTTCCCTGTATTACAATGTTCATTTACCTGTAGCGAAGCAGTTGGTCAAACGCTAGCACCACTTGTTCGAAAAATGTTGTTCAAAGGCGTAGCAAACGGTGCACCCGATAGTAAATTGTGTCGCCAATCATTCGGCTTCTCTCAAATTATCAAACCAATGTTTCTTTGCTGGAGGCTTATCTTGCTTTTCTCGTAAACCCATGCAGGTAAAGCGAAACATTTATTCGGGAACTTCATTGTCTTCAAACGGTTTTTAAACGCCAAATATAAAGCCGCTGTCGAACTTGTCAACATTTACAACGTTTCACTGAAGACACTGTGCAAACAGCGCGCTGTCGCCGACAAATAATGTTGGTGAGTTGCTTCAAAACTTTAAAGAAGCCAAACACAGTTCGGAATGAATTTAGGCGCGCGTTACATCGTTTTTAAAATATTTTATATAATGTCTATAAGGAAAACTTCCCTCGCACACATTTGACACAAAGGAGCCATTACTTCACTGGAGAAATTGTGCACGTTTCTGTTAAAATGTATGAGATGCGGCCTCCATTGAATTACCTCTAGGCATTTCGTTTCCTAAGCCAGCACGAGTTGTTAAATTTGTTACCAGACGACTGGATACTGCGGGCTTCCTCTAAAATAAATATGTATCCTTTACTGGATTAGTTTTATGCTCAAGCTTCAAAATGAAAAACGAATAACCAGTGAAAATTAACATCAAACGTCAAAGAGGACAAGTCTAAACAAAGGCTTTTTCCAAATGGTGTTGAATTTCGAATGGCATGGTTACTATACTCAATATGAATGCTAGAAAAACCAGGAATTCACCTTTTGTCAAGGAATATGTGTTGCTTTGCAGAAAAACTTTTCACATAGCATACATTTATAAGAAAGAATGAAGAAAATAAAATTATTAAATTTTAAACATCGCTTAGCCTGTCAAAACAAGTTGTCTTCAAGGGAAAATGTCATGGGTACTACTGAAAGGGTTGACGTAAATGGATCCCCCGCCTCGAATTAGATAGCCATGGCGATGAACGCTGACCAACGGAAGTCAAGAACGTATTTCCGCGGTGTCGGGCGTATTCAAATTAGGTTCATACCTTCCACGTCTTTCCAGGAGTTCAGAAAATGATATAATGTACTTGTAGATAACTTGGGCTGTCGGCTCAGAGATTCAGTTCTGTTGCGCGCGTTAACCTTCAGTACACGAACGGCAGCAACGGAATTAAAAAACATCAAACTGACTATTATTCATTCACTTTTCTTCGTTTTTATGCCAAAAAACAGCAGGAATAGTGATGATTTGCCAGTACGATTTCAAATTCCTTTTTTTTTTCTTCTTCACAGGAGTCAAAATGATGAAAACATTTGTCCTGTTGGCTTTGGTCGCCCTGGTCTGTGTCTATGCATCTCCTGCAAGTAAGTACCTTCTACTTGGAGTAGTGAGTCATAAGCAAAGTTACGTTTAACTTGAGAGATATATATCGTGTTAGTCCATTTGGTTGTTTTGAATATTATACATGCGACTAAAATTATCTGGTAGGGACAAACTTGTTAATTTGTTCAACAAGGCCAAATTTCATTTTTCACCTTGGTGTAGTTGTTTGTTTGCTTGGTTTCTTCTTCTTCCTTCGCTGTCTCTTTTTTTCTCTATCTCTCTCACTTTGTAATCATTGCTATTTTTTTTCTTTGGTAGCTTTCTTTTGTTTGATCTATTGATCCATTAACTTCCGACTCATTCCAGCTAAAACTCTAACAGTTTTTATGCATTTGCAGAGGACAAAAAGGCAATCTTTTTGAATGAGAATGAGGCCAACGATTTCATTAGTCGCGACAATACTAAGAAGATAAAAAATAAGCGTGATTCTGTGGAAGAGGCAAGTGAAGAAGCAGAAGACGCAAAGGAAGAAACCGAGGAGGAGACAGAGCCCGAAGAACCCGAAGAGCCCGAAGAGCCTGAAGAACCCGAAGAGCCCGAAGAGCCTGAGGAGCCCGAAGAGCCTGAGGAGCCCGAAGAGCCTGAAGAGGAAGAAGAACCTGAAGAGCCTGAAGAGCCCGAAGAGCCCGAAGAGCCCGAAGAACCTGAAGAGCCTGAAGAACCTGAAGAAGAGGAAGAGGAAGAGGAGAATCATTGATAATCTTGCGATCTTAAGGACTACCAGGAAATCACCGAAAATGGGTATGGTGAACACTATATATATATTAATGAATATGTTCAAAAGCCAATAAAGAATAGCTTCAAGTCGTTAATTACCAGTTCTCCGTGCCATTCACTGGTATTTGTTTTATCCGTTATTCTCCATTGACCCCGAACCCTGATGGATGGTATTCAATTCGTGACATTGTCGTTTTTGGCTGAAGTATGACTTTGCTTAAGTTTGATGGTCTTTGTTTGGAACTATCATTTTTGTTTCGCAAATCAAGTCATACAACGTGGTCTGGCTCGATTTCCACATCAAGCTCAAAATACTCACAAAGTTAAAATGTAGAAAGTCAGTAGGAGCAATATTATGATGACTATACTCATCACGTAGACGTGCTCTTGATAACATTAACATCACTTTTATTATATCACGCATATGCATCAGAGTCAGAATCATGAATACCTACATTACATACATGCATCATACATAGTTATTGGTCGTTCATAGGAACTTTTGCTATTTACACGTGTTGTAAGTTCTGAATATTAAAAATGAATTTCTTTGTTTTGCAGGTAGAACATCGCAGAAGTAGAAACTATGTTTCAGTCATTTGGAGGAATTGTTGGGTTTTGGTGTTAGCAATAAAGAAATAATATGTGGTGAAAGTGTGCAACGCAATATTATTCTAAACAACATCCAACAGTTACTTTATACAATAGTCCTCCTTCACATCCACACCCACACCCAGCCCCCCCCCCCCCCCCCCCACACACACACACACACACGCTGCACCACCACCACGTAACCACATATAGTTGAAGCACACACGAGCACATACACGGGGTTCAATAGGTCTATCTCAGCAAACGCACACGTCCTGTGGCGCACGCGCGCAGCCGCTAAGCTTCGTACAAAGTAGACATATATATTTTTGGGATTTGTAGCATGATTTTTTTTTTTTTTTTTTTTTTTTTTTTTTTGCGGGATCTAATAGTTTGCGACTTTGACTACGAGCCGCAAGAAATAAATAAGATCCCGCGGAACAAAACTTTCGCAAAATAATTCTCCGCAAAAATTTACTCCTTTGAGACAAATGACCAAATATATTGGAATGATATGGCGGTATCCCTTTTGATTGATTTTGACGCTGGGTCAGTCACTTCAGTACTAGCCTGTCAACAGGCTCTCTCACCTACTTCAGTACCGTATAGCATTAAGATTGCAGAAGTCAGCAGCGTCGTCGCGGCATATCACAGGCAGCCCATGCTCCGGGGGTCTGTCCATCTGTCACAGCTCTGAGTACGATTTTGCTGATATCTACGATAAAATAAAATTACAAAAAATATCACGCTTTTACGTCTAGTAATTGTGTCCTGGATCTCTTTCGAACGTTTGGAGCCGTTTTAGAGCTAATATAAAGATGTTTTAAACTATGCTCCCTGGAGGGAAAAAAAGTGCCAATCCATAAGTTGGACAAAAACCCCCGATACGCGGTTGAGAACTTGGTCCCCAGGGCCATCTGCTCACACGCGGATGACCCTGGGGACGAGGTAGTAGTTCAGCATGTTTCACGGGGTGAGCGCGCTACGCAATCCCTCAAAACGAGATCACCAAAGTTTCGCCTCGCTTAGGGAGGTTAGGTTAAGGTTTAGAGTTAGGATTACGTTAGGGTTAGGGTTAGGGTTAGGGTTAGGATTAGGGTTAGGTTATGGTCATGGTTAGGTTATCTAACCGCCATGAGCACAGCGAAACCTCTGTGATCTCGTTTTGAGGGATTGCGAAGCGTGCGCACCGTTTCACGGTCGGACCGACAGAGCTGACAAACGCATTGCGCATGTTGGTGACGTCATCAGTCCGTCCTCTATTTTAATTCACCAACCTTCGAAAGTTTACATTTTTGCATTAAAGCCTGAGAGCTTGGCTCACCTGGTGAGTTGCTCGGACAGCAGGAGATCTGTACAGTAGGTGGGTTTTATCAATATCATATCTGAAGAGGCTTTGCAGCTACGGCATTAGCGAGTCCCAGGTCGGTAGAATGGCAAGGACGCTCCAATGCAGTCAAATACGGAATGAAATCTTCCTGGGATTGGCTTCTGGTGTAATGTTTTTTAAGTTCCTCTCTGGGACATAAGCAACGAGTATCCCTCCGTCGTAATTCGTCCCAGTGGTGACGGCAAACTACTGGATCATTTTCTCGGAGCCCAGAACCTTTGGCCAGTCCTTTTGACAAGGAGTAGAACTTTCCTTTTCATTGTTCTGCTTGACCAGTCCTTTCGCCTTGAGTATATTGTCCTTTTATACCATCTACGACTTTCACGGTACGCAGCAGTACCACCGCCGCTATGGCGATGAAAACACTCCGACAAGGACGAATTCATTTGTAATTTTCACCACGGGTGCAAGGAGGAAAGTGGTAGGTGCAAACAACAAAGGTTTCATGCTAGTTGCTAGTTGCTAGTTGCTAGTTGCGATAATAATAATAATGAATAATAATAATAATAATAATAATAATAATAATAATAATAATAATAATAAATAATAATAATAATAATAATAATAATAATAATAATAATAATAATAATAATAATAATAATAATAATAATAATAATAATAATAATAATAATAATAATAATAATAATAATAATAATAATAATAATACAGTCAAATGGAAATGGAAAATATTACCTAAGTAGAGCGGTGGCAACTGTCCATCTGTAATGGGAGCTAAGTGTTATCTAAGAATTTGCACAAGGCGATTGTGAATTAGACTGTAAAAGAGACAAAGAAACTAAGCTGTCAATAAACAGGACACAATCCTCGATTGTTCCCTTTTCTCCTCTCCCCTCCCCCCTCAACTACATTTTTGCGCTCGCCCCAATTCTCGCGCAGTCATAAATCGAAAAAGTCCCAGCAGCTCTAACACTTGCTACGCAGGCTAGGATCAACTGAGTTTCTAGCTTATAGTTTGAGTAGTTTCTAGTTTATGGGAAATAGTCTCTGGTACTAGACAGTTCAAGAGTCTGTAGCACCTGTCAAAAGTCCATTAAAGAGGTGACAACGGGGGCGTTTATGTTCGATTCGTGAATTGCGCCACACAAAGGTCATCTTATTCAGGTTAAAGGACTAGCAACTAGCAACTAGCAAATCGCAACTAGCAACTAGCAAATTGCAACTAGCAACTAG
The DNA here is from genome assembly GCA_964036295.1 of Plumapathes pennacea. NCBI lineage: Eukaryota > Metazoa > Cnidaria > Anthozoa > Antipatharia > Myriopathidae > Plumapathes > Plumapathes pennacea. The sequence goes on along the minus strand of OZ038464.1, from coordinate 23,067,497 downwards.
CAAATTGCAACTAGCAACTAGCAACTAGCACGTTAACTTCTCTCAGGTGCAAAAGCTCAGGAAGAGAAAAACTATTGAACTGCGAACTCTAAAAATTTGCTTAACTTTTTAAAAACCCCGCCGGAAGTTGTGTTTCGTACATAATTCCAAAATTCAAAGGGATTCAGTGGAGCGGACACCCGCGCCAGTTTCCACGGGAAACAGTTTGGCTGCGCGGCCGCGCATGCACAGTGCGTTTGTCAGCTCTGTCGGTCGGACCTCTTCGTTCGAGGCTTTGCAGAATTTACCCCTCGTTTAGGACACCGAGGACGAGGCTGGCATTTTGCTGCAAATGAACTGCAGCAGAAACTGAGGTACGATTTTTGCACGGTATATGATTGAAGAAAAAAAGGAAAAAACATGGTTTAGCAAGGAATAAGCATTAGTTGGGCCTAGGTTAAACGCCGATTGATCTTAGCATGCGTCGAACTCAATGCAAATTAGCTCAAACAATGGTTTTGCTCATTTGCATTGAGTTGGACGCATGCTAAGATCGACGTTTATACCGGGCCTATTAAAACAGTACAGGTATTTTGCGGTTTCAGATGATTGATTTGTATTAGGCGGTTTATTCAACCATCTTGATATACTAAGCTAAGGGGCCTCCTGTTTGTTCCCATGTGTCTTGCAGGGAAGATAAGAAAATATAGGGTGTGCGCATATATGCCTCCCGTAAAAAGGTCGTTGTAGCGTAACGTTGTTATATGTAAGGTACATACACGTACTATATATCGATGTAAAGGTTAATACTGGACTGCAAAGTGTAAATCTGATGTTATATCTTTTATTCTCAAACTCATTAATTATGGATGAGGTTATCAGCCAATGGGGAATAGTATTTGGTCACGTGCACGAACCTTCATACCCAATGAAAACCCAGAGGAAAATCACTTAGTGATTTGGATCACATATCCAAATCACTAGTGATTTTCCTCTGCGTTTTCATTGGGCATCAGGGGTCGTGCATGCAAATAAGAGAAATTACACTTTCAACAACACAACAAATGCAACTTTTAATGATTCTCACTCTGGCATTACTAGAATATGGCATGCCGAACATTATTATGCACATTTGAGAAGCCATATCAAAAACTCGTGCTTCGTGTTTCATCACCCATTCCAAACACCTCGAAACAATGAAAGCACTCGGCCGAAGCGGCCTCGTGCTTTCATCTGTTTCTCGGTGTTTGGAACGGGTGATGAAACACTCACACTTGTTTTCGATATATTACTTGCAAGTTAATTGAATCAGGTTAATTGAAAATTGACTGTTTCACAAACAGGAAAAAAACTCCTACCGGCTTCATTCAAAAATCCCAAATTAACTCTTTTCTGATAAATGAACTAAGATACTGTTTTGTTTTAAGGATTTTATTCCCTTCTAAACTGAATGGAGCATTTTGGGACTCATTTGTATACAAATTGTTCAATGAAACAGGAGCTAAAAAGATATCAAAAGTCACTGCACTAGGGAGAGCTACAATCTTAGTTGCAAAATTGTGATGACAAAATAATTACCCCTCCCCCCATGTAAATATGTCCCCACCACACTCCACAACACACTTTAACACCACAGAGGAGATGGGTACTTAAGTACACACATAAGCTGAGACACATAGTGTATGCCCGGGGAGGGGGGGTTACTCCCATATATGAGCCATATGGGTATGTGCCACCCCAAAGGGTATCATTTTCAGCATTTTAGTCTGAAATTTAGTCTGATTTTTAGCCTTTGGTCTGGCATAGGGTTGGAGATTTTAATATTTGGTCTGAAATAGGGTCGAAAATTGCAAATTTTTCCCCATACATTTTAGGAGGTATATATCTATTACAGTCAAATCTGTATAAGGGGCCCTGTATTAAGTGGACACCTGATCACAGGACATCTGCACGCAGGCTGACGGACACCCTGTATAAAGCAGACACTTATCCTACTCCCGAAAATCTACTCCCCAGTAAGATACTGCAAACTCTACTTGTGTAAGCAGACACCCAGTGTATTAAGTGGACACTCACAATTCCCCAAGGATGTCCACTTATTTCTTCTGTTAACATTAAATCCAACAAATCAACAATAACCAGAAACCTATAGCTAAGGTCTTATAATGCAAATATTAATATTAATGCAAATATTATTAGCAAGACTTGTGCTGCGGTCACACTAGCGCTAGAACTGTGCTTGCTTGTGACGTTTTTGTTTACCTAGCACATTCCAAGCGTGATGTCTAGTGTGACCGGTCAAGCGCACCATCTCTGGCGTGCTTGAAAACTGATGCTAAACGGAGCAAAGTACAAAGGAGCCGTAGCTCAGCTTGAGCGCAGTCTGTGGTGCTCTTGGGCTGTGCTAGGTAAACAGATCATAATTGACTTTAGTGTTTTAACCAATAAGGACAGTGCTGATTTTGACAGCCACGTATGTGACTGGCAAATTTCAAATCCTGTTCTAGTCTGCAAGAATATTCACAAATCGAATAGCGCTGTTGTACATACATGTCTCAAAATTCACATCCGTGGGAGAAACATTATGCGCATCAAGACATAAGCTACGGTTTCCCAGTGGATCAGGCACCAGATAAACGGTAATTCTCCCGTTATGCAATGATTTCTGCCTTTTCAAGTTCGAGTCTCGCTCCAGCCACTCTGACACAGTGTTTCTCCGCATCTGTCTAAGATACTGAAACACTGCATTTTCCTGCCGCCGTTCAAGTCACTCCAACCCTGCATTTTCCTGCAGCCAACCCAGCCTCTCAATTATGCTCATATTACTCTATCCGGCTATTACATGTCAACACCATCAAACAAGCAAGCAATGTGGCAACATGTGTGACCACCCACTGCTTGGGTGAATTTCAAGCATGCGCTTGGTTGACGTCACAAGCAAGCACAAGCAGACATGCTTAAGCAAATGTTCTAGCGCTAGTGTGACTGCAGCATTGGTGATCAAAGGGTAGCCAAGTCAGCTCTCACAAGCAAATGATTTTACGAAGCTCTCAAATATTTCTACTAGTTATTAAAAATAGGCTATTCTGGAATAAACTTAATCAAATGTGCCCTTACTATGGATTGTGTAAAAAAAAAAAAAAAAAAAAAAAAACAGGCTTAATTTGGTTCCCAAAACAAAATAAATCGAGATCAAAAGAAACTGAAATTCTTAAACTAGTGGAATGGAAATTATTGCTAATTCGACTAATTCATATTTCAACTTTTAGGGGGCTTAAAAGCAGCAGATCAAGGATTTATTGCCTTGCTTGACAACCAACTGACTTTGACAGCCTTATATTTGCGAGTCCTAAAGAAAAGTACTACCTAACCATACTATATACTGCTCATTCATTCATTCATTCAGAAGTTTAACATGCATAAACCCAAAACACTGTAGACATATAAGAGTTCAAACAGAAAGAAGAAGAAAAAAACAGTTGCAGGACTGCAAGCGCTCATGCCATGTGAAGGTCACTAGATGTGTTTAGTCAAGCTGCAGTTCCTTTGGTGTTTCCCATGGGTAGCCAGGCTTGAAGTGGCCATACACACATGTTTCACCGTAGATAGGCCTTCTCAGATCCAGATCCCTGAAAATAAGAGTCCAGATGTAACTATTTAAGATGGGTCCATGCAAAAAAAAGAACAAAACAAAGCAAAACAAAACAGCATAAGTTCAGTATCCCTAATCAAGAAATGATCAAACTACCAGTACACACATGAGCCATTATCCACTAAAACATGATTTTATCCACATTATACATACTGACCTTACTGTATTATATTGAGCAAAGATTATCCCTTGACAAAGTATATAAGATATAGAGATTACTTCATGGAAAGTGCGCACGTACGGTTTTTATTCTCGAGTTGTGAAGTATCATAAAACGAACGAGCGAGGCTTTGCGAGCGAGTGAGTTTTATGATACGAAACAACGAGTGAATAAAAACTGTACAAAATACTTTCCATGATGTTTTCTGTTTATTATATACATACTGAGACATTTATGATGGGACCGGGAAACCCTTTAAAAGTAGTGAAAAATCGTCGTTCGCAGCTTGTGATTGGACGAACGATTTTTTTCACGTGTGAAAAGCGTCGTTCGCGGCCTCTCATTGGCTAGAACTCATTTGCGTACGAAATTTTACGATATGGCTTTTTCGTGAGTATGTCTCAGTATGTATATAATAAGATGTGATATAACATAACCACTGATAGTATTACCACAAGCCAAGGGGCTGTGAGAGTTGACCTTTTGAATCAATGTATTATACAGATTAAAATGGTAGTGATTGTTGATAGCTTACAGGAGAATTAATGTAATACCATATTATGTGAACCCTTGAGTGAAACAGTATACTTAGAGGATATTACACAGCGGCGCGAAGATATGAATTTTATTTTCGAGTGGTAAAAACAATATTTTATGAACAAGCGCTTCGCGAGTGAGTAAAATGTTGTTTTTACCATGAGAAAATAAAATCAATATCTTCAAGCCGCCGTGTAATTTTCTTTTTATTATATTAGACACGAATGTTTTACGAGAAATTGCACAAACAAGCAGGAAATGATGCCAATGATAGTGAGGATATGGAAAATACACCACTTGGGTCCCGGATGTAGTTTCGTATGGATTTTACGCACGGTATATTTTCCAGTAAAACACTCGTGTCTATATAATAACACAATATCTTGTTACCTGACAATGACACCTGGACGCAAGTCAAAGTTCTTTTTCACAATCCTCAGCAACTCTTGCTCTGACTTTTTGCTGGTTCCGTAAGAGAACACAGTGATTGACAGAGGTTCAGCAATTCCAATAGCATAGGAGAGCTGCAGCAAGACTCGTTTGCACAACTTGGCTGCAACAAGAGACTTAGCAACCCACCTGGCTGCATATGCGGCAGATCGATCAACCTTTAAAAAATGATACTGGTATCAGGATCGATACAATTATATAAATACGGTAGAAGAAGACCATTGAATAGGAAGAACTTTTTATGTTTAGGATATAGCAGAATTTTTAATTTTATTTCATCTGTCAATCTGAATCTGTCTCACGATGAAGATGGCTATGAGTGGTCAAAGTTTCAGCTTATACCATCTGTATTTATATTGATCCGTTAAGCACAATCGTCAAGGTGCTGTATACATTATCTCTGCCAACATAGACCAAAACAATGCGAATAGAGAAATGTGGTCAACTGAGGGTTTGTAAACCGATGTATTGTTTTTTATTTTTAGGTTTTAATCTAAGTACTTGTATGGACTGTTTTTTTGCAGGTCAAGTGGCCAGTTGCTAATTTTTGTACCTTTGAAAAGTCTTTTCCAGAGAAGGCACCACCTCCATGAGCTCCCCAACCACCATAGGTATCGACAATGATCTTACGACCAGTCACTCCTGCATCACCCTGTGGGCCACCTGTTACAAATCTGCCAGAAGGTTGCAGGTGGTACACTGTGTCTTCATCCAAGTACTTTGCCGGAATAACAGTCTGAAGAAGAGTGAAATAAAGAATGAATATATGACAGGTAAGATACTGGAGAAGTCAGGAACTTTTTTTTTTAGTTCTAGTAGAAATAAGCCTCTTCCAACTTGTTTAGTTTGATTATCAAAGCTTTCAAAAATCAGTTGTCATTTATTTATTTATGATGCTTCTACCACTCGAAGTGGTAAGGCTCACACAACAGAGCGAGGCTCCGATTTAAGTGTGGCCATTTGGTAGGCACTTGAGAGTGGTCACTGCCAGAGATGTGGTTGCATCCTCAGTGGTTCTTTTACATCCCCGTAGTTCTTATTATTTAGAGGCAGGACTGCCATTTATGTGGTCATCCGAGCCACGGGTAGAGAGCCAGGTTTTTACACCTCAAATTTCACTGCCTTTGAGTGGGCATTGAACTCACGCCCTTGGCGTAAAAGGCAACCATGCTAACTGCTAGGCCAATGTGGCTCTCTCTTAAAATAAATATTTGAACTTATTTGAACTTATTATGTTTTGATGGCATGGTGACACCTTCTTACCCTGACAATCCTTTCCATCAGCTGCCTCCTCTGTTCTTCCAAATCAATGTCAGGCCCATGCTGGGTTGAGATGACAACTGTGTGCACGCGCAGAGGAATGGCAGCTCCGCCCTCAAAACGGTACTCAACAGTCACCTGGGTCTTTGAGTCAGGGCGCAGCCAGGCCATTTCTCCATTACGCCGGCACTCTGCCAATTTTTTGTTCATCCCATGAGCCAAGACTGCTGTGAGGGGCATGAGCTCATCTGTTTCGTCTGTTGCATAGCCAAACATCAGTCCCTGGTCTCCTGCTCCTATGTCTTCATCTCTCCTGCCTTGGTGAACGCCCTGTGCAATGTCTGGACTCTGTTGCTCAAGGGCTACCAGGACATTGCATGTCTTGTAGTCAAACCCTAACGTTTGAAGGAAAAGTCAGGTGAGAATGCTAGTACTGGTTTGTGAGCTTCTGCATGGGCCCATTTGTTCAAAGCATGATTAAACTATTACTGGATTGATTTTATTCTTTGTTTTAATCTTTAAGCTTGGATTCTGGGAGATTTTTTTCAAACAAGGTTTCCTGGACATCCTTTAGTCTCAAACAAGCTCTTTAGTCGTTTTTTCTTTTTACCAGAAAACTGGTGTTTTGTTTGCCAAAAGATTGAGAGAAAGAATCTAGTTAATCTTGAATTATCTTAATCAAGCTTTGAACAACTGGGCCTAGCTCGAAAGTCCTTGTAGGGACACCCTCGTTATGATACTGGCTAGAAAAAGTTACATCTTGAATATCACCCTGTAGTACACTGTAGATCCCTTAAAACATAGCAGAATGACATTATTTTTATATCATTAGCAATAAATAATTTTAGATTGTAGCTCTGGACATTTGAACGAGGAGTACGTTTTTAGGAAAATTTAACCAGTACATACACAGGCAGCACAAAAATAAAAATTGCTAAATCGGCGCCAAATCGCCTCGAAAGTCACCTTAAACGGTAAATAAGGACTCGTAATGTTATCTGACGAATTTTAGGAGAAAGATTGTTTTATTTTCACGCATAAAATGTGATTTGAAAATCTCCCCATACAAATCCTTATTAACCGATCGGCCGTGACGTCATCAGACCTTGACCGATCAGGCGTGACTTAGTAACACCTTGTGGGCTGCCTGTGATTTAACTAGGAAGTGATATCAGGTCGGCAACAGCTGCAGAAAGAATAACTTTACTGGTAAGTGAAGGGTTACCCTTGCGTTACCTTTATCTGAGCTGTCGTACCCAATGCGCCTGACAGTATCACGGATGACCTGTTGGTAGTCCACATGTGCAGTAGATGTGATTTCCCCAGCGACAAGGATCATGCCTGTTTTGGTGCAAGTTTCTAGGAAAAAAAAAAAGTTTCATATAACACAACATTATTATGTCGCGATTAGTATCAGATTCGCAGAGTGAGGCAATAACTTCGTTCATGTCCGAAATCTTCAACGTCAACTAGAAAGGTCGATAAGCATGATCAAGTACAAGTGGAATCTGATGCATTTGGTTTGTGGTATATGTTTGTTGTTGAAATTAACAATTTGTTGACGTTATGCGCCCAAAATGTTACTAGTTTAAAGAGATACGACATGTCTGAATCAGCTGGAAAATTGGTGCACTTTCGGTTTTGTTCTAATCTATGCTGAAGCATACAGTACAGAAACGAAACCCTTGCTATTTGTATATGAGTGGCCAGGTTTTCTGAAATATTGAAGGGTTTCCGAAAGAAAACTGAGTCTTACATACCACACGCTACTTTGGCATTTGGATCTTGTCGCAAATGCGCGTCCAGGATGGCATCGGACACTTGATCACACATCTTGTCTGCAACGAAGAAACACATACGTTGTCAGTTAACTTCCATATAAGTTTCCTTGTAGCCCAAACACTAGCAATATCAGAAGAAGAGAAGTCAGTCCACAACAAAGTTCGATGTGCATGCAGCAGTAAAAGTTCATGATGAAAGTGACACTGACAACACGTCCTGTCGTCCAGGTGCATTTTATCCAACACTATGTAAAACGTGTTTTTGAGTAAACGCATGCACGTTACCTGGATGGCCTTCGCCAACAGATTCCGAGGTGAAAAGGAAGGTGTTGTTTCCAGTATCTGGAGATTCCATCTCTTGATGCTTAAAGGTTTTCACTTCTCGCTGGTGCACTGCTGTACTGCTGCAGTCCCTCTGTGTATGTGCGATGTTTCTGCACAGGGTTTAGATATCTAGTATAGAGATTGAGCCGGTTTATGTAACCAGTTTAACAGGTTTCCTGTAGTTCTCAGAAGTGGCAACACGTGCTTGTAATGTATTCAAGCTCGTAATCTCTGCTGCGCTTTATCACTTTCAAGACTAATATATTTTACCGAAGAGCTTCTCTCAGAATCCACGGCATACCAATGTATCCCAGTCTAGTTTCAAGCTTGTTTGTTTTGAAAGGAAAATTATTTTGTAAGGTGGGCTGAAAAGGTTGCTGATTCAGTAATTTTTAATTACGCAGTAACAGCGTTTTTAAAAATATGCCAGGTAAGTAAGAAACAGATTCGCGGAATTGAGAAGTGAAATCGGTCTGCAGCGTGGCTGCTAGAGGCTTGACAACTGTCTAGCGTTATCAGACCTAAACCTGTTAGTTTAAAAACCGTATTCTTGTGCATTCCACCAATTCGCAAGTAAAAGTTCTTGAAATTTTTTCTTGCCAACTCTAAATGACATACAGACTGAAAGTCGGCGCATACATTTGGCACAACTCCAGTAATCCATCCGAAACTCTCTTCTGTATTTGTGCGCGATATATATACATTGATTCGATACACTTTTAATCAGCTAGGATTTTTGGAACACGTTTCTGTTTTCTGGGCAGATTCCTTGGAAGACATTACTCTGTGTGACACCTATTATCTATGTAGTATTCACCGTGTGGTCGCTTTATCAAGTTTTGATGTGGTCAATATTTTGCATAAATATTATCCTTGCGCGATATTGTATGGATACAAAAGTTTTAAGAGTTGTGTAATGAGCAAATATTTCGCGGAAAACGTTTTGCCCATTGTGTAAATGAATAATTGATTGATGTAACCAAATCAGTGAAAACCGCGGTGCGTGCGAACTCGATGCACAATTTAGGGAAAACCCCATTGCATATAAATCAGATCTAGTCTTGTGATATTCAGGGGGAACACAATTATCTCTCTGAGCACGTACGCTGATACGATTCCAAGAATCGGACCGGATGTTGTTCTAGTTATTTCAGATAAACTTGTTGATCGAGTTTTGTTGTTTGTGATCGATTTGCCAATGGGAAACTCGTGACTCAGCTCAATTGTTGCTGCTCAGCTCCCAGCACTCACTGTCAACCAGCTCACTCGGCGACAAGCATCGACGAGAGTTGGATTTCAACATGGCAAGTACAGGTACATGTACAGACCCGTTTTCCTTGACGCAGCTCAGCGACCGTCTTGTAGTATGTTTTTTTTTTTTCATGTATATTCGCCTGCGTTTGATTAGACTGCATTTTCCGAGTGTTTCCTGTCCCTTAGTCGCTGCTGTTCCGGATCTGAAGCAAACTCGGTCGGTAACAACATGTAAATCATCGGATAACGCGGACTTTAGTTACGTTACACGCGCTGCTGGAAAAATACGCGGCGTAGAAAGTACGAGCGCGCGTTTTAAACACGACTATTCTATTTGTATGCGGAAATAATGCATCCCGATGTTGGATCTCAGGTTAATATTCGTTGACATCGGCCACGGTGTGTGCTTCTCTTTGAACAAAGAACACGTGTCGGAGAAACGTTTATCCAAAAGTTCAGACTCGTAGTCCAAGGACTGAAAATTTCCGGAAATATTTGAGCAAGAGATTTGAACTCGGCATATGGGTGTGGTTGACTTTCGATTTTCAAGCTTTTTTCCCATAAATGTTTATCCCAATCAATTATTTCACCTGTTGGAAATACTCTGGCAATTCTTGCGTTTCAAATCACGTGGTCTGCTTTTCAATCACGAAAGCTTCTTCTTGGCAAGTAGTATAGAATAAAATGCGCTATTGAACAGTTAAGGGAGATTTGATTCGTCGGTTATATTGTGCTGAAATTTTTCTCTTGTGTGTTTTGTACGGTACATTAAGCTTGTGTCAGGCATGTTTAAACACCTTGTTCATAAAAACTGTATAGTCAAAACGAAAGTACTTTTTTTTTTCAATATTTAAGCACACGCCCGAAGCAAGTGTTTATTAACTGGATCGAGTTTAAATAATGTAAACAAGTATTTATTATCTGGATTGAATTTAAGTCATTTAAAGGGCTTTTACAAACCATTTGTAGCAAACATAACCTATAACTCTTAATATCACCATTATCCTGCATTTATTGTCTCTCCAGGTTTTCAACTACATGTATTTCCAAAACTATTCATTCCAACAAGAAATTCTAGACAGCTGTCCTGGCTCTTCTCACTGAGACTTGCCACTGAAACTAGATATGGCAGCTATGTCTGGCTTCAAAAAGTTATTGCAGCAGCTTTAGTTAAGGACCACTCTCCCTGGGCACCAGAGAAATCAACAGGTACCTCTGGTGCACATGGTGAATGGCTTATACTGCATTACTAAGTGGAATGCTTTTAAATCTTGACTGAGGTGTGGGCCAACTGTCATTGCCATGTGATTTCTAGGCGTTCCTGGAAAACATTGGATGTAATTTCTGTGAAATCTGAAGAATTCTTAGAAATTCTTAGAAGTTCTTGAAAAATAAAGTTCTTGGAATTACTTAAATATTTCAAAGTTTATATAAAGGGTAATGTTTCAAGTCCATGCACTTTTTAGTGCATCAATGTGGTCCAATTTTGGTACTTAATTGCACCATGTGTTATTTGTTTAATCAGTTTAGATATCTTGTCTGAGCTGAAATGTTAATGATTCGTCAATTGTTTTTTTTCTTTGCAATTTGCAGTGTCCCAGGATTCAGAACAGTTCGGCCAGGATAGGGGTGGATTGGAAGAGGTGAACTAAATCCCTGAGAGGAGTCAATTCCATAGCTCATTTTGTCAGGATTTTTGCATGTTCTTAATTACTCATCGTCATTGTCAAGATTAAGGATTGCCCTATTTAAATTACTTTTGCTATGAAGCAATAGCCAGGATCAATAACTACAAATAGGAGGAGGAAAATTCTAGCGACACCCTTTGAATAAGGTGAAAGCTTTTTTCTGATAGGCTGTTTAGAGAAGGATAATTTTCTGTTGATGAGCTGGTGCTTTGACCTTCAGTAACTGACTGCCATTTCTATTTGAAGAACTGAATAAGTATCTCTCTTCACCTACAGGCTAAGCAGAAAGCATCTGCAGAGGAGATTCAAACTGCAGTAAATGCCTGGAACCTTGGAGCAAAGGACCATCCATCAGCTCGTCGTCTGACACATCCCATGTGAGTGTGAAGGCTAAGTTGCCCTGTAGTTCACATATGCCTGCAGTTTTATAGCCAGGTTTGCGTACCATACCATGACTTTATAAACTCTGGGTCATAAAACTTCGTATGTCTTCATATGGGTCTCACTGTGGTAGACCTAATACCACAGTGGTGACTGATAGTGAACACACTCACTGTGGTCATTAGACTAATGGGTAATATGACCGGGGGAATGAGTTTTGTCTAACTTTCCATTATCTCCAACAGATTGCCCAAAGAAGGAGAAAAGAACATCTTGATAACCAGTGCCTTGCCCTACGTCAATAACGTGCCTCATCTTGGGAACATCATCGGTTGTGTATTGAGTGCCGATGTTTTTGCCAGGTAATGGATTTGTTTTATTTTTTTGTTTTGTTTTTTGTTTTATAATCCTTTGCTTAGTGCTACTGTTGTTTGGTCATTTAAAAGACTGTATGGTTAATCATTGATTTGTATTACCCACGGTGCAGGTTTTGTCGCATTCGTCAGTACAACACACTGTACCTTTGTGGAACAGATGAGTATGGGACAGCGACCGAAACTAAGGTGAGCTGTGGCGACCTCTTTCAGGCACCTGTACTTTATGTCACAGCGGATTCCCCACAGGCTAGAGTCCCACTGCTTAACCTACAGAAATTTTGACCAAACGTTGAAGTCGATCTAAGGATGTTTATTACCGCAATCGTAAGGTTTTATGAGGAAAGTACGAACGCTGTTTGGTACATGCAGATGTTAGCTTTTAGCCCATAGCTTTTATCTGTTTTGTCCTACTCTTCTGGTATATGTATATGTGACATTATAGAACGAGAAAGGGAGAAGCAAGGGCAGCACAAAAGCGAGTGAATGACAGTCGCATGCAACGCCACGTTTACAGTTTAACGCAAAAAGAATAATAGTGTTAACTGTTTCTTGCCAATAATTGCACTTGTATTATTCTTTTCGTTCGCTGTACTCCTAACACACAAACTGATTTATTTGTTGTGGCAATGACGTGTCAACAGGCTTTGGAGGAAGACCTCACCCCACAGCAGATCTGTGACAAATACTTCGTGATCCACAGAGATGTGTACAAATGGTTCAATATTGAGTTCGATTACTTTGGGAGGACCACAACTGAACAACAGACAAAGTGAGTTCCCTTGAAAACTTATTACTTTGGACGTTGTTGTCCTATGTTTCTTAACACAACTCTCTTATTAATGTGATGGCCATCTGTTTGCTCCAGAATTTCTCAGGAGATCTTTTGGCGTCTTCATAAACGTGGTCACGTCACAGAGGACTCTTTGGAGCAGCTGCAGTGCCTCAATTGTCACAGGTATGCAGGGTTCACAATTAATACACATGTGGTCATAGCTAGTATGCGCATTCAACATATAGTTTTTGCACAACTACTAAAGAGCAGCCAAAAGTGACGCATTTAAGAGGGCCTCTTAACCACTGTGTCATTTTTGCATCGAAATTCTTGATTGATCCGTATTTTCAGGGCCCGGAAAAAGTCGAAAGGAGTCGGCAATCCATTTCCATCGGAATCGTTTGAGAAAAGGATTAGTTTAATTTGACCTAAAAGTGTTACCTACCTGTATTGCCATCGATTTATTATGTTCTTTCGTGTTGGGAACCAAACCAGGCTTTTACACATCTCCAAAATAATGTGAGCAAAAAAAAAAAAAAAAACACTAGATTTGCTAACAACGTCAACTTTGAGGAACTTTACCAAGTGCTGGAAACTCTTTAGGCCGATTTTTTAAACAAAGTCTAACTTAGACCTGGTTTATCGCTAAATTGAAGTTTGGACGGACGCCGTAAAACAGGGTGAGCCAAACGTTAAATTGCATTTTTGGAACATGGATCAGAGTCGGTTTATAGAGGCGACGTTTAGCCGTTGTCCGTATAAGGATGGCTATTGTTTGAATCTTGTTTAGACCAAGACTTTATTAACCGCGGTCAAAGCCCTTTAAGTCGTGAACTTTGCTTTATATTTTTACGACGTTAAGCACATCCACATGTCACATGTCAAATGTGAATTACAAGTCCTATTCTTGTTCAGGTTTCTCGCCGATCGCTTTGTAGAAGGAACATGTCCACTGTGCAATTATGAGGTAAGTGTAGTATTTAAAACTTTCTGCTGATCGTAGCGTACCAATATTTGTCACATAAAGGCAACGAAGCTTGGACTTAAACACTTGCAGTGTCATGGAATTATGGAATATTAGTGCGTGTAAAAGTTTTTATGTCAAGACTGATAACAATCATGAAGCTGATCACCAAGTGAAAAGAAGGTTCTTTTTTTTGAAAGAGGGAAATCAGAGAGTGCGATCCGTATAAACTTGATCAATTTTCGTCAGCTTATTTCAGCATATATAACTAAGTCTTACCCGCCTACCTTGCTGGACGATCGCAGCGCAGTTCAGTTAATGGTACCTTGTTTTTTTGTACCGTACTGCACAAGTTCCTGCCCTGGAATTGTCTTTGAGACTTTTGGATATTATGATTTTTACAGTGCACCGGTATCATTTGTTTTAGACCCTCTATAATTGGGGCTAGTTCAGATTTGAAATAACTGAAATTTAGATTTTATTGCTTGGACGCCTGTGATGCATCATTAGCTATTTCTGTGTGAATGGCTTGCACTTTGACTTCCATGAGAGTGAAAGCGATAAAGTCGACAATGCGATGATTCCCTCGTCTTTCCAGGGTGCACGTGGAGATCAGTGTGATTCCTGTGGGAAGCTCATCAATGCCATTGATCTAAAGGTGATTCGTCTGTGCATTATTGTTACCTCAAGTAAACGTTGATAAGATGCACTAAACTATATTTAAGCAGGTTGTTGGTAGGGTGTCAGTAGTTATTGGAATAGTAGGAACCAGGGTGTTGACGATTTTTTGTCAGGCTTGTTATTAAATTGGCAGTCAGTTTGGGAAAGTGTCAGTGGGTTGGTAGTAATGTGCGTAGGTTGTTGGTATGTTGTCAGGTGGATGTTAGCAGATCTACAGTGTTTACACTGGTGAAACGATTATGGTATTATCAGTGACCCGGTGTGACAAACTCTTTAGGGTAACAAGTTGTATAGTTACTTATTAATTTAACTCTAGTTTTTTCGTTTCTTCTGATAATTAGGATCCTCATTGCAAAGTCTGTGGTGGGAAAACTGAAGTGCGAACAAGCAAACATCTGTTCTTGAACTTAACAGAAGTAAGCTGACTCGCTTAAACCAGGAAAGAGTGTTTTGAGGAACTGGGTAATGACTCGCCAGGACCTGTATTATTAGCTGCGACACTCTTTCTAATTATCTTTGTTGTTGTTGTTGTTGTTGTTGTTGTTATTGTTGTTGTCGTTGTTGCAGCTCGAGCCAACCTTAAAAGAGTGGGTTGACAAGTCATCAAGCGAAGGTAGGGGAATTTCCTCTCATCAATATTATGGATGCAAGCAACAATATAACACAACTAGTCTGTTTATGTTTGATAATGTTAGACGACTAACTGATTAACTTGTCATTTAGTCCCTGATGAGTGATATTCTTTTAAGTTTCTTTATTCCTCCCAAGGCACATGGACCTCAAATTCGCGCCACATCACGCGGGCCTGGATGCAGGAAGGCCTCAAACCAAGGTGCATCACTCGTGACCTCAAGTGGGGCACCCCAGTCCCTCTGGAGGGGTACACGGACAAGGTTTTCTACGTTTGGTTCGATGCTCCTATTGGGTAAGTGCTTTGACAAACCTTTAGCTGCGTAATACGACAATCCTATTGGCTGGGTAATTTTACAATTCAATCGGCAGTGTGAGAACACGTCATCGCCACTTGCTTGGTGCGTGAGAAGATCGCAATCAGGTTTTGATTTTGTTCCTGATTGGCTAAGAATGTTGCCAAACTTGTTTGAACCATTCAAAAAGCGTAGCAAGCGTAAAACCAAAGAATTGATGCGATTACTTTCGACAGTCACCCTAAAACTGCTCTATATCCATCTTTTTTGTCCAGATATTTGTCGATCACGGCTAATTACACGGATGACTGGGAGAAGTGGTGGAAAAACCCTGAGCAAGTGAGTAGAAAGTAAACTCAACGAGTCCCTTGTAACTAAATTGTGCTTTCTTTTTTGCTTTACCCTGAATTTGAGTATTTGTCAGGATATGAGAAAGTGTGATGCAACACGGTCGCAGCCAAGTTAACCAAAAGTCAGTGTGCCCGTTCACACTTTATCCCCTAAAATAGGATCGATGTGAGATTGGTACGGAGATCGCCACTAGCACGTGTTCAGACTGTTGAAAAAGCGCTTAGTTTGATCTGAGATTGATCAAGGACTGTTCGAAATCGGATCGCATTTAGCCTGAAAATCAACTTTTCAGAGCCATTAGCAAACACTGGCTGTAAATTAGCTGCCATAGCTTAGTGCACCTGACCACAGAAACATATCGATTTAACTGCCCAATGTCAACGGTGGCCCAAGTAATGAATTTTAAACGTCTTTTTCACCAGGTGAGTCTCTACCAGTTCATGGCCAAAGACAACGTTCCTTTTCACACCGTTGTGTTTCCGTGCACTCTCTTGGGAGCCGATGATAACTACACACTGCTGAACAGCATCAGTGCCACCGGTACGTGGGTATGAAATAAGCCAGATACTTCGTTTTCATGCCCCGTTTCTGTCTTCATATCTCTCGATACATTTCATCCTCCTGTATGTCATACGTGTTTAGTATTTGAGTTCATGTCATCCACTCATTTCATTTCCACCCACCATCCATGTTCTATTCTATTGCATCCTATCCATCCAAAGCTCCAGTTCGATCTTACCCATTTCACCCATCCCATCCATTCAACACCACAACATATGCACTCATCCATGCATGCATTCAACCTCTGCTCGCCGAGAATTTGCAGCTTCCTGTTTGTTTGCTGTTTGGGGGATTAGTTTTAATCCATATGATATTTCAAGGCAAAGGCTGTCGGCTGTTAGTCTCGAATTATTCGATCTTTCATTAAACACATACCTCCAATATGGACTATTATTGTAGGAGTGTAGTAACTATTCCGACATATTCTTGAACAGAATATCTGAACTACGAGGATGACAAGTTTTCCAAAAGCCGCGGCGTTGGTGTTTTCGGTGACGATGCAGCGGAGACAGGCATCCCTGCCGACATCTGGAGGTTCTACCTGCTGTTCATCCGACCTGAAAATCAGGTACGTGTTTGCATTTATTGTTGATTAAGCGAGATTGTTGCTTTTGAAACACGTTGTCAGCGTCTCGCGATAGCAGCAGTACACTCAGCAATAAAACTGCCCAGTACGTCTCACTAGCCACAGGTGTGTGATCGAGCTTATAACTTAACTGTACCAATATACAGTAAGCAGTACGTGGAAGGGATAAATAAGGGATTTTTCTTTTGACGGCCGGTGAGTGTCGCTAGTGTAGAAAACTTCAGGGCTTGAATGTAAAGTGTACTTTCAGAAGATACTCTAAAATATGGTTTAGATCTGAATCCTGTTTTCTTGTTGTTGTTGTTGTTGTTGTTGTTGTTGTTGTTGTTGTTGTTGTTTGTTTGTTTGTTGTTTGCTTGGCGTTCAGGACACTGCATTCAACTGGTCCGATTTTGCGCTGAAGATCAACACCGAGCTACTCAACAATTTGGGAAACTTTATCAACAGGTAACGCCCGTTATTTCATGGTCGTATGTTTATCAGAATAAGAAAACTCTAGCATAACTATCAACTTCTTCATCTTATTGTAATTGGTATACTGTCATGCTTCTTTCTTTGTTGAAGTGGATTAATAATAGCGTATCAGTACATTTATCCCAGTCTGGTAGTATTTTGTTGAAGCATTTTAATTTTGTTTTTTCGTGGCAGGGCACTGGCTTTCCTTTCTAACAACTATGGAGGAGTCGTGCCAAAGATGGAGCTAAACAAAGATGACAAGAACTTTATTGCTCTGGTGGACAGAGAATTGAAAACGTACATTGACAACTTGGAGAAAGTCAGGTGGGTACCGCTGACCTGCAGGAAGTCTCACCGGCGTTGTGCTAAGAGAGGAGTACGTTTCATGTCTGGTACGTGCCACGTTAAGAAGGAAATTTAAAGATTTAGCTGCGGGAAGCTGCACTTGGATTTAAGAAAGTGTCATGCCGTCGATGCTCTGTTATTTTCCCCCACAGATTGCGTGATGGGCTGAGAGACGTGTTGAATATTTCCAAGTTTGGGAATCAGTACATGCAGGCCAACAAGCCCTGGGTTTTGGTGAAAGGAAGTGCGACTGAAAAGTAAGCTAAGAGCAAGTTGTAAATACTCGTGATGTTTTTTTGTCAGTAGCGGTCTGTACCTCTTCTCCGCAGAGTCTCTATCAGTGTACGGTAGCGTTAAGCGTGGGGCACGTAAAGCGCGCGGGTCCTTAATCCTTTTACTCCCAAGAGTGATCAAGTTCATTTTTTTCCTTCAGTTTCAGCAGCACATATTTATCATACAGAAAGGAGAACTTGACTTTTGATACCTTACTCAGATGATAGCTGATTAAACTATCAATTTTCACTACATCACTCATACAATTTCACGTACGTAAAGAATTGTCAAGTGCTTCCAGCCAGTGCTTCATCTCTGATTCTTGATTGAAAATTCGGTAATTGATCGAAAATTCGTATATCATTGTCGTTCCATCCCCAGGTCCCGTGCAGGCTCAGTCACAGGCGTGGCCACTAATTTGTCGTGGCTGATTTCCGTGTTGCTTCACCCGTACATGCCGCAAGTCAGTGCTGAGATCCAGCGGCAGCTCCAGGTATCTATTACAACTTCGGTAACTTATTGTCAATAATGACTCTTCTTGACTTGTCTAATATAAGTGTTTCAATTCAATTCTAAAGAGGATTAGCAAAATTATACATACAAAATGTCCAAATTGGCGCCCTGGGTCATATGCTGATGATATTGTTAAACTATCGGGAAGGCAAAAGCCAAGACTGGAAAAGACCAACCGTGAGGAGTCGAGCGTGGGCCCTGGAGAAGAGCGTAGCAGACAGACGCGCGCGCACATGCGCAGTGGGATTGCAAGAGCTTGTGACCATGTGGTATTAATATACGTTTTATTCAGGTCACGGCAGATGGGAATGTGATAACAGGCCAGTTCATTCCCTTTGTACAGCCTGGACATAAAATTGGCTCGGTAAGTACTCGCTTGAAGCTTGGCTGAGTTATGTGAAGCAATATTTATTGGGGTTTACATTTGCACCAGGAATCAGAACTCATCAAGGGAAGTTATTTGAATACTATCGAAATATATCGTGTGATTGCTTTGGTTTTACGTTGGCTACGCTGATTGGCCCAAGTCATCCGAAAACCGCGTTATAAGCTACTCAGACAGGGATACTGTTTTATCAAAATATGGTCATTGTTGACGTGTAAATAAATGAGAGAAATTGAGTCTCAAATTTATCTTTAGCCAAGTCCGCTGTTCCAGAAGATCGATGCAACATTTGCAGAGGAATTACGCGCAAAGTATTCTGGGAAACAGAAGGCGCCCACAGGCAAAACTGGCAACAGTGATGCGGAGAACCTGCGAAGCAAGGTCACTCAGCAGGTACAGATGCCATTTGTTGTCTCTAATAACCTTTGTTGCTGTTTTCATTTATTTATTTATTTTATTTATTATTTATTATTGTTTTGTTTAGTTAGTTGTTTTTGTGTTGGCTTTCATTTTGGCCGGGTATGGTTAGGGCTAAGGTTGGACTAATTGTGTTAAGTAATTAATTAGTCTTTGCAGGCTGGTTGTCTTGTACTGACTTTATGAATCTTTTGCTTTTGTTAACAGGAAGATAAAGTTCGTCAGCTGAAGGAGAAGCAGGAAGACAAAAAGAAGATCGACATTGAGTTGAAGAATCTTCTGTCTCTAAAGGAGAAGCTTGCCTTGGCGGAGAGCAAAGGCCCTAAATAGTTCGTTACGGGTCTTACAAGAAAGCGAGGATATCAAGACAGAATATAAATGAAGCTGTATTAGTTTAATTGCTTGTGTTGTTTACTTGAGCCCCTAACGAAGTGATCAGCGAAGGATGCCGAAGGCATAACTTTAGATGTCAGTTGTTCAAAGCTCGATTAAGCTAACGCATGATCGACCAAATTCTTTTCCTCTTGCTTTTGGCCTACAAACTGCAGAGTTTTTATCAAAGATTGGCTAGAAAGTTTGTTCTGGCATAAAACATCAGAAGAAGTCATTTTATGAGCAAACGTTTGTCGTTTCCAGGCTTAAAAATGGCAAAGTTTCGACCTAATTTAAGATTAACTTTATCGCGTTTTGAACAACCAGGCCCATTACTGGTACCAACCTTAAACTGCAGAACTATTATAGACATCCCAACCTTTACAAGAAGGATCGCATTAAAAGAGTGTCCAACCTAAAACCTGTTTCCGAGAAGATGCTATTATGTAATGAATTAAACAGGAATTAATTGATCTTGTTGTGTGGTCCAACAATGTTACGATCAAAGCAAACTTTGATATTCAAATACAAGCGAAACTGTCAAATGCTAATACTGCACGATATATCTCTGATGGGAGAGGGAACTAGCTGTTTAAAACTTGTCCATTGCGCTTGCCTTTTTATTTTTTCGCGCAATAACTGATCCACTGGACATTATTAAGTGATTTAAACTAGGCTGGACGTTGTTCTGTCGCTCAGTGCTGGCTTTTGTTTGAGTCGTTCATGGTCGACTGACTGAATCGCTGTGGGAGACCATTGGTTTGCTGCGCTCTCTGTGTTCAAGGCTGGAACGCACACCACTCTCTCGTTTCCCTCTGGGTCTCTCCTCACTGTGATGATCTATCATGGAACGTGTTGCAGAAATTCATATTATATGACAATAGATATTTTGTACTCTGTATATATTGACTGAAAGAGAGCGCTAACAGCGCACGGGTAATCCCAAGAAAGTTATTTTTACAGTCATCAGTGGGCTCGGTTGTTCAAAGCTCCAATCCTGGATAAAAGTCTTTGGGACACCCTGATCATGGTGCTATTTCGTCGATATAACACCCACTTTGGCTGGCCTAGTCAAGGCACCGCCCTCCCCTTCCCCCGATCAGTGTTGGTTCAGGGCAGAAAGATGAGCAAATCAACATTGAAGTGGGGGAGGGGGTGGCAAGAAAAACTCAAAGTTAGAGGACTTTGTCCTAGTATGCCAACATTTTTGACCAGGATTGTGGCTTAAATAGGCTAATGCAGCTTTAACCAAATACTTTCGCTTGTTTTGATCAAAGACCAGGTTATAAAGCTTGCTCTATTTCAACATATATCGATGAAGTTGTGCTGTCTTTTTGTCTTGGACAAAACGTGTTGATCTGATGATTAGCCCTTATCGTGCTTTGAACAACCGGACAATATATTTGTGCAGTAATTCATGAGTTACACCACTCGTTTACAAGTAACAGTTTAGACGGGAGAGCAGAGTGGAAACCAACGTAATCAAATCTGACTGGAAAAATGTTGACACCGCGTCCCAGAACCGCCTTCGCATCCTATATCTTGGCACACAAAATTTGCGTGTGATTGACACGCTAGAACAACTAGCGTCTTTCTATCAGCTCACCTTTGGAATGAAAACCAGACAAAGTGTAACAGTCGTGCAAAAAAGAACCAACAAAGAGATGACGACAAACTGCATGTCGGGGTCAAACTCAATGGCGGTGATGATCGTGATTCCCATAGCGCAAGAGAGCACGACGCTGTATACCGAGATGCCGATGTACCTGGAGTCGTTGAGTGCGGGAATATTCACATTTCTCGTTTCCCAAGCAAGAAACGCTCCAAATGCCAGCATTAGGCCTTTGTACGCGTACAAGATTACGCTCCATATGGTGTCGTTGTGCGAGCTACACGTTCGGTAAAACGGTTGATACCTGACGTCCTCTGATTCAATGTATTCCTGGAGAACGAGTACATCAGAGTGAGTTTCTAATGACTACATCTATAACGGTGTGGATATAACCATCTATATAAAACTGCCAAATATTCTAGAAAAAGTGGAAAACCTAAAGACGGTTGCCAATCATCTTTAGTCCTGTCAGAGCCAATACAGTCAGAGTTGAGACTCACGTGCATGAGTGCTAAAGACCTTGACCAACGTGGTAAAGGTTTTCGTAGGGTTCAATGTTTCTAGTTCATGTATCTCGCACGCGCGGGCATGCGCATTGGTTCTTTTGAAGTGTTGCCTCACGTGAAAGCATACAATCCAGCAATGGTAAGCAAAGGTAAGCGATCTTCAAGCGCAAGTGTGACCACGGTCTAAAACTACTACGGTATTTGCTTGTGTGCGCTTGGATGTACGTGTGGTTGCGTCGTGCACTGTGTGTATGCATTGAGCGGTTGGGCGCGCCGGTCATGTGACAACAGAAATATCATCTCACAGAAACCCGAATCTTTTCTTTCTTTCTTTCTTTCTTTTTTTTTTTTTTTTTTTTTTTTTTTTTCGACAGTTTTACCCCAAGCTAACTAAACCGTGGAGAGTTCTGGGAAGAGTCACTTACATCCTTTCCAGTGAAGTTCGTCTTCATACTCATGGGATCCACTAGTCCCCAGACCACCAGGATGACCATATCGATGACGACAAATGGAACGAGCATGAAAAACAGCTGCATGTCACTGATGACCTGCCGAGGTACGTGTAGAAAAAACAGAAAATTCAAATTTGGAGCTACTGGTCTCCTTATGTAGCCAATTAGCGCCATAAAAGCATACTCAAGAACAAAATCACCCATATACCTCCGCGCTCCTCGTACATTCTGTGTCGGCCATTTTGGATTAGAACTTCTTTCGGTTTTTACGATTGAATCCGTTGTAATACGAACACTAATTGCAGTTGGACAATATTGGGTTATCTTTCGAGTAGATTTAACTTCCTTATTCTCCCTAAAAAGGGGAAAACGAGGCTTTGCCGAAATCGTGTTGTTCCGTTGTTCGAGCTCTCAGACCAGTCAAACTGATTTATCCAGTTTTCCCAGACTATTCAGAGGAGAGCTAGTAATCAGAATACGATTGGGCTACACAAAGGTGTAGCCACGGGAGATACGCTCTAAATATATTGTTTCCGAGTATATCCTAAACAATTCTTGTTTGATGCCTAACCGTTCTCTTCTGTTTGTTCAAGAAAATCCGGTACACTCTCCACGTCTTGAAGAACAATGCGCCGTACCCCAGAGTAAAGCCGAAACATGCCAACCAAAGAGACACCTAAAAGAAAAACCAGACAAAGCAGTATTTTCTCAAGGTTCAAGGCATATTAGCATTGATTACAGTTGTGATGTTTGTGAACAAAACATCATAGAATTATATTTATATCAGGGGAGGATCCGTTCGGCCTTTCAACCCCTTATTTTTTACTATACCATTCATAGGTTGAAATTGTGATCCCTTTTACCTCTGGTAAAATTTTGCCCCCCGCACGCGACAACTCTGTTTGCGACCTCAACTGAAGCATGATTGGCTTTAGATGTCTTGTAAATTAAATATTAATGCGATTTTCCTCAGTCTAGCCACCGACTTTTTAAATACCGAAAAGCATCATTATTTTATACCATTTTTTTCATGAAGCGTAAAACAGGACCCCGCTATGACTGATATATTCTCATAAATGTTTCGGGTGCAATCAGTAGGTTGAGTTGCATATAGTTACCCTGCACCGCAGCAATGCCTCTACTGATGGTCCGACAAAATTCCCATCAATCGAGTTGAGCATTCCAGCAGAGTATGACAGGATGCAACCAGTCACAATCACATTGTTCATCCGGGGACTTGACATTCTGACGAACCTGGAGAAACAAAGATATTTATGTCTCATAATGGTGGAGATAAAGTCTTTTGAGCATCAGAAGAGCCACCGTCGGGCGCTAAACATAGACACTGCGTTACCTCCTGGCATGAAGACATTTACAAGTCAAAAGTCATTTCATCGCCAGAAATTCCGGACATTTTGCGTCCACGATTGCTTCCGGTCTTTCCCAGCGGCGTGCGGTATGAGCATGCGCCATTCACACATTCAACATTGTTACGTACTTTGCCTCAGTGGGGTGGGGGAGGGATGGGTTTCTCCGGTTCAAAAAGAGACTGCTACGTTTAGGAGACGTGCCGCTGAACGACCTAGTTGAAATTAGCTTTCGTTTGGTACAATTTTCATGCAATTTGGAGCTTCCCAGCCCAAAATATCAACATCCGAAGTCAGCGTATTTCACGGGAGGTATTCGCCATGGCTGGCTGTGAACTGCAAATTCAAACACAAAAAGTACACATCGAATTTGCTCCAGGGGACTGACTGAGGCTTCACAGGAGATGTTCAATCCTTCGACAATCAGGTACGGGGTAGACATTTTGCGTTTTACCCAAGGTTCTTGTATTAAATGCAGCTTAAAAAGTGACAGTAGCCGGTTTTGAGCGTATTCTGCTATCAATCCCTTCTTACGTCGGCCGAAATTTTAAATTCAAAATAGTACACATCGAATTTTACCGGAGATTAATATTTTTTGTACTGTTGTGTTTAGGAAGCTTTCCTCTTCCGAATGCTGCCCAGACATTTTTACGAACGTGCTTCAGTTAAGCGAAAAGCACAATTTATTATCAAATCCCATACATTTCTTTGTTATTTCTTGAGCGGCTGTCAGCGTGAAACCTGATGCCTCTTCCGAGATGGCGCAACCGGATGTCTGAAATTTCTGGCGATGTACAGTAAGTTAAAAATGGGGAAAAAGCAAGCCATAAAAAGTCAGGTTTTACGATGCCTGTTTAGAACTTTCCTGAACCTAAGTAACCTCTAACCCCTGCTGGATGTGACTTTTAAATAACAACAACAACAACAACAACAACAACAACAACAACAACAACAACAAAGCACTGAACACAAAACGTGAGTATTCAGATGAGAGCTTTTGGTAAGTACATTCTAATGGCATGTCAATTTGTAATTGCTATAATTTGACATTTTGAAAAAAGGTTATAAACTGAGGGTCAAAGGGTAACCACTCCAACTTGTAAAATTTGGATAATTTAATTTCTATACAGCATTTGGAATATTTGTCTCGAGAGTCGTGCAGCGTTATTTCACGACTTCCTGTCAGTTCATTAAGCTATTGAGCCCACACACCTGTGGTTGGCATAAATAATGTTGAACACCAGAAATGCCGTGGCCATCAGTATACCAGCAATTTGCAAAGCGCAAAAGAAGCTGAATGAACCGATTGAGATCGCCTGCAACTTGTCTTTGACGGTCACACGATCGAGCGGAGCCTGGCCACCTGTTGAAGTTGCCAAAGTTTTGGTTATCTACTCGTGTACACCTAGTTAATCTTCAGCTAGTTCACACTGAACACGACTGTCTGGCAGGGAAACATAACGACAGCGCGTCTTAGCAGTAATTTCAGCACAACATTGTATTACATTACCTGAGTTGTATCGCTGTTTTTTATATTAAGCACCTGGACCCGGCTGTTCAAGGAGTGTATAGCGCTATTTGCTGGATAAATCGCTATCCAGTGGATATAGTATTAACCATTGAGCTTAATTCAGTCAAATGGATAAGGATTTTTCCTGTGGATAGCGCTATCCACTCTTTGAACAACCGGGACCTGATCTTTACTGCATTACTACTTAAAAACTATATCACTTTTTATGGATTTTTTGATTCACTTTTTTGGCTTGGTTGCGCTAGCTAACGCGCGTATAACTTCGCGTAGCTGAGTCCCTTTATTCCGAGGTTTTCAAAGCCACTCACCGGTTTGTACATGCTTATACTGGCACAAATACATGTCTTACATTGGTGAAACCCACCTCCCCATATAAATCTTGAAGAATTGAGATGGGGCGTTTGATCTGAGTAATTTCCCACAAGCACTAACTCTGTACCTAGTGAAGAAATAACACAATAACACACCACCCTGTCAGTATCAGATAAAATTAGTCGTGCACGGGGGGGGGGGGGGGGGGGCTACATTATGTTATATATAAAATATCGATAAAAACTTAGATGTTTCCAAATTCTAAACGGTAGTGATATTTTTATATGTTTACAAACACTCGTTGACAAAATTTTTACCCCGTCTGGCCAGATATCTTTACTTGACTTCACTGACTCATTCTTTACCTTGCAATTGTCGTATTTCCACCTCAACTTCGCGTTCGCCATTTTTGTCAAAGTACACTTGTCCCTGAGAATTTAGAAATACATAATTTTATGTTGGATTTTACGAATGTACCTGTAGCCTTTCCGCATCACAAGTTTTATGTTAATGTAACTTAAAGACATATTTTACGTACTGTAAGACCCTTGAATGAAACATTGAACATGGCCTGCATAAAAATCTGCGCCATTTCTTGGTCCTCGTAAGTGAATTCGTGCAAACTCTTGTTTCTTTCAGCTAAAAGTTTCATGGAAGAGTTGAGAGCCAGGCTGATAGCCAACATGGCGTCGTAAGCGAACCCTGAGTAACTTCCATACTGCCCAATGTTGTCCTCCGATGTTTTAAAGGTTTCCTGCAAAATATTAGTGCTTTTTGTTTTTCAAAATCAAGATATAACTGGGTCTAAATCCTTTCACTCCCAAGCTGTTGATCACTGTTGGAAGTGAAAGGTTCAAGGTTTGAAGAAACTACCCAAAATAACAGTCAACGTCGTTAAGATGCCCCGCATCACAAACGTGAAGAAACTGGGGCGAGTGAAACAAAAGGTCTGTCGCGAGACATAAAAAGGGATAGATTCATAAGTGCAGACAAGAACCAGCACGATTTTACTTGTTGGTCCATGCGTGAGCTTGTGCATAAGAAAGCAGTCTTCGCAAAATAGTAGAGGTCATGGTTTTTTCAATTTCAAACCTTACTTGAAGTATTTGACCGATGACAAATAAGAAGAGGAAGAAGAAAAAAATTATAGCATTAGAATTTAATGCAAGTAATTCGACCCCGCCAGGACTCGAACCTGGAATCTTCTGATCCGAAGTCAGACGCCTTATCCATTAGGCCACGAGGCCACCACGAGAGTGCCAGTCCCATTTATGACCGGAGATTCAGAAATGTTGATAGTTAATCTTCAGCAATCCAGAGTAAGCTAACTCGTTTGCTTGAGAAACATACATTTTTTAATACTTCGAGGCAATAAAAAAGAAACAATCCTAACTGATGTCAACCAATTAACTGTCATCGTACAACGTCTGCAACAATACATTGTATGTGTACCTTATTGATAAGGACTCCATCAAGTGTTTCGTGGCCGAAAGACATGAAGTCTATAGCGATGTAGTTACCGAAGGCTGTTTGTATATCGGCCGGCTGACATCCAAGACTAGACTCATGGTCCGCGTATAGTAGCCACCATTTTGGCTGATACCACCCGACTAGGAACCAAACGTATTTGCGACCGAACATGCCCTGTTTATAGGCCTGTCATGGGGCAGAGAGAAATGAGTTGACATTGAACATAGTGTACATTAATTATGATAATCTTGTCTGTTCTAAATTAAAACCTTTAACTAAAACTAAAAGCTAGTAATCAATAGAGGCAAAATTCTATTCCTTTTAATAGATAAAGTTCACTGGAAAACTCACTGCACAAAAGATCTCCACGGCCTTGATTTCCGAAACGAACGCAATAATTATTCGGGCATCTTTTTCCTGAAATGCAAGTGTGTTATATTCAGGGTTAAAGACATGTAGCAACACTGGGACTAACTTACGGCTGTATGATTATGGCCTGAATTGAGCGTTCTCTATTGGTGTAAGTTGGACCAGTGAAATATACCAGAAAGATAGGTTTGAAAAGGAAAGGACCTAAACAAAATTCAATCAAGAGTGCCCTTTCAAGTAAGTTTATGTCGTTAATATTCACGTAGCTTCTTACCTTAAGGTTGTCTATTGCTTCTTTTTGGTCTTCCTTGTCTTCCACCAAGTGTTCTTTGGCCACGATGGAAATGTTGCTGGCTTCGAAGATGTTGACCAAACTATTAAACGTCTGAGGATGTCACAAAATACCAACGTACACAAAAGCCGTTCACCCGGTCGGTTAACGATTTTGCTAAAACTTGGTTAAAGTATGCATTAAGTCAATATATAGGCTGATTCCAGAAATTTAACAAAAATATACCTGCAAAATTTTTCACTTGGTGCGGCTTTGTTCAAAAAGTGCTTTCCACTTGAGCTATAATATCACCTTAAAAAGCGTACATTTTTGGTAGATGATTTGCTCTTATTTCCCGCAGCCGGCTGTCTAAAATATCAAAAAATATTGTACACAGACAGCTTATAGCATGTATGGCATATTTGGGAGGGGGGGGGGGGGGGGGGGAGGGGATGCCTTAAAAGCAGTTCTGAGAAGAATGGTGTGAAGAAGTTGAAAGGTGATTTGTCTCTGCAAAGTTAGCTTACCGCTTGATAGTATTCTTCTCGCTCTGTTAACATGGCGAGTCTACTCCAACCAAAATATCGCAGCACCCATAGTCTTGCCTGGTTCTGGTGGTCCTCGGGAGAAATGGTGCGAAAGAAGAGCGGGTAGGCTGCTCTGTTAGACAAATGAGGTGTCGTGGCGCCGTAACTCACCTTAGCAAAGCAAACATTTGAGCAAATAAACTTCATTCGGTAAGTTGGTGAAATGCCTACATCTTTTACACCGGCAGTGATATAAAAAAGCAATAGCCCGATTCTAAAAAAAAACTCTCAAACGCTTTCTTTCGCTAACCGACTTCATTGGTACAATTCACCGTATAAATAGCTGACCTTTGTCAAATTAAAAACTAGCACTTCATTCAACTGACTCCAAGGCTTTTCAGAATTATGGCGAGTCAATTAAATTAAAACTTAATCCATAAGATAAGAGTCGTCATTCAAGTGGACTTCAATTGCTACAAATGGGGCTTGAAGTCGAAACTGACTAACAAAAGTTTATTTTGCCAACTTCATAATTCTTTCATTCTATAAACCACGCACTTCCACACTCATGCGCAGAACACGAAGCTGGGGAGCGGATAAGCGCGATCGAGCGACGATCAAACTGAAACGTGGCGGCAGAGTGAAGAATCGCTATACATTCATCACAATGCTGAATTTGTATGCAGAAACAAAACCAGATTGAGTAGAAAAGATTTACTTGACGGTCACTCGTTTAAACGGGAAGCAAAAAGTACTACGTGCATAGTACACTGCGCATGAGTGCCTGAAAATGTCTCGAAAGCTCACTCAGTGATTTTGGCTGCACAAACCTGGACAAGATTGGCCAGTTGGGAGCATTCAGCAATAGGCCTCGTGGATTCACTGCACATACCACCGAGCAGCATAATCTTGGTAGGAGTCTCGCGAATTTGTTTGAAGAGCGCCCGCACTCCGTAACCCAACCGACACTGGACAAAGGCAATATTAGAGACTAGATGAAAGTTACTCCCATTACCAAATAAAGCCGCAAGTCAAAGCAAAGCCAAGACTTTTTAAATAATTTTATTCATTCCTTATTGCAAGATGATGCAGCTAGCATTAATAGTATAAGATAAACCAGTCGCTTGCGTACATAAAAGTACAGACTTATGATGTGCAACTTAAAAAAGGACGAAAAGTCTTTGTCGACTTGAGCGTGCAAAAGCCATTGCTTGAACTCACTTCTAGCCTCGTAACCGACAATCGCTTGACAAAATTGGAATCGTGGATTGCATCAAATTTGGATGGACTGCTGTTAAGTTCGCCGCATGTCTGTCTTCTTTTGCGGGATTTTGAATTTTCAGAAAAGTGAGTAGCAAACGGAGAAACGAAGAAGAAGAGACTAAAACGTCATAAGATGTAGCACCACTTTGTCCTAATTACCCTCCTCTTCAGGGTTTTAACTTTCAAAATTCTGATGGACGTGGTGTACAAATAATCGTTTTGTTTACTAACATTGCCGCGTTTCTGGCTTGGTAACATCAAGGGTTTTATGTTAATTTCGTTTTTTGTTAATTATAATCAGTTTGGCAATAGGAGACGGGACAGCCCAAACGAGTCTAAATGGTACACAAAGCCAATAATTTTTTATGGAATTATTGTATTTCAACCTTTAAGGGCAGGTGCTTTGACCCGAATAACAACAAAAGCGATTGATTTTGTGAATTCAATCGAAAAAAGAGCGGAGACAGAGATCGCCGTGAGTGAGCGAGAAATAGTTAAATGAATTAGAAACATTGAACCCTACCCAAAACCTTGTACATCTACTAACAACACTCAATACACGCGTTTCTCTACAGACTAAATTGACTCTTACGCACCAATGATGAATAGCAGCCTTTTGTTTCTCTCCTTCCCTTTCAAAACTAAGCTCTAAACAGTTACGCCTACAATGCGAGATTTTAAATCAAGCGGGCATAACAAATGATACAACTGTACCTTCGTGTCCTGCCACTGTACATCGATTTTGTATCCCCTTAGAAGGTTCGGATGTCTGTTAATGTCCCGTATTGCGCGTTTGACAATCTCCACGATCCCGCTTGCGTTTTGAAAGGTCGTTTTCTCACCCGAGGCGTAAAACCCACCGACAGTTAAGATTCTGTTTTTAGATTGTCCATTTTCTACCACGAAAGAACCAATGAAGAGAAGCTGGGATATCGCCGCTAAAACTGTGAATTTCATATCGAGTGGCAAGATTGGCTTCTTTTCGTTGGAGCCATACTATAGCTCTTGCCAGAACATAATACGCTAAATACAAAAACCTGACCCTTATCGAGTACTACTTTAAGTGTTTTTAATTACACGTCGGCTTCGTGTTACACAACCCATTGCAGAAGGAAAACAGGTGCAAAATCCTTTCCAGTAATTAACTCCGTCGATTATAATTCTGGCCAATGCACGAGAGTTGCAAGAGCGAAAAGTTGAATGTTATTTTGTACTGACTCAGCTGATTACCAATCCCTGGGGTTCTCTAAGAAAAACTGTACAGATTGAGAGCTCATTTTAAATGCACTGTAAGTTGCCTTATCCGGTTCATTCTTTGCTTTCACTTTTGGGGATAATTTACTGTTTACTTTAGACTTGTCAATTCTAACCTGGTGAAATTAAGTCAACTAGCACAAATTCACGGATCCCCGATAAATTCAGAGTTAAATTTTGCTGTGTATACTATACAGGGGTAAACGACGATGTTTTTAAAATAAAACAATTTTACTTTAGAAAGCGCGCAAATTGTGTATCTGTAGTTTTAACTAAAATGTGAAAAAAATAGTGAAAGTCACTTTAAAATGCACATGTTAAGTTATAAAGGTCTAAAGAGGGAAATAGCTTATAGAACTGATAATCTTAAACGCCTAAAGTAACATCATTCTTCTCCACAATTAGAAAAGTAAGTAACTTTTTTTTCAAATAATTCTCATACTGTACTTGGGACTTCATGCAGTTATCAGAGTGCGTACTGAACAGAACTTGGTGAACTTCGACGTAGTAGTTCTTGTCTTTTGTTCGTTTTCCGGCTTTTTAAAAAAAAGAGCCGCACATACTCGGAAAGTATGGCGATGGTCAGATCGATAAATCATAGTGTGGGCGTCTTGGAAAAGCAAATATAAATATAAGCTCGCGTGGTGCACGAGCGCGCTTCGCAAGCCCTTAAAAGAAGATCACAGAAGTTTCGCCTCTCTTAGGGAGGTTAGGTTCAGGTTTAGTGTCAGAATTAGATTATGATTAGGGTTATGACTAGGGTTAGGTTATGGTCATGATTAGGCTATCTAACCTCCTTAAGCAAGGCGAAACTTCTGTTATCTCCTATTGAGGGGTTGCGAAGGGGTGCGCACATAACCTTTGGTGCATGAGCGCGCTGCTTTTCACTCAAAACTTGGAACAAGTTATACCAGAGTTATAGCCACAACATGTTTTTTTAAAGTTAAATCCTGTTTCGCGGATTTTCTCTTTTGAAGGATGTCAGTTATTGTAATATGATTAAATCTATTGTATTGCCCGAAACTCCTGAGTACACAAGTAACTAATACCAAATGAGGACTAATTTACGAAAAGTAAACGAGCCTGATAATGAACTAAAAAAAGTGTAATGGTGTCAACTGATTAAAGTCAAAATCATTTCAGACGTGTTTGGAGCACATGTGCACTTGACGTAACTTTAAATGGTTCCTATTTTTCACTGATATGGAAACTAAATATTAGAGACGAGTCTTTTATTTGACGTCCAAAAAGAAAAATTATTGAGAAATTTGACTGATTCATAATGATGCAAGAGACACTATAAGATTATTTGTAAAAAAAAAAAAAAAAAAAAAAAAAAAAAAGAAAAAAGAAAAAAGAAAAAAAGAAAAGTCATGCCCCAGGATCTGAAATTACTTTAACTGCATTCGGTCAACAGCACAAAGATCTGAGGGCAATGAAACTTTTTACTAGAACAGGGCTGATAAATTTAGCCATGCGTATCGTAAAATAATACTAATATTACGGTATGCCTAAATAGTAGGGTCAATGTCAAACTGCAATAGATATAGATCTACCGACAGAGAACAGATAATCTGACCAAGGCATATTTTTAGTTTAAAAACAGGAATCACCCGGAGAGATTCGCATTTCCCGGGAACAATTTTTTTTTTGTCTACGTTGCGGTTTGTGTAGTTCAATCCGAACTCACAGCCTTCCTTCCGTTGGACACGGCACCGTGTTTTTTTTCCCACTGGAATTATTTTAGTTTTACGTGGGGGTGGGCTGGGGTGGGATTCAAATAATTTGTTTTCATTCTCTTCTCGATCATCATCAGACTAGTACCCAGACCTCCTGTAGCAACCGAGATATTTCCTGCTGTTATAGCCATGCACAAAAAAACTTTTTTTAAAACCAATTTTTTTTAGTAGGTGAACCTTCAGATATTAGAGCTTGCGGGTTTCTGAATTTGGAATTATAACAAGGCTAACATGAAGCGCGCACAGTCGTTGCGGCTCTGTCCGTCGCTAACAACGCTACGAGGCTTGTGATTGGCCGCGCTGTTGCTACGTTGACAAGATTGTGGAACAATCCTCTTCGAACTGTTTGCTTTTTCGTTGCCAGCGGAGAATAAGTCACACATCTTCTTGAAAGGGACACACCTTTTGACGACAAGATAAAACGACGCTTCATCTGTAGAAGAACCGCACGATCGAGTTACAGCGAAGGTCGTTACAAGTTGCTGGTGGTGATAAATGCGGTCGCCGTTATTAATGTGTGTTGACTCTGTCGTGCTTGAGGATTTACTTAAACCGGAAGGCAGTCCCCTGCATTGCTCAAGACTTTTCTTGAAGTAGCTGCGACAAGGATAATTGGACAAGTCGTAATTTCTCCTATTAACGACGTCAGCTTCTTTGTGGATCGACGAATCGCTCCTGCTGAATCGTCCTACAGGCACCTGGGCTTGTTGTCGTTTCTTCACTGTAAACATATTGGATTTTAGGTCCGTAATCTGCGTTTGTTCGACCAGAGGCCCTCTTACTAGGCGTGGAGGCGGACTATAACTCGACAGACTGGCAACGCATCGTTGTGACTCTTAGCAGCGCGACATTTCGTGTTCTCATCCTGTCAGGTCGATCGACACAGGCGACTTGGTGAAAATCAAATCTACATTTAACTGCGATATCTAGATTAATCGCGGACTTTAAACTATTGGACTTTGAATTGACAGCATGTGAACGCGGCAGTCTTGATTTCATCGAATCTTGTCCGAACAAGACTTACAGGTTAAGTTTACGCGCCGAAATTTGAGGATCAGTGATATGATGACTTGTTTTCCAGTCATGCCTTTGTTATAATTTAATTTCATATACCTGGAGAAACTCTAAGGTCGCTTCGATCGTTTGTATTTTAAATCCCTTTTGCCTTGGCGACTTCAGGCTGTGGTATGCATTCGGATAACACCAAGGGTCGATCAGACTTTGACAGAACAATAGTCAACCGATTTGACAGAATGCAGGTCTCCAGTGTCAAGCCCCCAACCGGGCTATCAAGACCAAGATCCAGGCCTTTGCTGCTAAAATCGACGCAAGCCAAAACTATTCCTTTATCAACCAAGCTGGTTCCTCGGCCTCCAGTTTCGAAAAGGACTTTATCTGGATCATCGGGACCACATTTTTCTAGCATCAAGAAGCCAACCCCACCAAGTACTCCAAAAACTAAAACTGTGCTGGTTAGGAAGTTTTATGATGTGAGGAAAGAGGACTTGGTCGATGAAGACCGAATAAGTGGAGATGGTGAAGCTTCTGTTGAATGCAGTGAAACTGGTTGGGAGAAGGAGCGTCTACCAGGAGATGGGTGTTTCTCAGATATTGCAGAAGAGGATGAGGATGAGGAAGGAGGCTCAGATGGGGATAACTTTGTTGCTGAGGAAGACGAGGGAATTGAAGACCTGGGTGATGATTATTATGAATGTGATGAACTGGATGAAGCAGGTACAGTAGTTTTTGACAAAAACTGTATAATGTCCCAACATTATAGTTGGGGATACCTTACCAGAGGTTCTATTTTGTCTCACACATGTCATTAAACAAAGAAGGTGTGGATGCTTACACCCACCTCAATAACATGCTAGGGATGAAAGAGAACCTCTGGTACTCAGAATGGAGTGGAGTGGGTGAGGGTGGGGTGGGAGAGGTTGGGACGGGAGAGGGTGGGACAGGAGAGGGTGGGATGGGAGAGGGTGGGATGGGAGAGGGTGGGATGGGAGAGGGTGGGATGGGAGAGGGTGGGATGGGAGAGGGTGGGATGGGAGAGGGTGGGATGGGAGAGGGTGGGATGGGAGAGGGTGGGATGGGAGAGGGTGGGATGGGAGAGGGTGGGATGGGAGAGTTGATGGGGGTACTGAGGGTGAAGTAGTGCAATTTTCTAGGGTTTTGTTCAATCATTCAGGCATTTTGACTTTTAAGGTGATTCCCTAGTTTTGCATTGCGCATCTTTAGTGCGCACAACACTTTTGAGATGGTGGACATTAAGAACCAGCGAAATTTCAAGATCGAAAGTTCTTTATACTCGTTTCGCAAATAAGTTTTATTTTTTGTCGTTCCTTGTGGAAGCAGCCACCTTGAAAGTTGAAACTCGTCCCAGTCCCCTCTCGGAAAGACGTATTTTGAAATGAATTCGCCCTTTCCTGGATAATTGCACAAAAATGAGCATGGTGACCCCCCTTTTTTATTTCATGTATTTTAAGAAAATACGACTCCCCATGATATATCCAAATTTAAACAAAAATTCTTTACTCAATTTTGAAATACTATCATTGAATTACTATTACAATATATTTTTAGGCGTTTCAGTGCAAGCGTGTAGATGATCAAATTGCCTATTATTTCATGGTGACCCCCTATTTTTATTTTATTTTTTTAATGTACTAGAAGTAATTAATAATTGTGCAAAGTTTTAAGAAAATTCAATTACTATTTCTTTTTCGATGGAATCACCTTAACCTAGATTGTTTTTATTATAATTACTGTGTACAGTGAACTCTCTCAAAGGCGAACACCCTCAGGACTAAATTTAGTGTCCGCCTTAGAGAGGTGTCTGTCTTAGAGAGAGTTCAGTTACAGAGAAACATGTCAAAATCAGAAAGAACCAAATCTGCATGCTGTTCACCTTAGAGAGGTGTCCGCCTTGAAGGTGTTCACTTAGAGAGAGTTGACTGTGTACTGGTAATACTGTATTATTTTTACAATTTGTTAAAAAATATTAGTATAGTTACTTATTTTTAAACTGTGGTAGAAGGAGGGGGGGGGGGGGGGGGGGGGGAGGCAGAGGGGACAGTGCATCTAAAGTTCTTACTTCCCATAGTTTTTACCCTATCACTACCAGTTCCTGCCTCTGCCTCCACCTTTTCTTTTCCTGCCTCATGTAGACTTGACCCATCCCTTCTGCTCCCCAGTGTTCTTGTAAATTTAACATTTCCAAAATAAGTTTTGCTCCTGTGGCTGCCACTTGAGTTTAACAGTCAACTGATTGAATGATTTCAAATTTGATTGAAGTTTTTGAACACTCAGCCACATCAGTCCCATGTCCAACATCCATTGATTTATCGGAGTTATCTGTTGATAGGGTTTTCAGATGATGGTGATGACACTGCATCACAGTACACTCAGAGTTCAGCAGCAAGTTCAAGAGCATCAACAGCCAAGAGTAGATATAGGGCAAGCAGTGCAAGAACAAGAGCTCACAGCTCAGCAAACACTTCCAGTAGTGGCAGGAAAAGCTTGTCAGGAATGTCAAAGCCTTTGTCTGAAGCTTCCTCAATCAGGAAGAATAATAACTGGGTGTGCACTGATGAAGATCAGGGAGCTATAAAGCCTCCACTAGCACCAAGCTTATTCACGCACAGGCCTCCAACAATATATTTCACTGTGGAAGGGGAGAAAGGTATGTGTCATAGTTTAATTATAGGTTTAATTCATAACTTTTCAAAATTTGGCTTCAGCTCTGGATTTTTTTAGCTTATTATTCTACCCCAACCCCCTTGAAATTAAGAGTTTACATGTAATATGGCAATTCTTTTTTTTTTTAGTTGCCCCTCTTCCTTCAGAAGTCAGGAAACTTCTCAAATGGAAAATGAGCTCCATCACACCAAACATTATCAAGCAGTGCATTGCCAGATCTGGATTCAAACCAACAAAGAGTAAGAATTTTTGACTTGCAGTCTAGTCCAGTTTGTTCAAGGTGTAGTTATTAGGACATTTAGGATTTACAAGTTTGTTAACTTTGTGTTTATAGTGTAAACTGTATACTACGTATAACTAATATTTTAAAAACTAATATTTTAAAAATAAAAAAATATTATGCTACAAAAACTTTTCTTGTACCAATACTTAATACTGATCAGATGAAGGAAACTTTCATCAAAAAATTGTCCAGTCAGTTATGCACACTGTTCAGGTGTAGCAATGTTTTAATAATAATAATAATAATTATTTTTGCTTTGTTATTGATAGGATCAAATGACTGGTTAGGATACTGGGGCAAGCACATGAAGGCAAACTGTTTCAAAAGTGTTAGGGACTATCAAAAGGTAAGCTGATTTTTCATCTAGTTTCTGATACAGTTTGCATCAGGAATGAGAGCAAAAAGAGCTTTTTCTTATATGTTTACAACACTTCAGCCAGTTGACATATATGTTACCAGCTGGTTACTTCTGTCTGTCTGTCTGCTGTCTCATTGCATTATTCTGCTGTCAGGTGAACCACTTTCCAGGAACTTTCCAGATTGGGCGGAAGGATAGACTTTGGAGGAATCTGTCTCGGATGATGGTTCATCATGGCAGAAAGGTTAATCAGATTTCACTTAATTTTTAATTAGGAAGATATTACATTGTGAGAATTTATATATCAACATTATTGCACTGTCAATATTAATGGACTACTTTCAGTCTGAGCAAACTACTGTATCAATGTAAATAATTGGCTATAGTTCTCCAAACTGCATGATATTTTGTCTGGTGAGAAAATTGATCATTATGAAGATCGATTATCTAAATTCAGATTCATTTTCTAAACAAAATAATATGGACCCAACTTTGATGTTCAGCTTGGATCATTAAGATTTCTTATGTGCATCTGTAGTTGTGGGTTACAGGAGGTCATGTTTTGAGATGTTTCTCTTTCCAGGAGTATGGCTTTGTACCTCAGACATTCGTGCTGCCATTTGACTTGAAACTTCTCAAGAGAGCGTGGGATGACGGAGGAAGCAGACAGAAATGGATCCTGAAGCCGGTGAGAGTTTTGTGTAGTGTGTGCATGCTAGCTGAACGGTACGTACTGTAGGTGGATATAATGTAGTGAGGAAGACTCGTGTCTTACTCTCGATGTTTCCTTGCAGCCCGCTTCTGCCAGAGGAATTGGTATCCGTGTGATTCACAAATGGAATCAGATTCCCAGAAAGCGGCCAGTGGTTGTCCAGAGGTGAGTGACACTGCTAACGGCCGTTGCAATTGTGTTACAATTTTCTCCACATTATCGGTGCTTATGATCGGATTAAAACGTTATTAAATTACACCGATGTGCAAGCAAAGTAGCGATTTTTGACGTCTGAAAATATGTTAAGTATAAGAACTTGGTCAATCCGTTAGGTTTGGGTAAAATGAACCGAGTAAAGTTTAGTTAATAGTTTAGTTCTTATTACTAAAATTTAAAACGTTCTCATTTTAGATATCTTCACAAACCATTTCTTATAAATGGCAGTAAATTCGACCTCCGGATATATGTTTACGTTTCATCCTACGATCCCCTGCGAGTGTACATCTTTGAAGATGGGCTCGTGAGATTTGCGACATGCAAGTAAGTAGTCATTGAGTTTCTATTGAACAATATGACATGCCCTACTAAATATGTAGATTGTAGTCTTAATTCAGTCTATAGTTGACACCAATGAGACTTAATTCTAAGAATTCGATTTCTGCGAAATGAGAGCAGTCGAGTATGTCTCTATAATCACTGCAAGTTCCTTCGTAAGAAAAACAGTTTCAAACTTTGACGCAGCCAAAAGTGGATCGTTAACAAAACGCTCCGGTTTCTGTTTCCACGTAAACATCGGAAAACGGGAGGTGAAACGAATCGTTTTGAGACGAAAGCACATCCGTGAAAATACAACCTAAGAGCTGGTTTACGTATATGACGCATAAGCACAAGAACACACGCATGCGCAGTGCAGTGCTTCATCCTGGGAACAAGCATACTGTAGACCCTATGATGACCGACGAAGAATTGTAATTTCCAATTACGTCCCAGTTCACACATATTTTGTCTTGTACTGTACTTTATATGCTTGCATCATACGTGTACGCTGAGCGCGGGCGCATATTTTCGCCATCTTGTCGCCAGGTATTCGACGTCTATGAAGAATCTGAGCAACAAGTTCATGCACCTGACGAACTACAGCATCAACAAGAAGAATGAAGGCGCGTACAAGGCCAACTCAGACGAGACGTTGTGTCAGGGACACAAGTGGAGCTTGAAGGCGCTGTGGGGCTACATGAAGAGGATGGGAATCAACCATTCTCACGTGTGGGAGAACGTTAAAGATGTCGTTGTCAAGACGATCATTGCGTGAGTGCATCTCAGTATTTGTGTTCTCCTGTGATCAACGTTGTTTTCTTTAAACATTTAAAGTATCTAAAATCCTGGTCAAACATATACCCTGCTCTCACAAAATCTTGTCATTTGGACCTTCAGCCCCTCCCGTTCACCTCTCTTTAATGTTGATTATGTACTCGGGGGTGGGATGGGGTGGGGTGGAAGGATACAGTTGACTCGAGCCGTTTGCTTTTGATCAATTTGGATATCAAGCATACTTCAAACGACAGTATTGATCTATTTCCAAAATAGTTCTTTAGTATTTCGATATTTTTCATAGTCGACAACTTCCAGCACATTTTTCCAGGCTAAACTACGGAAGAGGTGTTGATTTTCCAGGATTTTCTATTTTCTAGTTTTTACTAAAAGTCACGTTTTTTATGTTGCAGGTCTGATTCTGCTGTGAACACTTTGATAAAACAGAATGTGAGACGAAGGTTTGTTGCCTTTCTTTTACTTACTTCAGTATAGTTTTGTCAGATTCACGTTTGCTCTGTTTAGACGCCTCGTTGACACAGAATTGTAAACAACCTTCCCACAGATATTCTGTACACGAACTGTTTGGTTTTGACATCATGCTGGACGAGAACTTGAAACCCTGGCTGCTGGAAGTGAACATTTCTCCCAGGTATGCACTAATGAGAATGACACAATAATGTTGCGATTACGAATCTTGGCGGCTTTCTCGTATTCCGAGCGACCGCGGGGATCAAATGGAAATTGTTTAGCAATTGAGATCGCTACGATCGATTTTTTTAAAGTTTTTATTTCGTTTTTTGGCGATCGCGGCGATCATATGGAAGCCGGCCAGCGATTTAGATCATTAGGAGCGCTCGAGTTTTTTTTTTTTTTTTTTTTTCTTCTTCTTCTTTTTTAATTTTGGCGATTTCGGTGATCATATAGAAACCAGGCCTTTTAACACTAACGATTCTAAGTGTTGTTCTGTTACTTTTGTCACAGTCTTCACTCGACGTCTCAGCTGGACAAGAATATAAAGGGCCAGATGATCAAGGACCTTTTCAACATCGCCGGATTTCAAATCCCAGAAAATGTTGTCACAGTCTCCACTTCAAGGTGCTCATCTTTGCTGTTTACGATAAGTAAAGTCTCCGAGCCTCTGTTGTGGATTGGTCAACTCAAACACATCGTTACAAAGTGAA
Organism: Plumapathes pennacea; assembly: GCA_964036295.1. NCBI lineage: Eukaryota > Metazoa > Cnidaria > Anthozoa > Antipatharia > Myriopathidae > Plumapathes > Plumapathes pennacea. The sequence continues at coordinate 23,027,829 of OZ038464.1, read as the reverse complement.
TGAAACGGCGTTATACAAAACAACGTGAATTCCCATATAAAACTGTACATATACATGAACATTAACTATAAAGAATCTTGATGTGGTCGTTTCTGTGTAGCATTGTCTAAGTAGCTCTCTTGTCTCATCTATTCCCACAGCATGAGTAGCATAAACACATTTTCACAGGATAAAAGCGTCACTCTCAGGTCCGATGAAAGAGCTAAGGTAGGACTTCTAGTTACTTGCGTTTCGTTTCACGATTGTATCATCAGATTTGGTATTGTCTAAGTTTTTGGCATTTTTCTTGCTTACAGTAACATAATGTAAAGAGAATGTAACCAAAGTTAGTCTTTGTGGGGGTTTAGACGCTCGTTTTCTTTTAACCAAATGTTGACTTCTCAAAAGACTTGCTAGAGAAGTTCATCGTGTGTCTCCATACGCCGTATCATTCTGAATGTTTGTATTTTTCTTGCTTTTTCTCTGGTCGATGAAGTGATTGTGATGCTTTTTTGTCCATTCAATCTGCAGCGTGCATTTTACATTCAGCGATTTCTGGACGAGGTAACACATCTACACTTGTTATTATAAGATAATCGGCATACTAAAACTTCCTAAAACATGGAGGAAAAGGCCATATCAGTGTATTTTCATCATTTCTATCGTCTGTTATGTGGAATCCGATATACTGTTTGTAGATCGTCTTATGCATTTGATCGAGAATACAAGGGAACGTAGTGTCACAGTGGCTGACTCACGTAGATCGTAGCCATCATTGTTGCTACAAATTCAGAATTGAGCTTCATATTTTAAGAATAGTTTCACTAATCGCTGCATTAGTAGTAAGTGCTGTTTTTTTTTGTTGCGTTTAGCAAACCAAGCAGTCGGTCTTGGATATCCTTACTCCGGATGACATCAACATTCTGATGGAAACCGAGGACGAGGTGAGTTAGCGCGCTACAGGCCACAAGAGCGATTAATAGGACAAATAAGGACACTGACGCCGAGAACAACAACGACAGCAACGGAAAGAGCTTAAACAGCTACAAGGGCAACAACAGCAGCGCCATGATAAACAATAACAACCGCCGCATTAACAACAGCAGCATTAAGCAGTAAAAGTGACAACGGCAGCTTCATCAGCCGGCAGCAGTATCAACACCCACAATAAGAATTTCCGTTTGAAGACCGGCTAGATGACTCGGCTCGAAGCTTTTTATGCTGCAAATGTGCTCCTGTGCCCTCATTCCTTGATTGCTCTGAAGGTTTTATGTTTAAAGGAAAAACGGCAGAGACATAGGAACCCTTACATCTTAAAGGAATGTCAATTTTTGAGCTTCATGTCTCCAAGACTTCGTTTCCCTAAACCACTACAGCTAGCCGGTTAACGCTCTGTTTTCTCGCTTCCTACAGTATAGCCGCAGAGGTTGTTTCCAGAGAGCGTTCCCTTCGCCAACTTACTACAAGTATCTCAGATTCTTTGAAACTCAAGTAAGTAAATCTCCAGTCTGTGTGCGCCAGGAGTTTACACAGCGTATCACGCTTCTGTCGAATAAGTAAAATTGTGCATTCCAGTAACCTAATGAATCTGTTTTTTCACACGCAGCGGTACTACAACATCTTGTTGGATGAATGGACAAGGAAATTTATGAGAGAAGGCCGGAGCTCCGCGTTAGGTGAGTGAAACAATCTTTGCTTGATATGGAGATGCAAAGCTGTACAGAAGATGTGGTGTTCCCTTGTGGTGTGGTATTTAGTTTGACCAGTTTTAGATCGCACCAACAGCCCATACTCGACAGACTTGGCCCATATTCGAGGCAGTTTAAGACTTCCCATTCCGTGTTCGGAATTGACCAACGAGTCTTCACTTGCTTGTCTACAGGGGTTGCTATTCTCCAGGGTTACGCGGAGCAGAGGCTGCACCTTGGAGGTCACGTGTCAGACCCCGCCCATCAAGTGAGCAACCATTTTTATCGTTTATTGTTGATAAGTGATGTTTCATGTTTTTCTTGGTTGCGTGCATGCTGGTTACATGCTTTTTGATTACGTACACGTGCTTTTGATAACGTTTGTTGGTTACGTGCGTGCTTGTGACGTGCATGTTTGTGACGTGCGTTTTGTGAATGTGCGTGTCGGATACATGCATGTTGCTTGCATGTGTGTTGTTTACTTTGTTTCTAACGTTGTGTTGTTATTTATTGCAGTGGAGCGCTCCTCAAGGTGTCACATGCCGATCTTCGTCTGCGCCTGCCACAGGTCTCGACCAAGGACCAATCAAGACCAGGTAAGTCACTCTCACTGGTCACATGATCGCCCTAAGGAACCATAAATTGGTTGAATGGCTTTTTCCGTGGGAGATTTAATTGTTTTGTGCTGTAATCTTCTGCTTCCAAGGAGTCAGCTTGTACGATCCTGAGTTCTTTTGTGGGCTTTGATTCGTTTCCATGTAATCTAAATGTATTTTTTCTGTCAAAGTTTTCTGGCTGTTGTCTCTTTCACGCCAAAACTCTTCTCTTGAGCATATTGATGATGATCCTCTGGTTCTACTTCTGACTCCCGTTTACTCTTAAACGGCGCTAGTGGCTACGCAGCGGCTTTTCCCTTAAGTCTTGAGTTGTTTGTTTCTGCAGATAACGAGCATCTGGTTCCACGCTTAATTTCTTTCTCTCGTTTGTTTGGCAAATGGTTTGAACCCAGGAGTGTGAACAGTAGGTTGGTTGTGATTGTCCGGGTTAGAGTAGTCTCCAGAAAGACTGTTGTTGGTGACTGACCAACAACAGTCTTTCTGGAGACTACTCTAACCCGGACGATCACAACCAACCTACTCTCGTTTGTTTGTTAGAAGATGCTATATGTAGCGTTCAGTGTGTTCTCTCATGTTGTTTTCTTGAGATTTTGTCTCAAGATGTGAAAAATCCTTTCTCATCTTTTATCTCATTCTCTTTCAAGGCTTCGTTCAGCTCCTGCGAGCAGGACTTGTTGTCAACGTGGTATCTTTGTTAAACAAAAGCTTCATAGGTAGTACAGTAATATTGAATTTTGGAGGAACTGTTCCTCATGCTATTTCTATCGCCATCGCCAATGACTTCAAACTGAGTGTGGTATCTTCTTCCTGTCTCTTCTCCGTTCACCAATTTCTCTCCATGAAGCCCGTTGTGGGCTCGGGGAATTCCTCTTCTTTGGTGAGACTGTCTCATGAATCAAACACGGACCACCTAGACCTCAGGCATCCTCTATGTGCTATGCACAACAGCAACATGACTTTACCGTTATATAGTCCTGCAAAGAACCCGAGTCTATTCTCATTCTTATTGCCAACCAGCGGCAAGACCATAGCTCTCGTTCTCGAGAAGCAGGAGTTTTTTCAAACTTGTCTTAGTCACTGCTGCCTCTTCTCTTTCTCTCTGTTCCTATCTCTTTCTTCTGCAGTTTAAGCTGCAGTTCACCTTTAAGACCAATGTCAGCCCCGTTCCGGAGGCAAAAAACGCCACTGACGAAAGTCTCGACCGTGCGTTGAGGTATGCTCTCTAATGGCGTGGTTTATTGTTCTGTCTTTCTGTTGGGAGACGGTTGGCTGGTGTATAACCTGCGTTAAGATGGCTGATTCCAGCCTTCATTTTAATTGTTTGACTCTTCTTGGGATTTTGTCTCTGTTTTTTTTTTTTTTTTTTTTTGTCTTCAAGTTTTTTGTCTTCATAGTTTTGTTTCGTATTGACCGGCATGTTGGCTGTGTAGCCATAGGAGTTTTGTTCGGGTGTAAAAGCTAAGGATGTGGTTGGATTCCAGATGTTTACAAATGTTTGGTGAAATATTTGATTCACTTGCAGTTATTCAGCTCCGGTGCTTCTCCCCAAGATCAGGAAAAAGTCCACAAAGACGAATTCTTCGAAGGTGAGGCGACGTATTTTGTTTGCAGTGAATTGTCGCCGTAAAGAGCGTTCGACTCGATAATGAGCAGCAGCTACGCCTTTTTTCTTTCCGTTTTGTTCTAGTAACAAAAAAAATCTTCATGAGAGAAGGTAACAATAGAAAACTAAGAAATTGCTTTATTCGTCTAACTTTTCGTCCATTTCACATAAAACTTGAAGAGTAAGTTTATGAAGAGTAAAAGTATAGGATAAGACAACGAGTAACAAAAATAAGAACTGTAAAAGTAAACTTAAGAATTAATAATACCAAAATAATAATATAGTAATAATATTAGAATAATAGTAATAGTATTATCAATGATAATAAGAATAAGTTTAACGATCCTTATAGTCTTAGTGTCATATTCCAACTTTTTTATACTGAAAAACCCGACGGACTGCGGGAGTCTTTCCACTGAGGCATCTGTTTTACGTAACCAATTTAATTACAGAAACCCGCTTGTGTCGCTTCGCATCGTGAACTCTGCAAGATTATAACCTGTAAGAAGAGACCAGAACTCTCACTAACACCTTTGCACTGTCTTCTGTTCTGACAAATTGACTAAAAACCGCGAGAACAGGAATATAAGAACTAAGAAGAAATAATAAAGGAGTCAGTGCAGGAATGTTTCTTACAATTCTACCATGCAGCAACCTCACCGATTTATCACAAGTCTGTTAATTTGTTTGTGGCTTTAAATGATTTGGTTCTGAGAGTCGGCTTGTTCTTTTTGTGTGTCGACGGAATACTGTAAGCCTGCAATAACTTAGGTCTGTGTCTGTGCGATGCAGAAGCCAAAGTATCGGCGTAAGGTTGATGTGGATTTGGTGAACGCTGTAAAGAATGTGCTGGTTGATGTTTTGAGCGCTAGCATTTCGTCAAAATAGTGATATTATTTTGTGTCGTGTTCTCAGTTTGATCAGCACACATTTTCCTGATTTCACGCGAGGTGGAGTCGCCCAGTCGTACGCTTCCTCAAGGCCCGAGGTCTCTGTCTGTTCTCTGACTAAGAAACTACGTAATTTCCCAGCTCTTTTTTTTATTACCTCTAAATACACCTGCACGTACACAACCCTCACAATCAGATAACTGTTACATCTGTCTCGGTTTTCGTAACTGAGTTTTGTATACGAACACTTAATTCCCTGAGCCGTCACCTTTTCGTGACAAACTTTCTCCAGCTCAATTAAATTGTAACATAAATTGCGTAACAGTGTAACCAATAACCCACACCTCAGTATTCGTCTCGCACGACTCCATGACTCACATTTAATAAGCTGTGTTCTTTCTTGACAGACGCCCTCCAGCTCAACAGCGTCATCTGAGAGGACAAAACAGATGGTCAGGACACGGATAAAATCCACCATCTGACTAGTACGGGACAGGGAGGCTACAGAGAGTCCAAGCCAAGTTCGAAACCGATTCACGCTTCCACTGTTCAAGCTGCCCCCACTGCAGGACAGGTCTGAAGAGACTGTAGGACGTTGCTGTGGCAACCAGAAGCATGTGGGATGCACACGCGCGACGTGTCCTCAAATGAAGGTCATCCATGATCTTCTGGAGTGCTTACAAAAACTCGATTTGAGTCCAGATAGATATGCTTAATGTAACCCGGTTTGGTTTAGTTTCGCTGGTAGGAACGGGGCTTGAATCAGTGTAGAGAATAGTGAGTCGTCAAGCATTTAGAGGGAGGCTCTTCAGTGTCTTCCTGTCCCGTGCGAGAGTTAGGAATTCCCTTTTCCCCCTGTCCCGTTTAGATTTAGTGCATTCTCTAATCGAATCACGTAGGAATGTTATTAGTTATACAGAGCCAAGCTATGTCACAAATTTCATAGATAGTTTGACTGCTTCCAAAATCCCTTGGTGTAGTCGCAAGCATTTTTAGAGAGATTTACATCGTTAGAGCGACATTTCTACTATTCCAAAGCTAAAAGTGGACGTTATTTTGTGATTGCCACTTGGAAGATAGGCAAATAAGAAAAACAGACGACTTTTCGGGTCTTATTGTCACACGGCGATTTCTAAAAATGTGTTTTACACGATTTTTAAGCAATTGAAAAATATGTTGGATTCTTATGAAGTGAGCGGAATGTTTCTTAATGTCGCAATTTAATGAACACATTTTCAGCAGCAAGTGAGGCGTGTATATTTTGTACAAATGATATAAATAAACCACATACAAAAATGCGAAGTGTCGCAACACTGCTCCAGTCTTTATTTCATTGGAGTCCTTGTATAAGACGCTGAGAACCTTCATAGTCATGCACCCGGGGCTACCAGACTATTCGTCGGGTTATTGGATTCAGTTTCTGACAATTCAGTTCAGAAGTAAGGTGTTTGAACTGGGCTAGTGAGTCATTGCTACAGTTTGCCCTTGGGTAAGTTGCCAAAAAAGAAGAAAAAACAACAACAAACAAACAAAATCATCGCGCCCTGCCCATGACGTTAAAATGGGTTTGGAGATTTTTTAACTCTCGAAGCTATCAAGAAAGCTACAAAGGTTCTCTGGCTTCTATTTCGACGATTTGGGTGGCTATATGATTATAACAATCAGACGTGCATGATTTGTCGACTTGAACGGCTGGTCCTCCGGGTGACTCGAACACAAGTAACCACTTGGTCATTTCATACAAGATTAAACTTTATTATTACTCTCGAAACTACATTACGCACTCGTTTAGAATCTATGTTTGTGAACTGGAGCCATTACACATGGACAGATCCACAAACATCCACTGTAACCAATTCAGAGACCTTTATCATCAGTACTGTTTCAAGAATTCCACACAGCATCGATAGATGTGATCGAACATCTTCTCGAACCCGGCGATGTTACCATAGTAAGGGTCATCGATGATCGCAGAGCCCTGAGGGTCAAACGAACCAAATAGCTTCACTTCAGCGCGTACTTCACCACTTCTTGGTTTCACCTCGTTCAGATCTTCCACGTTGCTGTTATCAAATGCCAGGATGATGTCGAAGCGATGGAAATCTTCCCTGCAGACTTGCCTGGCTCGGTGTTCGTTTGGGATGCCATGCTTCTTCAACACGTTTAATCCTCTTTGATCGGAGCGTTTGCCGGCGTGGAAATCTATAATACCCGCGCTGTCAATCTCCCACTCGTCTTTGTCATCTCGCTGCTTTATCAAGTGTCTGAGGATCGCTTCTGCAGTTGGAGAGCGGCATATATTCCCTAGACACACAAAGAGAATCTTCTTCTTGCCATCCGCCATGTTGGATTTGTTCCACCCAAAAGCACTGGGGCGAGTCATCCCCAGGGCAGCGGTCGTTTCGCGGTCATTCATTTCGTTCAAATCAAAGATGGCGTCTGTGAACGGAGGGGAAGGGTCAAATACAAACGGTGCAGACTCGTCCAGGAGAGGCGGAGCACCGCAAATAAACCCGTCAGAGTTTAGCAGGCCAGCAAATCTGCAAAGGATTGCTCAAAGGAAAGCGCAAGTCAAGACTTATCCACGGAGAAAAAAGCTCGAGAAACTGGGTGTTTATTCCCATTGCAAGGTTCAGTATTAACATAGCCGCTATTAATGTATGTTTAGGTATACTGAGATATCCTGATTCAACTATTAAACCGCATTTCCCCGATTAAATTAACCCTTTCTCTCCTAAGCTCATAAATAATAATACAATGTACGCGTATTTTGAAATTCTCCCAACCGTTCAAGAGGAAAATGTATGCAAGTGACGTAGTGAGAATCGATGGACTGGATAGTTTTCCTCTAAGCTTGCCAAGTTCTCCATAATGCATGTATTAATCTCTGGTGAGAGACTGTCAAACGAAAAATGAGGTTGATAATTACACTTTTCACTCTTTATTTTTTTAGGCTGAAGACTCCTGCAAGTGCAATGGATGGAAAAATCCAAACCCACCCCCCACTCCAGCAAGGCATGATTTATCACAACCACTGGCAAGCCTGACAGATCCGTGCCGCAGCTGTGGTCACCCACTGGGCTCACACATCTCCCATCTACAGAGCATTCCTGAGGACGAGCTGAATAGGCTTCTTTGCATGGTGGTCGATGTTGAGAATTTATTCATGTGTGTACACAAGGAGGAAGATGCAGACACTAAGCAAGTTTACTTCTATTTATTTAAACTTCTGCGTAAAGGTATACTACAGATGACTTCTGTGGTTGTGGAAGGTCCACTTGGCATGCCACCGTTTGAGAAGCCAAGTATTGCCAAGGTTTGTTGTTAGCAGAATTACTTTTTTTTACCAAAGCCAGTGGTAAGTGAGGAGGAATGGTTGAAACATTACTTTTAATACCTAACAGTAACCATTACTCTCTAGTAATTGAACGACATACATTATGCATCAAGTGAAGTGGTCATCAGTTTGGTTGACGTGTGTTTGTTGTCAAGACTCAATGTTGCAGTAATATCCTTGTGACTTTCAATATTTGTCTGTTGTTTGAGGTCTTGTACAATCTTTTTCAAGGTGCAGATGTTGGCATCTATTTAGAGGTTCCCATTCAAAACTTTTGGTTTTTGGTATAAGTCGACATTATTGATAGTTTCTGCAGCTGTATCAGTTAGGTATACTGTAGGTGGTGAATGGGGCCACTTGAAGGTTGGAGGCGAATGGTTCAGTGTGGTGGAGTAATGGTGAAGGTGGGTAGAGGGGATGTAAGGAGGTAATACCTGGGAAGGTAGTGAGGGAAGGTAATGGGTGGGGTTGGGTGAGGAGTAAAAGCATAGGAGGAGTTCCACTTGCTGTGGCCGATCAAGGGGGGTTCATGGGGTTCAGTTGAATCCCTTTTGGCTCACTCATTAGTATGGAAAATACCAATCTGAATGTATACTTAAGCTCAAAAGTACCTTAGTTTTAACAAATCAACAAACCTCACTTGAACCCCCCTCCACGGAATCATCGGAGTCCGCTCTATGCTTGCTTCGTCATGTTACACCTATAATAAGAAGGTTATTGTTCTTCTGAACAGGCAGTCTTAAACTTTGTACTGTACAAATTTGGGCACCTCCCACAAAGAGAGTGGCAAATTATGCACGACCTTGCCAAGATGTTCCTGCATTGTCTGAATCACTGGAAACTGGAGACACCCACTATGAAGAAACAACACTCTCAGAATGATGACCTGGCTGCTTACAAAGTCAACTACACAAGGTAGCCATGTATTATGATGAGATTGTACAATTATTAATAGTGGTGAAGGGCTCAATTACTTAAAGTTCAACACAGTTACTTGACAAGAAAAGCACCAAAAACAAGCAGGCAAGGATGTCCACAGTGAGACCAAAACCTTGAATCACAGCCAAAAATCCTAATATTTTATTACAGCAGCACAGATGATTTTTTTTAAACAAAGTCTTAACTTAAACAGGTCTAGTTTATTGCTAAAATTGAAGTTCAGATGGACTCCGTAAATCAGGGTTAGTCAAAAGTTAAATTGCATTTTTAGAACATGGATAGGCATCAGTTTATAAAGACCATGTTTGGCCATGGTCTGATAAGCATGGCTATCGCTGAAACATTGTTAAGACCAGGACTGTCTTAACCGAGGTCCAAACCTTGTTTAAAAAATTGGCTCAAAGTGTTTTCAAACTACTGTATATAAACAAACAGAGTGAACCAGATATTTACATGACCGTACTGTAACTTCACAGGTGGTTATGTTACTGTCAAGTCCCAGTGTTCTGCGACAGCTTACCCAAGTATGACACAACAGCTGTGTTTGGTCGGACACTTCTGAGATCAGTGTTTTCTGTCATGAGATGTCAACTGCTGGATAAGTTTAGAGCAGAGAAAGACAAAATGCCGCCGGACAAGAGGACCATTGTTTTGACACACTTTCCAAGGTTTGAAATTTGATTGTTAGCTCATATTACAGATTTTCCATCCAATCAAGAAGACATGCGAGTTATGTTTTGTTGAATTCTTCAGGTTTCTTTCCATGTTAGAGGAAGAAGTTTATGGTGACAATTCTCCCATTTGGGATGATGACTTCACTGTTCCTCAGTCTCTGACACTAAACTCGTCCAAGTCTGTATCGCCGCTAACACCTCTGAACCTGACAGACAGCACACTGACAAGCACAGGGTGAGATATGTAACTCAATGCAATTTGTATCAGCTTCCACTGCTGAAAATGTCTAAAAAGTGATCAATGGCTAAAAGCAATCTTCCTCAGTCTGTACAATATAACTTTCATTTTGACATTCAAATTTGTTCAGAGGGCAGTGGAAGTATAGTCTGGTTGAAGCTCTTAATTTTTAGTTTATTCTGAGGAACCTTCAGCTCCTTTCCTCTCACATCTCTAATAAGTCACACTGAACAATATTAACACAGTGTGGTAGCCCAGAATCAGGAAACTTTGAACATACAAGCCTCTTCTCTCCTCCTCTTCTTCCTCATTTTTTCACATGCATTCCATACGTTGAAAAACAAGAACCATGTAATTGATAAAAAGAGAAAGTATACTTATAGTGATATAGTCTCTAGCCCTGGGCATCAACCTGTCGAATTTATGAGCCTGGAATCAAGTCAAACTAGTACCAAATACCATTACATTAAAACCTACTTTGCAACCTACTTTGTTTGCTATTTTCAGGTCAAATGCAACATCTGGTGTAGACCTAAGCCTGACCTCAAGTGTGGAAGGTTAGTACATTCTGATGTGTGTGTCAGGTTTAGTAACTGGGCATGGTCAAGTGCTCAACATGACAAAAGTAGCACGGAAATGCAACCTGCTGGTCTAAACGGCTGACAAGAAGAATTTTATCCAAAATATCCAACTTTTTGAAGGTGTTGATGAATTGGCATTTGCAGTGAGAATAGCTTCCTGTTGGACAGTTTTAGTCAGTTTAGTCCATGTATTTAGCAGACTGATTTGTATGTTCCAATAGAAAACTTTTCTTACATTTCTCCTTTTTTTGGTGGGGGCAGTGACGATGGCAGTGACAACAGCCACAATGAAACTTGCTCATCACATCTTAGTGGAAGCCTGCTCACACTTAGATCATTGATACCTAGATCATGTTGATTGAAACATCAGTGTTATAAGATAGATCTGTAATCACAGATGACTCTGATGTGATCTTGTGTCAGTAGTGTGAACGGACTCTAAGAGTTACTGGTCTACACACCAGGGTTGTCATAATCACTAAATCAGTGTTATAAAATAGATCTGTAATCACAGATGACTCTGATTCAGCCTAGAGTGATCTTGTGTCAGTAGTGTGAACGGACTCTAAGAGTTACTGGTCTACACACCAGGGTTGTCATAATAACTAAATCAGTGTTGTCTTTGTATGGTCAGGATTTGAGCGGAAAAGATCTTCATCAGATGACAGTTCTGATGGAACAGACAACAAGAAAGTAAAGTTAGCAGGTGAGTCATAGCTGATCTCACACAGCCAAGTGTGTGGAGAATACCCCATATTTTTAAAGGCATTCCTAAAGGGACGGATAAGTGGATATGGAATGACGTCTAGATCACCCCTGCCCACGTGTTGTAGAACGAAGAATGAAGTTGACATGGTTGCTCAAGTTATCTGATGTGCAGTTCTTCAGAAACGTCTGGGGAGGGGTGGTTTTAGCTTTACTAGCTTCACTAACTTAACTGAGGTTGTTTTGTAGCTCACTTGTTTGTCTGCATTAGCCAAATACTCGTAGTTCTAAAGGCTAGTTTACACGAGTAAAGCAAGCGCAAATGCAAATGCAAGCACAAGCGACCGGTTCAAAACGTAAAATTTGTGAAGCAAGCGCAAGAGAATGGAAAAGTTTTCATTCTCTCGTGCTTGCTTTACCACGTGAGCCTTAAGTGTTGATTCAACTTGAGTAAATTCTGTAGTAAAGCCAGCTCATTGTTGGTCAATAAGACGTCTCGCGTGTACTTGTTTCGTAGGAGATGTTTCAGTGGATGTGCTCAAGCAGATTGTGGAAACTGTCACAGACCCATCAGCAATGCTTGGACCTGAGGTAATATGAGCAAACTTCTCAATTCAAATGTTGCATGTCGCTTGAACTTGGCCAAACATTTTCAGGTTTACACAGTTTTGATCAAAATCCTTTGAGTAAATTTGTTGTAATAATACTATTGAAACTTGAAATTTGGTTCATTTGCGCATAATCTTTCCGGGGGCGTCTTCTCTTCTAGAACTGCAAGTACGGAGCTGGAGTTTGTTTATTGTTGTTGCCCAGGCACCTCGGGTCCTCACGGCCAGTTATACCCGGGCACGCACAGTACACAGAGCTAATCCGTGCAGTATGAATACGGCCCCTGATCTGAACCCGTTTTTCCTCAGGGCGGGTCATTCCCGGTGCGCACAGTGAACAAAGCTAAGCCGCGCAGTATGAATACGGCCCCTGATTTGAACGCTTTTTTCCTCAGGGCGGGTTATACCCGGGCGCACACAGTGCACGGGACGAAGCCGCGCGGTGTGAAGAGAGAAGGGGAGTCATCGAGTTTCATGTGGTGGGGAACTCCATCAAGAGACAGCCATCGAAACAGACCTTACTGTGGCTAGTGGGATTACAGAACGTCTTCTCTTATCAGCTGCCAAGAATGCCTAAAGAATACATAACGAGGCTCGTGTTTGACCCGTATGTACACGGCTCTTCATGTTCCTTAAATATATAAGTAGTCTGTCCGGCACTCTGGGGTTGGGATGGGTTTGGGAGAGAACTAGGACGATGGAACATTGCCAAAGAGCTTAGGCAAATCTAATAAGACAACTTCATCAAATTTATATTGAGATTTGTTTTGCGTGATCAAAATATGAATGGCAAAGTTTTGAAAGTCTGATATTTCTAAATTTCTAAATAGGATTCTTGCAGGCCTATTCCTGGCCTCATGAGTCGTGAGTCTCGTGTTTTTTACTATTTGTTGATTTTGACAGGAAGCACAAAACTCTGGCCCTCGTAAAGGATAACAAGCCGATTGGGGGAATCTGTTTTCGCATGTTTCCGACACAGAACTTCACGGAGATCGTCTTCTGCGCTGTTACATCTAACGAGCAAGTCAAGGTGACTTTCCCCTTGAACGCTTTGTGGTGTACTTTATCCTTACGAAGTCTTGCCGCTTTTATCTCTTGAGTGTCGGCAAGGTGGCAGTCATTCCTTTCTCGAGGTGGTTTATAAGTCTACTAAGCCCCGCGCAGTCGAAGACTGGAAAAATATCTCTTTGTCTTTTTGTCTGTCTGTATCGTTTCTCTGAGAGGTTTAAATATCACGTGTTTCTCCAGGGTTATGGCACCCATCTCATGAATCATCTGAAGGATTATCACGTGAAACACCGAGTACTGAACTTTCTGACGTATGCAGACGAGTATGCCATCGGATATTTCAAGAAACAGGTGGGTTGCGTGGAAAAACCTGTGTCAAACCTTTACTGCCAAGTTTCTCTGTTCAATTCAACTTCAAAATCCCCCAAAAATAGTCAACCACTTAAACGTGGACACTGCCATTGGGAGCTTTCATTCGAGTCGTCACACCTTTAGGTTTCATTTGACAGTTCAAGGGCGTAGCTACCATATACGCACGGGCGTACAGCTGAAATCTGAGAATTTTTTTCTATCTGACAAAAATGTAATTTTCTATTGCCTGAAGACGTTTTTATCATTAAATTGGCTGATTTGAAGTGATTTCATATATATTTTCGTATTATAGTGTACGTTACGCGAAAAAACGCGTCACGTATCATATTCCTCCCTAAGTGTCAGCCCCACCAGACGTTAGTTAATCTTTAACTGTGAAGGAGGGGTTACCCCGCCGCACGGCTTCAGAACTGAACGAAATAGTCCCTTTGTGCGTACAGTTACAAAATCGTACGCTACGCCTCTGCAGTTAAGGAGTTGGAAGTGAATACTGCTATTGGAGTGTACTCGCTGAGAGCTTTTAGTTGAGTGGTCACACATTTAGGTTTCATTTGACAGTTTATGAGTTGAGAATTATTTTGGTTGAGACAAATTCGTCGAAAATAGCTGTGCAACTGTCATTTCTCAGCTGACCACTCGTACGTCTGTTTGCTTCCCTCTGCTGCTTTTATACAGGGATTCAGTAAGGACATAAGGATACCCAGGAGTTCATACATCGGTTACATCAAGGATTACGAAGGCGCGACGTTAATGCATGTAAGGGTTGTCGAACGAGAGTAGGAGGACAAGAAGAAGAAACAACGATTTTACTGGAACGACTTTGGCTAGTGATTTAGTTATTGTAAGCTGAATTGCCACCAAGGAGATGTACTATAGGAAGGCGTTGTACATGCACGTGACACAGTTTAGCGGATTGCTATTCCAGTAAAATATACTTTCACACTATTACTTTTGCGTTCGTGGTCAATAATTTTATCCTATTTTGTCCCTCCATCTGTCTGTCTGTCTGTCTGTTTGTTTTCTTTCTCACTTTCTGTGTGTTTCTCTTCCTCTCTTGCAGTGTTCCATCAATCCAAAAATTCAGTATACAGAGTTTTCCACAATCATCAGGAAGCAGAAGCAAGTATGTTGTAGCGAAGAATTACTAATGCGAAATTTCTCCTTGTTTATGAAGTATATGAAATGAAGTATTTTTTGTTCCTTGGCTTGCCATAGCTATAATTTATGTTTTTTTTTTAACTTCTAGATCGTGAAAAAACTGATTGAACAGAAACAGGAAGAGATTCGCAAAGTTTATGCGGGACTCACGTGTTTCCAGGAAGGCGTTCGACAGATCCCAGTAGAGAGCATTCCAGGAATAAGTACGTGCAGTTGATATCTGTTTGTCTGCCTGCCTGTTTGTCTAAGTATGCGTGAAACCAACTGTCTTTCTCTTGTTACGTGCAGGCGAAACTGGCTGGAAGGCTTCATCCACGAGCAGGTACCGCTGCTTATGCTTTTTATTTATTTATTTTTTTTCTGGCATTTCGCAGTGCGTGCTGTTTGCAAAGTGCGATTCAAGATCATTTTATATCACGAAGTTAACTCGTAGTTCTGGAGTTATTTTTGAATCGTTCTTTTCAACAATTTAGTCAGTTTTCTGTTACCAGGAATTTTCAGTCATGTCTGGTGGCTGGTGAGACATTCACCATTCCTCCTCATGCATCCTTTGGACATTTTCACTCTCACGAGGGATCGATTTATATTTTTTCTTGTACTCTGTCGCTAGAAATATTTATCAAACACTGCAGAGAACTTGGTTTTTGGTAGCTTGGGCAGATTATACAGCTGACATTTTTGGGGAGAATCTTCATTATGAACCTCTGAATGAAGGTGCTAAGAAATCTTAGATCAATTTCCTTCTGGTTACTCATTAAAGTATTCTGTTTTGTTTTGTGTCAGTGAAACAGTCGATGATGATTCGGAGCAACTGCAGGCCCAGCTGAAGTCGATCCTGACACAAGTGAAGGTAAACTTGTCTTGCTTTAGATTTGACCCTGCGTATTTTTCTGCCGTATTCGAATACCTTTCGTAAAACCAAAACCAATGTTATTACAGCGCCAACCGCAAAGGCTGTAACAAGTCTTTTAACTTGTCAGAAGCCAAAAGTAACTTAGGACTGGCTTAGAGGTTTACGATTAAAATTTGCTTGCGTGAGCAGATCGCAATCGGGTTTTGCTTTTGTTCCTGATTGGTCAAGAATGCGGCTGAACTTTATGGACCAATCAGGAAGCGTGGCAAACAGAAAACTAAACCAATCACACACAGTCACGATTACTTTCAAAAGTCATCCGAAAGTCGCTCTACCGTACGGTGTCGGGATTTTCTTGTTATCCGTTTGTCATCATATAATGTCTCATGTTTCTCCGTTTCTTTTAGCATTGGCGTCCTTGGCTCGATAAGTGCTTATTTCACTCTGAACAACTTCTTCGCATCGTATCGTCTAAAAGCAGCGCTTCTGAATAACCCATGTCTGAACATAAAAGTTACCCGCTCTGTTCAACTGGTAGTCGCAAAAGAAGCTGATTTCATTTTACCTTTTGCTTGTTCTAGCGGTTGTTGTTCTAGTGGTTGTTGTTGTTGTTGTTGTTGTTGTTGTTGCTATTATTATTATTGTTGTTGTTGTTGTTATTGATGTTGATGTTTTCTTGTGCGTCCGCCGCAGAACCACGCGAGTGCTTGGCCTTTTCAGAAACCAGTGGAGAGAAACGAGGCTCCGGACTACTACGATCACATCAAATATCCGATGGGTGAGATCAGATCGTCGACTTTATTTTTACTTTCTTCTGCTATAGTCTCGTTTCCCTTGTGAATGAACTAAAGCAACGATCAACAATACAGTGATCCAGGGCTTCTGTGCTTACAAAACCAAACTTATCATCACACTGTAGTTTTCTTTGATTTTGGCTGCGGCATGCAGTAGGCTTTGAATCATGCATGAAAAGTGTTCAGCGAGACGATACTTTTCGGAGTGGTTTGTGCGCGCATTTGTGCGTGTTTATACATGTTTTGATGCTGTGTCTACATGAAGGTAAGTGAGAGAGAATGCCGGGTAAAGAGACAGAGATAATTGAAGTGAAAGAGAATAGAGGGAGACAGAGGCAGAGATAAAATCGATGTGTTGTCTTCTCTGTTGACTCTTTTCAGATCTAAAGTCCATGACTGAGAGACTGAAGAGCGGCTACTACAGCTCCGTGAAGCTCTTTATTGCTGACATGACCCGCATCTACGCCAACTGCCGCACGTACAACGCTCCTGACACAGACTACTACAAATGCGCCAATATTGTCGAGCGGTTTTTCCTCAGCAAAATCAAAGAGGTGTCTGGTAAAACGTAGCGAGAAACAGCACCAGCAGCCTCATTGGTGACTTCAGAACGAGGCTGCTGTAATGACTGCTGGCGTCGCATGTTCTGTGTGCGGATTTCAATACGAGTTGTTTTCGTCTTATTTGTCAGTAGTTTGAAGCTGTACAGTTTAAATTGTAAACGAGAAAAGAATTTTCTTGTTTCTTTGTATAAAGTATGCCTAAAACAAACGAGAGTGAAGAGATGTACCTTATTTATGTGACCAACTGTGTGATGGTATTACAAGCAGAAGCGACTCAAGGTTTCGACACTTGGTGGTACGATTTACGGTATTGTTTTTGCCAGCGATACCAGCGATGCCTGATCTGTAAAACCCACTTTCCTTCAAGGAACGAAACTTTGCACGCATATAGCTCCAACACGGCTAAGTGCACAGTTTTACAGTATAAAAATACTGCACTCCCCCCCCCCCCCTCCCCCCCCCCCCCCCACACACACACACCACGTACATACACACACAACCTGTCCCCACCCAGCTCCACCCCAATACAGCAACAAATATACAAACTGCATGCCTACATTTCTCAGTAGTACTCCACAAATGAAATCGCTATCGCGTGGGAGCGGTATAACTTCTACGTCACTTCCTAATACCGGAAGTGTGGCATTCACCCCATGATGCACGGCGCGCGTAAGTCTGGGGAAACAACACAAAAAGAGTGTTTTGGACCGATGAGGTTACATTTCTTTGGGAAAAGTTATTCCTGAACAATTCATGTACTCTAACCATAACAGCCATACCAACCATAACCACGTGCACCTCAGAAGCAGTACTAGAAGCAGATTTGAGGTGAGTCCAAAGGTCCTTCGCCGAAGGAGTTTTCGAATCTCATTGAACAATGGCGATCTGTAGCATGGTGCAGCGGGAAATTCCTTCTCGCATATAGAACTCCACGGGTTCATTAACTTTCTTTGGATCTACCAGCGTGTCTTTATTTCTTTCACGTTGCCTGTCATTTGTTGGTCGTTAATAACTACCACTAGATGATATGCATGCGTGCACCTTCGTGTGTTTGTGTTAAAGCCCGTTCCCTTTTGGCTGAACCGATCGTATGAGTTGCACGTTTAAACGTTGTGCAGTGTAAAAATTGCGATTTCTTCAGCTTCCTTGGCTGAAGGGAGAACGTTATTTTTACACGAGGTGCACGGCATGAAATGTAAACACGGCAAAGCCGTTTGGGCATCGAATGTTGGATATAGCTGTTTCTCGAACCTTTTAGTGCGTTTTTAGTAACACGGAAACGAGTGTGAAGTAGCTGTCATTCAGAGGCTTGGACTGCCCCCAGGAACCTCTCTGGGAAAGTGAAAACGAAGCGATCGACGCGAGAACGAAATTGAACTCAACTGTTTATCAGCTGTTGTTACCCAGACAATGAACACGACCAAGATCCGCCTGCTTGTGGTAGCGCAAACATATATGGATGCATCATTTCACAGTCCATCTTTTCAGCGTGTAAGAGGGCATTTAGCTTTGCAGATGTAATAATTTCGCACTGCCTTATGCATCGCCCAATGCGAATCATTGAACTGCAGTGAACACGATAAAAATCCCCTTTAAATAATGATGGGTATTCTAGGCTTTTCGGGTCTATCGCGTTTCTGGCTTTGCGTTAGCTTTTTGATCGTTGTACTTTACCATCTTTGCTGGCAGGAAACGAAGCTTATAATTTCTATTTCTACACTTTCAGCTCCACCACTTCAATACAAATGAAGACCGGGCTTTGATTAACAAGAAACTCCCCAGGGAACTAATACTTAGGTAAGCAGAAGCGAAAATCTTTAATCTCATATTTTATTCTGAAAGTTATAAACATCTGGTATTGTACATGCATGGTGTCAGCAGTATACTGCAGTGTTCTATATTTGATTTAATTGTTTTGCCTTGAGTTGCACTGACTGGTAATATATAAAGTAGTGAAATATTGAAAATTAGTAAAATTGATTACAGATAATTGTCAGCATGTTTTAAAAAATAATTGAGAGGAATAGCTGGAACAGCCTTAATCAGGGGGCCGGCATGATTTCCATCTTTTAGATCAATGCTTTTCCTCGCTTAACCAATTTAATCAGTTTCTGAATATAAAGAACAAAAAAAAATTTTCTTATGTATGTATATTTATTATACATTTCGTTAGAATGGTAAAACCAAGTGCATTTGGAGTATTTCCAGTTTAAAACACGATAGTTTTGGGTGGTCATGTGACAGATATATTTGTATATTTATATATTTAGACTGGACAACCTTTTCGGGATTGACTGTATATATATACAGTCGTTTCAAAAAAGGTTGACCCTAAATAATAGCAAATAGGCAAATACCACGACCGAAAGGGATAATGGGATTCGTGATTAATTTCAATTTGTTTACTGAATAGCCGAGAATTTTGGGCAAATAAGTTATTGTTTAGCGAAGTTCACACTTTACGCACACGACATGACTTATTCGGTCGTGGTATTTGCCTATTTCACTATTTTTTGAGGGTCAACCTTTTTGAAACGACTGTATATATATATTTATTATATAGGCACGAGTGTTTTACTGGAAAATATACCGTGCGTAAAATCCATACGAAACTACATCCGGGACCCGAGTGGCGTATTTTCCATATCCTCACTAGTGAGGATATCGTTGACATCATTTCCCGCTTTTGCACGGTTGTTTGTGCACTTTCTCGTAAAACACTTGTGCCTAATATAATAAAAAGAAAATTACACGGTGGCTTGAAGATATGGATTTTATTTTCTCGTGGTAAAAACAATATTTTACTCACTCGTGAAGCACTCGTTCATAAAATATTGTTTGTACCACTCGAAAATAAAATTCACATCTTTGCGCCGCCGCGTAATATCCTCTATATATGAAATGCACAAACAACCGTGCAAGAAATGCGGGAAATGATGCCATCGATACATCCTCACTAGTGAGGATATGGAAAATACACCACTTGGGTCCCAGATGTAGTTTTGTATGGATTTTATGCACAGTATATTTTGCAGTAAAACACTTGCGTCTAATAGACCTACATACACACATATATACATGTCATGTCCAAATACATACTATATAAACTATATATCTGTCACGTGACCACATAAAACTATCATGATGTTTTAAATTGCAAATACTCTAAATGCTGTTGGTTTCACGATATATTTAAGTGACTGATAACCGTAAAATTATATAAACATGATGATATATAATGTATTTCTTTATAGTGTTATACAATGTTTATCAGTGGTCACGTGATAGATATATTGCCTATATTTATATTAACAATACAAACAAGTGCAGCGTAGTCAATGTTTAAAGAACTTTTTTCTGCAATCCTTACTGTAACCTTATGACTTGACAACTAAAACAGTGGCCTGCCTTTTCCTACCTTTTAGAGATAGTATTACTTTGTATTGTCATTATTTCAGATACCCCGGCTGGCTAATGTGTCAAATTATAAATAATTACCAGTAGACCATGATGCATGTGTGGTGAATAGAAATATTTCAAAGCTGGGTGGTGTAATTTTGTCATTTTGTCATTCTTGGGTGTCCAGTATATTTCAGAAGGAATTCTGCTTGGAAATTTGGTATTCAGAATTTAAGTCCGATTTAGTAAAAAATTATGGCACAGATGTGCAGACTTTGTTGTTGTTTAGAGAACAGATTAACATAATATACATGCATATTTTTGTTGATGTGGTTCTGTGGTTTTATGTATTTAGAAATCAGTTGAATACTTTCCAAGCAAAACAATTTATTACTGTTGGTGAAAGCCACTGAGTAGGTATGGAGTTCATTTTTGACAATTAAATGGCCGCTCTTTATTGTCTGAAAGGTACGAATTGCAATGAAAAGGGATGACAAGTAGTGTCTTAAATTTGAGAGGATGTAATGTAAATGTGAATTCATTTTGTTATATTGTAAATATTTGAAGTGTGCATATATGCTAGGGTATTAGGATCTAATTACTGGAGCAGACGTATTTAGTTTTTTCTCTTGTTTTGCTTAAGCGGAGCATTCTAGAAGATGTGTGGTTAATAAATAATAGCCTAAGTTTTGCATCTGCTACATGTAGACCCACATGATACCTTGGGTGGCAGTGCTTGGTAAATTATTCAAATTTGTTTTAAAAGAAGGAAGAGGCATAATAATATCTATTGCAGAACAATAATTTTTAAACATTTTGAGTTACAAAACCAAAATTAAATATTATATGGACCATTTTGCTTGCTTCATATGGCATTTAATTATGGTCAACTGAAATGGGGAAAAAGACAAATACAAACTTGTTTACGTGACTACAAATTTAAACACTCCTTCTTTAAAAGGTATTTATTTATTTACTTATTAAAGGTTTATTTATTTACACAATTTTAAATTTAACTTCCAAATAGAGGACCTGAGAATAATATTGTTTAATTGAATAACCTTATTAGCAAAAATTAATATATACTTTACATACTGTTACATATATCCTTGATTATAAAATTTATAATGTTAACAATTAATGTCTTTGTTGGAGTGATGCTGAAGTCTAACTACCTTTTTTGCATTGCAGGATATTTTCATTTTTAGATGTAGTTACTCTGTGTCGAAGTGCACAGGTTTCAAAGGTCTGTGTTCATTTTTTTAATCTTCAGTAAACATAAATTATTTTATACAAAATATAACTGGTAGTGCTGGAATTTGCTAAAATAGTGTTTCCTCATTAGAATGTTTATTAGCATAAATATTAGATTTATTGGTATTGTTAGGTATTATATCAATTGTTTTCAATTTGTTTCTTTAATTTATAAGATACATTGTAGCAGCCAATGAAGTCAACTCTCAGTGAAGTGTTTTCATTGAAATGAAATAAGTCATTCTTCATATTTCATGTACTGTGTGTAATGGTTACTGGTAATCTTTACATCAGTCTACAATAATAAATTAACATACAAAATATAATGATCATAAATAATTTATTTAGTTAAAAGCTGTTTTGGAAATATATTATTCTAAATTGTAAATGTTTAGTTTTGGTACATGTATACTGTTTACACATCTATGTTACTTATCTTTGAAATGACGAGTAAAAAGATTTATTATCATAGTACATGAATGCAATAGATTAGTTAATGTAACTACTGGTATTTGCTAAGCTTGCAAATAAACATACAAGGACAATCGAACCCCGCTATTTCAAAGTCCCACAGAGCATGAATTAAGAAATATATAACGCATCACTGTGTAATATAGCCTCATCTAAACACGCGGGAAGTTGGGAGAACACAAGAGTAGCATAAGGAAACCACGAGGCTGCCGAGCTTTGGGCAGGGTTTTGAAATATCCAAGCTGGTCAAGCTAATCCAAGGGGATTTGGCTTGACTTTGAAATAATGGGGACTTCAAATTAACCAAGTTTGAAATAGCGGGGTTCAACTATACTGTACATATACATTTGAAAAACCATTGCTCTTACTGTTGTTTACACATTGCAGCTATGGAATGTTTTGGCTTTGGATGGAAGCAATTGGCAGAGGGTAGATCTGTTTGACTTTCAGACAGATATAGAGGTTAGTTTACCATCAGGTACACACTATGCATACATACATGAAGTGGTATCTAGTGTGCAGAATGACAAAACCACAAGTTATCATTGGGGGTTGGTGCAGTATGGACAGTAATATATTGTCTGGGTCATTCATGTTTTGACTGAGGCACAGGCTGTACAGCAAACGTTTGTTGCTATGTGGCAACTTGATCACCTTGAGTTTAGTAAGAGACTATGTTAAACCATTTTCGTGGGGTGCATGTGACATCCTGACAGCCATGTAATGGTGATGAACTACACGGCATGTAGCCAATTCTGCTCACCCATAAGCAACATGGACGAGATGTCTTTATATTTTCAGTCTTTAGGGATTGATTGCACCCCAAGTAGTTAGTGAAAGGAGAAGTTAGTCTCTTATCACTCTGAGCTTGAATGATTTTGCCTTCATTGAGTGGACTGATAGCAGTTGCTTTATGTTTCTTGGTGTTTTTAGGAGATTGTGGTACAGAACTTGTCCAGGACATGTGGTGGTTTCCTTAGAAGGTTGTGTTTAAGAGGCTGCAAGAGTGTTGGTGATACTGCTCTTAGGTAAGGACGCTGGAATTGTAAAGGGCCACAATTCTGGATAAAATCGTGACACAAGTACCTCCATTCCCCATACAAAATTTGCAAAAAAATTTCCAAAGAAAAATTGCAAATTTAGTTGTATTCCTATGCCCACTGATGCATTGTACCAACATTTACCAACTATATACCGACCACACACTGAATACGTTACGGACACGTTATCGACAACGTTACCCGTTACCGTCCACATACCGACCATGTTACCGACCACATACCGACCATGTTACCGACCACATTACCGGCCACTTACCGACCATGTTACCGACAGCATAACGACCGCATACCGGCCACGTACCGACCACGTTACCGGCCACATACCGACCATGTTACCGACAACATACCGACCACGTTACCGACAGCATAATGACCGCATACCTGTCACGTTACTGACCACATACCGACCACGTTACCGGCCACATACCGACCATGTTACCGACCACATACCGACAACATACCGACCACGTTACCGACCACGTTACCGGCCACATACCGACCATGTTACCGACCACGTTACCGGCCGCATACCGACTACGTTACCGACAGCGTTTACCGGCCACATACCGACCATGTTACCGACCAGATACCGACCACGTTGCCGACCACATACCGACCAGTGCAATGTGAGTGACAAGAAACGTGACTAGCAACGTTCAAGCAGAACTGAGTGGCACGTTCTGACAGCCCCTTGTTTTTCAGGATATTTGCTCAACAATGTAGGAATATCGAGGAATTAGTCTTAGACGGATGTCGAAAGATTTCAGATAGGTTTGTATTCGGCTTTGCTGTTTCCTTTGGCACATTAAGGAAGTTGCCTTTGCTTCAGTCAACGAAAGTTCGCTTTTTATTTTCTTTGCAGCACCTGTGTTAGTCTAAGTACCTACTCTTCACAACTCAGACTTCTAGATCTCTCATCGTGTCAACAAATCTCGGACAACTCGTTAAGAGCTTTAGGGTAAGGTTCTAAAGTACACACAGCCATATCTCCACTTACAATGTACAGATTCACCCAGATACATACACCATAACGCATTTGTAAACACGTGCACATACATGTCATGTGGTCATACACATGCACAATAATAATAAGAATAAGAATAAGAATAAGAATAATAAGAATACGAATACGAATAATAATAATAATAATAATAATAATAATAATAATAATAATAATAATAATAATAATAATAATGATAATGATAATTATTTAGGAAGCCAACATTACTTAAAAGGAGGGTTGCTATACAATACGTAAACACATACTTTACATACACACACTACACCTATACCACCTCTACGTGCACATATCGAGATACTGCACAGGTCCAATGTACGTTCAGCTTACGTTCTGAGGCTCGTCGACCGTTCTGTCTTTTGCATACTTACGTAAACATTTTTATTTTCAGTCGAGGTTGTGTGAAGCTGCAGTACATCAACATTTCTTGGTGTAGTCAGATTTCTTTCCATGGACTAAGAGCCCTGGGCCTGGGTTGTCAGCTGCTCAGAGCTTTTATAGGAAGAGGCTGCCCACTGGTACGTTCCAACCGGGTCGTATTACTGACAGACTGATGTGCCAACCGCTCGATTACCTAAACACCCAACACAATGGGCCCCTCTCAACCACAGTCGTTTTCGCGCCAAAAAACTTGATTCACCATTTTTAGGGACCCCAAAAGCATTTCGATAGCAGCAATAACAACTCCATTTTTATTCGACTCGTTTGAGAATGAGTAATTTCTTTTGACCTAAAAGTGCCACTTACATGTATCTACTTTGTCAGCACGTGTTTGTTTTACCCATTTCTAGATGTATACAACCAAAAACAAAAACAGACAAAAAAAACACTGAATTGGCTAAGAGGGTCCCTAAGTTGGACTGATCGCCCCCGAAGAGCATAAGGGTGGAAATTTACAGATGCTGTAGATTTTTTTCCATTCTTCCAAACTTCCTACTTAACGTCAAATTGCATTTGCTTTCACAGATATCTGACGAAGGAATGTTCCACTTAACAAAGAATTGTTCACAACTTGAAATAATAGACCTGCACAGTTGTGATGTAAGTGATTTAAAATCTGCAATAATTCTCAATGACTGCACAACGAGCGGGACAAGGTTTACAAATGTAGCTTTGGTTTTTGCACGCACAAAAACAAACAATGTTTCGTCAATATCTCCATTCTCTGCGAACAGCTTTTGATTGGTTGAATCTCCACTCTGTTACCGCCATGTACATAAAATCTCTGTCCCTCCCTTCCCTTCGTACATGTCTGTCACTCTCTCTTTCTGTCTCATTCGCACGCATAACTTACAAAACATTATTCTTCTACTTCTCTCGGTACAGAATATCAAAGATCCGACGGTGAAAGCCATCAGCACTCACTGCAAAGACCTGGTCTTTTTGTGTGTGTCTGGCTGTACCCAGTTGACTGATATAGCGCTACAACATTTAGCCAGTGGCTGTCACAATCTTGGGTTAGTACAAAAGATCCAATATTTAAAGTACATTAAAAGCGTCCTTACATGACGATGTGACTGTCTGAACGTGAGGTTGGTGTGGAAATGCTGAACGCCGAAAGGAATGTGCGAAGGATTGTTAGCCCTGTGTCAGAGTAAATAGCTGACCTTAGAACTCTTTGTTCTTAAGATTAGGGCTAACACTATAAACGTCGCACTGCTTGAGGTGTATTTGCGTAAGCTCACGTGAAGCATTTTCAAAACTGCACATAGAAATAAAAAATGCGTACAGTAAATACTAGCGTAACTGGTCTTGTTTGTGAGTAATGTTAAACAATTTCTTGAATTTTACAGCGGAGTATTTTGTAAATGAGTAAGCGATCAGTCGAGTGACGTTTTGAAATGCGTATGTGCGCAAATTTTCGGTTAACATGCCTTGTGGCAGTTTTAACAATGCATTATTAACGCATAATTTGCGCGAATTGCGGTTTGATATTCACGTCAACCTTACACTAATACGTTGTACGTTTCATCGCTATGCCAAATGCAGGCCTTATATACCTAATGTCTAAAATCGCAAGCTTTTAGCCGTTCATGTCAAGTTCGTATTGAATCTTAATGTTTATATATTCATAGTTCATTCATTCGTTCGGCGTTGCTGTTGTGTTGAAAGCTGTACGAGACAAATCAAGCCAAGTAAACTGGTATTTTTTTTCCGCAGGACTCTGGAAGCTGCACAGTGTTCACAGTTTACAGATGCAGGCTTTCAGGCGCTGTGCAGGGTAAGATTGCAGTGCGCTTTCAAAATCCAGATTCTCCCAACCTGAGCTTGTGAGAATTGATAAAATACTCAGCTTTTATCTGAGGAAGGTATCAAAAGCCAAGTTCTGCACACTGTATGATGTATTTATGGTAAGACTCTGGAACAGAAATTTGAAGATAATCACTTGTTGGAGTGAAAAAGTTGAATTTTGATCCGTTTGCTTCATTTTTTTCCTTCACATTTACACTTCATTGCCTCTCAGGGCTGTCATAATTTACAAAGGATGGACCTGGAGGAATGCCTACTGGTAAGTTAAATAGGAATTCTCCTAACGATTCACATAAAAAAAAGGGTGTGAGAATCAGCCATCATTTTTTAATCACAATTTTTTAAATATTGTATTATATCTCATGATCTAAAATATAGCATATCTATTTAATTGTCCGCAGATCACAGACACGACATTAAATCACCTGTCCCTGTGGTGTTCAGGGTTAGAAAAGCTTGTAAGTACACCCTTCTACAAGTGTTTGTATGTTCTCTACAGGTGCGTGTGATTGTGTTTTGGTATTCTTAACTAAGCGTTGAATCTTGTGTTTTCTTGTGCGTTCGTGAGTCTGTACCGAGGTGTGTTTGGATATTGTCTGTGTGCATACGTTTAATGTGGACTTTAGTGTTTGTTTAAATTGTGTGTGTACACGTGTGAGTATGGTTGTATTGTTTGCTATTCATAGCTAAGCGTGACTCGCGTTGCGATATAAGTTGCGACGAAAGCTATCTCGTGTGGCATGGTCTTACAGTACGTCTGCCCTCGTATGTGTTTAACCACACGATCCCGTTCCTAACTCCCGCGCTTTTTTGTTTAAACAGAGTTTGTCGCACTGTGAGCTGATAACAGATGAAGGAATTCGTCAACTAGGAAGCAGCCCATGTGCCGTCGAGCATCTAGAAGTCCTGGAACTCGACAACTGCCCCCTCATTACCGATAGTGCATTGGATTATTTGACGTAAGTTTCGCTTATTTATCGATAGGCCTTCTGCCGTTGTTTCGAAACGAGCCTGTCACTCTCTCCTCTGCAGAGGCTTCTTTGCCTTTGCCTGATACAAACCGGGGAGAGGGGCTGGGGAGAGGGCTAAAAGGGAGGACGCAAAAGGACCATGCCTAAAAAAGGACCTAATGTTATGGACATCTCCGACGGGTTAGGGTTGGAACTTTGGAGATAAATGTTAAAAAGGATGACTTGAAATAACCTCAGGTTCTTTTGCGTTATTCCTTTTAGCCTTCTACCGCGAAGGAAACCTCTGCGGAAGAGAAGGAGCCTGTCATATTAAAAAATATGTTCGCCTATCTGTCTGTCTTTCCGTTTCTATTGCTTTTTGGTGGTCTATGTCAGTTTTATATTTCCCATGCTTATCTCTCTGCAGGCATTGTCAGAACTTGAATAGAATAGAGCTTTACGACTGTCAGTTAATAACGAGGGCTGGCATAAGAAAGCTTAAGGTATATTAATCTTGATTTTCTACGGAAGCGTTTTATTGCTGTTATTTTATTGTACTGCCCTTTGGTCATGAATATTACTGCCCTAGTTGTGCGTATACATTGTGCTTCACCGTTTTTTTTTTTTTTTTTCTTCAGACCTATCTTCCGGATGTCAAAGTGCATGCATATTTTGCCCCAGTCACCCCTCCCCCGAGTGTGGGCGGTGGAAGACAGAGAATGTGCCGTTGCTGCGTCATTGTCTAGTGGACCATATTTGTAGGTTTTACAGGTTTTGAATGCACGTGTCAAACGCCCTCTTACTATAACTCAAGCTGCTTGTGAAGCACTGCCGTGGAACCCCGTACGCAGTCTTGTATAAATCCGTGGATCATGCGAATGGTGAAGCAGACCTTATACGAATAGGGCCGCCACTAACTACCGGAAAGTCACGTTTGTCAAACAACTAAAAAATGAACTAGATCACGAGAAAAGAAGAAAAATCTCGATGTGATCGTGACGTCAGCCATTTTGTGTGTCGCGTGTCATCCATGAATTGTCTAAACTTGCTTCTACTGAACATCGCATTCGTTCGTTATCGTTATCGTTATCGTTTACTTTTCTTTTTGAGGGAAAATTAACCACTTGGATCCCCGGAAAGTCTGAGGCTTGTGCTGTGAAAGCACTGTGGCGTAGGCTAGTTGATACATTGATCTCGGACGTTTCTTTTGATGGCAGTTTATTAGTGTCTAGTTGGTGGTGGTCATATTCGCACAATGTGAGTCTGCGTAATGTACAATGCATGTTATGCTGCTGTAGTTTCAATATTTTATTATTCTTTTTTTTCTGTACATAGGCAAGGTAAAGTATTGGCTTTTATAGGAAGGACGTCTTCATTATGCCGTAAAAGTAGTAAGGTGTTCTAATATTAATTTAGGCCCGGTTTATGTTAAAGATTTGGTCACTGGGCCAGCCTTCTCCCCTAAGTGCACAACTTTTTCTGCATATAAACAGCGTCTTCTTAGTCGGCCTCTCTTATCGTTTTGTATATTGCAGAGGGGATTTTTTAGGCCCCGTTTATGTGGAGAAATAGTTGTCCTGGAGACCCGAGGCATCCTCCTCCTCGACTCAACCTGGTCGCGCCAACTGTTCATACATTTCGTTATAAATCGACGCGAGCCGTTTACATGATAAACCACAACCTTGTCTCGAACTCCGGGGGAAATAGTTTGCGCGCTCAGGGTGACCCGGGCTGGAGGGGGGGGGGGGGGGGGGGGGGGGGGGTCTTCATATAGACAGGGCCTATATCGCAGAGAATTGGCAAGTAATGAAATGAAGAAAGAGTATATAATAGGTGAATGTAAAATGGGCGAAATGAAAATTTGCTGGGGTATTTGTTGATGTTTTAAGAAAGTATAGTTATAAATAGTAAGGGTTGTCATGATTTAAACGTCATTTAAATAGTGGTTTCATTCCTTAGCATACAAATCAAAAGAAAAAAAAACATTAAGCAAAAACATGCATTTTTGGGGGGAAGAGGGGGGGTTGGAGTGGGGATGGGTGAGGGGCTAAGTGCTTTTAGAATAGTAAATCATTTGTCAAAGTACAATTTTTGGTCAAAAAAGAATTATGAAGGAATGTGAGGGCAAACGTACTAGGAAATACGCAGACTTCACTTCTAGTAACCTCGTTCCAGTTTTTCTGAAAAAAATCTGTAGCAGACAACACAGGGCAGGCTTTATTGTGTAGTCACGTGGTTCCGATACGGCGAGACCGTCGTGCGGTCAGTCCACCTGCTGGTCAGAAAATGGTCACGTGATCACATACCGGTCATCTTCAGGCGTAAAGATAAAGACTAGGTCTGATCTAGAATTAACCTAATCTTGCTTTGAACAACTAGGCCCTTGTTTGTATTGTAAGAGATTTTCTGTCTTATTTTTAGTTTGTAGCCTTTTCAGCTCCTAACGAACATGTTCTTGACTGGAACGCCTGAAATCATAATGCATATTCTTCCAACCATGTGACTGGTGAGAATCGATGAATCCGGCAGCAGTTACTTTGGTGAGGTGCCAGACTGAATTACACTTGTGTGGTTCACGGCCTAGAAGTTTGGTTAAACATCTCTACTCAACATATTACAGCAGCTCCAGTTGTGGAAGAAAAATGTGTTTAGATTTTAAGCTTATAACGCACGACAAGGTTTACGAACAATTTAACAAGTTTTTGACATTTTCATAAGCTTCACTTTTGGGTGAATCGTGATATCCATGCAAGAGATAATACTTTTTGTACTGTCTGCAGAAGCTGCGAAATATGCAGTGGTGAGAATATGTAGTTATTTTCCGCTCGTTCCCTGAGTATGTTTGGTTTTGTTTGACTGATGCATCAGAATCTGGCATCTCCTAGTTGCTTGGTACCCTTGGCGTTTTAATGTCTAGCGAAGAATAGCTTATAAGTAAAGGCTTCACAGTGCAAAGGACCAGGCTTATATCTTGGAGAATGATCGCTATTGTTGTGTTTCCAGCTCTGAAATAAAGGACAAACTTCACGTGCTTTAACTTTCACCAATACTTTAAATTAATGTTGTCTTTACAGCATCTGGGCTTGAATGTAGAACTTATAATCTAATCGCTTATAAAATGGGCAGCAATTTCCCAAACTTTTTTGGCCACAACTTGTGGATTATGTCCTAAATTTTCACTGGGCATACAACTGGGACCAATTCGTTAAACATACATGCTTACACGCGCATTTCACAAGTTGGACCATTATTCTAACAGCATGAAGACCAGAATAATCAGTCTGATGAAAGTTCGATGAACCCAGTTACGGTTCAAGTCTCAAATGCATAATTGTAGCAGCATTTTACAATAGTTTTTGATTTAATGTTTGTGCTAACGTGAAGGAAAATTGGTCCAACAAATGCACTTGTAAATGTTTTATTGAATTTACCACTGTTCTCGTTCTGTTCTGTGCTAAAAAATATCGATACTTAAGCTATTATTTTGTAAATGGAAACTAAGTAAGTCTTCAAATAAAACGTCAAATGTTGCTTTTAGTTAATTCCCAGTAAACAGTGGGCTGAAAGTTGATGTGACTGAGTATACCGGTTTGAATTTCTTGCCGACCGTTTCCGCCCCACTCTTTCATCCCTCGCTAATTTGTTATTAAATTCAGTCTATACTTTCAGTATCCACAAGAGTGCTTTACATTTAAAAACGCTTGAGTGTTGCCGACGATACTGGGGGCTTTAAAAGCTTTAAAATGTTCGACCTTGTTCAATGCGATATTTTCCATGCGGTATGCTGCCGACGGCATCGGCGAACATCTGCAAGTTCATTAAACATGGCCGCGATATTACGTCACTTGAAGCGGGCGCACGTGAGTAGCGTGAAAATTGAGATGATCTTTGTTTGTTTCGCCCGCGTGCTCTCGTACGGACGTTGGTCAGAATGTGAACGACTTTTGGGACTGTGTGGTTTAGCTCAGTAAGCCAAGAAGATGATGGCAACTAAAACGCAAGAAAAACGGAAGGATTGTGCTCAAGCGAAGGAAGAGGTAAGGTCATACATACATAAGGAATACAGAGAGAATTGCATTGTGTTTCGCTTCAGTCCATTGCACCGCCGTTGTCTTAGTTCGCCTTAATTTGTCCGGGCAATAATTGTCTCTGGTATAGCCATGAGCTATAAATCTGAGTTCGCAGAAGTTCCCTCGCCCAAATGATCAGGGATTTGATCTGTAAATGCTTGACTGGAAACTGTATAAATACTGCACGCGCGCAAATGCATTTATAGTTTGAACGGTTCTTTGGCTCAAGTCTTACTCTTTGTTTCTACGCTTTTAGAGTCGAGTTTGATTCTTCTCGTGATATTTGTCGCAATTTGCAGCTCTCCAGTTTGATTCATTCAAAAGTTTCGTTCGACAAATAACATTTGCATTTTGACGTTGTGCATACTCCCAGGAGACTGCGCGGTGCGGTCACTTGACCGAGATCATAATCGAGCCAGTTTTAAAATTTTAGCCTGAATCAGAGGGCGGAATTACGATTTACGATTGTTCGAATGTGGTGGAGTTTTGTCTCCCACTAAACCTGCGGTTCACTGACTAGTTCGGCGCAGACATGGCACAGAAACAACAGTAGAAAAGTTGTGTTTAATCAAATTGAACGATTACAATCCTTCTTCATCAAGCAAAAAACAAGCAAAGCAAAAAATTAAAGCGAAACAATTGAAAGCCTTAATCGAACAACTGATCGCTCTTACAGCTTACGCTTAATTACGTTTTAAATCAGCTGATATAAATCCCGGAACTTCTATCTAAACTTGGGATTAATTACTTGCAAATGCACTCCAATTTCCGGCATACATTGTGTTAACTCGTAGCCGGGATGCTTCCAGCGCTGTTTTTGTCGTCAGCGCCATGCACTAAGCACAGCCAGCAACACCAACAGCAGGTTGGCAGCGACACCTGTGACATGTGACAAAAAGCAGCGAATAAGGCTGTATCCGGGCGCAGAACATCGAATAGAGACCACCACGAAATTTAAAACACGCAATTCCTTAGATACTTTAGGGTGATTATGAAGAAGATGCTAAACAATGTTAATCAAAGACGTAACGATTGTGGTACAATGTAAAGCATAGTTTTGAAATATTCTTATTAGACTTGTTCTTGCGTAAACTTTTGCCTGGGAAAGAGGATGTGTGTAAATGAAAATACAAAAGCCTTTAAATGCAACCGAAAATCAAAATTATTTTTAAAGCACGCAAAGCCCACACGAGAATGTGACACCTGACAGCAAGGTGGTAATAAATTACCCTATGTTTCATAAATATTGTTACTAGAAGACACGAACTTTGCTCTTTATTATTCAGTTTGTTCAAAATGCTTGGTGCAAACTCTTGTCTAAGTGAAATTTAACACAATCTCAATCATCACTGAAATACGATTTTTCTGTTCTGCTGAACGTAGTACAAATGATGATAGCTGACTCACCGTTGCTCGCAATGTTGATTGTGGGCTCATCAGCATTTTCCGTGTTTTTGCTCATAACAAGAGGACCTTGAGCAAGCGAGTACAGCGGATTTTCATCACTTGGCACGTGCTCAACAGCACGTCTAGCACGTGACGGGCATCCTCTGATGCACTCGGAGTTGGAGTCAGTAGCGTTGCAGATTTTTACGTCACAATGAATGAAGACGAACGCATGTTCACCGATAAACTCGAAGGCCTCCAAGCTGAAGCGCTGCTCGTGGGTAGAATTCGATGAATGAAATTGGATGGTGTCATCTTTGGGACAGCTAGAAGAAAAAACAAAATGTCACACTTGATTTAAGAAAACAATCTTCTAAAGGCACCGACTTTCCTTCTTCGGATGACTTTGGCACAGATTCAAAGTCAGAGGTTTACGGAAGCTAAATCCAAGAGGTACGACTATATTCACAGATGTCCCATCGCCCTACTGTGGAGTTATCAGCCATTAATATAAACAGACTTGCAGCTGCTTAGTACTGAGGTTGATCTCTTCCGTACACCTTCAAGTAAATCTTCAACTCATTCTCTACTAATTATGTGTACTGCGCTGTTCCTGTCGTGGACTCTGGGAAGAACTCAGTTTCATTCCCAAGCTCAAAATGCAAATTATCTCAGCCTTTTGAGAAGAAATGTACGAGTTATGTAGTGAGAACTGATAGTTTAATCAGCTTTCATCCAAGCAAGGCATCGAAAGCCAAATTCTCCTTACTGTATGATATTTATCTCTGGTGGAAAACGTAAGGAGAAAATTGAAGTTGATCACTCTTGGGAGTGAAAGAGTTAAGCGTTTGTTGCATCTACCAATGCAGGAATCTTCTCAACAAGTACAGTACGAATACTTATCACGTAACTCACCCGCCGCTAATGAGCACGTATTTTGTTGGTCCATTCCTGTCCTGAGTTGGGGTCGCAAAGCATCTGTCCGCCATGATGGACAGTCGTTTGTCTGCTGACGTCACGGACACTTGGAAATACAACAGCTGTCTCAGCACAACAGTAATGGGGAAGTCGGCGTTTGTGTAAGAAACTACAAATCGCTTATCAGGGAAAATATCAAGGGACAGCGAGAAGTTTCCTTGTCCGTTTTCCGAGAACACGAGTTTTTTGCTGCTTGGCTTCAGACCAATAGTTGACACTGATCCGTCGTTGTCATAGTAACAACTAAACGGAATTTCGACTGCTTTTGCACGTCTAATAATGGCCTCTTTTTCTTGAATTTCACTGACTTTGTTACTATAGACCACTGCTGCGTCAGTGTGCCTGCTAGTGGTGCCACAGCCGGTCAGCGGTGTCTTGAGTGTGCAGTGAGAGGCGGTTTCGGTGGCCTGGCACGAGGTGTTCAGGAGACGAAGATGATCACAGTCTAGACCAAGGAGGAGGGACTTGGGCAGAGTGATTGACATGTCGTCCTTTTCACAGTTGACAGTGACTCCGTCAGCTAAAGTGAAGTAACCAAGGAGAATGTTATCCAGTGGAAATACAATAAGTTTTGCAGTGAATAAAACACTCACCTTCACACGTGTGATTATCAGCGCCAAGACTGAGTTCTGGGTCTGGACATGTACAGCGGTATGCCTCAGGAGTGTTGGTGCACGAGTGACTACAGCCTCCGTTGTCTGTCAAACATTCGTCGATATCTGAGGAGAGAAATTTTCACATGACTTGGATACTACCAAACTTGTTGAAAACATTATTTGCAAAGTATATTCATCAAGCTCTCTGATAAGCTAATAGAGCAAATTTGTTTTAAACGACTATAAGTTGAATACTGGAAGCGTAGCTTGCCCGTGTGCGAAGCCGCAACAACACAGTATGCACAGATCATACAGCACATTTCTTTAGCATGACGGAAAAACTAAAAATTGTTTTGCATTCTTTATCTTGTAATTTGCAAGCTGTAAAACTATAAAGAAATCCGGTTTTTATCCGATAACTGGTAACCATCCGGACTGGTGCAGCTGTATATATATGACAACCAAGGAAATGTAGACAGAATTGCAGATATAGAAAGTAAATAGGTAACGGCAAATAAGGATTTTTACCTTTCTGCTGCTTGCAAACATAGTTATACTTAATCTCGCAGCTTGCATCATTCCAGGGATGACCGCGTGAAATAGCATGCAACTCCACCTGTACGCAATCTTCATTGCCAAGGTTATTAGGCTCGTTGGCTTCCCAATTCTTGAAGGTGTAATTTGACCCGTCACTCCACTCAAACACGTTCTCGTTAGCCCGGTCATTCAAGCCAATCCAAAATCTAACAAATTGAGAATACTGCAGGTTTGCTTGGTATATTATGAACGCATTCTCCGGGGCATTATTGATACTGACTAGGTCGCCGCCATAGCTCAAGCAGTCTGCACGAGCATTTATCCATTTCTTTGGAGAATTCACCACGAACTTGTAGCAAAAGTTCTCGAAACTGACCCAACCAGAAGGGCACCCTGAAAGAAAAAACAAACAAACAAACAAACAACCAAAAAAGCAAAACAAAAACAAAAACAAAAACAAAGAAACAAAGAAACAAAAAATACAACAAGAAAACAAAGAGGAGATGTGATATAACAGCAACACGAATTAAGATTAGGCGGAAGTTTTTACTTGTGTAAAAAGAGTCACACCTATGCCATTTTGTTCATATTCAGAAAATATATTAAACCCCACTCAACACTATTGTAAAGGGCTTTCATTTTGAGTGTAAGTTCATCAGATTTGAAAGCTTCAATATGAGTTTCGAAAAAAGCTTCAGAATTGGAAGCTTCTTCCTTTCGATGTGCATATTCAGCACTCTTTTTAATGCTAACGGATCGTTGAATTTTTGTATTAGATGATGTGGTTGTCCATTTTTTCCGCCTTCTTTACATTTGTTTCGGTCACAGTCGGTGTGTTTGAACGTTTATGCTTCATTACGAAATCCTCTTGACCGGATGCGTTTAGAGTTCTGTCTTTTCCCTTATTTTCGGGATGGACCTGTGTAACTAGTGAGGACACGAGCTTGTTATCAGATACTGAGCCAACAGGATAGTGGTCAATAGGATATGGTTTGCTAGATCAACCAAATGCATGTGTCATAGAGTCAAGGATCGAACAGAAACTACAAGCCCGTAAGACTCTACTAAGTAAAACAGCGCATGCTACTTTCAAGTAGAAAGGAATGGGTTATTAAATTGAATGACGAACAGAAAAGATGCCAGAATAGAATTAGAGTCAATTGCAACAATAAGGTATTTTATCAATAGCACGATAAAACTTGTCTGTTCGGAAGATCATGCCACAAAAACTACAGTGCATCTGAATTTTTAAGTTATTTTGCTATAAAAAAATGAACACCGCGCAAGCCGCGTACTGAACAAAACTTGATATTGCTGCCACTTTTTTCTGATTCTCATACAGCTTTCACAATATTGCAAAACAAATTAGTGCAAATTATTAAAACTTGAAAATGGAGAACTACAAGGAATAAAAGAAGCAAAATTAATCCACCTAACCTTCTGGTTCTTGTGCTTCGACAACTACAATCGATAAGAGCGCGAGCAAATGTAGAATTGATAGCTGCATCTTGTCGTTGTGCCAGCACTCCACTGAATGATAACGGTTGATGAACGCTCCTTTACCCTCACGTGCATGTCTTTCAGGCCGGAAAACAATTCCATTACGCTAGGCGGATTTATTGAAGTAACCGGAAGATCAAAATACGGTATGTCTGTCTTCTGATAATAGACTGATTTTAACTTCGGCTTTCTCTCACTGCAACATTTTGCAGATCGGGGACTTTGATATCGTGATTGGGAGAAGAAGCTTAGTTTTGTAGAAATTGCAAGTCGTAAATGTACGAACATTCAAAGAAACTGTTTTCGTGCTTTTATTATCACCAATGCCAAAAACCATTGTTCAACTTCACAAAAACAAGTTTTCCTTGACAATCCGAGAATGTCGAAAATTTGCAGTGAAAGGAAGTTACAACTAACTCGATCAGGAGCTACGGACAAAAGATGTTCATTGAATTGTGACTGTGTAAAAGCGCCAAGCGCATCCATTACTCTCTGTCTTTCATAACCAAGCCACGTTTGGATAGCTCGTAAAGTTTGCCAACGACAGTGTGTCCTTGTGCCAGGTTGAGTATTTTTCAAATATTATTGTAGAAAGTGGTAAATGTTAGGCCGACAAAAACTGAGCACTGTCTATGAGAGTGTTCTCTCAACAAAACGGAAACAGTAGTTATAATTTTATTTGAATTTGTAAGATGGTCTGAAAAGTGGCTGCACTTCCCGGGGAAGGGGGTAAAACGATACCAGGACCAAATGTGTGTGCTCTAAGATGATAACTGATTGATGAAGTCAATCAACTTTTGTAACGGTTCTAAGCTGTTTATTTCGTTAACATAACTGACTTGCCCCCATGCGCACCTCTAAGAGGAAAAGAGAACAAGGCACTTGAAATGCGTGCCGGTTTTGAATATGATAAGCAAACCAATTGAAGCTTCTTGTTGATAATGTTGGTATAAGCAACATCATAAAAGTGCATTTCTGGGATACCCTGTTGCGTCTGTTTCAAAATGAAGCGGGCCTTTTGAACTAAATGTCGTAGGTTCCTTATTTCAGCTTACCCTGCATGCCATCACGTATCTGTCTCCTAAAGGAAAAAGTCTCGCAAACTCCGTGACACTTGAGATTTTGATTTGAATGTGCGTTTTCACTGGGCTCCCGCTCTTTTGTTTTGGTCACTATCAGCGTCCATACTGTGCCTACGTTCTCTTTGCTTTCTCTTAACGCAACATTTTGCATTTCTGACTCTTCGATATAGAAGTTTCAAAGCAGAAATTACAAATCAAACACAGCGTGCTATCGGCGCTTGTGTAAAAGACCATCAATTTACAAAAGGTAGGTTTCCTTGACGATCCAAAAACGTAAAATTTGCAGTAAAAGGAAATTCCAACTAATTCATTCAGGAGTTACGCGCGAAATATGTTTCTTGACGGAATTCCGATGTAGACTCACTCGTGAGCAAAAGCTAGTCTCGTTCGCTCCACAGCGGTTTCGGGAGGGACTCGTATAGTCTGCTAACAAAATCTTCAGAATAAGTTTCTTTTACTAACGTAAAACGAAAACTGAATACTGTCGAATAAACGTGATTCTTTGATCGACTTATTTTAATTTCCAGGCTGAAGACGATGCAAACCTTAGTCAGTGTCATTTATATACCCGACAGTGTTGAATTACGTGTTTGAGAATATTTAGTGATAATCCGAGAATCTGATGTTTGAAGATCGGATTTTTGTTTTGCTAGATCAATCACAGTGCATGTGTCATATCAAGAAATTTTAAAGCTTATAAAACTTTACCAAGTAAACCACTTTAATTTGAACGCGCATGTGCTCTTACAGTTGAAAAGGAAGTAGCTTTGAAAGACGAAGTGATGCCAATAAATAGTTCCTTACGTGATGAAACTAGTAGTAGGAGATCATCAAATCTATTGATAACCAAAAATGAAATTACATTATAGTTTTGTTAAGCCTGGTACTATACAAAACCTGTATTGCTGTCAATATTTTCTGATTTTACACTTGAGTTGCAAAATGATTGAGCATAAATTATTAAATTTAAACTAAATTGAAGAAGAGAGGAAAGAAACGCAATCAATTTCTTACCTTCTACGTCTTGTGCTTTCACAATTACAATCGACAGAAGCGCCAACAAGCGTGGAATTGCAATCGTCATCTTTTCGGCGTGCTAGCTCTCCACTTAATGATAATGGGTTGACGAAGGTCCTTACGTTACCTTATATGCTCCCACGGCATGCGTGTCTTTCGGGAAAACAATGCCATTAATCGCAACAGGCACGCGAACTCAAGTAATGGTTTGATTGTTAAACATATTCACCATACTCTAAATTCTACCTTTGTTTGGTCAAACGGTCACCGGAAGTTCAAAATATGAGAATGATCTTGTAGCTTGGCTTTTGCTCTCACTGCAACATTCTGCATTTCTGTCTTTTGCGATATCGTGATTAACAGAAGTATTTTATTGTGGACATAAAGAATTCAACAAATGATCGAACAGTTAGGGAAACATTTTTGTGCTTTCAGCTTAGCGTCATAAACTTTTGTTAAACTTCACAAAAAGAAAGTTTCCTTGACAATCCAAAAATGTAGAAAATTTGCTGTGAAGGGAAATTCCAACTAATTTAATCACTCAGGAGTTACGCACAGAAGATGGCGGTGGCTGTCCTTTATACCCAAGCCACGTTTGAATAGCTCGTAAAGTTTGCTAACGACAGTTTGCACTTTGTGCCAGGATGAGTCTCTTTCAAATATTGTTGTAGCAAGTAGTAAACATCAGGCCGACGAAAACTGATTGAACATTGTCTATGAAAGTGTTCTCTCGACAAAACGGAAAATATGGCGCAAAGTGGCTGCAAATTCAAATTTAAATACAATCACTAAATGCATACTTTTAGTTTACTTGGCTCCGCAGTGATATGCCAGCTGTGTGTTCAAGTGGCTTGAGATGTAAACTGTTGTCAGTGCATGGCTTCGCAATGAGCTGTAGCCTTTGTACATGAAAATTATGGCTTCGCGCCTCGGCAGCGAAATTTAAATTTTGTTTACCGATTGCGGACTAACTAGTTTATGACTGCGGCACTTACTGTTTCGTAAAAAAGCTGACTAGAGTGACATTTCAGATTCACGTGAAGTGCTAACTTTGCCGTGTGACGTATGATACAAGGCCCAATGTAGTGTGCTCTGAGATGATAACTGATTGATGAAGTCAACAACTTTAGCAACGGTTCTAAGCTGTTTATTCCGCTAAAAATATAACTGACTTGCTCCCCTGCGCACCTCTAAGAGGAAAAAAAACAAGGCACTTGAGATGCTAGTGCCGGTTTCATTGTTTCCCTGTTTGCCTTCTTTTGTTTTGGCGGGTCATTCCGTTTGAAGTTCAAAATATTTCTTTTAATCCCCGAGCGAAGCGAAGCGAAGTGAGGGTAATAATCACGGCGC
This sequence comes from Plumapathes pennacea, assembly GCA_964036295.1. Taxonomy (NCBI): domain Eukaryota; kingdom Metazoa; phylum Cnidaria; class Anthozoa; order Antipatharia; family Myriopathidae; genus Plumapathes; species Plumapathes pennacea. Next base: position 22,988,303 of record OZ038464.1, on the reverse strand, counting down.
TAATGCATTAATATCGCCTAACTTGGGGACTCCAAGCCTGTCGCCATCTCGAAATTTAACGTTCGTCTGTCGGTCAGTCAGTCAGTCAGTCAGTCAGTCAGTCAGTCAGTCTGTCTGGCGTACGACTTTAGGCGCGGTTACCCTGCATAACCAATATAAAAAGGCCGGATCAATCACGTGTGCACTGTAGTTTTACTCGGAATTTGAGCAAAGCAATTAGATTTGAACGATACAATAGTATATCGTAGCTGCGTTCACGAAAATGGAAAACTTAAAAACTGGAAAACTTGAAACACAACAGTCTTGCGAAGCTCGTCTTCAAATAAGAAGGGAACAGGCACGAGCAAGGCGAAATCGGAAACGAGCGAACAGCGCTTAATTCGTCTCGAGAAAAGGCGACAATCCTGTTATGATCGACAGCATCATAAACAGAAGCGTGCCGAAGAAACGACTCCCCAAAGAAAACAGCGCTTGCAAGCAAATCGGGAACTTCAGACGCCGTTTTGTGTTAAACTCAGATATTTATTTAGAAAGGACAAGCAACAAAGGTTAGTCAGTGAAAATCGAACAATCACCGTGACAAATATATTCTATCCTGTATAGCCTGTAACTCGATCACTTCAAGAATGTATTAAAATCTGTATGCTGATCATTTTCCATCGAAGTATTGTTTTAATACGCTTCTGTCGCCAGTTTCCGCTACCGTATTTGTTCAGAGCAATCGGAACTTGGTGAATGATTTAGTCAGATGTCTTATTTTTCTGTAATCTGACACGCGGTGGTTGCAGGGAGAATCGTTCACAAGCCTTTAGAAGTATGACTAGGTCTGAAGCCCGTGTATAATTTGAAGTAAACCGTTCAAGTTTTGCTTTGATTCTGGGAGAAATCATGCTGTTTTGAGCGGGTTTACATACAAAACAATTCGAGCCTATTAAATATGCATTCCCGGGGTCTAGTGCATGCAGTCCAGAGTAAAAACAAATCGCACAGGAAGCCTATTTAATTGTACTGCCTATGAATTCAAAATTGGAAAATCAGTGTTCCTTTTTTCCGTACTACGACGGCCGACCAACTTCAAAATTTAAGTATTAAATTTTGAGAACGTGCTTGGCTTGTTTGTGCAACTTTACATGACTTTGATGACTTTCGTGTTTTCGTTGCAGTCGAAAATCGTTGTAGTTAACATTGTACAAGTTATTAAACAAACCTGTTGCATTCAGTTCTTGAGTATTTGCATGTGGCAATGATTTATATATATATATATATATATATATATATATATATATATATATATATATATATATATATATATATATATATATATATATATATATATATATATATATATATATATATATATATATATATATATATATACCTGTCTTCTTCAAACGCAGTACTTCTAAAATACCAAAATACAACTTCATATACGAACGATGCCTTTATAACAACTCCACGATTCAGCAGTAGCACGAACGTACTGTAATCCTTGATTATATCTAGTTATGTTATTAAATTCAGTCTATGCTTTCAGTATCCACAAGAGTGCTCTACATTTAAAAACGCTTGAGTGTTGCCGACGATACTGGGGGCTTTAAAAGCTTTAAAATGTTCGACCTTGTTCAATGCGATATTTTCCATGCGGTATGCTGCCGACGGCATCGGCGAACATCTGCAAGTTCATTCAACATGGCCGCGATTACGTCACTTGAAGCGGGCGCACGTGAGTAGCGTGAAAATTGAGATGATCTTTGTTTGTTTCGCCCGCGTGCTCTCGTACGGACGTTGGTCCGAATGTGAACGACTTTTGGGACTGTGTGGTTTAGCTCAGTAAGCCAAGAAGATGATGGCAACTGAAACGCAGGAAAAACGGAACGATTGTGCTCAAGCGAAGGAAGAGGTAAGGTCATACATACATAAGGAATACAGAGAGAATTGCATTGTGTTTCGCTTCAGTCCATTGCACCGCCGTTGTCTTAGTTCGCCTTAATTTGTCCGGGCAATAATTGTCTCTGGTATAGTCATGAGCTATAAATCTGAGTTCGCAGAAGTTCCCTCGCCCAAATGATCAGGGATTTGATCTGTAAATGCTTGACTGGAAACTGTATAATACTACATGCGCGCAAATGCATTTATAGTTTGAACGGTTCTTTGGCTCAAGTCTTACTCTTTGTTTCTACGCTTTTAGAGTCGAGTTTGATTCTTCTCGTGATATTTGTCGCAATTTGCAGCTCTCCAGTTTGATTCATTCAAAAGTTTTGTTTTGCATTTTGACGTTGTGCATACTCCTAGGAGACTGCGCGGTGCGGTCACTTGACCGAGATCATAACCGAGCCAGTTTTAAAATTTTAGCCTGAATCAGAGGGCGGAATTACGATTTACGATTGTTCGAATGTGGTGGAGTTTTGTCTCCCACTAAACCTGCGGTTCACTGATTAGTTCGGCGCAGACATGGCACAGAAACAACAAGTAGAAAAGTTGTGTTTAATCAAATTGAACGATTACAATCTTTATCAAGCAAAAAACAAGCAAAGCAAAAAAATTAAAGCGAAACAATTGAAAGCCTTAATCGAACAACTGATCGTTCTTACAGCTTACGCTTAATTACGTTTTAAATCAGCTGATATAAATCCCGGAACTTCTATCTAAACTTGGGATTAATCACTTGCAAATGCACTCCAATTTCCGGCATACATTGTGTTAACTCGTAGCCGGGATGCTTCCAGCGCTGTTTTTGTCGTCAGCGCCATGCACTAAGCACAGCCAACAACACCAACAGCAGGTTGGCAGCGACACCTGTGACATGTGACAAAAGGCAGCGAATAAGGCTGTATCCGAGCGCAGAACATCGAATAGAGACCACCACGAAATTTAAAACACGCAATTCCTTAGATACTTTAGGGTGATTATGAAGAAGATGCTAAACAATGTTAATCAAAGACGTAACGATTGTGGTACAATGTAAAGCATAGTTTTGAAATATTCTTATTAGACTTGTTCAAAACCTTGCGTAAACTTTTGCCTGGGAAAGAGGATGTGTGTAAATGAAAATACAAAAGCCTTTAAATGCAACCGAAAATCAAAATTATTTTTAAAGCACGCAAAGCCCACACGAGAATGTGACACCTGACAGCAAGGTGGTAATAAATTACCCTATGTTTCATAAATATTGTTACTAGAAGACACGAACTTTGCTCTGTATTATTCAGTTTGTTCAAAATGCTCGGTGCAAACTCTTGTCTAAGTGAAATTTAACACAATCTCAATAATCACTGAAATACGATTTTTCTGTTCTGCTGAACGTAGTACAAATGATGATAGCTGACTCACCGTTGCTCGCAATGTTGATTGTGGGCTCATCAGCATTTTCCGTGTTTTTGCTCATAACAAGAGGACCTTGAGCAAGCGAGTACAGCGGATTTTCATCACTTGGCACGTGCTCAACAGCACGTCTAGCACGTGACGGGCATCCTCTGATGCACTCGGAGTTGGGGTCAGTAGCGTTGCAGATTTTTACGTCACAATGAATGAAGACGAACGCATGTTCACCGATAAACTCGAAGGCCTCCAAGCTGAAGCGCTGCTCGTGGGTAGAATTCGATGAATGAAATTGGATGGTGTCATCTTTGGGACAGCTAGAAGAAAAAACAAAATGTCACACTTGATTTAAGAAAACAATCTTCTAAAGGCACCGACTTTCCTTCTTCGGTTGACTTTGGCACAGAGTCAAAGTCAGAGGTTTACGGAAGCTAAATCCAAGAGGTAAAACTATATTCACAGATGTCCCATCGCCCTACTGGATTATACTGTGGAGTTATCAGCCATAAAAAAGACTTGCAGCTGCTTAGCACTGAGGTTGATCTCTTCCGTACACCTTCAAGTAAATCTTCAACTCATTTCTCTACTAATTATGTGTACTGCGCTGTTCCTGTCGTGGACTCTGGGAAGAACTCAGTTTCATTCTCAAGCTCAAAATGCAAATTATCTCAGCCTTTTGAGAATAAATGTACGACTGAGTTATGTTGTGAAAACTGATAGTTCAATCAGCTTTCATCCGAGAAAGGCATCGAAAGCCAAAGTCTCCTTACTGTATGATATTTATCTCTGGTGGAAAACGTAAGGAGAAAATTGAAGTTGATCACTCTTGGGAGTGAAAGAGTTAAGCGTTTGTTGCATCTACCAATACAGGAATCTTCTCAACAAGTGCAGTACGAAATACCGTTATCATCTAACTCACCCGCCGCTAATGAGCACGTATTTTGTTGGTCCATTCCTGTCCTGAGTTGGGGTCGCAAAGCATCTGTCCGCCATGATGGACAGTCGTTTGTCTGATGACGTCATGGACACTTGTAAGCCAAACCGCTGTCTCAACACAACTTTAACAGGGAAGTCATCATCTGAGAAAGAAGCCGTGAACTGTTGATCAGGGAACATGTCGAGAGACAGCGAGAAGTTTCCTTGTCCGTTTTCCGAGAACACGAGTTTCTTGCTGCTTGGCTTCAGACCAACAGTTGACACTGATCCGTCGTTGTCATAGTAACAACTAAACGGAATTTCGACTGTTTTTGTACGTCTAATAATGGCCTCTTTTTCTTGTATTTCACTGACTTTGTTACTATAGACCACTGCTGCGTCAGTGTGCCTGCTAGTGGTGCCACAGCCGGTCAGCGGTGTCTTGAGTGTGCAGTGAGAGGCGGTTTCGGTGGCCTGGCACGAGGTGTTCAGGAGACGAAGATGATCACAGTCTAGACCAAGGAGGAGGGACTTGGGCAGAGTGATTGACATGTCCTTTCCACAGTTGACAGTGACTCCGTCAGCTAAAGTGAAGTAATCAAGGAGAATGTTACCCAATTGAAATAAATTAAGTTTTACAGTGAATAAAACACTCACCTTCACACGTGTGATTATCAGCACCAAGACTGAATACTGCGTCTGGACATGTACAGCGGTATGCCCCAGGAGTGTTGGTGCACAAGTGACTACAGCCTCCGTTGTCTGTTAAACATTCGTCAATATCTGAGAAGAGAAATGTAATGAACCGCGTCATATTTATCATCACATTATTTTGCAATGTTGCGATATATTCCAGCCAATCTTTATCTCATTTCTAGGTTCCTTTGTTAATGTGCTAGATTATCTTTTAAATATCCGTTGCAACTCGAACTGCGCCTGGTATGCTTAGTCTTCTGTCAGTGCGCGTGTATTGAACCAACCTTCACATGTAACGTTAGCTGATTGGTCAGTCCAGGCGCCGTTTCCGGTGCAGTTGATGGATGGTTGACCCATCACACGATAACCACGTGCGCACGAGAAGGAGCACATTGTACCAATAGGACTGACGCTTTGTGAACAACTGCCGGGGGATGCGGTCACACCGGTGGATAGTGACACTAGTCTCGGGCACTTTGATGATACTACAAAAAATAGTTATCTTATTATTAAACAACTTCATTAATCCATTGAAAATTTTCTTCGGTGAGTGTCTCAAATGTGGGACAATGATTTGCACACTAATAAATGACAGAAAAGCACACGTACATTCCGGTAGGTGGTACTTTACAGTTTTCTAACGTCATACCTGCAGCGACCTTAAAACTGTCTCCTCTAATGCGGATTTTATTATGGCACCACAACCCAACATAGTTGTCAGTTTTCGAATCAGCTCCTTCTCCTGACATCGTTACTTCTTTCACCAGTTTGTCATCAATGTAAATTTTCACATTTGTCCCGTTCACAACACTCTTTTGCGTGTACCATTTGCCAGAAGAGAAAGGAAAACTGACTCTGGGAGATGATTCTTCGCCAGAAGAAGTTATGTGGCAAGCGGGTGACCACAGGAAATATCCCCATGCTTTGGTAACTCGGCTGCAAAACAACAGTCACAGAATCCAGTGATTAGCTTTCAAATAGGGTAATATCCATATCCAAGTTCATATACTTGCTCTTATTTGCGCGAGAACGTAAATTATTAAAACAACACACAATGCAGGCAGTTATTTGTATTGCCAAACAAATTTTGCACAATTTGTATTATATTATATCTAATCGCACATAATTGCACTCAGTTTCCGTTGACGCTTAACAGTGCTGTTGTAATGTTTTGGCAAATATTAGTTTCTCTGCTATAGCAATATTGTTACCTGGTATATGACTGTGCTTCGGCGATACTTTTCCTAATACTAACACACATATTTATTTTCCTCTCTTTAAGTTATCAAACAATTCACGAGATGAAACTGCTAGGTGGTCGCTAGAAAACTCAATAGAAGTGATCACTGATTAATAGTAACAGTTAGTGTATACTATTAATCTATATTGCATTTGGTGATTAACCAATTTAGTACAAGCGCTGGCCGAATAATAAATTAAAGTGGATAATCGCCGCATTACTACTTGAGTCAGCTGAGTAGGCCACTACTGTAGTCTCTTTGTTTGTCAAGTCACCAATCATTTTTCTTATTTAATTTTTGTTTCTCGTCTGTTCATGTCTGCAAACACTTACAATTGCGTGCGAACAATTCCCGTTTTATACTTGAACACGTGACCACAGCCTTTTCCATCCCGTATGTATGCACGACTGGTGATCACTTAAAGAAAACATAAGTCAAACAGAAACCGAGTAACTATAACCATGGCGATCTCTTGAAGGGTATTAGGCTACGTCCACACTAATGCGTCTTCAAAAATCTTAGTTTTGGATGACCTCCCTTTTCACCCGTCCACATGAATCCTCCGTCATCCAGTCGCCCGTCCACACTAATTCGTTTTCATCTTCACTTTAATAACCGTTTATAAAAACTCCGTTTTTAAGAATAACCTCCGGTTTTCAAGTCATCGTTTTAATGTGGACGGAAAGCAAAAAGTCATCCCCGAGCGAAGCGAAGCGAAGTGAGGGTAATAATCACGGCGCTAATACAGCAAAATCGCTTTGTTTGGAGACTCCAAGCGAGTCGCCATCTCGAAATTTAATGTTCGTCAGTCAGTCTGTCAGTCTGTCGTAGGGCGAACTTTTAGGCCAAGTGCCTAAGCCAATGACGTAATAATAATAATTATCTATGAGCCCGGTTCAAACGTCGAACTTTACATGTGCGTAGTTAGTTTTACTGACAATTGTACGTAACTGCGTTCACGAAAATGAATTTGAAAACTGAAAAACTTAAAACAGAAAGGTCTCGCGAAGCTCGTCTTTAAAAGAGAAGGGAACAGGCACGGGCAAGGCGGAATCGTGAAACAATCGAACAGCGCCAAATACGTCTAGAAAAAAGACGACAGCATGATAAACAGAAGCGTGCCGAAGGAACGACTCCGCAAAGAAAACAGCGCTTGAAACAACCTCGTTCCCAGGCTCTTTCGTCTCCCGGGCCAGGCCCCCGAAGAAAGACCCTGGTTCAGGCTGGTCACGTGTCGGCCAGAATCTGGCCGGTTGCAAAAAAAGAAACCGAGGGAGGGGCCGTTAAGTCGAAAATTTGCTTAACTCTGTCCACTAGGGAACGAAACATTTTGGCCTCGCCGCTTTCGACACCAAATTTGCATAATGTTTGCTGAATCGCACGTGCGCCTGCAGCGTTCAGAAGTCGCGCTGCCCATAATACAATTTCTCTGCAGCTTGGCGACTAAAAGTATACCTAAACGTAAAGACATGCGGGCAACTTCAATGTGGAGTTGTAAAACGAAACTTTACTTTTGGCTGCCAAAATACATTTTGAATTTCGCGGTCTAATGCGACGCATGGCTGCGCACCAAGAATATTTAACTTCTTGCTTTGAAGATTATTCTTGGATTTTACTCAAATTGCACTCAAAATGAATGTTTATGTGATGGAAAATTCGTGAGGCAACATCTTGTTTTGCGTGGTATTCAAGTACAAGGAAAAACAAAATTTGGAAAATTTTGGCGTTTTACTAATTAGGAGTTGTTGGTCGCTGTTGATTAACAAGTGGCTCTGCGCTTCCCTGGGAAGCGCCCTCGTGTTTAACACCTCTCGCGTGTGTGTCACAGTACGAAATCAGGTTCAACTTGGGAGGGCAAATGCTACACTCTGTGACCCCGAAAAAGGTTTACGCGGCTTCTAGCAACCAGTCAAGTTGCTGTAGGCTTTGCCGTTCTGTGAAAGAACAACGCAAAAATTAATTTTGTCGAACAAAAGTTCTGGAAGGAGATGAAAAATTATAGACTTTCCGTATCCCGTTGGCAGCACAGCGACAGTATCTCTTCCAGAATAAATTGCTTCCAAGCACTTAACTTGTTTCGGCTTGAGAATTTTGTTCCAGTAGCTGCTATTAACAATAGCGTAATGAAGACTGCTAAAGAACATGGCGGATGTGTCGTTTGTTCCAGCCTCGTTTAGATTTCGACAAACGCACAGCACGACAAATTCATTTGATAAAGGGACCCCTCCCAGCAATTTATTTTTGTTAGCGATGCACGTGACCAGCCTGAACCAGGGTCTTTATTCGGGGGCGTGGCCCGGGAGACGAAAGAGCCTGGGAACGAGGTTGCGCTTGAAAGCGAATCGGGAACTTCAAGAGCAAAACCGGACCGAAGAAAAGTCTCCGCAGAGAAAACAGCGCATGAATGCCGATCAAAAGCGGCATGAACACAAGCGAGCCGAGGAAAACAATCCTCAAAGAGAAAAGCGCTTGAAAGCGAATCGGGAACTTCAAGAGCAAAACCGGACCGAAGAAAGGACTCCGCAGAGAAAACAGCGCATGAATGTCGATACAAAGCGGCATGAACACAAGCGAGCCGAAGAAAAGACTCCACAAAGAGAACAGCGCTTGAAAGCGAGTCGCGAACTTTGGAAACAAAAGCGGGCCAAGCAGACGACTTCGCAAAGAGAATCCAATCACCAGCGAGTAGCTTTCCGACGTGGCAATGAATCGTCTGAACAGAGTACCCGCACGCCGACAAGACAATAGCGTGCTGCAGTTGTCGAAGAACGTAAACTGGAAAACTTGAAACAGAACGGTCTCACGAAGCTCGTCTTCAAAAGAGAAGGGAACAGGCACGGGCAAGGCGAAAACGTGAAACGATCGAACAGCGCCAAATACGTCTAGAGAAAAGACGACAAACATGTTATAACCGACAGCATCATGAACGGAAGCGTGCCGAACGAAACAGCTCCGCAAAGGGAACAGCGCTTGAAAGCAAATCGGGAACTTCAAACGCCGTTTTGTGCTAAACTCAGATACTTATTCAGAAAGGACAAGCAACAAAGGTCAGTCAGTGAAAATCGAACAATGACCGTGACAAATATATTCTCTCCCGTATCTTGTGTAACTCGATCACTTCAAGAATGTATTTTAAAAATCTGTATGCTGATCATTTTCCATCGAAGTATTGTTTTAATACGCTTGTGTCGCCAGTTTCGGCTACCGTATTCGCTCAGAGCAATCGGTACTTGGAGTCTTGAATGATTTAGTCAGATGTCTTATTTTTTCTTTCAAGACTAACTGTAACAATTAATGCTGTAATCTGACGCGCGGTGATTGCAGCGAGAATCGTTCACAATCCCTGTGAAGTTTGACTAGGTCTGAAACCCGTGTATAATTTGAAGTAAACCGTTCAGGTTTTGCTTTGATTCTGGGAGAAATCATGCTGTTTTGAGCGAGTTCACATACAAAACAATTCGAGCTCATTGAATATGCATGCCTGAGTCTGTAGCATGGAGTCCAGAGCAAAAAAAAAAAAAAAAAAAAAATTGCACAGGAAGCCTATTTAATTGTACTGCCTATGAATACAAAAATGGAAAATCAGTGTTCCTTTTTTCCCGTACTACGGCGGCCGACCAACTTCAAATTTTAGTATTAAATTTTGAGAACGTGCTTGGCAGACTATATGAATTAATTTGACATGCCGACCGAGGGAAATACGTACTTCGTCACGCAATCGACTCTTTTTTTCAACGCAAAAGTATAACACACACCATTCTTTTTCTCCTTCCTTTTGCGTATAGCAGTTGACCTCGAAGAAAAGATTGAGTCAACATTTTGGTAAAACAAAGGTTGCTCTTGTTGAGCAGTACCAAAGTAGAAGTCCAATCAATGGCAGAGCGAGGGGTATCTGCGATTATCGTATTTCTAGTAAAAAAGTATCCGTTCTCAAACGAAAATGGAATAGCGTGGGCGTCCACACTAGTATGGTCGTCATTTTCCAGATGTAAAAACCTGCATATTTATGATGCTGGATAATCTAATGTGTATCTGTTAGAGCGAGTTTGTCCCCGAGCGAAGCGAGGGTAATAATCACGACGCTAATGCAGCATAGTCGCCTTAAATGAAGACTCCAAGCGTGTCGCCATCTCGAAATTTAATATTCGTGTGTGTGTGTGTATGGTACGACTTTTAGGCCAGGTGCCTAAGGCAATGACGTAATAATTATCGATTAGCGTCTCCGCCAGTGTTTTTACTGACATTCGGAAGAAAAAAAGATTTGAACGAAGCAATGATTGTACGAAACTGCGTTCACGAAAATGAATTTGAAAACTGAAAAACTTGAAACAACGGTCTCACGAAGCTCGTCTTCAAAAGAGAAGGGAACAAGCATGGGCAAGACGAAATCGTGAAACGATCGAACAGCGCCAAATATGTCTACAGAAAAGACGACAAACATGTTATAACCGACAGCATCATGAACGGGAGCGTGCAGAACGAAACGGCTCCGCAAAGGGAACAGCGCTTGAAAGCAAATCGGGAGCTTCAAACGCCGTTTTGTGCTAAATTCAGATACTTATTTAGAAAGGACAAGCAACAAAGGTTAGTCAGTGAAAATCGAACAATCACCGTGACAAATATATTCTACCCGTATCTTGTAACTCGATCACTTCAAGAATGTATTAGAATCTGTATGCTGATCATTTTCCATCGAAGTATTGTTTTAATACGCTTCTATCGCCAGTTTCGGCTACCGTATTTGCTCAGAGCAATCGGAACTTGGAGTCTTGAATGATTTAGTCAGATGTCTTATTTTTTCTTTTAAGACTAAAACTGTAACAAATGCTGTAATCTGACATGCGGTGATTGCAGCGAGAATCGTTCACAAGCCCTGTGAAGTTTGACTAGGTCTGAAGCCCGTGTATAATTTGAAGTAAACCGTTCAAGTTTTGCTTTGATTCTGGGAAAAATCATGCTGTTTTGAGCGAGTTCGCATTCAAAACAATTCGAGCTCATTGAATATGCATGCCTGAGTCTGGTGCATGGAGTCCAGAGTAAAAACAAATCGCACAGGAAGCCTATTTAATTGTACTGCCTATGAATTCAAAATTGGAAAATCAGTGTTCCTTTTTTCCCGTACTACGACGGCCGACTAACTTCAAAATTTGAATATTAAATTTTGAGAACGTTGCTTGGCAGACTGTATGAATTAATGGGAAATACCTACTTCGTCACGCAATCGACTCTTTTTTTCAACGCAAAAGTATAACACACACCATTCTTTTTCTCCGTCCTTTGCGTGTAGCACTTGACTTCGAAGAAAAGATTGAGTCCACATTTCGGTAAAACAAAGGCTACTCTTGTTGGGAGTACCAAAGTAAAAGTCCCATCAATGGCAGAGCGAGGGGTATCTGCGATTATCGTATTTCTAGTAGGAAAATATCCCGGCGTGATGATACTTCGGTATGGTGTATGATTTGAATTATCAGGTGCTACCAACCACTGTACATGACGGGAGCAGGTTGAACTTTCTAGTCTTGGTAGCACCTTAATTTGTGTAGAAAAACTGCATTAGCAGTCCCGAGAAACAAGTTAGAAAACAGAAAAGCTCTTAAAAGTTTTAAGATTGACGGAAGACGAAACTATAACAAAATAAAAGATCGTGCCCACATTCAGGCCTGCAAACCAAGCGTCTCAGCTAGATATCTCAAAGCCACACCAAGCAATGAAATGTATCAGACAACTGGAAAATCAACCAAAATGAGCTTTTCTTCGGAAACAATCAAAGCAGTGATGCCGCTGTAAGGTCGGCTCTCTTTTTGATTGGCAGACTTTGGTTGTGGTCTAGTTCGTAAAATAGGCTTGTGTCTTAACTGTTATAAAGTAGGGATTGCCTTGGGTGAATATAGTGGTAAAGTGATGTCACAAAAAATATCTGAATATGGATTTTAGACAATTCTGTGGAATGCCCTGTCTAAGAAAAGGTCACACAAAAAATTAGCTCTTTAGCGCATTGAACAGCTGAGATGTGGGCTATTGAAGTTCAAATTGCTCAATACTAAACCCTCTTATTTGGTATTGGTTCCTTTGATTTAGAACTGATGCTAAATAAGAGAGTTCAGTATGGAGCTATCTGGTTCCTGTCAGTAGGGCTAGCGATTTGAAACTTTGCACACGTTTGTGCAGCAGCTGTGTATGTTTAGGGGCCGTCGACATATTCACCAGTCCCCCGCTTAACGTCCACTGGACGTTAAGGTCGAACCCCCTCCCCCCCTGTATAACGTCCACTTATAATTTGTTGTCCCATGGTCATAAAAACAGCATAAAAATAACGCACGTACCGAAGCTGAAGGAATGGCGACCAGAAAGTTCTGAACAGATTAAAATCATTGATTTTATTTCATACCTGGTATGTGAAAACGTGCACATACAGCCTATGCCTACTTGCGATCCTGTTTTATGCCAACGATCCAAAGAGAGGGGTAAATCGCCAACGGCCGCCATGTTTCTCTCAACGTTGCGCTGACCAGCGGATTACCGTATTAGGTACTTCATGTAGGCTAAATATTTTGCACCGACAAGTTCCAGACAGCTTTAATCCACGTGCAGACACGGCTTTAAATTGCAAAATTTGTCATGTCTGATAACATGACTCTTTGTACAAGACTCTCTTATGGTTTTATCCCCACAATCCTCAAAATTCCCGCACTAACGTCCACCTTTTTGGCGATCCGGACCACCCCCCCCCCCCCCCCCCCCCCCCAAACGTCCAATGGACGTTAAGCGGGGAAGTGGTGAATATGTCGACGGCCCCTTGGAGATTCGAATGAAAAATTTTGCAAAATAAGGACGTCACGCTTTACCACCACAGCACAGAGAACCGAACACGCTTGCACTAAATCAAGCGTAACATGCATATTTAATGAGGCAGTCGGCTCCTTAGCTCACAGAGTCAAATAATTGCTCTTTAAACCTCAAAAAGGCCTAATCATCTCAACTTATAGCGAACACTGGAAGGATATATTCTAGCACAAACCTTGCCCGCTTTACTGGCGCGGTTCAAATCATTTTGAGCGGCGTAACTTTCTTCCAAGCGGTATACATATTCACGGGTATTCATTAACTCGGATTTCAAATGACGACGAATACAAAATGCTTTCTCAAGAGTGAAGTTTATTATAGTCACATGAATGACCTGTCATAGAAAGTTCGCATTTTTACGGTCTCGGTAATCCGATGAAACAGATAAATGTTAACCGGATGACTGAGTACGTACATACGTACATGAATGATTTTACTTTTTACGGAGCAAGAATGTGTTGTTTTCTTGCATAGTTCGTTCGAGCGAACTCTTAATAATTTTAACTCATTATCAACGAAGAACACCAAAGTAACCTTTTGTTCAAGGGCTTCGGCATACACAGGCAAATTTAAACTGAGGATGTAAACAACTAAATCGCGCGCGTCCACTGCACAATGAGTGTCGATAGAGATGAACGCCGGGTTCCTGTGTACGGTCAACCGACTGAAACATTGACACAAAATGATAACTGCAAGATCGCTATAAAGTCCGTACCATTACGCCAGTATGAAATATTGTTTTCACACAGAGTTTATCAGGAAAATCGGGCGATGCTTGAAACACTCGAGGTATATCGGCCAAGAGCAAGTATAAACCTTTGGAGCGTCTTCCGCATTCATACTTTCACCAAAAGCTGTGATTCAAAGGCCGTAAAATTCCGTGCCAAGACTGCAGATTCTGCATACTTTGATTTTCAGCTCTGTACAGCTACGTAAATGTTAAATGCATGTTGCACTCCAAAAAATTATCACTTCACTTCATATATTCAGCGTTAATACCGATACTTGGGGAGCTTGTTATCGAGGTCGGAAGTTTTTAAAATTTCGGCAAACGAAAAGACAACGCAGTAATTACAATCGCGAAAATAATAAAAGTCAGGAGTAGAGTACAGCAAACGCTAATAGTTGCCCCCCAAACCAGTAATGATCAAAGTCTCTGAACTCCAGGGCGATGAGGCATCTGCGAAATAATATCTTATTTCTAATATATCGTATATAATATAGTCTTGATACTGGTCGGTCATAACAGAACTAACCATAGCTTCCTGAGTTGATAGGGACGGTCCAGAGCCTTGCAGGACCGAAATGCCACACGCTGTCCCCCTCCTGGGGAGAGGTACCTTCCCACGCATTCCCTTGATCAGTCCAGGTTCCCGCCAGATCCTTCCATGTTGCTAAGAGAAACAGAAAGAGAATGATCGTAACTTATTGGACCTATTCTTTATGTTAGTCCTTAATGTATTTTGAAAAGTTACTTTGCTTAACAAGTTGCCGAGTCAATTTTTATTAATCACGACGAAATCAGTGCAGTGAAGAACCTTGACCATCTGCTAGTATCAAGGGGACTAATTGATCGTGTATCATACAATGTATATCATACAATATAATAAAATAGATTTGTGCCAAAAAATAAAGAAAAAAAAGCTTTGAAAGAACAAAAAACGGGAACACATACCTTCTGCTTCTTGTGCTTTAAGAATTACAGTCAACAAAAGTACGATTGGGAATTCAAACGAGGACAGGAAAAAAACCTTCATCCTTCCAGCTTATCACTGCACTTTGATGATAACGACCTTCCGCGATCTTAGTCGTCTATTCATCCGAAGATAAATATATCTTACTTCTTCATCACCGTGGGAAATACACCTCTATGTCAATAAATTACAGAGTCAATGGGCATAAACAAAGGTACGTGGAGTACGGTCAAGTCCAAACAAGGAATACATTTTTATGTTTGATAGCAATATCGCATGACCCTCAAATGTTTGTTCAATGACCTGCCTTCAGCACATGTTATGGTTGAACTGCTTCCGTTCAGCATGCGTGAACTAAGATAGCGCGTTAATTTTGTTGAAAAGATATATTAAACACAATAAGTCTGGAATGCTGCTTCAGTGTTATACAAAAAAAACCTTGAATACTATTGCTAAGGATGTTAATAGATGTTGTTCTCAGCACACTATGAAAATGCTATAAACTGCAAGTTGTCTAATTACACAAAACAATAAGAATAAGATATTTTACAAAATAACTATGATACTACGCGCGTTTTGATTGGCTAAAATACCGTGTTAGATGAGCGCTGACGTCTATTTTATGGGTTGTGACTAAACTGGATACTCCAAAATCAGGTTTCCGAGAGGAAACTGGGACCGAATCAAAAATTAAATTTTCGTCAGCTCGGACCGTGTTCCGAAAACAGTACGACAGTGACGTTGATGTTTTGAAAGTTCTTGGCGTGCATTAGCAAATCCGTTCGGCTGGCCGCGTCGCGCCGCCTGTGTTCCTTTTACGCGGACGTGGAGGTCAACTCCAAATAAACCTGAAGCGGCTCAAGACATGGGTCGAAACTGTAACCAGTCAACAGATATACACAAGAAGCATTGTAGTCGTGAACGTGAAAAGGACAATATTACTGTTTATTTGTAAAATTTCGGGTCAGCCGACCATTTGCTCGAGAACACAGTGGTTTTGGATGAAAATAACTTATCTATATAAGCATCCTAATACAGTAAATACGGATAAATTTAGGATACGTTGGAAATCTGATCCGTCTATAACTGTTGGCTTCTATGGGCTTCATTTTTGTTCCTATTTACTTATCATCCCTGTGGTGATTTTTGACATTTCGCACCTTCGAATGCTTAAATCTTAAATGCTTAAATGTCTTATCATAGCATGTCTTATCGTGAATGCGTTCGTCTTCTGGAGTTAAGACTGATCAAGAAACACAGGATCGTACACAAGCCGTTTCAATCGCTCTCCGGAACAGTTCACGCGGTGGGATTTTTTTATCTTCGGTGTCAATATTCATCTGTGCCAGATCAGCCATAACAAGCCTTTCTTCTTTAGTATTTTCTCCCCGAGCTAATTTTTTCCTTCTAAAACCTTTCCAGTGCCGAATTTTATTTGACTGTCTTCCGGTGTTAGATGCTTCAGACGAACCGAGGTCGTTTTTTTGTCCACAATGTTCGTAAACGGCTCCGGACGACTTCGCCGATAACTCATTGTTTTGGTCCCAGTCTTCACTCGGAAACCTGATTTTGGAGTATCCAGTTTAGTCACGACCCTATTTTATGTGGTTTCCTGCTCTACCTTGTATTCTCCCAACTTCCCGCGTGTTTAGATAAGACTATATTACACGGGAATGCGTTATATATTTCTTAAATAAGTTGCGTGGATATCAGTGCAGAGTCAAACTGAACAGTGATACGTCGTACCCTTCATGAAATGAAATTTGTCGATAATGATAAGCAGCCCTGACACTCCTTAGAGCAGACTTAAAAAATGATCTTGCTGCGTGTTAGTACTGCCTGCATCGAATGTAAAAGTATTTAGAATTAACTGTGAAATTATAATTATCTGAGTTATCCTGGAAACACTATATATATTCCGATGCAGGGGCTGATTCTTTCGCTTTCTCGAAAGTCAAGGAAATGCATGCTGAAGCCGGACGGGTCAAGGACAAGTTATTAAAGGTCATGCGCTATTGTAAACACGCAATCAGACTTACACGCTTAAGGACCGTAAATTTAAATTATATTGTGTTTAAAAGAACACAGACTTGATAAGCGCTGACAGCCGTGTGAAAAGCTGCTCTGTTTGCACATCACAGCTCATAACTTTATTTCTATTTTGAAGTAGTCCTTTGTTGATCATAAACTATTTCAGTTTCCTCGATTGTAACTGGTTCAAAACCCCTCTCCTGATTAAATCATCGGTGACTCCACTAAATGCGAAAGCTTGCAATGAGAAAATTCAGAAGCAAGATCAATTTCACACGAGGAATATTTCGTTGTTTACAATAACTCTGACCGAAAATGTGATTTCTCTTTGTTCTGGAATTCAATGTCGATAAAAACAAAGGCGTGCGTGCTGTCCACTCGAAGCATGGCAATGATGGTCACTCGAATTAATTAATTTTGAACATTTGAATAGTATTTAAATCTGCATTGACTATAATTACTGCATGAGATCTTATCTCCTTTTTCATTCTTGTTGTCCCACAGCTTGTTGTACGCTTTGGTTTTGATTCAGTTCGTACAAGTTATACAAGCTCTTACTCCGGAGAAAAAAACCGCTTCATAAAAAGGAATATATGCAGCTTTAAAGGTAAGGGAAGAACTGACCCCGGGGGGTGGGGGTGGGGGTACTCTCATATATTTCCTATATAGGGACGGTTCCGCCCGATAGGTATCATTTTCAGGGTCCTCTGTCTTAAACAGGGTATCAAATTTTACATTTTCGCGTCTTAAACAGGGTTACTTTCTCAATATCTTCTCCTCCCCTCCCCCCTCAACCACATTTTTTGCACTCGCCATTTTTTCGCGCGATTTCTTTCTCTGACTGGAGTCTTGAACAGGGTAGCAAATTTAGACAGGGTAGCAAAATTTACATTTTTGTGTCTTGAATAGGGTGAGGGTTTTATAGAGTCAGCGGAGCCCCAAATTCCTATTGAGTACCCCCTCTCCCTCCGGGGGGAACAGACTAAGTGATGGAGAGAGGATATTGTCAAGTAACTCACTATTTATGAAGAACGACACTTGTTTCGTCTAAACCCTTCGTCTTCCTCGGTTTGAAATTGCTTGACTTTGTTTTATGATGTGTTTGCGATCAACAGTACATAGACTAAAGATTCTGATCATCATAAATATTGTTTTGGAGGGTATGACGTGTTACCAGATGTCCTCACACATGCGCAGATGCGGTCAGTAGTTTTCACGGACTCATGCTTCAGTGTAATGAATTGCAGCTGCGGCCGCTGTAACTATAGATGGAAAATGAGTTTTGAAGCTCAGCCATATACACAGTTTAGCCAGGTATAATGGTGTGAAGTCTGCACTAAAAGTTTGATAGGAATTAAATGAACAATTCAAATGCGTTGAGGGAAAGTGTGAATATAACGTGAAACTGACAATTCCTTTATTAGTTTTGAAATTGCAATTAGTCCAACACACCAGTAAAGCAAAACGAACTAAAGCCTATTGTTAAAATTCCGGGTATAAAAACCAACAACAATCGCAGTAGCATCTAAACTACTTGACAAAAGTGAAAATCAGACCAAAAAAAGCTTCTTTTGATAATACTGGTATAAACAATATCACAATTAATCGCACTGGTACGTATGGTATGCATTAGCAACTACTTTAAGTTAACTTGTGCCTTGAGTTTCGTTCAAATGTTGGACCGCCGGGAACTTTGGTCGCAGACTTTCTGTGGTTTAGATTTTCTCATGAAGTAAGGTCAGGGGCGGATCTAGGATTATGAAAGAGGGGGTGGCTGGGGACGGAGTATTGATGTTCGAGCGCCGGAGACGCGAGCCTCTAGGGGGGTCCGGGAGCATGCTCCCCCGGGAAATTTTGAAATCTAGAGTTTCTGACATGGCATTTCCTGCGTTTTGAGACCACTTTGGAGCACAGCCAAGAGTCTAAATTTCAAACGTGATATACTCTATTTTACGCATGGTAAGCACAATCTGATTACTGCCATATAAATTATAGGTATATAGCAAGTATAAATTATATAATCGCGTGGGAAAACGGGATTTAAGCAGAATAAATCCGTTTATAGATTAAACAATATTATTAATGTATCAGAAAACTTTTGAATTTCTTTTAACGATAAAGTCAATATGGTCTAAAACAGGAAAGAAGTAGTTGGCTCACACTGCCACGTTACGTTAATCGGCCAAAAGTGAAGGTGACATCATCCTTCTGGGGTGCAGTGCCATAAATTTCTCGCAAACCTGCCTTCTGTTGATGGAAATTGTGTGTGCATGCATGGCAATGCCAGCCAAATCTGACAGTTGTCCGGTGGTCATTGTACTGCGGAGCAAAGTATGAACCCTCCGAACACAAGAAAACGGTATCTCCGCCTCCGTGCTCCCCATACTCCTGAATTGACCGACTCACGTAAGAGAAAGTGTATTTTTATCACTTATTTAAATTTTTTATTTCAAAACACCATAAATTCCTCTTTTTTGCCACTTCAGAGGGGGGTGGCTAGCCACCCAATCCACCCCCCCTAAATCCGCCCCTGAAGGTGTACCCTTCGTGTTTCACACGCTTTTTCATCTTGAGCGCCATGTATGCAGTTGCCGCCAAACACACCACGCACAGCAAAGCCAGCACTGTCTATAGGCCAGTGGGAAACCCTGTGATTGTTAAATTATGACTGTAAGTTGTGCAAACTTGATTGCCTGCAAAGTTAGAGACAGTAAGTCTCTCTTAAAGGGACATCCCTTTAGGACGGACACTTGGTAAAAATGGTTCCTGTTGTTTCTTAAGTCATTGGGTGCTTACCATTTGACAAGAAAATCCGGAAATTTCGGGTGAAGATCAAATGGTACAAGCAATTTCCGGAAAATCCGTTTGGAAATTGCGGAGTACCTTCAAAGGTAGTCCTCTTTTTTCGGATGGAACGGACCGCCGGAATTTTCCGTACCATTTGAAAATTTCTTTCGTTTCCAATCTCTCTCTTTGAGAAATCACTCGTGCGGTTTTGCAAGATGGCGTCCACCAACTATCGGTGCAATCTGTGTTTCTACACAGAATCAAGTTTGGAAGGCCTGCTTTTGCACTCGTGCCAAATTGCTAACGGTAAGATATCTTATTTACTTTTGTATTAGTTCAGTTATTTTCTTGTTTTGAACAGAATTTCGAGGCCAAAGTTGACCTGTATCGAACAAAGACAGGAGGCGAAGTTTTCCGCTAAATTCGCAAACCGTTGTTGTTTTCAGTGTCCGACGAAATTCCCTTTGTAGGCGAAGACATTTACCAGTTGGCACATCAACAACCTTCAACCTTCAAATAGTAAGTCTGATCCCATCCGGTTGGTCACGCAATTCGGGAATTCCCTTACCATCATGCATCGGTCATCCCAACCGGATTTTTCAGGCAAATGGTAAGCACCCATTTACTCTAAATGAACTCTCTATAAGACGAACACCTCTCTAAAACGGACAGTTGGAGCTGATCCCGAGAGTGTCCGTCTTAGAGGGAGTCGAGTGATACTATTTTGCTTTGACCGTCAGAATTGTATTTTCTACGGCCGCTTTGGACTAATTTCTATGAGCGTTTGACTAAATTAGTGAATGACGTAATGCTGAGGATAAAATGCATCAACATCCTCCAACTATAAATAGATTACTCCTCCCCCCCCCCAGTCAAATTTTAAATCTGACAGTTATACTGAAAATGGATAATTGTCATTCACTTTCTATATTTCATAATATGGATACTTTGCTCTGTTTTGAAAAATCGTCAAGTTTAAAGCTTTTTATTTATTTATTTATTTATTTATTTATTTATTTATTTATTTACGTAGACTTTGCTATATGATAGCACATTAGCTCCGATTTAATGACTGGTCTCTATAATCATCGTAAGTACAAAAGTAACTCACTTGCAAAGTGACTTGCGCCCGGTTCTTTTCATTTTAATTCTCCTTATGAACAAGAGGTCCCCGTGCCGATGAATGAAACTTTTCATCGCTTGGCGTATGCCCGACAACACGTTTACCACGTGAAGGGCACCTCCGGATGCACTCGGAGTTGGGGTCAGCAGCGTTGCAAATTTTTATGTGACAGTGAACGAAAACGAACGGATGGTCAGCAATGAACTTGAAAGCCTCCACACTAAAGCGCTCCTTATGGCTGGAAGGTTGTGAATGAAACTTAAGGGTGTCATCTTTGGAGCAACTGAAATGAAAAAAAAAAGCAAAAACAAACAAAAACAAAAACAAAAACAAAAAAAAAAAAAGAAAAAACAGAATTATGGTGTCAGAAAAGGTATATATTCTTTGACAGGTCCATGCAGCTTTCGCGGAGCTTTAAGATGTCACCGACAAGTGATTCAAGCTGAACCAACTGAACCAACTGAACCAACTGAACCAATAGCTGAATATTTGATTACTTGTTTAGTTAGTGCTGTCTATCCTGAAGGGTAAGTGACAGCCATAAGTAGCGTCTTTCAATCAAAACTTAATATCCTCTAACTCACCCGCCACTAATAAACTCGTATTTTGTTGGTCCATTCCTGTCCTGAGTTGGGGTCGCAAAGCATCTGTCTGCCATGATGGACAGTCGTTTGTCTGCTGACACCACGGACACTTGGAAGTACAACCGCTGTCTCAACACAACTTCAACGGGGAAGTCATCATTTGAGAAAGAAGCCGTGAATCTTTCATCAGGGAACATGTCAAGAGACAGCGAAAAGTTTCCTTGTCCGTTCTCCAGGAACACGAGTTTCCTGCTGCTCGGTTTCAAACCCACAGCTGACACGACTCCATCGTTGGCATAGTAACAATGGAAAGGAATCTCGATCTCTCGCACGCGTGTGATAATATCCTCCTGAAAGGCTGGCACCGCAATCACTTTATTGCTGTAGACTACTGCTGCTTTGGTGTGCCTGCTGATAGTGCCACAGCTGGTCAGCGGTGATTTAAGTGTGTAGTGAGAAGTAGTTTCGGTGGCCTGGCACGAGGTGTTCAGGAGACGAAGATGATGACGGTCCAGACCGCGGAGGAGGGCCTTGGGCAGAGTGATTGAAATGTCGTCCTTTCCACAGTTGACAGTGACCCCGTCAGCTAAAAATTGTTAAGAATGTTCAATTGGCAGGCATATGAAGTGATAATGATGGCTTTTTTGTGGTATATTATATATGGAAGGACTGAAACTTTTTCTTCCGTTATGCGACAACGAAAGAAATTAGGATGGCGCAAAGATGCTCTTGATATTTCAGTCTCTTTGAATTTGTTTCCTTCAGCTGGATGTATAATTCACTGCTACTGCTAATGCACGGCGTTGTCTTGTTATCTGAGTGTACCTTAATCAAAATCCAATCAGTTATTGTGATTTATGAGAGATACGGTGAATAAAACACTCACCTTTACACGTGTGATTATCAGCATCAAGACTGAGTTCTGGGTCTGGACATGTACAGCGGTATGCCCCAGGAGTGTTGGTGCACAAGTGACTACAGCCTCCGTTGTCTGTTAAACATTCGTCGATATCTGAGGAGAGAAATACAATGAACCGCGTCATATCTCATCATTTTGCTGTAACTCTCTTACTTCCAACTGATCAACGTCAGGTCTCTTACAGTGTCCCCGCAGAAATATATCATAGGAAAAACTTGGCTTTTGGTATCTAGCTCAGATAAAAGCTGGTTAGACACTTAATTCCTACTACATTACTTCTCGCTCGATAATATCCATTAAAACTTTAACTATCTCCAGATGTTTTGTCAACTTTGGTGGACGTTGTTCAACCTACCTTTGCATGTAACAATAGCTGATTGGTCAGTCCAGGCGCCGTTTCCGATGCAAGTGATGGACGGTTGACCCATCAGACGATAACCACGTGCGCACGAGAACGAGCACATTGTACCAATAGGACTGTCGCTTTGCGCGCAACTGCTGGGGCCTACGTATACACCGCTGGACAGCGACAGTCGCGGGCACAGTAGTGGTGCTGGAAAAGAAAAATATCTCTGTGTTTTTGCTTGAAAACTTGCTCAGTTTGAAACCTAGTGTCTCAGTTAGCTGGCCCCAATATGTGATAAAGTGTAAAAGCCACAGTTGATAATATGACAAGAAGCAAACACACACATTCCGTTAGTAATGTACCGTAAAAATGATAAAGTTTCAGTCCAGTTTTCTGCAGTTATACCTCCTGGGTCCTCAGAACAGTCCCTTTTTGTGAAATATCCACTTGCGTACCAGAATTGGGGACAGGTTGCTGATGCTCCTACATAACATTGAAACTTGTTAATTGGTTTGTTAAGTAAGTTTTGTTTAGCAAGTTGACAACAACACGTCCAGTCATCAATATACTCGTCCGTTTTTCGTCTCTTTTTCCAAATGTAGCAAAAACACTTTAATCAAATATTTCTTTGATACATAAACGTAAAATAGATGGAGATACGCCGTTTCCAGCTGAATGATACTAATTGTAAGTTGATTTGCTGACATATAACTGCCTGAATCATGTTTTCTGTTAACTAAAGCCTTCCAATATTTCCTCATTGTATACACTTTTGTAAACAAGACTGGTTTTGCAAGTGAGCTGGTGGCGCGAGTGGGGTCGAGACCAGAATAAACTAAGATAAACTAGGTTGAGGGAATCTGGATTTTAAGCTTGGGGTTGAAAGTGTCAGCCAGCAAGAAAAGAGTAATGCGTGACTTACCTTTTAACACACGGTCGAATTGACAATTTGACTTCGAACACTTATTTCTAATCAGAGGCTACAATTAATTCAGCCTGCGCTTCAATAGTTATTTGTTGCTTTTTACTGAATGCGTTTCTTCTACCAAGCTTTCGAGCATTTGCGCTCTGTAACAAATATAGAATTGAAAGCGAGGAATGTAATTAACACAAGACTTGTTTTCAATATTATTGCGGTTTTGTTCACAGCGTTTGCAGTCATTTGTGACTGATAAACTTAAGACTATGTCGGTGTATTTTTTTATTTCAAGTATACCTTCATTGTTACGGTCGGGACAATAAAGAAATTGGATAGAACCGGGGACGCGGCGCGCCCCGCGTGAGGATTTTATGTCGTGCAGGGAGTAGCCGAGTCAGTTTTTGAACATGGCGGATCCATATTTCCCTTGCCCTCTTTTCTTCCAGTTTCACTCACAGGGAATAGATTTGTTTTCGCTTCTTTTAATCGAGGTGCAATGTTTATTAGGCTTAGTATCCTCCAAGCCTTATTTTATATCGCCACAGAAACTTTGGTTGCAACTGATTCAACGGCTTCCGACCTGAATGTGAAAACGTGACATGTGTAAAGGCATTATACTGTTTATCATCATTGCTCACACATTGTTTTACGGCTCCTCATTGCTTTCGTGGCCAACACGCTCCCGTTTTCTGACTTTACGTTATGTTTTCGACCTAGTATCTTCCAAGAGGTATTTTACATGGTTTGCTGCGCGCGAGCGTGACAGTTGTCAAAATGCTTCGGCTTATCGTACAGTGCCTTTTGAAATATTTCTTCCATTCGATAATGTAGCCTTTGTTTCACAGTAGTAATTGTATACTAGAAATGAAAAATACACCGAAATTGTCCAAAGCATTGAGTTTGTTAGTTGCGAATGACTGAACACGCTGTGAACAAACCCCAATAATATTGAAAAAAGTCTAGTACATTCCTGGCTTTCAAATTTATATTTGTTACGGAGCGGGAATACTCGAAAGCCTCATAGAAGAAACGCATTCAGTAAAAAATGTACTTAAGTATTGAAGCGAAGGCTAGATTATCGTGGCCTCTGATTAAAAAAGCCGGTTCGAAGAATCGACTGTGCATAGAAAGATAAGTCACGCATTACTCTTTTCTGGCTGATTGATCTTTCACTCCTTAGCTCAAAATGCATAGTCTCTCAACCTTTTAGAAGCAAGTGGAAGCAAGTGTAGTGTTGTAATGACAATTTATAGGAGTTTCATTTGGGTAAGGTGTCAAAAGTCAAATTTTCTATACTGTATGACATTTTTCTGGTGAGAAACTGCAAGTCTTTTTTGGGAGTCTCGCTCTTGTCCCTTCCATTTTAATTTCTTCTGGTCTAGACCCAACGCACGCCACGAGCTCACTGGCAATTCCAGTCTTGTTTACAATATTATTGCGGTATTGATTCACAGCGTATGTTCAGTCCATTTGTGACTGCAAACTCTATTTTTATTCTAGTTGTCCAACAACTTGTTGTACGCTTTGGTTTAGATTTAGTTCGTGCAAGTTATACAAGCTCTTACTCCCCCCGGAGAAATAACGACTTTATCAGGATTAAAATATGCAGCTTTAAAGGTAAGGGAAGAACAGACAGAGTGAAGGAGAGAGGATATTGTCAAGTAACCCACCATTTATGAGGAACGACACTTGTTTCGTCTAAATTCCTCGTTTTCCTCGGATTGAAATTGCTTGACTTTGTTTTATGAAGTGCTTGCCGATCAATAGTACATAGACTAAAAATTCTGATCATCATAAATATTGTTTTGGAGGGTATGACGTGTTGCGCAGATGCGGTCAGTAGATTTAACGGACTCATATTTCAGTGTAATGAATTGCAGCTGCGGCCGCTGTAACTGTAGATGGAAAATAATTTTGAAGCTCAGCCATATACACAGTTTATCCAGGTATAATAGTGTGCAGTCTGCAAAAGTTTGATAGGAATTATGTGAACAAATTAAACGCTGTTTGGGAAAATGTGAATATAAAAAAATGTGAAACTAACTTTTATTTTATTAGTTTTGAAATTGCAGTTACAACAAAAATAGCTAAGCTGAGGTGTAGCCCAACACACCAATAAAGCAAAACGAACTAAAGCTTATTGTTAACATTCCGGGTATAAAAAACAACAACAATCGCAGCAGCATCTAAACTACTTGACAAAAGTGAAAATCAGACCAAAAAAAGCTTCTTTTTGATAATACTGGTATAAACAATATCACAATAATCGCACTCGTACGTATGGTATGCAATAGCAACTACTTCAAATTAACTTGTGCCTTGAGTTTCGTTCAAATGTTGGACCGCCGGGAACTTTGGTCGCAGACTTTCTGTAGTTTAGATTTTCTCATGAAGTAAGGTGTACCCTTCGTGTTTCCCGCGCTTTTTCATCTTGAGCGCCATATATGCAGTTGCCGCCAAACACACCACGCACAGCAGAGCCAGCACTGTCTGTAGGCCAGTGGGAAACCCTGTGATTGTTAAATTATGATTGTAAGTTGTGCAAACTTGATTGCCTGCAAAGTTAGATACAGTAAGTCCCTCTTATAGGGACATCCCTTTAGGACGGACACTTGGTAGGAGTCAATGGTTCCTGTCGTTTCTTCAGTCGTTTACTCTAACTAAACTCTCTATAAGACGGACACCTCTCTAAAACGAACAGTTCGTGCAGGTCCCGAGAGTGTCTGTCTTAGAGGGGATTGACTGGTACTATTTCGTTTTTGACAGTCAGAATTGTGTTATCTATGGCCGCTTTGGATTAATTTCTATTAACTTCTGAAAGAGTCAATGGGGTGTTGCTGCGGATGAATTGCATCAACATCCTTCAACTATAGATAGATAATACTAGCTGTCCTCCACGCCCGGCGCCCCCTCCCACCGCCCCCCCCCCCCCCCCCCCCCCCCCCCCCCCACACACACACACACACACACACCCCTAATCAACCCTAATCAAATTAATCTGACAGTGATACTGAAATTGGACAATTGTCAATCACATATTTCATAATATGAATACTTTGCTCTGTTTTGAAGATTTTAAAAATTCACTTCGACTTTTTGCCATATGATAGCACATTAGCTCCGGATCAATGATCGATGGTCTCTATAATCATTGTAGGTACCAAAGTAACTCACCGTTGCTTGCAAAGTGACTTGCGTCCGGTTTCTTTTCATAATTTTCCCCAAGAACAAGAGGTCCCTGTGCCAATGAATACAACTTTTCATTACTTGGCATGTACTCGATAGCACGTCTACCACGTGAAGGGCACCTCCGGACGCACTCCGAGTTGGGGTCAGTAGCGTTGCAGATTTTTATGTGACAGTGAACGAAAACGAATGGATGATCAGCAATGAACTTGAAGGCCTCCACACTAAAGCGCTCCTCGTGGCTGGAAGGTTGTGAGTAAAACTTAAGGGTGTTATCTTTGGAGCAACTGAAATAATAATAATAATAATAATAATAATAATAATAATAATAATAAAATTAAAAAAAATTAACAGAATTATAGGTATCAGGAAAGGTGTATTCTCTGACAGGTCGATCCAGCTTTCGTGGAGTTTAAGAGGTTTACATATCACCGACAAGTGATTTAAGCTGGCCCAATAGCTCAGTCTTTGATTACTTGTGACAGATTTATTGGATATATGAGGTAGGAAAACCGTTTCCTGTTTATCTCGTCCTGTCTAGTATCCTGAAGGGTAAGTGACAACCATCTGTGGCGTCTTTCAATCAAAACAATTATACCTTAACTCACCCGCCGCTAATGAACTCGTATTTTGTTGGTCCATTGCTGTCTTGAGTTGGGGTCGCAAAGCATCTGTCCGCCATGATGGACAGTCGTTTGTCTGCTGACGTCACGGACACTTGGAAGTACAACTGCTGTCTCAACACAACTTCAACAGGGAAGTCATCATTTGAGAAAGAAGCCGTGAATCTTTCATCAGGGAACATATCGAGAGACAGCGAGAAGTTTCCTTGTCCGTTCTCCAGGAACACGAGTTTCTTGTTGCTCGGTTTCAAACCCACAGCTGACACGACCCCGTCGTTGGCATAGTAACAATGGAAAGGAATCTCGATCTCTCGCACGCGTGTTATAATATCCTCCTGGGAGACTGGCGTTTCGACGACTTTATTGCTGTAGACCACTGCTGCTTTGGTGTGCCTGCTGATAGTGCCACAGCTGGTCAGCGGTGATTTGAGTGTGTAGTGAGAGGCAGTTTCGGTGGCCTGGCACGAAGTGTTGAGGAGACGAAGATGATGACGGTCCAGACCGCGGAGGAGGGACTTGGGCAGAGTGATTGAAATGTCGTCCTTTCCACAGTTGACAGTGACCCCGTCAGCTAAATATTGTTTAAGAATGTTTAATTGGCAGGCATATTAAGTGACAGTGATGGTTTATTTGTAGTATATTATATATGAAAGGACTGAAACTTTTACTTCGATGATGCGACAACGACGACACGCAAAGAAAGCATGGGACAAAGATGCTCTTGCGATATTTCAGTCTCTTTGAATTTGTTGTTTTTACTTGATGTACATTTCAGTGGTACTGCGAATGCACAACGTAGTCTTGTTATCTGAGTGTACCTTGTGGTCAAGCAATGGTTCAGAAGAAACCAATCAGTGAATCGATCAATTGTGACTTAAAATACGGTGATTAACACACTCACCTTTACACGTGTGATTATCAGCATCAAGACCGAGTTCTGGGTCTGGACATGTACAGCGGTATGCCCCAGGAGTGTTGGTGCACGAGTGACTACAACCTCCGTTGTATGCCAAACATTCGTCAATATCTGAGGAGAGAAATAGAATGAACCACGTCATATCTCATCATTTTGCTGTTACTCTTTTATTACTTCCAACTGCATGATCAACGTCAAGTTTTTCTTTCAGTTTCTCACCAGAAATATATGATACAGTAAGGAGAACTTGGCTTTTGGTATCTAGCTCAGATGAATGCTACTCTGCGATGATTGCTGGCTAGACAATAAATTCTCACTACATACTTATACATTTTATTTATTAAAAGGATGTGAGAATTCAAAGTCTAGCTCATTTATTTCGCAATTCCTTTGCCGAGGATCCTTTCATTAGTTTAACTTTCATTGGAGGTCTTTATTTAATAGCTTGTTTAATATCCGTTGAAACTTTAACTGCTTCAAAATGTTTTGTCAACTTCGTTGCACGTGTGTTCAGCCTACCTTTGCATGTAACGTTAGCTGATTGGTCAGTCCAGGCGCCGTTACGGGTGCAGTTGATGGACGACGAACCAATAAGACGATAACCACGTGCGCACGAGAAGGAGCACATTGCACCAATAGGACTGTCGCTTTGCGCGCAACTGCTGGGGCCTACGTATACACCGCTGGACAGCGACAGTCGCGGGCACGTTAGTGATGCTGGAAAAGAAAAGAATCCCTGTGTTTTCGCTTGAAACTTGCTTGGTTTGAAACCTAGCGTCTAAGTTAGCTGACCCTAATATGTTATAAAGTGTAAAAGCCACAGTTGATAATATGACAAGAAGCAAACATGCACATTCCGTTAGTAATGTACTATAGAAATGACCAAGTTTAAAATTTTCTTCAGTTTACCTCCTGAGATCTCGAAGCTGTCCCCTTTTGTGCGAGTTCTGGCGTGGCACCACAACCCAACATAGTTTTCAGTGTCCGAGTCAGCCCCTTCTCCTGACATTGTTATTTCTTTCACCAGTTGATCATCAATATAAATCTTCACGCTCGTGCCGTTCACAACGCTCTTTAGATTGTACCACGTGTTAGAGGAGAAGGAAAACTCAATTGATGGGTCTGATTCTTTACCGGAGCTACAGATACTTATCCTGCTCAGACCACTAATCATGTATCCCCATGCTTTGGTGACTGTCCGTAAAAACAAAGCAAAAACAATCGAAGATAAAAAGCAATGAAGTTGCAGATATAGACAGAGGCATGGGTTCTTAACGTAACGAGGATGCCGACGCAGAATGATCATGTATATTAGGTGCTTCCGGACTAAGTGATTAAGTCAGGCTTAAAAATTTTATCAGTCAACCCACACCAAAGAAGTAAACTGCTCATTTCATTTCAGGTATGCGTTGAGTGATTAGGAGCTTTGTGGTTGGCGTTGTATTTGTGTTTGGTTGTAAGTCATTTGAAGAACGCTCCACTGTCGAGCTTAATAAGAAAGTTTTGTTCATTGTAACAATCGGACTAAAAGTTTCGATAACGTTCACTTACGACTGCGTGCGTACATATCCCGTCTTCAAGAACTTCCGCTCTGTGTGTTTACACGACTTGTAATCACTTGAAGGAAGAAGACAACAAACAGAAAGTAACGAGACAGTGTAAAGTTGGGTAAAGTTATAATGCGTGTGTCTGTAAATCACATCAGTTATAAAATACTTATTAGTGACAGGTGGTAAGCACTTCAGAATGAATTTGTTGAGACTATTACCAATAAGTCAAAACAAGCAGAACCTACTTTGTGAGTGAAACATTTTCTACGAGAGCCAGCTTTACAAGTCACGTATCTCTTACTAAAATATACTGTACATGCACGAACTTATTGGTCACGGGACAAAAGTGAACCAACCATAGCTTCCTGAGTTCACAGGAGTTGACCAGAGTCTTGCGGGACCAAAATGCCACACGCTGTCTCCCACCTGTGGAAGAGTACCTTCCCACGCATTCCCTTGATCAGTCCAAGTTCCCACCAGATCCTTCCACGGACCTAACAGAGACAGACAGACAGACAGACAGAAACAGCAACTTTACTTGCACGTGCTGCTTTCACAAAAGCCGCGTAACTCAATACTCGTGTTATGATTATAATCAATATATAGTATCTAAAGTATAACATTAACCATAAAATATGACTGCTATTGAAGTCTACAACTTGAAGTGTCACAAGAAGGAAAATCTAAATACATTTTTTTAACAGAGCATTCCTTAAAGTAGGACCAACATAAGTGATACATTGTTGTTGGAAGCCTATAGTTTGTAATTCCTCAGGTTGTATGGATTGTTTTTCCTTAGTAAATGTTTGTTTTAGGTATATTGGGGTAGCTTGAGCACAGTTTTTAAAGCTTCCAATCTTCCTTCCGGTGCATGTGCCAGCACACTTCTAAATGATCAGTAACGGATTTGCGAGCTCAGACCTTAAAGCTGATTGAGTGAACACATAAAGGCTGTTGAATTTGAGTGGCTTAGTATAAGGAAAAAAATCTAGGCGCTTCTTGCACGAAACAAAGCGTTTTCTTTGTTACAGTATTGCTCTTTTTTAGTTTATTATCGGAATGATACGAAAAGCAAGAGTTTGCAGAAAATTAATAAAGCTATGTAGGCGGCGAAATTCAATATGCGAGAGTAGTGTTTATAAATCTTACAGCAGTGACCATAGTCTAATAACAAAAAAAACAAAACAAAACAAAACAAAACAAAAATAAAAAAAACAAAGGCACTGAAAAAGAACCCAAATTATTCAAGTTTTATGTTGGCACTTTTTCCTGTTTATTATACATGAGTGAACATCAATAGATTTTTGGATAATAACAAATTACATCATTCATGAAATTGAAAGCAAGTTTAAGCCCATTACCACAACGATTCAATAACGGGGAAAAATTAACAGGCCGGAACTAAAATTTAACCGTGCCTTTGTCAGGCCGCAGAGCTAATGCGCGAAAACGTCAAATGAAGTTCTGTACCCAAGAACAGCCGTGTCCCCAAAATAAGCGCAAAGCATCTGCTGCTGCTTAAGGCTTACCCATCAATTTCAGATTTTGTCGCACTTGACAGTCACACTTACTGTATGCACTGCAGGCCGATTTATCCGATAACAGTTGTCGCATGCGATCTTTTGACATGACAGTTACGACACGATATTGTATCGTGTAGATCAACACACCACATATTACGACCCGTTACATATATTACGACATATTACGTAAGCAAAAACTAATCCTTAACATTGAACAGGGCAAAATGAAGACCTAAAGAAAGAGATAAAAAAAAGGATTCTAACCTTTTTGTTCTTTGCAAATATAGTTATACTCAATTTGGCAGCCAGCATCATTCCATTTTCCGCCCGCATCCTGTATTGCTCTGGTGTAAATCTCCACGCAACGTTCTCCGCCACCATTAGGCTCACCTTCGTTCCAATGTGTGTAGATAACCTCTGTTTTGTCGCTCCACACATACACATTCTGATTAACCCTGTCATTCAAGCCAATCCAAAATCTACGAATTCCGGGATATTGCTCTGCCTGGGATAGTATGAAGGATTCCTCCGATGCATCGGCGATACTAACCAAGTCGCTTCCGTAGTTCAAACAGTCTGCCCGGGCGCTTGTCCAACTCTGGGAAGAATTTACCACAAACTTGTAGCAAGCATTTCCATAGTTGACCCAACCAGAAGGGCAGCCTAAAAGTTAAACATAGTACGTCAACTTCCTGTCAAATAATATCATTCAGTAGGATATAGTACACTAGATTGGGCGCTTATTTGCAGTGCAACTCGGGGGAAACTAGAAGAGTTAAGACACCTACCAATTTTGAATTGAAAGTCAAATATTAACAAATATTAAGAGTAATAATAATAATAACATATTTTTAAAAACGGTGGTTATTACCAGCGAGGTAACTACACCTCCAATTTGTCCTACAATATTATCACTAGATAATTGAAATCTGTCTTTGGAAGTCATGCCACATATATATAGTCTTACCTTCTGGAGCATCCGCATCATTACTTAACATCAAAGTTGTTTCGTCAGGTGATTGTGCTTTAACAAGTATAATTGACAGAAAACTGACAAGCGGGCACAGTTTTGAAAACTTCATCCTTTTGGTTCGCCAGACCCTACTAAATGATAACGGATTGGCGAGCTCGGCCTTATAATTTAAATTGTCAGTTTAGTGTACATGATTGACAACTTGTCAGAATTTAATTTCGGTAAGCATTTTTCCGCGATTCCTGAACTGTTAAGGCAAAGCTTATTGTCCGTTGAGTAGCTTATAAACAATGGAGGCTTTTAAACCTTAAAACCGGAAAGTCCAGACGCTTCTTGCACGAAAACAAAACGTACTTCAGTGTTAGCCTTATAAACCACACTGCAAGTTTTTTCAGTTGAGGTCATCCTTTCTCTTTTAATTGAATGATCCGAAACCCAGGAGTTTGACAGAAGAAGGTGATTATGTATTAGAGGACAATTTTTGCATGAATCAATGACCATTATCTATTAACAAAAAGATTCAAAAGAATTTAAAAAAAAGAATACAGAAACCTTATTAATTTCCTGTCAATGTCGGTTGACTTTTTGAGAATAACAAATTAATATCCTTCATGAGAACACAAACGATCCTGCAATAACGAGGAAAAATATAACAAGAGAATATAATTCCCAACGAAAATAACTCAGATCCACAGTGCTATAGTGTTTAGTGTGTGCTTCGTACGTTCTGCCGTGCTTCTGCCATTTTTTAGTTTTTATTCCACTCAAATAACTTTGTCAATAAAACCGAGCACACGGAGAAATAGTTCAATTGTTGTTGTTGCTGCTGTTGTATCGATATGCCGCAATGTTGGCAATCATCTGTTCAGTGAAGTTTGTGCGGAAAAAGAGCATACTGTAATAATTTTGTTTACTGATTGGAGCCCTTTCACTCCCAAGAGTGGTCAACCTCATTGATGGCTCTTTCAATTTATCGCCAGATATACCTAATCATGCAGTACAGAGAACTCGTAGCTTTTGATGTCTTGCTGAATTGAACTAAAGCTGATCGATCAACTAAAATACCAATAATTATCATCGCATCGATCCATGACCAGTGAGTTCTCAATTAAATAGTTGTTAAACAATCTGCATATCAAACTAAGAAAGGAAAGGACCTTTAATTTACGCTGGAATGACAAACTGAATGATTAATTTTTGCCTTGACTCTCTTACCAGAAAAAATAAATTATTGGAATTTGACTGGTAAAGAATCACAAGCAAAAAAAAAAGAGAGCTCAATAATGACATACTTCAGTTCCAAAATAAAAACCGGTATATTGGACCTGGATAAGGACATGCATGTTTTACTGTACGAACTGAACTTGGAAAACAAAGCACTCGGCGTGAACTTTGTGACAAAGAGACGAGATAACAATGTTGTACTTCAGTTGTAGTTAATAAAAATGGCAGTAAACTCCCTAGATGAGTTGCAGTTTGCAGCGCTGGAGTAAATGGAATGCCCAAAATATTGTTTAAATATATATTTAAAAATAAATAAATTTAAATTTAAAGAGACAGTCCGAGAAAACTGAAAGATACTAAGCGGGTGCTGGTCGAAAATTCCGCATCTGTTTGCTGATTTGATTTCTTCATCATACAATCGGAGTTGCTGATCATTAGCCACGTTCCTTGACGTCCCACAACTTGCCGAGTGCTTTGTTTCAAATTTTCCGGTCGTTCATTTCATATTGGACCTGGTCTAATATCGGCTTATGTTCTGAGGCCGTTGTCACACACTTGCGCTAGAAGCACGCTTATATATGCATGACCTTGCTTCTAGCACGTGCTTGCTTGA
The DNA here is from genome assembly GCA_964036295.1 of Plumapathes pennacea. Lineage (NCBI taxonomy): Eukaryota > Metazoa > Cnidaria > Anthozoa > Antipatharia > Myriopathidae > Plumapathes > Plumapathes pennacea. Next base: position 22,954,279 of record OZ038464.1, on the reverse strand, counting down.
ACGTGAGGCAAAATACAAAAGAACTGATGGAAATTCCCGCGTTCTAAGTTTAGTTCTAGCGCAAGTGAGACCACAGACTCAGACTGGAGTTGTTAAGAATCGTGACATAATAGTGTGATTATGCGATGAATTCGCCTTCAATTTGCGAACGATGTGTTTCTTTCAGCGGACGTTTCCTTTTGGTCCCATGAAAGTCGCCCGAAAATTTCGAGGAATTTCATTTTCCGTCAAAAACGGCCACCATTTTTGAGAAAAGAAGCAGGTGCTATAATCTATGTATTTTGACAGAAAATACTCAATTTTTTTCAGAATCCACAGCTTTTTGAAAATGTGAATAAGAGGACAGACACGTAAAAAGACTGACGTCAAAGTGGAGAAGAAACACGCAAGAAAACTGCACTTTATTCGATCTCACCAAATTATTTTTTTACAAATTAACTTTTCTCGCTATTTGATTAATGGCAAAATTTAAGAAACTTCACTGGCTGAAAAGCGACAGATCGCCGTGAGCACTTGTGGCAATTCTCTGCTGCATAAAATATCACAAATACTGTATAAATAATTTTGCTATTCTCCAAGGAACGTTTTCTGAAAATTTCTAACAATTCTGAGATTCGGCTAAAAATGGCCGATTTTTGCCCCCGCTTTTTGTCAAAAAATTTTGAGAAAATGTTAAAACTCTAAAACTTTCAGAAAACTTTCCTGAGACTAAGAAAAGACCTTTTGCAATACATTTTGATTTATTTTATTCCAGCCGTTGACGAGATATAGCAGCAAAACCACGTAAAATTTGAGGGTGCCTTAGTCGATAATTTGCTCTAGGTCTTTCGAACTGCAATAGATTAAATTCGCTCTGACGAAGGGCTAACGTTTGAAACGTCAGCTACTGTTACTCTTACGGCGTTCCAGTACCTTGATCAACTTTTTCTTGATACACAAACCTTTTTTTCGATGATTTGCTTTATATTCTCACGAACTGGTATAAAATACCACATACAATTATATTAAAACCTTTGTTGTACTCCAAGGAACCTTTCCTGAAAGTTTCATGCGGTTTCAGGCTATAGCCCACGTTTTTGCCAAAATTGGCCGATTTTAAGAAAAAATTTAAAACTCTTAAAACTCTCAGGAAAGTTTCCTGGGACTAAGAAGAGACTTTCTGCTTACATGCCATTTGCTTTACTTTTTTCTCAGCTGTTGACGAGATATAGAAGAAAAACCACGTAAAACTTGAGGCTCCTTTGTTCGAAAAGTGCAATCTTTTGATCGATGATTTGCTCTAATTTTTCACAAACTGCTGCAATAAATTAAATGTCACATATATTATATCAAAACCTTTGCTATACTCCAAGGCACGTTTCCCGAACGTTTCATGCAATTTTGAAATTCAGCCAAAAATGGCCGATTTTCTAAAAATGGCAAGGCTAATAGCCAAAGTATTATTGCCAAAAATGGCCGATTTTGAGAAAGAAATTAAGACTCGTGAAATTTTCATGAAACTTTACTGGGACTATGACAAGACTTCTGGCAATAAATTTGCAATATTTTATTCCAGCTGTTGACAAAATATAGCAGTAAAACCACGTAAAAGTAGAGGCTCTTGTTCAAGAAGTGGAATTTTTTAGTCGAAAAAATTGCTCTTATTTCTCACGAACTGCCACAATAAATGTTTCGTGTATTATATCAAAACCTTTGCTTTACTCCAAGGAACGTTTCCTGAACGTTTCATGCGATTCTGAGATTCGGCCAAAAATGGCCGAGCCACGCTTTCTGTCAAAAATGACCGAATTTGAGAAAAATGTCAAAACTCTTGAAACTTTCAGAAAACATTTCTGGGACTATGGAGAGACTTTTTGCAATAAATTTGTTATATTTTATTTTAGCTGTTTACGGGATATAGAAAAAAAAACACGTACAACTCTAGGCTCCTTTGTTCAATCAAAGCAGCGTCGCCGCTGAAAGGTCGCCCATTTCCTGTCAATCGACAGGTTTCGTCGCACTTGCTAGCTCGTGTACACTTTTCTACTATTTAATGAGGCACAGACAAATTCGATAATTATTTCACAAAGAAACAATTTTTTCGAATATTATTTAAAAAGAACTGAAAACAACAAATCAAAGCAGCAAGACAGCTCTAAGCTAGCGAATTTGAGAAAGTTAATTTCCGGCTTAAGGTCACATTTTATAATTTGCTCAAAATTTGGTATTTGGAAGTTCGGAACCGTTTCCGCGGGCCTCCACTTTTGCTAATAAGTCTTAGTTTTAAAAACCCTCAAGGCTATATATAGCACAGAAATTTTTGTCAAAAATTGAAAACTCTCGAAACTTTCAGGAAACCTTCCTTGGACTATAAGAAGACTTTTTGCAATACATTTTCCTTATATATCTTTATCCGTTGCCAAAATATAACAGCTTAACTCGAAAGGTGTGATGAATTAATTAGTGCATGATTTGCTGTACTTTGCTCTAATTTCTCACGACGCGCGGGTTAAAAGTTTACAAAAACTATGCAAACTCCGTCGGCATAGTCCCAGGAACGTTTCCTGAAAGTTTTATGCGATTCTGAGATGGTCGAAAAATCTTGGAATTTTGACAAAATACTAAGGCTATAGCACAGGGTTTTTTGATGATTTTGGCCAAAAACTGGAAACTCTTGAAACTTTCAGGAAACCTTCCTTGGACTATAAGAAGACTTTTTGCAGTACATTTTCCTTATCTATCTTTATCCGTTGCCGAGATATAACAGCGTAACTCGAAAGGTGTGATGAATTAATTAGTGCATGATTTGCTGTAATTTGCTCTAATTTCTCACGACGCGCGTGCTAAAAGTTTACAAAAACTATGCAAAATCCGTCGGCATAGTCCCAGGAACGTTTCCTGAAAGTTTCTTGCGATTCTGAGATGGTCAAAAAATCTTGGAATTTTGACAAAATACTAAGGCTATAGCACAGGGTTTTTTGCCGATTTTGGCCAAAAACTGGAAACTCTTGAAACTTTCAGGAAACCTTCCTTGGACTATAAGAAGACTTTTTGCAATACATTTTCCTTATCTATCTTTATCCATTGCCGAGATATAACAGCTTAACTCGAAAGGTGTGATGAATTAATTAGTGCATGATTTGCTGTAATTTGCTCTAATTTCTCACGACGCGCGTGCTAAAAGTTTACAAAAACTATGCAAACTCCATCGGCAAAGTCCCAGGAACGTTTCCTGAAAGTTTCATGCGATTCTGAGATGGTCGAAAAATCTTGGAATTTTGACAAAATACTAAGGCTATAGCACAGGGTTTTTTGCTGATTTTGGCCAAAAACTGGAAACTCTTGAAACTTTCAGGAAACATTCCTTGGACTATAAGAAGACTTTTTGCAATACATTTTCCTTATCTATCTTTATCCGTTGCCGAGATAGAACAGCTTAACTCGAAAGGTGTGATGAATTAATTAGTGCATGATTTGCTGTAATTTGCTCTAATTTCTCACGACGCGCGGGCTAAAAGTTTACAAAAACTATGCAAACTCCGTCGGCATAGTCCCAGGAACGTTTCCTGAAAGTTTCATGCGATTCTGAGATGGTCGAAAAATCTTGGAATTTTGACAAAATACTAAGGCTATAGCACAGGGTTTTTTGCCGATTTTGGCCAAAAACTGGAAACTCTTGAAACTTTCAGGAAGCCTTCCTAGGACTATAAGAAGACTTTTTGCAATACATTTTCCTTATCTATCTTTATCCGTTGCCGAGATATAACAGCTTAACTCGAAAGGTGTGATGAATTAATTAGTGCATGATTTGCTGTAATTTGCTCTAATTCTTCACGACGCGCGTGCTAAAAGTTTACAAAAACTATGCAAACTCCGTCGGCATAGTCCAAGGAACGTTTCCTGAAAGTTTCATGTGATTCTGAGATGGTCGAAAAATCTTGGAATTTTGACAAAATACTAAGGCTATAGCACAGGGTTTTTTGCTGATTTTGGCCAAAAACTGGAAACTCTTGAAACTTTCAGGAAACCTTCCTTGGACTATAAGAAGACTTTTTGCAATACATTTTCCTTATCTATGTTCATCCGTTGCCGAGATATAACAGCGTAACTCGAAAGGTGTGATGAATTAATTAGTGCATGATTTGCTGTACTTTGCTCTAATTCCTCACGACGCGCGGGTTAAAAGTTTACAAAAACTATGCAAACTCCGTCGGCATAGTCCCAGGAACGTTTCCTGAAAGTTTCATGCGATTCTGAGATGGTCGAAAAATCTTGGAATTTTGACAAAATACTAAGGCTATATATAGCACAGGGTTTTTTGCTGATTTTGGCCAAAAACTGGAAACTCTTGAAACTTTCAGGAAACCTTCCTTGGACTATAAGAAGACTTTTTGCAATACATTTTCCTTATCTATCTTTATCCGTTGCCGAGATATAACAGCTTAACTCGAAAGGTGTGATGAATTAATTAGTGCATGATTTGCTGTAATTTGCTCTAATTTCTCACGACGCGCGTGCTAAGAGTTTACAAAAACTATGCAAACTCCGTCGGCATAGTCGTAGGAACGTTTCCTGAAAGTTTCATGCGATTCTGAGATGGTCGAAAAATCTTGGAATTTTGACAAAATACTAAGGCTATATATAGCACAGGGTTTTTTGCTGATTTTGGCCAAAAACTGGAAACTCTTGAAACTTTCAGGAAACCTTCCTTGGACTATAAGAAGACTTTTTGCAATACATTTTCCTTATCTATCTTTATCCGTTGCCGAGATATAACAGCTTAACTCGAAAGGTGTGATGAATTAATTAGTGCATGATTTGCTGTAATTTGCTCTAATTTCTCACGACGCGCGTGCTAAAAGTTTACAAAAATTATGCAAACTTCGTCGGCATAGTCGTAGGAACGTTTCCTGAAAGTTTCATGCGATTCTGAGATGGTCGAAAAATCTTGGAATTTTGACAAAATACTAAGGCTATAGCACAGGGTTTTTTGCTGATTTTGGCCAAAAACTGGAAACTCTTGAAACTTTCAGGAAACCTTCCTTGGACTATAAGAAGACTTTTTGCAATACATTTTCCTTATCTATGTTTATCCGTTGCCGAGATATAACAGCTTAACTCGAAAGGTGTGATGAATTATCTAGTGCATGATTTGCTGTAATTTGCTCTAAATCCTCACGACGCGCGGGCTAAAAGTTTACAAAAGCTATGCAAACTCCGTCGGCATAGTCCCAGGAACGTTTCCTAAAAGTTTCATGCGATTCTGAGATGGTCGAAAAATCTTGGAATTTTGACAAAATACTAAGGCTATAGCACAGGGTTTTTTGCTGATTTTGGCCAAAAACTGGAAACTCTTGAAACTTTCAGGAAACCTTCCTTGGACTATAAGAAGACTTTTTGCAATACATTTTCCTTATCTATCTTTATCCGTTGCCGAGATATAACAGCTTAACTCGAAAGGTGTGATGAATTAATTAGTGCATGATTTGCTGTAATTTGCTCTAATTCCTCACGACGCGCGGGCTAAAAGTTTACAAAAACTATGCAAACTCCGTCGGCATAGTCCCAGGAACGTTTCCTGAAAGTTTCATGCGATTCTGAGATGGTCGAAAAATCTTGGAATTATGACAAAATACTAAGGCTATAGTACAGGGTTTTTTGCCGATTTTGGCCAAAAACTGGAAACTCTTGAAACTTTCAGGAAACCTTCCTTGGACTATAAGAAGACTTTTTGAAGTACATTTTCCTTATCTATCTTCATCCGTTGCCGAGATATAACAGCTTAACTCGAAAGGTGTGAGGAACTAATTAGTGCATGATTTGCTGTAATTTGCTCTAATTTCTCACGACGCGCGGGTTAAAAGTTTACAAAAACTATGCAAACTCCGTCGGCATTGTCCCAGGAACGTTTCCTGAAAGTTTCATGCGATTCTGAGATGGTCGAAAAATCTTGGAATTATGACAAAATACTAAGGCTATAGTGCAGGGTTTTTTGCCGATTTTGGCCAAAAACTGGAAACTCTTGAAACTTTCAGGAAACCTTCCTTGGACTATAAGAAGACTTTTTGCAATACATTTTCCTTATCTATCTTCATCCGTTGCCGAGATATAACAGCTTAACTCGAAAGGTGTGATGAATTAATTAGTGCATGATTTGCTGTACTTTGCTTTAATTTCTCACGACGCGCGGGTTAAAAGTTTACAAAAACTATGCAAACTCCGTCAGCATAGTCCCAGAAACATTTCCTGAAAGTTTCATGCGATTCTGAGATGGTCGAAAAATCTTGGAATTTTGACAAAATACTAAGGCTATAGCACAGGGTTTTTTTTGCCGATTTTGGCCAAAAACTGGAAACTCTTGAAACTTTCAGGAAACCTTCCTTGGACTATAAGAAGACTTTTTGCAATACATTTTCCTTATCTATGTTCATCCGTTGCCGAGATATAACAGCTTAACTCGAAAGGTGTGATGAATTAATTAGTGCATGATTTGCTGTAATTTGCTCTAATTTCTCACGACGCGCGCGCTAAAAGTTTACAAAAATTATGCAAACTCCGTCGGCATAGTCCCAGGAACGTTTCCTGAAAGTTTCATGCGATTCTGAGATGGTCGAAAAATCTTGGAATTTTGACAAAATACTAAGGCTATAGCACAGGGTTTTTTGCCGATTTTGGCCAAAAACTGGAAACTCTTGAAACTTTCAGGAAACCTTCCTTGGACTATAAGAAGACTTTTTGCAATACATTTTCCTTATCTATGTTCATCCGTTGCCGAGATATAACAGCTTAACTCGAAAGGTGTGATGAATTAATTAGTGCATGATTTGCTGTAATTTGCTCTAATTCCTCACGACGCGCGTGCTAAAAGTTTACAAAAACTATGCAAACTCCGTCGGCATAGTCCCAGGAACGTTTCCTGAAAGTTTCATGCGATTCTGAGATGGTCGAAAAATCCTGGAATTTTGACAAAATACTAAGGCTATAGCACAGGGTTTTTTGCCGATTTCTGCCAAAAACTGGAAACTCTTGAAACTTTCAGGAAACCTTCCTTGGACTATAAGAAGACTTTTTGCAATACATTTTCCTTATCTATCTTTATCCGTTGCCGAGATATAACAGCTTAACTCGAAAGGTGTGATGAATTAATTACTGTATGAATTGCTGTACTTCGCTCTAATTCCTCACGACGCGTGGGTTAAAAGTTTACAAAAACTATGCAAACTCCGTCGTCATAGTCCCAGGAACGTTTCCTGAAAGTTTCATGCGATTCTGAGATGGTCGAAAAATCTTGGAATTTTGACAAAATACTAAGGCTATAGCACAGGGTTTTTTGCTGATTTTGGCCAAAAACTGGAAACTCTTGAAACTTTCAGGAAACCTTCCTTGGACTATAAGAAGACTTTTTGCAATACATTTTCCTTATCTATCTTTATCCGTTGCCGAGATATAACAGCTTAACTCGAAAGGTGTGATGAATTAATTAGTGCATGATTTGCTGTAATTTGCTCTAATTTCTCACGACGCGCGTGCTAAATGTTTACAAAAACTATGCAATCTCCGTCGGCATAGTCCCAGAAACGTTTCCTGAAAGTTTCATGCGATTCTGAGATGGTCGAAAAATCCTGGAATTTTGACATAATACTAAGGCTTTAGCACAGGGTTTTTTGCCGATTTTGGCCAAAAACTGGAAACTCTTGAAACTTTCAGGAAACCTTCCTTGGACTATAAGAAGACTTTTTGCAATACATTTTCCTTATCTATGTTCATCCGTTGCCGAGATATAACAGCTTAACTCGAAAGGTATGATGAATTAATTAGTGCATGATTTGCTGTACTTTGCTCTAATTCCTCACGACGCGCGTGCTAAAAGTTTACAAAAACTATGCAAACTCCGTCGACATAGTCCCAGGAACGTTTCCTGAAAGTTTCATGCGATTCTGAGATGGTCGAAAAATCTTGGAATTTTGACAAAATACTAAGGCTATAGCACAGGGTTTTTTGCCGATTTCGGCCAAAAACTGGAAACTCTTGAAACTTTCAGGAAACCTTCCTTGGACTATAACAAGACTTTTTGTAATACATTTTCCTTATCTATCTTTATCCGTTGCCGAGATATAACAGCTTAATCCGAAAGGTGTGATGAATTAATTAGTGCATGATTTGCTGTACTTTGCTCTAATTCCTCACGACGCGCGGGTTAAAAGTTTACAAAAACTATGCAAACTCCGTCGTCATAGTCCCAGGAACGTTTCCTGAAAGTTTCATGCGATTCTGAGATGGTCGAAAAATCTTGGAATTTTGACAAAATACTAAGGCTATAGCACAGGGTTTTTTGATGATTTTGGCCAAAAACTGGAAACTCTTGAAACTTTCAGGAAACCTTCCTTGGACTATAAGAAGACTTTTTGCAATACATTTTCCTTATTTATCTTTATCCGTTGCCGAGATATAACAGCTTAACTCGAAAGGTGTGATGAATTAATTAGTGCATGATTTGCTGTACTTTGCTCTAATTCCTCACGACGCGCGTGCTAAAAGTTTACAAAAACTATGCAAACTCCGTCGTCATAGTCCCAGGAACGTTTCCCGAAAGTTTCATGCGATTCTGAGATGGTCGAAAAATCTTGGAATTTTGACAAAATACTAAGGCTATAGCACAGGGTTTTTTGCCGATTTTGGCCAAAAACTGGAAACTCTTGAAACTTTCAGGAAACCTTCCTTGGACTATAAGAAGACTTTTTGCAATACATTTTCCTTATCTATCTTTATCCGTTGCCGAGATAAAATAGCTTAACTCGAAAGGTGTGATGAATTAATTAGTGCATGATTTGCTGTAATTTGCTCTAATTCCTCACGACGCGCGGGTTAAAAGTTTACAAAAACTATGCAAACTCCGTCGGCATAGTCCCAGGAACGTTTCCTGAAAGTTTCATGCGATTCTGAGATGGTCGAAAAATCTTGGAATTTTGACAAAATACTAAGGCTATAGCACAGGGTTTTTTGCCGATTTTGGCCAAAAACTGGAAACTCTTGAAACTTTCAGGAAACCTTCCTTGGACTATAAGAAGACTTTTTGCAATACATTTTCCTTATCTATCTTTATCCGTTGCCGAGATATAACAGCTTAACTCGAAAGGTGTGATGAAATAATTAGTGCATGATTTGCTGTAATTTGCTCTAATTTCTCACGACGCGCGTGCTAAAAGTTTACACAAATTATGCGAAATCCGTCGGCATAGTCCCAGGAACGTTTCCTGAAAGTTTCATGCGATTCTGAGATGGTCGAAAAATCTTGGAATTTTGACAAAATTCTAAGGCTATAGCACAGGGTTCTTTTGCCGATTTTGGCCAAAAACTGGAAACTCTTGAAACTTTCAGGAAACCTTCCTTGGACTATAAGAAGACTTTTTGCAATACATTTTCCTTATCTATCTTTATCCGTTGCCGAGATATAACAGCTTAACTCGAAAGGTGTGATGAATTAATTAGTGCATGATTTGCTGTAATTTGCTCTAATTTCTCACGACGCGCGTGCTAAAAGTTTACAAAAACTATGCAAACTCCGTCGGCATAGTCCCGGGAACGTTTCCTGAAAGTTTCTTGCTATTCTGAGATGGTCGAAAAATCTTGGAATTTTGACAAAATACTAAGGCTATAGCACAGGGTTTTTTGCCGATTTTGTAGAGAAAACTGTGCCGTTCTTCTTTTGGCTGAGTTTCAAGTTCAAGGACATAAGCTGCGGGTTCGGCCACGCATTATGCTTCTTCCATTTGTGTACAGTTTTTATTGCTGTGGAATATGACAATTTGAACAAATGACAGCGACGTTGTTTTTTTTCCCCAAGAATCTTCGAAGTTTGCGTAAAAGAATATGCGACAGTTCTCTGGTCGAGTCGCTTGTGAATATAAATCGACTTTTATTACCCTTACCACTCCGTTTAAATAGTAACGCGAGCGTTCGTCAAACATTTCAAGTTCACAAGCTGCTGTTGTACCCTCATTCAGCGGCTCGTTTTCGTTTAAAAACAATGAAATGGCTGCACTTCATGATAACAGTATAGCTATGGCAGTTTGACTATTAATTTCAGTGTCTTCAGCGTTTAACGGCGTTATATTTTCGTGCCTTAATAATTACAATGTAATCTACATTCGCGGAAACTTTTAGGCTCAGTGACCAAACAAACTTCGAATGCTTGACCACCAGAATGACAACGAGTTCCAGAAAAACTCCCGCACAAAACCTACTTGGAGAACTGCTATTATAACACGTAACACGATCATGCCCAAATTTGTAATTGACAAAATCCTTATTTGGAAAATCATTGTTGACACAGAAGGCTGGGGGGACACCGCGGCTCCTTTAAGCTCGCCCCACTTTGTGGGGCGACCTTAAAAAGTGGGATCTTTTTGTCGATTATTTGCTCCATTTTTTCACAAACTACTGCAATAAATATCTCGTGTATCATATCAAAACCTTCTCCATACTCCAAGGAACCTTTCTGAAAGTTTCATGCGATTTTGAGATTCAGCCAAAAATGGCCAATTTTCGAAAAAATTGTAAGACTCTTAAAACTTTCAGGAAAATTTCCTGGGACTAGGAAGAGACTTTTTGCATACAGTTGCTTTAGTATTTGTAGCTGTTGTTGAGATATAGAAGAAACACCACGTAAAACTCGAGGTTACTTTGTTCAAAAATTGCGATCTTTTGGTCGATGATTTGCACTAATTTCTCACAAATTGCTGCATGAAATATCACATATATTTAATTTCAGCTGTTGACGAGATAGAGAAGAAAACAACGTAAAACTCGAGGCTCCTTTGTTAAAAAATTGGGATCTTTTTGTCGATAATTTTCTCTAATTGCTTACGAACTGCTGTATAAAATATCACTTCTATACTTCCAAGGAACGTTTCCTGGACGTTTCATGCGATCCTGAGATTCGCCCAAAAGTGGTCATTTTTCGAAACTTTGGCCAATTTTGAGCAAACATTTAAACCAGAAACTATCAAAACTTTCAGGAAATGCTCCTGGGAGCATTCATGGGTCTTATTTATCTTCAGCTGAGTTTTAGCCTGAAGACATCGCATAGCTTGAGAGTCCTGCAGTTGGTCGAAAAATGTCAGTTGTCCGTTGAATTTAATGCCGTTTGATAGCGCTCCAAATGGGCATTGTTTCTACAAACTCGCCAAGGTTTTACAGTCAACAGAAAACCTGTCCCGCAATGCTTCACAGGAAAATTGCGTTTCTTAATGATAAACACTTCTAGCTAATAATCCGCAATTAAAATTGTCCAATGTTAACTAAGATATGTCAAAACTATTCCTATTTATACTAAGCTGTTATAACTTAGAATTGACAATGGTGAGCTAATTGTCAAGGTCCGCGTTTTTACTGGTATGCAGCGCCGTCCAGAGGAAGTTTCAAGAACGTAGACTTTCAGGGAAGAACATCACCATCATTAAATTCACTAGTTTTCTTTTACAAAAATTCTCGCACCTGAACACAAAATTACAAATTTCGTGCTTGATCTAGACGTTTTTAGTATTCTTTTTTCAACATAACTTAGGACATGATCGAGGTTTTGTTAAGAGATCGCACATTTATGTTGATATTCATTATATGCATATCATGTACAGCTTTTATCATTCATTAATCATCTGAGTGGTGTTCTTCCTGAAAGTCCGTTCTTGAGGTTTCCTCTGAACAGCGCTGCACAGTGGTAAAAACGCTGACCTCAACAAATTATCTCATAATCATAGCTATAAGGGATTTGCATTGGAATGATTTTGTTTGGCTATATCGTGGCCAAATTAAATTCAACTAAAAGCGAAATATTTCCTAGTGTGTATCAGTATCAAACGCGACTATTTTGTGAATTGCTGTGGATTATGTGCGAGTGTGCGGGAGCTTTACGCGGAAGAGGTGTGGGTACGGAAGCGGGAGCGGCCGTGGGACCCCCCCCCCCCCCCCCCTCACCTCCTCCTACTCCCACTACCCCCCCCCCTACTCCCACTCCTGAACTCAGTTTACTTACAAGAATGTGAGTGCGCGAGTGGGTATACCAATCGCACTCATCCCTGTATGTATACTAGATACATAGGTGTGAGTATGAGCGGCGCGGGTGGGAGTAGGAGCGGTATACTTGCAGGGATGTGAGTTCGGGAGTGCGAGTGGGGTGGAAGCGCCAGCGGGGCCGGGACAAGAGCGGGTGCGGGTTTGCGAGTGGAGGTGGCAACTTGAGCGGGAAGCAGGAGCGGGATCGGAAGTGGGAGCGGGGGGAGGGGGGTGCGGGTAAGAATTTGTATTTGTTGAATAACAATTAACTTTTAGTGATGTCAAAATGCAGATCATGCAAAATCACACAGCAATTACACTCTACTGAAACTATCGGAAAACCGTTCTTGCTGTAAAGATCACTCAAAACGTAGAGGCTCACACTTGTTTCTTTAACTTCACTCATGAAGTAAGGTGTAACCTTCGTTTTTCTTGCGCAGTTTCATGTTGCGCACCATGATGGCCACCCCGGCCAAACAAATCACACACAGCGCAACCAGCAGGAGGGCAGTGGAGGACCCTGTGCATGGTAGGAAGGCACAGAATAGATTTTAGCAACGAAAATATTTGTAATAATGTTGCCTGCCTTAAAAACTGCAAGCCACGTTTTGTCGCGGTGGGTTGTGTGTGTGTAGAGAGAGAGAGAGAACTTAATGGGGAAATGCGAAGGAATTGCGTATGTACAACATACTACTTTTCAAATGTAACAGTTAAAGAAAATGATACGTTCTGGTTCAGTGAGCAGTTGTTTCTTTGTGAGAAGGTCGAATGGTCGAGATTAAAGTAAATTTGAGGCAACCCCAAAACACGGTCGCCATGAGTTCAAACATTCGTCGTCGCAGCACATTTTACTAAACTTAAACACACTTTTCTTTAGGCATTGATAAACATTCGAAAGGGTGTTCAAAATGAGTTCTCCCTTGACAACTTACCATTGCTGACGAGGTTGAATGCTGGTTCGTCTTCACTATCCTCTTGGTTCAGGAAAAAAGGTCCTTCAGATAGTGAGTACAGCGGCTTTTCATCACGTAGCATGTGATCAGCGGCACGTTTACCACGTGATGGGCATCTCCTGACGCATCCGGAGTTGGGGTCAGTAGCGTTGCAGATTTTAACGTGACAATGAACGAAGACCAGGGAATGATCGGCGATGAACTTGAAGGCCTCCACACTAAAGCGTTGTTTGTTGGTAGAAGGCGGTGAATGAAACTTGAGGGTGTCATCTCTGGAACAGCTAAAGTGAAACAACAAAAAGTATTCACATAACATGTACGGTAAGTCACAAGTTAGGAAAAAAAAAAAAAAAAAAAAAAACAGACTGAATGTGGAAATTAAATGAGCTCATGTTTACATTTACATCCGGGAGATCGCCTTTTCTGAGGTGAACACCTGATCTGATGGAATTTATGTAGATGATGTTTCACGACAAAAGCGGACAGAATATTAAGGGTATTTTATGATAACACTCGATTTGATGATGATGGCTGTTAATTATCAAATAACCTGCTCAACAGTGCATTTTAAATCCATTTGTAGTGAGACCAATGAGACCAACTAATTTTCGCGCACGAAACCAGGCAAATTCGAAACGCCTGCTCCTGTCCGTTGGGGTACAGTTCTAGGCCCGGTTTTTCAAAGTTAGATTACTTAGCCGGTTAATCATGAATTAGATCTAAACTTTTGTGGCATATTTGTGTCTGAAAATGAGAAGTTATGCTAATAACACAGCATCGTCGGAATGTAAAACATACTTTTCAGTGAATCTTTGGTCATAACTCTGTAGTGTGCTGGTTTGGTTAATCCTGGGCTTGCTTAAGCAAGTTTTGAACAATCGGGCCCAGACCTATTACAGTTAAACTCACCCGCCGCTAATGAGCACGTATTTTGTGGGTCCATTGCTGTCCTGAGTTGGGGTCGCAAAGCATCTGTCCGCCATGATGGACAGTCGTTTGTCTGCTGACGACACAGACACTTGGAAGTACAACCGCTGTCTCAACACAACATCAACGGGGAAGTCGGCGTTTTTGTAAGAAACTACGAATCGCTTATCAGGGAAAATATCAAGGGATAGCGAGAAGTTTCCTTGTCCGTTCTCTAAGAACACGAGTTTCTTGTTGCTCGGTTTAAAACCCACAGCTGATACGACTCCATCGTTACCATAGTAACAATGGAAAGGAATCTCGATCTCTCGCACGCGTGTGATAATATCTTCCTGGGAGACTGGCATTTCGACGACTTTATTGCTGTAGACTACTGCTGCGTTAGTGTGCCTGCTGGTGGTGCCACAACCAGTCAGCGGTGTTTCGAGTGTGTAGTGAGAGGCAGTTTCGGTGGTCTGGCAAGAGGTGTTCAGGAGACGAAGATGATGACGGTCCAGACCGCGGAGGAGGGACTTGGGCAGAGTGATTGACATGTCGTCCTTTCCACAATTGACTGTCACTCCGTCAGCTAAAACAGATGAACGTGTCAACCTACACAAAAAGGTCATCGTATCCAATGGAACCATCACGGACAGTAAAAATTAATTGACACTATTTTCAGATTTACTATCATGACCGAACGAAGCATGCGTGAGAACATGTACATTTGACTCGACAGATACAGGAAATGTTTCCATATGGGGACGTTTTATTTTTGCTCAGTATTCCGACGAATACCTGAAGACAAAAATTATATCAGGATTCTTCTTGGGTTGCCCGATAATTTTGTCCCGGACGATCAGACTAATATTTGAAGTCGTCCAAGAGAACATTCGAGCACTGGTTACCTGCAATTTGGTAATGCTGACGAAATAAAACGTTTACCTTTACACGTGTGATTATCAGCAGCAAGACCGAGTTCTGGGTCTGGACATGTACAGCGGTATGCCCCAGGAGTGTTGGTGCACAAGTGGCTACAGCCTCCGTTGTCTGCCAAACATTCGTCAATATCTGAGGAGAAAAAAAAAAAGAATAAAATGGGTATAATGGCGACCTTATAAAATCCTTCTTATGCACAAAACAAATAAATTGACATGCCTGCCTGAGAGACCACCTTCTGTAAGCGACCAGTAACCAAATTACCGATTGGTTTCTCAGTCAAATTACTATTAGTGAAACCTCTCGTAAGCGACCGCGACCACCGTTTGATTTTTTCTATTGCTTTTCGCCTCCGGTATTATGCGACCACCCTATGCTTCCAAAGAGCAATTTTCGCAGAAAAGACTAACTTCCTTGCAGAAACCGGACCAGACAAATAACATGTGTAATATAAATTGCAACAGGACACAAGGTTGATTTCTTAAAACTCCAGGTGTTATTCACTCAAGAAAACTCCATTATTTGACACTGGTTGTGACTCAAAGCTGGATCTCACTCAGGCCTTCATGGTGAGAAATTCCCGTTAGCGACTACTAAATACCGAACGAAGGGTGGTCGCTTACGGAAGGTTCTAGCGTATTCTTATCAAAATTATAATTGCCTAAGATAAATGCAAACTTGTAGTTGGTTTGAGTCCCATTAATCTTTACAGTACACTTATCTCAGCGACTTGCCTCATACCGTAGTCCTTCGTGCCAGAACACAGTTGAAAGAAAGGAGTTATTGCATGACAACACCTAATGAAACTGAAATAATCTTTGAACCTACCTCTGCAGGTAACGTTAGCTGATTGGTCAGTCCAGGCGCCGTTACCGGTGCAGTTTAAAGAAGGTGGACCAATCAGACGATAGCCACGTGCGCATGAGAAGGAGCACATTGTACCAATACGACTGTCGCTTTGAGCACAATTGCTGGGGCCTACGTGCACACCGCCGGATAGGGACAGCTGAGGACAAGTTACTGATGGAACAAAATAGGCAGCTGTAGTGGATGAACATGTGTAGCTGGGAAAAAGTTTTACATAGTGTGACATACACACACAAAACGCACGCATACAAACTTGCATACACTAGCGCACACGTACGTACAGTACGGTCATAGATGCACTGACAGTCATACAAGTACGCACTTACAAAAACCCACGCACACAGATATATACACACACAACATTTTCACTATACCTGCAGTGACCTTAAAATTGTCTCCTCTAGTGCGCATTGTATTATGGCACCACAACCCAACATAGTTGTCAGTTTTCGAATCAGCTTCTTCTCCTGACATTGTTATTTCTTTCACCAGTTTGTCATCAATGTAAATTTTCACATTTTTCCCGTTCACAACACTCTTTTGCGTGTACCATTTGCCAGAAGAGAAAGAAAAACTGATTCTGGGAGATGATTCTGCGCCAGAAGAAGTTATGTACATGTAACGGTGTGACCACAGATAATATCCCCATGCTTTGGTGACTCGGCTGCAAAACAGTAGTCACAGAATTAATCCAGTGATTAGCCATAAGCATGTTGCCTGTATTTCAAAACGAGGCCTAGAGTGTGAAGCGAAGCGGACACATTTTTAGCCACCAATAATCACTATCAAACAATCACACAAGACTTGTTGGTGACGGTTTACTAAAGTATCTAAGTTTATGAATACAACTTGTACATCACCGCAAAGTACTTACGATGGCGTGCGAACGCTTCCCTTCTTATACTTGAACATGTGACCGCATCCAGCTGTTCCCCGCATGTATAAACGACTGGTGACCACTTGATAAGACAAACACAAGCAGAGAGAGTAATGGTACGCATACGAGACAAAGAGTGTAACTAATAAGCAATAATTGGACGAGGTTGAGCAACATACTGTGATTTGCCAGTGGCGAGCAGATGCGGTAAGCAGAGGCAAATAATTGATTTGCGAGACACTGGCAAATCACGATATTTTGCGATAACCGAGTTCAATAATTATTTTACTATTCGCGTGAGCTTGCATTTCACAAATTATCTGGCGTAAAATGTGTTGGGAAGCGCGCGTTGTAGCGAAAACGAGCTGCCATGTTTAAACAGGTGGAGAAAACTGCACATAAGCTGAATGTTATTTGCAGTTGACACGCCGAAAACAGTAGGGCGCATGAGCAGATACGTATTTGTAACAGTTATTTGCAGGTGACGTAGCAGTCTCTCGGCCAATCGAAAGAGAGGAAAAAAGTATCGAATGATAATAAATGTTATTGGCACAATATGACTGGTGTATTCACTTAGAGCAACCGACCTGCACACATCATCAGTCACTTTGAAAAAGTACTGCGATGGGTTGAGCAGCATCATCAGTAATTCAAGACACTTTTAAGACTATTTACTTACTAACGTAAAATGTAATACGCATAAAAATAAACAAACATCCTTTCTTATTTGGCCGCGGATCTCTGTTGTTTTAGTTGTTAAAATTCGAAAAAATAATCCCTTCCAATATATAACCTTTTGCATGGCTGGTTACAGCTCGTACCAAAGAAAAAATGTTGTAGCGAAAATCGGTCCGTTTTCAGAATTAACGATTAAGAAAAGTTTGGACACTGATGAACTCGTAGGGACTAACCATAGCTTCCTGAGTTCACAGGAATGGACCAAAGTCTTGCAGGACCGAAATGCCACACGCTGTTCCCCACCTGGGGAGAAGTACCTTCCCACGCATTCCCCTGATCAGTCCAGGTTCCCGCCAGATCCTTCCATGAGGCTAAAAGAAGAGAGAGAAGAAATGCACTGTGTTAATTAATTGCTATGTTCGTGTAAAAACCAGCGTTAACTGCTTCGACATGATAATCTCTTTGACAAAGGACAAACGCAAGAATCCTCGGTTGCGTACACCATCGTTTTATTTATATTTATGACCCATCAAATATTTCCTCCCGCGCGTGATTGGTAGAATCGTGACACGTGACCGAATAACGTCCGCTCGTGAGCGGACGTTATCAGCGAATAACCCCCGCCTGGCGAACTAACGCTGTTTGTTGACAATATCCGAACACAGTTCTATTTTTTTAGTCACAAAAATCATTACAAGATGACTACTGAGGAGGACATCAATTTATTGGTCAAAAAGCAGTTCCAGAGAGCACTAAAAAGCTTCACAGTTTCCGCGCCGTTATTTGCACTGCGAGAGGAAACATTTGAAGGATAATAAAGACAATAAACTACTTTTGGCTTCGGAAATATGCACAGATAATTGTCCTTGGACATTATCTGTTCCTCGAAGCTCACAGTTGCCCTCGAGCTTCGCTCTCGGGCAACTGTTCGCTTCTCGGAACAGATAATATCCTCGAACAATTATCCGTGCATATTTCCTCGCCAAAAGTAGTTTAATGTTTATATATTTTGCTTGTAGATATAGCTGTGACAAATAATAAAAACGGGGCAAACACAAGCAGCTGAATTACTGACAAGCGTCTTGATACAGTGTGTTTGTCACTCTACGAAGTGTTTGCCACAAAACCCAAGGAATTTGGGAAAAATTCAGTCTGATTTACTCACTGCTGTTTTAATTCAGGTTATTGAACCACACGTGCGGCTTTCAGAAAAACGGACACTGGCTTCAAAAGCACCAGATTCAAGCAAAAATTCAATCAATGAATGATGAAAGCATGTTGGTTGAGATCAATTACCGCACACCGCCTTCACAAGGACCTACGCGAAAAATGACTATCCAATTCGTAGTTTTGTTTCTTGTATCCCTCCCCTACTGTTTCCCTGGGCCCGGTTGTTCGTACGCCGATTAAGCTAATGTAGGACTACCGAAATTATTTCTCTCAACCTCTCTGCTAATAAACTGCATGGTTTTGTTCAAAGAAGGATTTAAGAGCTTGTTCCAGCTTAAAACGTATCTAAGAAGTCGTTGTGGACAAAACCTTCACACTTTCAGGCTTATAAATGACAAGAAAGTTTAGACCTAATCCAGGATTAGCCTAATCGTGCTTTGAAAAACCGGGCCCTGAAGTTTAAGAACCCTAAGCTGAAGCAACAAATCTACAGAACGTAACAGTGATACCTAATTTTCTTTCACCCTGGACGCGCCAACAAATTTATAAATCAAAGGGGGCGTTTACATGACAAATCAGAACTTGCCTCGGGAGACAGGGTGAACCTGGGGGCAGGGATACTCGGTTGATAACACAGGGTGACCCTGAGTGGCGGGACAACTTTTCTCCATATATACAGGGCCTAAGGAAGAGTATTTGCTCCACATTTTGTGACTGTATAAGTCTTTGAATCATTCAATTGTTCACCAAATTATTATGGTAAAAAATGTGGCTTAGAAACACGGTCTAAGACAATGCTTGCTGCGCCATACACTTACCCTCAGCTGGTATGATCGAGATAAACAGAACGGCGAAAAGAAAAATGCAGTTATCACAAACGTTTCTCATGATGATGAATGGCTCGGGCACAGTATGTTACTGAAGTGAGCAGAGGTGTAAGATGTGACGAGTTATCTGGGGCCGTACAGGTAACAAGTTTTTTCGTGTTATACGATGGGTATTGGCATCTTGAACTCAACGCGTGTCAGAGTTTCTGACAGGTTTTGAACTAAATGTAATAAACATAAATTGATTATCCTCTTCTCGCCAAGAACAAAATAATAATTATGAAATTAAATTATCCAATCTTATCTCATTTCGTTGTCTTCATTTACAAAAAAGTATAGAAAGTAAAATAGTACGTACTATCCTTAGTATCCGCTCTTCTCAATGTTCTATTTTATTTATTCACAGCTAATAGTTAATATTTTCAAAGCCAAGCAGCTGAATCCTTTTTAGAATTTAGTCATGACAGACTCATAATTCCATGTCGCGGGAACCCCGAGTGATCAAAGGCAATGTTCTCCTTATAATATACAATCAGCCATATGCAGTCAAGTAAGGAGAAAAAAACAATTCATCTCGGCTTGCTTAGTATCAATAAGTTCAGGTATCAATTCTCTAAACACTTCTCATGCGTTTTGTTAAGGAAAGGTTAATAAAAGCAGGCCCTTGATACATATGGCTTAATTAATAGCTGCCATTTCGTTAGCGAACACATTCCGGAGTCCTCAAGGCTTGGCTTTTCACCACAAGATCGACAGTAGTGTGTGGATTGTATAAAATATTTGTTGTTATATAAGTTGCTTCTGGCCCAACACTGGGAACGTAGATCAAGAAACGATTAAAAGAAAAATTAAGATAATATATACAAACCAGCAAACCGAGGAATGAAATTCAAAACAAGAGCAACAACAGGGACCATACAAAATAGATAAACATTAATACTTTTGGTGAACTCAATGCAGTGAGACTCTTTCCTGCCTCAGTCTGTTGTTCACTTGTGCTGTCTTTCATAAACGGTTTATTTCTGATGGGCATGACTTTACTAAGTTTCATTTGTAAAGTTCTTGAATTATTCCTGCATAATAGATTCTGTGGTGACGTCAACTGGCAAACAGTGCATTTTGTGCTTGCATGGGATATTCGATGCTAGGCATAATTTTGCAAAATCTTTCTGTTGTGGAGGTATCAATCTCTCATAAAAGTTGAGTAAAGTCAGTCCAGATCATTCACAGTTTATTTCATGGAGGTTAGAAGAACTGGTGGGCTTAGATAAAAATTCACTTGCATACTAGCGACGAAGGAATTTGATCATAAAAAAGTGACTCCTCTTTATTTGATTTTGTTGACGCATTTGTGAGATTGTCTTTACTTTTCCGAATCTTCTTTACACATCAAAAGTGCAGAGGAATGTGTCAATTACACGCAAGCATAAATTATTCAGTTTAACTTTTACTTACCTTGCGTGGGAGTGTTGTTATGTTAATATTCCTGGAGTTAAAATTTCAGGCTGATAAATTCCTGCAGAGCGTTGCGTGTCCGTGACATCTTGTGTTTTGTGGGAAAGGAAAAGTCTTTCCCGCAAAAAATGTTTCGTGTAATTCTGTTGGTTTCGGTATTTCTTGTGGTAAGAGGACAAGACGTGGATCAGGGAGATACAGGTAAATTCTCAGCACAATAGCACTTTCAACAGCTAGTGCATGCAAGCTGCTTTAAAAGCACTGCAAACTTTATTCCAACTTAACTTAGTACCGGACTACAGGAACTTAATATCTTGAATTTCTCCAAAATGATGTGCTATATGACCAAAGTTAAACTCTCTTAGTTCGCCACAAAGTTGACAACACTAAGTTGCAAGTTTCAAATTATAAACTGAGAGACTGAAATTGTTGTCCCATCATATCCCTTATATGCATAAGAAATATATGTCCAAAATATTGTACTTTTCACTGGAGAAGATACTGGAGAAGCATTAAATCCCGTGTAAGCCTTATAATGGCTGTCGTAACGCCGAAACGAAGCTGTGTTTCCAAGTATATATACTGTGTGTGAAATTATAGTACCTTTAAATTGTTGTTTGAATAAGACAAAGCTCAAACGAAAATCCCACGCAAGACATTCTTTTTTTCTCTTTTGGCAAAAAATGCTTCAATGACTTTTCTTTGCAACTTTAAATTTTTCAACATCATAGCATGGAGAGCTTTAGATCCGCATAAAGAATTTTTAAGCCACTGCGTGAGGTTGCAATTGTGGTGACTTCATGAGGTGTAATATCAATAGAGACCCTAGGAAATTTATTTTCCAACTATCGTCCATTACAACTTACGATTACAGTAAAGATAGATAGCGAAACTATAAATCAAAATATAGGTTCGCCAGCTTTGATAAATTCCCTTTACCTTCTAAATGTAGTTAACCTCCAAAACATTTGCTTGTTCAAAGTCCTTCCCAATGCCCATTGATTGCTGAGGCCTATAAGCATGTTGTTCGACCTGTAAACTGCTTCAACTCTTTATCACATATATATATTTTTTCAACTCTTATATTCGCTGTTTGCTTGCATCAATAACAGAGCAAAGCGACTGTATGCGCAAAAATGTGTCTACTCCACCTAACACAAATGTATAGCTGTATTACTGCGAAAATCCGGTTGACCTATGTATCAAACTGTCTGATGTGGTAACTAAACCCGTTCGGTAGGTGCACGACTTTAGCGCGTGTGATTAAGAAGCCATTAATTTGCGCAAGATAACACTGTGCGGCCGACGAGCTCCTATTGCAGTGTCGAAAAGTAGCACGCAAATTTCTGAAAATACATGAACTGTTTTCGAAAAATAGTTTTAATTTGCTAGCGCAAACTTTGGTTTTTGACTATACATATCAGTTGTAGTATGTTTGGTTTAAATCCCTCTGCCGGCTTTTAAACATCAAAGTAATACTGAGTTATAGTTATTAAATCCTCTATTGGAACAAGACTCCCACAAATTATGACCGTTTGACAGCCGCAGAATCACGTCAAAAATTTAAAGTGCGATTTGTTGATCTTTACCGATCGGAGAGCTTAGCGTTTAAATAATTAATAGACAAAAGGGGGCTCTATCACATGGGTTAGGTGGGGGGTTTTGACTTCTCCCTCACCCTATCCTACTAAATTCTTGCTGACGTTTACATATTCACTCACCCCCTCCCCCAGAAAAATGTTAAATGTTGTTCTAAGGCAGCACTTTAACTTTAGCCAGCGTGTTTGTTTGGTCGCTGGGTTAATAATTGTTTCAACTTCTGGTATGCCCAAGACACGCTCGAAGACCGGCTCCTTTCATTGGTAATGAACACGCCACAGGTCAAAACAAAACCCAAGAGAATTACTCAATCAAAAGTGAAATTCTAGTCCCCATGAGAACTAGTTTGCTCTGTTTAATGTGTGAACCCTATACGGTTGATATATGGATATGTTTTAACCCCTTCGTCGTAGCAAATGCTTACACTATCTTTACGACGTTAAACATGCTCACAAACGGTTTCGGAAAAGCTCAATCCAGTTGTATTTCGAAGACCTTTACACTCATTAACTCAAAGAAGAACACGAGATATACAAAAAATTATAATCTGCTTCTTACCTCTGCAGTGTTTTCAGTCCAACTCCTTGAGCAGACTTATCGTCTTTAGATCAGATAACAAACTCCAATCCTTGTCTTTTCAGAAAGCCCGTGTCTTCCTCTTAAACCTCCTAGAGTTGGACCTGCCGTCATAGTGTCCCCGCCAGTGTGTGCGTCCAATGTCAGTGTCCCCTCCGAGACTGTATGCAGCTTTGATTGCCCGGCGGGACAGCACATTGTGGGGCCGCCGTCCAAAAAGTGTTTGGATGGCGGCATATGGTCTATCCCTCACGCTCCTGTGACCTGCAAAGGTAACCAGGCAAACTGCAAAAATAGTGTGTGCCGTTGTGTCATAGGTCGGTCTTCGAATGACTATCGAAAACCACAGCCATACAGATACAGGCTAGCAAAATGAAACAGAGATACAAAACCAGAGCTGACAAACGAACAAAGACAGAAGCGGAAAGAACTCATACATGCAAACAGACATAAAGAAAGACTAACAGAATGAAACAGAGATACAAATAGAGGCACAGAAGTAGAAAACATGCATACAGTAGAGACAAATAGGAAGAATTTGTACGAGTGTATGGGCCGCTGGCTTCTTGCGGTAACTTTCAACCAACAGCCTCAGGTGTTATGAATTACATTGTGGAGACTCAGTGAAAAGCACTTTGAAATAATGACAAGTCCCCGCATTCAAGTCACCAAATACAAACTGCGTGTGTGTTTAAGTACGCTTATTTAAAATATTTCTAACTCGCCGTTTTTACTCTCAGATATCAACGAGTGCAAAAAGGATAAAGGAGGCTGCAGTCACCAGTGCGTTAATACAGAGGGAAGCTACGAGTGCACTTGTCCTGATCCTCTGGTGCTGTCGGACGACAACCACAACTGCAGAGGTAAACCATAAGTTCAATGCTAATTGGGCTACTGTTCAAGTAAAACCAATTGTAAATTGCTTAATTGGCTCCTGGTTAGTTAAACGTGTTTTCTGGCAGCCTTTGTAATTGTCACTGTAATTGCTCTTTTGGTAGTTTGACGGTCACCTGAAAATCGCTTTTTAAAGTAACAGAGAACTTACACCAGAGAACTGTATCTTTCTTTCCTAACCAGCCGTCGGCCTGATTCTGAACTGCGATGAACACTCAATGGAAGTCACTATTCCCAAGAAGGCTCTGCGTGACCTGCAGGGGGATTACCTTCGTTTGTTGGACCCGTCATGCAAAGCGTCCGAGAACGAAACCCACTACTCGTTTAGCACCGCTCTGGATGGGTGTGGCACCACGAGACGCAGCACCAAGGACTTCCTGGTGTACAGCAACAAAGTGCAGGAGAAATCGGTGAAGCAGAGCGGACTCATCACTCGTGTTGGGAAGGACGAGTTCAACATTCCTTTCTGTTGTTACTACCTCAACAATGGCATCATCACAGCTGTTGGTTATGAACCAGAGAGCAGCAACCTGTTTTTAAAAGAACAAGGGTAGGCAACTGTACGGCAATTGTTTCTTTTTTTATGCTGCCGTTGTTGTCGCGCAAGCGCAGTTGAGTAGTTTTGAGAGACATGTGGTGGAGAGAACGTATGCGGCGGAACAGAAGTAAACAAAAGTTGCAACAGCAACTTCCGCTGCTTTCGTTAAACGATCCATTAGCTTAAAAGTAGCATGGTATCAGTATCATTTTTGAGCCCACTCAACTGCAAACAACCTACCACGGATTCCATAGCTTTTATTGCCATTTTGCTTAGCTGAAACTAGTTTTTTCGCAAGGTTTGTTTGCCACCAGTCTTGCTCCCTATATTTCTTCCTTGTATATTTTACTTGAATCCAAACTCATTTATTTAGAACTATTACTGTCCAGTCTTTTCAAGAAATACAATGGAAGCAAAACAACAACAACAACAAAAACAACAATAAAATAGAACGACAAAGACGCCACTGACCTTAACACCGTTCCCTCTCCACTCACAGGTATGGCCGATTTAAAGTCAAGTTGGACTTTTTAAATGATGGCGGTTTATTCAAGTCCGCGTACACACAAAACGACTTTCCGGTGGAGGTGTCGTATAGACAACGTCTTTACTTTGAAGTGAACATCGCAACCCTGGACCAGGGGCTTGTGGTGCAGGCCGGGAACTGTTGCTCTACTCCAATGGCGGACCACGACAAAGCGGGCAGGTTCAGACATGAGCTCATTCATGAGGGGTAAGCTGTTAAACATTAACAGGATTCATTACGTCACACCGTGTAGAGGTACAGGGGAAATATTATACACACAAAAGCTATTAAGAGAACATCTGGCAATTTTAAATGTCATTATTGATTTTAATCGTTCACTTCCTCCTGACGAGGTCCAGCTCAATTGCTGTAGAATATGTTTGCTTTGGAGGGCAGGTACACGTACACCTACTGGTTGATTGATAAAACGTATGATAAACCAACTAAAGGTAGACGTGCGAAAGCTAAACCCCGTTATTAAATTTAAGCTGACATTTCGAGCGTTAACCCTTTGTCGGTCCCACAAGTACAGCGCCGTAAACCCTAGCCTGCGCAAAAGACCCTAGTATTTGTCCGCGCGGCTTGTTTTTTTCTCGGCTCGCCTCGCCATTCGCGCGCGCTTCCCGTAAAGAAAAACGCCTGTTGTGCAGTCTACGTCAACCCACGCTCGAGAAGTCAGCTTTTAAAACGTTTTAGCTTTCCTACATCGACTTTTAGCTGTTTAATCTCCACACCGACGCAGTCTCTAACTAGTTTTTACAAGTAGTAGCATTCCGCTGATCGATATATGGACACATCTCCTGGTATATATGAAATGCACACACAAAACAGGAACACACATACAAACATACGACACAGAAATAAGCACAAATACATATATACATAATTACACATATGCATACACACAAAATTGTTGTGTTAAGCAAATTAACCTGACCAATGTACCGCCCTTTCTATTCAGGTGTGCTGTGGACTCTACGACAAAAATGGAAGAACCCTATTCCGGCCAGAGGCAGCGATTTAGCGTGGAGGCGTTCAAGTTTGTCGGCGACTTTCCGTTTGTCTACATCCACTGCAGCGTCATCGTATGCAAGGCAGACGACCCCTACTCGCGCTGCGCCAAAGGCTGTGTCCCGGGTCTTAATGTTAACCCTCCGGTGAGCTCGGACGTTGAAGCCAAGAAGTCACCCTCTAGGGGCAAACGGGATGAGACGGACGCAGTGCTTCACACCTACATGTTGTCACGTGGTCCGTTTGCGCTGAGTTCCAGTGATGACAACACGATTTCCTTGGAAGAGTCACAGGAGGATCAGGCTGAAGGCGAGGACAATAAAGAGGAGAAAGTGCATGAGGTCAAGAAAGAGGGGTCCAGCACAGGTAGGAACAAATAAGCAATGGGTTGACAGACAAACAGCTGGTCAAGTTCAAACTAACATGCAGGCAAATGAAAATTACACAGGTTCATATCAAGTCAACTAAACGAAAAACACAATTGACAGACCAGTAGACACAGCAGTGGACAGACGAAAAGATAGTCAGACAGAAAAACAGACACCACCAGAGAGGAGGGCAGACATACTGTACTTGACAGACAGACAAGTAGAGCGAGAAAGAAAGAGACACGGACAAGCAGACAGACTGGAAGACAGTCATGCTTAGCAGACAATGGACAGAAGGACAGACGGAAACTTGCAGATAATAAAACATACATACTTGGCAAGCAAGGATAAGCAGATTGATGGCCGAACAGACAAGCGGCAATACAAAACGACAAGCAGGTACAAGTGTGAAAAATAAGACAAACTAGACGAATGTCAGGCGTAGAGGAGCCATTGAAGTAAAACAATGGCCAACAAATTTGAACGTGACTCTTACAGTGTTCAACTCCATTTTACTACAGATTGGAACCCAGTCCATAGCGTCTTGTTGGTGGTCATGGCTGTTTCTACTGTGCTCGCCCTTGTTGGCCTCATGCGCGTGAGGAAGCTGATGAAACGTGCACCGCCATCCTATCAACTCATGACAAGCTAAGGCTACAAGCGCTTCACCACCTGCACTGGGACTTTAGCTTTAGGTGAACCACTGTAATGTCCAATTTCAATCTTTTTCAAATAAGGGCGGTTTTTTTCCCTCTAACACGAGTAGTTTTATCATCTGTTATGTCGAGTCCAATTTCAATCTTTTCAAATGATGACTTTCTTTTTTCCTTCTTCATCGGTGTCTTCTTATTTTATGAAGAGATTAGGTACCACTTGTTTCTCGGAAGTGTTCGCGAGTTGGTGCATTTTGTGCAAAATACACTCAAGACTGGTGTCTTTAGAGAGTCAATAGGTTCTCTTTTCGCTTATCGCCCCTTTTTTGCACACTGTAGTTTGGGAACTTCAATAAAACGTGCTACCTTTTCTTGTATTTTGGTCGTTTCTTTTGTCCAACTGTTTTGCGGACTTTAGATTTTAGGCTTTACGACAAAAGGATCAGACATGATTATCTAGATAAAAGATATCTGATTTTTAACCCTCCCCATTTACACACTCACTCGCTCATCAGAGGCAAATTTATATACACACATACACACACATACATACATACATATAAACATACATACAGGCGAAAGCAGACGTCCTTGAAATGAAGAGTTGGTTTTGTCCTGCAGAGCATCTGAACTGGATCGTAGACTGAGACACTGGCCAAAAAAAAAAAAAAAAAAAAAAAAAAAATGCATAAACACAGCCACGGGTACAGGAGCCTTACCCGCGTAAAAACACACTCAAAACCTAAAAACATGTAAAAAGAAGAAGAGCAACAACAACAACAACAGAAAACAAGCCCGCATTAATTGTAAAACTGTAAAGCTTTAGATACTTATCCTTACTAAATAAATTCCTTGTACTCCCAAGTTATTGTCAGACGGGACGTGAATAGGTGAACGCTTGGCTTTAGGCGAAACTAACTTCTCTTGAAAGACGCAAACTTTAAAATCAACAAACCACTGTCTGCGGTATTCTTGTGCTCTCTACCCCACCCCTCCCCCCTTACAAAACCTAAACAAGGCAGCAACAAACAGCTAACACTCCCATCTCCCCCCAAGTGTACAACGCATCCCCTCCCCACCCCACCACAGTAGGTAATTCTGTGT
The DNA here is from genome assembly GCA_964036295.1 of Plumapathes pennacea. Taxonomy (NCBI): domain Eukaryota; kingdom Metazoa; phylum Cnidaria; class Anthozoa; order Antipatharia; family Myriopathidae; genus Plumapathes; species Plumapathes pennacea. The sequence goes on along the minus strand of OZ038464.1, from coordinate 22,926,305 downwards.
TCACTTTGGGTATTTGGACTTAAGGCCAAATTGCCGACAGAAACTAAATCAAAGGGTGTTTACTTGTTTGACCGACCTCTTAAAATTTTCTACAGCAAGTCAATCAAATATATCTTTTTTTTCCGTTAATGGTCACCAGTGGTGAAATTTAATTAAGTGAGAAGTACTAGAGAAAGCTAGGAATACTTTACAAATACCTCTGCTTTACAAACCACTCATTGTTGGTGCGTAAGGACGCTTTAAATTTTGAATTGATGTCACACCAGATAGAATAACACTTGCAGCGAAGAAATTTCGTTTTCCTTTGCGTTGGTTTCAGACCTGCACTATCAAAAAAGGTCCGCTGGAGCACAAGTTAACAAATAATGCAAAAGGCACCAAAGTTACTCCCTGTGGCTACTGAAGAATTTTAGTTTTTTTCAGAGTGGGTGTCTAAATTGTTTGCACTATCTGACGTTGTGGCCGATCTTGTGTACCTTGTCACAAACTTCAATAGACACCGGAGTACACAAGAATGCTTTAATAACATTCATTCTGCTTTTCATTTAATGTATTCATTTTACGTGGGTGGTAATTGTTATGGTAATGAATGGAGTTAAATCTCCCAGAGAAAAACTATTCTTTAAAGTTTGTTGATTTTAAGTTCGCTCCAAGGACGAGGGTGTGGGGAATCAATTTTCCCTCTCTCAAAATCCAGAATGTCTCATTTTCTTATGATATTCTGTTTTTCTCTTCTCATGGTTACTTTTGCCGTTGGACAAGGTAAGGAAACATGAAAATTTATTCGCTTTTTTAGATAGCGTGTACTGATGGAATGTCTAAAGGTCATCAAATATAGTTTCAGCGTCAAACGTTTTTCTCTTTTTGCAAAAGTACTATTACATACAAGCAGCGCAGAATTTTATCGCGTGCAAAGGGCGATAATGTTTTGTACGTCTTTTGGAAGGCATAGTTCCATATTGATAAGAAACTCTGAACTATTTAAGCCAATATGCACGGCATATAATTATATGTTGCACTAAGAACCAGATTTTTTGAGATTTATATTTTGACCAGAAAAATATCGAATGTTACGCAGTTCTTTTCGGCGAGCCCCAACGTTACGTTATGGTTAAACGTGTGCGATTTAAGTTTTTCCATCTCATTCGGTTTTTTCTCGATGCTCAAAGTCTAAGCCCTGTAAATCGTCAAGCGGTTCTGTAATGTCCGTTATCATTACAACGTACGATTTTGAGACTGATACAGTTTCTTCAGTACCCTTGTAGGGCTATAGCATTTTAAGCCGCAAATTTTGTCCCAACCAAAGTTCATTCTACAATCATGAAATTGTTTACCCAGTGACAAAAGCACGCACATACTTGAGGCTCTGCAAAAAAAAAAAAAAAAAAAAAAAAAAATCGATGCAAGAATTCAACCTGTGTCCATATAAGCAGTTTTCGTCTGAAATACGGTTATGATCAAGCCATGCAAGAAATGATTTTCCAGCACGAGTGCGACGGCATGCCCTTCAGGTTCGCAACAAATAAGGGACAACAAGCTACAAGCTTCTGAAGGTCAACAACCAAGACTTATCACACCTCGGCTGCAGTCATTACACGATATCCCAAAAAATTTCCAATGGCTATCCGAGGATATTGATTTTAGTTGATGTATTTATTACTACATTCTTTTATATGTTTCTGATGAAGGTGCGGGTTGAAGAAAAAAAAAAGAAAAAAAGAGGGTTGCCCGGGACATATTGACGGGGGTGGAATTTTTTATTATTGACTTTTGATATTCTTTTCCTAATCTGCGCTGCCACGTTAAAACGTTGACAAAATAAATCGCTCCACAGCCATTAATATACACAACACACACATTCCTGCGGTGTAAAAGTGTGGCAAGTTAAGCCATCGCCTACGGACACCAACACAAGTTAAAGTGATGAACAAAAATCCTTGACATGCGCAAAAGTGGCGCAATGGGATGGGCGGGGGGTGGGGGGGGGGGGGGGTGGTGGGGGGGTGGGGGTGGGTGGTAGGGAGGGGGACGGGAACTTCTTATGTCTTGTCTTGATTTGTGATCTAGGTGATAACTCTTTTACTCCGAGTTCATAATATAAACTGTCCCAACCATTTGAGAAGAAAATACATGATAGTTCAAATAACTCAGTTTTATGCTTACTAGCAAACTCTCAGTCAGCCTTATGCCATACTCTCGTGCCAGCTTTAACATCTCGGATACATATCTTCTGAGAGGTAGAGAGAACATTCCTAAAGGCTTTTAATTTTTTGGTTTCTGCTGTAGGAAATCCATGCGATAATGAAAACGGCGGATGTAGCCATTATTGTGTACCAAACGCGGGAGGCCACAAGTGTGCATGTCCCGATCCCCTGAAGCTCAAGGATGATGGACGACACTGCGGAGGTAATTGTAAACCATTTTAACTGAATAAAACAAATGACTGTCGGCAACCAAAACCAAAAGTAATTACAGCCTCAATCACAAAGAGACTTTCAACAAATGAGCAGTGTGCGAAAATGCCATCGCTTGCTTGCGTGAACAGATCGCAATCGGGTTTTTTCCCGATTGGTCAAGAATGCTCTGTCAAATCGTTTGAACCAGTCAAAAAGTTTACAGAAAATGCAAAAGACCAAAGGAATCACAAATTTTCGACAGGCATCCGGAAACCTCTACATTTCGGGACTGTTGGACGCGTGTTTTGGCTGAGCAAGAGTGTATCATTTGTATGATAAGTCTCAAAAGCTCCAGAATAGGGATAACTTGAAGAGCCAAAACAGTTTTTTGTTTTGGCGAAGGATTTTGATTTTGAATATCTTCATCCTGACATTGCAATCAGATTTTACCGATCAACATTTTAATTATCTTAGATCAATTCCACTTTAGCAACCCCAGCCGTGTGGACCAAGAATGACGTCTTTCTCCTACCTTTTCAGCTGAAGGACTTCAACTCACATGTGACACCAACAGCATGCAGATCGATTTACCGCGCGAGCTCTTCCACGAGATGCGGGACGAGCACCTTCGGCTGATTGATCCAAACTGCGGTGCCCAGTCCAACAAGTCCTTCTTCAGTCTGTCCACGTCACACACCGAATGCGGTACCAAGTCCAAAGTGATCGGGGGATACATCGTGTATACCAACAAAGTGATGGAGATGCCCAACAAGGGCTCAGCAGTCGTAACCACCGTTGGCAAGGAAGAAGTCAAAGTACCGTTCTCGTGTTACTACCTCGATCGAGAGATCGTGACTGCCGTCGGCTTCAAGCCAACAGCCAAGAAGCTATACGTCAATGTTAAAGGGAGAGGAAACTATAAACTCAATCTGAACTTCTACAAAAGCGGCTCGTACGACCAGGGTAAAGGTCTTTCCAACATGTACAGTGAAGACGACTTTCCCGTGTCGGTCAAACTGCGTGAGCGCTTGTATTTCGAGGCGTCGCTGGACACGCGTGAGAAAGACCTGCGAGTGTTTGCGTCAAACTGCTGCTCTACTCCCACAGAAGACCACGAGGCGACGCACAAGTTCAGACACGCGCTTATAGTCGAAGGGTAAGGGGCTACTAAGGCTCATCTACACCTGAGCGCGATTTTAGCTTAAGTCTGTCGCATGCAAACCGTCTGTTTCACAGCCCAAAATTTGATATCTCGGTACCCAAAGTGCTGCCAGACTTTATTGGTAAATGGCCTATTGAGAGAAAGTTGCACTGGACAGTCGTAAGAAAAATCGCACCGTTTAAACCAGTATTTACAAATTAGACAGGGGAAGGGTGGGTGGTGCTACATATAGACGGACAAGTAGAACGTTATTAACTCTTTCACTCTCAGAAGTGATCAACTTTAATTTTCTCTTTCAATTATACACCAGGGCCCGGTTGTTCAAAGAGTGGATAGCGCTATCCACAGGATAAATCCTTATCCTCTTGACTGAATTAAGGTTAATGGTTAATTCTATCCACTGGATAGCGATTTATCCGGCGAATAGCGTTATACACTCTTTGAACAACCGGGCCCAGATATATACCATACAGTTCGGAGAACTTGCCTTTTGATACCTTGTTCCCATAAGAGCTGATTAACTATCACTTCTCACCACATCATTCGCACGATTTCTTCTTAAATGGTTGGGAGAATTTGCATCATAAGCGAGCTAACTAATAATCCAACTGGTTACAGGTGTCCCGTGGATCCAAGCGTCCAGTTCCATTCGTCTCCATCGCCCACGGTACAGCGCTTCAGCGTGCAAGCCTTTAAGTTCCTTAGTAGCCACCCCTTTGTCTACATTCACTGCCGAATTTATGTGTGCGACGCCAATGACCCAAACTCCCGATGTAAGCAAGAATGCAAGCGTCCTAAGGGAGGAGGGCAAGGTAAGAAAGACATCATTAGGCAAATAGGTCGGGTTTCGGACCTTGCTTTAACTTATCCCTATGTTCCGAGAGCGCCTGAGTGCCGACAACCTTTGATCATCACGTTGTTCAATGTTGAAACTTCGAGACCTGCTTTTAATCTCTCTAACGCTAAAAAAGTCGCCTGTACTTGGCACGACAACTTTAAACGAACAACAAATATAAAATAGTTGGCTAGAAGTGTTTTTTTTTTCCATTTTCAGGTGCACACCGAGACGAAAAGCACAAACAGGAAGGAGGTGACGAAAAGCAAAGTACACCAGAGAAACTTCACGCCAATAAGAAGATGGCAGCTCATCACATTGCAAAACAAGAAAAGAAGCTTGCCACTCAACACCAACAGAAGAAAGAGACAAAATCCGCTCCACATCCGATGCAGAAGAAATCCAGCAATGTCAAGGTACACCCACTCAAGAAGACGGTGAAGAAGATCCACAGTCCTCTCACAAGCGCAAAAGACAAGAAAGCAGTACATCCAGTGAATAAAAACGTCGAACTCAAGAAGAAAGAAACCAAGAAAGAACCGGAAGTCAAGCCCGTGGTGAAGGACCAATCAGACGCCAAGAAGGACAAATCAGAGACAAAGGACATCAATCAAATGTTTGCCGATCTCTTCAGTCACGTGATGAAGCGCGACGTGAGTCACGTGAAGAAAGATACGACCAGCGGTTTCGTGGAAATCTCCAAGGGTCCATTTGTCGTCAGCGAGAAACGAAGAGTGAACTCCAGAAGCAATGACGCCGAGGCGGCCAAAGCGAAGAAAAACGAGATCAGGGAGGACGTCAAGGAGGATGAAACTAAAACAGGTGAAGGTTGCCTCGCAGTTTCCTTCGACTTCAACCTTTTCTTTTTCGTTCTGTTATTCTTATTGCTCCTCTTCTCATAATTACATCATAATCACAATCGTCATCATTATCACCATCACCATCATCATCATCATCATCCTCATCATCATCACCACCATCATCATCATCACCACCATCATCACCACCACCATCATCATCATCATCACCATTATCATCATCATCACCATCATCACCATGATCATCATCGTCCTCCTACTCCTCCTCGTCGTCGTCCTCGTCGTCGTCCTCCTCATTACCATCGTCATCATTAGCAGCAGTAGCATCAGCAGTCATAAATAGCTATCTTCATCACCATTTTCAGCAGCAGCTAAGCAGTATTCTCTCCAGCAGCGTCGTTGTCATCGTCTTAGCCAACAACATTAAAATATTCATCACTTTCTCTTTCTTCTTACCCTTGCTCTTGTTCCTCTCCCATCTCCTCCATTCCTTGCCTTCTTTTTTTGTTGTTGTTTCTCCTCTTGCTGGTATTTTTCCTCTTTCTCTCTGTGTGCGTGTTCTCTCGCGGCATCGCTGTCAGCGCCATTCTTATCATCTTCATAATCTCTTTGTTCTCCTATTCGTTCTCCATCATCCTTTTTCACCTTTTCCCGTTGTTGCTTATCGTCTTAGTCCTTTCCATTACTGTCCTGTACATCTCTCTTTCTCTGTGTGCGTGCCCTACACCTCGGCATAATTACTCATATTCTCCGTTACTTGTCTCCTTCAGGGTCTTCACTTTCTGTGAGTACAACCGACGCTGTCCTGGCTGTCATGACAGTGGCTTCAGTGATGGCTCTTGTCGGTGTGATCTACCTGGGCCGACAAGTCACCAAGCGAATCAACCCATACGAGTACACTCCACTCACTGTCAAGACAAGCTAGGCGAATAAGTCTGTCAGCTCCTGTTAGCAAATGTTTTTTTTTCCGCGCCCATTGATATCTCATAATGGCGAGTCAGTAGATAAGGAATTCATTTTTTACCACAACACACTAGTTTCTCGCTCTCTGATTAGTCGATTTACCGTGGTAAATAAGAGTCCAGACAACGATGCTGACGCCAGCATGTCACGTTTTGCAGCGAAATACAACGAAAGTTTCCTGTATATTTCTAAATGTTGTGGTAAAAAACAAATTTCCACTGGTTTGCCGTGGTGTGGACTCTTATTTACCACGATTTACGTCATCACATGGTCAAAATTTGTTGTGGACTCACTCGGCTAAGCGCCTCGTGAGTCCACAACATTTTGACCATGTGATGACGTAAATCGTGGTAAATAAGAGTCCACACCACGGCAAACCAGTGGAAATTTATTAAGTAGATGTAGGCTAGGACTACCTTCGAGAATGGAGCTAGTGTCTCCAACAAGGTTTTTCAATGGAGTGACGGATTTTACGATTGTACTTTCTATGATACGAAATAAAGGTAGACAAAAACAAACATCCTGCGTGTCCCTTTTGATGACTGTAACTCGGAAAAGCAATTTTAGGGGTACAGTTGCAAACAGGCAGGGAGTATCTGTAGAAATATAATGGACGATTTGATGAAGCAGCGCTACGTAGAAGCTGTTACCTACATACTTGTGGCAGGCACTGCAGAAATACAAGTTTCTTGGCAAAGTCTTGAGGTTTACAAAGCGATGCATGAACTATGAAAATTGAACTTGAATTGCTGTCGTTTCTAATTTTTGCCCAGTGACCATTGATTTGCAAAATAAGGTGATCGGCCATTTCCGCCTGTACAGTATGTGGGAACGTACTGTATTATCGCAGACGCTTTTTGTATACGCACCCTAAGCATTCAGTCTTCATGGCCCAGTCCGCTGGTCATGCCTGGGGCTGATCGTCGCCGTTTTCTGTTCTTCTGTTTCACTGCCGAGGAAACTTTCTTTGGTTTCTTTTCGGACAAGACATGACGGTTCTTCTTAGGCTTCGTATCGGGAGTCACAGTTTTGGAAACCTGGCGAAAAGGAAAAGATTAAAATGCAGTAACCAGGCCATGGTGGGCATGTGCAAACGGACACAAACACAATAAAGAGCAGAGGCGAAACATTGAAAAATAAGCTGTACCAGCAATAAGTCGATGTGAATATTCCAAGCAATGTAAAGAAAATGCTTCGAACAATAGCCCTTCGTAAAATCAAATGAGGAGGGGAAGTGACTATACACGCCAAATCAAATTAACTGCAAGTCAAAATCAAAGCTCCTGTGAGCCAACTCGTGAATAAGAAACGCTATAGATCTATCCTTGTATATAGCATTTGAAAATAAAAGCATTGAAGCCATACAAGTACTGTAATTTCAGCCGGCGCTTCATCGCTTTTGCGATTCTCAACTTCCTTACCTCTGTTTCGGCGGTCGAGTATTCTCAGTCGCAAAGGCCGCCATTTTGTATGGCAAGGCCTGCGCCAGAGTTTTGCACTGGTCAGCGGAACCCGGTTCCGGCGGAAATTTACACCCATGGAACGTCCGACCGACTGAGCGAGTGAATTCCCCCCACTCACAATAACTCATTCATTGCTTCGCATTCGAGGACAAAACAAAAGGAAACGCTAAGAGTAGTTGGAAAACCGTACCTGAACTGTATCCAACTCTATTGTGTCTTCATTGTTACTTTCCACAGGGTGATGACCGTTTTCCAGATTTCTGTTCCTCTTTGCTTTTTTCGATTTTTTGGGCGTTTCGTTGTTCCCACCACCGAAAGCATTCACGGCATCAATTTGACCCGCACCAGTTGCTTCTTTGCCGCGTTTCGTCTTTTTGCTCTTTTTGGTGCTCTGGGGCATAGCGGTGCATTCCTTTTCCAGCAAAGACATGGCAACCTTGTGACAAATATCTAAACTGATCGGCTGCTCATCTGGACCTTGGACTGTGATATCTGAGACATTTCTACAGCAAAAAGAGAGATACATGAAATCAGTCATATCAGGGAATCAGTCATATCAGGAAATCAGTCATATAAGAATGTACATTCTTTTGGGACTGCCTATATCAACAGAATAACAGAATGCACAGAATACCACTTCCTAAAAGAACAGAATTTGGGATACCAGTAATGGGCTAAGTTGGATGTCACAGAATTGTCACATGGTGATGTGATGATACCAAAACAACATGGCTCCCGGGTATTCTGTCTAGTTTGAATAAACCGCCATCCGTTCAGCCCATTTATCATTCCGTTCATCCCGCCTAAGAATATTGATACTTTAAAGTTCTTGGATGGTATATCTAGTGAAACACTGAAATAATAAAAATTGAATTTGATCACTTGTGGGAGAGAAAGGCCAGCCAGTTAAACAGGTTTCATGTGACTTTCAGTATAATTCACGATCAGGAACATCCTATTGTCTACACCAGAAAAGTTCACAAGAGTTCTATTAAGTGCAACTTACTTTGTAAGCACATGGAGTGCATGAGCAGCAGCCACAGCTTGCTGTAGTAAAGTGATGTCTCCCTCCTCAGACTCAGAGTTATGACCATTGATTTGTGAAAAATGACATGCCAAAAGGTAAAGCTGCAAAAGAATATCCTGATGAGTTCAGGCCCCGGCAGTCAATTGTTGACTGGACAAGGGACAATTCCCAGGTTGAACATCTTGGCAAGATCCTGCAATCTTTCCAGGATCCTGTAAGATCTTCCTCACAAGATCCTGCAAGATCCTGCAAGACCCTGCAGGATCTTGCAGGATCTTAGTTAAGATCTTGGCAAGATCTTGGGTAAGATCTTGCAAGATCTTGCTAATCATCTCTAAGATCCTAAACCTAGAAAGCCAAGTATTAGTAGCAATTATCTATCCACATGTACAGTACTGAACTGTACATGTGAATTTACCACATTGATGATATTGTTGATTGAACAAGAGACATGCCAAGTATTGTAGCAGTGTTATCCATCGATTCCATATGTATTGTACAAGTGGACTGCACCTTGGCTTGGTCAAACTCCTCCTCTGGACTGGCAAAGAATGTGAGAAGCTTTTTCAAGTTCAACAAAACTTGACAATCTTGGCAGGCAAGCTAAAGAAGAAAAAACTGGGCTAATCAGTTATAAATGTTTGTAGGCAAGTGAGAAATAAAATGTTGGTAAACAATACTGCCTCCAATCCCAATTATCTATATTTGTCCTTATTATTGTACGTCAAGTAAATAATTGACTAGTAGAATATTTCTTTGGTCTGGATTTGGATATATTCTTACTAGTCAACAATTTAATTGATGTAAAATTAATTTTAAGAATAAACTGTGTTGGGGTTAGGGGTACTTTATACTGGCTGGTAAGTGTGATATGTCTACAATTTAAGGCATTATCTTTTAAAGTGTTACTTTTCTTACAATTGCTCCTAATCATGACACCACCCTAAATGATTTGAATAATAGTTTTGTACTGTACCTGAAATCTTAAGACCTTTAAACACTTCTTGACCAAGTCAATATCCCATTTTAGTATGCTCCTTGCAAGCACCTAAAGATAAAATGTTGATGAACAGACATTAGCCTATCGTGTTACCATCCCAACCTGCAGTTATTTGACAGACATTTCATGTGCCCCACTCGTTTTATTATGAATTTAGCAACAACATAACTATAAAGTTAAATTGGAAAATTAAATAAATATATCTCCTGTACGTTTCCATAGTCTTCGCCATCTTCATCTCTTGTGGCTCTTCCACACAACTCACAGAAGGATGCCTGAAAGGGAAATGATTTAGTAAGATTTTCATACTCTATTCATACTTTTAAACAGAGAAACCATATTTAAAAACAGCACACATAAAAGAAGTGTCGAACAACACATGATGCATGCATGCATGCCCCACATGTCGTCTGTCGATATTTTTCTGCCAATATACAAAATAAGGACCTTTGTTGTCGATTTCTTTGACTTCATGACTTCATGCTGGATACTTTCGATAATCTGTTGAAAACAAAGTACAACAAACAAGCATAAAATACTGCAATATATTTAACCACGTGTGTCCTTAGGCAAATGGTTTCCATTGATCGCAGGCACTACCTGCAAAACTACAAAAGGATTTTATTGTACTTACTTGTCTTGCGTTGATGTCTCCCGCTGGAATAATCTGCGGCGCGAGTTTCGGACAGAGATGGTCCAAACACCGAGACAGCACCGTGAACGAGCTTTTGTCGGCCATCTTGATGTATAGAAACCCAGAAGGACTAGGTCTGAGAAATCTAGTTCCAGGCTTCCACGCACTCTCAAATTCGAAGGACGCCATGTTTGCCTTTGGAATGGAACTGTTTGGGCGATTTCGTCAGGCTGGCCTGGCTTATTCTTTGCTAACTCTACGTACATACAAGGTGCGTTCGGCTCTGAAGCTCATGTGTCCAAGCTGCAAGTTCGTTCGGAGGAAAGGTCGGCTACGAGTTGTTTGTAAAAAGAAAGGAACTCACAAGCAGAAACAGGGCTGAACATCGGCACTGAAATCTTGTTGACACTGTGATCGCTTAGGTGGGACCGAATGGATAATGTTATAACAAGACTATTGCGGATCATCTGAAATCTGCGACTACAGAGGAGAATTGCACTGGATCCACCTTTGGAGTAGAGTCTGGACAGACGTATAACGATAACACTGATCATATGGAAGAAGTTAACTAGGCCTGAAAGGAACGGATCTTTGGACTTGAGTGTTTGTTTGTTGATTTTTTCTAATGTTTTGGGATCACGGCGAAGTATAGAAGGTCTTGCGCGAACCATGAATATGATGCAACCTCAGGGCCAGGAGATGAATGAGCCTGGGAAGGAGGTTGAAACTGATGCAGACATTTGGTGCACTGGACATGAGTGAAGATGCATGAACATCACTGTATTGACCTTTATCAACATAGTACATGTTTCCCACTCCTGATTCTAAACCCTTTTGCTGTCATGTTTCCTCAACAGTGATATGAGCACTGCTATTAGAATGTAATTACTGTACTCTCCACTACTGTCAGTAATTAAAGTGATTATTACACCTTACAGTGGGTTTCTCTTGGAAATTGGAGATTTCTATACATTTAGTAAAAGTCATCTTGGCAGTGAAAGCAGAGATACCAACTCTCTCGCATGAGGGCCTCATCTTCCACTCACCCACAAACTAGCGTCGATCTCCCTCATGAATCTGAAACCTGCTTCCTATGATCTAAAACATATTTTGGCAAATCTTCTTTCCTTTAAATCAAAAACTGAATGCAACAGAAAGTATTGTATGAAGCTGCACTGAGGCAAACTCTTGGCTGACCATGTTGGCTAAAGTTCCTCGGCCCTGAAACGGACTACAGGGCCACGCTATTTTACTGAGTGGGCCCCGGACTTCCGGCCAAAATCTCTTGCCTAAAAATTTTTGGGCCACATCTTACTTCAAAATAACAATATGAAAGCTTTTGTCATTTTACTTGTTCGACAAAGAGCTCTGAAAACTGACAATAGTACGAGGTATTCTAAACGTGTGCCGCCAAAGGGCATCATTTGGCTTGTCGTGCTGTTGGCCAAAGTTCTTCCGCTTGAAGAGAAGTTAGTTCACTTGTCAAACCCCCCCCCCCCGCCCCGAAGAATCCGGTTCCATCGAAGACATTACCCCACGGCAGTGATCCGGCGTTTTCTCAACAAGTCTCTATGGGAACCATATTCTAGGCGTTTTGGTGGCCGGAAGGCGAAAACGCATCTTAGTCATCATTGCGTTTTCATAATGAAAGACATGAAAGGCGTGTGACATGGATGGATTCTGAGATACTCTGACGATAATGAGATCAAAAGAATAAGTAGTTGCAGAGTTTGAGTCGATTTTGTGTCTTTCAGATGACGCTACCTCAGCCAAACAATCAGCTGAATACCATTATGGCAACGTCACCTGTGACCGATTCAACCGCAGTTTAATTTTGCGGCCGGAAAGTCTCGCGACTACCAGACTCTGACGCAAATACCTTCCCCTGTGTGCTCTGAGCCACAGCCGTGACTGCCCTAATGGCCGTTAATACCGCGTTCAGCATATCCTCACAACCCTTTGATAAATCTCTATATAAAACGTTTTACCGTCCACCCCTCCTTGACTGTGGCCTTACTAAGATTAATACTCCTTTTTAACAAAATAGATAAAGGGGAAGCCTTGCCGGCCATTAGTCGACCAATCTTGGTAATTTAAAGGGAAAGATAGTTCGGATAGACCGTTAAAAGTCCGCAGCATGAAATTTACGAACAATGGGGTAATTCAGTAGTAATTCAAAATTTATTAGAATGTCAATGAGCTTGTGACGTCATAGCGGTATCATAACTGCTTTGAGTTCTTCCTGTTAGTAAGAAACTTTCAATGGAGGTAAATAAAGAGACTACAGAGCTTCCTACAGAGGCTGCAGAGGCTACAGAGGAACAGACTACAGAAGATCCAAACAAATCTAAGTATGATTTAAAATTACTGCGCTTCTTTTCTTCGAAGGAATCTTATTCCGGTTTCTTCACGTACAATTGTTTCTTCACTTTCTATTAGCCTCTTTCGTTCCTTGAAATCTTCCTTCTTTATACCCCCACTTGCTCTCGCTCTGTTCTTCCATCTTTTCTTCTCTCCTGGAATTTGCATGGAAATGAGACAGTCACGTGATTCCCGTGGCAACACGCCGCGGGCTAAAAGCAGTTCTTGACAACAAAAATTTCAGAACAAAGATAACTATTTGCTTCGACGCTAAACAAGCTCCAGGCAAGAGTAAGATGCCTCAACCGAAGCAGAAGTCTGCGCGCTGCAATAAGTATGGACCACCAGAGAGATCGCCGGAAGAGCTGAAGAAACTCGAACGCGAATTTGTGTTGGACTGTGTGGCAGTTAGTACTTTGTCGGACGATTCTGGACGTGCTAATCCGAAGATGGCCACTGCCATTCCACCATACAACGCACAGAAGGACAAGCATGCCAATGAATATTTCCAAAAGGGAGTCACGAAGAACTTGCTGAAGAAAACAGAGCAGGTCAGTGTCTGTCAGTGTTGTCGACATGTTCGGTATTTAATCGCATAAACATAATTAGAAGTTCTGTTTGATTCGCCAGAACATCTAATGAAGTAAACTGAATTTTCTATGTGAAAGCACGGTACAAAAACTGCATGTGTTGTAAGCATTTGTCAAACGTGTCGCTGGGCACATGCACATGCAGAAGTCGGACAGAACTTTTCGCAGGTTACATGTAATTGATTTGTTACCCTCATTTGCCTTTGATTTGTTTCTAAAGACAGTCTTGTTTTAAACAATGGAAGATACGCTACCATTAAGTTCAAATATTGCGATAAACAAACAGAATATTAGAGGGGATAACGTACATGTATATTTAGGCATTTTATTTCAGAATATAACTATATCTGTCAACGGATTTTTCGCTTAAATATATAATTTAGAAAATTTTTCATACCATTTTTCTTAGCTGAACGAGAATTCTTCAAAGAAAATGTCTTGTTTCTCACCATGCATGTTACCATGGGATCAACAAGCTACTATACATACATATTACTGATGCATGTCATTATGTGAGGTATCCACAAAAAGGAGACTACTTTTCTGTTTCCATGGAAACAAAAGCTGCCAAAACAGTTTGCTGCCACAGTATGGTTGATGCATTGCACTTAATCTTTCCAGAAACCACCAGGGGACTCTATACTGGGAAAACAGATGGATAAATTCTTTGACAGAGGACTTATGGGCACATATTTGACATATCGCAATTCGGCTGGAGCAGGTACTGGTATTACTTTAGTCCCTGTAAAAACAGTCTGTCTCAGCAACTAGCAGTAAAATATATAATGTACCAGTGGATACACTGATTCTCATGAATAAATCTGTGCTGGTCGATGTTTCTAAAGTCAGCTTTTAAACTATTTGTCACTCTTTATCAAAACAAGCAACATACAAAAGAGTCTCTTTTGCAAGAAATCTTGAAAAATCAAATTCAAATTAGTCATCATTGGTATCCTCAATCCTAAGGAAAACAAAGGACCATGTATTTTTACTTACAGTAGCTTAGTTTGACCATTATTTTTTACTTGCCTTCTCAGGACACTCCACTTCACAAGTGGGAGGCCATGATCTTTTTATGGAAAAGATTAGTCCCATAAATGGGTATAATGGGGCATTTGGGTTCAGACGCAACACACCATGGCTTCGAAAACAGCCATCTGTGTTTGCAGGTCAGTATACTCATTATATGTTTGCTATATAATTAAGCTATTTTGAACTCAGGAGTGAAAGGATTATTATGTACTTTGTATGTCTGGCAGCTGTTGATTCTATACTGTATCCTGCAAGGTTGTGGAGAGGGGAATTGAAGGAGAAGTGCAGGCCCACAAAACTAACATGACAACAATTGTTAGTACTGTATATATCGTATCATATAATGTACATATAAAATTAAAAGGCTACATGCACCCAAGATATTCCTCAGACAAAGCTAGCACTGACATTACTTTTCCTTATCCCATTGTGCTTGTCTCCTCATTCAGGGAAAATTGACAGTCGATCACTTGTTCCTTGATGGACCACTGAATGGAAGGTACAGTCAAAACGGCCGCCTAATACGAAAGAATGAGTGCAACAAAGTTTTTAAAATGCATACATCGGTGGTGGTAAGGCAGTCAATCCACAAGCCAAGATATATTCTCATTTGATGTTCAACTACACAGTGCAGTCTTACTCAGACAAGCACTTATCATGACCTGCGGAAGATTGACTGTAAAGTATTTTGCTACCCCTACTCTTGGTCAGGAACATTTTTACATTGTAAATCTTGCAATAACTTATCTGATCAGCACAAAACAATGAACACGAACTCTATGAGGTATCGAGTTATCAACTACACTGTAATAGCAAGTTGAAAACAAAGCAAATTGAAAATAACCAAGCAATACTACTGTGATTGAGTACGAGGTTGAGTTGCCTGAAATAAGCTGGCAAGGTTTGAGTAGAAACTTACTGTACTCTGTTACTCTATTTATTAACACAACATATACATCTGGAAGAAATTAGCAGGAACAAATTCGACGATAGATTCAAATGCACTGTTTTATGAAGCAAATGTGTGAAGATGTGTTGGTGTGCCACTTGTGAAAGCAATATTTATTAAATTACTATATTGCAAAATAGTGTGAAATTACTGTACATTGCAACAAAGGATATAGTGTGAAGACTTGACAAGGATTCCACCAATAAAGGATTGAAGTCATACTAAAAACCTGCAGCAGTGCATTGCCTTAGAGTGAATGTTAGGACATCAGTATCTTATGGCATTAGTACAGTACACCACATTAATCTAAGGTTGACACATTATATACACTTTATCTCAATATGCTAACACAGATAAACTCACAGGGACATACAGAATGTAGAATTCCAGTGTCATCTGGCATAAACTGTTGGACTAGTAATAAATGACTTCTTGATCATCATGACCAATCTTATTGAAAATAATATTAGCATGCACAGTCTATAAAAAAAGGGGGGGGGGGGGGGGGGCACAATGTGCAAATGCTAGAAACAATGTGTACCTTAACTGGCAGTCAGAGCTAATACATATTTTTACATTACATTGAATTACATGTCATGCATTTCCTTGTTTTATAGTACACACACATCAATTGGACAAAGAGTATTTTAGAACAGTTTATTTCCATAGCTGCTGTACTCAATAATATATTTGCAAAAGCTTGATTTGAAAGTAACTATAACATTGCATGGGCTTGGCATTTACATGTACGATTTTGCAGTGCATTTACAGTAGACAATATAGCCCTTAATTTTTGTAATGATTGGGGGCCCTGAAAGGGTGGGCAGTAAAAATTAAATATTGATACCTACCTAAACCTCTAAAATAATCAGTGACGGTTTTGTCTATAAAGATCTGAAGTTGCATGTAGCAATCTGTCATTGGTATTTAGTGCATACTCT
This sequence comes from Plumapathes pennacea, assembly GCA_964036295.1. Classification (NCBI taxonomy): domain Eukaryota; kingdom Metazoa; phylum Cnidaria; class Anthozoa; order Antipatharia; family Myriopathidae; genus Plumapathes; species Plumapathes pennacea. The sequence continues at coordinate 22,910,134 of OZ038464.1, read as the reverse complement.
GTGTACTAACAGACCAAGGATTCCAAGCTTTTTAAGCCTTAAAATGCCTTAATGTATATAAGATCTAACCCAGCTCACACTGTAAAATATACTGTGTCCAATAGTATTATTTAATCATGGTATGCCCACATTTCTAATTTACAACAAGAATGTGCACATATCTTATTTTTCAATAAGATAAAATTAAATCATGAGAAGTCATAGTTGACTTGCATACATGTAGTTTCACTCCAAGGCAGATAATATCTCAAATGCAATGACATGTAAAGTGAAATCTATGGCTTGTGCTTTGAAGCTGTAAAATGTATGTAGTACAAAGTAGACAAACAGGTCAGTTGATTTTCATTAAAATTTGGATAATGCTTTCATAATGTGTTTAAGTTTCTGTAATAGAAAGTGAACTGTAATAATAACTATAATTTGTAAGCACCCAGCCTATTTGAAAATGGGTAGGTCCTATGTGTGTATTCTTGACTTTAGTACTTTTGCTGCCCCATATACCTACATGAACCCTTACATTATTTACTATAACATTAACTCCTCGAACAACTAGCTCCTAAACCAAAGCAAGAGATCATCTGTCAATTTCCCCTTACTTCATTGCACAGTCAGTCAATGCTGAATATTATTGAAAGGAGAAGTTTGTTTCTGATCAGCCTCCTTGGCTTGAGTGAAATCACTGCTGCTAAATAAATTGTATATCTATCTAATGTAGCAAAATATTGTCAGCAATATTACTATTAGGATTACAGTACTGGTACTCATGGTCAATTGCCTCACTCAGTCATTCGATCATCCTCCAAACCTGAAAATCATCTGCATAAATCTGGGATTTATTGATTTTGATTTTGATTTAATCTTCCACCAGGCTGGGCCTTATCTCAAATTTTACACATCTGTTGTACCCAGGAATGAATACAACTAAGCACATATTACAACTCTTTCTTCGTACTCTAGAACCCACATTCTTTGTGGCACAATACAGTAGTCAACTATATTGATCACTGTCTCCATTATATTGAACTTAAAATATGGACATTGCACTGCCTGACACTCTGGATGCAGTTTGTTTCATCTCTAGATACTTATCCTCTTCCAGCAAAGATGTCAACAATGAGTTCATGTCACTCACCACCATGTTCCCATTTCCCAGAAAGTCTTGTGCAGCAGCTCTGTCATTCTCTGTGGAGAGTGCACCCATGCCACTGACCATTAATTCTTCATAACTTGGATGTGAGGCATCTCTAGAGTTCCCCCTGTAGCCCTCAAGTTGAACATTGTAGCCAGGATCCATGTAGCCTTGTTCAGGATACATGCCCTGCTGAGGGTGCTGTTGCTGAGGCTCTTCCTGCTGCTCCTGCTGCTGCTGATATGAACACAGCTTCTGTTGAAGTTGGTCTTGTTGGTGCCACAAGCTAGGCTGCACTGGCTCCTGGACTGGATTCCTCACAGGGCTCATTTCCTGATGCTGCATGTGCTGATGGGGTACATGGGCACTTGGTAAGGGCTGCCTTTGGGTTGAGGGTCGGTGGTGGATTGTCTGTGATGCAGCCTCCAGTCTTGGCTGATGCTGGTTATACTGCCTTCCTTCAGCTGCATATGGGTAGTGCCGTAGTCTCTGTGTCTGCTGGGGAACCTGCATGGAGGCTGGTTGGACTTCAGAGTTGAGGTCAAGTTCTTCAGGTTGTTGGGGACTTAGGTAGGCATCTAGTTCATCAGGATCTACAGCAGGATCAAAGTCGTTGGAAATTAGTTCCCTCTCTTGTAACCCAGATGCATTCAAGTTGTCCACAGGTAGACTCTGATTGACAGTAGGCTTGTGTCGTGGGGAAATGCTGCCTAAGTGCCGGGCTGGCTCACTGCTCCGACGCAGTTCCTTTTTCCCACCATTTGATAAGTAACCACTAGAGCTGTCAGCTTCACAGATGACTGTGTCACTTTGTCGTCGGTTGCAGCCCCTCATAGGAGCGGGACTTCTTGCAGGGGGAGAACACTTGTGGAAGATTTGATTTCCTCTTATCAGTGCCAAATTTGATTGGCTTCCATAGCCACTACTGGTTCGACTCGGCCGGTTGTAATTTGAACTGAGGTAACTGCCAGTGCTGATGTCACTGCCACGACGCAAGGAGGTGTCAGTTCTATCAAGAGGATGCACATTTGGCCAGTTTGCTAGTGGTGACACTCCATACTGAGATGGATGTGTATTTGGAGGGTGCGGCACAATCACAGGTTGAATATTCTTCTGTGGAAAAGGGCTTGCCTGACTTGAACGCCTGCTGTCGTTGTATGATGCCCAACCACTCTCACTGGAACGTCGGCTTGCATTGTTCTCAACTGTATCTGCAGAAAGATGGCTTGCCTCACTTGATCGGCGTGTTTCTTCACTCATTCGGCGATGCACATCACTGACCCATTTTGCGACGTCCCTGGAATAAGTTTCAATCTTCGGCAAGGTAACACTCTGTGTCTGTGGCCTGATAGCCACAACTTGCTCTGCCATCACATTTCCTCCACTTCCCGGCTCCCAATCACTTTCCAGTATGTCAGGGAGGTTTTTAATGAATGGAGAGGGGCTTCTTGGGGAGAGGGTTGGGTGACTTGCACTCAGTGACAAGCCTCCCAAAGTATCTTGATTTCCTGGGATATCCAAGGGGAATGATGCTGTATCACAGCTTGACGAAACAAGTTCTGACTCGCAGCTGACAGTGCCGTGGGTGAGATGTGCCCCACTTGAATTCACTGATTCTCTTCCAGGTGATTTTCCTCCTGACTGCCCATAAATCATGGGGTTGTTTGCATTTTGTGATGTGTTTGATAGTTGATGATTTGGGGCCTTTTCTGGTGGTGCAGGCTGCTTCCTCTCCTGGTTATTACTTGGCTTGCTGCCTTCTGACTTGAGCTAAAATAGAATCCACAAAAAATGACAGTTCAGACAAATACTTTTTTTATTTCTCTGTCATTCAAGAAGAAAATTTATCATGAGTGATACAGAAACAATTGCAAAGTTCTCCACATTGTAATGATAAAATTAATGGCTAAAACATGTTGCATACCTTTTTAATTCCTTGTTCACCATGGACAGTTTTTGTGTGCTTTCTGAGGGAGCTTGGATCAGTGTATCGCTTGGGACAGTTGGGTACTTTGCAAACATATGGTTTCTGTGTACAAAGATGATATGAACACAGTAAAATCAGACAATTCAAGCCACAGTCTGCATATCAAATTACATATCTCCTGGGAAGTGGAGGGGAACTCCCATACATAAGCCATACAGGTCTGCTTGTACCACCCCAAAGAGTATCGTTTTCAAGCATTCTAGTCTGTAATAGGGTATAGATTTTGTCAGTTGGTCTGGAGTAAGGTAGTAGATTTTGATTATTTTAATATTTTGGTCTGAAAGAGGGTAACATTCTTGGTACATGGGTCTGAAAAGCGGGGAAATTTTAGGATACAGGTCTAAAATAGGGTTGAAATACATATTTTATTTTTGGGTCTGAAATAGGGTAAGGATTTTTAGAAGTCCCCTTCCCCACCAATCTACCCCCACCCCTCCTCCCCCCAGAGAGCTGATTACCCTTTGTCTGAGTGGAGCCCAGATCCCTGCCTGAAAATTTGGTGAGCTTGCTATTGAGCCTGCCCCTCCCCCACTCCCAGATATTTACATTGTCACACCTGCCAACTCTCATGCAAATCTCATGCCTGCGGGTCAAAAACTTCTAATACCTGGCTGAAAAATTCAGGCTATACCTGCCTTAACTGACACATTTGAAAAATATGGCATTGTAAGAGGAAAAGTCCATGTAAATAATATAATGGTACTTTCCCCAATTCTCCAATTTTTGAAACACAACCGCACTGGAGTGCAGTTGTGTTTATAAACTGGAACTTCGGAAATATTTGGAAAATCTTTGGAAATGGTTGGGTCATCTTCGAACATCCTGGCACTTTTGAAAAAAGTGCAGGTATACATTGTTAGAGCACTGAATACCATACCACAGAGGAATGTGTCCTGTTCTGATGTTTGGCTCTGTCTGATGCATTAGAGAATGCCTTCGTGCAGCCTTCCACCTCGCACACATATGGCCTCTCTCCTGTGTGTGATCTCAGATGAGTCTTGAGGTTCTCTAGTCTGGAGTAGGCTTTAGAGCAATCTTTATACTAAGAAATACAAACATTCAACTTTAGACTGCAATACTTTGCAAGACAATATCCTGCCAAAATAGAATTGCATTTTTCTACATGACCAAGATTACCATACTCATGTGATCTACTTTGTATTAAAAAAAAATTACAATCATTATTTGTTCACAACTCTTGGCGATCATAAAGCATACCGAGCATTTGTGAGGCTTCTCTCCCGTATGTCGCCGCATGTGTACTACCAACATGTACTGTGCTTTGAAGGGTTTCTGTCCTCTGGAGCAACCTTGCCAGTAACATGTGAAATCTTTCTTTTCCTTTTTGATGTGGTCCACATTGACATGTCTGACCAATTCTTCCTGATTCTCTGTGCACTCACTGCAGTCCTTCCAGTGGCAGGCAAGGTCTTGTTCATCTCCTTCCTCTACTTCATTGTCTGACGCACCCTGGACGGTCTTTCAGAAAAGAAATGCATTTGTTTATTTCAAAACCACAAACCCTAATCCAGACCTGCCAACTCCAGCATGAGTACCCTAATCTCCTCTTCACCTGCAAACTCCCATCAATCTCCCACAACTGAAATTTCTTGCTTCCAACAATCAAGAACATGTTTTGCTGAATCTTCTTTCATTCAACAGAGCAGTTCTTCAGTTCTGAAGGGGGCTTATAAGTTCACTAAGCTCAACTCCACCCCACCTTCCCGACCCCATGCCACCCCAGGGCCACGCCCTTTGATCAAGTGGGCCCAGTCAAAACTCTGACCAAATATATTTCTGGGGGTTAAGGAGAACTACAAACCTTCCCAACCCCATGCCACCCCAGGGCCACGCCCTTTGATCAAGTGGGCCCGGTCAAAACTCTGACCAAATATATTTCTGGGGCTTAAGGAGAACTACAAACTGTCATACATGCAGATTCCAAGAAAAAAATCAAAAGTGCTTAACAATCAGAATCAAATGAGCTGATGTGATATGCAACTCCATAATATAAATATAATGTATAGTACCCCCCCCCCCCCAACAAAACCGAAAGAGAACATATGTTAAAATTATAATCTCTCTGCTGACTCAGACAAGAATGGCAATAAAAATATCTACATAAGATCAGTTCTGTATAAATTACTGTACCTTTGAATCTGACGCCCCAGGCGATGTAGTTGAATCAAGTGGACACACATCTATAGCAACATCTTTTGATGTGTCTGCTTCCAGCTTACTGCTGGATTCCTGAGGGGACTTACCATCCTTGATCCCCAGTTTTGTGGCAAGCTCCTCTTTGGCACTGTCTGGTTCTGTTGTAGAGCTTGGGAGAGTGTCTTTCACACGGGGATGTGTTGGCAATTCTAGGGATGGTATAGGAGGTGGGGTTATAAATGGAGGGTGTATATCACAGTGTGGATGTGGAACACCCGGCCTGGTTCCTGGTGATGTGCAAAATGGAACTGGACTCAAATGACCAAATGATCCTGCAGATGAAGACCTCATGCCATTGAGATACCCCAACAGGGAATCCGGAGAGGTTCTAATTAAAGCATTTAGGTCTATAGACTCAACAGAAGATGGGGTGTTGGACAGTGCCCTCTTACGGCTCAACTGAGCAGAACCTCTTGGACTGCGGAAACTTTGTGGCATGGGAAAATCCAGCACTGTAGACCGCAAGGATGTAGCTGTGGAGGGAGGCCCACTAAATTCACAGCTATTTCCTCTGTGCATGGCAGCAAGGTACTCTGATGGCACTGGTGGTTTGGACACAGGCCGGTAACCAGGGGGCCATTCAGGTTTGGGACGGGCTATGTCCACATCCATGTGCCTGATTGGGTTGTGAGGACTTGCAATCCCTGGAGGAACCATGGACATATGTGGGTACCCACCATAACGATGCAGTGATGAATGTGACATCATACGAGGGGAATGAAGTGACAGAGAACTGTTATAGTGACACCAGGGAGAGCTTCTGCTGGGAAAATAATCACTTCCATGAGGGGCTGCAGGAGGCAGGGGTAGCATACTTGCATAGCGGGCATCATAAGGGTAATAATCTGGATATGTATTAAGGAGATTAAGAGGGTGCCTTCGACCCCACGAAGCCGGATTTCTAAACGAAATCCCTCCCCTTCTCTCCACAGGTGGAGTGGGTCGATGAGGCATCAAAGTCCCGTTGGGAATTTCTGAGTTCGGCTCAAAATTGGTTTGCGTTTCTTGATCGTGAGCGCGACTCGAAGAGTTTGCCTCTGTTTTAACACTATCCATGTCGACCAGAGAGTGTTTTGCTTTAACAATGGCTGACTCCCTTTTTTAAGGTCTCAGTCGTCCGTCGCTGCACCACGTTTGATTTTCGTGATTCTCATACAAAGTCACAAGTACAGTATGCCGAAAAAGAGGTATACCACTATAAAGTCTTTTCGATAAATCCAAGTTATGATCCGTGAAGACGTTTCGTGGTAATTCAGTGACCGCCGAATCGAGTCGTGTGTCACTGGCAGTTATCGCTCGCGGTTTGATACACTTGAGCGAAGCCTAAAGAATAAAGAGAAGTTCGCGTGAATACGTACAACCACCGGGCACTTACATATACCAAAACAACAGAATGCATATAAATCATTGACGGTGAATGAATTAAAAGCGCGGTCAATACCGAAGGGGTTGGTCTCCAAACCACATCATTGTTTCGGATGGCGGGCGCCGGGCGGATCGATCTTTGCGCAGCAATCAGTCCACAATCAACATGTGCGCTTTAAAGTGCCAGAGGGTTGAAACTGCGGTGTCGGTTTAGTCGTCCAACGAAAGACCGTTCCGATTATAATACTGTATGTCTGTTTGCGAAGAAAACTAATAACAAGAAACCGTAGCGCAACACCTCTAAAATCAACACTCCTCGCAAGCCATATCATCTTGCACTCGACCATGGGGTATGGTATGCAACACCACAGGATCCAAGGGTAATGACAGGTCTTACATTTTCCTCATTGGCGCAAATTAAACAAGGTTAACCAATCGGTTCTCGCGTTCGCTTTGGCAGCAGTCAATTACACCGACAATCAACAAGATGTTTATCGAAATAAATATGGGTAACAAAGTGAAAAGTTTAACCACGGAAAAGATGGAATTTTGTGCCGTCATAAATACTCTCATCATAGACATGAACTTCAACTCGCATTGTTTACGTTTCTGCTCGTGATCCGGTAGGGCAGTTTCAATTTCGGAAATCGGATGGCCTTCCGATTTCGGTCATTTCGAAAGCCGCAACGTATAATTGAAAATTCTTCGCGAGGTGCGAAGCTTTTCGGCAGGAACATGCGCCATGCACCACCGCGACGATTGCCCAAATATACGTCCTCGTCATATACAGTATATATATGACAGGAATTTGTGTAGGTTATATTTTCTATTTACGCAACTCTCTAGAAAGTCAACAAAGCAGATCTCAGCGTGTGAAACAAAACACTGTTCCCATGCAGGTCAGCCTGACTCATCAAGGCATCAAACGTTGCTCTCAAAACAGGTGCGGTTACTTTGATGTGAGCCCCATTGAACATGCCACTTCCGTCCCAGACCTTATTACTTGCAGATGATTAATGTATTGCTCTTTTTTTTTAATTCCAGATCTTTCATTCAGTCGATCACATGCCGAAGCGGGTTGTTTTCCAAGTGTTTCTTCACAACTATTCAAGACATGAAATGTTATGCAAACTTTTAAAATATAAAATCTTTTGCGGATTAGCCTATCACAAAGAATAACTATATCAAATTGCAGCAATCTTTTTTTTTTTTTTTTTTTTTTTTGCGGTTTGAAGTCACGCGACAATCATCCTTCTGCTTTTCTGGGTCTTTCTGCGATAGCGACATGCGGAACGACATGGCTGAACCAAACCGATGCAGTCCTGGACAAGCAAAGTCTACTGTGCCTATTAAGACGTCACCGAATGACAAAATACAAACCCAGGACAATGAAAGGGTTTTAGTAAATTATTTCGTTTTCCAACTAAGCCACATTGTAATAAATAAGGTGTTTGGCAACAGTTCGTGTTTTTTCCACTCCAGTGTTGCCAGAAAGCTTCCGTCTTACTAATTAGTGCGTCAGTCGTGCGGTTCGCAGTTTGTGGCTCTGCGAAGACTTTTAACTCCCACCTGTTTCCGGCATGGTTACAGGAATTCAACCTTGAATCGTAACTTCAGCTGGTACCTCATGCATGCCCAGACACGATCGACGGACGTAAACTCTGAAAACAGTATTATATATCGGACTCGAGTACAGTTTCACTTTGATTCCTTCGGACAGGAATCTCAGTTTACGAAACACAATACTCATGAATGTGACAGATTAGTTGCGGAAACGTTCGGTGGCCACTTCGCCGTCTGTTTAGTTTTCTGTTTGGTTTACTTTTCCGAGTTCGTGGTTTTTGTTAGCCTTCCCTCCTTATTTTGCATCTAGTTTTTTTTATCCTATCAGTTTGTCTACAGAGAGTTTGCCATGTTGGTGTGCAAGAAGTTATTTCAATCGTCTGAGAAATAAAAGCTGTTAGTTCAAAAACTGTATCGTTTTTAGAAAACCAACATGGCTGCCATGCAAACAGTAGCCCTCTTTTCCCCCTCGCTTTCGAAGTTCCTCATTTGTAAATAAAGTAAGACTGGAAATATAGCTGTTGCGAGACTGTCTATCCATTTCTTTTCTATTCGTTTTTCTTATCTCTTCACTTTCTCTCTCACCTGGGAGTGCCAGTTTTCTTCTTCTGTGGCCGCGCTATATCGGCTGAATTCTTCACCACAGCTTGGAGTGAATAATAAAGCACTTTGACCAAAATGATATGCGTATAAAACGGATCAGACAAACGGATGTCTTTAACGTCATCACAAGCTATGACTATGTACGTGCAGATATTTGCAAAGTCAGTCCACGAATGATTGATCAGTCAAGGCACTTGGGGTCGTTGATGTGAAAGACACGCAGAGTTTAACGGTGAATTTCGACGATCACTGAGCAGCTATGTAACTTTGGAGCATCGTTCAATTGATGGCATTCCACGGCCAACCTTGCGTTACAGTATCGCAGTTTACCCGAACTTACCGTAAATGCTCTAATAAGCCCCCCTCTACAAAAGGACTCCCATATATGAGCCATATAGGTATGTGCTACCCCAACCCCAAAGGGTATCATTTTCAGCATTTTAGTCTTAAATAGGGTATCGATTTTAGCCTTTGGTCTGGAATAGGGTCGGAGATTTTGATATTTGGTCTGAACTAGGGTCGAAAACTGCACATTTTGGTCTGAAATAGGGTCGAAAATCACAAATTTTGGTCTGAAATAGGGTAAGGGTTTTCAATCCCGGGCGGCACACTCCCATCTAAAATTTTGAGGAGTACCTCCCCCGGGCCTCTGCTTCATTACGTATAGGGCTTTTCAGCTATCTTCCGGCACGTCTTTAACATGGTACTGACCAACAAGGAAGTTACGACTACGTGCGACCGCACTTCCTTTTGATCTTCTTTCTGTGGTTTGGCTTTGAGCTTAGACGGATTGATTTTCCATGAAATCTAGTTATGGCCTTGGTGATCTGGCAGTTTGCTCGGTATGTTATTGTTTCTATAAACTGGGGTCTAAACTGCACAGTGTAGTCATACAGGCGAGACGGCGCAAAGCACCTGGAGTATCTCTGTTCCAAAACATATCTATATAAATTCAACAAACTGTGAACTGATTATGCGACTTACCTCGTACTAAAAATAAATTCATGGATGAACATGACGGTGCAGAGCATACTAGCGCGAGACAGGAAGGAAGTTCTTCCGCTCTCCTGGGGCAACTTGTTACGACCCTTTTGACAGCCAGAAACCACAGCGAGAAAACGATCTTTAACTCCCGAACTTCGATACACAAATACGTTCACGTTGTCAAAGTGCACGTTGCTCTCTTGCAAGCATTTTAGGATTAATTTCTAATTTGAACAAAGAAACATGGCAACAAGACGGTTTACTGTACTGAGTGACTGTTCGGGTAAGATATGGCGAAAAGCCTATCTCGGAGGGATAACACTGCTTCATTTTTTCTTTCTTTGACTCGGGACAAATTCTTTCGCCTTATCTTTTAACTATGGACTCCGGCAAGCTTAGTTTGTTGATTTTTTCTGCCAGCTAAAGCCGCTCTAAAGTACAAAAAATCAGTGCAAGTCTATGAGGGATAAAAAAAATGACCCGCCTTACCTTATGAAAACCCAGTTTCGTAGTGGACAACTAAAGCTCCGGCGTTCACTTCGGATCTGGGGAGAACAGACCTCTCGTTTAACTTTACTCTCAACTCAACTCAATTTTACACATTCAACTGATGGTTTAGCCAGCGGATAAAGTTTTGGCTTCCTTTTGACCAATCCGAACAGTGTATTTAGTGTTGTTTTGTCGTTTTGTATCTATATATAAACGTAGTATACAAAATATTTGGGACTAATCTGAGGAGATCATTCGAGAAGGTCAAATAAAGAGTAAATAAGTCGGAGAGGAGAAACGGGTGTAAAATAATAAGAAGAGGAAGTGAATGGAAAAGACGTACGAGTGAAAATCCAGCGAATCGGTTGATGATCCTGACGCGCCCTCATAAGCGGAGCCCCCATTGTTGGCGCGTCCTCTACGCCGGTTCGTTTCGTCCGTACTTCTACTTGGGTGGTCAAACGTCGAGTAACCTGCTACAAACAAACAAACAAAAATGATCAAAGTCGAACGGCCTCAACATGCGTGGCCCTCCGTTATAACAATACTCCAATTACCCTCTAGTACTTCCACTGACAATAACATTTTAGATACACGAACACGGTTTTATCACGTACATCACTCGTGGATCCGGAGTAAGATCCGGCGTACAATGCAGCAGACAGTGACGTACATTTATTACAACAGCGGTCCGTATAGAATAAAGTCGGCAAACAATGATAGATGTCCGGGAAGGTCTGAGAATTTTCTTTTCTCATGAAACAAATTCGGACAACTTCCTCTAAAAGCTTGTCTTTTGCGTGTGTGGCTGGTTTCAGTCGTTTAAAGAACAAAATACTCTACCTTCTCGCCTTCCGGCTCATACAGTGTTCCGGAAGGCTAAGCATGGTTTTGTGAAAATCGGTTCAACGAATTAAAGATTTAACAACTGAGCTTTTTTCGTGCAAACGGCAAAAGTTGAATCACGTTACTTTATTAATCCAAATCAGGCTGTCACAGCTTCAAAATCAGTTTTTTTTTAATTGGTCAGCACTTTTTGTCAGTGGAGCATCGTCCTGGCCCTTTATGCTGCTATATGTAACTTAAAACAAAGAGTAAATTCCTGCCAACTTAATCTCTTTGTTTCCCGCCTCCGTCTCCCCTTCTGTCTCTGTATATTTTCGTCTCACCGTCTCCTTATCTGCTGTCTCGTCTCCCCATCTGTCCGTGTCTTTCCCTCTCAGACTCATCTGCGTCTTTTCTATCCTCCCCACCCTCTTTGAAGCGCACCCCCCACCCCCAATAACCGCATCAACCACCAAAAAGATACTCACACATACGAGAAAAAACTTTAAACACACCTCTGGTGCGTCACAGCGAAACCCTACGAAAAGATTTAAAAAGTTACAATCAAGGTTTACCATTGATAATCAATTATTATATTGATTATCATAATCCGTCAGCGATGTGACCATTTCTCGTGTCGGTGCTTTTTAAAATTACTAAACCTGAAAATAACCAAGCGTCACTCAAAAAAACGTAACACTTCTAAAGTTTCAATGGCGTCTTACCTAAAGAGCGCAGACAATTGACGTATTTCAAAAAGTTCCCTCAACTCTTCAACTTTAAAATTAATAGTAACCCCTATTTCGACTTTTAAATTAAAAGCCCTCAACAAGCTGACAGCTTCCTGATAAATCAGGCCCTAATATGTGCTCTGGGTTATTAATATCCAGTTCCGTGCTTTCATTTTCGGCAGCCATTGGTGCCGAAAATCTTGGAGCACCGGCCAGTCTTCCCGAAGATCGTGTACGACACTCCCATGATGTACAGTGCGCCCACGACCACCATCACTATGAGCAGGGGGGCCTTTATTCCTGAAAACGTAAAAATCCAGTTTACTACATTTTATTTCTCTTTGTAATTTATTTGGGCAACTATGCGCCCGGTTAATGTGAATAAATTATCAACCAAAGACATTTACAATGCTACAGGCGGTCCTCGTGGCACATGTCCGGCTTCATTAACTTTAGGTCTGTGTATTGAGGTTGCATAGTCTATATTGTTGGTCAAATGGAATGTCCATTGGCTAAAAGGGCTTGAAGGAAACGATGCCTAACCTGATCCTCGTAGCTGATCAACGTCTGGGGTCTTCATCAGTCTATCTTCCAGAAGGACGGGGCCTTCAGCCAGCGAGTACATGCCACCACCCCTCATGTCACTGCTGACGTCACGCCTGACAAGGCCCGCTTTGTTGCGGCATCCCTGCGCGCACCTTGAATTGGGGCCGTCAGCGGTGATGCAGATTCTCACTTGACAATGAATGAAGACAAATGGGTGATCCGACATAAACTTAAATAATTCCGAGCTAAACCGCTGTTGTTGTACAGTGGGCGCCTTGAGAATCTTGACTGTGTTTACCGCTGCACATCTAAAAGATAAGAAATGTTATCGAGGGTGGGCCAAGACCTGGTTCTTTGTGATCTTATAAAATAATCTAGGCCTGGTTGTTCAATACTTAGGATTAGCCAAATCCGTGGCTAACAAGCTACAAGGTTTCAATTAAAGACAAACTAAAGAGTTGTTCTTGCTCAAAACATAGAAGTCGTTTAGTGAATAAAAACTTCTATTTTTTCAGGCTCATCTAAAAATGTCAACAAAGTTCATACCTAACCAAAGGTTGTCCTAATCGTGCTTTGAACAACTGGGCACTGGTCACTCGATATAACTTAATACATAACTCTATTGCAAGTCTTGGAGTATACAATCCATTTTTATCCATTTTCATCCATTTTCATTCATGCATTGTATTCGACGCATGTGAAGTTCGACGTTTGAAACAGGCCTAAAGGATAGTTATTGACACGGCGAGAAATATTATAACACGCTGTATTTTAAGGGAAACACCTCACCCGTCCGTGATCAGCTCATATCGCGGCCCAGTGTACGGATTTGCTGATGGAGTAGCAAAGCAGGTCTCCGCCAGAATCGACAGTTCTTTGTCTCTATTGTGCACTGCAAGCTCAATATAAAGCGGAGCTCGCAAGGTGACACTGATAGGGAAGTCTTCTCGATTGAACTTTTCCTGGAAGCTGTCTGATGAGAATATATCCAAGGATAAAGTAAATTTTCCTTGTCCCGACTCAGAAAACACAAGCTTTCTACTGCTTGGTTGGACGCCTACACCAGTTACCAGTCCACGGTCCGAGTAGTAGCAGTGAAAAGGAACCTCTACCTTCCGTACGTCAGTGACAAGTCTACCGCTAGGGACTGGGATCTCCAGTACCTTGTTGTTAAATACAATCACTCCATTCTTATGGCTGGTGGTAGTGCCACAGCTGGTCAGCGGTGTCTTGAGTATAAAGTGGGAGGCGGTTTCGGTGGCCTGGCACGAGGTGTTCAGGAGACGAAGATGACGACGGTCCAGACCGCGCAGGAGGGACTTGGGCAGAGTGATTGACATGTCATTTTTACCACAACTGACCGTCACGCCAGCAGCTACAGCAGCAGGAAAATAGTGGCACACCGTTTTCAGAAAACAAGGAGAGAATGTAGCAAATCTCCTTGGTAATGAATGTCTTGCATCTTACTTCGTGCATTCACACGTACACATACATTCTAAATCTTTACTTAACAATGGTCATTACATCAAGGATACCTTAACAGTACCGTTATTCTCTCTTTGTTCTACCTGAAAGCCGTTAAATTGATCACAATCTCCAATTTCAAACTTTATTCTTAACCCCTTCACTCCCAAGAGTGATCAAGTTCAATTTTCTCCTTCAGTTTCGGCAGCACAAATATATCATACAGTAAGGAGAACTTAGTTTTTGATGCCTTGCTCAGATGATAGTTGATTAAACTATAAATTCTCACTACATCACTCTTACAGTTTTCTCTTAAAAGGATGGGAGAGTCTGCATTTTGAACTTGGGAATGAAAGGGTTAAAGTACAGAAATAACAATAAAGATATTTACATACCAACACACGTGCGCCTATCATCTGCCAGACTCAGCCCTGGATCAGGACAGGAGCAGGTGAAACTGCCACGAACGTTATCACATTTATGAGTACAGCCCCCGTTGTTCAGCTCACATTCGTTGATGTCTAGGATTAAAAATACCAATTTAGTTGTTATAAAATGTTACAAAAGCAATTGTTGAGAAAACCATTTATGATTACCAACCTGCTCTCAACCTGGAAATCACACTGGATAAGAAGCTGATATTCCTAGGTTCGAACCACTCGCCCACCTACTTACATACCAACAAACCTACTTACATACCGACTTCTACCTACTTACATACCAACCTACCAACATACCTGCATACCTACATAATACATCTACACCATCACATACATCTGAGCTAAACTGTGCAGCAAAAAAGTAAAATAATATTCATTTTCTTTCTTCTTTTTTTTTTTTCTTTTTTTATTACCAGCACATGTCCGTCCATCTTTTGACAGATTCAGCCCCGGATCAGGACAGGAGCAGGTAAAATTGCCAGGAACGTTGAGACATTTATGCGAACAACCACCGTTATTCAGCTCACATTCGTTGATGTCTAGGATTGAAAAATAATCCGGTTTTAAGAAAATACAAACGCAAAGAAGCAACATGACATCCTTTGTACGTACCTAACTACAAATCCAGCTGATCTTAGTTACATTTCTCAATTCCGTTGCCGAGGATGCTTTCATTAGTTACTCTCTTCGAAGATCTTTATCTAATAGCTTGTTTAATATCCATTGAAACTTTAACTGCCTGCAGATGCTTTGTCAACTTCGTTGCACATGTGTTCAACCTACCTTCACATGTAACGTTAGCTGATTGGTCAGTCCAGGCGCCATTTCCGGTGCAGTTGATAGACGGTGGACCAATAAGACGATAACCACGTGCGCACGAGAAGGAGCACATTGCACCAATAGAACTGTTGCTTTGCGCGCAACTGCTGGGGCCTACGTATACACCGCTGGACAGCGACAGTCGCGGGCACACCTTTGACGAACCTAACAGAGACAGACAGAAACAGCGACTTTTTTTCCCATGTTCCATCAATTGTGCATGCAAAGCCATGTAACTCAATACTCGTGTTAGTATATACAGTATCTAAAATATATTAACTACAAAATGACTGCTATTGAAGTCTACAGCTCGAAGTTGTCACAAGGGGAAAAATCTAAATACATTTTGTCAGATTTCAGTTGAGGTCATCAGTTCTCTTTTAATTGAATGATCTGAAATCCAGGAGTTTGACAGAAAAAGGTAATTATGTATGAGAGGAAATTTTTGTTATCTAAAATCAATGACAGTGATCTATTAACAAAAAGATTCAAGCCGACAAGCCTGGAAAAAAATAATACAGAAACCTTATTAAACCTAATAAATTTCCTGTCAATGTCGGTTTTTTCTGTCAGGTATTTTGGGCCATCCCCCTTATGTCTCCGCCCCATCTCAACTTTTTTGTTTTTTGTTTTTTGTTTGCGTCAAAAAGTTGCAACTTCGTTTCACGAGAGAAACATCTGTTTACTTGGTAAAAAATACGACTCAACCATTAATAATCCCCTGCACACACAAGCGCACACTAACTACGACGTGGCATACCAGACGGACCCACAGAGAAGTTATCACCCTCCCATTGCGTTGAAGAATGACACCACAGCCCCACGTAGTTGTCATTCTTGGCGTCTGCTCCCTCTCCCTTCATGTCCAAAGTGTAGACTAACTCATCATCGATGTACATCTTCACGTTGGTCCCATTGACTACAGATTTTAGAGTGTACCATTTATCCTGGTGATTAGAAGAAATCCTTGGAGCTGCCTCTTTGCCTGAGCTGGAGATGTACAAAGAATTGGACCATAGGAAGTAACCCCAAGCTTTGGTGACCAAGCCGAAATAACAATGTAAACGGTGAGTTGGTATTGTTTCTCTCACACTTACAAGTGAGACACTGTAACTCGACAAATAAATGCTGTATGTGTATGCATGCACTATACATGTGTCAAGTGTAAGAACGAGAATGGGTAAAACCGGGATGCAGGTTAACATGCAAATGTTGCAACTACCTGTTTGATGAAACGCTTCCAGTTCGATATTTAAACACGTGGCCGCAACCTTTTCCACCTGAAGTTTTCCCACGACTTGTTATCACTGCATAAGGGAAAACGCAACGAAAATCAGAGTGGACACAACAAAATAAAGGAAACAACAAAATAAAGCATGCGCTAAGCTGTGCAAGACCGAATAAAAGTACACGCATACGCACGGAACTCCCCACCCACATACACACACGAAGCGAAACACTCATGCACCAACACCCACACATACGTTATAATAACATTACATAGCAAGGTTCTGTCAAAAGTTTGATAGAGCTGTAAATTTCACCTGACCCATTTCCCACCACCCCCACCCCCAGAGCTCTGCCTCTCGACCGATTGGAGCCCAGACCCCCCGGCAGACCGTTGGAATAAACTTAGCTCACATCCAAGCTCGACGGGACACAACATTCAATTCAGTCTAAAAAGACGCTCACCATATTTGTCGGACTGCACAGGTTTGCTCCATATTCGGGATGGTCCATAATGCCACCCACCGCTTGGTGTGACGACCGAGTAAGAACTTCCCGAATCTTTCCATTCTCCAACCAAGTTGATCCATTTCTTATTGTCATCGTGTTCTTTTAAAGAAATAAAGACAGGGAGATTGAACAGAAGAATCGTAATTCTCTATCAATATAATTTTAGCCCAAAATTATAACTGGAACAATATTAACGCGTAAAGCTACGTCACTAGAAATTGTACAACTTTCACTCAGGTTTGGTGGTTGGTGAATTGGCTCTCACGTCCACAAGGCTCCGAAGAGCAAATGATACATACGGACAGTTTCTTTTTTGGAGATACCATCAGTCAATTTGATGTGTTCCCAGTTCTCTTCACGCGCCGACAACTGGAGACAAAATGCAAGTGTTATCCAAAAATTGCATTGTTTCTAACGTTTACTGGTTTTAGCCCGCATTGCTAAACATTTAACAATTTAGATTGCAAACTTGATTAAAAGTAGAAAACGGCCTTGAAACGAATGAAACAAATTAAAATGTATTTCAGTTGTGTTAGTTTGCAGTCGCACGAGGCGGAGTTCATGTAGATATTTTCAAAATTTAGCAACTATAATTTCCTCCTTCATTGTTTCAGACACCGCCATACTGTAGGGATAACATTCCCCAAAGAAACCTGACAGAACGGTTAACTCGCACTGCACCATCCTTACATCTTCATGCATGGTTCAAAAGAATTTGGTTTAAACAGCGAAAGCTTGGGTCACGTGTTCTGCCATGTGCACAGAAACTGAGGGATGACTGGATAGCTAATAACAAGCATTCATAGGAAAAACAACAATTTCTTTGAAGTTTGATAGCTAAGTATTAGTGTTGGCGACAAAGAGCCGCTTACAGTTGAAAAGTTGTAAATGTCGACATTCCAAACAAACCTACAGTAAAAGCGAATAGAAAAACCTGCGAGTATCACATAAACGTCGCTTTACGTACCTTCAAACCAAGCGTGGCCGAGAGCAAGGCCGCACCAAACACAAGCAAAAGTCCACTCCTCATTCTGGGTAAAACCTTTCTCAGCAGCTAAACAGTGGAACTCGTAGACGTGTGTACCTCCTCACGGTTGGTGTGAGACTAACGTGGCAACTGCCGTGGTAGCGCGTATATTGCCTAATAGTAATCACATGCGCATCACGTGCATGCACGTGTGACATGGATAGGTCACGTGCATACACCTGCGTCACACGGGTGAAAGGATTGCTCCCCTGCAAAACACGTGCATGATACCATGGTGCTAATATGGCATCACCTTGATGGCGGAAAGAAATGGAGGTTCCAATGATTCCCAAAAGGGAATAGCGAATTATGGTACAGAATATAATTCGGTCAGTCCCGAAATTTTCGAAAAAAAAAAAAGAACAATTCAAGTGGATCTCCACAATTTTATCACCGACAAAAATTCACCCGTTTCACATATAAAAATGGTGCGCATGTGACCTGAATGCTGCGAGTGATGCACATATTACGTGTTCATCGGGTGTATGCGCGTATTTTGCACTATCCGTTTACTCGTGCGACACCGATGTGCACATGTGTAAGGGATGGAACGCGCATATATTCCCATTCCCTCGACAAGAATTAAAAACTGATGCTTTAATTCTGTTTTCTCACCATGTATATTTTCTTGTATTGTGCAATACAAAGCCTATGAACACAAGAAGTTCGTGTCTACTCGTTCGCCAGAGCTGAAAGCGTGAGTATACAAACTGTTGAGTAACTACGAGGTCTGGCATCAGGAAAATAGACGAAGAAAGTACAAAAAAGTACTTGGAGCTCGAATTAACATTAACAAATCAACATGAATCGGTCTCCGCGTACACTAGATCACTCTTCGTAGAACGAGAAGCCATTCACATACAAGGTCTCGCGGCAGGTTTGCCTGCTCCACAAGGAGACTGTTGCACCATTTCGAAGTAATCAACTCGGTAATCAACCAGGTCCAAAGGCGGCAGATAGGTTGGTGAGCTTGTACTGCTGCGTTGGAATAGAATGAGCAGTCCTTTCGCGATACAAAATGTTACAGATTTAGTCGCCAGCAAACATGGGAGAATAACTTGATAAAAAAAGACACCAGTGTTGATCTGATCATTTGCTTGGCTCAAAGTTCTTTAATTTATACTGTTTTCTTTAACGAAAAATAGTGTCTGTTTGGCTCCCAAAGATCAGCCAATTCATCTGGATCTCTTTGCGTTGTCTCTTTTTTCTTTGGGCTTGTCCTCTGCTTCGCATTTTTCCTTTGGACTCTTTCCTTTTGTTTTGTCGGATTTCCCCTTCTTTTTTCCCTCTTGTTTTTCTTTGTCGGTCTTCTTTTCCGTATCCTTGGTGCTTCCTTCCGTTTCGGTCTTGTTGTCTTTGTCTTTTAATTTACCTGCGCCTTTTGTCTGCGTTTCTATGTTCGAGCTCGTCTTCTGCTCATCACTCTTCCTTTTCTTCTTCCCTTGTTCTTTTGTCTTCTCTTTCTTGTTCTTTTGCTCCTCGTCTTTCTTCTTACCTTCTCGTTCATTGTCTTTCCCTTCCTTTTTGCCTCCTTCTACCACCCCTTCCGTACTTTCCTCTTCATCTTTCTTTTTTCCATCCACTTTGCTACCTTTCTGTTCTCCCATCTCTTCTTCGTTAACTTTCCTCTTACTTTGTTCTTCCAGCAGCTTCTTTTTTTTTCCTCTCTCGGCTTTCCCGTCGTGTGTATCTGCATCCCCTTTTCTTCCATCCTTACCTCCGTTCGCGTTGGCCACATCACATTCTTCCTGAACAGCTTTGTTCTTTCTCTTAACGCTTTCTTCTGCTGTTTCCTCTTCCTCCGTCTTCTCTTGTTCAGCGTTATCTTTGCCCGTATCGTCTCCCTCTTCTTTCAAAGTTTTCTTTTTTTCTTCACTCACGCTTTCTTCTCCTTTCTCTTTTTTCTTGTTTCCTTGTACCTTCTCTTTGCCCGTATCGTCTCCCTTTTCTTTCAAAGTTTTCTTTTTTTCTTCACTCACGCTTTCTTCTCCTTTCTCTTTTTTCTTGTTCCCTTGTACCTTCTCTTTGCCCGTATCGTCTCCCTTTTCTTTCAAAGTTTTCTTTTTTTCTTCACTCACGCTTTCTTCTCCTTTCTCATTTTTCTTGTTCCCTTGTACCTTCTCTTTGCCCGTATCGTCTCCCTTTTCTTTCAAAGTTTTCTTTTGTTCTTCACTTACGGTTTTTTCTCCTTTCTCTTCCTTCGTCTTACCTTCGTTAACCGTTTCTCTACCACCATCGACTTCCTTTTCTTCAACAGCTTGCTCTGTCTTACCACCTGTGCCTTCCAAGGAGATGTTAGCGGCTTGTTCTCCCCCCACTTCTTCTTCACTATCCTCTTCCTAAAAGATGAGCATAAAAAGAGACAAAGGAGGTTCAAGAACAGAATTTCGGATTATGGCACACAAAAACAAAACAAAAACAAAAACAAAAACAAAAACAAAACAAACAAATCACATTTCTGAACTAAAAAGTACGGTTAATTTAATTTGTACTTCAGAGCACGTCGTAAAATGGTTTTGTTACGTAAAAAAGATGGAAAAATCTGGCAGCTTCAATTTCCTACGTCGAGACTGATTTGATTCTAGGGTCAAGCGCCTCATTCTAAAGTGGACATAACTGGAAAATATCGTATAAAGGATTCGTGTAAGATCGATAGAATTCGTGAGTCAAAGGACTGGGTCAGGAACTCACCGATTCATCGCAGTCCGTACAATACCACATGTAGCCTCGCTTCTTTGGATTGCTCTGTTGGCAAATCAAAATGTGAATTAAATGGTGTCTGTACGACGGAAAAAATACGTATGGGAATAGGCTCTTTGCAGGACCAGAACCCACCTGGGTGGGTCTGGTCGCTGCACTTTTTGTTACGAAAACGACTAAAAGCTCATAAGGCCTACCTTGACAGGAGGATCCAGACATCCAAAATGATAGCACAGCTTGCACGAGTCACATCTAGCGAGGAGAAGTGAAAAAGAATCTCAAACAACGCGAGAAGAGAATGAATGCGTTGTAACTTAGATGTACACTAGAACTAGAGAGAAATAATTAGACGCAGAAGGCAAATGATAAGAATAGCACTCAGACATCGCATTTTACGTAAACTTCTACTGAAGGCAAATATTGCATCTTCAGAGATGCCTACGCATTTCATCCAACTATCTGCGTTCGCGCGTGCCTTATAAGCAATTTCATAGTATGTTGAGATGTCTGGGTACTAAAAATAACACTTTGACTAAAGAATTAAAATAGCACTGTCACCATCAGACTGCTCACCTCACTAGGGTGGAATTTTCCCCGGCTTTCCCACAGTGCGAGCATTCTGAACGTTTGTCGATCACTTTCTCAATACGGACGTATTTACGGGTACGCTTGGAGGTTTGCTTGGGTTCCACTTTCTGTATTGTGAATAGGACATAAGGACAGTTATATAAACAGTAAACTACTTTTGGCGAGGAAATATGCACGGATAATTGTCCGAGGATATTATCTGTTCCGAGAAGCGAACAGTTGCCCGAGAGCGAAGCTCGAGGGCAACTGTGAGCTTCGAGGAACAGATAATGTCCAAGGACAATTATCCGTGCATATTTCCGAAGCCAAAAGTAGTTTATTGTCTTTATTATCCTTCAAATATTTCCTCTCGCAGCGCAAATAACGGCGCGGAAACTGTGAAGCTTTTTAGTGCTTTCTGGAACTGCATTTTCGACCAATAAATTGATGTCCTCCTCAGTAGTCGTCTTGTAATGATTTTTGTGACTAATAAATAGAACTGTGTTCGGATATTGTCAATAATCAGCGTTAGTTCGCCAGGCGGGGGTTATTCGCCGATAATGTCTGCTCACGAGCGGACGTTATTCGGTCACGTGTCACGATTCTACCAATCACGCGCGGGAGGAAATATTTGATGGGTCATAAACAGTGATATTTAAACAGAGTGAAGTTCATCGTATATCAACCACTGAAGGGTGTAGTAGTAGTAGTAGTGTAATGGGGTAGTGTGAAAAGTGAAGAGCTACCAACCCAACGTAAAATATCAAAAAGATATACCGTCTTCTTTTTTGCGCTCTCCAGTTCACTCGACCCATCGCCACTCTTTCGTTTACGTCGGATTTTCTTGCTTAACTACCGAGTCATAAAATAAAAAGTTACAGTTAATATGTTGTGCCCCTGTTAGTTTTGAACATGAACACACGTAATCAACCACCAAAGCAACCAAGCGAACGATGCCCAGCCAACTCAATAATGACTTTAGACTGTTCAGACAGACTGTTATCGAAAGTCATGGGCTTCAAGCTCCGCATAAGACACATTCTTCTGGTGGGCAAATGCCCTAAACGGACAAGTGGACAAATTCTGTATTGACTAAGAAAAATTGGAGCCTCTGCAATAAAACAGTTACGATTGTATTTTACAAGCTGGACCACGTTAAAACACACTCCAATCCAATACAATGGCCAAATACTGTTCCAGTCATACATTTGAGACGTTTTGCAGATTTTTGCCAAATAAGAGTCCCTTTAGTGGTGTTTGAATAATGGTCAACTCGTAAATTACAGTACACTTGTAAATGTTTTTTTTAAATTGGCACTTAACTTTTACTTCAATCACATAAAATCACTGTTCTTCCCGGACGCACCTCGAGTTTATCGGGAGTAAATTTTGTAGGTTCCTTGATGACTCGTCTTTGTCTGCTCTGTGAAATCGGCGTGTTGTCCGACACATCCACGTCCATCTCATCCTCGTCCTCGCTACTGTCACATTCAGAACACTGCCTGTGTTGGAGAGAGTGCGTGACAAGTGATTCAACCGACCAATCACAGCAGCAATTACAGACATGAATATCAATTGGCGACAACTCTTTACTTGAGTCTGAAAATGACACGGAGACAGACACAAACAAAGGTTGATGTGGACAACCTTAGCCCTCTGAAAGTGGTTTAAGCTGACGTTGTCCGGAGCAAGATGCTTGTTAAAGAAGGGTTAACGCTCGAAACATCAGTTTTAAACCACATCCAAGGCGCTACATTTATCCGCATCAACCATAGATTGACACATTACACTTTATCTTACACCGACGCTGATTAAAACAAGTTCTTGCAGGGACTAGCACTGCCTTGTATCCTGAAGACACAGACAGCCACAGACCTACCACATAACACAATCAGACACAAGGGTAGACACACAAACACACACACAGACACTAACAAAGACAGACAAACACAAACAAGGATACTAACACACACACAGAAGCAACTCTAACAAATGCAGTTACAGAGAAATAGAGGAGGCAGTCCACGTCGTTCGCTCGTTAGAACAGAAAAACAGAGGACTGCAGTCCAGGCAATTAGGAAAAAAAAAGATTCGATGAGACTTGTGGGTGAAAACGCGCTGCTGTGACGAGAAGAACATAGTCATGGTAACCTCACCACAAACACTTGGCAGATTTCTTGGGCATGCGCGTTAAGGGCGGGTCGACGCAGGCGAGATGATAGAAGTTTCGGCACGTGTCACAATCCACCATCTGATGTTGGTTGTCAGTTTTCTTGCACGTGAAACATCTACATTAGAGTAAAGAAAGCTTTTTAGAGACGTAAACGATGAGAACATGGAGTTAACGGTAACTGTGTTCTTTTGGGACCCCTTCTGATTCCAGAATGGACGTAACAGGCATTCCGTCGAAAAACCACTTTCACAGTCATGCGCAGTTCGCAAGGCTGAGATATTCTGGCGGGCCACGTGATGATAAAACTCGACGGACATCGTGCAGAACTGCTTCTTTGGCCGTAAAACACAATTATGTAGAAAAAACAACAACATATATTTATTTGACGTTTATACAGTCAGTATAAAGTGGTTTGCTTCTGCGCATGACTGTGGAAGTGGCCTATTCTGCTTGTATTCTTCAGCTTTCGTGAGCCTACAGATGTAACAAGTTAGCGTGACTGTTTCCTGTCAACCTACTCGTGTATTTCGATGACCTCCGCTGGGCTATCTGAAGCAATTGGTTTTGTTTCCTTCACTTCAAGGATTTCTGGCATATTGAATTCCTAAAACAGAAAAAAATGTAAGTATTATAGTATAGTTGTTCAAAGCATTATTAGGCTAATCCTGGATTAAAACGTGTACCATCAGCCTAACGTGATGTGGAAAGTAGTTGTACTACTTGCTCCAACGAACGGCTAACGCTCAAAATATCGATACCGTTTCTTCAGTCATTTACTCTAACTGACCTCTCTCTCAGACGAACACCTTTCTAAAATGGGCAGTTGAGGCTGGTCCCGAGGGTGTCCGTCTTAGAAGGGTTTGGCTGTAAATCATTTTGGATACTAACTAGTAATTTTGCGCGAAATGAGGCGATGCCTGATTAAAATACTTCAGATTGATTTGAGGTGGAAGGTTGGAGAAGCAAGAGTGAGAGTTACCTGTGCTCCAAGATCACACAGAATGCAGTGGAGGAGCTTGTTTTCCTCTCGAGACAGATTCACAGAAACGGAAAAACCCTGCACGTCATCACTCAACTAAAACAAAAAACGTTTGTTGTAAAGATGAGTCACTACTCCGTATAAGACAATACAGCTTATGCTCCGTTCACTCTTCATACGAAACACGTTTAGTGTTTATAGAGCGGTGTTCGGATGACTTTCGTAAAACCAAAGCCAGTTTAGTTGCAGAACCAATCAGCAAGGCCGTGTGAAACATTCTCGACCAATCAGAAGCGAAAGCAATTTGTGATTGGTTTTACTTCGAAGAAAAGACCAATGAACAGGGCGGGAAGAAGCTTGCTTGCGTGGGAAGGTCGTAATCGGGTTCTGCTTTTGCTCCCGATTGGCTACAGAATGCTGCCAAACTTGCTTAGACCAATCCAAAGCGTAGCAAACGCAAAACCAAAGCAACGCCGATTACATTTGACAGCTATCTGAACAATATTCTATGAGTGTAAATATAACTAACACAATTAGTATATTTCGTTTGTTAGAAGAGGTCAGCTGTTGAAAATTAAGGTTACTTTCCCGGCAAATGTTGGGTGCTTTACCACTCTCATATTTCATACAAACATTTGTATTTAAAGCAAAATATCATACCTTATCGAACTTCAGGCGAAGTTTCTGTTCCTCTTCATGCAGCAGTTTACTGTTCGACTGCAACTCCTCCTGGCGTTCCCCCATTTCTTTCAGGCGATGGTCACGATCTGCGAGAAAAAGGGTAATAGTGATCGCAGCATCAGACGACCTGAAACTGCAGAAGCATCAGAGACAGAAACTTGAACGGCGGAAACGTTTGAATAAGGTGCAAAACCACGGACATTCACAAATGATACCTACAGGCAACGCACATTTTTGCTACGTTTTTCTTACCGTGATAGTAGTTCACGAACTCACAAGTCAGAGCTGGCGCCACAAACCACTTGCGACGGACATTAACAACACCATGGTTCTGAGACAGAAAGGAAACAAACACAAGTTGAAAACTAGAGCTATACGATACATTACTAACTGAACGACAATCTTCACCTGTTTAGTAGCGTAACCAAGCAGCTCTGCCTTCTTGAACAACTGTCTGCAAGCTAAATACAGTGTGTGAAACGAAACATCGGTCAAAATGGAGGAGATGAACACACATTAGACTCAAATAAACGAGCAGACAAGCAAAAACAACGAGAAGGGGAAGAAGAAGAAAAAAGAAATTCAATCTGAGTGTCTTGCGCCTCACCTCCTGGACACGAACTCAACAGATGGGGGACTTTCTCGGTTGGTGCTAAAGAACAAGGAAACTCACAAGCGTCACAGCGCGCAAAGGCCTAAAACAACCAAGGCAACTAACTGCCTGATTAAGTGTTCCATGTTTGATACGCCACCTAATATAAGGATGCATTCTGAATTTAGGCAGTGTATTTTCCAATAATTTTTTTGTTAAAAGCTTTATCATCTGAATCTGGTTTTTCAAAAAGCGAGGTCAGTTTCTTTGTGAAAAATTTGCGTTTGCTCACAACAACTCAACTTCTTTGATAAGGTTTTAGCTAATTAAAAGAAGATATTCAGTTGGTTCTTGATCAAAACCCTCCAATTTGTTGGCCAAAAGGTAAAAAGAAAGAATTTTAGTTTGATTATGGGTTAGCCAAACCCAAATTTGAACAATCGGATCCTGGGGTGCTACGAAACAATGCGGTGACTCTTACTGTACGGTTCCACGTGGTCCTTCTTCTTCTGTTCTCGGAACAGACGCCTTGCTTCTTGCAACAAAGTTTTCAGTCGAGTCTGAAAAAAAAAAAAAAGTTTCGCCATAACTCTAAACCGCTGTTGAACAAAGACCAATTTCTCAAGGCGTTGCGCGATCGTCCAAGTCCGATGGGCAAAAACTTGTAATGATAAAACTTGTTTGGCGAGAATTCGCGCCTACATTTCGCAGAAAACGATCTCGAAACTCAAGATAGCCTTCCTAAAATCGAGTATGGGTGCATCTACATGAAGGTTGAAACGAAGACGTTGAAAAGTTCTGGCCAGTCAAAGTTGGGATGTACGTGCGAAAAACGGCAGAAAAAGGTGTGCACTTCCATTTCGCATTGATGTTTGTTCAGGAAACCACGGAAACGAGAACACGTGCTCCTGTACCTTGTCATCTGTTGATACTCTCTCTTCACGCTTTTTATACCGCGACTGATAAGCCATCCAAGCACGACGCTGCCGAAAGAAGATACAAGAGTGATCATAAACTTTCTACTTCAGTCTCGCATCAGAGGCATATACAAGTACAATAAGGAGAACTCGCCACTTGATAGCTGGCTCTGAAATAAGCTGATTCAGCTAACAATTCTCATTACATCACTCATACATTTTCTTCTTGAATGGTTAGAAGAATTTGTAGTTTGAACTGGTTAAAGGGGCATGGGCACTTGTGAAAACTACAACTTGGCTCGAATATGATACGATCAAGCAAACCTGAATGCACACAAAAGAGTAATATTGTCGTATTTCCTACATACCCGACTTGCTGTGGACTTTTTGTCGGCATGCAGTTTGCAGTGAGCATACAATGGATCTGCAACATCCTGTGAAAAAAGTTCGATCACAAACAAACACCAGGGGCCGTATTTACCAAACTTGCGTACGAACAAAAATGTTCGTAAGTATGACTTACAGTTCGCATCGTAAGTTCGACTTCGTAAGTCATTGTTCTGATGCATTTTTGTTCGTACGCAAGTTTGGTGAATACGGCCCCAGAAAAGCCGTCCTGGGACCAGTTGTTCAAAGCACTTACTGGACCAGGTACAATAAAAATAACTTAGTTTCATCTAAAGTTAGCCCTGAAAACGGGAGGGTTTCTTTCACAACACGACTTTATACGTTTTGAACTAGAACACGTTTTTTGGTTGGTCTGTGATCAAATACCCGCAGTTTGGATTAGCTTCTTTAAACAACCGGGTGTCTCGACGTGAAATTTCTAAAGTAGAAAATAGCCGCGTTAGGAAGCCCATCACACTAGAGAGTTTAAGAAGAAGTTCAGGAGACCAAGACAGCAATCTCGACAAATTAATGAGACCAACTACATGAGACAAACCTCTTCACATTCTTCTGGCACATCTGACAGAAGCCCATGCATCTGAGCGCTGTAATTTGTACAGACGAGCTAAGTACACATCACAGCACAAAACACGGTAGAGCTCACATGTCATGACAAAATTAAAAAAAAAAAAAAAAAAAAAAAACCGATGTTCAACAACAACAAGGACAATGAAGGTTATGTGAATAAACAAAGACAACGATGATAACGATAATGATCATGATTACGATGGTGATGGCGATGATGACAATAATGGTGATGACGAAATGGTGTCGTGATGATGATGATAATGCTAATGATGACGCTGATAATGATGACTGATGACGATGATGACGATAATAATGATAACGATGACAATGATGGTAAAGATGATGGCGATGATGATGATGGTGATCACGATCACGTCACGATCACGATGATGACGCCGATGATGAGAAGGAAGAGGACGATGATGATGATGATGATGAATTGGTGGTTGCGATGGTGATTATGATGATGAAATATTGCGGTTGTAATCATGATGATGACGACAATGACGATAACGACGAAAATGGCAATGATGACAATTCACAAGAATGATGATGATCAAATCAGGATACTGATAATGATGTAACAAAGGCGACGACGCAACAATGGATGAAAAGAGATGACGATAAAGTTGATGATGATTTAAGTACGATTAAAAGAAATGTTTTATTGCATCGAAAGGAACCCACCAAGTTATGTGGAAATAGGTCTTGCACATGCCAGCATCACAGCTCACACACACGCCTGTTCTGCTGAAGCGCTCGTCCTCACACAGACTGCAGTCCTGTCAATCACAACACACAGTTTACTTCCGCTTTGCGCTACCAGAGCAAGATACTGTATGGACTCATTAAATGCTTCGTGAGAAAAGGCATCAAGGCCGAATATGTGCACAAAATCGCGACTAGTAGCGAACAAGAACAAAATTTGTATATTGTATATTTAATATCGTTACGTTGGACTGTTTTTGCAGATTTCTGGGCCAGAGCCTAATGAAAATACACTAAACGGCAACACTTTGGTGTGTGATCAAATCCTCCTCTCCCCCACCCCCTAAAAGAGAGTGGCATCCGGGGCGAGGAGGGATGTCTGGGAAGAATGCAGGTAAATTTCAAGACTTAGACCTATTTCTCACGCACACCCAAACTTGACAGGCCAGAACTTTCGTGGCTAACCCACGAGCAGATTTAGTAAAAAAAAAAGGCTGAAGGCCTTGAAAGAAAGTAGAAAGTTCAAGAGGTGCATGGGCAACCTTAAGAAACAGGTTTATTCTTGTTTACGCTTGGTAAGAGCCAAAACAAGTTGTCGGGGGGGGGGGGGGGGGGGGGGGGGGGAGGTAGGGGGTAGGGGTTTGCAACAGGGTTCAGTGACATCAACACTCACCTTTGCTCCCCATCTGTACGGTGTGAGTTCAGATAGCGTGACGCTTTCCAATGTCTCAGGTTTGACAAAGGCCACCCCAGGAGTGTAGAGTGCACACAACAGATGAACCCACCTGAAAAACAACAATGTAGCAGTACAGAAGTTAAAACTTGACACCAACAGGTGCAGTTCACTGTCATCAACACTGTTATAAATCTTCCAAATTTTCATGCTGTATGTACATGTAAACTTTCCTGGAAATAATGGAGACACATGTTTGGTGTCTACTTACTGTCCTGAATCTGTCTCCTTAAAGATTCCACCAAGATTTGGACACAATTCACAATCAGGCTGTTAAGACAAGGGTTGTAGAAATCAACTTCAATTCTTAAACACCCAGAGAGCTCTGCCTCTCAACTGGTAGGAGTCCCGGTCTGGCCCCAAGCTCGAATCTCCCAACTAAAAAATTGCTAAGGTTGGCTTGCCATTTTTGCTTTAAACCTT
The DNA here is from genome assembly GCA_964036295.1 of Plumapathes pennacea. Taxonomy (NCBI): domain Eukaryota; kingdom Metazoa; phylum Cnidaria; class Anthozoa; order Antipatharia; family Myriopathidae; genus Plumapathes; species Plumapathes pennacea. The sequence goes on along the minus strand of OZ038464.1, from coordinate 22,880,760 downwards.
TCACTCCTAGGCTCAAAATATGGATTCAACTGATGCTTAGAAAAACTTACTGCTTTCTCTCTGGCTCTACAAGAATCACAAAACCAAGCTTCAGTTGGGGAATCTGTCTCGTTGCTTTTGCCTGAGTCATTGTCTTCGTCGTTTATTCCATAGCAACCTACACAAAAAAGAAATATGTCTAAGAGATAAAAACTGAAACATTTCAAGCTCATGGTAAAGACAAGCTGTTCTACACCACTACATGCTCAAACTAGAAACTACACATACAGTTGTACAACAAAGACAAAATATGCCATGGACTTTTAACAAAATAACAGTCTACCTTACAGCCAGTCAGACTTTTGAAACTTACCTCAAAGTTGTAAACACTCACTTACAAACTTACAAAAGAAACAGTAAGTTACCAGTATGCACTGCACTGTATTTCATTGAAATTTTGGTACTGTTATCATGATACTGCAGTTATTATGCACATTCAGTACAGTTATACCCACAACAAAATAATGGTGTTTATATACCTTCATGGACTGTCATTCCACAGTTGTCACACTCTACAATCTCATCTCCTTCATCACTAAAGATAAGAACAGTAGAGATTCAGTACTATGGCATACAAATGACATGCAAATGGTACTGTAAGTCAGCCGACCAACCAACCACAGCCAACCATGAAATATCAGCTGGCTGTCAACTGAGATTGGTCAGCTGGCTGACAGACCATAGCCGACTATAAAAGTTGAAAAAGAATAGCTTTGGCACATCTATTGCACATTATTCAACAGACATTTCATTTCATGTCTTTGCATGAGTTGAATATTTTTTGTAAATAACCTAATTACCTCACATCATCCAGGCACACTCCACAAATCAAGATGTCCATTTTCTTGGAGCCTTCAGGACCTTCACTTGAAGCCTTTTGCACAAAAAATAAGAAATCAAGAAAGAACACCAATGAGGCAACTTTAATCCTTTCACTCTCAAGAGTGATCAACTTCAATTTTCTCCTTCAATATTTCACCAGATTTATCATTACAGTATGGAGAAGTTGGCTTTTGATAGCTTGCTCAGATGATAGCTGATTGAAGTGTCAATTCTCTCTACATCTCTCATACATTTCCTCTTGAATGGTTGTGAGAATCTGCACTTTGAACTTGGGAGTGAAAGGGTTAATAAAGCACATACCACTGAGCTAGCATGTCCTTTAGGAAGAGGGTTCTTTTTCATGGCTTCTATGAGAGCCCCAACAGTAAGGGCAGCACTGGGTCCTCCATGAGCATCAACCTCCATTTCACTATCACTGTCACTGTCACTGTCTTCTGACTGGTCACCTGGTACAAATGACGCTGCACCTGCTCTGCTGTTATCTTCTTCTTCATCGTCACTGCCAGAATCATCTGCATCGAAAAAATGCATGTAATTCACATTATTGAATGCTGCACTGGCCAACTTGAAGGAATAACTTTGGAGTTTAACAGTGTATACAAGTAGAGAACTGTTGTAAACTGTTCAGAAAAATGGGTGTACTTTCAAGTTGTTCAATGAAGGCAATTTGAATCAGTTACAAACTTGTAACCATTGCTCAATATGCAACTGTCGTACTTGTAAATGCAGGAAACTCAAATGTCATTTTACCATTTACTCTGAATACTTACAGTCCTCATGCACTTCAAAATCCTCGTCTTCTTCACTGTCATCATCATCATCTTCCCCCAGAGCAAACTGAAGTAAAGGGCTGTTTTCTGCAGGTTTGATCTGTCTTTTATGTGGACCTCTACTCACTGCACATGAGAAAAAAAGAAGGCATAAAAACATCTCTGCATTGTCTTTTACCTCTGTTTTGAAATGGGGCCAAAAGCAAAACCTTTAACCCTCAGAGGTGGTGCATGGAACCACCCCACCCCCCTTGAGTTTTTGTTGTAGAGTATGCCCTGATGCAAACTTGCCAAATCGGGATTGGAGTAATTCAGGGATAAATTTATCTCGTAAAAGGCCAAACTGATTTGTTCTAGAGTGAATTTGGTAAAAATGAAATGTGCTCTTTATTTCCATGTTCACGTGCATGCGTGCGCTAGTCGCAGCTGTTATAAATTAATGTACCGATCGAGCCACTTTACCAGTGACGACCCCAGGGTGAAGGCCGTGGATTCATGGAAACTAACACGTGGATAATGCGAGGGTGCAGCACAAACAAACTGGGAATTCAATTGAGTTGAAACAAATGTCGACAGCAGCGTGCAGAACTAGGAAAGCCAAAGAGTGAGGTGGTGACATAAAAAATTCGCAGTATGACGCTGATCTCATCAGCGAACTGTTTCCACCGTGTCAAATTTTTCTTATGTTTAAGAATTAAGTGGCAAATACTTCAAAAAAACTTACATATGGACTTCAGAAACCTCTGTCGCTCCTCTTCCAGTTTCTCGTCCGCCATCTTGGAAAAGGAAAAGCGTCACGCCGGAGAGGGACTGGGCATTAGACACCGCACTCGTTCCAGTCTTCTCGCATGGATTTCTTTCGATAAACGATAAATTTTGCTTTAGAAATTTCACACCGATAGATCCGTTTCGAGAAGCGAATACTTTGACATCGGTAAATGGTCTTAAAGAAAAGACTGGTATGTTTTCAAAGGTCAAATATCCGATCATACTTTAAAGTTGAAGTTCGTTCTCCATGCAGTCGGATAATTTTCCACCGCTGCGCCACAGCCGGCCCGCGGCTTCAAAGTGGGGGCCGTTTAAATTTTTGTCGCGCACATGTTGAACTGATTTAGATGGTTAAAATCATCTTCAATTATCAATGCATTTATTTTGAAACTCATGAAAGTAAATTTACACTTGAGTCCGACATGTTAATTAAAGAGCGATAGGCAGTGGGAGCGGCTTGATCAATTTCACTTAAAGTGTATTTTTATGTCAGCAAATGTGATGCGAAGAATTAAATGAAAGTTGACGGCTTTGTGAGCAGGTGTTTTGGCAAATTCAGTAAGATGAACTCATTTTTCAGCCGAATAGGCTCCGGCAGCCGCAGTTCGAATGATTCAATTTCAAAAGTAGTTGTAATCCATCAGCACTGGAAAAGTACTTTCAAACAGCAAAAGTGTCGCAAATGGAAGACGATATCACAAAAGAATAAGTTTACTTGTTACAATCGTCATTCTTTCTATACAAAAAAGCTGCATGCATAAATCAGGCCTTTGAGGCTTGCTTCGCCGAACATTCGAAATATATTTTCTCTTGTGCATTTTTCTAACTTAGTTAAAGATAAAATGTAAATCTGTCAATTCATTGTGCGAGCTTAAATTTGAATCATATTTTTTGTGTGCACATTTTGAAGCGGGGGTCTTCCTTGTCAAACCTACTAACTCGCGGTCTCCGGAAGCCCGAGTTCATGAGAATCTACCAGGAGGCTGGCTTTGTTTTATGGCACTCCAATTGCTGTACGGCTTTGTGACACCACTTCCCTAGTCATTCATCGAAATGACGTAGTATAACGAGCCACTAATGGGAGGAAGTACTTTTGGCCGTCGGGCTTGCAATTATACATAGCCGTCGGCGCTTTAACGTCGTCCGCTCGATCGTCCCCGTCTCTGTCCGTGCTGTTCGCCAGAAAGATGTTGTGTTCGGTTGGGCAAAAGACTGCCGCAGTAAATCAGTAATTTCACTCCTGCTGAAGCAAAAGGACGAACGCGGAGTTTGTTTTGTGAGTAAGTACACAAAAATGAACTAAAAGTTATTTTTTTAGCAGCTGTTTTCTTATACACAGTGCTCTTCGGAATCATTGACTAAACTTTTTTTCATAGCAAATTCTCCCAATTGGTTATCTTGACTAAAATTTTGCCATGTTTCTTCGATCGTCATCAGAAATTTTCTCGCCTTCCTAATTATATTCGCGAGACAATACCAGACCACAAGAAATTGGGTGTGCAGCTCGTGTGTTAGTCGCCGTCCGCACAGTTACACGAGACGATTTTTAACGACGATTTTTTGCGCAACATTTTTTTTCTATACTTCTTGCCTAGTAATCGTCGAACTATCAACGAATAGCAATCTTTGCACAAAATTGTGAAGGTTCGCCATGTTTTTAGAGTAAAAGCCAAAGCGCTAGCTACATAATTGTAGGTGTTGCGCTAAAAATCGTCGTTAAAAATCGTCTCGTGTAACATCACCTTTAGGAATGCAAAAAGCCTATAATGACAATACAAGTATTGCCGAAGAATATGAATGGAACTGACACATGTCCAAAGACACTCAAGCTACAGGCCTTCTGTACGCTGCCTAATACGAAAACCCAAAAAACCATGTGGGAAAAAAAAAAAGGAACGTATTCCCTAACCATGATGCAGGCGTACAACCTCTATAGGGGCTTGTAAAAAAGAAAAAAAGAAAAACTAGAAAATTAAATTTGGAAGTTCGAGAGCTGAGATGACTAACAAAACATCCGTACTCCCTTGAGTAGCTCAACAACAATAGTGTCGGCTAAGCCATAACAGCTCTGCCGAATATAAATACTTTTTCCGCCAGGCTTCGAATTTTACCATGCAGAATCTTCAATTAGAAACAAATTGTCGACGTTGTCCTATTCTCTTTTTATATTCGACTTAATTCGACGACTGCAGTTTATTCTTTTTGACGAAATAACGCGATGTAGCCTCCTTTTCAAGTATAAAACTTTTGACAGTCATTCTTGTGGCACTCCTTGCTAAAGCGGGTGGCAAATAATCCTTTCCAACCGACCAGTTTGGAATAAAATTAGTTATATTTGGCCTAAAGTGTCATTCGTAACTTCTAGGGCATGATTAACTCACATTCTTAATCTATTTCCAGATATACTATCAGTAACTATGACAGGCAACAATTCAAGTCTTGCCCCTCCCCCGGAGTGGAGCGCTTGTATGGCATTCTACCCTCGGGTGCGAAGTGATCACGTGACTGATATCGTCATCCCGCTCATCAACGCGCCGTTTGCTGTTTTTGCGGTCATGAGTAACGTTTTGACGGTCGTAACAATTTGTAAAACCAAGGTCCTCCACACACCGTTCAATGTCTTCCTCTGCAGTTTGGCAGTCACTGACGCCTTCACTGGTCTAATCGCTCAACCGTTTTTCATAGTGAGGCATCTGGCGTTGAAAAAGACTTTGCAAAATTGCATATATTTGAAGGTTGAATATTTTCTTGAAGCATTGTGCTCTGGGGGCACCAATTTAAACATTGTGATGATTAGCTGTGACCGCTGCTTGGCCTCCTGGAAGCCTATCCTTTACAGAGACAAAGTCACCATCCGGCGTTGTGTAAAAACGCTTACTGTCGTTTATGTTCTCTGGATAGGCATTCAATTTCTGGTTATCATGTACACTCCACCTAACAATATGGAGGAAATGTTTACCGCGGTTTTATTGTTTTTCGTTGGTGTTCCATTGGTGACCAACATTGGGACAATGTTGGCTCTACGTCGGGCTCACGCCACTGTTGCGCCAGAAGGGGAGGATGCCCAGCAACTGATGACAATTTGCACCCGCGAGAGGAAAGCAACTATAACCTTGTTCCTCATAATCGGGGCTCTAGTGGTGACTATTTCGCCCGCAATAGTTGTCAATGTGACTCTGGGTAAAAGCAGTGAAGTAGCTTACATGTGGGCAATGACAGTTATGCTGCTGAACTCTTCTCTAAATCCATTAATCTACATGTGGAGTAACAAAACCTTTCGCCAAGCTGTAATCCACATTTTATCGTTCTGTACTTGAATCGGCAGGCAGCGTTGCCTAGTTACCAGCCACGTGATAACTTAGTACGGTGCAATTTCCCAAGTATCTATGGAACCACGATTGGACCCTTGCCATGCTTTGTGGTCAACACGAGCAGCAAAATACAACTGCAGAAGTAGCAGTAGTAGCAGTAGTAGTAGTAGTAGTAGTAGTAGTAGTAGTAGTAGTAGTAGTAGTAGTAGTAGTAGTAGTAGCAATGGTAATAGTAATAGCAATAACAATAGCAGTCGCAGTAGTAGCAGCAATAGAAGTAGAGTGATTTCAATAAACCCGTGAAACAGATACTACACTATTAGAGACTATTAGAGACACGTACACACTCCAGGTAGATGTCAGACTATACGGCAATGGGCTATGTTTATTTGCCACCGAAAATTCTTCTCAAAAACCCCTACACAAAACTCACAGTAAACTAGACTCTTGCCCATCTAATGTTAGGAAACAATGTGGGCACTTGATTGGCCTGTTGAGCTTTGCGAGAGGAACCTAGAATTGTCATTTTCCGCGTAATTTGTAAAAACTAATGAGCCTGCATGCACTACTGGCATTTGGTCGGTGAAAGGACAAGAAATTGCCTTGAGTTGACGTCGACTCGCATGTTTTTAGTGACGTTTCGTAGATTTGCCTTCAATACATTTGTATCGACGCGGACATTAACACTTGCTAGCTGTCGGATCGCGGCCACTTCGGATATTCAATTTCCCAATATCGCGACATTTTGTTTCGAATCAAAGATATAGACAAATACTCTCTACTAGATACTAGTACACCCTCACTAATAAAAACTGTTTCACGGGTTTATTGAAATCACTCTAGTAGTAGTAGTAGTAGTAGTAGTAGTAGTAGTAGCAATGGTAATAGTAATAGCAATAACAATAGCAGTCGCAGTAGTAGCAGCAATAGAAGTAGTAGCCGAGTATAGCTGTAGTAACAGATGAAGTACCATTGGCAGTATGGTGTAGCCAGTCGGCTAGTAGCAGTTGTAGTAGCAATAACAATAGAAATAAAAGTAAAACTAGAATGAGATCTGGGACTAGAATCAGCAGCAGCAGTGACCAGTTACAGTGAAAAAACAGCAATTACAAAACGGGAAATATACTATGACTCCTTGACAATAATACTTTACTTTGTACAGTGCATTGTATCAGCTAACGGCAGCTTTTAAACCAAAGTACTTAAGACAAAAGAGTCGAGAATGCAACTGTAATGTTCATCTCCGCGAGTCACGAAAAGCACACGGGACCGATTTCCATTCCAAACTCTTCACCTTTCCCTCCAATATCGTACACTGCGACATCTTGAATGGGCAGTCTGTGTGTCCTATGCGTATCCAGCCTCACTACTGTCTTGCGCCATTGTCCATCTTTAACCTGCAACACGACAAAAATGGTAGAAAATCGCCTTGCCATCCGAGAAACTATTTTTAACATACAATCAAAAGTAACCGAGAAACTTAATCTATTTCGGACATGCTTTCTTCTTTTCTCATCTCCCCCAACTGCAATGTTATTCGAGGCCCAAAATCTGTCACAAAATGTTACACGATCAATGTAAGGTTTGCTTGTGTTCCTGATTGGCCAAAGAAAGTTGCCAAACTTGATTCCAATGGGCGACGGTGACGCCTTCTTGGATTCAAAGCGAGGCTCACCTGGCACAAAATTCGCCAGACATGGAACAAGAGAGTTTCTTACCGCTCTAAAGCACCAAGGCGTCCTCAGAGGAGATGCACCTGTTTTATTTGGGGACTTGCATGCACAAATTTCTAAGGTAACATTCTCATTTTTGCCAGGTCACCCTCGTTTTGAAGCTCGTGCCAGTTCCCGTGCAAGGAACCCATCACAGCAAACGCAAAACCAAAACAATTATACAATTACTTCCGACATGCATTCAATTGAAAATCACACTCTACACGACCTTCCCAAAACACTTACACTGCACTCGTCTGTCACCAGCGTTGGTTTATATTTCAGTGTGCTGCTCGCGTGCATCTCAATTCCATTTCCACTCATCAGTTTGATGGACTTCCGGTAGTCACCAGTCTCTTGGCTGAACCAAGCCGCGGAGTTTCTGCAGTGGTAGGTCACAGTTTGTTGGGCGCGCTCACTCAAGAGGCGGAGGAAAGTGAGTTGCACTGGATCAGAGTCGTACAGGAACTGAAAACGAAAACGTAATGAAACAATGCCACGCAAAACTGAGCTCGTTGCATTTAAATTAGAGTACAGTACCAACTTATTTATCTGCACATGGCACCGCGGAAATAAATACGTTATTTAACTTTTCTTCTGTTTGTCAGCCACTCGGGGAAGGAGATTCTTCCATTGTAAATCATATGGGTAATGTGCCGCCCCAAAGAGTATCATTTCTAGTATTTTAGTCCGAAGTTCGGTATAGAGTTTGTCTCTTTGGTCTGGAATAGGGTAGTATATTTTGATCAATTTGGTCTTAAATAAAATACGTTGTTTTGGCTGTAGGTCTGAATAGGGTGAAAATGTTAAGATACAGGTCTCAAATAGGATTGAAGTTGTACATTACGGACTAAATAACTTGGGAACTACCTGGTGTCTCCCGCGAAGTTCTTGCTCAAACCATTTGTATCCGTCGAGTCCAGTGAACCACTTTTTATTCCCGGTCTATGAATTTAAAGAAAAACGTGTTTAAACATCTGTACTGTACTTCTCAGTACTGTATAACTGTAGATAGTATGCACAATCTGATTGTTTACGCCGCCAGCATAAATAACCCCACACTTAATATGCACACCGCAGCCTTGGTATCAAATTAAAAGTGACCTTTCGTGGACAACAACAACCCACGACCAAAGACATAAATATTATAATCTGACGACAACTCTTTTCTTGATTTTGAAGATGACTGACACTCAGGTGGCGATATTTTTTAAGCCTGCGACCATATTAGATGCACAAAAAAACAACCCTGGGGCCAATTCAATAAACATTTACACGTGTATTTTGCACCACTAAACGGACTCCAACAAAGTCTGTACAATATTACAGATACAAGTACCCAGTGCACGATCACGTTACTTGGCCACGTTTTATCCACACCCCCCTGATGTTGTTTCAAACTCCTTTCAACATTGCACGTCGACGCGCACTCTATTTCTTTACTTTTATTTCTTTACTTCACTGTGTCCAGTGACTTACTTTCGTTTGGTTGGGATAAACACAGGTGGCGTCAAAACTGAAGTCGCAAGAAACTTCTAATGCATCATGGGCAGGACCCTCGTTTGGATCGATCCAGAATTTACCTGAAGAAGGGTGCGATACACGTCACACGGAGCATCCTCATTCTCAGGCCCACAGGGTAGAGAAAAGAGGTCTGGGAATGAGGGGTTCTCCGGAAGTACGATATGTGCGTCACGTGGGACAAATTCAGTCCCAGGTTCCACAGGGTAGGCAGAAGAGGTCTACGAACGAGACTGCCCCAGAAGACTGACCGTTTGTTAGTTCGGGTCGCAGTTGCTTGAGTTCTCGACATGTCCGTGCTGGATGCTTCCGGGTGCCAAGCAGCCGCCTGCATTCCTTATAAGACTCCACTTGAAGAGTCAGCACGTGTACATTGGTGAGGAAATCCACCTCCTTTAGATGGAAAAATAAAATTCGGGTGTTATTTCATACAGACAGATTGACTTTATATGCATGACCCATACAGAAGAATCTGGCCGAGTTTAAGCAACTACAAAACTCCCGAGCCCAGTTTACCTGAGTTAATTCTGGCAGGCCATCGTCAAGAGCTTTCTTCGTCTGGAAAAATCAAGAGTGAATATTATAACAAGATAAGGGTAAAACCACTGAAATCGTGCATTCTTGCCCCAAAGAGAAATAGAGAATTAATAATATCTTAACAATCACACATGCATATTGTTTACAAGTTTATAAAATTCTAGCATCCAAATTACGGTGTTTGAACAAGCCAAATTGTTATCAGAGTTATCAAAGTGAAGAAATAATAGCATATAGAAAACAGAAATAACTCCGTTTGCACTAAATATTAAAACTTTCTCACCAGTGCGCTTTTGTAAAGAGACGGTCCCTTTTGTCCTTGAGATGATCGATCTCGGAGTGAAGACAGTAGCTGTCGACAGAAACACATTCAGTTTGTGCAAGAAAACTAGAACCAGGGTTAGTCAGGTAAAGAAAGCCAGGAAGCCAGAATCAGAAACAAAGCAACGAAAACAGTTATGACTCCACCTTAGTAAAAGTCCAATGAATGTTCTTAACAGCAGTGATTACGTTGTTTTGATCAACTTGTCAAAGTCAAGATTAGTTTACACAGAGAAACGTGGAAATATAAAGCGTGATTATATAAATGTCCCCACGTGGCAGACTTGCCTTGGTGTTACACTTGAGACAACAAATCTGAAAATATCACTTACCGCTTCACTTAATTCAGACTGAAAAGGATGAGAACATCGTTAAAGAACAGGTTTAATTCAAATTTAACAAGCTTAAATGTCTAACCAGCACAACTTGCACCAATGAGCCACTTTCACAATCATGCGCAATAACTAGGCTGAGATATTTTGTTGGTACACTTGATAAAAAAAACTTGGCGGGCAGAGTGAAGATTGAACTGCTTTTTTGGCCATAATTGAAAGAAAACACAGGCTCAGGCTTATTGTAATCAAATGACAAGCAGAGCCGTGACTCGTGAACTGTGAGAGGTTTTCTAGAAGAGGTAAAAGTACAACAAAGTACAACAGCTAAACAAATGACATCGATAACAATGATCATGACGACGGCGACAGCCGCTGTTTAGTTGTTACTCTTTGACCTCAGAAAAACAACATACCCTTAGGTGACAGTGTGCATTCAGATATCATGGCTAAAGGAACATTCACTGATTTGTTTGGACAATGTTCACATGCTAAGAATAACACGACTCACCGCCGCGCCAGGTGGACCGAGAGGGCCTGGTACACCCTGCAGTGACATAATTAAAGAAACAGCAAAAAGCCAAGTTGAGTCGCGAGCACGCTATAGTAAGAACAAATGACGCACGTGCTCCCTATTGGTCCAGGATAGAGACTTCAGCCCACACTCAAAATGACTTACTTCCTATTTTTACACGTGAATTGAGGGTGAATAGTAAAAAAATAAAACTAATAAATAAATTATAAATAATTGGTAAAAAACATAACACAAACTGAGTAAATATATAATGTAACTAAACTGGGACGTAGTCATGTACATAGAAAAATTCTGAGCTGATATTAAAAGCTCACCGTGGGTCCATCGGGCCCCTAAAGGAGAAAGGAAAGAAATAACAAAACGAAAGTTTATCTGCTGCTCGGGTGAATAAAGAAGGGGGGGGGGGGGGGGGGGGGGGAGGGGGGAGGGAGGGAGAGAGAGAGAGAGAGGGTTGAAAACCTCTCTCACTGTCTCTTTCTCTGCTGTCTCTGTACGTTTCTCGTTCTCAATCGTCGCGTGTATTTATTACATTCTTAGTTCTCTGAATCATCAAATAAAACAGATACCTAAGAATCAACTATCACATTTCGCTCGCTGAAAAGAAAGGAAAGCAAACAAGTAGGGCTCACCCGTTTTCCTCGATCTCCCTACAATGGACAAACGATAATTACGGATATTTAGATCAAGGAATATTATAACATTGAAAGAAAAGAAAAAAAATACAGTTTTGCGTTCCACCTTGTTAAAGCGCAAAAATCTGGTCTGTAATGCAATGAAAGTAATGAAATAGTGGGTTGAAAGGACGTGGAGTGAGTATTGAACGATTCCTACCTTAAATCCAGGTCCACCAATCGGACCGTTTGGACCCTGCGAAAGATCAAAACTCTTGAGTAACAGGGCATACCATAATAATAGTCGTACAATTTCATATTTGTATAACTTTAGGGAAGTATAGAACGGTTTTCAGATGACTGTCGAAAGTAATCCAAACACCGTCTCTACAACAGCTTGTCGCTCACCGATGGTCCCATGATTCCTTGAGTGCCTTGTGCACCTCGTGCACCCACAGATCCCTGTTGAAAATTAAGAAAACATGAAGGCATCTCAGATCACGACGACGGGCCGGACGGCTCCTGTAACCTGGGCCCGGTTGTTCGAAAGCCGATTAGACTAATCCGGGATTAAGGAAATATTCTTTCTCTCGACCTCCGTGCCAATAAACAGCAAGGTTTTGTTCGATGGATTAAAAAGCTTGTTTCAGATTAAGGCGTATCAAGGAAGTCGTTGCAAGACGAAACCTTCACATTTTGAGGCTTATAAATGACAAGAAAGTTTAGACCTAATCCAGGATTAGCCGGCCCTGGACTTTACGGCAGAGTCACTCCCGCCTGGAAAGATTAATTATGAAAGATTCTTTATGCTGATTGTAGCTCAAATATTTGCTGAAGACAAGTAGTCATTGGAAGTTCGGTACAGATGTGCTGTTATATATACTCACGGCTAGTCCAGGGGGACCAATGGACCCTGGAGGACCAAATGGACCCGGATCTCCCTGGGAAAAAGAAACGGCGTAACAAAAATGGTTCTAAACAAAGACACTTAACGTCAAAATAAAAAGAAACGTCCATCAAAGTGAGTATAAATTCATAAATTCACAAATTCACCATGTCTGACTATTCCCAACAAAGCGCATCAGGATACAACTTTGACTCTTCCTCTGGCGTAACATTTACACGTTATTACCTTGAGTGCTTGAAATCCCATGGGGCCTGGTGAACCTTGGCTACCTTGATCTCCCTGTGAAAGACAATCGTGTTAATCTGTCTTTTTGATGTCCGCGCTTTCATGTGTTTTGTGTCACCACAAACACAAGGACAGCTGAGCATGTAAGGGTGTGGAAGTAGTGAGGGGGGGGGGGGGGGGGGGGGGGGGGGGGGAAGATTTATGTATCATTCATCACAAGGTGGCGGACCGAACCAGACAAGCAATCATACAAATTTACAGACACCCAGCCTTTGAGACTCAAGAAACTGAGGAAGGAAGATCGGGTTCCTTATTGTTTGGTTACCTTTTCTCCTTTTATTCCATCAAGGCCATTATCACCGGGTTCACCAATGTCTCCCTGCGGAGACAGTCAAAGGATCTAAGTGTATTTAATTACTAGAACTACGACGGTCGCATATCCGCTCGCCCTGTAGGTGGGTTTTCGGGATGCGGGATTCTTGTCTATTTCCCCCAGGAGATTATTAATCGCTTACAAAGCACACGGAGACTGCTGGTTAGTGAATAATGGTGGTTGTAGCGCGACGTCACCCCGTCACCAGTTGGGGTAACCACTGAAAGTTTGTCTGAAAGTTTGTCTCACGGCGTGTACGTTTTCTAGTTTTCAAGTCATACTCTTTGAATGATTATTATATCCATCAAAATGTTCTCACTGAGAGCTTTCATTTGAGTGGTCACACAGTTTAGGGCTGGTTTCATTTGACTATTCAGTACAGTTAAGATTGTTTAGGTTAGCAGTGACAGGTTTATCTGAAAGAGGAACTTGATTACACTTTCTCTAAAGCTGTACCTTTTCTCCTTGTGCTCCTGGATATCCTACAGTACCTGAGGTTCCCTGTCTGCCCTGCAAAAAATAATACAGACAAAACCATCAGCATCAATATTAACTGAAATATATCCATATGCATGTTCCTCTGGATATACTAAAGGTATTCACAAGACAAGAACTCAAAATAATGCTAAAGAAATTTATTTCATTTTCTCTGACGACTCATTGATGATGGAAATGCCAGTTCTTAAGAGCTGACGATTATGACCGTCGTGTTTCTACCTTACGCATTTTCCGTTAATTTGAGTTAACGCTCATTACCGATGTTCCAGGCGGTCCCATGGCTCCTGTGATTCCCGTGATGCCCTGAGGTCCTGGTGGACCGGTGGCGCCAGTCTCTCCTCCGACTCCAACTACGCCCGGTTTTCCCTGTGTGAGAGGAAGTTGGAGATGAACAATTAAAGACATTGAAGCCTTAAAATTTGGTCTTGCCGCACACAACAGACACACTGGGCCAAGTGGTTAAAACAGTCATATTGGGCTCATCGTGATCACGGGAAGGATTCGCTGACAACACGACTTCCTTGATGCGATTTTACTTGGAAAACAATCACTATTCAAATATGCGTTGAACGCTCGCGAGTCGCGAAAGTATAAGCACTAGTCTGTTTTTCACCTCCGTTGCCCAAAGCCACTTTAATGTGATCCTGGATATCGAAGAAACTGAAAAATTAGAAGGGGTCTTAATTTGCCTTTGCTAATATACGTTTGAAATGATAGTGGCGCATTAGCCGTCAGAACAAAACAAAACCCAAACCTTCGAACCACGTAAACCAGTAAGACCGTCCAATCCCGCCTGTCCTGCTGGTCCCTGGTAAAAGAAACAGAGAAAAGCCTCTTTTGTTCACTCACACTTACAGCCCTTATATTGCCCCCCCCCCCTAATTTACCCACCTCGCCCGGGGAAGGGAAACGACTAAACGAGGATGTTCCTTTGCAAATGTTTCGACCATAAAAGCTTTAATAGTGTAAATACTGATAAACGAAAACGTCTCCCATAGCATTGAAAAAAGTAGAATGCTTCACTGCACTCACTTCCTCTCCCGATTCGCCGTCAATTCCCTTCTGACCAGCTCGACCTCGCCGACCCTGAGAATGTGACATGCACTTGTGTTAGATCCTGGTCGCACTGGGAAGTTTAGTCGATAATAACTCAGCATCGAGAGCAATACGACGACTTCTTCAATGTTTGGTAGCAACTTGCTGACATAGATTTCTGGTGACAAGCGCTGTTTGCACTTCAAATGGTGCAAATGTCGATATTAATGTCGTTGAAGTTACGAGTGCGACCGGAGCCTAAGTCAACAGCATGAATATCCACAAAAACGAAAACAGGATAATTATCACAGTACTAATAAATCAGTGGCGTCTGTGGTGTAACTCTTACCTGAGCTCCGGATCGACCGGTTTTTCCTGTTTTCCCTTGATCCCCGCGCTTACCCTGTAAGTGTAAATGCAATATTCGACGTCTGCTGACCATCGTTAATTTCCCTTATTGCCATTATTGTTATTGCTCTATTTCAAACCGGAGGAGGTGAAATTTTCACATCCGTTTTCCTTAGCCTCCTGACAGCAGACCCTGCTGTCAGAACGCTACGTCTTCCTGTGCACAATATATCTATAGAAAACATATTGAACTAACTTATGAGTTAATTGAGTGTAAATCTTGAATTTTCTGAAGTCTCGAGGCTTCATAAGTCTCACGTACAAATCAGGCATTCACAAATGCACACGCAGAGTTTGTCACCTTGCTTCCTTTTGCTCCTATTGTCCCGGGAGATCCTACAAGGCCGGGTGGACCCTAGAGAAGAGTAACAACGAATATCCTTTAGGCAACACGGTGTTTTCATTTATGCCACCTTTACTGCTACGGATAAATATTGAAATTATGTGATTACATCACACGTTTACTCTGATCAATGAATCTAACAACGGCTCTAATACAGACACTCGTCCCTCGTCCTCATCTGACGCTTAAAATTCAAAAACCCTCACACGTTGCCCTCTGGCTCCTGCAGGACCCGCTGGTCCCGGTGCTCCACTGGCGCCCTGCAATAATATATTAATATTAATAGATTAATCTTTATCTGCTTCTCTTTCAATTTCTCACCATAAATTTACCACACACAAATGGGTAACTTTTTATTTGATAGTTTTCTCAGATGAAAGGCGATTGAATTATAAACTCTCACTACGTCATTCATACATTTCTTATTGAATACTGTAGTTTGAGAATGTGTTATAAGATCAGGAGCAATTAAAGTCCTAGTTCGTGACTATCATACATTAGCCTTCGTGTTACAGACGTAGCAATTTTACAGTGCAAGGCATAAGTCAGACCTATGAACTAGTACACCACTTACCCTGGGCCCATCATTTCCGGTGCTACCTGTTTGACCAACAGTGCCAGAAGCCCCCTAGAAGTCAAATTTGAGTCATTGTGATGAATTGGAGTAATGCATGGTAGAAAATAAAATAAAACAATCAAACAAAAAGACCGAGCAAAGCCAATAAAGTGGATAGAAGGAAGGGAGGAAAGAAGCGTGGAAAGAGGAAGAGTAAAAGAAATACACAGAGGAAGAAGGGAAGAGGGAGTAGAGAGGGATAGATAAGTGCATGGCAATAGATCGATGGAAAGAAAGAAGGAAAAAGATGTATAAAAAGACATATAAATGAGAGGTATGAAGGAAGAAACGAATAAAGAAGGAAGGAAAGAAAGAAAGTGAAGAGGGAAAGAGAGAAAATGAACGGAAGAGAGGAATACAAAAGGAATCTTGAAAGCGAAAACAAATTGTACTTTTGCGTTTTAAAACATTGGTAACTGAGCCTAGCTTATCACACTCACAGTAAAACCCGCTCGGCCCTTAACTCCGCGTTCTCCATTATCTCCACGATCACCCTAATAATAGAGGACAATATATGGAAGAAATCAAGTCGTACACCTCTCTAAGAGCTTATGTTGCAGTTTTAGCGCCTGCTCTGCTGATTTTGTTTTTGTTTTGTTTTGTTTTGTTTTGTTTTTTCTACATACCTTCTTGCCACCTTTACCAGGCTGTCCCTGCATCCCTTGTGCTCCTGTCTCACCCTACGCAGTGATGAAATTGAAAAAAAAAAGGTCTCGCTATTAAATAAAGACAAAAGCGACTCAGAAATACTTCATTTGCAGATACGTACGTACCATTTTGCCAGCCATTCCGGTAGGGCCTACGGGGCCAGGTTGACCTTGCAATCCCTGAAAAAGATAGAATCTTTCACTATTCATCTACGTTTCCTGGAGATAATATAATAACGGCCCCTTCGTTTCAATTGGCAAAAAACTTCGGTCAATAAAATAAATCGCTGATTTCCTTTATATCAAAGTATATGCTTTAATTTAACTTTACATGTGCTTATTTCAAAGAGGGTATGCATTTGTAACACGTGAAATTAGAGAACATATCAGTAAATTGTGGGAAGAAATTGCCATAATGTATGGCGTCCCTAGGTGACACACACAAACAGGCGCTTGACAGTTCCGTGCCCCAGAAAGTAGATAGGATGACGCCAGACAGTTCTCAGCTGAAAAGACTCTGTGTTCGTTACCTGTTCTCCTTGATCCCCTGTGTTACCCTTTTTTCCTGGCTGACCAGCATTTCCCTACGAATCAAACCAAGTACGGTAAGTAAAAAAAGAGCATAGTGTGAAAAATTGGAAATTGTATGAGAAGTTGTTGAGGTTCTTATCGTTAGCTGTCGTTGTTCGTTATACCTGGCGGCCTTGCGGACCTCTCTCTCCAGCTTCCCCGTCCTTGCCTTGCTCTCCCTAACCAAAAATAAATCATGCGGTCTACCAGTTTATGACTGATCAAGAGAAATACCCTACACAGTAAACACGAGCAGCTTCTGATTTTTAGACTACAAGATATGACCAGTCTGAAAATGAGAGAACCTGTCGTAAAATATCTAGTAGAAAAGCTATCATATAGCACTAATTTTCCAAAAAAATAAAAGCAAAAAGTATAAACAGTAAAATCATTTTTAACGTGCTAATGTCACAAATCGACGCACCTTTCTCCCTTGTGGTCCAGCATCTCCCGCGACACCAAGTGGACCTGCAAGTCCCTAAAGTATAGAAAAATTAACGGCACCACATTTAGAAAAGTTACACAAACAACACAGACATTTGCACGTCGATTTTGTGAAACAACACTACAACGTACCATCGGTCCAGAGAAGCCAGGAACACCCTTCCTCCCGATATCACCTGTTTCACCCTGTTAACAGAACTAGAAGCATTTGTAGCTTTTCGTGTACAGTCATCCGGCTAAAATAATCACTTGTAGGCAGACCACATAATGGTCTGCTAACTTAGTGATTTACGTATATATGACTACATGGACTGTTTTTACTTCAACAAAGGGCTGACGCTCAACTAGAAAGAGTTTTATCATACAACGGCTTATTCAGTAAACTTACGTCGGCTCCTCTGGCTTCGTTTATTCCGGGTTTGCCAGGTTGGCCAACTTCTCCCTGTCGATTAGAAATATCACAAGAGAAATCCAAATCAATGATCAAACCGTGGTTGAATGACAGGACAGATACAAGTTTTGCACGGAGGGGAGGGGACTGTATTGCAAAATAGGTGTTGATTCACTTCCTTTTCATACCCTGAAACCCTTCTCGCCTCGCTCTCCAGATTTTCCTCTCCTCCCATTTACACCCTGCAAAATAATGATAACAATAAAAATGACAATGAGGATGATGACAGCAATGATGATTGAGATGCCCATAAGATGATAATCATGTTTATGATGAGGATGGTGATGATGATGATGACGTCAATGAAGAAGGCGATTATGGTGAATGATGACCATGACGACGATGATAAGGATGATGATGATAAGGATGATGATATAATGATGACGATGATGATGATAAGGATGATAAGGATGATGATATAATGATGACGATGATGATGATGATGATGATAAGGATGATGATTATGCCAGATGATGATATGATGATGATGATGTCTATAATAATGAAGACGATGACGACGCATAAAAATAATGATGTGATGATGATGATGATGATGATGATGATGATGATGATGATGATGATGATGATGATGATGATGATGATGATGATGATGATAATGATGATGATGATGATAATGATGATGATGATGATAATGATGATGATGATGATGATGATGATAATGATAATGATGATGATGATAATGATGATAATGATGGTGATGATGATGATGATGATGGTGATGATGATGATGATAATGATGATAATGATGGTGATGATGATGATGATGATAATGATGATGATGATGATGATGATGATGATGATGATGATGATGATGATGATGATGATGATGATGATGATGATGATGATGATGATGATGATGATGATGATGATGATAATGATGATGATGATGATGATGATGATAATAATGATGTGATGATGATGATGATGATGATGATAATGATGATGATGATGATGATGATGATGATGATGATAATAATGATGTGATGATGATGATGATGATAATGATGATCGTAGTGGTGATAGGCATGCTGACGGTGACGATGATAATGACGACGACACTGCCCGCAGTGCAAACTTTGATACCTTCGGCCCTGGTACACCTGAACGTCCCATCCTTCCCTTTCTTCCAGGTTCTCCCTAAAAACGCAAATTTAAAACGCTATGCTAATCCAGTAAAATGCAATAACACGATTAAAACGGATCTGAACAGACAAAAACATCCATGAATAGAGAAACATCCGAGAAACATAGAAATGACTGTTCAGTCAGATTAACAGTACTGATGTCAATTTTCATTCATAGAATATATAAAAACTCCCTGGATGAAACATACTAGCATGAATTAGCGTCTCAAAATAAGTAGAAAAATGCCACGTTTCCAAGAAACATTTTTTTCTGCACGAGAGTCACCTCCTGTGCCCAATTGTTACCTTTTTGCTTAAAAATTACAGAGTTTCGCTAACACCACGACTTCCTTCAAAAGTCTTGAACTTGGACAAACATTTTAGTTGATCTGTCATCAAAACTCTGTCGTTTGTTGGCCATGAAGTCGAGAAAATCGACAACTAGACTCAGTAGGTTTTCAATGGCCCAGCCTAAACCCTCGTTTCTTCCACGTAGTTTTGATACTCACAGCTTCGCCTTTCTTTCCAGAATTTCCTGGAAACCCTGGAGGGCCTCTGGATCCCTAAAGAAAACAAAACTATGTACAAACCAACGTAATGGTGTGGTTTGGAGAAATCACGATCGGACAGCGTCCAGTCGTTGTCAGAATTCAGTTACAAGAATTTTACAGCTTTTTATTTACATCAAGTGTGACGCATAAAAGTTGACGCACATATGCTGAAAGCCATATAGAAATGTGGTGTCTGACAGTTTGATCGTTAGCCTTTCGTCGGAGCAGAAGCACTTGCTTGATGGCTCTTTATTTTTGCACTAATTTTGCAAACTCAGGTGTTTTGTACATTTTCAACTTGGCTTACATATTTTACTTCTACATTTCGTTTGCTGGCTATGCATAATGACTCATCTTCTATTACCGCTTTGCCAGATTCGCCCTGTTTGCCCTCCTGACCAGGACTGCCGGGATTTCCCTGAAGAAGACAAAGCAATTAGTACCAGCATACGTCACAAGCTTTCACACGAAACAGTAAACAATTGAAAATATAAAGAACATTCACCATATCAGTCAGATAAAACTTTTAGATATACGTTGTCTTTTGGTAAAATTGCGGTTGTGAAGTAAATTCGCACGGGGGTACATTCACTACATATCGTATTCCACTTGGCCTAAAAATCTCAGTATTGTTTAAATGACCAATAATCAGTCTACACACCTGTGGCCCATCTATGCCACGGGTGCCTTGCGGGCCTTGACCGCCCTTTGGACCCTGTAAACAGCGACACAAAGTACGTAATTAGTAACAGACTGGAACGCCAGCAACAGATCAATAAACGCCAGTTATCAAACAACTATCAAAAGCTGGTGTCGTCGAGTTCATCACTGCTCGAGAGAAAATTCGTACTATCAAAAAATTATGAGAGTTTGCAAGCATTATTTATTATTACTGACATTACTACGAAAGACAGCGAAATAGCCAGAGCATCGGTGGAAGGAAGTGGAGCGAGGGAAATACAAAGGGATAGATAAACGGCAGACGACAATCCAAACCAAACAGATAGATAAAACCTATGGACAAGCTCCTGACCTGCAAGATAGTTCGACTTATTTCAATTAACTTACTTGATCTCCACCTTCGCCTCTCTCTCCCAGGGCTCCAATCTCTCCCTTTTGAGCAGAAATGTAACATATGGAATGAAGTCAGTAACTTCCACATTATCAAGTTTTACATTCATCCTTAGAGCCGTTTTCGGATGACTGTCGAAAACCAAAACCAAAGTAATCACACAAGCCAATCACAGAGACTGAGAGAAAACAGTTCAGCCAATTGGAAGCCAAAGTAATTTGTGTTTGGTCTTGCGTTTGGTTTTACACTCCAATCAGCAGTGCGAGTACACGCCATCGCTTGCGTGAGAAGTGTTTGGTTTTGGTTTTGGTTTTGTTCCTGATTGGCTGAGCATGCTGACAAACTCGTGTGGACCAATCCGAAAGCGAAGCAAACGCAAAACCAAAGCAATCACACGATTACTTTCGACAGTCATCCGAAAACCGCTCTATCGTCCGATTCAGCATTGATGTAGTCATAAAGTAACTCGCATCTAACGGGTCGTTCCTTGTATCTTATACGAAATATGTCACCGTCAGTTGACATTCATATAATACGATGTCATATGCGCGAATCACAGTGTTGTACTATCAAGGCATAAGAGGCTGCAGCAACCAATACGTACACTTCTTGCCGGAGCTCCAGTCGGTCCTGTGTCGCCTTTTCTCCCCTGGTAAAAGGCATGTCTTGGTTATAAGTGGGCTTAGAAAGGCTATGTGTTGCCCTTCAGACTGTAGATTGACTTCAAGCAATAGAAAGTTTTATAATTTCTAGTTGCCCGGCCCAGAATTTACCTGCCCGACCAAAAGTTTTGGCTGCCCCGGGCAAGCGGGCAACCGTTAATGTCGAGCGCTCATAGTATTACAACCAAACGTGAAATAACGCCATTACAGATCGTTTCTGCAAGTTTTGACAGATCGTATTGTGTAAAATTATAATAGTTGTAGGAGAAAGAAAAATACTCACAAAAATGTAGCCAAAACTTTCAATCTAATGATTCTAAAACTGGGATTAGTTTTACAACTTATAGCGCGGACACTATTCTGTGTCGTGGCCGTCTTTCGTGAACAAACTACTTGGCTGTGAAACAGTAAATTTGGGTCTTGCTATTGTAGTTTAAAATATTTTGTTATTTTACACGCCACAGCAAAATGAAAAGAAAAGTCCACTCGCAAAGTAAACCCCTCACCCGTACTCCAGAGGGACCACGTGATCCTATGATTCCCGTGGGGCCATCTGGACCCTGCGAAAAGAGCCAGTCCGTGTATTACACGAATAAACGGCTGTATATTGGTATCTCATTTGATTACACAGAAACAACAGTCTTCTTCTTACCGGTTCTCCATCTTTACCGCTCTCACCAATCGGTCCAACTGGCCCAGCGCTTCCCTACAGGCAATGACAGGACATAAGGAAAGTTAACTCTTAGTTTGTTCTCGGTTATTAACTGTATAACAAGAAACTCTATCACCCATAGTGCTCTGCGCGCTTATACTTTAATTTGCTTTCATCCGTCATTTGACAAAATCTTCAATCGGCCGGCTCACAGAATCAGTAACTTCAGATAGGGAAAGTGTTTCATGTGGAACGTCTTGTCGCCTTGTCTCGTTCAGATATCAGTCGAACACGGCGTACCTTCTCTCCAGATGATCCTACGTTGCCCATTTTTCCTACCGACCCACGGCTGCCCTAAAACAAGCAGAGCAGATCTATTTAGACATTGCGGACACATACATGGTCGAGAAAACTGTACAGGAAAAAAAAAGCAGCTTAATATAAGGCACCCAGATAAAATTATCTATCAAATTGCAGCACTTGCGCGATCGCGGACACAGTGATCGAGAGAAACCGAACCATAATCTATACTCACATCATCATGTACGTGCTGTTCCACTAATTATCCTCACCTTCTCTCCGCGACCTCCTCTGTGTCCTTGGGGACCAGGCTTTCCCAAAATACCCTGAGGAGAATTATATTAAAGGTCAGAAGAGTTAGGTACATATTGGAAATACAGTATTTCATCGGTCGACAAAGCATTACTCGATTTGGCTTTCCACCGTCGTTTGAATCTTAGAATCTAGAAATTGATTGCATACAATGGAATGCTAGAACTAGATTGGGACTGCATCGTCGTAAAAGAATGTGGGTTGAGCGATTTTCACTGTCGTTTATGTGAACACTTCGTGACTGGTCTACAATGAACTTAGACTGTTACCTCAAACCGAAATATCCTACGCGTGTGGCGTCACTCTCTAGCTCTATGATGCAACTTATATCTCAACGAAAGTTTCGAGACAATTTGCAGGGCACGTAGAGCTTTCTTCTACTTTTCGTAAAGTTGCGTGCTGAGTTGCAAATAAATTTGCGAGCGTCTGACAGCACGCATCAACTTACAATGATTTGGGACTGTGGTATTAAGCATTGCATTGCGACACCACTGCAGAAAAGCGGGTAAGCTGAAAATACTGATAAGGCACTGTGATATAAATCGATGATAAACTTATTGTAGTTCGCATACACGAGAAGCTATGACTGATCATCAGATCTCTCAATCCCATTTACTATTACTAAAACATTTACAGATACGTGAATCCCTGAGTTGCGCTGTAAAGTCAGCAACAACCTCGTTCCCAGGCTCTTTCATCTCCCGGCCCAAAGAACCTGGGAACGAGGTTGAGTCAGCAAGTGCCTAAACCATATGTAGATGACAGGTTTCTTTATATATAATAACGCACAAACGGTTAACTGTTGTGTAGATTGCTGTTTTGCTTCTAACCTTTTCTCCTTTGGAGCCAGGATATCCCAGAGGGCCAGAGTGTCCAGGTTCCCCCTAGTTCAGTGAGAAACAACAGAAGCGCAACATAAGCTGTAATATATATATACTGCACACTTCACAAATAACAGTTTGTGACATTGGACATGTTAGATACGTACAGGGGTTCCAGGTTTTCCAGGCTGTCCATCATCGCCGTTCTTTCCCTACAATTAAGAAAAAGTGTGATGAGATTCTGAAAGCGTTTTTTGTTAAGCCACTGCGGCGCATGTTCTCATTGTGTTTCGATAACAGCTATTTTGTAAAGAATAAGTTAACGTTATACATCTATGTATACTTCTACGAACAAAGACTTGTACTAGCCGAGTGAGTGGTAAAGAAATGGAAGAGTACACACGGGATCGCCACTCCTTCCACTGCGCCCTCGACGTCCTTTTGAACCGGGAGAGCCCTGGGGAGAACATTATTTTGATACCTCACATAAAAGTATAAGCCACTTCCTGTCTGCTGCCTCGTACCTGCCAAGCACTGTTTGTTTCGTAATTGTAAATTTCTTTAAAAATTCTGAACTTGTATCCAGGGGATTCAAATTTTTCGGCAGTCATAAACATCGATCCAACGAACACTTTAGTTAAACATTAGCAGCGACAATTATGACAAGCTTACTATAGTTCCAGTTTTTCCAGTGGGGCCAAAGTTCCCTCGATCGCCCTGCATTAACAAAATATAAAGCAATTTAGTGAGTGTAGACTTTAACTCATGTAATAAAAACGATTACCATGCATTTGTCCAAATGAAATTGTTTACCCTATTTCCTTTCATCCCTGGTTCTCCTCTAGTGCCACTATCGCCGTCTTCGCCCTAAAAGGGGACTAGACATTAATTCGCAGCACACCGACCATGAAATAAGACATGCTAATCAGCGTAGCAAATGATGTAGGTAAATGATGACGTACGTTTTGCGTGCTTCGTACTCGATGAATTAAGACGTGTCGGTCATGTTGGGTTAACTTAATTTTAATGCGTAAAACTAAGATTCTAACAAATCTTACAGAGGCTGTGTTACCTTTTCTCCTGATGATCCCTCGGATCCAGGTGGACCTGGAGCACCTGGTCTGCCCTGAAATAGTGAGTTATATAACCGCGATGTAGAAAATGCGTGTTAATTGGTTGGTTGAGATGACTGATCGATTGCTGGGTTGATTGACTGATTGATTGTTTAGTTAATTGATTCTAAACATTAAGTACACTATACAATAATAAATAGTTACTAAACACACTTACAGAGTACCCTGTTAGGCCCTCTTTTCCGGGCCTACCGGCGTTTCCTTGGCTGCCCTAAAAATGTAAGGAAAAGGTAATCCAGGTTTAGCTTCATTTACCAGACAAGAAAACTGTTGGTACATACATCCAAGATACACATGCATCAACACCGACATTAACACGTACCTTGGGGCCTCTCTCTCCCGGTGATCCATTGGCTCCTTTTCTGCCTGCTCTTCCCTGTTTTGAAACATGAACGCAATGAGACGACGTGCGATGTACGTTATAAAAAGAATGGATCAAAAAGTGTTTTTATTGAACATATTAAGACAGTAAAGAGGGATGTTTTCAATAAGGATCTGTCCCCTCAAACATTCTAGTTAGTGTTTCCCCTAAGATGGTATGTCAGGAGCGTCGTGTTACAGATATCAACTAGCCTGCCAAGCGTTCCCGTTCGTTCCGGGTGAATTTTCGTAAAATTGTTTGCATACGTGTCAGCAAAGTATATTTAGAACCTCAAATCTTATCAAACGCTCAACGTTAATCAATTTTCTTCGTACGACCGCTGTGCTGTGACACTAGGGCCGGTACTCTGAAGCCGCTGACCTGTCTTCCTATTGCACCTGTCAAACCCAAGGAGCCAGGACTTCCAGGTTCTCCCTGAGAGATGAAGAACAATGTTTTAATTTATCAAAGTTATACACGAATAACACGCATTCGTTTGCTCAAAACATTTGAGAAAGTTGTGCCGCTATGAATGAAACGTTCTCAATTTAATTTTAGGCCTAATAAAAAAAAGAACCGTTGCTTAGAAACAACTGATGGTGGTTAGTAAATATTGTTAGTATATTCTAACCGGGCCTCCTCGTTCTCCGCGTCGTCCAAGATCTCCCTTAGGGCCCTGGGAACAGGAACGGAAATGAAGATTTCAGGCTTCGACCACGTTCTTCTATAAATTGCATTATTACACGACTTCATATTTTCGAGTGCAAATAAAGGCCAAAACGAGTGCAAAGATGGAAGCGTATTGCACTCGTCAGGAACCAGACCAACTGCTTTATTAGCTTACGTGATCAGTTTTCGCAAGCAAAGTTTACGAACGCGTCATTTTTTGTTCCATTTTTCGCGCAGCGAAAACGTTTGCCCTGCTCCATTTGTCGTATAATAAACAATTTATTGCATAAAAAGTCGTACGGCTGTATTTTTACTCGTCAGTTTTATTTTTTCTCGCCTGAAGCAGGCTCGAAAAAATAATACCGACTCGTAAAAATACTCCGCTGTATTGCACTCCTTCCCGTGTAAAAACCTCTTTGTATTTAGTAGCGCATTTATCCCTCGTATCCAAGCAACTTCGTGTTCTTTTATCACAACAGGTACAGCCTTTGCTCCTGTGTCCTTTCCATGCATGCCAATGCTGTCACGCACATCATTTTTGCATGGACCAGAGAATGAATGAATCAAACTTATTTATCATTCTGCTTAATATTCACTGTTCTGTGAACTCACCGGGTCACCGGCGAGACCTTGCAGCCCGGGAGGACCAGATGGCCCCATACTGCCCTGAAACGAAAAATGATAGCCCAAATGACCCGAACAGTAAGTTGTTTGTTTGTAGATAAAGAGAGCAAAACTTGTGAACCAGGGTGATCGTTGTATCCTTCCACATCTGGTCATTTTCTATTTTTGAGTTATTTTTGCCACTGCCATACTCACAGTTTACACATCTTACCGCATCTCCATACAGGCCCTGTTCCCCTGTACTGCCTTCTTCTCCATCAGCTCCCTTTTGACCCTTGATACCCATCATGCCCCGCGTTCCACTTTCTCCCGTGTATCCTTTCGAACCCCGCCTTCCTGTAGGACCCACGCCACCTGGTGGACCCATCGGACCAGGAAGGCCGGGTGCCCCTGGCAGCCCTGGGATTCCCTGAGAAAGACGTAAATTAGTTGACAGCAAACCTTTCAAAAGACCAGAGAAACGATTTGTCTTAACGTTCGACTCCTGGTTGTGAACGAAGTAAATTTCTCCTTTCAAACTCTAACAAGTGTAGTAATCATGAAGAACACGGCATCTTCTGCCTTTTTTCTGTATCATATGTCATTAGCTGAACTTTCGATGTTAGTGAGTTGTATAGCGTTGATGATTTCCCGTCACATTTAGCATTAGTATATATACACTCTGAAAGCGTTTTGAGCTAACGGTAAGCTTCTCTCGCTTAAATGATTGTGAGGGTTTCAACTTGGTCGCATCTCAGTATCTACAGCACTGATATTTGAGTACTATGTTCTTTACTCTCACACTTGTTGAAATAATCAAATCAGTTTGAGAATCTTACCGCCTTCCCTGGTCCTCCTTGCTGTCCACGCAAACCTCTGGGACCCTAAGAGTTCAAAATGCACATGACCTTTAACCTTTAACCCTGAACTAACGACCAAAGTTAATTTTCTCTTTTCAAATTCTGAATATGATACAGAGAGCGGTATAAACAACTTAACGTTTGATCGCTTGCATGGTTGTCATCCCCGCTGTCGCTTCTTGAAATTAATAAGCAGGAGAACTTGTATTTCAAGACGCAAAATTGAAACACTATTCTCACCTCCGCACCGGTGAATCCTGTCTTGCCTCTAGGTCCTTCTCGTCCTGGTTCACCCTAAAATAAAACAGACTGACAGATTAAAAGGGAAGAGGCAAATAAACTGAAATTAAAAATAATAATAATAAGACAGAATACCGAAGAGTAAGAGATAATAATAATAACAATAATAGCTATAATAATGTATACCCAATTAATAAAATGTTGGTTGTTTATGCAGTGTTGTAGCTAAAAAGGAAATGATCACAACTTAAAATAAAACTCCGCACCTCTGGCCCGATGACTCCCGGTTCTCCTTCTGATCCAGCAGGTCCCTGGTTGTGGAAGGCAGACGTCACTGTTAAAGAGAATATTGCAATACAAATAAAGAGATGCTCCTATCGAGTAAACCAGACAACCAGTGAAGACATTATTATTATTATTATTATTATTATTATTATTATTATTATTATTATTATTATTATTATTATTATTATTATTATTATTATTATTATTATTATTATTATTATTATTATTATTATTATTATTATTATTATCATCATTATTATTATTATTATCGGTCATAAGATCTACATCACACTACATGAGGATCAATAGAAGCGCTCACACCTCGTCTCCAGTATCACCCTGTTCTCCGGGAATTCCAATCTTTCCTGGCCAACCAGGGTCCCCTGTTCTTCCTGGAATACCACGATTTCCACGAACACCGGGCGAACCCTGTGGATAACAAATCATAATCTTTATTCTTGCAGAAGTGTTGGGGCACAAATAATCTCATGCACTGAGAAACTCTTCATATAGTAAAGCATTAATACGCCTGTCGGCCTTCCATCGAATTCCATTACTCGGCTCCACCAGCTGCTGAGGTGAAAATACTTCCCATGTATTTGACAGAGTTACTTTACTTTACTTTTTGAAGATTCTACCGACTGAAATATGTTTACAACCGAGACGCCTGTCCATGAAGCCAAAGTTATTTCGACTAGCGCGAAACCGTGGTGTTTCCCGTTCTTCGTCAAACATTACTCCGACCACATCTATGCTAACTATGCTAAAACGAAACATTCCGGACTCGCGCCGAATGCAAAGACATTTCAACCGTTAATGCGCATGCAACCTGTGATTGAAGGCCTTAGAATTTGGCCGCCAGTTCGGAGAGTTTCATTTCAGTGAAAATGTGGGTAAAAATGCATACTCGTGTTCCACGAGGACCAGGGGGCCCAGAGCTTCCATCGCTGCCTCGCTCACCCTGAAAACGAAAGATGAGGATTTGTTACTCAGACATCTCACAAGAACAGTACAGCACTGCTTGGGAAACACACAGACAGATCCAAAGAAAGCCAGACATAAACATCTACTTTTGTTATTATTTTATATTAAGTTTCATTTTGAATGACACTGGTAAAAAGTGGTAAAATTTAAGATACAGATCAAATAAGTTAGTGTTAGAAATAGTAACGGAGACAAAAACAGTTACATGCATTGAAAGCCAAAGAAATGAATAACAAAGAAATATCAATACAAATATAGAGAGACAGCACAGACGCAGCACAGAAAGAGAAACCTCACCTGTGCTCCGTTTGAGCCAATGAATCCTTCGGGCCCTGGGAGTCCGGGGTCCCCCTAACAAAACGTCAAAAACAAAACAAACAAAAGACAACAAAAATATGCAGAAAAAAGTTTATGACGTACTCAACATAGCTAGAGAATAGAATTGTCTCTCGAATGTGCAACCCGGGTAATCATGTTATACAGTAATTAAAAAATCAAATGCACGTGTAGTATTTACATGTGCATTTGATCAGTTTCATCATTCAAACACACATACATTTATACATACATACTTACAGGTATTCCTGGGTCGCCTGGTCTTCCCATAATGCCATTAGAGCCGCGTATTCCCTGAAACAATCGAAAGTAACGTCTATTTCAAAAAGACATAAAAAATCAAGAATAACGGTGTGGTGTCACAGTAAGTATGTTACCATCATTCCTTTGGGTCCTGGTCTTCCGGGTTCCCCGGGGATACTCTGAAAAGTAATAAGGCCAGGAAGTAATGAAGATCCGAAAATCTAAAAGTGAACTTTAATGCTGCCGTACGGCAGAGCATAAAATATCAATACCAAATGACTGTCCGCACAGCCCCAACCCTACCCCTGTCTGGTGTTATATTCTTTCTAGGTTTTTGTGTCATGTGACCTCCGATGGCCCGCGCACAACCTCGTGGGAACGAGGCTGGGCCCGCGCATCGTTCGTGTCTTGGTATCACATGTCGCTGAAGTACGGCCCATACCTGAAGTACGGCTCATACCTGAAGTACGGCCCATACCTGAAGTACGGCTCATACCTGTAGTACGGCTCATACCTGAAGTACGGCTCATACCTGTAATAGTTGATCTGCGTGTCCATGATAAACCAGCGGTGTTGTAACTGGCCCTTTCTCGCCTGGTGTTCTTCCGTACTGTAAGAACAATAACAACAGATAAAAGAAGGAAAAAACAAGAAGAAAGAAGAAAAGCATTTACAGTAACGAAGGTTGACACTAAACAGTGCAACACAGTCACAAACACAGTCACAAAACACACTAAACAAAATAAAAACAATATTACCAAGTTCACGCGTTATTAAATGTAGTTGCTATCCGTTTTTCTCTCCGAGTCTTTTCGAGTCATTAATTCTCTAGAGCATTCAAGCAGAAAATGTATGAGTGAAGTAGTGAGAATAGTGAGTTGACTTTACCACGGCCAAGGACGGTGCTCCTGGAGGACCTCGACGTCCCATCAAACCTTGCGCTCCTCGACGACCGGGTGAACCTGGTGGGCCCTAGAAACTCAGTAAAAAACAGAAATTATTAACAGACAATAAATCCGCGCCGCATCACACATCTCCTCCTTGGGCCCAGCTTTGTTGATTTCAATATTATATCGTCACTTGCAAATCATTCAGTCAAAAAGTAGCTTCTTACTTTTAAACTTTTATTTTTACCTACCCGAGCACCTGGCAGGCCCAAAATTCCTTGAGATCCGGGAATACCCGCTCTACCCTGTAGAAAAACGCAGTGTAAAAGACTGCAGGCTGAAAGCCATAACAACATTCCCGCAGTAACTCAAGTGGCACCGTCAGCTGGAGTGGTATATCAGGCAGGCTTCTACACAAAGCGATAGTTATTCCGCAAGCAACATTCGCTTTCAACTCGAGTGGGCAAGTGCATGTTTGGTAAGCCTAGGTCAGACCCTCCAGGAATTGAACCTGTCTTTCTCCATCTCCCCATATGGCTATACCGTAAATGCTCTAATACACCCCCTCTCTAAGGTCAATTTTTTGAAATAGGCCCCCCTTCTCTAATAAGAAACCTTCTCATTTAAACCCCCCCCCCCCTCTACAAGGTTAATTTTTAAATAAGCCTAAGGGGGAGGGGGGGGGGGGCATATTAGAGCACTTAAGGTATACAGTATTCGTGTTATCAAAACTGCATATTCAGCAAGTGCCGGCGGCCCAGGGTGCAAAGGTTCGTCTGGCATAAATTATAGTAAGAAGCAGCAGCTGTAGTAAATTCATATTAAGCAATCAAATTAAAAATAGTCACCTGGTCACCTGGTGGACCCCTGGCTCCTTTTGTTCCATACACCTCGGCCTGTGGTCAGCAAGAAAACACGTGTAACGGGCAAGTAAAAGTACATGGCCAAATTATGTTTTTTGTTAATTGTTTGTCATCGTTCTCTCCCGATACGTCAAATCAGAAGTCATGTTTTGTTTACTCTTCATGCCCCCATCCAATCTTGATGATTCAAGTCTAATAGTATATTTGCCCAGTTAATATTCTATTTGTTACAATTCATTTGATCATGATAGTTTGGAGCAGGAAGTAAGTAAGAAAAAAAAAAATCAAGAAAACTTATGTTCTATAATGTATTTATACCTGTGGAAGATTTCCATCTATTACGTCCTGTCGTTTTGCTCTTCGGTGTGGCACTTCGTTGGGTTGCAAACCTCCTGCCGGTTAAGTCGTTACTGTGAGTTACTGGGTTTCTATAATCGGGTGAAATTGAAGCTGTGCATCATAGCGAAGTTCTGTGAGTCAAAATTACATCTGGCAATGTGTAAAAAGAATAAATTTTAGTCTCAAGCACTCACAATGAAACATGACACAAAGGAACTCTTCGAGTTCCATTGTGTCATGTTTCATTGTTGCTTAAGGTGAAGGAAGAACATGCTGTTTGCAAATTAAACAAATGAAACCGCTATCCTCCCCCACCCCCCCCCCCCCCTTCCCACCGTGCTGCTGATGTAGAATTTCATCTTAAGAGTGACGATGACCCAGTATGTAGCAGCACATCGACAATCCTCAGTTTTTTTTCTGAGCACATTCGTGTTTCAAGGCTTTTACTGTTATTGCTGCATGCATTAGAACAACGATTAAACAAAAACATATGTTTTAAATAGAACGAATTTCAGACGTTTTTTCTTTCCCGGAAAAAAAGCCCCTTGGTTATATGCCATCCTCAGAAACCCTTACGAAATTGTATAGGTTCACGGTAGTTTTTTTATAAATCAAAGTGAGCCGTTTACACAAGAAACTTGTCTATGGGGCACCTCCTTATATAAATGTGGTCCACTGTGATTACAAAGACGTGGTTATCATTATAGTTACGACTGTCCTTCAACTCTCATATCTGTCTCAGTCTGCGAGTCTGTGGGTTTGCCGCAAGCCATGTATTCATCTCTCTGTCTCTCTCCCCGGCTCCCTTTCTGTCGCTGTCACTTCTCAGATATTCATTCGCAGTAGATAGTCCGTCATAAGACCAAAAGAGGGGCATTTTTACGGACAGATAAACAACGTTTCAAACTTGATACCCACCACATCCTGTGGACCATAACGTGCCAGTACACAGAATAAATACAACGGTCGTTATGGGCTGCATATTTCTGTCCTCCTTGCGTAGCAAAGAAGTAGAACAGCGCTTTGAGAGCAGCAACTTGAGAACAGCTGCCACAATCACTGTTTACTGTCCCGCAATCTCAATACTTCCGAGGGCGACTATTGATACAGTGCGCTAATTATATCCTTTCACAAAGAATCCTGTGTAAGCGAGGTCACGCGAAAGTGAAACAGTTTTTGGTCGATTCTGTCGGGAAATTTACCCCCTACAAGAAATGCTATTGAGATGCTGAGTCCCTCGCTGTGTGCCATGCTTGCATGTACGGGCAGGAGTTCCATCTGAACACGCATACAACGTTTGATATTTATATAACTAAGACTAAAGACAGTAATCTCTTGTTCTGAGGGGTCACAAAAAGGTTAATCCGGAAAAACTATATTATGCGGCGTCTGGAAGAAAGCAGCATCTTTTCCGCCTCCCCCGCTCTGGAGCCATATGGATAAAAGAGATAGACCGTCATGACCTCATCAAGCAGCAAAGGATAAGAAAAGAAATAGAAATATCGACTTTGCTCCAGAGCCAGACTGAACGAAAAATACACTCTGTTCTAACCTGCGATCAGGCCCTCCTTTCCCTTCCCGGTGGCGAAAAATATAAATGACCGTGAGAGACTGGGGGTGGGATTGTCGGGAAAGGAGGCCCGTGGTCTGGTGCCCTGTTCAAGAGAGAAATGGTGATTTGTATACCCGTTCCAGAGTCAGAGAGGCAAAAAGTGTACCCTTTTGAGCGGCACATCCCCGTATAGTCAATATATAGACTAGCACTATACAGAAAAATAGATCCAATTGTCTTACAGCGCGTGCGCTACAAAGCGTGACCCAGTTCTACAGTCAAAACACAATGCACTGTAACGCACTTTGGACAAAAACAAAAACTCAATAAAATAAATCAATAAAAAATTTAAAAAATGAAAAACAAAAAGAACAGAAAAAAAAAAGAAAAAAAAAACAGCTGGAATGGAAGGGTCTTAGTTTTTGAGATCTCGAGGTAACAGTAAAAATGTTGAAAGTCAACAGAAAACGATGCGTGCAATCCAGCACTTGGGCCGCCTGTGGTGTAATGGCCGCAGGCCAGCTCCGGGGGTAAAGTTGTTGCTCAACTTATTATCATAAGAGAATGTATGGAGATTTTAACGACCTCGAGGAATCATAGCATTCCGTAATGAAACTAGAAATAAACGTTCTGTACCTGTTATTTGTGGTCTCCTGTGTCCCTTGTGTTGATTTGAAGCCGCTGCGACCAGTACTAGTTGTCAAAATCCTGCCGAGTGCAATACGTGATTACACGTGAATTTATATTTATGCTTTGTAGCTGTATGCAAATGTGTGGTTGGTATATGAAACCGCAACTCGACGTTTGATGATAAAAGAGACTCACCGGGAATTCATTCGATGGATATTACCACTGGTGAAGCTAATAGGGTCCATTAGCGCTGAAATCGCAAAACAAGGTTCCCGCCATATTTCGCGCTCGACCAAATTTAGTTGCGTGACGCAACGAGATATGATTTGGCGCGTGAAAATAGTAAACTTTTATCAAACGAAAGCTTGCTTCTATGTACAATTTTTTGCTACCTGTAATGTTTATAAAACGGCGGAATTCGAGTTTGAGATACCTGATTTTGACGGTTTCCCGGGAGTAAAATTGCGTGGCGGCTCCGCTGACACAAAGAAGTGACGGCAGTTCGTGATGTATTTGCATACTGAAAGTTTTGTTTCCGCCGACGACCGCCTTTCACATGGAAGAGAAAGTTCTCGTCGAACGGATCTCGTGTGGAAGTTTTTCCTTTGAAAACCAGCTCACTGCTTCGTCAACTGAGCGACTTCTGATATTAAAGACCGGGCGACTGTTTGAGCCGCAAAGACAAAAGATATGACAGTTTCTACGTTCAGCCATGAACAGCGCCTATTCTCTAAAGAGATGGCTCGATTCGGAACCGCTGGTGCTTCATGCATGATGGCAGTTACAGGTCAGTGAGTGTCAGTGAGTTCTAATTCATGTGACATCTGGCATGCTCAACCAGAGGCCTGCTTTGAACCTGCTTTGAACAGAGACAGCGATTGCGAAACTTTATAATTGATAGCACGATGGTTTATAATTCATTTCTATCAGTCATGACGATCACACACATCTCAGTTCAAGTTAGCTATTACCCAGAATAACGGCAGGCGCATAGCCTAAATACCTAAAGAGTCGGTTTAGTTGCGTAACTGGGACTATCTCGCCATCCACGTGTTTTCTCAGCGGACTCACTAAATTATACACGAACTTGCATGATCAGCATTGTACCTTTCGAAGGTTTACGTTCAGATATACGTAATAGTTAAAGCGGCACATCTTGAGAGCATTTTTACGTAAATCGTCGAAGTTTGCTTCTTGGTTTCTAATTCTTACTGTCGATGGCTGGCGATGTTGTGAAAGCCATGAAAAGATAATTGGCCTATTGAAAGCAGGATTGGACTTTGGACTGCACTTTGGACTTTTTGATAATTTTTTCATTTTGAATTTGTACATATCTTAATATGTACCAATTTTATGCTGTACATCACTTGTTCTTGACACGACAGAGGACTATAAAACATTTAAACAAATTATTGTGTTTGTTTATCGATGCTTATTTTAAAATTTGACACTGACAGAACACAATAAGTTCAAGATCCTCAAATGAAACATGCATATTAATTCATTCATAACTCAGCCTTAAATAGAATATGGCGCGCTATTGGCCCGGCTATTGGCAAACATATTTTAATCATTGGGTGTTCATTCCATTTGTCTTCAACTCAGCTGCGGTCACCGAACTAGAACGCCGACTTTTAGTTACAGAGTTTGAGTGACAATTCAAACGGGGTTTCACAGTGGTGGTCGTAACTAGAGCTGCGCTTACAAAATCGGTCGCAAGGAGAGCTTTAACTATAGTTCGTTCGTTCGTTCGACAAACTGACCAACGGAAGTGACGTCAGAGACGTATTTCCGCGGTGTCCCACGTTCACCAAGGACACTGAACGACACGTGACACTGTATAGGCCAAGTTCGTTTCTTTGCCAAAACCGCAACGCAACAACAACAACAAGAACGTATTCTCCCACATGTAGCCATAGTGCTCTTACCAGCTACTTCATGTAATCCTTCTTTTAGTGACTAACCCTATTGATGTGATCAAGACTCGTATGCAGCTGGACAACGAATTGAACTCGAACAACGTCTCCAAGAACTCACTCCAAGGCAGGTATTACCCAGGCTTCAGGACTGCTATCGCACGAATCTTTAAAGAAGAAGGAGTACCAGGTTACTACCGAGGGTAAGCTTCAAAGATGGCTAAACTGAATACGAAGTAACTCATTTGACAAGAACAATTAGTACGTACCTCTCCCTGGGGAGAGGGGTGCACTCCATGTGATGGACCACACTATACGGGGAGGCTCCGCCCGTAGCGCTAAGAAGGGGTGTGGAAAAATGATATTTTACAGAGACTCGTGCCTCGATTTGTGTTATCGCAAATATCGCGTTGTCGATTTGTCGCGTGCGGTTTTTAGTCGGGAAGTCTTTCTGTTCAAAGGTATGAAAAGGGGGAAAATGTTTACTAGAGGTGCATAAAAAGATTATTAAATAGCGATAGCGGCGGAGAAAAGAGAAGAGATGCGGACAAACAGATATGAGAGACTTACTAAGAGACATTCGCGGCTCATGATTGTAGCCTAAAAATCAAACAGGGAAGTGCAGACAGACCGACCAGTATGAAAACTGGATAAGAACGGGCAAAAGTATGAAAGCTTACCACTCCTAAACTGATGAACCATCTATGTTTCTTGACTTCTAGGATTGCTCCAGCATTGCTCCGAGAAGCTGTTTACAGCACATTACGACTTGGTTTGTACGAACCCGTCAAGTGCCAGTTTGGAGCCACCGACCCTTCCAACACGCCCTTATGGATAAAAATCAGCTCAGGAGCAATATCAGGAGCTATTGGAAGCTCAATCGCCTGCCCCACAGACCTGATTAAAGTACGCATGATGGCGCTGCCGTCGCAGCAAAACTGGAGGTACAGGAGCATATTTCACGCTTTCCAGGAAGTCGCTCAAAAGGAAGGCATTCTTGGATTATGGACCGGTGTCAAGCCAACTGTCCAACGAGCAGCGATCATCACAGCAGCCCAGATCTCCTCTTACGACCACGTGAAACACTCGATTCTGAACGCACAGCTGTTGGAAGAGGGCGTGCTTCTGCACGTGTTCTCGTCCGTCGTGGCGGGATTTATAACTATAGCGGCCGTTTCACCTGTTGACTTGGTGCGCACGCGGGTCATGAATCAACCGAAGGACGCCACTGGAAAACCTTGTCTTTACAAAGGGACTCTTGATTGCATCTTGAAAGCAGTAAAATCCGAGGGAGTTCTTAGTTTGTATAAAGGATTTCTCCCCAACTGGACCAGAACTGGAACTCATACTGTTGTGACTTTCTTTGTCTTTGAGCAACTTAGAAGATTGGTTGGAATAACGCCCATTTGATAGAAGTTTGATGAGTTATATAAACTTATTTTCAACTCCCAACACCAAACTTGTGTACTAGTGGCCTTCGTTAGAAGAAACTGAGTCAAACTTTGACGATGCAAGTTTTCTGCTGACCTCAACATAAACTACAAGTGCCACAGTTTCGTTGCCATGACTACATAACCATAACAGCTACCACTATTTAATTGCAACCGCTGTTGCAGGGTATTGGTGCACTGTAGTGTCCATTTTTACCTAATAAACAAACAAACGAAAGAACCTGGGAAAATTATACATTGTTGACCAATATATTTATACATTTTGGCTCGGTGTCAGTTTCATAAACGAATCATTAAGTTTAATAATCATGTAAAATTGAAACATCGCCCAAATTCTGATTGTTAAACTTCAAAACCCTTATTTATAGTAAGCATAAAAGCAGACTAGAATTTTCTTACAATGGAATGTTTTGTAGTCTAGTGGTCTGTACTGACGTGTAAAGATAGATAAAAAGTTAGATTGTATCAACTCAAAGTTTTTAGGGATTCGATATTCTTCGTCTGTTCTTTGCGCTTGGCACTGTGTCAGAAATAATCCGTTTGTTCCCACAGCAATATTTCTGACATGCAAAAATGTCATAAATTAGATATTTTTCACGCGCTTTGTTCCGGCTTGTACTGGATTGAATTGGACGGACAATTTTGTAGGAACATGATAACGCGAGCTTAGGAGGGGGGAGGGGGGGGGGGGGGGGGGGGGGGGGGGGAGCAGCCTTTGGCTATGCTTTTACTTGAAGTCAGTGCATGACATTATTTAACGCCCTTATATTAGTTTATTTGTGAAACCCAAAATTAAATAAGAATGAAGTATATACGAATAAAAGTTTTGTTCCATCGCTGCTGAGCAGACACTCAGAAGCAGGCTTCAGAAGTGGTTTGTGTCGTTGCTGCGGTGTCTTTTCGGCAAGTAACTTGTTACGAATACCATGACCCAGAATAATTTCTAGTAAGAATTTGTGCTCGCTACTTACTCATCAATATCAACTGCTTTTGAAGGCTACTTGGCGGCTATGGACGCTCAGTATATATCACACATTACAGCTGTTCACATACACATGTTGTTCCTTTGTTGTTAATTAGTACTTTCACTTCGTGCCCATTTTACTTGACATTTTATTTTATTTTACCAGCTGAAAGCTCATACTCATAAGTGTTGCTTTGTTTCTCCTAATTCACCATGGGATTCAGTCATGGGACTTGTTTCCTAGTCCAGGTGGGAGGGGAGGGTGGGGGTGCTGGAGCATGAAAGGTAAACGTTTCTTGCAAACGTACAAATTGTGCATCAAAACTCGATATGTGGTAACCCAAAAGTATACTCATAAACTTCTTTAGCTTAATGCATCGCTAGAATTGCCTTGGACTGGAAATGTACCGAGTATACATGCAAACCACATGTCTCAGCAAGTTTTGAGGCCAATCTCACGTATTTGCACCTATCGAACAGAATTACTGCACTCGCAAAAGAATAAACCCCTGTGATACTGACACAATCGATGGTTCTCGAAATGTACTCTAAGTAACCCGTTAATAGTTGTTACACATTATGTGGAAAGAACGATTACAACACATACAGTCTTTTTCTATGACTTCAGTCTGTTGGAGGCGAGTCAAACGAGTATATTCATCCGCGGTCAAATGTACGTCTCGCTCTCTCTTACTCTTTGTGTGTTCGCGCTCGTTGCAGAAGGCTGCAGCGCCTTGTGGAATACCTCTGGCCTGTGTGCTGACGCTGTATAAGGCGCTTCAGTCAACGCGGACCTTATGCTCAACAGTGCATGTTGAGCGCCAAATGTAGACAACACGTGATTTGTACTTTTTAATCCGTCCTCCAGGAAAAGGTATGTTTCGCAGACGTCTGACGCGTCTTCGTTTATCCTGCTGGCTTTTGTTAAGTCGTAACTGGAAGAGAACGACAATGCACGAAGCCGTGCGGGTCGTTGGCGGCCTTCGCTCTTCTGGCCGCCGCAGCAGCAGGAGCAAGCCTGATGTGGACGTATCTGCTCTGCATTATCCAGCGATCTACCAAATGCGGGAGATAGAGTATTCGGTCTTCGAGAGTGCCTTGGTGGTGTGCGGATTCGTTTGAATGGTTCAGCCCTGCGTCTTGCAAACGACGAGCGCCTCTTCAAAGCTTCCCGGAACGCCGACGATCTCCAGCAGTACAACGTCGGGTTAATACAACAGTTCAAGTATCCGCTCCAGTAAGCAAGCCTACCTAGACTCCAAGGAAGGTCCGAGGCATCTTGAAACGCAATAGAGAAAACAATCAACAAGAAAAACGGCAGCCAACAAAAGACGAAAGTTCCGAACATTAGCCCTAACGTGACTGCAAGTTTTCCTTTGACAGAAGCCATTTTTCTGCTGTGGAGTATATGATTCTCGTGTGCGCGGACTTTGAGGTAGATTCGGGTGTAAGCGTAGGACATGATGCAAATCGGTGCAATAAACGCGGCCAGTGCGAGAACGCCCAGGCGTACTCTTTCCGACACATTTCTTGGAAATGATATCCCGCAGTGTGCTGTTGTCTTGTTGAACACCACATAGCTCCAGTTTTCAAACGGGCCCAGAACCATGATCGACAGGATTGAACACACAATCCATACTATCACAACCAAGTACCGAGCCTTGGTTTTTGTGATGTGCAGGACTCTCCACTTCGTTGGTCTGACCACGGTGAAGTATTTCTGTGCGGCGATCAGGGAGAACGTAATAATCGACGAACAAAAGAAGAAGTTGTTGAGAAAGCCACTTGTACGGCACCAAAACGGCCCCAGGACGTTGCGCCGGTGGAAGCTTGTTATCAAAGGAAACGGCGAGCACATCAAAAGTGCACTAATATTACACAAAGCGAGATTACACAGGAAGATAAAAGTCGGATTTCGTAGTTTCTTGTTTTTGTAAATCACTCTAACACAATAAAGATTACCAAGGACGCCGAAAATAACGATGATAATAAGCACTGTCGCTTGAGTGGCCGACTCGGCAACGCTGTAAATATAAAAGTTACTGTCGCGGCTGTCTTTCTGGTCGCTCCCGGCGTCTGAGTGTGCTTCAATGAATGTCAGGTTTTCTGTCATTTCAATCTTCAACGTCTGGTGCAGTATTCACCCTTTGTGTTGTTTGGTCAGTTTCGCAACAAGTCGCTGTTTTCCCGTTCACGTCTTCACCAATGTTTACTCGACATAGGCTGTTTACTTGGTAAAATCGGCACCACTTTCGACTTGCACTAGACTTGACTGTCGGTCAATTCCAGATTTCAGCGTCTCTGGCCGCAAATTAATTTCACATCGATGTTCCTTTCTACCTGCTGTGCGGAGGTTACCATGACGTGATACAAGTTTCGGCCTACTGAGCTATTCAAGGAAATTTAAAGAAAATCAAAATATTGCTTCAGCGGCGTAGTGCTTCAGTTCGTTAAAAGCCTCGGCAACCGTCTTATGGAATATTGGAGCGACTGACAAATGGTGATTCACATACTTACTCATTTTTGCCATACACAGGTAATTGTTGTTTTTGTCGTCACTTTGGGATTTTCCTCTGATTAATTAAGAATTAAAATGATGCGCCGGTCCGTGTTTACAAAATAGTCTTTTCTAAATTTTAAAAATATGGCCCGATAAAAATTCAATTTGGGCTCGAAACATGCAATAGGGTATTCATTCGTTAACGCTTTATCCAACCAATATCCTGAACTGCGTTAATTCCATGTGAGCATCATGAGATTGGAGACTATGTTAGCCTTTTAGGTAACAATGATGACATTTTTTGCCATGAAAATGCATTGTGCTCTTATAACAATGTCTAACAATTATTGTTTTATCCTGCTACGACACCTAAAAAAAGCTATGTTTTGAAGCCTTGATATATCTCTAGTTTTCCTAGTTTTTTTTTTCTTATTTAGATATATATCTTTCTCAGTTTTTCGCGGTACAACTCTGTTTTTTTTTTTTTTTTTTTTTTTTTTTTTTTTTTTTTTTTTTGCACTCAGTCATTTTGGTCTATACAGATAGCGACGAAGGCACAAATCTCAAAGTGGAACTAATATTTGTGCCTAGTTGATGATGTATTTGCAGGGCATAATTTTGAAAAGTGCGTGAAATTTCTAAGCTTTGTCATTTAAAATTAGAACAAAACAAAGAGCAGCTGGTCAAGAGGACTACTTTTTCCACAAACGATCGAAATTGATTTTTCACGAGACAAAATGTCTCGGCGCTTCGGTACAAAACAACCCAAGTACACTGTGGCCAGTAATTGCTCGCTGCCGTGCACGAGTCTACAAAAACCAAGATAAATAAAACGAAAAGTTACTGAATCAACAGAAAATGCAATATATGTAGATAAGAGTATTGATCTTAAGATTCAGTGAAGTACTCTGAAACAAGAGGGCGCGAGAAAAGGTCAACTAAAGAAAGAAGAACCTGTTCATGTTTGACGCTAAGCGTGTTTCCCCGGCCTTTCAACTCAGTGGGATTACAAATTTCATTCACACAAACATTTCTTAGTTCGAATGCCGCTAATGTAAAATTTAAAATCAAAATGCTCTGATCCAATATCGTGATAAACATATACAGGATAGAGTCAAAGCCCTTGGGCTGTAACCTCTACAAAATTAGGTATCTTCAACTTACAGACCGTCGACCGTAGAATTTCATCAAAACTAAAAAATTTTGTTTCAATTATAAATTCGCTGAAGCTTTTCACCGGCTGAAGGATCCATCGTAGATTCTATGGATAATGATTATCCGGTTCGTTTTTTCCATAATATTCCTTTTCTTTCTTGTTATTGACCTGTTGTTCCATAATCTATGTGCGGCACGCTCTTGTTAAGAGGGCAAATACAATAAAATCAGTAGGTATTGTTTAAAGAAAGAAATGTTTGCTTTTGTCATCAAAACGTTAGAAAAAGGCTGACGACCCTCCCAACATGTGCCCGCACTCCTCAGAACCGTAGTCAGCAGAGGATGGGCTTGCGCAATGCGCAGTTGCCATGCGCACACTGAAAGT
This sequence comes from Plumapathes pennacea, assembly GCA_964036295.1. Taxonomy (NCBI): domain Eukaryota; kingdom Metazoa; phylum Cnidaria; class Anthozoa; order Antipatharia; family Myriopathidae; genus Plumapathes; species Plumapathes pennacea. The sequence continues at coordinate 22,839,072 of OZ038464.1, read as the reverse complement.
TGATTTCAAGATGGCGGAGAAATTTTCGAGATTTCACGAAAAGCGAAGCTACGAGGTACTATTAACAGCTGATCGCACATATTGTGGAGGCTGCTTTATCAAAACAGCTAGGATCGTTCTTTTTGGAAGATTCTCTTGCTACCTTGCTTTGTGTCATTACCTTTTCTAGAGTGGGGATGTCGAAGAAGCGTCCAAGTATGAAGATGGTGAACTGGACGAAAAGTCTACACTGGATGCTCCGATTGCGGAGGTAAACAAGCAACAGTAGCACTGTCTAGAGTGTTCTCCTTTTAAATTGACTCATTCTTAAGTAAATCTGAAGACGAGATTAGGGGCCGTTCTCTTTTATTAATATGAATAGATTAGATATATAATGAGTCATTTCAGACATTAATTTGATAGCTTCACTGGCTTGCATGGATTTGTTATGTTTCATGGTTGTCGTTCAATACGGTTCTTTTTTGTAATGGCTGGAGATATTACCACATTCGTGTTTGTGCTGTTTCTCTGTCGGTTGAAAAGCTTTTTGTGCGGTCTGAGTGGGACGTTCCTTTTTTTCCGAATTCCCCCCACCATGGACGAGTTTGTTCGACTTTTTTTTTTTGCCCCGTTTGAATCAGTTGATTGTTCAATGACCTGTTGGAATCAGTCTATTCTTAAAATTACCCATAGGAATCAAAACAAAAATGGAGTGTCCCAGTTCATTTTTCTAGAACATTTCTGAGAGGCTCAAGTCTTAAGCAGATTTCTCAGTCGTCTTGCTTTAATCTCGGCTAGTACTGCCCGAAATGTGTCATCCCCCCATTGTATAGGATAACATTGGCTACCAAATGGCCCTGCGGTTGGGATGGAAGACTGGCGGTGGACTTGGGAAGAAATTGCAAGGTACAGTACAGAGCTCTACACAACATGTTATCAAATCTCTGTCAGCAAAAACAGTTCATCTATAGAATGATATAAAGTGTTGTTGGTCATCTTGGCATGGTGCAGGAGTTTATATTTTAGTGTTCTGGATGAAAGCGAAGCAGATGACAGGATTTGGAAAGAGTCACTCACAGCAACAATTTTAGGTCCATCATAATCACATGATCAAATTTCAGTGGACATGCTACATGTATAATTACTTGAAAGTAGGCTGGCTATGGTAGTTACAATGTGATAATCCTTAAATTTACTTAAGCTTACATCTTTCCAGGTCGCTTAGAGCCACTGCCCCTTGTTCGCAAAGAAGACATGATGTGTCTTGGCCGACAGGAGTTGGAAGTATGCAGCACAATATATTTTATTACTTGATAAGTCTGGTTTGATATTCAGGCTCCATTTAGCAATGATCTGACTTACCCTATGTGTGAATGTCAGGTACTGTACGGTACATGTGAGATGTAGATTGATTTTAGTATACATGTACTATTAGCTCATTGTGCCCATAATGATGACAAGAAGTATTGTGATGTATACAAGTGTGCAAGTGCATAGTCATACATAGGAATTTAAATATGCTATACCATGGAAACCAGAGCACTAAACCCTACTAAAAACTTACATAGATGTTTAACATTTTAATTAGAAAGGGCATTGTGTGACCTCATTCACACAGATGTGTATGGCATGTACATTTATCCAGTAGTAAGCTGTAGTGTCATTACTTTGTTTGCAGAACATACGAGCAGAAGAAGCTACAGAAAGAAGAAGACTGTTAGAGATTGAGAAAGCAGAGACAGAGGAACTGAGAAAAAAGTATGAGGTTAGTGAACCACAACCAGGTACAGGATAAAGTAGACACATTGTGTTGGCTGTAGTGTGTTTTGAAAGGGCTCAATGTTCACGAGTGTGACATACCTTCTACACTTCAGGATGAGCAAGAGAAAGAGCGGGTGATCGAGGAGAGTTTACGAGACTTGAAAGAAATGTTCTACTGTGATCTGTGCGACAAGCAGTACTTCAAGTACAGGGAATATGACAATCATGTCAACTCTTATGACCATGCACACAAACAGGTGAGCTTTCACCAGACTAAACAATCTGTATAACCACACAATATCTTCAACTTAAAGTTCTTCGTTAAGTCTCTTTCATTGAAGCTTTCACCAGACTAAACAGTCTGTATAACCACACAATATCTTCAACTTGAAGTTCTTTGTTAAGTCTCTTTCATTGAAGCTTTCACCAGACTAAACAATCTGTATAACCACACAATATCTTCAACATAAAGTTCTTCATTAAGTCTCTTTCATTGAAGCTCCCAAGTGTAACATGGGTAAATAAGGTATATTATCATTCAGTACTTTTTTCCTCTCTTTCAATTGGCCGAGAAACTGCTACGTCAGCTGCAAATAACTGCCTACAAAAAAGTTTCTGCTCATGCACTCTACTGTTTTTGGCTTGTCAACTCGGCATGTTTTCTCCACCTGTGTGAACATGGGAGCTTGTTCTTGCTACAATGCCTGCTTCCCAGCAAATTCTGTGCCAAATAATTCGTGAAATGCAAGTTCACTCGAATGATAAAACAATAATTATTGAACTTGCTCTGGCATCGGTGCTCCCCACTGGAAAATCAATATATTTTGCTGAAACTCATCCAATAATATTGCTTATTGTATTCATGACTTCAAACCAGAGACCTAGACATGTAATGGATATTTTGTAAGGAGAATTATTTTATAAAATTGTTTTCTGTACTTAGCAGTATATGGACCCCACACCCCACCCCCCCTAGTATTGTTATACTAAATTTTCAGTGTTTGGTTTCAGCGGTTGAGAGATTTGAAGCAGAGAGAGGCTACGCGTAACATATGTGAGTTGACAGTAACATTTAGGTATTATGGTACAGTACACTTGTGTACTACACTTCTGCTGCAATTTGATGACTGACATTTGCACAAAAACTTGATCCTCTTATTTTCCCCTTAGATGCAAAGAAGAGAAGGGAACAGAAGCAGATGGAGAAGGAAATGCAGCGTCTTCACCTCTTGGCAGGGAAAAGTGCCAACCAGAGTGGGTCAGTGTTGTGTGTACTGTACAGTAATTTTGTGTATCCCCTTAATCAATGCACATCCTTACTGGAAAATATTTAAAATTTTCATCATGTCAAACAATATGACACTAAAGATGCACTGTATTGGTTTTACTCTGACAGAACAAAAAAGCAAAATCAATAATCAGGAAATTAAGTGATATAATAGGTAATTTGAATGTTTACCACATGTATTACAAGAGAAGATTCTACAGTAACATAATATATCACATTGTCACATTTCAGCAAAGAGTCGCCAGTGCTTTTGCAAGCATTCTCGATGTCATTCAAGACAACTCCAGAAGGCTCCAAGACTACTGGTGGCTTCAAACCAATGAAACCAAAGGAGACATTTCATGCTGTACCCCCTCCTCCTCCTATGCCACCACCACCTACAGACAACTTGCCTCAGTTACCCCCACCCCTGCCTGATGAACCACCACCACCACCAACTCCAACCCCACCTCCCCCACCACAACCAGCTCCACCCTCAAACTCAGAAACACCCAAGAAACCATTCAGCTTCAAAATGGGGGATGCATCACAGCAGAGTCAAACTTCTGAAGTCAGCTCTATGCCAAAACCAAGCTTTTCATTTGGTTTAGTCAACAAGAAGGGAGCTGTGATGCAGTTGAAGCAGAAGGCAGTTCTTACAAAGAAGACACCATCAGTGTTTAATGAGTCTGACAGTGATGAGGATAAAGATGAAGATGGGTTTGAAGGTATTGTGAACAACTTGGATGATATAGAGACATCTTCGTCTGTTGAGCAACAGCAACAAACACTGGAAAAGGTGATTGATTATGCTGATACCCTGCAGCGGAAGGAGGAGATGAAACCAAGGATACGGATTAAGTTTGTTCGAGGGACCGATTCTGGTGGAATTATCCCTGGCACAGTAGAAACCTGTGAAAAGAAGGTCAAAAAAGCAGAGAGGAGTGTGCAGGAAAAGGAATCAGAAACTGAGAGAAAAAAGAAAAGGGAACATTCCTACAAAAGGGAACGCTCTCCAGCAGAGGAACGGAGGCATCGCTCAGAACATAAAAAAGAGAGCAGCCGGTCTGGGGAACGACACAAAAAATCTAACAGAGAACGACATAGAGAATCAGAAACAGACAGGCACAGAGACTCGGACCGAGAGCGAAAAAAGAAGTATCATTAACTATTACTACAGGACACACTTCTTGATTGCTAGAAATATTTTGTTAATTCTGCATTGCAGGATAGTGACATCGATGTTCTGCTCACTGTAGGTATGCAAGGCAATTAAATTCATTCCTGCAATACTGTAGGTATGGAAAACTATGCATTATACATCTACATAGTTCGTGCTCCCAGTCATAAACAAACAAAGCTACTTTTTTTATAACAAAATCTGCTCTACACCATGAAATTTCAATGGCTGAACTGGACATCCTTGTAATGTTGACTTTTCAATAAACTCAGACATTGTACATATTTCCAAAATGTGTTCTCTAGTTTTTTTGTTTTTTTTTTCACAAGAACTCACAAATGGACTGGAGTAATTTCTTGGACACTTTGCCCAGTTTGCCAGAGATGAAAACTAAATTAATACTGGTCAGAGGGTGCAGACATAACAATGGGGTAATTATATTGTACACTCAAAATCCCATACAAGCAACCACTGTATTACTTCTTAATTTTTCAAACTAAAATTAGGGATTAATTGGACAGTTTGCAGTTGTCATTATATACAATAAATGTCTATATAAACAACAGCAATTATATATTTCCTTGTGTACAATATAATTAACACATAACAGGACTACATGCTGTCCAATTTGGAAATAAGCATGTTACACCTATTACATACACAAATAGAATCAGAGAAAATCAGTTCTTCACAGCTGCACTGAAATAAAGGACAAAACCTGACAGGGATTCAAACCCCAGTGTTGTAATATTCAACCAAACAATATTATAAGCAATATTGACTAATACTGTATAAACATAAAATAACGTTTTCAGTATTATTCATTACATATTTTGTTTACCCAGTACAAAAGTCAAAAGTCAGTGTCACTTTGTAGGAGTGAGACTTACATTTAACAGAACATGGAAATTAGCATTAGAAATCATTGCAATTTATTGCTTAGATTTGACTCCAGATAATGCATACACACTAGACATAAATATTGCACACTTATGATGCTTGCAGCACTTGCAACACTTTGAGAAAGTCATTGTTTGCTCTTACAAATATTTACAGGGCTTAGTCATGCACAGTACAAAGATGTATACATGTAAATTTACAATGTATACCTATTAAGATGAATGTTAAAAAAACTCAACTCATAAAGGCCAATAGTTACATATTACATAATCAGAAACTAAGATAGCAAATACAGTCAACTATCTCTAAGCGGACACCTCTGTAAAGCAAACACCTCTCTAAGGCGGACAGCATGCAGATTTGGTCCTTGTGGGTTTTCACTTGTTTCTCTGTAACTGAACTCTCTCTAAGGCGGAGAGCGTGCAGATTTGGTCCTTGCCGATTTTCACTTGTTTCTCTGTAACTGAACTCTCTCTAAGGTGGACACTAAATCTAGTCCTGAGGGTGTGGTAATGTTGTAAACAGGTTGTAATCATGATTTCAAAAATACATCCTAATATCTTTATTGCCTACTGTATGTGAGAATGGTGAGTGGATATTACATACAGTAGTGGCTATCACAGACACAATACTACAGTAGTATAACATCTGTACTGAAGTGCAACTACTTCAGTACACTTACACGTAGCACCTGCAGTACAATTTTAAACACACGACTGTAACTATGATGTATTGCAACTCTCAATGGACAGCTTATTCATCAACCGTCGTCTCTGGAATCTCATTATCATCTACCACCAAGCAGTGCACCAACCCATCACGTTTCTTCCCTGAACTGACGGCTTTGATATAACATGTGTGGTTTCCAATAGAAAAATGTGTTTCAGTGCCATCATCAACAAATTCCCCCTGTTGAAACGGTACACAGTAATCATTTAATCCTAATTGCTCTATCAATTGATCAACCAACTTCAATATTTTCTCCTGCATAAATTCTCTATAGAATACTTTATGCATTGATAACATCCTCAGATGAAAGCCATTTAAACCATCAATATTTATTAGTACCTCTATATTTTCTTCAATAAGTAAAATGGTTGTAAGACCTATCCTGCTGAAATCAGTACCCTTTGGATGCAGGCAAAGTTGACTTGAGTTGACATACCGAAAACTTCTGGGACTCTATCCCTATTATCCCTACCTTCCAAAGATAAAACAACAAAAGACTTACCGCTGTTTCAACTGTGCTACCATTTGCCCACACTTCCATTGTATCCTTTTCTGTTGGAAGACAAGTATGTACTAAATAAACTACTTTTGGCAAGGAAATATTCACGGATAGTTGTCTGAGGATACTGTATTCCAAGAAGCAAACATGAGTTCACTCTTGGGAAACTGTGAGCTTCAAGGAACAGATAATTTCCAAGGACAACTATCTGTGTGTATTTTCAAAGTCACAAGTAGTTCATTGTTTTTATTATCCTTCATATATTTGCTTAGTTTGCCAGCCGGGGGTTATCGGCTGATAACCGCTGCTTGTGTGTCTTGTGTCATGATTCCATCATGTGCAAGAGGAAATATTTGATGGCTTATAAGGGACATTATATTCCATGTGCACTATCATCACAATAAAATTATTGGCATTATTATAAAGTTCTTTGCATCAGCATTTCATGGTTTGCAATCAATCCCCTAGGATTCAAAATCCAAACTAAGACAATTGGCAACCGTGTTGGTGCCAAGTGCAATTTAGAAGCTAAAGCCCTGACCAAATGGTACTGCCAATTACTCTAGCCAATTCATGCCAATTTATTACTCATGCCAACTTGGCGAGTTGGCTCGAGCCATCATTTGGCCACCGAGATGGCATGAGTTGGCTCAAATTTGGTTGAGTGGTCACAATTTCAGCGAACTAATGAGCCAAGTTTTTCATTGTTTGGCTACCCAAGCCAAGCCAAGCCAAGGTAATTGCATCAGCTTTTTTGTTGCATTTGAATGGTTTCATTGTGACTTGGCTCAACTTGAGAGTACTGCTGGGCCACTGGGATTCCTTTTTTGAAGTTTCACCAACATATATGGCCACTGTTTGTGATAATTATGTAACATGAAAACCAAGAATAGAATTGTTTAAAACATCTACATTTAACTTAGTGATTGAGATAATGACTTGACCAGAGATGCCAAATTCAAATAAATTATTTAAAATTTTCATTTTATTTAATTTATACTTTCAAGTTTTTGGACTACAACTGTAAGAAAACCTTAGTTTTCCGTTTCACAGAGTATCATACCAACAGTACCCCAGATTAATGAAATTGGCATCAGAAAAAATGTCAAATCAAGTTAATTATACCTCTGTTTGGCAAATTTACACAACAGTACTGACAGCTGCAGATAATTTTATACAAAAGATTTAAAATTTGCATATTAGATTTGAAACCAGTTTTGTGTACAGATACTGTTAAGATATGAAAATTTCTGTTCAGAAAACAAAAAACAAAACATTTTTGTAAAGCCTTTGGCAAAAAAAAAAAAAAAAAAAAAAAAAGAAAAAGAAAACACAAACTGGAAATTCATGTCCTTGTTTCTGGCCGGAATAAATCCATATTTGCAGGGTTTCCCAAGAAATGACATCAAATTAAATCTTGTATATAGTGTATTGACAACTTTACACAACAGGAGATGGCAAAAAATCACCTGTTAAACATAACACTTTGGTGTTCTAGAGGGAACGAGAATTTTACAATTATATTTGCACAACGGGACATCTAAACTGCGACCAAAAAGTGAAAGCACACATGTACAATATTTCCGTTTGTGGGAAGCCAAAATTCCTTCTCTGGGATTGCGGCTAAAAATTGTTGACAGAACAAGTATAGCAGTAGATACATCTCAAAGATTAATGCACTTTACTTACCAAGTACCACTCTTGTTCCCACGCCATCTAACATAAATGTCCAAACTTTGGCCGTTTTCTTGCAGTTCTCCACAAACTTCTTTAGTGGCTTGCTGTCAACTTCGAGAGTGTATTCATATTGAAAGCCACTAACGGCTTCGATGCGAATTGTAGCTTTTTTAGAGCCAACGTTGAAAGTCTCGTGTCCCACAAGTCTGAACATCCAATTTCTCCGAAGAATTTCAAAACCGTCGACAAGAATTACCCGTTTTCCTGTTGTAGTGCCATGTTCAAAGTGAATTTTGTGTACTCCATCGGGTAGAGCAACGTCCCAAGTTGCCACAGTGTCAGTCATCCTTAGAAAAGAGCTGTTTTAAAGTCCTGATCAGTCAGGAAGCCGGCTGTTTCCAAGCCGTGCTGAGTGAACAAGTGAGGAGCACGTCGAGGAGCTGGAACTAATTCCGAAATTAGTCCGAAAAAATCCGAAGACGCCCGACCGAATTCCCGAGCTGCAATCAATATTTAGAAAGATATCCAAAAAATATATTAAATAAGGAAACCATTCGCAAGACTAAAAACTAACAAAAGAAAAACACTAAAATTTGAAGCAGTGAGATTCTTTGGGTTGAAGGTCGAGAAGACGACTCACTGTTGAGTTTTTCGTAAAAACAAGCCCGTAGCCTGACTGGTCAGTGGTATCGCCTGCAAGCACAAGCCAAAGGAAAGGAAAAAGCGAGGGAGAGAAGAAACGACTGGATTTACCGGTCTTTCACATTACACAGAGATAACAGCGATATGTCCAGTACGAAAGAAAAGGTGCTGAATAGAATAGACAGTGTTCCTCCTTTTTCATTACTTGGTAATCAGCTCTTGGCATAGAAAACGGAAGTTGGTTGATTTCCAAAAATTCGCACGAGGCGCGCGGCCAGAAAACGCATAAGTGATGACTCCGGTTTTTTTATTTATCGTAGCTCAAGGAATTTCACGACAAATTCAGACAGCAGGTGAGTGAGTGATTTACCAAGAAAATAGCTTGTTCTGACTACTGACTCGTCTAAACCGCTGTTTTGCGGTGCATGATTTATTATTCTTTTTGTGTTATTAATACTGACATCGTGTGTTGTACCTTACGTAAATTTAGGCCGAAGATGTCGTAACCCAGTCGTTTCCGGACAAGGTGTTTGAGTTGGACAGCTTACTAAAGGTAAAAGTAGGAACGCATGACATGACATGAATCATTTTTTATGCTCATGGTTTGAGCAACTTGTATAAGTGAAATACCACATCAAGTAAAATATAAACCCCTTACATGCAATCTTTTAGGCAAAGAAAATAAAGCCGGGTCCCCTTTAAATATTTTGACGCTTCTCCAACCCCCCCTCCCCCCCCCCCCCCCCCCAGTCCCTCACCTTCCCTACACTACTCAGTACCCTGTTTTACCTTGTGCTGAGTATGGTAAAGAAGTATATTGTACATGTTATACCCTTATCACCCTACCCAACCCAAGGGCAGATTTTGTGAATACTTGTAAAACCTCAAGACTTAGCCAATAAACTCAATAGTAGGACTTGATACTCAAATATAAGTTACTTCAATGAATTTTCTATAACATAAGTTGTGCACAGAAAAAACCAGGCTTGCACACAATGTGAAATTTTACCTCAAATTATGAGAAGTTAGATAGCCATGGCGATGAATGCTGACCAACCGAAGTGATGTCAAGAACATACTTCCGTGGTGTCAGCCAGCTGTATTCTTTGTTACCCTACTGTGTCGTCCCCATGCCACTAGCCATACTTTCTCCTACTCAACTTAATTGCTCCTTATTTTAGTCCGACTTGTTCTGCAAGAATGAACTGGAGAAAGTTCACAATGGCACCGTCCTTCCCTGGCCCTCAAGTTCAAAACCACACAATGCAGTTGAGGTGAGAACTATATTTGGTATGACTGAGGTACTCACACCTTGTTGTGAACAAGCTGCATGTTCATCTAGACTGTGTAGGGTCAAGTTATTGTGTAATCATTCATGGCCGCATTCACACTTGGTGCAGGTTACGATTCTAGCTGGGCACTAATGTGAACACCCCCTTTTTTCAAGTATGCACGCCAGAATTCAGGCATAGTGTCTGTGCCTGAGTACAAGGTCTCAAACTTATACTCCAGCACTAAAGTGGACACCCGTTCCCAGTATGTATCCATTTGTTTTCTTTTTTACGAGTGCCCGAGCACTAGTACTTGGGTACCAAATGTGAGCACAGCCATAAAACAACTATTGCTGCATGCACAAAGTTATAAGCAGCAGTACCAGGTGCAAGAAGACATCCTCTGTATGCTGGTAATACTGTAGTATAAAATGCTGCATTCAGTAACCCAGTCTGAGTCATAGACTCAGGTACACATAAATAGGTACTGTATAGAGGAAACTCAGAGGGATATAAAAAGGAGGGACTGTGTGACTCATACAGTATATTAGCAGCGCTCGACATTAACGGTTGCCCGGGGCAACCAAAAGTTTTGGTCAGGCAGGTAAATTCTGGGCTGGGTAACCAGAAATTATGAAACTTTCTATTGCTTGAAGTCAATCTACAGTCCAAGGGGCAACCAACCTAAACCCTTAATGTCAAGCACTGATTAGCGATGTGTAGCAAATAGTATAACCCAGGAGTGAGAACAATACATTACATTGGTTGGGATCGTCCGGGTTAGAGTAGTCTCCAGGAAGACTGTTGTGGCTGACTGACATTTTGAGCAGAAAGAGAAAGCGTTAGTGACTCTGAAGATGACTTGAAGAGTCGAAATGTCACTCAGCTTCGACAGTCTTTGTATTGATGCTTGTTCACAAGGTGTGTTGTTTACTTATGACAGATGTTCACTTATGACAGATGTTCACTTATTGAAAGTTTCTGCTTATGAGCTGTCTGGAATCATATTATTCATGTTTGCTTAATAAATGCAGTACATCAATGCTGTTTTGACCATTTATTTTGAACAACAGCCTGCTGCAAAAAAGAGAAGAGTGTCAAATGAGCATAATGAAAGCCCCTATGTCGCTCGAGGTACAGTAATGGGAAACATGACTTTTATATCATAATATTAACCTTGACTGGACCTGTATTAACCACTTCACTCACTGTGAACAGTTTCTCAAGTTGCTGGGAACTACATTGTGGTCATTTTTGAAGCAATATAGTTTGGGTAACATTTGTGTTGTTTTGGTTCTTCCACAGATGGTGAAGTTCCCACAAATCAGGTGTGTTTCTCTAGATACTGTACATGCTCTCTAAAAAGTTTCTTAAGAGCCTGTTGCCTCTGTACTGAACATATGACCTAATGTTTTCACCATTTGTTTCAGTATCTCTTATCCATCATCGAAATTCTGAAACCGCACATCCAGTTTTTGATGGAGCAATGCAATATGGTAAGATTCACAGTGACATTTACAAGAACTTTCATGTTCATACTGTAAAGCACCAAAAACCTTGCTTCTTAGAAAACAACACCATGTCTGAATCCCAGAGTAAATTGAGGCTGATAGATTTTATTGAACAGTAGACTGCAAAACAGTCCCTCTTTGTGCCAGGATAATTAAGCAAGCTAATGCACACAGTGCACAAAGAAGGCACAAGCAATACAACGGTCAGTGTCTTATGAACTATTTTCCAGGTCAAGATGTGGATCCAGTTACAAATTCCAAGGATCGAGGACGGAAACAACTTTGGAGTTTCTATTCAAGTGAGATTTGTTATTTTACAACAGACTACTGCACATTGGTACAAAACTGACATTTTCAAACATTAGCCCCTGATTGCATACATGTAAATCTTATCCACATAAACCTTAGGTGATTTTATCTCTAGGCTGACACATATTAAAACTAGTTGTCACAGGGATTAGCAATGATGTTATACAAACTGGAACAAATCAAATGAAGGCTGAACTGTTATTTCGGCTTTGCAGGAAGAAACACTCGGAGAAGTACAAAGGATAGAAGGAGAGGCAGCAACTTTCTTGGACCAGATCTCAAGGTGACATTTACAGCAACATAATTTCACATTAGTGCAGTAGCTGTCGTTTTATCAACTCCAGATTCTATTTACACATGTGAGTGCAAATCCTGACATGGGTCACATGGTTTCCAGGTATTTCATTACCAGAGGAAAAATTGGATCTAAAGTCGTCAAGTATCCCTACCTGGTGAGTTCACTGGAGATTTAGAATTGTGTTTACAAGCTACAGTAAAAGTGGCTGCTTGAGCGTATCTTTATTTTGTTCCTGTTGTTGTTGTTGTTGTTGTTGTTGTTTAGGATGACTATAGGCATGCAGTCACAGAGCTGGATGAGAAAGAGTTCATTACTCTGAGGTTATGCTGCTGTGAACTTCGCAATCATTACGTGAGTACCAAATAATTCCAGAAACTCGAAGGCACAACATTTGGTCGTCCTAATGCCCAATTGACTCGTCTTTGACAAGTCTAACATTCTTGAGTTTTGGACTCTGAAGCTTTTGATGTCTTTCTGTTCCGTCTTGTTCATTTAATGATAACCATTTTAGATAATTGGAGACACTTTGTTTTTGTTTTTCTAGCTCTGCCTTCACGACAGTATCACCAAAAACATGGAGAAGATCAAGAAACCAAGAACCAGCAATGCGCACTCACTGTATTAATCAAAACATCGGACAAATAAAATCAGTAATCGTCTTAAAAACGAAGTCTTGGTTGGTGTGTTGACCCAAGATTAATCAGGGTTCGTATAATCTTAAAAAGCCCTTGGGTTGCGTTAGGAGAATATACACTTTTGACAGGCTTGGACCCAAGCAAGAGCGTAATTTGCCATGCAAGGAAACTGCCATTTTTCCGCCCAGCCGCCATACTAAAACTACACATTATTGTGTCTAAAGAGCTGTTACTTCTGATCACTGCTAATACATGCACACCTTACTGAAAGATCGTCGTGGTCGGTGTATAGTCGCGGTCAGTTTATAGTCTACGGTATCCAGAACATTGGCCAGACGGCAGCCATCAGACAGAGCACACGGCGCGAGGCTTCCCCTGTGGTCGCGCGTGACTTGACGTCTTTGGGGTATCCCTTGTCGTTGATCATCTTTTTGAAGAATTTAGCCGCTGAATCCTTCGGGACCCTGGTGCGTTCTGGGTCTGAGAAATTGACGTAGTGGATACCAAACGGAGTGGTGTAACCCTCCCCCCACTCAAAATTATCCATCAGAGTCCAGGCCATGTAAGCTTTCACATTCACTCCGTCCAACTTGATCGCCTTCAGCATCTCGTTCGTATATTTGCGGAAGAAATCGACGCGAAAATCATCTTTAAGGCGAGCAGGCACAGACTTCTTTGTCTCGTCTGGGGCAACACAGCCATTTTCCGACACGTAAACTTCAGGGTCTCCGTAGTTGTCCTTTATAAACTTCAGCAGCTTGCGAAAACCCCAGGGCACTTTCTTGAAGCCGTACGCACCCGTGACGGGCCAGGTTTTGTCCGCACTATGCTCCACATCGGGTCCAAATACGCTCGCGTTGTAAGGTTTGTTTGACGCTAACACCGAGGTGTAGTGGTTCAAAGCGAAGAAATCGTAACTTCCCTTAACCATGTTTGCCTCTTCCTCGGTGAAGCTGGGGAGTATGGAGGGGATTCCCTGCGCTTGGCTTTTTCTCGCGGTCAAGTTTTTCACGACATGCGGGTAGTCTCCGTCCACGAAGACAGGGTGAGCGAAAATCCCCAGCATGAACTGCAAGCACCTATCGGCCGCGTTCTTGTCTTCTGTGCTGTCTGTTTTCGGTTCGCACCACTCAGAATTTAACGAGAAAGAAATCCGTCCTTTTTGCGTTGGCTTGAATTCTTCTTTGTAGGTCTTGTATACCTTGGCATGACCAAGAATAAGATTGTGCATGGTCTGATACTGAAGCCGAGCTAAGTGTGTTTTGTTGCTTAAGATGGATTGTCCGAGCATGAACACCGGATGCCGCATCATTATGACCTGAGGTTCGTTGATAGTGATCCAATACTTCACCTTAGAGCCAAACTTGTCAAAACAGATCCGCGCGTACTCGTTGAACAGCCCAACCATGTCTTCGTTCATCCATCCGCCGAAACTTAAGAAGGACAGAGGGAGATCCCAGTGAAACAAAGTCACGATTGGTTCGATATCGTTTCGTTTCAGTTCGTCGATCAAGTTGTTGTAGTAGTCAACGCCATCTTGATTTATTTTACTTTTGGTTCCATTGGGAAGAATGCGGGACCAGGAGATGGAAAAGCGGTAGGCCGTAGCTCCGAAGTTCTTCAGAATCTTCACGTCTTCTTTATACTTGTGGTAGCTGTCACAGGCGACATCAGCGTTCTGACCTTTGAAGAAAGCGGGTTGTCTGTGTGTAAAAGCATCCCAGATGCTCGGTCCTTTGCCGCTCGTGTTCCACGCTCCTTCGATCTGAAAGGCGGCGGTCGCCGCACCCCAAAAAAAGCCATCTGGAAATGTGCCGTGCATGAATTCATCTCGCTCCTCGTCTGTTGACTTGTAAGCACAGGCGTGGCTGCAGAACAACAGGGCAAGCAAAGCTTTGGAAAACATGATGGCTGAGGTACGCTTTATAGTTTGCGAAACAAAACCAAAGGATTGGATTACACTCTCATGAAACAGATTTTGGTTCTTGTGGAAAATACCAATCTGTTAGACCGCGCCTGTGTTTATTAGTTTAATTTGCATTTCCTTGGTGACAAAGCTACAACCAAACTGCACTTGACACCTCTGAAGTCAAAGGCTCAACTTTATTAAACACGCAATGTGAAGGAAAACTGCTGAATAAATTTCACACCTCAGTCCGACTTTGGCCATGGAGTATAAATTCATAGAAGTCCACGCATCAGCTGAACATACTGGCGTATAACGTTGGTTTGACCAGCTTATCGTATTTTTCGACGGGTTTTCAGTGTGCCGGAGGCGACCCCACCAGCAGATGCTTAAGCTCTCATCCACGCCAATAGTTACAGATCTCGTCAGAAGACCACGGAGTAAGACTACGATCGAACTGGGAATTTAGAGCCAGTTCAATTGCACAATCTTGAGTAGTGTAGCAGCTGTGGGAAGCGTCTATTTTGGCAGGTTTCCATCTGGGTTTCCAATATGTAACAGCTCCATTGTTTTTAAGGTTAGGTTTTGTTTGGTGACAACGCTGACAGATGATTCATCACCAATAATCTTCGCTGAGCAACCTCTTGCGTTAGTTGACTTTAGCCTTCAACGGCCGCACAGATCAAGTGACGGGTCATGTGACACGTGACTGAAAGTTGCCAATGAATATTATTGGGGTCAGATTTTAATATGTATAGAAATCAAGAGAAAGAAATGTATGGGAAATTTTGTTCGGTCTTTTGGAGAATATTGCATCCAGTTTATCTTGTGGTATGAAATTTTCGCGGATTGCTGATTTTTTGCGTTTCGTGGGAACAAGTATTTGGCGAATTGGGACTTCAGGCTACACTGCTGGGAACAAATGTTCACGGATCCTCGGGAAATTTGCTGTGGAAGAGGATCGTAATTTTGTTTGCAGTCAATCTAACTTAATCTAAACAAATGGAGTACATTTTCGTGGGTTTCTTTTTTCGCAGGAGTCTATTTTTGAGGGATCTAATTTTCGCGAAATTTAGTTCCCGCGAATATTTCATGTCACGGGTCAGGTTGGTATATTTTGGCCTTTCTAAGTAAAAGCGGACGCTCCTTTCATGATCCCTCGAACCAAATGAGTTGCGCAGTTGCAGAACAGCCGCTGTGTCATCATCATCACCCTAGGGGAGGATTTGGGGGAGGGGGGGGGGGGGGTATTGGGTGGCTAACCACCCCCTCTGAAGTGGCAAAAAATAAATAAATAAAAATAAATAAAATTGGGGGTATTTTGAAATAAAATAAAATAATCAATCTCATCGTGTCTCAATATATGTAATTTTTGTTTTCTAGTTAAAAACCAGTGATAAAAACACAGTATTTGCTTTTCTCTTACGTGAGTCGGTCAATTCAGGAGTACGGGGAGCGGAGAGATCGTTTTCTTGTGTTCGGAAGGTTCATACTTTGCTCCGCAGCACAATGACCATCGAACGACTGTCAGACTTGGCTGTCATCGTCATGCATGCACACACAGTTTCCATCAACAGAAGGCAGGTTTGCGAGAAATTTATGGCACTGCACCCCAGAAGGATGATGTCACCTTCACTTTTGGCCGATTAATGTAACTAAGGCAGTGTGAGCCAACTACTTCTTTCTTGTTTTAGACTATATTGACTTTATCGTTAAGAGAAATTCAAGTTTTCTGATACATTAGTGTCATTGTTTAACTTTTTTTTCCCACGCACATATAATATATACTTACTACATACCTATAATTTATATTGAAGTAATCAAATTGTGCTTACCATGCGTAAAATAGAGTACGTATATCACGTTTAAAAAATTAGAGTTTTAACTGTGCTCCAAAGTGGTCTCAAACGCAGAAAATACCATTTCAGAGACTCTAGATTTCAAAAATTCCCGGAGGGACATGCCCCCCGGCTTGCGCCTCCGACGCTCGAACATCAATACTCGGCCCACAGCCACCCCCTCTTTCAAAATCCTAGATCCGCCCCTGCATCGACTATAAAATTACAAAGGTGCCAAGGTCAAAAACTGAGACACACATGTTCGTCTGTGGAATTATTAATGGACCCAGGCCGCTATATGCTGTATGCAGTAACTGTGATTTGTTACTCTTACTATAACAAGGTCCATATCTTTGATTTGCCGGTCAAACATTCTCACATATTTCTTTTCATCGCATGGCACCTTTTTTGGCTTTAATTTTAAAAATTCCATGCTGTGAATTCTAATAGCCACCGTGTAATATAGCCTCGTCTAAACACGCGGAAGTTGGGAGAACACGAGAGTAGCGCCCTTAAGCTACTCTCGTGTTCTCCCAACTTCCTAGTGTTTAGATAAGGTTATATTACACGGGAATGCGTTATATATTTCTTTTATAATATAATTAGTCAAGTAAAATACAACATGCATTGCGTCAGCGCGTAATATACTCTCATATTACATGGTTATTCAGCCAATCAGAACGCGCGTAGTATCATAGTTATTTTATAAATTGCTTTTCATCGCATGGCGTCTTTTTTGATTTTAATTTTAAAAATTCCATGCTGTCAATTTGAATAGCCAGTGGCGCCCGATCCGAGGGCCAGTCGGAATGTCGAGTCGGGTTAACGACTTCCGCCTTGACGGGTCAGGTGATTTCGAGATTAAATCAGGCCTTATTTGCCTAAAGATGTTATTTACCAAACTTATTATGGATCTATTAATAACATGAACTGGTGTATCAACTAAGTGTTGATGAGGGTAATGGAACGCCGTCAAAGAGACAATAGCTGACGTTTCGAGCGCTAGCCCTTCGTCAGAGCGAATAGTTTGTCTTCCGCCACGCCGACGCAGTCAACCTAGTTCTCTTAAGAGCTGGTATTACATTATTAATAGCATGCTCTAGTTTGGTGGTCTAGTGAACTTCTACAATCTTCTACGGACGTAACTAAAAACATCGGATTGCCACCACAAAAGTCCGACAGTATGCTTAGAAATATCACGGCAGGAAAACCATAGAGAGAGGCGGGACCCAGTTGGAGGACTGAAACTCGGCCACGCCGTCACGCTACGTAAGCTGTCAGATTAGCCATTGAAAATTTCTGAACAGGCAATTCCCTGAGGCAATCAATTTATAATTTACAGGTCACCGATAAAAACAGACCACGCAAAAACATACTGAATCACTTCTTGTTCTCGGTTTTGCAGTTGAAAATCTTCAGAAGTGCTCTTCACCAACTTGTGGAAAGTACTTGAGATGTAAAGAGGTGTTGACAGGGGTCAGTTGTGGCACGACCGGCACGCAAGGACGAAATTGCTCACCGCTAGCTCCCAGACAGAAAGTTGCAACTATAATGGCAATCACAAACTCGAGTAAGTTCGATGGACCCGACCGCCTGCCTTCCTCAGTCCCGGTGGATATATCTGGCTTTATAGGGTTAACCATAGAAGGCCTTGTGTTCTTTGGCAACGTTTTCCCAGCGTTGACGGTGTTTGCTCTCAGAAAACGACGCGAGCGTACGGTAACAGAATATTTCATCGGAGCTCTGGCGATCAACGACCTCTTCTCCGTGGCAATCCCGCTTTGTGTAGGAATTCCAACACTTTTAAAGCGACGATGGATTGGTGACAAACTATCGTGCGAACTTTTTGAGACCAGCGTCTTCTGGTGTCTTCTAAATGCTATGTTACTCGTAACGATTATGAGCTGCGACCGCTATTTGGCCCTAGCCCGGCCGATCGTCTACAAACAGCGAGTTTCCAGAAGAATTCTACACGCCGAATGTCTAACGCTGATCGTATGTTGTGTAACGCTCCTCATCTCTTGCATGCCTCTCTTGGGTTTTGCCAACAGTGGCATCAGCACTTCGGGGGAACTCACTCACTGTCCGTGTCTGCTAATAGCAAAACCATCTTCGTCGCGCGAGCGAGTGTTTCCAGTGTTTTTGGTTACTCTTGGGTATTTAACGCTTCTGGTTGTTTCGTTTTGTAGCATCGCCGCAATTCGTTTGCTCAAAGACTTTCAAAGCAGGCGTCAAACACGAAATGATGCCGGACTGGTCAGTGCAGAAGTGCAGAATATCGACAGATTATTAATGGTTTCTTTCACTAAACTTGTTGTCGTGCAAGGAGCCTTGTTCTATTTGACGTGGATGCCTGTTGTGGTGAGTGACAAGCTTTTCCATGTTGTTTGCTACAGTGTTTATTTGGTTGCCGACATTTTGAAAGGTTTTTTGAATACGTCAGTTTTGTTTGTTGAAATATTTAAAACAGTATTGTGTATATTCTTCATTAGCACTTTGTAACGCTTAAGTGACATTCTAATGACCCTGACCATTGTTATCATCATACGTTGTTTCATAGTTACTCAGACAAAAAACTCATACCATACGGCTATAATAAATACGATTCTTCTGTGTGCAATCATGACAACAATACGTCAGGTAAAGCTACACAACTTACAACTATGAATAACACGTAAGAAGGAAACTAAATGCCAACGCGAATAAACAGTCTCCACACTAAATGAGAGAGACACACAAAGATAGTGTCTGAGACAGGGAAAAGAAAGAGATACAGAGAGAGACGTAAACACGAAACGTAACTCCATGCATTTCTCGTTTTGCTTTCGTAGTTTGTCATAACACTGAACCAAGCAGGAAGGGAAGTGAACGAACTCACAGCAGTTTACGCACTCATGAGCCTCACGATCAACTCTCTGATACGACCGCTGGTGTATTGCGTTTTTAGCTGGCAGTTCAGGCAGAGCTACAAGAGTATTTTACTCAAGTGTCTCTCGTGTTGTTCGAGGCGACGTAAACAACAACAAAAACAACAACAATTCATGGCGGGCCTTCTTTCATAACACCGGAAGACTGGTTTAGGAGGCAGTGTGGCCGAGTGGTTAGGGCGCTGGACTTGAAATCCGGAGGTCCCGGGTTCAAGTCCCGCTCTGACCACTACCTGAATTTGCAACACGGTAGCCCTGAGTTCAAATTCTCGGCCACACTATGTAAATAGCCAACTGGTTAGCCTCTGACCAGTTGGGATTCTTAACGAATTTGCGTTCAGTTTATGATATTTCATTTCTGCATTTTAAGTCTCCCCAATTAGAACGGCAGTGCTAAATACATTGAGACTTAAATAAAGTGATTTATTATTTATTTTATTTTATTACGGCCAGACAGCGATGGTGTTATTTGTTTTGGACCAGCATAAAATAGGAAATCATCAGAGTGGAATGAAGAGATCAAAGCCTGTGATCTTGCCAAGAGTCAGGATCAAAGCCAATCACAACATAGTCAGGTCACAAGCAACTATTAAAGAATGTTGTGAATAAGTTGGCTGGGGGAGGTTGCTGAAAAAAAAATCCTTTTAACCCTTCCCTGCCGAATCAATATCAACCGTGAGAGCTGACTCATTCACGGGTCCACGCTGTTGTTGAGTTGAGTTGTTTTTTTTTTTTTTTTTTGTGAAAGGGCGAAACAGTTGGAATACGTTCACATGTTTATGTCAAATGGTTATAACACAAGGAAAACTATAAAAGGGTAATGATTGAAAGCCAAGCAAACTTCTTTAGATCTATTGCACCGCTAAATAGGACAAATAGACGTTAAGTAATAGCAAGAGAGTTGGTAATAGTAATACTTCATTGTACACTCCCTTGGGGCTTTTCAGGCCAATTTACAATTAATAAAACTAAATTACGTTAAACAGGTGACCCTGTAATGCTGCAAACAAAACTAAAGTTGAAAATTCTCGACTGAAAACTTGTGGTCGTTTTCGGTAGCACAGTGCATGTCAACTTCGTAGCCTGTGATCTTTCCCACAGCGGAGTGATAGAAAAGAGCGAAACAAAGAAAGGCAAAGAGGACAATGGCAATTTGGGTTAAGCCAATTTCAAACAAGTAACGACATACTCAAAAACACAGAAGTACTGTATCTCTTTGTCCGTATACCTTGTTAACGCCAGGGCAAGCGCACAATGAAACAATACAATACACAAAAACTTTAATTCATAACCTCCAGCTGATGTACCACAATCGCTTGGTGTACTGCCAATAAAGCATAATTTTTAAATGACAAACTTTAAGATGCAAGAGCGTTTATAACTGTAACATAGAGGACTGTCACATTGTCTTTAATGAAATCGTGGGTTTAAACTGATATATTACATAAGTTGTTCTAAAAAGCCAATAAGATTATAAAATTTATAGAATACACCTGTTCATATATTTTTCGTTATGCATAGTAATGAATATCTATTTTGAAGCAATATAAAATACAAAACTATATATATTAAAAACTATATTATATAATGACAGTACCTGTCTTTACGTATAAAACTGACAGTGAATAATAATTTCGATATTCGTAAATACGAAGTCAATTTTTGGAAAACTATGTTTTTACGTTTAGCCAGTTTAAAAACGGCAGGACGTCTCCGTACGCTCAATGTCCTGTTACACGAGCAACGCAATGCCATTGCGAGATAAGTTGCACAAGAAATTGCGTGTTCATAACACTGACCGTCTCGCACCAGAAATCTGCGAGACCAGTCGCAGGGAAAAATATTTCTCTTTGAATTGTTGCTGAAACAACAATGCTGATTTAAGTTTCCCTTTGAATTGTTGCTGAAACAACAATGCTGATTTAAGTTCACTCATTGACGTCGGTGACGAAACTTCCGGACTTGTTAGCGTTCATGGCCAAATTTGGCAGCGGCGTCGTCACGGGCCGGAATGCTTGAAGCGCACTGGCTGGCATGCCTCGCTCTAAAGCACTCGGCAAAGATCCCCAGGCCTGACGGGACGTTCCCTGGGAAGAAGTCGACAGACCCGATCCAGTTCCCGCGCGGCGGAAAGAACTCAGTTCGTTAAGAGGTCTGGAGCTCGTCCCAGAATTCACTGCCTGACTTGCACGGCTCAAAGGCTGGGGCATGAAAGGCGAAACGCCAGGTGAAATCGCTCGGTTCCTGTTGAAGATGGGAAACTTATGGTGGAGACCATGTTTCTTGGAAATGGGCACGTGAGGCACAGGAAACACATCCGACTGCTCGCTGCTCGCGCTTCCCATCCTTTCCGTGGAATCGAACATCCTGTCTCCGCGGAACTTGTCCTTTCTTTTCAAACCGTACATGTGCTTGGCTTGCATTGGCTGCCGTAAGGTGTGAGCCTGGAACGAATTACTCAAGCCGTACCGCGCATGCTCATCGTTCTTATCCGCTGACCCTGAATTTTCCACCTCGCCTTCTTCCGGGTCTGCTTGTCCCCTGTCCATTTCCGCTGCTGTGTGTCGCGCAGACTCGATCATTTCTGGACTGCTAGACTCAGACTCACGTGCCACCGTCTCGTAGCCTCCGGTGAGACCGCTCTGGTCACTTTCGTAACCACTCACTGCGAAAGAGTTGTAGTGTTCAGGCTCCCCTCGGTATAAGTATTCAATTTCACCGTCAGATTCGGAGTACGAGTCAAATGATGACCTAGACACCTCAACAGGCCCCTCAGCCAGTTTATCCATCCGATCCAGCATCTCCTCTATTTGATTTTCCATTTCGTCCATGGCATATTCCTGTAATTATCAAGAAAGGAAAACTCGTCGGCAAAGTGTCGACGCGAGACGCCATTTCCGAGGTGCGCGCTGAAGAGTGAAAGAGGTTGGTAAGTCGGCTAAAAATTCGAAGAACACGTTCATTTCGCGCGGAAACTGGCACAAATTTCATATCGAGGTGCCTTTGAACCCGTGTAGGTAACTCCTCGAGTTAACTTGTGTACCACCTTTTCTGTAGACTTCTTGGTTACTTCAGAGCAACAAGATACTCTTCTATTTACTATTTGGAGAGCGTCGCGCCAGGTTAACTTCGCTTTGAAGCGAACTTAAGCGACACCAAACAATGAGTGAATAATGGCTTTGTGGTTTCACAGAAAACTTGTATCAGAAACCGTGTATCAGGAGGCCCTTCAGTTTAAATTGGTCGCAGTAGCACTGGTTATCACACATCACAATCGGTCGTTCTGGCTGCTAAACCCACTTCTTGTCAACAAGAAATCGTCTTCAAAATAGGAATATTAAAAACACAATACAAAACTCACCACCGGGATAACGTCGTCCACCTCCTGCGTTCGTCGCTTTTTGTATCGTTTCTTCATCCTTAAATTCTTAAAAGAATTCAACCTGTCGAAAGAAGAAATGAGAAGAGAGCTAAGAGACGGACTAAGGAAGAAAACGACACAAATTTTTACGACAATCCACATACCACTTCCACGCACATTCAACGACATCATGAGCAAGGGAGGCCTGGCGTCTGCTCCACTTCACCTGGCTCGTGTAATGCAGCAACACAGCAGCGCTCTGCGGAAACAAGGATCAAGAAACACGCCATGAGGAGTGAAGGTCGCGCGAGAAATTT
The DNA here is from genome assembly GCA_964036295.1 of Plumapathes pennacea. Lineage (NCBI taxonomy): Eukaryota > Metazoa > Cnidaria > Anthozoa > Antipatharia > Myriopathidae > Plumapathes > Plumapathes pennacea. The sequence continues at coordinate 22,816,065 of OZ038464.1, read as the reverse complement.
GGACAAATCTGAATGAGTAGGAGAGGATCTCGACTCCCACTGACAGCAAGTTGCACATTATCTTTGAATAATGAAACAACGACTGATCTATATTTAGGAGACAAAAAAATCAGAAAGGGTGGATACAAAAACAACACAATGGGATGCTACATTCTTGGACAAAATGTGTTGACACATGCTTAGCCATAATTAGCCTAATGCTAGACTAAGACTAACGTGGTTTCATTTACAGATTTCTTACCATCCCTCGTAAGATTATCACGAAGCCTAAAACAAAGAGAATAATATATGCGCAGCACAGAAATGGAGGCTTGTCAAATATGGGGTCCTGGAAATGAGCCACACCCTTCAGGCGGAAGAAGTTGCAGGCCAGGTAAAAAGTGCCTTCAAAGGATCTGAACGCGGCGCTGAGGCGACCAAAGAGAAGGTATCCCGGATGTGCAAACGACATTAGGTACAACAGAAACACAGCCTGGGGCAGGAATAAATAAGAAGCAGGCATTGTCAAAATTTCTTTTAGACGATTCATAGCTGATCATAGTATAGCTTTGCCCAATCAAACCAAAAATCAAAGCAGCAAAACCGCTGTAAGTTTATTCTTCCCCCATAGGGAAGAGCAATAAAGTCAAAATATATCTACTAACAAAACTTTACAAACTATTCCAACTTTTTCACTGAACTTAAAAATGCGCACCTTTAGGTATCATTCGATAGTTCAGGAGTTGGAAGTGAACACTGCTTTCACTTGATAGAAAAGTTGTGTCGAAAAGTTTGATATTTCAAACTTAGCCTTCGAAAGAAGAACGACTAATGGCAAAGGTTTTTTGTTTTGATTTTGCTTCATTTTCTCTTTGCTGTGAATAAATCGCTTGCTGAGCCGATACCGCTGACAAAACGGACTCTAAAATAACACAGGATGCAGTGGATTTACAAACTCACCAAGCAACCACAGAATGTTCTGGAGGTCGCGAAGAACAGGCGGCCAAACTCCGCCATCAAGTGGAACACTCTCAACAGACGTAAAGATCTGATTATCGTCATGAATATGATCGAGGCATATAGAATGCGCAACATCTCCTGTTGAAAGAGTAATAAGACGGTACGAGAGCTTTTGATTGGCTAGTCAAAAGGAGAAGTAACTACTGATATGTTCTCACCTGATCCCAGTAAGCCTGGTTCGAGACGTCATAAACCATATTTAGTTTTTCCCGCTGAATATCCTTGATTAACAAGTACAGTCGAACTGACCAGCGGATGTAATACAATAGGCACATGCTCGACAAAACGAGGATGAAAAACTGAGAATGAAAATAACAAAGTCATCAGAACACAAAAACTCGAATCAACCATGCTGCTTTGCGAGCTCACACACCGTTTCTGACATTTTGGAGAACCTGGAATTAAGAAAATATCCAACAGTAACTCCGATACAATCATCTGCATTACGGAATTCTTTTAAGGTTTATTTCAGTAAAGCTGTATGGTGTTGTTTAGCCTTTGTTTTTTTGTTTTTTGTTTTTTTGTTTTTTGTTTTTTGTTTTTTGCTGCATTTAGCCATACATATACGTTAAAAAAAAAGACAACAAAAAGGCAGTGTGAGCGAGGGAAATTCTGAGACACCCAATGAACTGAACTCAGACGAAGACGAAGCTAAGCAATTTCTCAATTGGCTCATAACAAAATTGAACCGCAAAGGATCAGATACACAAATCTTCAGTTCAGTACATCTAAACGGTGTAACGCAGCGCACTGTACCAATTTATCAACAGGCGGATCAGAATGAGGAAGAAATACGGAACACTGACGAATCACTTACCTCAACTTGTCTCCAAAAACACTGGAAATACTTGGAAGACATTTCGAGCACAAGAAAGAACGCACGTTGGACGAAGTAGAAGTAACACAAGACGAACAGAACCTGTCGAGAAGAAACAAAAAGAAGCATTTTTATGCTGAAGGTGGACAGAGAAACAAGTCCTTGGAAATCTTGAAACATACGCACATAACCACCACTCAAGACGTGAGAATTTCGGTGGTGGATGCGTTCACCCGTAACTCGCGTGACGAAGTCAATGATCCTCCTGCAAACCGCAGATACATAGTACAATAACAAGAACTTGGCAAATGATACTTCATCCAGAAAATTAATCAATTCTCACACATTGATTCATACGTTCTTTAAGCGAGCGGTTATCAGAGTTACAACTCGCAGGACAAATGTTTTAGGTTGGGGAGGTAAAACAGGTTTTAGAACACAGATATCACCTTGCACGCCACCAGGACACTGGCGTAGATGCTACTGCCTTGGATCGCCTGGAAAGTGTTCACTTGCACGTCAATGATGGGCTTTCCGACCAAAGACGCCTGGACAGAGAGTGCCACCGTACTAGAATAAAGGCCACAAGACAACGTCACACTAACAAGGTATCCACGAGAGGGCGAGAGGATGGGCGTAGTAGAGAGAGAGAGTGAAGAGGGGGGACTGGGGGCGGTTCCTTGATAAAAGACTCAATAAATCCTCAGGGGGAAGGGGAAAGTTAGTTGGTGCGGAGTAGAAGGAGAGTGAAGAAGCGTTTAACAGTTTGTCGACCGGGAGGATATTAAGGAACTTGGTCGATCCTGAATCAGGCTTTGAACAACAAAGGAAGAACTAAGTACCTGAGAACACCCACAGCTTTAGTGAAGACAGTCACTTCCACCTTCAACTCCTTTGTGCACGGACTGATCCAGAGATCTGCTGACATATTGTTCAGTTGACGCACAACCTCGGATCTGAAATCAAGAGCACATCTTACTGGCTCAACTTCGTCCACGATGCTTTGTGGTTCAATCGCTGTCAGCCTTTTTTTTTTTGGGGGGGGGGGGGGGGGGGGGGGAAGCCAAAGGTCTTCAACTTGACAACAGTCTGTATCAAGATGTTTGCTGCGACGAAGTGCTGACGCTACAAATGACAGCTTGAAACCACTTTCACAAATCCTCAAGGCCCGACCGAACGAGTCCAACATCGTCCAGCATCATCCATTCATCGATTCGAAAACGATAGTGTGGACGGAAAACTTTCGATGCGTTTTCGTATGAAAACTCCGTTTTCAAACGAAAACAGATTAGTGTGAACGAGGCCTCAAACTCACCTTGTTTTTCTTAAAGACATTTGTAACCAAGTCATATTACTCCAGCAGCACAGGCTCACACCACTCTGTCAACAACAAAAACAGTTGATCTATTCAGCTCTCAATTCTGTTTGAATGGGTCTTAAACTCTTTTGTTACTTCCAAGCTCACAACACTAATTCTCTCAACCATTTACGAAGAAAATGTATGAGTGATGCAACGATAATTCAGAGTTTCAATCAGTTCGTATCTGAAAAAATTCAATAACGAAGCAAAGGGGTGGCACCCTTACCCTTCCTCTGGTCGCTCGGTGCTGACTTATCTTCGGATTGCCAACCAACAGACTTTGACTTCCCAGTATGAACGTCTGTAAACCCGAAAAGGATATACTGTTAGTTTCATAGGGTTATTGTTTTAGCCATGTTTCTCAATTGAAGACCAGTTCTATGAAATACTGAATACAAGGCAACATTTGTGCACGACCGTCAGTATTAATCATATATGCACTTCCTATCTGACAGCGTAAGTTACCCGATAGAATACTTAGTCACAAAGTGAGCAGTGCTCGACATTAAGGTTTTAGGTTGGTTGCCCTTCAGACTGTAGATTGACTTCAAGCAATAGAAAGTTTCATAATTTCTGTTTGCCCGGCCCAGAATTTACCTGCCCGACCAAAAGTTTTGGTTGCCCCGGGCAACCGTTAATGTCGAGCGCTGGTGAGGGCTGGCGTGATAACCTAACCACTCGTGTCCAAGCCTAAGTTAGTTTGACTTAACTCAGCAAACTTCAACTGTCAAATGAAACCTAAAAATGTGACAATTCAAATGAAGATTCTCATTGAGTACATTCTGATAGCAGTGTTCACTCCCAACTCCTGAACTGTCAAATGAAACCTAAAAATGTGACAATTCAAATGAAGATTCTCATTGAGTACATTCTGATAGCAGTGTTCACTCCCAACTCCTGAACTGTCAAATGAAACCTAAAAATGTGACAATTCAAATGAAGATTCTCATTGAGTACATTCTGATAGCAGTGTTCACTCCCAACTCCTGAACTGTCAAATGAAACCTAAAAATGTGACAATTCAAATGAAGATTCTCATTGAGTACATTCTGATAGCAGTGTTCACTCCCAACTCCTGAACTGTCAAATGAAACCTAAAAATGTGACAATTCAAATGAAGATTCTCATTGAGTACATTCTGATAGCAGTGTTCACTCCCAACTCCTGAACTGTCAAATGAAACCTAAAAATGTGACAATTCAAATGAAGATTCTCATTGAGTACATTCTGATAGCAGTGTTCACTCCCAACTCCTGAACTGTCAAATGAAACCTAAAAATGTGACAATTCAAATGAAGATTCTCATTGAGTACATTCTGATAGCAGTGTTCACTCCCAACTCCTGAACTGTCAAATGAAACCTAAAAATGTGACAATTCAAATGAAGATTCTCATTGAGTACATTCTGATAGCAATGTTCACTCCCAACTCCTGAACTGTCTAATGAAATCTCCATGAGTAGTATTTCAAAGATAGAAAAAATGGCGACGAAAAAGCCTTGTTATAGTTACTTATCCCTCCTAATGGCCTAAACATAATTACCGTGACAGGAGTGACATTCAAGGAAGCATGGGCTCCAGTGCTCACTTCCCGGTACAACGTATCCACGAGCACAGACGAGTGTGACTTCCACCAATCATACGGAGTCTTTGCCTCGACTTTCGACCTAGGGACAGAGTGGAACTTTCAGCTAAACCAGCGACAAGAGAGAGCAGCTCGGTAATCGGTTCGATTCAGTTTAGTTCGGTTCGGTTCGGTTCGGTTCGGTTCGGCTTGGTTCGGGCTGGTTCTAGATTCGGTTTGGATTGGTTCGGTTTGGGTTAGTTTGGTTCGTTCCGTCTCGGTTCGGTTCACATTACACACAGGACGTCACACTTGTTCAGTGGTATCCGTAACTTACCTCAGGAGTGACTCTTTCAAAGACTGGTTCAGCTGAATTGCGTGTGGACTGTTAATCCTCGCCACCAAGAAACACGTGACCAGCAGAAATACACACAGCACAACAAACTCCCTGGGTGGGGAGGGAGGGGAGAAGAGACAGACAGACAGAAATGATGAAATGACCCTATTTACAAAGCCCTTGCCAAAGCTATCGAGGGAGGAAGGAGGACCTCATCAAGTCAAAACGGATAAAAACAAACAAACAAACAAAAACACGAATAACACATACATTCAGGTAAGCAGAGAAATGAATCCAACCGACATATCTCCAACTACACCAGTACCCAGATGAGGTTCGAATAGTATCACAGGACCCTTTGCGCAAATGAAAATGCGCAAGTACAGAAATCGAAGCTCTTCGACTGCTTGGCGAAGCAACCATTTTCTATTGGAACTACCGCATATCATTAACCTGTTCGCTGAAATCTAATTGATCGTGTGTGTGTGTGTTTTAAGCAACTTGATTGGTTGTTATTCTACTTACGTCAAGTAATCCATGCAGGCTTTTCTTTGCAACCGGTTCTTCCTCGCATCGGTCAGTTTGTTCTTGGAAGGCGGTTTCAGATATCTCAGATAACGTTTTCGTTTTCGAACTTCCAACGCCTAAACAAAAGGAGGCAAAAAGCTCTCAAACAATTTGTCTTTCTAGTGTTTTTGGTGCTGCGTTTTTTCTTATTTGAATGAGAACTGCTTAAAGAGACTCTCTCGCCGTAGATGCTTTCTGCACCAAGTGACTGACGGCGGCCATTTTCGTATCATACGAAAATGGCGGATTCTCATGTTTTTCTACGTTCTATCGCGAAATAAATCAGCGCAAGCTCAGAAAGTGTATTGAATACGGCAAGCAGCGACAGTCAGATCGATCAGTCATGATGTGGGCGCCTCAGGAAAGTCGAGCTCCGGATGTAAATATAAACATGGGCGCGCAAAGCATCTACGATGAGAGGGTCTCTTTAATTTTAGACACTACATGTCTAACTTAGGCCCTGTTTACACGACCCCTAATAGGGTACTAGGCCCGGGTCAAGTCACGGGGCCAACCCTTCGTCAGTCAATCTTCTGCAAGAGCTTACATGAACAAAGTTGTAAGGAGGCGGTAAAAGCCGACACCACTATAATCACTATGCATGTCGACTCTCAATAATTTGTTTAGAATATTCAGATCTTTCAGTATTCAACTTACAGCCTCCAGTTCGTCTTTGGAGTGTTGCATAAATCTTAAGTTCGTGACGCTGCCCTGTCCGTCTGACATCATATCCTCACATCCCTCGTCCTCTTCCTCCTCGGCGGGCTCAGTTACCGCGCCTGCTGGGTGAACGCGCTTGCGAGGCGAAATGAGAACGAACAGAGAAAGCAGAATGGCCTGGGGACGAAATTACAGATTCTTATAGAGACAGACAGACAGACACCAGGGTTTGGAGGAAGCAGAGGGGGAAGGAAGCAGAGTGAATGTAAGTTAGCAAGGGAACATGCCTAGTGGAAGAAGATTGCTCGCTCACAACATACCAAAGCTGGCTGAGAAATAAACAACGACTCCACGACAGCAAAACAAAAAGACTGTAACCAACGAAGAGACAGGTCTTCACCAAAGCTGAAACGAGAAATAAAATCAACGTCATAACTATTTACAAATGGTTTTCAAAAATGACTCTTGATGAGGTTATTCGCCTTTGTTTCAATACATGACCTTGTGCGAAAACTTCCTTACCCAAATGACCAAATGAGGACGATTTGCATGAACATGTGAGTAAAATTAGACGTTTAGTTATTAGGGGGGGGGGGGGGGGGGGGGTTACACACAAGCAGTTACACACAAACATGAATCCTAAATCAAAACGTTCCGGTTTCATAACAAATCCTTCTTTTTTAACGGAATCCAAAGTGGAATCATGATTTCCGAACACTGCTAAGTTGAAACATTTTGTTATGCCTGTCTATATACCCATCGACCCACGGATACCTCAGTTGCAGCAGAACTAGCAACACTCACCTCAACCCAAACCACACAGTCAGGAAAGCAGCTGAGGCGGATGTGAGTAGAGAACCAATCCAAGCGAAGTAAACAAAGCAATGCGACAGAGAAACTCTGCGACGCGTCCGCCTTCTATGGATTTCTTGGTCGCGAATGACCGAGCGGATACGAACGGGAGAGGTGTGACCTGCAGAGCCAGACTGATAACCAAGGCTGCTGGAGTCCGAGGGAAAATCTAGAAAACAAACATACTGTCTTGATTTTTGAGGCAACGACATAGCAGCGCGACAACAGTCCGCTTCATCAAAGAAAAGCAAAGTATTTTGATCTGGAGTTGCAGCAACTCATTTTGTTCCCTCGTGAGAAACTCGTAATTTATAGTAAAGCTACAATACAACACAATACAGTTTCTACGTACTTCACAATGCTCAACATTTCTTTCCACCACAATACACTTTGTACCTAACTCATAACACTTTAAATATCTTCAAAATACGAGCAATAAACTGTTGCCATGCAACATCTATAACAACAGTTTTATCATATTATGGCTTGCAGTATAACACGCGTCAGCTAGGTCATGGTTTTCAGACTACGCTTTATTCTTACCTGAATCTATACTTTGTATGGAGTCGTATGCTGAGGACTCACTGTATGAGCTGCACGACTAAACAGAAGTGTAAAAGACACAGAACTGGTGAGAGACCATGCAGCGGCACAGAGAACAAAACAAATAAACAGAAGGGATCAGATTTTAAACTTCTCTTTTCAATAAACTACCAATTTGTAGCTGATGGAAGTAGAGGCAAGTTCCACACGGTTGAAATAGACTCTAACTTTAGCAGTTCTGGGCCCGGTTTTTCAAAGCACAATTAGGCTAATCCTGGATTAGGTCTAAACTTTCTTGTCATTTATAAGCCTGAAAGTGTGAAGGTTTTGTCCACAACGACTTCTTAGATACGTTTTAAGCTGGAACAAGCTCTTAAATCCTTCTTTGAAAAAAACCCTGCAGTTTATTAGCAGAGAGGTTGAGAGAAATAATTTCGTTAATCCTAGATTAGCTTAATCGGCGTACGAACAACCGGGCCCTGGACAACAATTAGGGTAAGTTGTCCGCGAGACACGTGACACTGTTACGAAACCGTTCATGATTAACACTAGAATAGCAAATACAACCACCAGCAAAAAGCAAAGTTCGAAGTTTTTAGAAGGTGGCGAAGTTCAGAGTTCTTACTAGATCGCTGCTGGACTTCGCGCGCTTTAGGCCCTTCAGGTACCGCAGTGTGTTTGCTGATTTCTCCAGCATGAAAGCTCCTTTAGCTCCTTTTCCTGTTGGACAACATGAGAAACAAACAAATACAAATGAGCGAATATAAAATTGCACAGCACTCCATAATCGTTCTGCTCACCAGATACTGAGTTCACAATTGTGTTCGCGCCTTTCTCGGGTTCTGTCGACGTCTTGACTCCACGCTGTAAAGAATTCAGACACATATGCACGATTACAAAGGCAACGTTTTTCATGTTTCAGTTGCCGCGTGGAAGCTGAATGGAGGCTTACAAGACAGGCCCGTTCAAAAATCCAGCATCGCCGTCCAACATTGTTGGGTGAACGTGTTGGACTCGTTTCGCGCCACCATGTCCTACGAAGCTGGATGATGTGACAATTTCTGTTAAACATTGTGCAACATCGTCGAACATTTCTTCACTCTCGGGTTTGATGAATGATGTTTGATTCGTTTGGGCAGCCTGTACAACATTGCGTCTACAGTGCTATATAAAATATGTTGGACGATGTTGGACTCGGTTGGTCAGGGCGTAACAGTGGTCCAATGATAATTGGTATTTTACTATCCTCATAAATAATGGCAACCATAATCTCATAAGACCACCACCACCACCATAATCAACGTCGCCACTGTCAGCTTCGTCATCTGTCATCGTCGTCATATCATTGAACCATGGTCACTATAGCGTCCTCGTCATTGTTGTCAAAGTCACCGTCATCAAAATAAGAACCAGAACAAGCAATTTAAAATACTACAACAATAACACGGCCGCACCAACAGCCTAAGAAGCCTTACCTTACTGTACCGAAACATGAGTATCCACAACAAATTGAGAGGAAGGGCCATCAAACTGCTCAGGAACCCGACCCACACAGTACGCCACGAGATATCCAAAGCGCCCAGCACGGGCGAGTCCTGAAGAAATAGTCATTTTAATACAGGCATTTATGATGCAAACGTTTACACTGGACACAACGGAATGCCGGTAATGGCCGTAAAACATAAATTAAACGTATCAACATAAAGTTGACGTGCATATGCTGAATACAGTTAATGTTTTGGCTGACTTTTGGAGCTTTTGCGATAATCTGCAGAGCAAAGCCGACGACATGAGAACGCTTAACATTCCACGTTGGTATTCCTGACTTACCTCAACGTCTGGCTCGTACCAAATCAAGTTGAAACATAGAAAACTCAACAACAGCGACAAACAGCACGATAGACGCTGCAATAAAAAGTTAAACAAAGAAACCAAATCAGAAAACAATTAAAATACTACAGCTCAAAAACAAGAGCTTAACTACAGTTACGATCAACGCACGGACTAATTTTCAAGAGGTGTACGATTGTTGTTCAGAATGTCGAACTTTCGCCAGCGCAAGTTCGGTACTGTTAAACCAATCACTGGTCGTATTTATCATTTGTTTCGAACCGCGCTGTAGTGTATTCACGCATGCGCAATTTGTGACAGTCGCATGACGGTACGAGTCCAAAGCAGTAATTTCTGGACTAGGCAAACTTCTCCGTTCGACATACAATCAGATCTCTGCGGTTCCGTAACGAGAAAATGGTTGGAGATCTCAAGCTGGTCAGACTAAATTTTCCTAACACCACTCATGCATTTTGGTCAGGGAAGGTCTGGAAATTTTAGCTCTAGATTCTTGGAAAATTAAACTAGCGTAGAGGGGTCTGGCGTGGTGGAGAATCCGAATAAACAGAATATCACACATAACGCACCTGAGCTCTTGTAAATCGGCTGTACAAGGGACGACCCGCTACAGACAGCCATAAGTGATAGTCCAGGAGGGTCTGGCCAACTTTTGTGGTGATATTCTGTGAGGAGACATGAAGAACGCAACTTATTATAACTCAATCCCCTCATCCTGGCGCAAGATGACGAGGTGTCGCACCAACAATGGTAAGTGTCTCGCATGTGTAGTTAGTAACTTACAGCACCGTTTCCGTCGTGATTGACATCCCTGGACAAGAGTTGACAATCGACCTGAAAGATAACACGCAAATGAGCCATGTGAAAAGAGATGCACTCTGTCAAAAGTACACAAAAGACAGCAAACATTACAAATAGAACATGGACCACATACAATCAATCAATCAATCAATCAAACAAGTAATCACATCAATCTAAACAATCCATCAAACATTATGTAAGAACTGACGACACTAACACTTCCATCTCCCCGATCGACAGCAAGCCACCTGTGAGCTTCAAAGCACCTGAAAGAAGGAAAGAAAAATGCTGACAGGAATACACTGACAAGGGCAAACTAAGCCCGTACTTTGTACTGCATTGTGTGAACTGCTATCGCTACTTTGTGTTGCAAAATTCTAAAGTAAATAAATCACAATAGTTATGATGCACACGCAGGACTTGTCGCAGCTAACTGGAAAGTGACATTCGTCTCACCACGCACTAACAACACGGGCGGCAAACAACTAACGCCCACGTATCAAGGTTTGCTCCACACGGCAGCCCTGCAACCCGAGACGGTACATCCTACAGAAATTCTCCGAACCAAGACAATGATATAAACCAAAAGCTTTCCGAGAAGTCCGCGCAAAGCTCGCAGAGAATAGGGACACAAGAATCGCTACATTGAAGTGTACTTTTGCGTCGTATTTCTGCGAACTTTGTGTGTGCATAACTTTACAACTAAAAGACCGACATCCCTCAAATTTGGCTCAGTTGATCACGAGGTAAGGCCCAGTTCAGGGACCGTCAACTTTTCATAAACCGAGCTCAATTAAAATGTATAACCTGATTTGACTCAAAAAAGGTTTGACTTAAAAAAATTTTGTTGTCCTTACTCACCATTTTCTCTGGGAACTCAAGTCTTTGACAATAACTCTCTTTAAAAACCAAGATGGATCGTTCCCTTCATTGTTGTGCCAAATATGAACCTTCCAAACTGTCATAAGGTTTTTTGGAATACTGCAAAAACAATGCAATCGTGTTTGAAGAAATACATCAAGTATGACCTGTATAAAGATTAATTTTACAAGACATGAACCGTACAAGCCGTTCTCAAACTCGAGATGTTACAACAACTCGATGATTAATAAGATAAAAGATAAGTAACAGTTGGTATGTGATAAAAAAATATCTTACAAAGTTCTCACTAATAGACGATTCGTCGCCCCCAATTTGCAGCTATGCAATTTGGATATAGTAACTATACTACTCATCTAAACCCGTGTGAATAAGCGACTGTGTGTTCAGGTTGGGTCGCTATTTATCAAGTTCGGCTCGTTTACTAGCTAATATGAGACAGATTCAGGGACGTGAAACGTCACTTGTTTAGTTATGGAATATACCTCAACCACATTGCTCTACTGGTAAAAACTCACCTCGCGATAAACACATCTCGAGAAGTTCTCTGAAACAGCCGTTGCTCTGGTTCTCCTTCCAACTCAATTGGGCCGGAGCTCACTCCTTCACCGAACAAATTAATGTTCACCTGCCAAGATATGAAAGCCAGTAGTTTACAACGCATTCAATAGGTACACAGAAAAAACAAGAAGTCTTCATGCACAAAGGCGAAGGCAGCAAAGACGACTTGGTTTAAAAGATCAATACCAAACGACTTGGTCAAAGTATAAATGTAAATGTTTTGATTACAACAAACGTCCTCTGCTCTGTCACCGTGTAAATTAAAAAAAAAAAAAAAAAAAAAAAAAAAAAACGGGAAAAAAATCAAACATAGCTTACACTTGCTGTTGTCCCTGCATTGAACCAGTGGCCGGTTTCAATCATGATCTGATACCTGAATAACAAAACACATCAGAAGTAAGATACCGTAGCGTCTGCTTTAGACCGATTCAATAGACATTTACACGTGCACAGGAGAACCTCCCTGAGCTTGGGCATGGTATTGGATTAAACTTAAAGTGTGTCTAAATTGTGAAATACACTTATAAAATGTTTTAAAATGAACTGCTTCTCCTCCTGTCAGCTATCAGACCAAATGCCAAACATGGGCATGAATTTACTGCTGTCTAACAAATAAGAGAAACAGCATGTGGAGATTATACACACACCTCAGAGTTGCAGGTACAATGCACACGAAGTGGATGACATAAAAAGTTAAAAAAAAAAAAACAAACAAAAGATCTACAAATGTATGGTAGTCGAGCTGGTGGAGAACGGCACTTCCACTTGTATTCTATATCCCCAATTCACGATACAACGTATATGATATAAGTACTTATATAATTGCATGAGAATCTCGTGAACTACGAGAACGATTCACGTCGCCTTCGGACTAACCTTTGAGAATGTGTGGCCAAAGGGTTGTCGTTAATGAATAGAGCTCCATGCTTTCTGTTCTCACGATTGTCCTCCCGAACACAAACCACCAACAGAATCAGGTAGACGAACAGGATAGTACAAACCAGGGCGAGAAGGATAGGAAATTCATCCAACCTGCAGAAAAAAGGAACGGAAAGGTCGTGTTACACAAGCACAATATCAAAACCAAGTTCTCTTTACTGTGTGATATATATTTGGTAACAAACTGCACGAGAAAATTGAAGTTGATCACTGGTTGCCTAAACACAACATTGAGAAGGAGAGAAGCCCCACACTCAAACAAATTAAAACAGTTAAAGTGTCAATCGTAGATGTAACCGGCTAGTTGCCGTTAATAAAACCTGTCCAACTGTATCCAGGAAAATCTGGTGAACTTGTTATTTAAAATCTGTTGAACTCGATTTGACCGATACCGATAACGTCAGTGAAGAAGAGCTCCAATCCACACAACATGCAGTTACCTGTTGATGCTGGTGAGATCGTGCACAGAGAGAGTGTCGACGTTTGGCAATACTCCTCCACTAAATGCCGCAAGGCGACTGCACCTTTAACAAACACAACAATTTTCTGATAAACATGACAGTTATAGGCAAGAGACAAAAGCAAGGGCAGTTACTGCTCATAATTTTTTCTAACAAATAGCCTTTTGTTGCATAACAATAAGAAACAGCCGTAAAAGTGTCACAAAATCCAAGATGGCGGCGCCCGCGAAACCCAAATCCTAAAATGGTGCATGCTACCGTCTTTTTTTTTTTTTTTTTCATGAACTAAATTATTGTTTTCTATTTTACAAGCATATATTTAAGATTATTTGTCAACAATTCAATGGCAACTTGTCCCAATAGCCGGAGTTTCCTATGAAACAGAAAGGAAGGAAGGGGAGAGAAAGTAGATGGAATCAAAGGCTCCTGTGAGCCAACTCTTGAATGAGAAACGGTATAGATCTATTCTCTGTATATAGCATTGGGAAATAAAAGCATTGAAGCCATGCAAGTACTGTCATTTTAGCCAACGTTTCGGCTCAAAGGCGCTAAAAAGCTTTCGATCGATCGAATTGTAAAATCCAGGTAAAGTCCGCAGTTCGGTTTTAATTTTCGAGAACATCAAAGGGCTCCAAACGTGAAAGATCAGTTCATCGCTTTTGTGATTCTCAACGTCCTCAGCTGTTTCGGCGATCAAGTATTCTCAGTCGCAAAAGCCGCCATTTTATTATATAGACACGAGTGTTTTACTGGAAAATATACCGTGCGTAAAATCCATACGAAACTACATCCGGGACCCGAGTGGCGTATTTTCCATATCCTCACTAGTGAGGATATCGTTGGCATCATTTCCTGCTTTCGCACGGTTGTTTGTGCAATTTCTTGTAAAACACTCGTGTCTAATATAATAAAAAGAAAATTACACGGCGGCTTGAAGATATGGATTTTATTTTCTCGTGGTAAAAACAATATTTTACTCACTCGCAAAGCGCTCGTTCGTAAAATATTGTTTTTACCACTCGAAAATAAAATTCATATCTTCGCGCCGCCGTGTAATATCCTCTATATATTTACCATATGGTAGCCTGCGGAACCCTTATGCACTGGTCAGCGGAATTTAAAAAGACCGGAAGTTTACAATCCATTGTCACAATGTTGACAGAATCGACCAACCGACCGAGTAAAATTTCCCCCCAGCTGCTATAACTCGTTCATGCTTCGCATTCACTGAAACTACCTGCAGTGAATAGTGGAGTTTGTAAGTTTTTCCATGTAGCAGTGGTCGTCAACCCAGTCTTTATTTTTTTCGTCGTAGTGGTAGCACCCGACCCAACGAGTGTCAAGAGAATAATGCACAGCTGGAACGTGTGTAATCTGAAACGTAAAATCAAGTCACGTCCACATTAAACGTTTATTTGAAAACGCAGCGTTTACAAAAACCGAAGTCACCCGTCCACAATGATTCGTTTTCATTTGAAAACGCCAATCGTTTTCGGAAACCTCCGTTTTTTTTTTTGTTTTTTTTGTTGTTGTTTTTTCTTTGGGGGGGGGGGGGAGGGGGGAGGGGGGGAGGGAGGGGGAGGGGATTTGTATTCGAAAGTCTCGCGGTTTGTTTTAGTAAGTCTAGTGCCTTGTTATCATCTTACACCCACCTTCGTAATTCTGTAGTAAACATCTACAAGAAGCAGCCCGATATGTATTTCTTGACTTTCTGCAAGATGATGCAGAACATGACAATCAGCTTTAAGTTGTGCACTCCCCAATGGGAGAACTTGTCCAACCACACCATGACACACTGAATATTTCAAAATACCGTTTTGCAGTCGATGGGGACTCAGAAGCAACTTCGTTTCGCTGTTAGAACAACTCTCTGACAAATCATACTGGGTCTTTGTTGGAGGCCCTCCTACCCTAAACACAACGAAAAAAAGAAAACAGAAGTTTGGATTGTATGTACTGGCTACACAACATAACTCTCTCAGATCCGGTACAAATATTTTAAGGCTGGTTTTACCTCCCAACACGAAGATAAATTGATGGGAAACTCATTTTGGGCCAAATGGAACTCGCCCTTTTTCACAAATGAGTCGGACAGTGGAAACGGGTGCATATTGCGAATCGAGCATTGAGTTATCCATCACATCTTCAAACGGGTTAGCCTCTTTGTAGATATCAAATGAGATTTAGATCCGTGCAAATGGGAGTGCATCAAAATATTTCAAAACGGGCACAATCATAGGTTTAGAGCGATGCCTTTTTCCCCCTTTCTATTAACTTCTACAGTTACCTTTCACCAGTGCTCCGTCATGCTATGGTATTTCTTTCTGTGTAGGCCGAGTTTTTGAAATACCCTTACAACAAAACCCTCATTGCACCGACGTGATGAAAACCAGTATCACATTGTAACTACCTGAGCAAAAGTTTGCACACAAATCCTGGCGGCAAAGGTACCAGAAGCTTCACTGTCACTTGGAGAGACTGATTCTTCCCAGTTCTATTTAGTTTGTGAACATTCAGATGATGCCACAACAGTGACACGTTTCTAGTCATGTCAAAATCCTGAAACATGAGAAAATTAAATTAGACTAATATAGAGCCTCAGTGGCTGACTCGTAGACACACAAACAAAAAATAAAAGTAACAGGCTTTTCGGGTGGGTTAACAAGACTTACCAAATGGTAATAAACAAAATATCAAAAATAAAGGTTTTAGATGACCGTCGAACATAATTGTGTGATTGCTTTGGCTTTACGTTTGCTACGCTTTTTGATTGGTGCAAACATTCAAGTTTGGAAGCATTCTTGGCCAATCAGGAACAAAACAAAAACCCGAATTGAGATCTGCTCACGCCGTCAAGCAAGTGGAGATGACGTTTGCTTGCACCTGCTGACTTCTCTCTTCCTCAAAGTAAAACCAGCCGCAAATTACTTTAGCTTTTGTTTGGACGAAAGTGTTTTTTGTTTGTTTGTTTGCTTTTTTTTTTGATTGACGCTAATTATTTTCCCAACTCATCTGAATATTACCGAACACTCATCCATAATAGAACAACTTATATACCTTGTGCGCAGTAAGGGGAAAAGATATCTTTATTTCTTGATCCAGCTTTTGTGAAACGTCTTCTGCTGTTCTCCTGTATGTCCCTGTGTAACGTATCAGCTTGAAACTCGCCACTTTTGTTTGTCGCTGAAAAATAGTAACAGAACTTTAAGGGACACTATACAATATGTCATACAATACATTATGTACACGTACACCCAAATGTCCCCCAACTCACCAGCTGACTGTAATTATGAGGCGGGTGAGGATTGATCTCATGGACGGTCAGCAGTCTGCCCAAACGGTCACGCGCTTCAACACCAAGATGGTCCTCTAGGTTTCTGGGTAAACGGAGCTCGACATCGCGAGCCTTCAGCACCGCGCCAGATACAAGCAGAACCTTGTCGGCAAAAACGCTAAAATATGGCCGCCACGTTTTCAATGGCTCTTCGCCCACGACTCTGCTCACAAGCTTCGCCTGGTAAAAATTATGCATCGATCAAGCCCAGCAGTATCCATCCCCCAACTGATCCCAGAAGCGTTTCAGTGGGGCTACAAATCTACCCCCCACCCTCCCCTCCCTCCACCGCACCGGCAAGGAATACCTGTAACAACTGGCAGTTAACCCTTTCACTCCCACAAGTGATCCAACTTCAATTTCCCCGTCACATTCACACCGGAGATATATCGTACAGTAAGGAGAACCTAGCTTTTGATCACTACATCACTAACACATTTTCTTGGTTAAGTGTTGGGAGAATCTGTATTTTGAGCTTGGGAGTGAAAGCGTTGAAAGTTTATGCCTACCATGCAAGTTCCCCGTCCCTAGAAAGGCAAACAGGTCTGACACGGAAAGGTAACAGGTGGATGCATTATTGGTCAGTAACAAATTTCAGACTGTAGGAAACTCGAGGTTTGTTTAGTTACCTCGATTATGCTCTCAGCTTCTCTCACAGTTTGAAACACAAACTCCCGCTTGGAATCTCCAAGGTTGAAAGATTGGCTGCAAAACATTAAAGAACATCAGATAAGTGACAGATAAAATATGAGCGACCGATCTTTATTGGCATTTACAATGGCGACCCGCTCCGGCTGGTTGAACTAGCGCCTATATTACGGCGTCCGTATGAATGAGTGACCGTGAAGTAAATTTCTCTACTCAGTCTGGTTTTGTTTCTGCATAACTGCATTATGACTAGTGCAGCGGTCTTCAACTCTGCCCGACAAGTTCGATCGTAAAGTGACCCGCCAAATATCCACAATCCTGGTCAAAAGTGTTGGGACAGTTCAGCAGCTGAAAGGAGCAGTAGCTTTCCACGTATTAACATACCTTTCTGGCAACGAGTAAACTCTATCAATAAGGTTGGACGAGATCCCAACTACTATATCAGCCACATCCTCCCTGGCATCGCCTCTTCTCCAACTTCTTGAATCGTCGACCAAATCCGCAACTACTGACGAATTTGTGCTGCTTTTCGTAACCAGTTTTTCCAGAATTTCTAATGCGATCTTCAAGTGCTGGGCAACCAACTGTAATGCAAGCAAATTACACGTTAGGCGACTCAAATAGAGCCCCCTTGGAAGAAGAGATCGGCAAGAATTTGACTTCAGCCTGACCTCAGCAAACCCAAGAGTGATCAACTTCACAACTTCAATCTCCTCCTTCAGTTTCTGACCAGAAATATATCATAAAGTAATGAGAATTTGGCTTTTGATTACCTTGCTCAGATGAAAGCTGATCAGCGACTCGTACACTTTTTCTTTAAAAAAATGTGGGGAGAATTTGTATGTTGAACTTGGGAGTGAACGGGTTAATTTAAAATGGACACGAAAGGAAAAGATCTATTAGTCTCAATAATTCTATGAGAAATGTGTGATGACGAGCGACACTACGAGAAGTGTGCGACGACGAGCGACACTACGATCTGTAGCGAAACTCGTACAAATACTGTTCACTGTACTGTTTCACTACAAGATATACGAGGGCGTGCAAAGAATCATGGGCTACTTTTATCTTGATTACCCACAAGTCGTCTGGAACCGAATGGTAGCTTTATGGTGTGACGTCACTCACCTGAGACGTAGCATTGGTGACCGTCCAGAGTGCTAAACCAAGTGGTCTTGCATTAACCTGCCAAAGCTAACAACCTCAATGTCAATAAAAGACGTAAATCGACCTGTTTGTCAAGGTTGCACGTGCATCAAGCTTGACAAAAAGCAACCTGCCGCCGGCGCACCGTCGGCCTTCATGTAGATGCACTCATATTCGAGTTAGAAGGCAAAAAGTCCATCTTTAACTTCAATGTCGTTTTCCATAATAATCAAATCGTGGATGCGCACGCAACCCTGCGAAATGTCTTTCTTTTTTTTTTTTTTTTTTAACATTCTTTTTCAGTGTGCGTTAGTTATAATATTTTTTGATGTGTAAACAGGGCCTTTAGATTGGGTTTTGGCAGCTTTCAACGAACCTCATCCAGGACAGGAACGTGCTTTATCTTCTTCAGCAAGATCGTTCTCGTTTCCTCTCTGGTGGTAGTACTGCGAGCGGGATCAAGCCTGGAAAATTTCAAACACCGTATTGGAATCAAACAAAAATACCGTATTCTTCACTACTTGAGGTATACTTCAACATTTCCTGAGAACTGACCTGTTTAAAGTTGTCGCTATGGCCGTTATGTATTGCAGCAATGCTTGGTGATCAGAAACGCGACGGATGTCGTCGAGGGTACTTTTACTCAAGTTGTACCTGCAAAGCAGCACAAAAACACCAAGTATGAAGAACACAAACATTCTCACTATAAAATCTCAGTTATACGCCCACCATTTTGGTACCCAGAGAATCCCTGTAGGTTATGAGCCCACCCCCACCCCCCTCCCCCCCTCCACCCCCTTCCACGCTCCCTATTCCCACCATTCTACACACCACGCTACATAATGTTTGAACGGAGCAGCTTCCTCGTTTTTCAGTTGAACTGACTGGAAGAGCTAGTTGCGCCATGTATTCTTACGTTTCTTTATAAGTTATACGAGAAACCACAACTTGTCGCGGGGGGCGGGGTATTGCAGGAACACTTCCTCGTGTAAACGGTTCACTGCATGTGATTATAAATGAATAGTTGGTGCGCCCGCGATGATCCAGAGAGGAGGGTGGCTTTGGTACTCAGGACATTTTTTTTTTCCTATAAACACGGTCTTTAATGGACTCACAGTATTTCATCCATTGAGGTTCCCTCTGATACGTTCATGGGCCTCGCACTTATGGTGAATGGACATGATGCCACGATCATACCGCGCTGTTTTTGGGCTGTTATCTCCAAGGTGACTGGTTACAGAAAAGAAACAATTTCAGTAAAGAGAATAAAGCGGTTTTCGAATGACAACCACAGGATTACAGTGCCAATTAGAAAGGCTGTAAGAAAACATTTTCAACTAAACAGAAATCAAACAAATTTGCAATTCGTTTTATGTTGAAAAAGATACCAATATGAGTGCGAGGAAATGTCATCGCCACTTCCTTGTGTGACCAGTTCGGCAGTTACAAAGCACTTTCGACATCACTTTCGACTTTACTTTCGACAGTCGAAAACATAATTTTAGAGAATAACCCAATAAACCTGACAAAATAGATAGCTTTGAATACCACGTAAATACCATCCTATAACTTCTCGCGACATGCGATCAGGATCTACAATAAAGGGCATGGTACGATTTGTTTCGAGAACGTTAGACAAATCGACTAAAAGCTGGTGTGGGCAAGCCAAGCGCAACTTGCTCGAATGAAGGGCTACGTTCAAAATGTCAACTTAAACTTCTTTAACGGCGTTTAGCTTTCCCACATCAAGTTTTAGTCGATTTATCATACGTTTTATCTCCACACAGCAGCAGTATAAAACTAGTCTTCAAAAGTACAGTGGCTCTCCATCTTGTGTTATTACAAACCATCGTAATCGTCCTTTGCAAGGCCAGCGGGAAGGACAAATAAGGCTGACGGTCTGTAACCCGAGTACACGTGTTGCCAAACGCCCTCGTTGCTCTTATAACGGACGTCAAAGGTCTGCACCAAGAGAATCCAATAGTCAACTTCCAAAACTAAACAAAGACACATTTAGCAGATAATAAACTCTCCTCAGCAAAATTTGCATTATAAAGTACCTTGCTTTGTAGCTCTTGAAAAATTAAGTTACTTTATGGAAAGACCTTTTCAAGGATGGGTGTTAGAGAGAAGGAACTCATAAGCGACACGTGTACAAAGACTACACAAGAATTAGTACTTACGGCAGGCGGACACTTGGGGCAGGAAAACTGGAAATCTGTTTTCAGCTCGGTGCCCTGGTTAGGGGTCAAGCGAAAATTTTTACAACAACCTTTGTGCTGCACATTAAACTGAACTGAAGCACCCCCTTTACGGACACCACCATGCGTGACTTCAAGCTCCAACTTGTACCGTCGTCCATGGTCCAAGCTGTCCAGAATAACAACGTTCGGTCCATCCACACCAGTGTTAGTCTTTGGCTCGTTCATGACTATCCAACTAATGACGTCATGTTTGGAGGGAGTTGGTGTCGGTTCCCAGACGCAACCCAAATGCGCTTGACCAGTTCCTGCTGTTTGTGTGTTGGAAGAATTTTTTTCACTGGATTCACCTTTTTTTTTAAAACCACCGCCGTGAAATCCTGAATTTCGACAAGTTTTCTTTGAAATATTAACCGCTGGAAACTCTGGATCGTGAAGGCACTTTGGCCCTCTGCCAATCTCGCCCCCTCTCCGGCTTGTCGGTTTGACTGTTGCTTTTCCTCCTGTCGTTCCTCCTCTTGTCGATCCTCCTCTTGTCGCTCTTACCGTCGTTTTCGGTTTGACTGTTGATTTTCCTCCTGTCTGTCCTCCTGTCGATATCGTTGAACTTACTTGTTCACATGATGAATCAGTTGTATATTTTTCAGTTGTAGTTCCAAGAGTAGTGCGAGGTACAGGTGTTGGAATGCGAGGTCTTTCAAAACAATCTCTAATTGATCCACCAAGTTCAGTACAAGAACCGTTATAATATTTACGATACCTGTAAAGCGTCCAACGGTACTTGATACCGGTTGCCTTCACGCATGTACTGCATTTTCCAGTGACAACAAGAGCTTCACTTGGGCTCACTGTGCTATGAATGCATTGGAGGCAAGTGACCAATAACCTGTTGAGAGTGGGCCACATAAATGACTACCAAACGACTACCAAATGACTACTAAATGACTGCCAAATGACTACCAAATGCATGACAAGGAAGGTGGCACAAACGGGAATTGGTATATGTAAGGCCCGCAGCCACTTTTAGTCTCGCTCCCCCCTCTCGAGTTTGGTGGGGAGTAGGAAGCTACAGTGCGAGTTGTGATTAACACAGGGGTCATATATATTTACTTACGGGTCATGTTGTGTAGTGCTGGGAAGGGGGGAGGGGGGGGGGAGGGAGCATATTAGCATATTATCGATATAAGCCACCAACTCAAAATTAGTCTAACCATAATCGTAACCAAACATATATATATCTCTAGGATTTAAGGGAGATTGAGGATACTCTGCGACACAAAGTTTCCGAGGAAAAAAGTACGATTTCGCTTGATGTATAAATAAAACACAGGATAAAGAGACAATTGTTCAACTCACCTGTGTGGCTCGTCATGCCTTCTGTTAAGCAACTGCAGTCTGCTGACATTTTCCCGACCATCTTTCATGAGGGTCAAGCTGAATTCGAAATTATAACGAATATCTATTAAATTATTAAGCGAATCAGCGGGGAAAGTTAACTTGTTCATTCTCATTGATGGAGTCTTCCCTTTCTTGAAGCAAGACAGCGTAAGGTTCATTGGAATCTTGCAAGACCACAAAAACCTGAAAATTTTAAAAGTAACGTAAATATTGCAACTGCCGCAACAAATAGGACTGTCTTTGGATAAAAAAAAACTAGTTTGCCAGAAAATAAAAAGCAGATATTAAACAAAAAGTGCCTTGGGGGCCAACAAGTGACAAGACATTTATTGGAGGTATGTATTTAAAGAAACAAGATATCCCGAATCTCTCGAGGTTCTAAAGGCCCGTTCGAATCGAAATCGCTAAAGTGGGATCAATTTCCGTACCAGATCACTACCGAGATCGCAATAGACCTTTATCAAGGTAATGGCAGCTTATACATAAAGCTTGGCCAAAGACAGAAATAAGAGACAACACTGGAAAGTGCATAGCAAAATTAGTTTAAGGCACGAATTTCAGAGTCATAAACCAACATGTTCGAAAGTTCCGGTATTTCAAAACTGAAATTTTTATAGAGTTTTCTATTGCAGACTGACTTGACGGGCAATATTTTTTAAAAAAACTTTATAAAAATCACACTCTTGAAAATAGCGGCACTTCGCGGCATTTTGGTCTAATACTTAGTGCATTAATAAAGTTTGCTATGCTCCTTCCAGTGTTGTCTTATGGTTATGCTTGGTCAAGCTATTCATGCTGTAACGAAGGTCTATGGTGCGCGTTCATACTGCTGAAAAATCAGTTATTCAATCTTAACAAATGGATCATCGACTATTTATCTTAGATTGACCAACCATGCTGACTTGCCCAGTGTGAAGGCGGGCTGTATTGGTGAACATAAGTGAAAATTAAGAACGAACACTTAAAACGTAAATTTAAGAAGAAAACATACTTGAGTTCATCGGACTGTTCAGGGTTGTCAGGATCATAAGATTCCGACGCATCCAGTGTGATGTTGGTTTTTGTACTATAACTGAACTTCCTTTCTGTGCCACCGGCAATGATGGCAACTAGTGCAGAATTTAAGATGGTGAGGGTCTCTCTGTGCTCCAGCGTTGCTAGTACGTTTCCATCCGAATCATTTAGTTCAACCTGAAGTCAAAACACACTGGTACTTAAGAGAAAAAAAAAACTTAAAAATACTCAGCTATACTGCATTCCTTCCCATGCAATAACTACAAGGCCGGATCCAGACCGGTTTATACCGGTTTACACCAGTTTACGGAACCGGTCAGATGGTTTAAATTTAGTTCTCAGTGTCTGGAAATGGTGTTTCTAGAGAGCCATATATATTTTCTACTTTTTACAAGGCAACTATTTACATTTAGAAACTGGCCAGGTTTTTTCCTGGAGCCGCCTCTGATAACCTCCGTGTATTGACGGCTGTATCAGAGCAAACGCTGTACTCCTTCACAGGACATCTTTGCGACGGATAATTGTATTAGCTGAAAGCATCGTTAGTTAAACATTTTTTTTGACAGAAACGTTGTCATTACAACCAATCCACACATAATCGTGCTTTTAAACTACCTTTAAATCGATATTACACGTTTTAGACAGGCCATGGCGTGGGGGAATGATTAGGACCCGCTCCTGTAGATTCACACCACTGAAACGTCTCTTGCCACACACCTAAAGCAGAATTGAAAACCAGAAGCTGCATCAAAGAAATTTACTGATGTTCGACCAAAAGCAAAACTCATCACTACAACGGAGACGGCGCCTTGCTCTAAAATTGAAGACGTTTAAAAATCTAGTTATATATATATATATATAAAAAAATGGAGTCCACTTTCATTGCTCGTGGCCCTACGAGCTTAAAATTGCAGCGAAATTGTTAATCGTCAGTTCCTATTTTTTGCGGTTTCGTGAGACCCATTTTTCCTAAAGGAACAATCTTTTGCCATTCGAGAAATTGGACTTGGATTCTTAAATGTATCAAAGTCGAAATCCCACAGCACATCATTGAGGGTTATAGAGCACTTTTCGGATGACTGTCAAAAACCAAAACTAAAGCAATTACAGAGCCATTCAATGAGGCGAGCAATTAGAAGTACGAGCAAAACCAAAACCAAAACCACTAGTAATTGCGATTGGTTTTACCATCCAATCAGCAGTGCGAGAACACGCCATCGCCACTTGCTTTCTGGTTTTGCTTTTGTTAGAGCGGTTTTCGGATGACTGTCGAAAGTAATCGTGTGATTGCTTTGGTTTTGCGTTTGCTTCGCTTTCGGATTGGTCCACACGAGTTTGTCAGCATGCTCAGCCAATCAGGAACAAAACCAAAACCAAAACCAAACACTTCTCACGCAAGCGATGGCGTGTACTCGCACTGCTGATTGAAAAGTAAAACCAAACGCAAGACCAAACGCGAATTACTTTGGCTTCCAATTGGCTGAACTGTTTTCTCTCAGTCTCTGTGATTGGCTTGTGTGATTACTTTGGTTTTGGTTTTCGACAGTCATCCGAAAACGGCTCTAGTCTTGAATGGCCAATGATGCAGTTTCTAAACTTGTCAGGGCCAATCGAAAAGCGTATAAGAAAGACTAAACCATAGCAATCACACAATTAGTATTTTCGACAATCATGCAAAAACGGCTCTATTGACATCAATAACTTCGTCGTTTACAAGAGACACTCAAAAGGCAAACGTAGCAGAATGCTATCTTCAGAGATCCCAATTCTTAGGGAGACAATTTTCGTGGGAAATATTTTTTGCGGGAACTTTTGTCGCGACAGAACATTACCATACCGTCCATTCATAGCGTATCTTTCTGATTTCCTTACACATGACATTGACATCGGCTTCCAGGTAAATCTTCTGGGAGCGTGTAAACTGATAATGCACAACAGAAAATGAGATCAATAGCAGTTAACGAAGAGGTAAAGCGTTAAAATAATTTGTCATTTGATTTACAGTACCTTAGTGACTGTCGACATATTCACCGTT
The DNA here is from genome assembly GCA_964036295.1 of Plumapathes pennacea. Taxonomy (NCBI): domain Eukaryota; kingdom Metazoa; phylum Cnidaria; class Anthozoa; order Antipatharia; family Myriopathidae; genus Plumapathes; species Plumapathes pennacea. The sequence goes on along the minus strand of OZ038464.1, from coordinate 22,791,102 downwards.
CACTGGACGTTAAAGTCAAACCCCCTCCCTCCCCCCCCCCCCCCCACCCATCTCCCCTGACAGTCTAAAAGCAGTTGCGCAACAATGACGGTTTGACATTGTGAAACCCGAATTTTACGGGCTTCCTAATGCTGAAACTTACGTACCTGTGTGCATTTCCTTCTCACTGTAGCGATTTCTGCTCGCTTTCCCCCCAAATCCCCCCACTAACGTCCAAATTTTGGACCATCCCGACCCCCTCCCCTCCCCCCCCCCCCCCCCCCTTAATCATCCAGTGGACGTTAAGTGGGGAACTGATGAATAAGTTGACGGCCCCTTAAAACAAAACATTTTCGCGACATTTTAATTTCGCAACTGTAAAAAATCGTAACATGTCAAACCCTAAAACACCGACGATGGTGACCTAGAGCATGAAATCTTCAAAAATCGTAGTCTGCTGTTATGTATGCATATTTTTACCTTTGAAACACCGATGCCAAACACTTTGACATTACCACATTTTGCGACAACAGCAACCACCTTCGCGATCATCTTGTTCACAAAATTTTCAGCAGTGACCGTCACGTTGTATGTTCCAACACTAGCAAAGGCAAGACACAACTTTGATTTAAACATAAATATTTTAAATATTACAATTTCCTTGAATGTGATTGGTTCATAACCCCGATTAATCATTAATTGGACACTCATTGTTCTGTAATCAGATACTTCTTTGTTCTGTAATCGGACAGTTGACTTAACCAATCATAAGCAAGAGCGTGAACGCGCGTGGGTTAAAATCGATCGGTGTTGAAGTACTTCTTGACGTTTTGCTTTTGTGTATAGTACAGCATAACACGCTGAAGCTATATGATCATTCTCCCCATTTTCAGAAACTGTAATATTTATGATTAATTGGTAAGAAGCTTCGTGTAGTCCGATGTCGGTCTGTAATCATACTCATGATTTCGTAATCACTCGTATGATTACAGACCGAATCGGACTCCACTCAGTCCTATTACCATTATTTATTCTAAAATAATATATGGTGTCTATATTATAAGCCATAATCATTCATGAGGCTTGAGAATTGCTTTTTGATCATAATGCAATATTTATACAGGAAGCAAAAAAGTACATTTTTTGCTTCCTGTATAAATGAAAGTACATTTTTTGCATGTGAAAGTGGCTTATAGGCCAACATCTTTTCCTTTTGAACATTCAGGGTAATATTAACCCCAAACAGTTTGCTGTTTATTTACCTGTCATACTTGTGTGATGTGTTTCCTTCCGTATTATTAGCCTCATATTTTCCATCGCCAAAATCCCAAGAGAATGTGACATTGGTTCCTTTAGCTGTGGCACTAAAGTTGGTGAATTGTCCATGCTTTGTGTCTGGGATATCCGCCATGGATAGCTGCAATAACATCCACAGAAAAGGACGTCTCTTCCAACCATAAACAAGATGGACACAAGACACAAGGGGGGAGGGGGTATTTGACACACAAATGCATGAACAAGAAATTAATCCTCAACTGTAAGTCATGCAACACATAAACATGGGAAATCACAACAGAACCCTTTGTTCTCCACATCCCTGGCTTCCCCACTACATTGAACACTTTAAATTCTGAGTGCAATCTCTAAACAAAGCTGTTTTGGGGAAGGGGACATAGAAAGGCTTTGATAATGAAATGTAAAAAAAAAATAATAGAATACTGAACTTCAGAAATAGATCATTTATCTTAGGCTGAGTGGAGTAAAGTGTAACAACACAGATGAAAAATAGTTTCTCAGATTCCCAAACAAGAGGATAGAATGTGTGCAAATATTTAGTGCAGAAATGTGTTGAAGCTTGTGTAAATATTTGCGGTATGCATAGGCGTGCATATGCAAAGGATGCTAGTATATTAGAAATGACTAAGGTTAAGAGAGTAATATTGTGGTCTACTTTACTCGAAGCAGACAGATTCATTTGAATTTTCTTGTCTGAGCTGAAAAAGTACATGTACAGAGGATAATGAATAAGAATATATGGGCTAAGCTTTGTGTCTGCTAGACCCGCACCACAACCTTGTGTGTCAGTATTTGGTGCAGGATATTTGAGAACAGGTCTGTAAAGCACTAAATGATTACACTACAAAGAAAGATTGATCCAAGAGTCAGGTGTGCACAGATGAGAAACATTTGCAATTCAGTAAACTGCAAATCTCAAATCAACCCCAAACAGAGATCACACTTCAAACCGCCCATAGAATCTAAATTATTATATCCAAGCATTTAGTTATCCTTTCTGAAGTACACACAAATTAACACTTTCTAGTCCTGCAGGACATTTTTGATTGTCAAGTTGTATGCTGCTGCTCCTCCTTGCATTTGTTGACCCAGGCACTCTGTTGTCTAATATATTTACACAGCTCAAGCATTTCAAGCTAATACACACAAAAAAAAAACCCAGAATACTGTGATGCAACCTCTGAAGTAAATTTATTTTCATATGGGCCTGTGATTGCACATACCTCTTTTACTTTACCCTGTACAATTACTACTTCACATTTTGATGTCACATGGCTGATTTCATTATCTGCTGTTACACTTGTACAAAACCTGCAAAATGTAATGGGAACAGAAAAATACTCAATGGTTAGCCTTCCACTTAGACTTTCACTGTGTATTTATCTTACCATGAGTGTCTTACCTTCCAACCTTGGAGAAAAATTTTTTTAGTACTGGCTGAATTCCAGATGGTATCTTTTCATCTCCAACTTTCCACTGATATTTAAGCATGAGACTTGTCTCATTACTAGGATCAACTTTAGTTGCTTCAAACTCAATACAATATGAATCCATACTCTCCCCACATCTCCTCCACTGGAATGAAATTCCTGCAGTTGCAATCAGATATATTAAAGGATATTAAATGGTCATGCAGAGATTATATGTTCCAGTGTTGATGATATCTCTCGCAAGCGAGTGGGGAGGGGGGGGAGAGGAACAACTGAGAGATATTACCAACTCAACAAGATAAGTCTCCACAAGACCATGAAATGCTCTGTTAAATATTATTTTGTGAGATATACAGAACAAAGACATACCCCACAGTTTTTATATCCTGTCAGAACTTACTGTCTCCAAAAATTGTACAGAGTGAAATATCATTTTAACCGTTCACATGTAAAGATCTCTGCACAGTAAAACATCAGTTTTTAGAACTGGGGAAATCTGGCTGATTTTTCATCCATATCTATATAATATATTGAGTTGCCTCACAATGGATGCTATAAAATAATGTGAAAGGCATAAATGCACTACATTTGGTAGGTGTGAATAGTTCTCAATCCTTGGTTTTACTACTACCAACTCACATGCAGTTGTACATTGTTTTGAGGGAATGCATTCACTCACCTTTGAGCTTATGATGCACATAGAGAGACCTGGATTTAAGTGTTCGAGACATCAGCTTGTTGGATGCTTTAACTGTTACCTTATACTTTCCTGTGTAATTTACATTGAAACGATGCTGTGCCTTCGTATCTGGGATCCAACAAGAATAAACATTTAATTTAGTTATTAACAAAATTAAAAACAATACTATTATAATTAAAACCTTTCAGACACCACAAGTCTCCCACCTGAAAATTGGTTGACTGGAGATTAATATTCATTGGTATCTCTGCACACATCACCCCAGAAAATCTAAAGATCAAGAGTTTAACCTACCAGTTGTTCTAATTTCCTTTGTATCATCACCAAAATTCCAAATATATTCCATATTGCATCCTGGAACATAAAACTTGGATACTTGTACTGTAAAATTCTGTACATCTGTATGATTACCAAATTCTAGGTGCCATTTGTGTGTTAATATGTTCAACAATACATCCTGCCTGTTTATGTCACTGATGTTGAGATCTGCCACAAATCTTCCTGGGAGTGTCAGACTACTCTGGCTGACAGCATTAAAAGCAGTAATACGTACTGTGTAGTTCCCACATTTTTTATATTCATGTCCAGCTCTTGCACACCAATAGTTTGATGGGTTATATTCACCATCACCAGAAACTTCCAAGAGGCTGCTGCCATCACCAAAGTCAAACTTGAAACTCACATTGGAGCCACCAGTTAATAGAAACTTGATGAAAACAATTTGGCCAATTGGAACCAGAGACATGTTGGAGGTCTGGCTATCATTAAATGCTGGAACAACTTGTAAGCCATGCACAGGTGCCAGTGCTTTAATTCTCAAACAATTAGTACTTGACATAGAAAATTCATTCCTTGCATTGACACAAAAATTGTAGCTCCCAGGACTGCTGAACTGGTGTACAACAGATACAGTGGAAACATTTCCCTTCCAAACAGAAGTGCTGGAATTGAAAAATTTGCCATCCAAAGACCATTTGAAAACAATGCCACTGGCAGTTTGGTTTCCACATGTAATATTAGATGGATGCAACATTTCACTGAGAGATGCCTCTGCCCTTGCAGTGATCTCAGTGGTCTGATTTGTTTTAACAGGCTGGACATTACTGGCTACAGTTACTGACGATATCTTTGGCACCCCAACAGAGTATATGTAGCTGGAATTGAGTCCTCCACAAAATATATTGCTGTTTCCAATGCATCTGTTAGAAGAATATATATCAAAATAACAGATTGAAATACTACACCAGACACAATCCCAGGCAGTGACCAGGGCCACTCTGTGGAAGTACTGCAGCTGCAGTGCATGCTTTTAATATTTACTACATTTCATGCAAAAATTATGCACTGATAATATGTGATTTTTATTGTAATACTATTGCTCCAATTCACTACATATTTTTGCCACAGTGATACTTTACCTTACAGTGCACTCTCCATCATTTTCTTGTCCCTGCTTGCCATACTCATTTCCACAGAAGCAAAGAGTACCATTCTGAAGAGCTGCATAGGTATAGCTGATAAATAATGAAGCTGAATCATTGATTTGAACAAAGTATTTCAAATATAAGAGAACGAATGGGGGGGTGGGGGGGAGGGGGGGGGGGGGAGGGCAGTATGTGAAAGTTTATCAAATAATATTTTTACCACAACACACTATTTTCTCACTCTCTGATTGGTCGATTTACCGTGATAAATAAGAGTTCAGACAACGAAGCTGACACCAGCTGACGCCAGCGTGTCACGTTTTGCAGCGAAATACAACGAAACTTTCCTGTATATTTCCAAATATTGTGGTAAAAAACAAATTTTCACTGGTTTGCCGTGGTGTGGACTCTTATTTACCACAATTTACGTCATCACATGGTCAAAATTTGTTGTGGACTCACTCGGTGAAGCGCCTCGTGAGTCCACAACATTTTGACCATGTGATAACGTAAATAGTGGTAAATAAGAGTCCACACCATGGCAAACCAGTGGAAATTTAATAAGTAGAAACAGGAGGAAGCTGGAGGAGAAAACATGGGAGATAGGGAGGAAGGGGAGGTAAGAGGACAGGGAATTACATTTGGAGAAACAGGGGTGGGGATCAGGGAGAGGAGGGTGGGGCAGGGAAGGAAAAAACAGATGGGAGTCAGAGCCACTGGGTAATGGGAAGAAAAAGTGGGTAGGGTCAGGAGAGAAGAATTGGGCAGGAAAAATGGGGTGAGAGGGAGGGGGAGAGATGACAGTGGAGAACAGGGGAGCAATGTAGGAGGGTGGGGCAGGGTAAAACAAGGCCCAGAGGGAGTAGTGGAAGGAAGGTAGGGATAGGTGCATCACATGAAGGATCAAGGGATTCAATAAAAGAAGGGGAATGAGAGGAACATAGGAAGGGAGGGGGAGAGTGTGTGTGATAGCACTGGTATTGTTTCTTTAGCAGCATGTTTTTCTTTATGTTACTCACTTCAGGTTGGCACAAGCAACCACACATGAGCATGGTGTCAACTGTAATTTTTCATAAGTTGGCTTGTGCCAGAGTTTACTGTCTGCAAGGTCTTCATGGAAGCATCCCAACTGCCACTGTGCTGTGTTTCAATTTGTGTTAAATTGATTAACCTTAGATCCAGAAGAATATTAAGCACCATACTATGTCCAGCATGCAGACAAACAATACAGTGAACTCTCTCTTTTAAGGCAAACACCCTTGGTACTAGTCTTTATTGTCTGCCTTAGAGAGAGTTCAGTTACAGAGAAACAATTGAAAATCGGCAAGGAACAAATCTGCATGTTGCCCGCCTTAGAGAGGTGTCCGCTTAGAGAGGTGTTCACTTTAGAGAGGTGTATGCTTAGAGAGAGTTGACTGAGTGTATAGTAGCCATGTCATGACCCAATAGTTCAAACATAGCAAGTTACTGAAAAATCTACTAGCAAGTTGTGGGTTCCTTTTGGCCCTGCAAACTATAACTATGGAATCCTGACAGAATGGCGTTTGTGGCCATCTTTTACGTGTCAGGGATCGAATGATTGGACCAACCCGTATGAACTCGAACAGCTATTATTAGATATAATATTCATTTATAATAGTCATAGACTCACTCTGACACAAACTCGAAACATAAATGCCATAAAAAGTTAATCACTGTATTAAGGCAGCTGCAAGTAACGGAGATATCTATGATCAAGCGTCAGTTAAGCGTCTCAAGTTTCTAAAACGACGAACTCATATTTATAATTGAATTCACGCAAATCAAGCCGCTATACGCTTCACAACACAAAGGTCAAAACAACAAACCAATATAAGGTACACAAATGAGCACAAGAGCATGTAATTATATTTTCTATGGGCTCATTACGGTGTTTAGAACACTCGAATTCAAAAGCAGCGGCAGACGCCATAATACAATGAAACCACAAGGATTCGCTTCAGTTCCGACACTTCTTTTTTGTTAAACTTTATAAGGACGAAGCAACTCAAAGAGATTGCCCTGGGGCAAATTAGTCTTTCATAAATCTGACAAGACCAGACGAACGCATTCAATCCACGGAAAGGTCAAGATTACACACGCTATGACAAGAAACACCTCGTTCAACACCGAGAGCAAGCAGTACGAGCAAATTACATCAGAACTTAAATAATGTGAAAGAATAAAAAGAACTCCAGTGTGAGCGCTGTTTCACGAACAAACCTCTCGAAGCTGTAACTTAAAACTGAACTGGCTTGAGAATCAAAACATCGTACATACCTTCAACCGCCGTGTACAGCAATAAGAAAGCTTCAAGGAAAAGGAAGGTAAGCTTATAAGAACACATCATGTGCCATTACACATTCTGACGCTTCCTTGTTCGCATTTTGTTGTCAGAAAGAAACCAACGTCGTCAGGCTCAAAGCTGTCGACCGTCCACTTCACATTGAACTCTCCCCAGTGTTACTCGTGTAACCCAGCACTATTTATTGGCACTTTTCCAAATACGACCCCCAAGTCAGTTTTCAAACATTGTGGGCTGTTTTGCTTTCTAAAACTTCGATAAGTAACCCATCAAGAAGAAGAAAACCTCCGACAGGTTAGCCCTTTCATTGCTACTACAGGTTTCATAGTCAGCAGATTCTCCCACCAATCCAGAGCCAATGCACGAGTGATGTGGTAAGAGCTAGTTATCTCTTTTTTCTTTCGCGTTGGTGTGTGCCGGACTGTACGGTGCTTACTATTTGCAACTCCATATTCCGGTCACGGCAAAGTGCTATGCCTAGACTGAAAACGCAAGGAATGTTCACGGATTCGGAAAATTTCGGCGGTCCGTTCCAACCGGAAAAAACTAGACCAAGGAGTACCCGCTGCCGGCGCTGAAAGTACGGTACTCCACAATTTCCAAAGCGATTTTCTGGAAAGTTGCCTGATTAATCTGATCTTGAACCAAACGTTCCGGAACTGACCAAACTGTACTGCATGTTTTACACGAAACTCCACAAGGTGTATCGGCCCAGGTGGTCGCGCTGTACAATCCCTCAACTAAAGAGATCACAGCTGAAGTTTCGCCTCGCCTAGGTTCAGGTTTAGAATTTTGATTATAACTAGAGTTAGGTTATGGTCAGGGTTAGGTTACCTAACTTCCTAAGTAAGGCAAAACTTCTCTGTGATCTCCTTTTGAGGGATTCACAAATGCGAAGAGCGCGAACCGCCTAGCGGCCTCTTATGAGCAAAGAGACTCTCTGCTAGTATGGGCCAATTTTCCTTTTTTGCAGACTTGGCAATTAGTTTTTTAGCTGGTTTGCCAAACTGCCGTTTTGTTTTGCCTATTGTTTATTATTACAGCCTTCCCGCTACCCTCTGCCTGTTTTGTAACTTTAGGTTTTCCAAAAGAAGAACAATGACTCCACGTGTTCACCCAATCAGAGTCTCGCGCCTTCATAAGGATCTCCGACTTGTTTAGTTTTGTTCTGTTTTTGTTTTCTTCGTGTTGACCAAACTTCTCTTCCCAAAACAGAGATGCGTGCACGAAAGGAAGGTTCCTTGGTGTTTGGGGTCGAAGATTACATGAGTTTTTCAACTTTTCAATGCCCGAGTTTTCATGTCGACGTAAGTGCATGACCAGCAAGCGATCGACCCAAGTTTTCGACTGACTTACGTTTGCTTGGACGCTGAAACTACCGTCGACTAGCTTGCGTTGGTGCATGTTTTTCATTGGCCTTTGGCGATCCCAAGTCGATACACAAGCGCCCGTTAACCTGCTGAATTCCGCCGAATCAATCAAGCGCCTGGCGGTACTCTATCATCCCGGCTGCAGTGTCAAAATAAAATACCATGACATGTCATTTTATACAGACCTCAAAATAAATTTGCGGTCAATTAGTACTGTAAAACATATGAAGATTTTTATCTCTACTACGGAGCACCTGCCTCAGTCGTCGAACATTTTACCAAGTCAAAGACCTTTCATCAGGGTTTCAAATTACTTATATACCTATTTATACATATTATGTATAAACCCCTGTAAAAGTCACTTAAGTCGAATTTAGCGGGACGGCAGTTTGACTGACATGGGTGCATGGATTGGAATACTCCTTCTCCGTTCCGCTATACACTATAAAAAAATGTAACTATTTAGTCAGCCACAGCTCGAGAGGTAATATCACGAACATAGAAACAGCTGTACATAGATATATAGAAAGACACATTATAAACGCCACAAAGTTAGAATGGCTACCTAAGTTAAGTAACCTCAACTTAAACTAAAAAAAGTAAAGGGCTTCTCTTTTCAATCAGTAAAGCTAAAAACTATTTTTTGTTATAAGATTCCTAGGACGCTGAAAATGGGGCCAAGTCCCAGTCTACGCTCTGAATCAGGTTTTGGGACTAGAGGAACTATATTTAACACTTCGATAGTCAGCAGGTTTTAAGCCATCTATCTGTACAAACCCGGCCCGGGGTGAGATGCTATCCCAATACTGGGGACAGCAGAATTTTTTGTCCTGACAGCAAGAACTGTCGACAAGTTCTCCGCGGTGGCCTCAGTGCTTAACTTATCGGGGCAATCAATTTTTTTTTTTTTTTTTTTTTTTTTTTTGAACGAAACACCGAGAGGGTAAAACGTGTCCGATACGGCAAAACGTTACAGTGGGACCGAATGTTTTTAGAGCCAACTGCCAAAACCGGATATGCGACAATTACATATATATGGACAAAATTTCATCAAAACACGGTCAGTTCGACAGGCCATCATTTTCAATGTGTCAAGCCTTATCAAGACATATGGGAAACAATCTGGGGTGTTTATACACATGATTTTTCACAAGCGTTGTTGATTTGACCATTACTCACGTTACTGAACTATATGAAGCGTCGAGACACTCGTACTCGACTGTGCACTCGGAAGTGTCTCAGATGAAATCGTTAACACTCTTGTTAGTGCACATTGTTTTGTTCGCCGTTTGGGATAGCATCTCGGCACGTTTTGTGGGAGGTAAGAAAAAACTAGAGTTCACACAGATGACTGATGAGTTTAAAAAAAGAGATAAGCCGTATGAATTAAGTGCCGTGGGAACTGACATTTTAGCGCAAACGAGAAATCACCGCATTTCCGTGCCATTGTCGAAAGAGCAAAGAAGTTCTCCAAAACTTGGAAACTATAATGACAGCTTTGATAAGTGAAAAGTTCCATCAATGCGGTCTCTGGACTACTCACCACATTCTCACAATTATTCTAGCTTAATAGTACATTTAGTAGTTGCCTTGTGAGCCTATGGTGTTTGCGCTTCAATTGCAGCTAAGAATCGCCGAGCTATCGGCACAGAATTGAAATTTGCAGTGGAAGGATGCAGGAGGGAAGGAAGTTGTGTTTTGCGTGAGGCAACGTTGCATTTGTATTTTAGAGTGAAGGACCAACGACCCAATGGAAGAGTTATTTTGCACATATCAAATGGCAGACGTAGTGCAGTCTATCTTGTGACCAGTTTATCAAGCAGTGGCTGGCATAAATTTGACGTAAAGAGAGTCACTATGTCCTGGCTAAAGAACTCAAGCAAACTGACTAAGACAATTTTTGTAAATTGTCACGTGGGTTGTAAAGGAAGGGTGAAGCCGGTTTTGCGGACTCATTCTGCGCTGAGAAATGCTAAGCTAACTTGGAAAGTTGAGGAAGTAGAATCAGACCCTATTAACAAACGCCGCTACTGTGCGCAAGAGGAGAGCAAATGCTGTTTACGGCCCAAAGTGATAGACATGAAAAAGTTCAACTGGAAAAACTGGATTATAATGCCACGTAAAATTTCGATCAATGAATGCAGAGGTGCCTGTGATTTAAGTGGTGGAATGAAAATTTCTGCACATGCTCAGTTCCTGGCGCGAATGCAGAGAGGCTGGAGATCCCCCTGCTGCGTGCCCATCACCTTCAGCTCCGTGATCGCTTATGTTGAAGAAAAGGGGAGCTATAAACAACAGAAGGTAGACTTAATTGCGGAAGAATGCGGTTGTCTCTGATGTAAGCTCTGTCGAAGGGCTAAAAGCGCTCGAAAAGTCACTCAGCTGATTCAAGCGCCTTCATTAGCTCTTCGTCAGAACACAGTGACAAAGTTTATTTTAAACACAGCCGCATTGACAATTAGATACATATTCTTTAGCGGCTTTCAGTCAGTGTTCCGGCATCAAATTTTAGTTGGCACACTATATACTATCAACAAGAAAAGCGAGTGGTCATAAGTCAGATAATAACATTACAACATTTCTGCACACTCACTAACTGAAGATTGTTCGACGACTATCCACTTGTTCTGAGCCAAGTTGCTCCAAGCTCGATTAGTTACTTCCAGGGTCAACCACTTACATCTCTCTTGCCGGAACAACCCGCAAGTAGTAGTTTGGTCAATCACCAACTGTCAGTGCTAGCTCAAAACATATTAGAGGAAATTCAGTGTTGTAAATAAAACCTTCCTGTTTTAGCTTGTGAATTGACCCTTTCAGTTAGTGTGTCACGTGACCTGAAATGAGACTACACGCCAAAATAACATTTCAAAATAACAATGAAATGTTATAAGCCAGACGTTTGCTCACTCCTTCGGGTATTTCTGGGCGAATTATCTAATTGAGAGTGCGGAAAAATCTGGTAACACCGTGATATTTTACTGAGAGACGCATGTTGGCGTGCTGTCCCATTTCAGGCCTAACTGAAGGGTAAAACAAGCTTGGACCAAATCATGCAGGCTAAGTGGCCGGGGTCTAAACAACAGTCAGAGAACTGGGTCCTAGTTGTTCAAAAGCACGACAGTGGGTTAGATCAGTGTAAGTCTGAAGGAGAAAAAGTTTTGAGAAAAGCTTTAAATAGATGGTATTTGAACGAAACTTTTTAGTTTGTTGGCCAAGAGGTCGAGGGAAAAAAATTCAGTCAATTGTAGAATCGGACTTTGAAATATAGATCAGGGCCCAGTTTTTCAAAGCACGATTAGGCTAATCCTCGATTAGGTTTAAACTTTCTTGTTATTTAAGCCTGAAAACGAGAAAGTTTCGTCCACAGCGACTTTCTTGATAACGTTTTAAGCTGGAACAAGGCTTTTTAATCCATCCAAAATTCTGCAATTTATTGGGAGAGAGTTCAAGAGAAATAATTTCGTTAATCCTGGATTAGTTTAATCGACTTTCGAAAAACCGGGCCCAGAGTCGGCTTGTTAAACCGTTAGCCCGACGTTAAGCTAATCCAGTTTAACCAAATTCTTTTCCTCGACCTTTTCATTTTCAGGCTTAAACTTACCAAACCCAGAATTGACCTAATCATGCTTGGAAGTCTTTGTGGTAGACTTTCTAATAGCAGCAGTGAAAGAGGATTTTCTCCGTTTTAAATTATTCCCCAAAGAAGCGCAGAATGAAGCACACATGTATAATGTATGGGGAAAATAGCAACTGAAAATCTGACGGATTGCTTAGAGGAAGATGGTGTTAGCTATAGTATCAGTTTTTACTCCTTTATTCGTGTATTTACCATAATTAGGATAATATTTATTATGACCTCAGGAGTCAGAAAGGCTGGTCTTGTACATCAAGCGAGACATAGATATCAGAACTGAAGAGCAAATTTAACCGCCTAAACTGCAGGAGTTCAGCAAATTGATAAATAGGACAGAAACCACGTACACTACCTTAACAATTTTACTGTTAGTTGAAGTTTTATTTCAGTTAGTTTTGCTCGAGAAACCGTAACGTTAAAAAACTAACAAAAATATACAACACTCAGTTCAACCATGACAAACTGAATCATTGTTCAGGCATCTATATATAAACTGTAAATATTGTACAGAAAACACGCTTAGTAAACTATCTCTTGTCTCTTGAGGGCATCTCGTGTCGATTCCCTTTTAGCGACTTTATGAACTTGGTAAGGAAGAGTCTGCTTTATAAACTTGGGAGTGAAACGGTTAAAATAGTTCGTAAAGGCATAACAACTCGTCGCTATAACCTTATGCTTATACTTCACTTCCAAGTCGGTGAAGTTAAACTCCTGAAGTGCAAATGAGCCCTGAAGATGTGACCACTCAAAAGAAGTCCTGTATGAATAATATATAGAGCAGTTTAACTTAGCTTAACGTTTTTGTCAAGAGGAGTTCCTTTTCTTTTTAACATTATTTGAGTTTCCTGATTTGAACCAAGAGAAATATTCCAGCCGGCGAAAGGATTTTCTTCACTCACGCTCTGAAATCTGCTTTGTGTATGGCTGAAAAATAGTTTTTTTGAAAAGCAACAAAGTCCGCGATAGTGGGCGAAAGTTGAATTTCTGCACACCCAGGAAACAGCCCCTTTTGAAGAGTGTGAGCTTAACACGGAGCGAGATACTTCGCAACTTTCGCCAAGTGTCAAGCTAACTTTGTGGCCCATTTCCGTGGAGCCGTTCAAAACGACATATCCCTGCGCTAAATGCATGGTTTATACCACTGACTGACAGTAAGAGGAGACCGCGGTGTAGGAGAGGAGGCTGGGACTGGAACTGGAAAAAGGTGCGGCAGAGGTCACGCGCACACAGAATTTCTCAACATCGCATTATTCAGACTGAGAAAGACTGGGGACTGTGGAAATGTTTCAGTTCTTGGCCATGACTGGGGCCTAAATTTGATTTTGCTTGCACCTCGACATTTGATTCAAATGTCGGACCGCAATCTGCGCATTACGAAACCGAATACTCAAACTGCTGGTGTTACGCTAGAGACTGTACCATACTTGTAGAGGATAGGATTTATTTTCGGACGCAATACCGAGTGCGTAGTGAGAAACTGCTACGTTTTCCCTTCGAGCGCGGCGGCATTCTGGGAAATCGCGTTAATCTAAACGCAATTATAAAGCAGCTCCTGCCACGGGCCGTTATCAACCCTTCCACTGCCGAAGGCGTGGATTTGACTTAACGTAGAAAAAAAAAAAAAAAAGAAAAGAAAAGAAAAGAAATTTAAAGGGTGACCACTCAAACAGAAACTCAGCGATTCTGCCGAAGTTGGGAGCGGACTTTACGTCTTTGCATTTTTATTTTTTTTTAATTTGGACAGAAAAATATGGGTCTAATGGTAATCTCTTGTCAAGACGGTCGGCTTCAGAGCGGCCACGTTCCGTGCGGGTATTTTCGGCTTTTTGCCTGATGACTCGGACCATTCGTAATGCGTAAAAGTCATGTTCCGGCAGCTTTGATCAACGGAATGGATTGCTGGAACGTGCAGGCCTTTAAGCGTCGGCGGTGTTAATCAATGAGTCATGTAAATAGATTTCCAATTTCCTTCTAACAACAGGACGGTGAGTACATTCGTTAATTGGACTTTTCGGAACTGACTAATTACCCTGGCAGATTAGTGCAATAACACTGGAATGAGTGAAACGTGAAGTTATGTGAGCCGGGACTCTTACAGCTAAGCACTAAGACACGCAGAGCAGAAACAAATATTTATATCCACGTATTGATCAATACTTGCCAAGGGCACACACTTGTGTAATCAAATTTTTCGAGTGTCTCTTCTTGACTCCTCAGACGAACGTGGTGTAGTGCATAAATTTCTGCTTGACTAAAGTGCGTAGTTGGTACTGTTAGTGTTACATATAGTGTACGCCAAACTTTTTTCATCTAGCAAATGTCTCGCATGTTGATTTTTTTTAAATTCTGAGTCCTTTTTTATTGGTTGTTGTTGGTGGCTAAACTTCTAGGGCCTTGAAAAATTGAACAATAAGTTATTTTTCCCGTATTGATATGGCGTGCACTCTGCCGATATGCTTGGAATTTTTACTTGTGTACATAGAGTAACCACAAGACATTATGTATTTGAGATATATCGGCAGCTGTCTGAAATGCCTGGGTGAAGTTTCAGCCAACTTCTAATACTAATACTACTACTAGACGTATTGGTGAAATATTTGGACCTTGTGTTTTAGGACTTGAAGTGCTACCCAAACAATCATGGCTGTTGCACAAAATGTTTAGTATACAATTGTAGCTCATACTGATCAGAAAAGGAGAATGTTCTTTCGTTATTGAGTATCAACATTTAATGTCGTGTCGAATGTGCCGTTGTAAAAGAGAAGAAGAGGAATCCTGAACACTTGCATGGGGACGTGGACTAAACTATTTTGCGGGGAGGGAGGGGAGGGGGGGACAAATGCTACAAAATAATTAGGTCAAATTTGTCTCTCAAGTCTAATATAGTTTAGTTTTGCGGAAGCTGCCCTTGCACGCTTTGGTTAAGAAGTGCTTGTCTTGAGCAAAGTCAGTTCCCCTGACACGTATTCTATTTTCGGTGATTGGGTAACCGGCCTTCCCTCGGTGTGCTTGGATGCATTTATTTCCCACCTCATCATTGATGTATTGAGGTACTGGTCGTACAAAAACGTACATAGAGACTGCTGTAAAAACAACTAACCAATGAGATCTGACATTTCTTCAAAATAAGTATTTATTTCTATACCTCTACAAACTTCTATGGCGTTTCCTATGAACAATGTACATTCTTACACATGTATTTTTCATTTAACGGGACATTTTGGGCAAGAATATGACGGTTAAACTTAATTAAACGACACGAATTCTATACAGCTACCGTTCAAACACTTTCATATTAAAAACTTTGTTTGATACTGATAACGTACTTTTTAAGACCATACGAGCTCTATTTCACGTACAGGAGTCTCTTTATCAATCTGGTGGCTGCAGATCACAGGTGAATAACACCCCAGTTTATTCTTGAGCTGATAACACAACTTCTTCAACCACTCAAGAAGAAAACATGCGGGTGATGCAGGGAATTTATAGTTCAATCAGGTTCTCCATACTGTACGATATACATTGTGAGATACTTCAAGGACAAAAATTGCGATAACTCAGGAATTCTAAGAACTAAGTCAGAACAATAAACTCTACAGTAAATACTACTGATGCATGTATATCTACGCTTTTCTGGGCAATGGTCTTAAGAGGGTTTAATGCGCAGTATTTACAAGTGGCACATCTGATACGCAAACGGTGATGGTAAACAACGATTCAATATGTCAACCAATGACTTCAACTATCTGAAAGCCTGGGGAAAATGGTACCTTCAGAATATTATTACATACCAACGAGGTTCTGAGTAAATAAAGTTATAACGCTAATCGTTTAACGGAAAACTGGGTCTCAGTATATAACATGTACATCTATCACCTCTTACAGAGGTTGAAATGGACTAAACAGGTAAATGATCTCCACTCTGATTGTTTCAATGGTTGCTATTGGCAACAGGTAGAGTTGTAACTTGCCAAGCTCCCTTACAGGGCAAAGTTCTCTGTCACACTGTTTTCCAGACGCAATGAACAAGTCAAATGCGTGAACCACTTAAAAAACTCTCACGGAGTACGTTGTAACCGTGATTTTCACGTCCACTAGGGCAACTATAAGCTTTACATAATAAACGTTAATAACTGTTACTTAAACTAGTTAATTTACTAACCACGAATACACGACTTCTACTAACTCTTCTTTCTGTTAAGTTCCGCGACTAAGGCGTTTTCTGGGGTCAACTGAATAAACCTTTGCACACGTGTATTTTACAAGTTAGACCATTATTAATACCACTAAACGGACTTTAACCCTTTCAATAAAAGCTATAATTTTCTCCTCAGTCTCTCACCACAGATATATATTATAGAGTATGGAGAATTTACCACTTTAAGTATTAAAATAATTTGCTCAGATGAAAAATGATTGGACAACCAATTCTCACTACATCTCTCATACATTTCTTTTTAAATAGTTGAGAGAATTTGTATTTTGAGCTCGGGAGCAAAGAGTTAATCTGATAAAAATCTGCAGAACAATCCGGTACAGGTTTCATGTGCATAGCCGCAACAGTATTTGGTCTTGATGTGGATTAAAATTTAACGTAAAAGTTGATCCAACTAGTAAAATACATTTGTACTTGTTTAACTTAATTGGCCCCAGAATTCTCACTACAGCATTTCATGCTTTCTATGAGCCAGTCGTCCCGTAGTCTTGTACGTACCTCACTGACTACTACAAGTTTTACTCAGTATAACTACAATATTCTATAGTGAACTATGCCGAGTGCTTTTCAGATTTGATCGTTATATATTTACAATATTGTTCCAGTGTGAAAGTATTAGGAAGCGGGGTGCAAACCTTTCGGCCATAATTGGCTGATTTTCAGGAGTGTGCAGCCGCTATCGCTGGCTTTTGTTTTTGAGCAGTCCGCACACCAGGCAAGGTGAGGTCGTCCACCGTAGATTGTCAAGTTCGTCACACTCCCAGACGATATTTCGAACAATGAAGGAGTGGAGCGCATGTTTTGTCTCTGGAAGTCCTTTTTTACGCCCTGTTTATAAAAAGAGAAGAAAATTAGATATCTATCTGACAGAAACAAACAAAATGGACAAATGTGAAACGTAAAGGTTTTTCATCATCCATAGAAGTCTGGATTCTGGTGTCTGCCAAATAATATTAGTAATAAGCTTATAACAGTTCAGAAAATTTCAGAAAGTCATGGAAACTCTTCTATAACATATAAATTGTATGAAAATTTGTAGAAATCCTTTGGAAATACATCTGATAGTTTGAAAATTTCTTGTAATTCTAATTTCATAACATGTTAGAGGTCCACATTTCCGAGTGAAAGGCATTTCTCGTATTTAACCAAAACGGAAAACATACCTCAAAAGCGCGCCCAACACTCTTCGTCCGGCTGACCGGTTTACTGTGAGTTATGAACGAATCCGTGAAGGTACCAGGCCACGATGCCTCGTAAAGCGAAGAGGAAGTCAACACGGCTATTTTCGCGAACTGTTTCCAGTGTGAATGCAAAGCCTTGGATTTAAGCCTCTCGACCAGCATCCCCGAGTAGCTGTGATCCGCAACTATGACGACTTGTTTTGCGGTGCAGTTTTTCAGGTCCAGCAGCAGCTCGGTTGGAGTGTAAATCTCGTTGTCTTTTATCAGGCCATCAGCATTATTATCCCAGAAAAGGAGCGAGCCGGTGTTTGTTGCCGGACCCGTCAGATAGACTACTAACGAGTCGACACAAGTTGCAAGGCGGTCGTTGCACACTCCACTGATATAATTCCCGACTGCGTTTTTGTCACGGGCAGGGAATGATTTCTGATTTGCATTGCTCGCTGAAAAGGAAAATAATACAAACTCAAGCAGGGCAACATCAAGAATATGCATGGGGACATTTATAAATCACGCTGAACACAGGAATAACATAGCCATACATAAATCTTCGGAAGATACAGATATCAACGGCACAAGTGCAAGAACAAGTTCCTCAATTATTTCACAGTGAAAACAAGCTCTACGCAAGCGCGAGCACAAGGATCGAAATATTTTGATCCTTGTCCTTACGCTTGCGTCTTTGCTTACGCCCGTTTTCACCGTGAAATAAGGAACTTGTGCCTGCGTCGTTCGTAAAACCCAGCCTAATACAACATACAGCTTCTAAACTATTACTTCTGAAATAAAATAACCTTACGCTCAAATGAAATATCTGAAGGAGTAAATTTTTATAGCAGCGTTCACTTTGCTGTTGAACGGAGTTCATGATTTTTATGTATGCATGGTATTGAGACTACGAAATTGAACTAGCTCTTAATTGCAATAAATATGAAACAAATGATAATGAAAGTGTCCCTCGCAGTTATAAAACATATACATGTGATTCATCATGTATATCATATCACAACATAAAATATGTTGTCTTCGTGCAGAAATATTTTACCGCAAATAACATTTTCTGTTATCTTCCCTTCTATAAAGGCTATATGGCCAGCATTTCAACCCACTCGCCTTCAATGCAGACATACGCGGTTCAGCTATTATTTTTACCTCAAGGTCAAAAAACTAGTATAGATTCCTTTGCGCAGGTCACAAAATTCGGCATGTTTGATCAAGTATGTTCTTCCTGACTTGAACGCCCTCTAAAGATTATTTAATTGGAAATAGAACACCAGGAAACCTAGCCAAGTAAGTAATAACGACCTTAATAATTCGTATGCCGCGATAATGATAAAGCGGGAGGTATGTAATTCAAACAGCCGAAACACCGCAACGTCAACCGCCAAAGTGAGTTGCAAGTACGTGAATCTCTCATTAGCAGAGGTTTATTTATGGATGCAATTAACTGTGGCTTTACCCGGCATATCAAGATCAATTAAAAATAGCGAGGAATTAGTTTGCAAAAGTAATTTTCGGCCAAACCCCCCCGCCAGCAGCTCCGCGCACGTGAAAGGATGTCACCGAGTGAATCCTTGCAACAGTTCCTGGACAGCTGAAGCACGGGATCTCTAAAGTCGTTTTGCTCAGCGGTGTGTCAATGAGTTTTCTCTGCACGAGGTCACTGGGATTAGGAGCGTGCCTTCTTTGATTCCTTCACGACAAGACGTTCATTTTAAAGTCGGGGACATGACACTAACTCACTGAGATTTTTTTAGAATGACGGTTCTGTAGCACTGGTTTCGGTTAAATACGACCCCTTTGTTGCGAAGATTGCCGAATGTCGCCATTTTTCCGTCCTGCATCGCGTATAAGGTATTTTATGTCTTTCAGAGATTGATCAATTTACACAAGCTAGACATTTTGTGGTTTAATGAATTAATTGTGTTGCTAGATGGGTTTTTTAGTTGGGCCATTGATGAACAGAACCGCCGCAAAGATAACAAAGCACGAGCCTTGAATAGCTTAGAATTAAACTATTGTTATAGACCTTTTAGTTCTAACTAAGCTCCAAATTTCACATCAAAGTCAAAGAAATCGTCCTCTCTGCTGGAGTGAAAGTTTAGATTTTCAAACTGCTGCTCCCACGCACGAAGCGTGAAGCTACGCAGTTCCTTGACACTTTTGAAAGTCATAGCCGAACAAATCGCGCGGTAAGTTCAACAAAAACACTTGTTTAAACAGAACCCTGAAGCAGTGATAAATACTCCCGATTGACAGATTCTTTTTCACCGAAAAGAAAGCGCTCTTCACAGCTTTTTACAGCCACTTCATTTTAACGGTTTACGGACCAAAACGGTTCCTTCCGGTTGCGATTGAAACCTCAGACAGCTCGCTGCGGACCAAGAAGTAAGTTGAAAAAGAACAAAAATCTAATTAAAATTAACCCAGAGAGGTTTAAGACAACAAAGCAATGTCGACGCTAAATTCATTAAACAGCTTTGAGGGAATTTTGCCGACTGCAATTAACAATGTCGTTTCAGTGAGGAGCCTTGCCGCTTTAATCCGTGCGAGTACAACAAGCTCATCGAGAAGAACAAACAAATATTATACTCACGTTCAAATCCTGCACGCTGAGCGTAGAATGTGACGACGTTCTTCGACTTGAAGTCGTTGCTAAGCAGAAAACGGTGGAAGCGCTCTAGATTTTCGCTGAAGCGTGGATGAATTGTCTGTGCGGTCCACCCGCCAGAGACCAAGACTGCGTGGTCACACCTATCGTACGTACACATGGCGGGGATGTCTGGAGAAACTGCGGAACATTTCGGCTTATTTTCGCAGTTTTCCGGCTTCAAGTTCACAGGCTTGGGACACTTTGCAAATCCCGATATTTGGTCGGTGCAATGCAGTTTCTGGCTCTTGCTTGAATCATTCTGGGAATACACTAAAGGGATGAAGTTGATCTCACACTTCCTGCGATGTCCCGGGGCAATGCGGTTCGAGCAGTGCTTCTTTCTTGCTGTAGTTATACACTCGCGGTTATCTGCAAAAGGAGAATCGCTACAACTTAACCGGACGATTCTAAACTTATTACAGGATTTGTGGTATCTAAGGCAGATGCGAGTAGATCTTTATATTTACGACAGTCTTTCTGTTGACATAACCGCATCTACGCTACTGTGAAGTGTTTTTATATCGTCACTTCTTGTTGTTAAAATCAGTGGCAATACTGCAAACAGGAACTGCCAATCTAAGAGCTCAATATAAGACGGCTACGAAGTCTATGACGTAAGAAATAATATCAGGATCAAGATAGGTGCAAAAATAGGCATGCTGTTATTTTCACAAAAGATTTTACCGTATTACAAAATGTATAGATAAATAAAGAACACTAACCAGTGAATATTCCACGGTTTTTCCGGCAACTGCTATTGTGCACTCCGGCTCCCGAATCGACAAAAAAAATCAGAACCAAGTGGCCGAAGCTTGCAGTGGGATACGGGTCAATGACGATAACGGCTGGGTGGAAATTCGTCCCAGCTCTTGTCAAACTTCGGGACCTTTTGCCGGGGAGGACGGTCTTGAGAAGACCGCCACTGGCTCCTTCCTCAGCTGTGTACACGTTCATTTTATCCGTGGGAATGCGTGAAATAAAACCTGCGTCTGTGCATCCGTTCGGCTTCTGGAGAACCAGGCAAGGACGCGAGCGAATCAATTGTAGGGTTGCGTTCACACGTATCTCCCACTTGGACGGTAACCGTGGAAGAATAACGACGGAGATTGACGTCTTCACGAAGACGCTCAGAACTAACATGAACAGCACCGTGTCTCTCGCCATTCTTAGATCAACTTCTGGGATGAACACTGTAAGAAATCGTAGTTGAGTTCGTTGGGACGAGCTGTAAGAATAAGCACTTCAGTTGCAACTCCGCCACTTATAAAGACAATTTTCCTTCCTCGGCCCTTGCGCAGTGCCGACGGTCAATTGGTTTACAATGGAAACACTGGCGTGCGCTATCCACACTTAAACTATTTTTTACGAAAATTAAATCGCCGAGTGGTTGATTGGCTGGGCGGCTTCTTCTAACACGACGTTAATTGTTTTTGCAATTCTGAGTCGGGTCGTGGTAACTTAACTCTAAAGCGCTTGCCGTTGTGCGGCCAACTTTCATACGCGATCTGTTGTGTTCACATCAATGTGTCACAGAACACGTCGGCAATTAGTCTTCAACAGAGGGTCCATTACTGGGAGAGTTCGAACAAAAGAATTTGACGTTTGTCCAAGAATCCAGTCAATCCTATCCCCGGAAGTTGAAACGAATTATCATTTATGGCAAAGATCACGCCCATTCGCCCAGAAAAATCCCTCTGACGAGGTTTTCAAATTAATCAATGTACCTCACTGGAAAAGCCGCACGCATGCCTCATGTGACGCTCTAGAACAATATTTTACACGAAGGATTGGAAAACAACACAGAAAAAGGGTCAGCTAAAGAGGTGACTCAGTTACCTCGCTTAATGAAACATCAACACTTCTCCCGCAAAGGATGAGGCGTGATGTATTGTCACAAAGCGAGCGGAGCGGCTTTTTCTTTTTTCTCTCGACCTCGTCTAAAATCCGAGGTGACGCCGCGCAGTGGTAGATCGAGCTAATTGAACGAAATGATGGCTGTAGTTGCTAATAAAATTACATTCTAAAAAGTCACCGAAAGTGTAAACACGAGTAGTAAAAACAGTTATATTTATTTTGCAGATGGCAACCACTTAACTTTGCCGAATTTCCAAGGCCATTTTGAGGTTGCCGCGACATTTGTATTCCTGCGCGCTTGATGGATCGAGCGCTTCATAACATCTTATGCACCCACACCAATTTAGCGCATCAAAAGGAAACGCAAAAGAGGTGTGAGGAAAATATTTGACACCCTGCCTGGCCACAGAGAACAACCCCACCGAGGGTCGTTTCATCGCGCTTCTAAACGGAAAACTTCAAGTGTACGACCGCAAAGGGCACTTGACCGTGCGGTTTTGCAAGTCCTATTCGCGAAGGAAATGAGGTGTTGCGTCAATAGACGGCGTGATATCATAGATATCGGCCGAGTCACGGATGAACGCAATGGAACAAAACCCGAGCAATTTTCCGATCATTTGATTGTGCAACGCTGCGTTTTAATTGCTTTTTATAGGACTTTTAAGAAGACTGTGTGTTCTATTTGAAATCATTTGCTTCAGAGCAAACGAAAAATAACAAATATTCGGTATATTTGAGTCAAGACTTGTCGCTTCGTAAGATGCTGAATGAGTAGTCTTTAATTGAGTAAAATTATCCCATTCGAAGCACAAAAGTCTGGCGTGGATTTGGGCGGCGTACTCCCGCATACAAAGGTCGCCGCGATGATGTATCGGCACTCCGTCCAGCTGAGCGGGACGAAAAAGGAACCTAGCAACCGACTGACCATGAATACAAAATATTTCAAACATGAACATGACAAACACTCAGACACGAAAGTAGCATAGGAAACACGCATATTATAGTAACATAACTTTGGGTATTTTCACAGCTATCAAATGTTTCCATCCTTCACCAACCTGAACCCAAATGTTTTCTCTGGCAAAAAGCGAAAATAAAACATAAACTTCACTCAATATCAAGTTAGACACCGAGTGATTAGGATGTACTCGTTTATTAAGAGCTTTCGTTTGAGTAGTCATTTCTCCCAACTATTCAAGAAGAAAGTGCACGAGTCATATAGTGAGAATTGATAGTTCAATCAGGTTTCACCTGGCAAGTTCTACATCTGTATGATATATCTTTGGCGACAGTGCGACCTGAAAAGAAAATTGATGTTGACTACTGTCAGAAGTTCGTGGTTTAAACAACTCGGTCTTCGTGTTCAACACGCAACACAGGAAATCCCAAACCGTTTAATCAGCAGCTTTTGGCGATGTTGTAACGACGGGGAACTTTTATGTTTTGACTGCATATCGTTGATCATTCGACGATAGAATGCACGCAAAAATTCCAGAAAGTTCTCTGCTTCCTCGAAACCGTGTAATCGGCGGCTTAGTTTGAGGCCAATTTTGTAACGACAGGGAAGCTGTTTGTTTTGACTACATAGCGTTCATAGACGGACTTATCGCTGCTGGACTGCACGCAAAAAAATTAAAAAAAGAGGGGAGGGGAGGTCATAAATTGCTTAGAATAAACTACGTTTGTAAAATGGTATTCTTCAATGCATGCAGACTAGAGCTGAGTTGGTCACATCAGTACAGTTGGCCTCTAGCTTTTTTCCTTCCTACGTCAAACAAACATAGCACGTATAGTCACAAAGAATCAAGAAATCCACTTGATTACAAAATGTAAAAGCAGTATACGACTTTCCGCTTCATCGAGTGTGGGAACTAAGTGCTTCCTTTGCCGGTAAATTGATGTATAAACAATCGTTTCTCTCAAGCCGGTCCAGTATGACATCCGAAAATGTGCCCTTCGCCTTAAGTGGCTTGCACGCATAATAAACAACACTGTCTCGGATGGCGATTCTTGGTTGTTCTGAAATCTGCATGTTGAAAGTTGATAGATACATTGCACCAATTTCCAACAATGCAATGCGAGCTCAGCTGGCGAGCAGACAGCAATAAGTCACAGTTGTCAGGGGAAATTTCCGTGTAGAGAGACAGAGAGATGGCAAATTTTCTCTTCAATACAAAGTGAGGCTGTATGTAGTTAAGTGCGACGAAAACGGCAGAGAAGAGTTTTGAGAATCAGACCCTAGATACGCAAACAAAAAAATGCTCAGCGTTGGCCCGCCCCCAGGCTTTAGGCGAGCAGTGTGGGATAAAGAGCCTGGGTACGAAATTGTACTTTCAGTATGGTCAAGGCATTTCCGATGGTATGAACAGAATTTCGCCATTAGAGAAAGATTATCTTGATATCACGACTCTTCCAGGTGTTAATGGACTGTCAAAAACCTTACCGCAGCATTCGATGTGGTTAACGTGAACGACAACCATTTAAAGTCGTGGCAAGTGGAATATTCGCTTTCTGTGTCAAGGTAAAATATATTAGAAACTATCCTGAACAAGCTTTTATGTACCACAGTCAAGTGGAGTTAGCAGGCTGTTCACTGCACGATTCGAAAAACGAAAAATTTATACCAGTTTTGTTGTAACAGACCTGCCTTGTCACCTATAGAGTACAACACAAGGTGTTTCAGTCCCTGCGCAGCAATTAACGATTTCAGCTCTGCACAAACATTGCCGACAACATATCTTTAGAGTTTGACAGTTTTTGGCAGCGCTACTCTTATGATTTCGGTTTTTGAGCAGGCCGCTTAACAAGCTGTCAACCTCACTCAACACTGCGGCAGATATGAAGATGATGGTTTCAGTATGTTTTCCCACTCTGTAAGTAAAATCGTGGAATATGAAAGCTCACAGTTTTAGTATGAAAAGGACTTGGAATTCATGACTGGCGACAATCACAATCAAAATGTCTTTTGTGAACTGTATTCCTTCCGTTAAGAAGCCCTTTGCATCAAGTAGGTCACATGACCAAGATTCACCACGTGACTGAAATACATCATGGCTTTCTGGGCACCTTGCGTCCCAGCAATTTTTCAGATGCAAATCTATTTAACATTTCTTAATCTGCATGCCTACATATTTTTTTTACGCGGTCTTTCCATTTCTGGCACTCAAAAACCTGAGGTGATTAATTTTCAGTCACGAGGTGGATTTTGGTCATGTGACCAGCCTGCTGCAAAGGGCCGTTGCTAACTCATTCCCGCAAGTCAGCGGCAGTTGTCGACTTGTGGGTTAGTACCTTATGTTATGTTCCATATGCTGTCCCGGGGGATGACAGGTAACGATTATAGCGAAGCACCAGAGAGAAAAAGATAGAGGTTTAATGCGAACCTTTGTAAGCGATACGATTGACAAAAATGAAAAAAATCCCGACAAGGAGCTGCACTGTTGAATGCACTAGAAAACCCAGGGGTTTCGTTTAGGAATTTCTAAAACCATATGGATCGGATTATGCCTCCAGCCGGCAGCTAAAAAGTTTCAACTGGTTTATCTGGAACAGGCTATAATTAACTAAGGAAATTACCTCGAAAGTTCCTTGACGAAAGTCCTGCATAGGTTTTCAAATTGTTGGTCCAACTGACAGAAGTTCAGAAGTTCAAGCTCAAACTGAATTTACAGAAATACCGACGTGAACACTGTCAACTTATGTGTTCCTTGCATGTTTCACTGACTCACAGCCTCGTCAGGGATTGGAAGTGAACACTGCTGTTAGACTATGCGCTTATTGAGAGTTTTCACTTGGGTGTGTACACCATTCGGTTTAATTTGAAAGAACACAGCAATTTGTACTCATTGAGAGATTTCGTTTGGGTGGTCACACCTTCGGGTTTCATTCGGCCAAAGTTCGGAAGCAGAACAGAACAGAACAGGATGCCTCCATTTAAACGCGATAATTGTTAAAGCTTGTGGCTTGTAGGGTCGTGTGAATAACCACTTGTACTACCTGCTAAATCGAAGCCGCACTGTTTTACACTATTACTTTTACCTATAATTAATGAATAAGATGTTTAGTATTACCTACTACACTATAATAATGCTAATACTACCTACTAAACTATAATACTATGGCTGTGTTACAATATATAAAAATGATAAAATAATATTCAATTATATATAAAACCATAATTTCTAAATTTAGTGGTTGAGGAGGTGACTGCGAATTTAAAATTTTTAAAAGCCTCCACTTGACTGAGTTTGCACCGCGTGCCAATAATAGATTGATCCCTGGCGTCGTACTGTTCCATAAAACTGATCTCACGACCCCACAAGCTGTAAGCTTTAAACTTTATCGTGTTTAAATAAAGGCATTGTATTGTATTGTATTGTAGTGCAGTGTATTGTATTTTATTACACGACTTCACATTTTCGAGTGCAAATATGGACCAAAACGAGTGCAAAGATGGGAGCATATTGCACTCGTCAGGAACCAGATCAACTAGTTTATTAGCTTACGTGATCAAGTTTACAAACGCGTCATTTTTTGTTCCATTTTGCGCGCGGCGAGAACGTTTGCCCTGCTTCGTTCGTCGTATAATAAACAATTTATTACACGAAAAGTCGTGCAATACGGCTGTATTTTTACGAGTCAGTTTTATTTTTTCTCGCCTGAAGCAGGCTCGAAAAAATAAAACCGACTCGTAAAAATACTCCGCCGTATTGCACTCCTTCTCGTGTAATAACCTCTTTGTATAGTATTGTATTTTGATGGACTGTTTTGTAAATCGGGTGCTAAAGCGTGGTACAGCCAGAGAGTCCGATGCTCTGAGACTGTATACACTATTATTCTTAGTGAGGATACGGTTGGAAAAGTTTGCTAGTAGCCTGGCATAAAAGGCCTTATGTATCATTTTGAGCATATCGAGCTTTAGTAATAGTGATGGAGGGAGTTTCGCTTGGCACGATCTAGAACTTCCGCAGAAGGAGTGTCCTTGGGAAAGTTGTAGATCAGTCTGGCTGCCCTAAAATGTAGCTTTTCAAGAGAGTTAAATATGTCCGAGTTACTGCAGCCGCCCTACCTAATCAAGCCGTAGCTGACTGAAGGTAAAATAACCTTGAAATAAAATTATTGCAGAACACTCCTTGGGAGGAACCTTGATCTTTTTAACAGGTTCATTGTCAGGCGACAACAAGCGGAACTCCTCTCTGGTAGCGATCGTTCCATCAACTGGTGTTCGCTTAACTCACAATCCAGCAATTTTAATAATAGGAGTTTTTCCATTTTATCACCGCATAATCGCCAGAACCTACGCCATTGCTGGTCGATTCCATTTGACACACTACTTTTCCTGTTTGTTATTTGAGTTCACTCGAGACAGTTTGGTTGGTACTCGACCGCCGCGGCTTCGAAAGTCGGCTCGACCGCGCGCTGTCGGTGTCACGAGCTGGAGTGTTTTTGGCATTGATTTGTGTGGCTTGTCTTGGATTCAAACTGAATCTATATCCCATTAGTCGTACTCACACAAATGCAGAGATAACATTTTATGACTCTTTTATGGTAATTGCAGAACTTGCTATAGGAAGTCCACTTCTTTGTGGGTTTGGGCAAAACATTCGGCTGCCACAACCAGGATCACAAACAGCTCTGAATCAACGAGTGGTTCACAAGTGAGTGGCTAGGTGCATGCCCCTGACCCCAAGGTGTCATCTATGTACTGTACGCGTGCAAGATGTACGATAGTGGGTACGTGCAAGTCAGAGTATAGGCACAACCGTACCTCTGGATCCGATAAATTTTGGCGGCATTGATGGCACAATATCTCACTGCAAAACAAGCTAAAATTTCAACTGGAAATTCTTCAAATTTATCGACCTTGAGATTTGTGGTGAACCGCCATCAATTGAATTCCTTTTCTTTTGCCGACCAGTTGCTCTGACTCTCGGAAGCACGGGAGAACAACGATCCTATGGCCGGACGGTGCGGATTTTGTTTCGTGCGAAACGGGACTACAGGTACCGATGTTGCGACAAAAACAAAACTTAGTTTACTGATAGTACGCCCACAACAATGCGTCACTTGGAATTGATAACTATAGCCTCAAATGAGTGAAAACCGTCCACAATGGACTGAAAATTTTTCATGGAACTTCATGGACGATGCACAGGCGGCCCGGTGGGTAATATAACGTTATTCACTTGGTACTCAAACATCGCACAACTGCAAAAAGCTGTAACAAGACTACACACTTTGGCTACTTTATACACAGACGTGACCATGACACACAAAACGGCTCCGGAAAAATAAGGAGCTCAGTAGAAGTTGGTACTTACATCTGATACGGCGTTCTGTGGCAAAAATATCCTGCTCCCACGGCGTGAAAAAGCGGTTGGACTGATGCGTTGGTGAAATCAAGGCCTCTTAACCAGACTTCACGGGGTTGTCGGGGGATTTCCGACAGGAACTGAATATCTGTTTCCCTAAAAGGAAGTCTGTTTGCTTTGGAATGTAAGTAATAAAGAGCTCTTTCCGGTTTTTGTTATCATGAAACGCTAAGAGCGTGCGAATATTAGGGTGAAGTAGTTATCACCTCTCAACATATAATACAGGATTGCATGAACTCTGCCAGCGGAAGCGATCAACTCTTTAAATGTTTGATATGATTAATATATGATAAAACTCATAACCGCAAATGTTAGAGTTTAGAAGTGTGGGGAACTGCTTTATAATATCCCCTGGTCTACCTAAACTAATGCCACTGGGCAAAACTACTGAATATATGCAGAAATGACTTTGTTTCCAGATACATATATGCGTACGTGGGATGTTCGGATAAAGCAGTTAAAAAATGTAATAGTTTTGCAGAAATGCTAAACCGCGGAAGAAATGCGATATCTGCATATAATATTTGGTATAGGTTTTGAAAAGGAAGATGAGAAACTCACTGGTGACTTTTTCCGCCTTTTCAACACGATGGAAGTACTGGACTTTTAGTTCTGCAGACAAATAAGGCAGCAGCTTATCAGCTGTAACAAGATTTGATAATTAAATACATAGCGCTCAAATTAGATATATTTATAGTACCTTTGTACTTTGAATGCCGAGACTACTGAGACCCTATAAACCAGTACAGATAATCCTCAAACGAAGCCATGACGTAAACACATCAACAAAAGCTGGTTTATCCTACCCGATTTACTGTACATTAATGGTTCAGAAACTCAGCGCTTTCATCATTCTCAGCTTGTCCTTTTCCCACGAGGCTGTCACTGGTTTGTGGATATTTTGTCAACATAATCAGACGAATTAGGAATATGATTGGGGACATTGTCCCCACGAAACAATGTTCTCCAACCACAATAAAATTAAATTTAATCGTGTTAAGTCATATTCCTGGCTGTTGGTACAATGAGTTAATGGTATAACAAGTCCTCTCACAACAAATCACACTTGGAAACATTTTATTCTGCAGCTGCTTTCAAATCAATAGCATTTTGGTGCAAGTGACAAAAACCAAAGAAAGAAACTGTTAGAGTCTCTCAACACGATGACACACAAATCACTTGGAGACTAATTTGTTGAACTGAACCGAAACATCCTAAATATGTTTTAATGTACTTACCAAGTACTGTAAAATTAACATTAACCATACGCAAGGACTAGGTTACAAAAAGCAGTCCAAACTAGGTAAACAGACAGGAAGTTGGAATTTCCGCTGCCTAAACGGAATAAATTCTTACCTTAACGACCGTTCTTCTCTTGTGTGTATTTCTTTTGTGCTACCTTCGACTGACAAACGCGTCTTCTTTCCAGCAAAAAAAGAATGACGCTCGTGAACAGAGCAGGCGCGACGACGAAATTGGCGGGAAAATAGTACATGCAATCTGATTGGCTAGACTGACTGTCAGGGAAAAGCGACGCCTTCTAAAAATACGCAAGGGTAAAAACATAACAGAACATGATGCCTTTGAAGTGCCGCAATTGCAGATCATCTTTTTTCCCCAAGCTCTTCCAAGTCTATTGCATTGCTCACATTCGTCTCCTTCTGATGCCAACATAGACCAAACTGGTAGTTCTAATTGTGTCAGGAAGGTTCGTCGTTTGATTCTCGACTGAAACAAAAAGTTAGCGCTAGCGATGCCAGCTGCTTTAGGTTTGCCGCAGTTACAGATCCGATGGAAGGAATTTGACATAGACAATGGACTCCAACACCGTGTCGGCGAATTTTGAAAATCTCAAACACTTGAAAGGTCAAAATCGTACCGTTTTTTAAATGTCGGGAACATAATAAGATTCGTGTACTGTTCATGTGTTATATCATTGGCCGTTTTTATACTACAGACGACTAATTCGTCTCAGACGCATTAGTCGTCTCGGACGACTAATTCGTCAAATATAAAAACGGAAAACAGGGCAGACGCACTTAAATTCTTATGCGTCTGTTAAGTGCGACTGAAAGACGCACTTAACAGTCGTCTAATTCGTCTCACACAAAAAATGCGTCTAGCATAAAAACGAGTCGAACTTAACTGGAGACCAGAAGCGTATGTTTCAGTATCAAATTGAGATATTTGACAGTTTCAAGATGGCGGCACCGAGGGAAGAAATCTCGGCAAAAAAGCAGCGTGCATGGAGTGAGTTCTCCGACTCGTTTTTATACCAGTCGAACTTAACAATCAGACGACTAATGCGTCTGGACGAATTAGTCGTCTGTAGTATAAAAACGGCCATTCTTCTTTAGTTTGGTTTCCATGCACTATTTTGAACGTTGTTGTAACGAACATTTGTGATATATAACCTATCTGTGGTAAATTTAATTGTTGTTTCCCATTTATCACTGAGTACGAGTATTAAAATCAATTTAGTCTTGTAGGTGGCATTCTTTGAGTTTTTCGCTCATATCGCTAGAAAACTTCCTCGTATCAGACATCGCACTTGCTTGATGTGAATTTGCAAAAACGCGCAGCATTCCCCCAAAATGCGCAAAGAAAATGAAAAATGCGTACAGTATAAAACCTTGCATAACTGATTTTGTCGAGCAATTTCTTGCACTTTAAAGCCGATTGAGCATTAGTACTTTGCACATGAACTAGTGAGTATGTAAAGAACGCGACAACCACCACCAGGTTTAGGATATACTCTCACGTAAAATCTGCTTTATTGTATTTTACATATTCGACCGTCTTTTGAGACAAATAAAACCCAGCAGGTTTGTTTAAGTGGAGAAAGAAAACGTAGTGTCCGCGTGAACTGGTCAGCGGCCTCACGCTCGAAAAGAAGGGCTGAGGTCAGCGAAGTACGGATGGCGCATGGCGTCGTCGGCCGCGATTCTGTGAGCAGGGTTTAGGACGAGCAGCCTCTAAAGGACAAAAGAGAGAGCACGAATATGAAAAAGGAAAAAGAGGGAAGACTTTAAAGCGCTGTTGTGCTGCGCAATATATATTTTCTCAGCAACTTGTTTTCTCAACACAAGTTTCTGAAGAATCGCACGCTTTATTATGTCACGTCTGTAACTTGTCTCCCATAATGTTTGCTGCGCGCAACGTTGCACGAAGTAGAACTCAGTTCTGTATTTTGCAACAACTGCAGCAACTTTCAGTCGCCGTTGTACGCATCATTAATTAATTTACTGTAAACGGATAGAATTCAAAAACCCTGAATGCAATAAATTTGCCAAATTTATTTCGGGAAACTCGATTGATCGTGTTTTTGCTGTTATTGTTAAACGTTTGGAGATTGGCTCTTTTGTCGCACACGCGCAGTATCTTGACACTGACCCTTTGCTCGCGAAATGTTTCACATTAAAACCAACACGAGAACGAAAGAAGAAAAGCTGCACAAAACAATCAACGAAACAACACAACGACAACAGACAAATCAAGGGACTTGTAAACCTGTAGAAGATCTCGTCCTGTGGTAGATAGTTTTGGGACAACAACAGCAAGAGAGACAGAGGGACCTTGGACTCCAAAATCCTGCAACGCATAGACGCTAATGTAAACGCTACGACAACAAAGAGACTAAAGACTACCGTAACATCGTTCTTTTGGTCCAGTCAGCCTTCGTATTTTCCTCTAGAAACTAAACCGTTCACTGAATTTATTTATGTATGGGAGTTTTGTGAATTTGGCCTCAAATTTGGAAATGGGATTCCGTTGGAGTTGCTTCCCCGAATGAAAAAACTTTCCTGTCATCTATTGTCGACTCAGACTTTCGTTACAGATTCTGAACCACCGCCTACTGTATACTGCTGAGCACGAAGTTCGAATAGACCACCCAAGGGGTGTCTTTTCCCTTTCTTTTTGAAGAATTTTATCAAAGACAGACAAACAAGGCTTAAAATGGCAAAAGGTTAGACCTATAGCCCCGGATTAGCCTATCATACTTTGAACACCTGGTCACAGATGGCGTTCACCTGCACAGGTCCTTGAAAGGGTCGTTAGTCCACAAACACTGCCGTGAATTATCACCGGAAAGATCTAAACTGCAAGATGACTGCCAAGGGATTAAAATTGGCTAGCAAGTGGGAGTGGCTCAGACGGAATAGAGAACTTTATAAAACCAATTACAGGTTAATGTCAAAAATGTCAAGCTTAAGCTTTGTTGGCGTTCAGAAGAGATAATCAATTCAGGCGCACTTCAAACGAACAGTGTCGTCAGCATAAAGTTCAAGAGAAGATCGACTGTTGACTCAGTTAGTCAGATTGTATTTGGGCGTCCCAACTGGGTCCGGCTGTTCAAACTCGATTCGAGGCTAATCCTGGATTAGGTCAAAACTTTTGTGTCATTTTTAGGGCGGACAATGAGAAGATTTTTCCCACATGATTCAGTTACAGAACAGATTAAGTTACAGTCGCCTCCAACAGTGGTATGAAATTATGTTGGCCTTGGCGTCAACTAACCATTAGACTAATCCTGAGTTAGGCCTTATTGACAACTTTTCAAGTGTCAACGGCACTTTGTCGCCGACGAACACTTCGTAAGTCGCTAATAAACTTCAAAGAAGCCGTCGTCTTGCTCTGGATTTTTTATTTAACTATCCAGGATAAGAAAAACGGGACCTTAGCCTAAACTTTATCTTCTTAGCCTAAAATTGGGAGGGTGTCGTTCACAACTCAACTTCTTTGATATGTTTTCAGTTACAATCAGACTCTGGTTCTTAGGTCTTTTATAAAAATACGCACTAGCTTGTTATACTAAAAGTCCAAAAAAAAATATATAAAAAAAAATAAAGAGAGAGAGAGAGCTTTCAACACCCGGGCCCTGAATTCGACACGAGCCGCAGGGAAATTCGGCTTGGAAGCGCCCTTAATAGCAGTCGAAGAAAGTTTTAATAAATGCACATATGATTTTTGTTCCAAAATTTGTTTTTATCGAGTCGTTTTTATCACTGATATACCAGCTAGTGAAATATATTCCGACGCCTGAATGCCGTGATATCGCGACGCCGTAGAACGTTCAAGCCAGAAAATGCGGCGGTAGGCATGAAGCTAAAAGGATTTGTGTACTGAGAAGGAAATAACTTTGGGTGGATTATGGTACAGTAGGTGCCGAACTGTTGTATAACTCAGGCTGGTAGTAAAGGACACTAATCCGTGAGGGCCTATTCTCGGAGCAATTATCGCTGAATCAAAGAAAATCACTGGGACGAAAAGCGGGAAAAATTATTTTTGCAAAAGATAGAAATGAAAGATGTAGAAAACAAATACTGCTACGAGAATGTACTCATTGTAAGCTTTCATTTGAACGGTCACACATAGGTGTCTGTGTCCACCCGTTGAAAAGTTATGCGATTAGATCTGTTTTGAAAGCCACAGGGAAGTGATGGGCAGGATGAGCCAAAATTAGTTTCGATAACTAACGTGGGAACGGAAGAACCTTTGCATTGCCCCACCAATACTCCCATGCGTGTTTGCGTATTCATGGAAGTTTTCCTTATGCTTGGTAAACGCTAGTCCTACTTGTACCTTGAGTATTTCCGCGCTTTTATAGGGGTTTCGAAAGAAAAAGTATCAGTTTGACGAGACGGTGACACTGAAGGCAATCTACACAATGTGATTATTGTACGATTTTGAAACATGTTCTAAATTATTAAGTCAATCGTGACTCAAAATGCGTATCATAATCTTGTCGCAAGAGCTAACACCGCAGCGCGTAAATCGGCCTTCATAATATGCCTGTGAACAGACAACAAAGAGAGGGACTGGGGAGTCCTCTCTCCAGTCCTCCCTCCGAGTTCGCGCACAGCCTCGTTCACATGCTACAGACCCACCTTGTAGAGAGGAAGCTTGGAAACGTTCCGCCACGTCTCCTCAGACGGCGTGCCAAAAATTCTTACATCTAGTTAAGGAAAGACACTTGTATAGAAAAGGGAGACTGGGGTATACGATAGCACGGCCATGAGAAAAGGCGCGGCGAGGTATAGGCGTCCGGATCAGAAAGTTCAGTATTGCATTTTTCAAACCAGGGGCCAATTCAACAAACATTTACCCGTGTATTTTACAAGTTGGACCATTATTCAAACACCACTAAACGGACTCTACTCCAGCAAAGTCTGTACAATATTACAATTACAGGTCCCCAGTGCACAATCACAACAGTAATTGGCCATTGTATTGGATTACAGTGTGTTTTAACGTGTGGAGAAATTGGTCCAACTTGTAAAATACACTTGTAAATGCTTTATTGAATTGGCCCCAGGTTGTAAGTGTATTCAAAGTCGCACGCGCATCTCGTGACTGTACTGGTGGAACAAGAGCTTTACGCCAGCAATGCACTCTTACTACAAAGGATACTTAAAAATCCGCCTGAGTTGGTCATCAATGTCATTTCCTGGAAATAGTGGACGCCCTCCGTTCACCATTTCTATGAAAAGAAAAAAAGACAACTTTTGTCCGTGTCCTTGCATGCCGAGATTGGTGAAACAGTGCGAATGCAGACAAGGACGATAACAATGGCAGCGGCAAAAACAACAAAACAAATGAATCGCATTATGATTGAAGGTGAAAGGGAAAAAAACAAAGCACTCCATTAACAGCACCAGATACAAGAGCTTATCATATCAACTTAGAGAATACGAACACAAATCGACAAATATAACCAGCATGTTCAGTCAGACGTCGCACTCACGCAAAATTCTGCTGGCGTAAATAATGCATTTTTAGAATTGCGTAAAGATTTTATCCGGACATCTGCGTACGAGCACGCATTTTGAAAGTCCAACACGCGTGTACTGTAGACATATATGCAGAATTTGCGCACTGATGAATTTTCAACGACTTTCCTAACTAGATCGACTTTCACAAGTTCAAGACATTTAACCAAATTCACTCGTGAACAATCGCCAGAAAACTACACTGCACTCTAGTTCAAGGAGTGCACTGTACGCAATTTTTGGGAATGCTCCGCGTGGGCCTACGCTAGTCCACAGTAAAACAGCGCGATGTCTGCTCAGCTATCATTGGTTTGGGCTCTAACCGCTCCATAGCAGCTAATACATTGACGAACACAATCACAGCCAGTGACTCTGGGCAGGATGTTGGTCCGGAATTTACCTGCAAATATGCAGCCTGCCGACCACATGTCGATGGAGGTGGAGTAGAGCTTTGCACCCATCAGAACGTCAGGGGGACGATACCACAAAGTAACCACCTGCCGGCAGACAGTGACGTCATTAGACGGTTGCGTAACAGGTGTGTGAGTGCACGAGGTGGGGCAGTCTCCAAAGTCGTTTCGTAACGTTTTTCATCCGTCAATTGTGTGATTTGCAGGACTGAACGCATTTTACAGCGCAAACGAACCAATGCTTTCTCTACTGGCTTAGTCTTAAAACAATGTGAGTCACACGACCTGAATAGTTTACTCTAATATTACCTCTGCCGAGTAGCACCTCACGGGAATCCCAAATGCTCGTGCCAACCCGAAATCAGCCAGTTTCAATTCCCCATCCTGAAATAGTGAAAACACGAGAATTTGGCCAAGGCACGCGGTTAACTGCACGCGATGCGATGAAACTAGCTCCCAGTTATTTCTATTATAATACGATTCTCACTAAAGTGCAGCGCCGGTACTCAAAGCAACGCCATAAAAACCGAGTCAGTGATAACAAAACGCATGCATTACCTTCATTGTGCGCTATTTTTATGTGTACCTTATCACTATCATTACCAAAGCTGCGTTATTCTTGTTATGGATACTCTCACGTTTTGTACAACTATGTTGTGAAGAAAGGATATGCGCAAGCACGAGAAGTAAGGGTGACGAATGGTAAAATTCGAGACTTGCCGAGACCCTTGTTTAAAAATCTGAGAACGAGACTTTAACCACTAAAAAAAAAAAAAAAAAAAAAAAGAAAAAAAGAACGAAACAAAAAAAAAAAAAAAAAAAAAAAAAAAAGGAGAAAAAAAGGCTGCCGAGATTCTGAGATCGGGACCAAAACTTTCCGAGACCCACAATTTTCTATGTACCATTTGCCACACCTAGAGGTACGCATATGTGAAAACGAGCAGCGCAAGCAAAAGTGAAAATATTGCTCCTTGTGCTTGCACTTACAAATGTGCTTGCGCTTGGGTTGAACATGTTTTCATTGTAAAATAAGGTCTGCAAGAACTCACATTTCTCTGCTTGCGCATATGCTTGTGCTTATGCTTACTTCTCTTGCTGTTTTCAAACAGATAATAAAGCTAACCTTGTTGATTAGAAGATTCTGGGGTTTGAGATCTCGGTGAAGAACGTTACGGCTGTGGCAGAAGGCCAGGCCTCTGAGCAGCTGGAACATGAAGGACTGAAAAATAAAATGGTGGAGTCTGCCTGTAAAACATCAGATGATTGCTTGGGCCTAGAGGGCACATAGTCAAATAATACAGTGATGTCTTTATATATTTTTAATTTTTCAAACAAAAATTTCATGAAAGTTTCCAGTACATGTGCATGTTGACTTTCAGACTTGGGCAGCTCTAAAATTATGCAAATGATAATAATAATAATCGCCTCCTTAGCTCATAACAGTAGCAGCTAATCATTCTTCATCCTTGTCTCTGAAATTTTCTAATAGCCCCACTTTGTTCTGCACAAGATATCAATGAATACAAGTCCACCCACACAGTTTTCTATGAACTCTTCTGAGCTGTCTTACTTTTACCACACTTGGATCCACCTCTCCTTGGCAGCTGTCAAAGTATTTTTTCAGATCCTGGTGATAATCAAGGAATGGTCAGTTGGATATCATCTTAAGTGAACCAGGCCCTTCTTCCCTTCCCCTATACCTAGAAAAATATGGATGGCCAGTGTGTGTGTGTGTGTGTGTGGGGGGGGGGGGGGGAATGCAAAGAAGGGTCTGTTTACAATTTAGGAAAAGGAAATTTTAGTTTAATATATTTAAAGGAATTAATATTTCCCTTTCTCTGACTGCCTTTATTTATTTTCTTTTTGTACAGGAATATATATAAAGACTTAAAATGGTGTACAGTGTAATTACCTGATCACAAAATTCAAACACCAAAGTCAGCTTTTTCTCACTGTGCAAGACATCGTGCAGCCTAAGTAAGATAAAAATATCATGAGAAAGATTATAGATGTTGAGTCTAATTTTGGGGTAATTATAACAACACATCACACTGATCACAGCTAACTGTAAATATTTGAGTTGCATGGCACTTCATTAGCTGGTATTGGTACTGTACCTCACTATGTTTTTGTGCTTCAATTCCTTCAAAAGGCAGATTTCTCTCAAAGCTGAACTGGGGACACCCTACATACAGCAAAGGATTTCATATAATGAAATAATTATAACAAAATTAAAGATGGCCTACACAGCTCTGCTGTGAAAGGAGTTTTATAAAGTACAGACTTCCTAGTATACTTATGTTGTCTTAAAGTATCTTTCCCTAAGGATACACAGAAAGCAAAGTGAGTAGTTGTAAATCTAACAAAACACCTAATTCAGTCTGAGACAACAATAATTACCCCACACTGTGCTTTTAAAAGTGCTTGTAGATATATATAACATACTATATATTATCGGTAATTTTTTTATCTTAAGGGACTATTTCCCCTACAATTACGTTAAAGAAAACCACCCGAATAAATTCTTTTAAAATATACAAAGACGTTTTGTTTTGAACACGCGAGCATTACATCAACATTATTTTACTTTCAAAATTGCACGTTTGTTGTCGCTTTTTTATGACGTGTAGACCATGAAAGAGAACGGGAGAACACCGAAGGGTTGGATAAAAGTCGATGCAAAAATATATTTCCTCGCCAGTTAGTACAACGGTTTCTATAAAAATTGAGTCGAGGAACCTAATCAACACAAGAGTGACTAAATCGTTTTGTTTTGTTTTATAATTTTGGTAACATACCTCATCGTCGTCGTCGAGCCTTACACGTTTAAGGGCTACAATTTCCAGGGTATCCTTGTTTTTCGCCTTGAAAACGGTTCCATATGTTCCTAAGTAGAAAACGAACGTTGCGTGTCACAAAACATTCATCTATTCGCCCGATCAAAATGTCCTAATAAATTACCTTCGCCAATCTTTTCAAGTTTTTCATATTTCTGCATAATACAAGGATGCTTCACCAATGAAATGGCTGAAAAGATTAGCGATAACTCGGCTATCCCAGCTAATACATCAGAAATAGCGTTGTCCCTCCCGCGCTTTGTCAGTTCGACAACAAACGTTTTTGTCAAGGCGTCTTCGTTTAGAGTCGAGAAAAACCGGTGAAGACTGGTACCGAACAAACGAGGGCTCGAGTACACGACGATTGCACTACGAGAATGCTACGAAACATTTCCGGCTTGGTTTGCCATATTCGGCAGGTTCAAGAGCTTTTAGGCGAGACATGGATCATGTTTCTTT
Source organism: Plumapathes pennacea (assembly GCA_964036295.1). Lineage (NCBI taxonomy): Eukaryota > Metazoa > Cnidaria > Anthozoa > Antipatharia > Myriopathidae > Plumapathes > Plumapathes pennacea. Next base: position 22,752,195 of record OZ038464.1, on the reverse strand, counting down.
TCCTTCCAGCCTGCAAGTGATATGACAGCTCGAACTTTCCCAAATTTTTAATCCCTGTGGGAAGGAAACCACGCAAGGGAGTGCTGATACTTGTGCTGTGTTCTCGCTGAGATCTGAGGACGAGTGAAAAACTTACAGAAAGCCGATACAAGCCTCTGGAAAGGTATTTGGGTTACTTGTGCTTTTTGGTGATGTTTATAAATTTTTTGATGGCATAACTATTTAGGCCGGCCGGCATTCACCGAAGATTTGCCTCAGTAATACCAGATCTGTGCGTGATAAATTGATTTATACGTAGTAGACTAAAGATCTCTAAACTATGACTGTTTACATTTTTAGTGTGTTATAATATAGTCGAGTTTTGTTTGGGAACCATTATTCAAACTTTACTAGAAGTACGATCTGAAACACATTCCGATCGTGTACTTCTTTCTTAATAGCAGTGTCGGTTGCGAGAAGTATTTTTGCAATTCAACGATCTGCTTCCTCATATATTTTCATTAATTCGATTTCTTGTTTGTGTGCTTGTGTACATACATGCATATCGTAATATAAATACGTTCTAATGGGCCGATCGTGTTACTCATCAACTGTTTTAGTGTTCTTGAACTCTGGGTTGTGTGTAGAAAACCCATGGGTTGCTAATAATTTTATTAAAATGCCCCAATACATGGGAATTATTAAATATGTAGTGTCTGCAAACTATATAATTACTTTTCCAAGGTATAAAGTCAGTGTTGGCTTTGAAGGAAAAATTGGGGCAGTTTGAATTAGTCATACAGTAGCCTTTGAATGGTTGCTAGTTTGTCCTGTAGCAACATCCAATTCAAGCTGTATTTTATACAGTACACATAAATTCCTATTTTTGGCAAATAATAACATTTGCATGATTGTGTATGCTTCGAGGGCAAATAATGTCAGAAACATTATACGTCGTAATTTGCTTCCAAGAGGAAGCATATTATATATTTTAATGCTGTGCATCTGTGTACACATATGCTCATTATTTGATAAAATGCTAATTATGTGCCAGCCATAAATATTGTAAGTTATATTTTTCTGTCAGATATTTCATGCACTAATGTACAGCTTGTATTGTTTTGGTAAATATCACAGTCACCATCACTGTTATACTGTAAATCAGGTTTGTGCAGGTTGATAGATAGAAATATTGTCTTTGAGGTAATTGATTTGTGATGATCGATCCCAGCTTGGAGTTATCCTGTTTGATGTCCATAAATTTTACTGACCAGATGACATTGTTATGCAAATCGCTACACAATATATGTTGGACTGTTTTTAACAATAGCTGTTATTGTTTATGGCAGATGTTGTAGTCACTGGTGCATAAGTGCCAAAAGCCATTTTTTTTAACCACAATTTATGAGTTTTAATAATTTTAAATTTACAGACTTGATTAAATTTAATTTTTTGTAGATAGCAACATGCCTGATTCTTTAGTCTGAACTATTATCCTTTCTCACATACATGCAGTGGTTAGTCAGCATTCTGTGTGACAGTTGAACCATGTCATGCAAATTGTTTCTTTAAGGATACTGACATTTTACTGTTTGAAGCATGGCTGCAGCTACGTAATAATATATTTATGATGTTGATTTGCAAATTATGAATTTCAATCAACTTTTAATTTTAGCATGAAGAGATAAAACTAAGAACCACTTAGCATGACATTCATAATATATGATAATGTATTATTTACAAAATATGCAGAATGTTCCAGTGCATAATAAGAGCCCTGTAGATTGGCTGGAAAGTGGATTCAAAGAAATTTTATTACCAACCTTGTAATAAGGGTCTCAGCATCCCAGTTTGGAGGTAATAAAACCATAGTACAGAGCATTCAAGATCTTCCTGTGGTAGTCATACTGCAGTGTTCATTTTACAAAGTCTCTGCATGTTTTTTCAAGTAAACATTGTAGAATATTAAGGCAGTCCATATGAATGAAATATAAGGGTCCTTTGTTTGAGGTTAGCCAGCTGGAGTCCAAAAGGGTGACCATCTAGTATAAACTGCAGGATAACCGATTTATTGATAACAACATGAAATATAAAGTAAACATATTTGACTGTACAGGTCCAACACCATATAAGGTCAAAACACCTCAAGGTAATGGTAGACACTCAGACAACTGTATTGAAAAATCAGAGTTCATCTGAATGTTTTGAGGTTGTATTTTTCTGTTATTGACAATTAAATATTGTCCCAAATTGAACCTGATATTCCACTTGGTTAAATGTATGATTGTGTATTGTACCTGATGCTTGAATGCAGTGTGCTCAATTATGGTGTACATAATTTTTGTCTTGTCAGAGAATTCTTAATCAAACTGTATCAAGTTAATTATCTTTTAGCATTAAAGGACTGTTGGAAACCTACTGAGTTGAGATGCTTGCAACCAGTCATTTTCTCTACTGAGCTATTATTTTTAATCAATGAATGGTGTACTGTAGAGTTAACTCAGTAAACTTATACATGGCTGCACAGGTAATATATGCAGGTGTACACAATTTAGGCTACTAAACTCTGTGCTGTAAGCCTAAATGTGTAGGCTACAGTATTACAACCTTTGTGTCAGCGTGGACTGGTGAATCAATTTGGGTTCTGTAGTGACATGAAGTACTGCATAATATTTGTTGATTTTGTTCGCAGCAGTAGCAGCAGCCATGGCCCAGTCGGGGAGTAAGGCGACAATGGGTGGAAGAAGTATCCTTGATGACATGGTGGGAGTTGGTGACATGGTACTCCTGGAACCCTTAACTGAAGAAGCTGTCATTGAAAACCTTTGGCAAAGATATAATTCAAAGGACATATATGTGAGGTTCATTTCTGTATAAAATGCAGAGATTGTAGTTTTGTACTTATTTATTTTATTGCAAGTGCATGTACTTTTATAGAGAGTGATACAATTATCGTGTATCTTTTTCTTTTAATTATCATTATGGTAATACATAAGAACTGCATACGTGATTATATTTTTGATTATATTGATTATATTTTTTGTCAGGTTTAACCTGATGGTTGATGACATATTTTTGTGAACTGCGAAACAAGATAAAACAAAAAGAATTCGAATTTGGCACATTTGCAGTAAAAATGGGCAAAGGATTTAGGAATATAATAATAAATTGCTAATTAACAGCCTGACTGTGTATTTCTTTTCACAGACATACATTGGGAATGTGGTGGTGTCGATCAATCCCTACAGAAAGTTTCCCTTATACACACTTGAGATGATTGCTGAGTACAGGTCCAGAAACATCTATGAGCTTCCCCCACACATGTGAGTCTTATGCAGACTTATCTAATTATCTATGTCATTATACATTGTGACTACATTGTACAATATGGAAATTACATTATTGAATACAATAGTTTTTAGTAATTTGTCAGTGTTCTGAGTTTTAAGTATCCTTTTCCTTTAGACAGGTGTATAATATATTTACCCTCAGCAGTTTGTCATGTAAAGGCATTTTTATTACAAGACTTCACATTTTTGAGTGCAAATACGGGCCAAAATGAGTGCAAAGATGGGAGCGTATTGCACTCGTCAGGAACCAGATCAACTGGTTTATTAGCTTACGCGATCAATTTTCTCAAGCAAAGCTTACGAACGCGTCATTTTTTGTTCCATTTTGCGCACAGCGAGAACGTTTGCCCTGCTTCCTTTGTCGTATAATAAACAATTTATTACACAAAAAGTCGTACAATACGGCTGTATTTTTACTCATCAGTTTTATTTTTTTCTCGCCTGAAGCAGGCTCGAAAAAATAAAACCGACTCGTAAAAATACTCCGCCGTATTGCACTCCTTCCCGTGTAATAACCTCTTTTTCTCATCTTCACTAGATATGCCATTGCTGATGATGCTTATAGATCAATGCGAGATCATAACAAGGATCAGTGTATTCTGATTACAGGAGAAAGTGGAGCAGGAAAAACAGGTTACAAATGAACCTTAATCCCAAGTACCACTGGGCTGATTATAATTCTCCCCTCCCATCCTACCCTAACAAATTCATTATTACTTAATGAATTGTCTAATTTTTAAGCAAGTTCAATAACAACATAAATGGGATTTGACAGTTTGTTTGGAGGAAAGTGAAGTAACTGACTATTATACTTTATAAAATAACCATGATACAACATGTGTTCTGATTGGCTAAAAAACCATATGTTAGATGAGGTTATGTTACATGCTGACGTGATACGGGATGTATATTATTGACTAATAATTCTTTAAATGAAATATGTAACATGTTCTCCTGTAATATAGCTTCATCAAAACACTTAGGAAGTTGGGAAAACACTTGAGTAGCAGGAAACCACACGGTAGCCACGTGGTTTTCTTATGCTACTCTTGCGTCCTTCCAACTTCCCGCGTGTTTAAATGGGGCTATATTACACAGGAACACATAAAACTGGAAAACATATCAGAATCATTTGTTGTAAAGAGGTCAATACTTACTGAATGTAATTTTGTCTTTTCTGATTTGAGTAGAAGCCTCCAAGGTGATTATGCAGTATGTGGCAGCTGTGTCAGGTAAAGGCTGGGAAGTGGAAAGAGTCAAGGAACAGTTGCTTCAGTCCAACCCAGTTCTAGAAGGTTAGTGGAGAAAATTTAAAATTAAACATTTATATCCTGAATTATTGTGCTATTTCAGCTTTCAAAACTTTCAAAACTGGGGCTAGATGCATCTTAGCATGGACTATGGACCATGTGCACAGGATTATACAATTTATAAACAGTTGCTAACAAAAGTCCTCTGTTTCTTTCCTTGGTTAGCATTTGGCAATGCAAAGACCCTGCGGAATGACAATTCGTCTCGTTTTGTAAGTATACATTAATAGAACCCCGCTAGCTTGAACTTCCCGCTATCTCGAACTCAAACCTATTTCCATTGGATTTCCTTTTCAGTCATTTACTATTGGCTAATTTGAACTCCCGCTAACTTGAACTATTTCTCGTTTCCTTTGGGAGTTCAAGTTAGCAGGTTCATATACTTGCATACATGACAGTGATGCAGTATTTTTATTGTGTGAATCTTACACTGTAGTTTCTGATTCTCTGCTCTTGTTGTTTTCATTGTTCTCATGTGGTCGTGTGTCTTGAACAGGGCAAATACATGGACATTGAGTTTGATTTCAAGGGAGATCCAGTCGGAGGAGTAATAACTAAATGTAAGTTCCCTAATAGATAATTTGAGCAACTAAATTTAAACTATACACTGCATGTTCCCCAAACTGAAAACCAAAAGACTAGATAGATACATCTATTTGTGCTATGAGATTTTATAGTGTACAAGATAGTGATGTAGGGTAAACCTTGCTTTATAGTGTTATTTGGTGATATATATATATATATATATATATATATATATATATATATATATATATATATATATATATATATATATATATATATATATATATGTTTTTTTAATTAACCGAGTTTTCTTTTCTCTTTTTTTAGATTTGTTGGAGAAGGTAAGCATTGTGAGTTGTGCTGTATGAGAAATTAGATAATAATTATGCAGTTTCTACAGAGCAGAATTTTTTTAAGCTTGTGCAGCCACCAAATATAGAATGTAGATGGATACTTGTAGTTGGGGCTTTTCTGGAAGGTATGGAGTGCGTCTCAATCTTACTGTATATGCACCTTTTCTTTTTCAGTCTCGTGTTGTTTATCAGATGCCAGGAGAGAGAAATTTCCACATCTTTTACCATCTCCTTGCAGGAGGATCTGACAGTCTGCTAGGCAAGTGAACACAGGAAGTAATAATTTTCTGTGTGCTATAAGAAATTTCTCCAAATCATTCTTATTGTGAAATAGTCCAGCACATGTCATTTTTCTTTTCACCACATACGATACATTAATTTTATAGAGAAAGGCCAGGAGAATCAGAATTTAAAAGCATGCTCAGTCTCTCATACATTTTTCTCGTGCATGGTTAGGAGAATTAGGAAAATCGTCATCAAAAGACGCAGGACCTCCCTAATGTTATCTATTTTCTTGTGATCTTTAAACAACAGACTCTTTGAAGCTGGAGCGCAAGTTTGATCAATATGAGTACCTTGACAGAAGTGGCTGTGTTGAGGTTGAGAGTATCAGTGATAAAGAGGACTTCGTTACTGTAGAAGTAAGGCCTTCTCTAATAAATATCTTGTTGGTTATTGAATACTTAATTCTTGTTGGTTATTTAATACTTTCTTGTTGGTTATTGAATACTTAATTCTTGTTGGTTATTGAATACTTAATAATAATGCTGTTGACAGATGTCCGTGTGTGCATGTGTGTGTGTGTGTGTGTGTGTGTGTGTTTGACCACTGTTTGACCAAACTAGAAATTATTAACTGTATGGCTATCTGGCTCGATTAGCCCTAATGACTATTCCAGATAGCCGGTACCTTAATGCCTGTACCCATTATCTACATGTCAATATATACTATTATGACCCATCAAATATTTCCTCCCGCGCGTGATTGGTGGAATCGTGACACGTGACCGAATAACGTCCGCTCACGAGCGGATGTTATCAGCGAATAACCCCCGCCTGGCGAACAAACCCTGTTTATTGACAATATCCGAACACAATTTTATATATTAATCACAAAAACCCATTACGAGATGGACTACCGAGAAGGACATCAATTTATTGGTCGAAAAAGCAGTTCCAGAAAGCACCAAAAAGCTTCACAGTCCCCGCGCCATTATTTGCGCTGTGAGAGGAAATATTTGAAGGATAATAAAGACAATAAACTACTTTTGGCTTCGGAAATATGCACGGATAATTTTATTGTATATAAGGTACAAATAAAGAACTGTCCGTCTGTCTGTCTAATAAATATTGACGACACAGATGATCATCTTACATGGTGAAACAGGGAAATCAAAATAAATGGTGCTTCTTTTTTTGGTACATAATTTTTGCGTGCACATTGCTCGAATTTGCAGCGGAAAACGTCTTAATTTGTACTCTATTAGGGCATGTACAGTGTAATATTTCTGCAACACTGTTTATCTTTCTTTTAAGAGAAGCGAAGTAGAAAGACCGTGTCTGTATCAGAGTGTCTGGACATGTATGATTCTCAAGTTTCTTGTGGCTTTTCCCATCAGAAAGCCATGGATGTTGTGGGTTTTAGTAAAGATGAGATCACTGCAGTCTATCAGCTGGTGTCAGCCATCTTGAACCTCGGTAATGTGGCTTTCAGTGTGGTGACACATGACAATGGAGCAGATTCAGTTACAGTCGCCTCCAACAATGGTATGAAAATTAATATTCTCCTCGCCTTGAGTTCTTGCATGAGTGTGAAGGCCCCTATGATATTATTGTGATATTATGATATAATTTTCCGTCCACACCATTGCGTTTTTGAGTCATGCGATCATTGTGACGTCGGCGTTTTCGGGTGTGCACACGAGTGTATGAAAACGGCGTTGTCGAAAATTTTCACTGCTTTCGAGAGCGTTTTCAGGGAGTTCCGTTTTCGATGATCGTTTTCACGTTTACGTGTGGACGGAAGACCGAAGAGCGTAGAAAAGTTTGCTTTTTCAATCAAAAACGGATACGTGTGGACGGAGCTATATTCTTGTGTCCTCCAAATTTGCTTCATTCCATGACATAAAAGCCTGGAAGAGGTCTGTAGATTCATTCTGTAAGCATAGTATTAGTTTAGAAATATGTAACGCGTTCCCGTGCAATATAGCCTCATCTAAACACGCGGGAAGTTGGGAGAACACGAGAATAGCGTAGGGAAACCACGAGGCCGCACGGGAACGCGTTATATATTTCTTTTTATAAAAGCCAATCAGAACGCGCGAAGTATCATAGTTATTTTATAATCGTATCCTAAACACAGGTCGGGTTTACATAGTTGTGGTTCTCCAACAGTTCTAGAAAATGTCTGCAAGCTGCTACAGTGCAACTCTGACGTGCTGAAAAGAGCTTTGTTGGAACGAACGGTTGAAGCAAAAGGGGAACGCCTTTCAACTCCGCTCAGCATCGCTCAGGTACACACAGCCTTGTAATAGAATTATCAATAAATAGAGGCGATACTGATGTTGTCTTACCAGAGAGCAAGAGAACCTCTGGAAACCTGGGTAATTTGCGTGTAACATTTTGAGAAGTTTCTACGTTTTTCTGGAACACTACAGCCCCCAGTATGTAGTTTAGACAAAGATGAAATACTATAATTTACAATGAAGTCTCTCACACACAGTTTTCTTGTGATATAAACTGGTGTATCAACTAGGTGTTGATGAGGGTAATGGAACGCCGTAAAAGAGACGAGCGAAGCTAGCGCTCGAAACGTCAGCTATTGTCTCTTTTACGGCGTTCCATTACCCTCATCAACACCTAGTTGATACACCAGTTTGTCTTCCGCCACGCCGACGCAGTCAACCTAGTTCTCTTAAGAGCTGGTATTACATTTCTTGTGATATGTTTAACTGAGTATATATACATTACATCATAGTGTAGGGTGTACATACGTCATAAATATAAGTACAAAAACCTTTGCGGTATCTTGGGAACGTTTTTTCTTTCTTTCAAGGCCCTGTATGCCAGAGATGCTTTGTCCAAGGCTATTTATCAAAGGATGTTTTCGTGGCTTATCCAACGCATTAACGACAGCATCAAGGTTAGCAATGTGCAATACTCGTTAACTTCCTAACTGTAATTTGTAAGTTTACTGTAAAGTGTAATTTTATACTTACAGGTCAAGAAAAGAGGAAAAAGGAAAGTTATTGGCGTGCTAGACATCTATGGATTTGAGATCTTTCAGGTAAGCATTAAACTGGTGCACTGATCTGAAATGGACGGACGGACTGGGAAGAAGATTAGTATTAATGTGTTATACAAATAATAAAGCAGTCCAATAGGATTGCGGCAGAGACCAGTTTTGAGGTTCGAGTGGTTGTATTCAGTTAGTCTTTTAGACAGTCAGACGGGCATCCTGCACTCACTCACAGTCCTATTCGCTCGCTCACTCGCTCGCGCATTCAATAACTCATTCTGCCGATCTCCTTCAATACCCACTCCTTCATCAGCTGACTCACTGACTCGCTGACTCACCCACCCTGACTCACTTGTTCAATTATTCACTCATTTGCGCGTTTGTTTGTTTTTTAGAACAACAGTTTTGAACAGTTCATCATCAATTACTGTAACGAGAAGTTACAACAGGTTTTTATCGAACTAACCCTCAAGTCTGAGCAGGACGAATACATCCGAGAGGTACTAAATGATGATGCGAATAGTTGTCTTCTTCTTGCACGTTTTACCTGGCTGAAATTGCCAAGATAATATTCTAGCACTGGTGATCAAGTGGTCGTCGTGGGCAGTTGTAAACGGAAAGCACAGAAAATATTGGAGAGTTCAACGGGATTCAACGCATGATGCGTATGATTTTTGCCAGTATTCCCTCTGCGCAGTTCATCTATATGATCAGTACTATGTCTTTTTGTGTGTTTCAGTTCTGCTTGACGCCTGGTATATGCTCCCTGTTTTTTGCGCAAATTATCTCGGTACAATGTTGTGAAAGTAATGTCGCTTGCTATTCTTCGCACAGTTGGTATTAAAGTTTAATTATTGTCTCCATTACAGGGCATCGAGTGGACACCGGTAGATTATTTTAACAACGCTGTCATTTGCAACTTAGTCGAGGTTAGTTCATTTTACTTTCAATCAATTTATGAACCACAATTTAAGTTTATCCGTCATCCGTTTTCTGTCCTCTTTTAATTTCAGAGTAATGTAGGGATTCTAGGCTTGTTGGATGAAGAATGTTTGAGGCCAGGCGAGGTAAGGCGCCACTACACAGCATCACAGCTCTGTTTGATGACTGTCAGTAGCACTTCTGTACGCTGTCTTACACAAGGTTTTTGGTGTATGATGTATGAATTAGTTTTTAATCGATAGTATTATAGTGTAGCGTGTAGCAATAAGTGAACCCAACTGTACGTATTGCAGCGTCGATCACGTAGCATTCAAATAAATACTTTCGACGGTATAGATCTAAAACCACACCGAAACTCGCTCTGTATGCTCAGGGCACAGAGGAGTTCGCTTGCTTTATTATGTAAAACCTTATATATTGACCTACATGAAGGATTCCGCAGAACGATTGCATCGCGGGTGCGCAAAGGCATACGTATAAGATATAATATTTATACTTAGTACAGTGTATAGCTAAAGAGACAGAAAACAAGCGTGCGCCTTTGCGCGCCCGCAATGCAATCGTTCTGCGGTATCATTCATGTAGGTTAATATATAAGGTTTTACATGTTGGAAAGCAAGCGAAGTCCTCTGCGCCCTGTGTGATCGTATTCACTGTAAAATTGATATGTACGCTGTAGGTGAGCGACACCACATTTCTGGACAAGCTGAACAATCACTGTAGTCAGCATCCGCACTACGAGAGCAGAACCGGCAAGAAATTCCTGTCCGATACCACGCTGCCCCACGACAGCTTTAGGCTGCGGCATTATGCTGGAAGCGTAAGTCTTAACTGCTGGTAATCATCATAACGAATGTAAGGTTGGTCTAGGTGGTCGTACACTATAGGTTGACACCGCGGAAATACGTTCTTTGCGTCACTTCCGCTGGTCAGCGTGCGTCGCCATTATTATAGTGTAACTCGACCTACCACGACCAATTCCTCACAAAAGAAGAAATACTGAAAATAATAGCTTGCCTCAAAGCATTCTGGTAGTTGTAGTCAACTGTATAACGTCACTGCGAAACGAATTGCGCGAAAATATAAATATGTTTATGTTGTTGTTGTTGTTGTTCAAATTTCGTTAACAGGTGACGTATTGTGTGAGTGGTTTCATTGACAAGAACAATGACCTGCTGTACAGGGATTTGTCACAATGTATGTACTCTTGCGAGCACAGGCTGGCCAAGAAGCTGTTCCCAGAAGGTTGGTTTCCTCATCTGATTTCTACCAGCAAAGACCCCACAACCCCACAAGCGGCAACGCTTTAAATCCCATCGTGTCTGAATAAAATGTATTGTAAGGGAGTCCCTCCCTGGTATAGAGTAGTCTTCGGTGACTTTAATTCGTGAAACCAAAACCAAAGTAAGTGCACCGCCAATCACAGGCTGTAAGAAATACTCTAGACCAATCAGAAGCCAAAGTGTTTTGCTTTTGGTTTTACTTTCAAGAAGAAACCAATCAGCAGTGCGAGGAACCCCGTCGCCAATTTCTTGCTTGCGTGAGCAGATCGTAGTCAGGTTTTGGTTTTGTTCCTGATTGGCAGAAAATGCAGCCAAACTTGTTTGAACCAATCTAAAAGCAACCATACGTCCTCCAAATGTTTTGTATTCCTACCGCAGTGGAAGGGATCTTTTCGTTGATTTTTTTTACAATTTTCTGGTTAGGGTTAGAGGACATTCAACGGGAATGCCGAATAGAGTTTGGCCAAATTCTGAAAACTTTCATTCATTATTATGCTTTATTTACAAAATAATAATCTCACAACGGGTACGTGACGCATTGCTGTTCTGTTCAAGGCTGCCCGACGAAGGCGTCAAAGAAACGACCCCCCACCACTGGAACCCAGTTTAAGGTACAGCTGACTTAAACGTGTTTTCAAATTCAGATTCCTGGTTTAGAACGAGTGTTGCATACATGTAGGTCTTCATAGAATTTGCGAGTTCAAAAGTTTACAAGAATGTAGTTTCCATGGTAGTGCAAACACCGCGTTGATGTCACCGGAAAAGCTTTAAAAGAACAATCATTAACTGGTGTCTTTTTCTGAGCGGATAAGATGGAGTGGAGAGGCGAAACATCTGCACACAGTTTAGTAGGACACGGATGGTTTAAATTCATCGTAACTTAACTTACTAATTGGTGCTTCTTTTTTCATGAGCAGGTGTCTGTAGCTGAATTGATGAAGAATTTGAAATCAAAGAATCCAAACTACATCCGATGTATAAAGGTATGTTTTGTTGTTTCATTAGTCACACGGTTGTAGCTGCTTAGTTGGAGATACCTAGTACACTCTAGTTTCTCAGCTCAGTGTGAAACAAACTGCACTAGTTTGTATGTGGTTCGTAATTTGTCGGTACGTGGTCTATACATGGTCGGTATATGGTTGGAAGACGATACCATGTGAGTCTTGTCGTGTCAAACTAACTTACATTTCTTTAAATTTTCAACTCACAGCCAAACGACCGTAAAGCGGCGGGCATGTTTGACGAGAAGTTGATCAAACATCAAATCAGATATCTGGGGTGAGTAATGACCTTTGATTGCAATTTACAATAAACACTTGATTTAAGGTTTGGCGTTGCTCTTGCTCTGTCTGTCTATCTCTGTCTCCCCTTCTAGTCGCAGCTGTTTAACTTTCGTGTTGTATCTACCATTTTCCCGACTAGTATCATGGAAAACATTCGTGTAAAACGAGCTGGGTATGCCTACAGACAAAACTACGACCAGGCGCTCGAAAGGTACGGATGCTGCGTTTTCTTGTACAACGTGCAAGTAACATGTAATTTTAAGGGCATTGCACTGCATCAAATCTCCAAAACCCTGAAAGTCGCCTTTGTGCATGTGACCCTGGAGGTGTTAAGGATCGTGGGCGCCGAACACCGACGGCTGGGGACTAAGCCTAGTCGCACGTGGGATTTCTTGTAACCTTAGCGTTTCTGTCTGCTCTTCCTTTTGTCTGTTTAGGTACAAGATGCTGTGTACCAACACCTGGCCCAATTGGAAAGGAATGCCACGGGAGGGAATGAAGGAATTGTTGAAGGTACGAGTGTTACCTATAAGGTGCCTCGTGTTTCACAGAATTAGAAGGAAATTGTAGATTATTGATGTACAGTGAAACATTTAAGCTTCATCATTGACTCTTCTTTCACATCCTTATAGAGTTTGAACATCAAGCCAACAGAGTATGCTTACGGCAGAACAAAGATCTTCATCCGGAATCCAAGGATGGTATGTGTCAACCATTAAAACAGTTTAGGAAACGTTGGCTCTCGGAAATGGGCTGTTGTATTGGTTTGCTGCCTTTGTTTGAAAGTGAGGCTTAGTGCGACTCCTTCGTTATGAAAATTTGTTTCACTCGCATGTTTATTTTCATGCAAATTAAACTCATTTTCATAAGTTTCGGTTTGAAACAGGGGCAACAGGTATCTCGGAAATGGCCTATTTCTTTCGACATTAGACTGTACTCTGTAAAATATTGGTTGTGGCTCGTTCTTTTTCATGCTCAGTTGTTCGACTTGGAGGAAAAACGAAGGCAGAAAATGCATGACCTGGCCGTGATCATCCAGAAGATCTTCAAAGGATGGAAAGCGAGGACCAGGGTAAGATAGTTATCACTTTTGGTAAAGATTTGTTTGCCGTTTATGTCAACAATATTCCCGTTTTGGAATGCGAAAGTGTTGTTTATCATACAGGAGGGAAAACTTGCCTTTTGGTAACTTGCTCAGATGAAAGCTGGTTGAACCATCAGTTCTCATACATCACTCATAACTTTGTCCTTGAATGCCTGGTTGGCAGTATTTGCATTATGAGCACAGGAGTGAAAGCAGCCAAGTCAGACTTGAAATCGTTGAACATCTGAAGCTTGGAATAATGTCTTGAGATGAAACAAACACTTTCTCGTACTTTCACTCTTTGTCAAAAAATCATTAAGTCGCTGACACTTGGTTGAAATAATGTTTTCTGTTTCTTGTGATCAGTATCAGAAGATGCGAGAGAGCGAGATCCTCATTGCCAAGTACTACCGAGGATTCAGAGTAAGTGATTAGGGATCTCTGCTGTTACTTATCGTTTCTATCTCTTTACTAAGAGGTCCTGTAGGACGGAGTACATTAAATGCTTATCCACACTTCTTCACTGTATAAGCTGCCTTTTACTTTGTTATATGCATGTTTACGGCTTCACAACTTTATACCTCAAAACTGTTTATAGTAGGGTGAATTCTGACACGTGAATTGTACGATAAAGCTCGTATAACTTCAGAGATATTAGAATACTGGTAAAAGTGAGTATCGCAGCATCAAGCAACTTCTTACGTGCTACGTTTGGTGACTAGAGATGTTTATTATTCGGTGTCCAGAAGTTGCTGGCTGTGAAAGGATTTTTTTAAAATCACGTTTCAGCTTACAGTATGATTCGGCGTTAGTTTCAGCATGTACGCGATTCGTTTACATTTTTCTTTTATATGCTCAAAGAGTGATGGTTTCTTTACAACTTTATACCCCTTTCTCCAGCTCTACCTCAGTCTTTCAAATGATTAATACTCTGACAAAGTCTGGATTCTTTTTAGGACCGGTCACGATACCAGAAACAAAGAAACGCGGCCATCATGATCGCGTCCTTTGTTCGAGGATGGAAGGTATTTCCACTGTGTACATCATATTGACACATTATCTTTAAGAGTATGAAGTTGCTCCAACTTGTGTGAAGTCTGTGGCGTACTGAATACATCATAAGTCACTTTACTTTGCTCAAAATTTGTAGTTCCTTTTTTCTGCATTTCATTCGATATTGTTAAAGTTGGGTATTTTTTTAACCTGTAAAACTAAAGGCGCAGCCGAGTTTCCGTTTCCTCGTATTTCGTATAACCGTACTCTTTCTGTTCACAGGCCCGCAAGTTGTACAGGGCCATGGTTTATGAAAAGAAGTGTATTTGGGCAGTTGGAGTTGTCCGAGCATACTTCTTTGGCTGGAAGGTGAGGAAGTTGTTCTCCCGTCCGCTCCTCACCCCCCCCCCCCCCCCCCTTTCCCATCCCATCTGTTTCCTTCCTTCCCGCCTTCCTTCCTTTTCCTTTCTCTTACTGTAAAGGTAATAAAATCACGTTGCTAACCTCAGCTTAAGACTCATTGCTCTAGTCCACATATAATTGTGTTCTTTTTTACAGAACTTCAAGACGCCTCTATAAACTGTTTTTAACGTCTTTGCGCTCTTAATGTTTTTAAACTAAAAAAAAACTTTCAATTGTAACTATATTCTTGATTAGTCAGAAGTGGCTCCTCCCGTGATAAGTGGCTGTAAGGTAATGCAATGTAAGAATTCTATAATCAGACGAGTATAACTGCATTTTATCTTCAGGCTCGCAAGCTGCGCCGAGCCCTGTTGTATGAAAGAAAATGCATATGGGCAGTCGGGGTTATAGCAGCGTTCTTCCACGGCTGGAAGGTGATAAAGGCAGACTCACTTAATCTTGCTGTGAAGTATAATGTGCAGTATTAAACCAGTGCATCGTACAGTAAATTACTGTGTACATAACGTGAAGTAAATTGCGAGATACTAACCGCTAATAATCTCAGCTACACGGACATCGCTTTGCTAATGCTGTTACGAAGATAGACATTATAACTTAACAGTAAGCAATTTAACTTCGCTTGTTTGTCATGAAACTTGAGACAGCAACCTCTGCTGTCGATGTACTACTTTTCTATTCACTTAAATTCTTACATCTTTCTTACTTACCCGCCTCGATCAGCTTTTGCTACCTGCGGGTAAATGAATTTGTATAAATTATATTTCCTGAATAAAAGTTCAGTTCAGTTCAGTTCACTTGCTTTGGTACCATCAATGGAAATAGACTAATTATAGTTCAGTCTTACTCCTTGTGACCTTTTGACTGATTTCTTTTAATCTTAACGGCTAACAGATTTTAAAAGTTTTAATCGTTGAGGCAGATCTAAAGACTAACCATCGACACTATACGTTCTAATAATTCACATTAACCTATAATTGCCTTAATTTGTTACGTGCATAGACTTTGTTATTCTGATCTCACTAGCCAGGGTCAAATCTGCAAGGGAACACGGTGTCACATTTGATTCCTGTGACATTTTGAAGTTCGTGTGTGTGTGTGTGTTTCTTTTCTAGTTGATATGCTTTCGTAGCTGAGTATGAAATAGAGCGTATCAGTGGTAAGTCTGCCCTGTAACTCTGATACACAAGATTTGTGTTTTAATTATCTAGTTCTCTGATTGTGTTTACCCTGCTAGGTCCGCAAGCTGTACAGCCCTAAGTTTCGACGAAATGCAGCTCCGAAGATCATCAAGTTTCTCAAGTCGTACTTGGTACGCAGAAAACCTAGTCCTTGTTGTGTTGATCTTTATGTTGTACACGGTACTGTCCGCAAAGATTGCGAATCATAGTTTAAGAGTAAAACGTAAAAATAGACCTCTTTACTGACAGAGAGAGTGTAACAGCATAAAATTTGATTTAAAAACGACTGTGTTCAGGTGCCTCCATACGCAAGAAAAGGAACTTGGAATGCGTCGGTTTCACATTTAGTTGAAATGAACGTTGGAAAGAAAGCCGTCATGCTTTTCGCGAACTCTTTCACTCCACATTCACGATAGAAGCTGCGTCTGAACAGTCAAGTCCAGTTAGTGTTGCGGTGCGCATTAAACTGCCTTCTCTCCTTGCTCTGTATATCTATGCAGACCTACAGCTTTCTGACAAGCCTCTTGAGGAACCTGCCTTCCACCTCTCCCACAGACAACCGCTGGCCATCGTCAAATCCTTTGTTCAGGAAGACGAATGCTCAACTGAAAGAAATTCACCATGAGTGGAGGGTAACGTCACGTGGTTTCCTGTTTTCTGGTCTATTTATGTGCAATTCTAAAGCTGCTTTTTCTTTTTTCTTTTCTTTTCTTTTTTTCTTTTTTTTCAGTGTAAGAAGTACCGCGATAGGATTCACCCCGCACAAAAAATATTTCTCAAGGAGAAACTTCAAGCGAGTGAGATGTTCCTGAATAAGAAGGCTTCCTACCCCGAGACGTGAGTTAAAAGTTTGAAACACGTTAAAGACAAGCACGGCATTGTTCAGTTTTACTAACAGGCATTATAGTGCAGTAGCGTATACCCGGACTCAGGTCCCCCTCGACCTTCCGATAACCTCGACCCAAGCTCCCCGCGACCTTTCGTGCGAGCGAAAAGGAACCGTTGTTCCACCTAATTTGCGAACTGTTTTCACTTTTTCAGGGTGGCAGTTCCTTTCCAGGGAGACCATGTGGGCCTCCCCAACAACCCAAAATGGAAGAAGAACGCCGCAGAAACCGGACGAGGCAATGTGCCAATCTCCTGGGCTGACACCGTGTTGAAAGTGAACCGGACCAACGCCAAGGTTTGACTTAACGTTGCGCTTCTGGTTATGCACCCGTCTCCTGACACCGTGTAAATACGTTTTTACCACAACACACTAGTTTCTCGCTCTCTGATTGGTCGATTAACCGTGGTAAATAAGAGTCCAGACAACGATGTGACGCCAGCGTGTCACGTTTTGCAACGAAATACAGCGAAATTTTCTTGTATATTTCTAAATAGTGTGGTAAAAAAACAAATTTCCACTGGTTTGCCGTGGTGTGGACTCTTATTTACCACGATTTACGCCATCACAAGGTCAAAATTTGTTGTGGACTCACTCAACGAAGCGCCTCGAGAGTCCACAACATTTTGACCATGTGATGACGTAAATCGTGGTAAATAAGAGTCCACACCACGGCAAACCAGTGGAAATTTATTAATTTCCGGCCGTACGGTCACCTAGTTTTGTCTCAGCGGCCGTTGCCCTGGATTCAAGTGCAGAGTTTGTAGTTCTGTGTAACGCTCAGAAAACCTCAAGACTTAGCGAAGGAAACTCAATACTAGGACTTAATAGTGGATAGGACTTGATAGTGGATACTCAAGCTCTGCATATCAGTAATATCCAAGTCAGTACTTCACAGAAAATTACTTCGAGCTTTAGAAGTCTCGCATTGGGTTATAGCACAGTACAGCACGTTCTAATGATCGTTTTACATGCTGTTTTCAGGCTGTTCCTCATGTCCTGGTCATCACTGATAAAGAGGCTTTAGTGTTGGATCACAAGTCACTGCGTGCCAAGTACAGCGTTGAACTGTCGGACATTCAGAGGATTTCAGTTAGTCCACTAAAAGATGGCCTCGTGGTGTTCCACATCAGATCTGTGAGTACGCTTGTTTTGTCTACTTTTTGTACAGATTCATTAGTTTGAAGATCGGCAAAGAACAAAGATCGTCGATAAAGCACTCCTAAACCTTTTTTCTGATTATAGTCTATTACTTCTTGCGTTTTCCTCAGGACTCGGCTGACATCTCACGTCAATCGTTTGTTTAAATACGTTTAAAGGGACGTATATACCCACTCACGAAACCATGAGGATTTCGAAAAAAATGCGTCAATTTCACCTCTTCGTTTACATCATGTGTTTAGGATAGAATAGACAAGAACTACAGCAAAGGCGACTACATCTTCCACACCGAGCATGTGATCGAGTTAGTGGCCAAGGTGACGTCACAGATGGAGGCGAGGAAGGACCTGGTGCCCCAAGTGAACGTGGCAGACACGTGAGTACTTTAAAGTACGCGTGACGTAATACGACCCTAAACTTTCTTCAACTTGGAAGTCGCGTTAGATAATCGACGACAGATCAACTGAAGCCGGTTTTTTGAAGTATAAAAATATAGTGCAATCCTATCGTTGCTTGCAGCACTGCTGAAAGCAGTCCAAAAACGGCTCTATTGAAGTAAAAATTCACGCAACGTTTCGTTCGACATACTGCGCGATGATGGGCCGATTTGTGGCGCCGAACCGTTTTCCGTGCCAAACGTAGTGATTGTTAAGGTGATGTTACACGAGATTTTTAACGACGATTTTTTGCGCAACATTTTTTTTTTCTACACTTCTTGCCTAGTAATCGTCGAACTATCAATGAATAGCAATCTTTGCACAAAATTCTGCCTTTGGCGAAGGTTCGCCATGTTTTTAAGAGTAAAAGCCAAAGCGCTAGCTACAAAATTGTAGGTGTTGGGCGAAAAATCGTCGTTAAAAATCGTCTCGTGTAACATCACCTTTAAATTCCGCTGCCGTGTTGTAATTTACGACGTACAACTTACTGTACTCTGATATGTCACATCCTCGATCTCTCGTACAACACGCGCACGTGCATCTTCGCGTAATCAAAAGTCGACAGTGAAAAACGAGCCATTTTCATCTCACAGGATTGCTGCCAACTTCAGTGGCTCTGTAGTCGAAATGAAGTTACGAGCTGCAGAGGAAGCTCTCCAGCAGCCGCTGTGCAAGAGGACCGGCTCTCAGTTCCACATTTTAGTGTGAGCTTATGTGCCGACGTACAAGTCGAAGACACCGGGCTCAAGAACAAACTAAAGTGCCTTGCAGGCGTGGGTAAACTGCAACAAAGCACTTAAGAGTTATTTATTTCAGAATGCAAATGTAGATCTGTGCCAAAGAATAATGACCGATATTTTTAGCTTTATAAGTATTTGTAGATAGGCATGTGTGAACTGATCAAATATGTAGGCTAGCTAGTAGTGGATTTGTACAAATTGACGTTCCCAATTAAAACGTAACTATTACACCATAATTTTTAAGAATTTTGGATAACGTGAAAAGAAAATGAAGTGTGAAGTAAATAACTTTTTTGCATTATTTTGAAAGAAAGACATGTCCTAAAACATGGGGTTTGTGATAAAGCTCATGTTCAATCGGCTTTCACTTTGTAAGTCCCTAAAATTGAAGAGCTATGAATGAATCAACAAAAAATACATATACATAGATATCTTTCAGGATATCACTAGAGATTTTTTCAGGGTAAAATTTGTATTGCTATTCATTTTCCAAACATGGTTACAAGAATAACTTAGGTCCTGGACTTGCAGGTCAGGCAACTTACCGATTCACTCAGGCATCCCATGTACTAATATTATGCACTCCATCAGGATGGAAGTTCAGGAACTTTCCAAATATCTTGTTAATATTGTATTGGTCCTTCCCAATCCAAATTGCATGCAAAACAAATTTGTGCACTTCACTCAGCAACTGTACAGACTGCTATTACAATGAACTCAGATTAAAATTAACTACTAAATTTGCCAGTGAAATTAAGTCAAATTTGCCAGTGAAAGGATTAAACATAGTATATAGTGAGAAAAAAAAACAAAAAAAAAAAACAAAAAAAAAAAAAACATGAATTCCTGACAAGTCACAATAATCTTGAATTATTTAAAAATAAAGAATAACTAGGTAAACTAGTGATCAGCCACATAGTTCACTCAACTTTCCAAGTGAGCAATGCCAATGTCATAACTATTGAAAACTAGATGCACAATAAAACAGGTTACATGATCAGGCATCTGTGTTGACTGCCCTGCCTCATTTTAAAGGAAAGATATATAATAACCCTGCCACACAGGGCCCTTCCTGTCACCACTAGAATTCTGGTAAACCATTGATGACAAAACAATTAGCACAAGATATTGTTATTTGTATTTTCTTATTTTATTACTGACAACACAACAGCACAAAACTGTCCAGTCAGCCAGATTTGGTATCTGTGATAACTACATGTGTAGAGGTGTGATAAAATCAGTACATTTGCATCTTTCTGAAGACAAGTCTTGTTATGAAAAGGTTACTACAGCTGTACCTGAGGCACTGTATGCTGCCTATAGTGTGATGTGAACAATGATTTGTGCATTAAAAACTCATACAGAACCATTACAGAAAGGGCCATACATGTGCACCCCTTTGTCCAAGGTAATATTAACAGGCTAATTTATTTGTCCCTCTGGGATCATTACCACCATGTAAACAGTACAGTATATGCACTGACTGGGAATGCTGGTGGCTTGTTGTAGCAAAAACAACTGAACAGAATTTGATGAGTGGGATCACCACAGCATACTGTAAGACAGCAGCTGAACAACAACAACAACAACAACAGTGAACAGCAACAAAACTTCAACAGCTTGCCCTATTCTTGCCAGCTCTTTCAAAATCCTAGAAAAAACTTCCAAACAGGGAACCGATGCCGCCAAAAAGCCGTCCTCTGCCCCTCTTTCTGCATGGGCAAGGAAATCCAGAACATCCAGCAAAGAAGCACTTGTTACACTTCTGCAAACAGATATCAGAATAAAAATAAAGAGTATTTGTTTGAGACTACACCTATTACATTCACCAAATTCACACTTAACTTGCTTTCACAAGGCTTTACAGTGGTCAGAGCGTTGCACCAGTACCACAGAGATCATGTGTCTGAATCCCATCAAAGCCCAGATTTTTAAATTGTTTTTTAAGTGCAAAGATCTGCACATCTCACTTTCATAGACAGTGGTGGCATACTTGTAATCAGTCTGTCTAAAACTTGGATGATGACATACACAATCAACTTGCACTAAAACTACATACAGTATATACTCATGTAGAATAAAAGGTATGGTACTGTACATACAAAACAATGCTCCTCCCTGTAGTCCCCACAACTCTTGCAAATCTCACAGTGATTTCGAGGCCGGCACTCTTGCTCACACAGGTCACCCCAGCACCAAGAATAGGAATATTCATAACCACATTCCGGGCACTGATAAACACCAATGCAGCAATCCTTCAAGGGCACTGTTATTTCACAGCATGGCAGTTCAAGCTCTTTTTCTCTCAGCAATGAGCGCAGGTCAGAAATCTTGGTTAAAAAAAAAAAGAAAGAAAAGAAAATGAAGCAATTATTTCCCAACCATTTAAAAAGAAAGTATGAGTGTTATACTTGGGGCACAAAGAAAGCGCAATGTATGTCTACTATACTGCAATAGATCTTCTCAACAACTTGGTCAGAAATAATGACAACAGGGCAAGCTTCAAAAACAAAAACAAAACAAAATACAAACAAAAAAAAGCCATCATGCCCTGGTGAGAGTAGATAATCCAATCATCTTTCATCTAAGCAAGCTATGTAGCTTAATCTTCAAATTCTACAGTATTGTCCAGATGTAGGTTAGGTACTATACACATTCTATACCTGCCAACTGCCAGAAGTCAAAGGCATGAGATTTTTATCCTGCAAGTGCCAGGATGTTCAAAGATGACCCAACTATCCAAATTTTGCCCACAGTGCCTTTCCCTTTGAGATTATGGGGAAAGTTTTCCTCTCTTGCATCTGTTCAAGTTTCCACATTTGTTGAAAGTGTGTCAGTTAAGACTGAAATATCCCAAATTTTCAGCCAGGCACGAGAAATTGGTACATAGGTGTGATATCAAAGTTTTTGACCCGCAGGCATGACAGTCGGCAGGCATACTGTAGCATTCAATTCAAGCATGGCACAGTTGGGCACAAACAGTACAATCATCCATACCTTGAACACATTTTGCATCAGGCATTTGTCTTCCTTGGCAGCTTGGACATCCACACCCAATTCTGCCATTATGTTAAACGGATTCTTACAAAGCATACATCCACAGTGCTCCTGGGAGCATTTCCCTCCAGCCTTTGCACAGGCACATCTATTGGTTATGCAGCCTGAAGTGCATTTGCAGCTCCGGGGACCTGCCGCTACTTCTTGTGCCTTTTGTCTCTTTGGTGCTGAAAAGATTTTAGAAACAGTATGAGTACAATAATTATTGCAATCAATGTTTAAACATTGTATCACTTACTTACTGTATGCATATGGCAAGACAATGATGCTTAAAAATGTTTTTGAAATTTGAAATTTGATTCTGATTTTCCAAATATGCCAACCAATCTGGGACCAGGGTGGACGTAGATTGGTGTAGTGAAATTTAGATGCCAACAAAAAGCGTTACCTAAAAACTGAGGTCTGTGGGAGACAAAGTGCAGATACAGGAGACTCAGGACAGTGGGCATCACATTTTTTAAAGGGTTAATAAATTCAAATTTTTCCCTAATTTTTTTTTTGTAAGATACTGTTCATACTATTCACTAGATCCACCTGTATAAGGCTTAGGTCTAGGAGTGGTAGATCGCTTCTTTGGCAAAGTTGGTGGCTTCGGAATGGAGGAGAGAACTTTATTTGGCTCCACTTTAATTGGTATCTCAAGTAGAGCTGCAAAGCGTGGGTCGAAATTGGACAATTTCTTCTTCAATAGACAACGGCTAACAGTGATCTGAAAAAGAATGATGCAATATGCATGATTAAATACGACAATTGTTTAGTGAGCACTCATGCCTGACTATTAGATAAGAGCTCAACATGAAGCATCTTGATCAAGGTCACACACAGTCTGCCATGAATGAAAGTCAAAAGTTGAATTGGAAAGCCTTGAACCATCAAGGATGGATGCATGTGCAACCTTGAGAAACTGGTTTATTGCCAGCAAGAAACTGAAAGAGAAAATCCAAGTTGATCACTCTGGGAGTGAAAGGGTTACCTTGTGATAAGGAGAAGTCTTCAGCTGACCATTTGTTAAATCCACTGGCATGTTGAAGTCAAATTTTGCTGCCCTTTCACCAGGGTTGAAACTTGGAGCCCAAAGATTTTTTCTGCCCAGGAACATGGAGGGTGGTTGGTTTACTTCAATTAAAACCTCACATAATTGCTGATTTGGAGCAATGTTGATTGCAGTTACACTTGTGAAGGGTACCTCAATGCAAGCCATCTGCACGAATCCCATGACAGCAGTACCTAACCCTTGTTTAGGTATCTCAAATTCATAAATGAACTTCCTGTATAAACAACACAGTATTAGTATTTTGAGGTTGGGGGAGAGAGTGGGGAAGTGAAGGTGTAGTGGATATTTTGCTTTTATCCTCCTTTTTTTTTTGTTTTCACAGTTAAAAGAAATTAAACTGGGTTATTTTTAAAACCAGCAAAATCCTTCCCTTACTGCAACTGTAACTTACCTACGAGTGAAAATTGCCTTCAATTTGGCTCTGCCCAAGGACAATACATCAGTACTGTGTTGATGCTGTGGGAAGAGAAAAGCAAAAGGAAAAAAATTAGTTGAGAATAGAAATTTACATGTACATTGTACAGTACTGTAAATGTATGCACATGGAAAGCATGATAGGAAATAATAAAATCAACAATTTTTAATTTTCACAGAAAAGCACCTATCTACCCAGTAAATGTGTGTTAACTTGACCTTTTGAATCTGCTGTAAATATAATCACTCTTCAAATCAACCCCACAGTACCTTCCAGGAACCAATCTCAACTTTAGAAAGATCATAGTGGCTGGGTGGAAACAATTTTGCATTGACTTTTCCCTTTTGAAATTCTGGCACAGCCTGGACCTTTGGCTTCAAGGACTCTGCCCCCTTGCTGCTCGAAGGTGTGGTGGAGACTGAGGATAATTGGCTGGCTACCAAAGATCTTCTCTGTACAGCCAGTGCTGAGATCTGCCCATTTTGTTGTGTTTGGAACACTCCAGTTACTTCTTTAACACTGTCAGCTTCTTTTGATTGTGTGTTACTTGTTACTGTTGCAGATGGCACTGCTGCCTTTGATAACCATTTGATCCTGGACTGCTTATGTGGGTCAGGAGTATCTGCTGCTGTCTTTTTGAGGGATCCTTTCTGCACAGACATTGGAGTTGTTGCTTTGGTTGAGTTAGCAAAATGAGAAACAGCCAAATCTGTGAGAGCTTTTAGGGAGATGTTATTCTGGGGCAGACAGGTTGACTGTTGTGCATTGGAATTAATTCCTTCATTCATCACTTCCCCAGTGATAGCTTGAGACTGCTTTGATGGCAGGATTGTCATGTCACCTGTATCAGGTTGGCCAACTTTACTTCTAACAGCAGACATTTTCATGTCAGCCGAGGCCACAGAAAGATGTTTGGGTTCTTGCTTCACAACAGTAGTTTCAGACATTTCAATTCTTTGACACTGGAAAATAAGATAAATACAAAATACTCAAGCCCAATGAAAATACTTTAGTATAGTACAACAAAAATTACATTTTGCATGGCAATTTTGCCCCCCCCCCCCTTTTTTTTTGCTGCTGAAACCCAGAACACTGGAAATACGAGGTCCTTGACAAGGGTTCATCTGAGTAAGTATCAATACAGTGCTGCTGCTTGTTGAAAGGGTACTCCATTAATTTTCCCCGAGCGAAGCAAGGGAAATAATCATGATGCTAATGCAGTAGTATAGTGTAAATATCGTGTAATTCGGAGACTCCAAGCGTGTTGCCATCTCGAAATTTAATGTTTGTCTGTCAGTCAGTCCTGCGTACGACCTCATTCCCAGGCTCCTAGGCCAGAACTGTACACCGCCATTTTTTTTTGGTGACATGTGATAGAGTACGAACAGAAGTGATTTTGTACAAGATGCAGATACAAGGCCAAGCAGTTCGATGGACAGCGGCAAAACTGCCTGGAAATTTTGCCAGTGTATCGGAGGCAAGCTTGGTAGCCATGAAAGACATTTTTTAAGGCATTGACTGGCCAACATGAACACAATCCCAGTGCCAGTATTGTGCTAAAATGCAGACATTTCTTCAGAAAGGAGATGCAAAATACAGTCGGTGGAAATCGAACAATCACCATGGCAAATTTCATCTTTTACAGTAACAGGATTGTAGTTTTCAGAATCCAAGTGAGACAAGATGACAACGCACAATACAATGGAAAGTGGAATTTTCCCACGGTATGAGGACTGCTCTATCACACTGTATTTTGAAATCATTGAAGACGTAAACAATAGTGTTTTGGGTTTTGTTTCCTTTGCTGGAAAAGAGCTAAAGCTGTGGCTTTCAGGAACCGGTGAGTTTTGAAAAATTACATCAATTAACGTACAGTACGCGTATGCTCTTTTAAAGTAAAGTTATCATTATAGTATTTCAACAATTGCCGTATATTTTGTCGTTTGATGCCCCGGGAACTGTGATGAAGGCCAAGTAGGATTATACTGTGATCTTTTCGCTAGCTTTCAAAACTATTTCAGAGTGCCTTCGTGCAAGATTGTGTCATCCGATTCCTGACATGTTTCCAGCCACACAATCCTAGTATTAAGCAGGTGTGTTTATAAGAAAGAATGTTTATGTAATTCTCTGGACAAGCTTGTGTCAAAGGTCAGAGTATAAGGGCAAATACCACTCGAGCTTTGAAAGACACAGCATATGGGCTTTGCACGTGGTGACCTTTCCAGTGCGCACAACTGTTCAACACAAAGAATTTTCTGAACCAAACACCTCGTCGAACTTTATAGTTATTAAAAAACACACACACACACACACATCAGAAGTCAAAAATAAGAAATAAGTCGCGCGCAAAAGTATATTGCAAAAATTTCAACGCGCGTTCCAAACACCGCGCTCGCGCCATCCACACCAAGAAACGCAACAAAAAAGACTAGCTCGTAATCCGCGACGTAAGAAGAACTCCATATATCCAGGAAGAGATTGGGCACACTTGAAACGAGAGCTAAAGGATAATCTCGGTCAAAAAGGGTTTGTGGCTTTATGCCATAAAGTTAACTTCGCGCATCCACACTAACAAAGGCAACGCAAAAGATGAGCTCGTGACTCGTGAGCTGCGACGCAAGAACAACAACTACGCATATCCAGCAAGAAATTGGACACATTTGAAAGGAGAGCAAAAGGATAATCTCGGTCAAAAAAGGACTGTGAGTGCGGCTCTACTCCAAAATTCATGCCATGCCGTAAAAACTTCGCACCTCCTTGGTTGACACAAACAGCGTATAACGCGCGTTTCTCTTTCTCCTGCATTGAACAGTAACCGTTTCTATGACCAAAATACATATGCAGCATTGAAAGAATAGCATACCTTGAATAATTTTGCATAAAAAGTCCAGTATTGTCCTCTTTGAAGCTTCCCAAGAAACACAACATCCGCGCGTGAACACGTTTTCCCGCCGAATGAACACCTCGGCCATTCGCTCTCGCGGTTGGCTCAAGTCTCAGCCAATCAGAGAAGCATCCTTCGGATAAAGATTTGGCCAGCGGTTCCGAAGCTCTATTAAGCTTACATGAAGTACATGTTTTCTGTTCTCAAAGTGTTGTTCTCTCGCAATAAGTTTTTTTTCGACAGATCGAGCTTCTAAAAAATGCGTCTTCTTACTCATAATATGTTAAAGTCTCACGTAAAGGGAGTGAAAAATGGCTATCCTCTTGGAATCGAAGTAAGTACAGTTGAAGTGGTTATATTCAATCGAATTATGATCAAGCCACGTGCAATCTATCGAAAATATTTATTACGCACTCTTGTGTTCTTTCCCTTCCTCAGGCATCCAATGTGGTGGTAAACGTGGTGGATTTTAATCCCGAGTTTATTGCTCGAATGATTCCAAAACTAGAGTGGGAAGCAATCGTTCATGCTGCCAAACAGGTGAAAGCCACCTCGTGCATATACTGCTGTGGCGTACTGTGTACAAACGTTTTAACAATATTAATTCGTGTCGATGCCTTCACGTTAGATACTTAATAAGTGTTTTTGAATCTGTCTTCCCAACTGATTGTAACTTATTGTGTCTAAATTACCTCTAATCAGTCTAGTATGAAGACTTTCCTTCCAGTAGCTTGTGCAAAAGATGGGTTGGAAATGTTTTTATAATATTCTTTTCCACCTGAACGTGCATCTCACAGGTCGTGTGGTCCAAGCTATTATGCTTGATTTGGATATTTTCTCTTTAGGTTAACCAAGGGGATGATATTCCATCTGAAGTGGCTCCTGATTATGAACAAAATGAGGATTTCCTGAAGAAGGTCCATCATGTGCTTCTAGAGGTACATGTATAATGTGTTATAGTGTAAAGTATATGCACATTTTTGCACACTGCATAACTATCCCAACCACAGATGCCATTTCAAACCCTGAAACCAAAAATGTGTTACTTTTAGAAATAGCAACAGACAACAATTCAGCAGTTCTAGCAAACATATTTGCAACTTGCATGACCAACTGATGAAACCAAATCATAACACAAGTTGCATGGATGAAATATGTACAGCACATAGCTTTGTTCAAAGACCCACAAGATTTTGTGACTTGACTCAAGAGCTTGTTCTATAATTTTCTTTTAGGTTGAAGTGCAAGAAGGAAATCTGGTTTGTCCAGAAACTGGGAGAAAGTTTCCGATATCCAATGGGATTCCAAACATGCTGCTGAATGAGGATGAAGTCTAATCCTGAGAAAGTTCAAGATCAATATTCTCCTTTGGGCTCTGATTAACCTGATTCATAGTGTGAAGAACTTGGCATTTTAAATCATTACAGATGAAAGTTGATTGAACTATCAACTGAATCTTTGAGACCATTTCTTCTTAGGGCTTCCTTAGTGTTGAAATCCTTGATCCAGCTTCTATTGTCAGGGCCCCAAAACGTCAACAGATGATGAAAGACTGTAGCGATCCATTTCTATCTGATTCACTTGAGAAGAAGATTAATTTCTTTTGGCCTAAAAGTGCTTCTAAATTTATTATAATTATCACTTTTAATGTGGGGAACCAAATTCAGCCTTGGTTTTCTTTTACACATTTCCAGATGTAAACTAAAAACATTGAGTTGGATGAGATGACTAAGAATGTATCCTCATGAGTGAAACAGGGGTGAGCTAGGGTTGTCCTCTATATTCTGGCCATAGGCATACAGTACATACACTGTGCAAGGAGACTGAATGAATTATTTTTTGCTGCCTCTTTTGCCGAAGATAAGAACTACTGGTATGTAAGTAAGTGAGAGTCTAACATGTACAATTTTAAAAAATCTTCCTTTTTTTTTGCAAACTGGTCCCATACAATAAAATAACTCTTTGGGATTGTCTCTGTGAGTATAGTCTTGTAGCAGAGTTAGAATATTTTATTAGTTTATAGCATTAACTCCAAAACAATGCAAATACCATACAGCTCTGCTAAAACTTCATGTTGCTAAAACTTCTGTGTCTCAGTGAAAACTGAATATAATAAATACACATATATACTTCTTATTTATCTCTCAATGATGTATCCAGGAATTTTCAAAACTGTGTGGTGTATCTTTGATAAACATGATGATTTCACAAATTGGTTTTACAACACATCAGTTTTTTTCTTGGAAGAAATAGTGTTCAAAGAGCATGTCATTACATTAATCTGTTGACTTTTCTTGTGTCCTTCCGTATCCTCTCATTGGCTTTGTCAACTGAATCTGACAAGTGGTCAAGCTGCCTCAGCTGGCGATCATGTTCTGTCTGGATTCCCAAAGCCACTGCTCGCATGTCATTGAGCATCTGGCTCATCTCTGCTGCCTCTGCTTCAGTGACTGTTTTGGAGCTTTGTTCTGTTTTAAAAGCACCAACACTGGGTCCTGGAAAGGCTGTCTCTGCAGACAAACTGTGTCCTTCATCCTGATCTGAAATATTGGATATCACCACATGAAAACTCTTGGGACTTCAACATTGGCTCTTTTGGGGTGCTATTTACTCAGGAATATTTTGGGGGTTGGTTCACTGCACCAGTTGACATCCCCAACAGTATGTAGCGCCCCCCCCCCCCCCCCCCCCCCCCCTACCCATTCAGCATATCCATGCTGATCTACCAACTAAGATCCATTTATATGTATATAACAAACGTACCACTCATCCACCCAAATTATCTGAGCCTAGGTCTAATTTTTTATGGCATTTTAGTCCACAATGAGGAAGTTTGTTCACAACAATACTTTCATATTGTCAATTATGTTTTGAGCTAGCTAGAATAAGATTTTTCGAGTAAATTTCTGCAGGTTGTTGGCCACAAGGTTGAGAAAATTAATGTGGTCAATCCTGGGTAGTCTACAGTGGTGTTACAAATATTAAAGCTCACCATTTGGACAGAGTTCTGTTGCTCTGTCAGCATCTGAAGTAGTAGGAGGATCAGTGTAGTTCATTTTTGCTCCCACTGCAAGCTCCAATATCTTCAGAATAAATGCCATTCTAGCAGAAGTGACATACACAGATACATCGGCCTTCCCAAATGTATACTTTGATATGACTATTTCCCATGGTGTGATAACAGTTACCTCCGACACTTGACTGTGAGGAAAAGAAAACAAACTAGTTCTCTCTGCATTGAGGACTTCAATGCACTGATTTGAGATGATTAAAGATCCAGGTTTCTGTTTTTCGCTTACACTTCCAGCATAAAGCACAGGAAATTCAGTTTTCTCAATCATCTCAACCTTGTCTGGAACATCAATATGGACATTTGGAGTATCGACATTCCAGGTGTTTAACCATGAATCCAAGCTGTGTGCTATTGTTTCTGCGACATCCAGGTTGTTGTGGAGTCTGTTCATGGTTCTGCAGGCTGAATTAATCTGTTGGCCTTGCCGATGAAATGTTCTTGCTGTAGAAGACAGTGTGTCTCGAGAGTCGGACAAAATATTTAGAAGTGCTTTACCCTTTGCCCTGGCCTTAACATCATCTGGGTTTGACGAGCCATCATCTAACCTGAAAAGAAAAATTAGCATACTGTAAATTATAGATTTTGATTCTCTTGATCAAATAGGTTAATTATTTACTCGCATTGCAAAACATACCAGTTATCAGATTTCCTCCTCATAATTTAGCACTACGCACCTTAGTAGGATTGATCTCCAGTTCACTCACTTTCTTAATCTATGGTATCTTTTGATTGTAATAAATGCTCTCCTAATATTATAAGAAAATTTATCTGTGAGTTGGTAATAAGTTATTATATTATTATTTATTTATTATTTTTACTATTATGGGGGGCTCTCCTCAAATAGCCCAGCAGGGTTTCCCTGGGAGCTCCTGCTCCTGTGCTGTATTTTAATACAGCTATATTTTAAAACAGTAACAAAAATACCAATGTGGGCATTTGAAAAATTGAAGTCCGTGATACCGTGATTCAATATTTTTCAAAATTGAAATTGCTCATCCAGCTTTCATCCAAACATCCCCCCCCCCCCCTCCTTACGGAAGCTAAATTGCCTAAATTTCAAGGTAAATTTGTTTCTTATGTAGACATCTTTGAGGCAATCTCAGAGATTTAACTTATAAACTTATAAACTTATAAAGTAACATAAATAATCATATTACCCGCTGGCAAATATTCTTTCCTTCCAGAAATGCTCTATGTTGCTATAAACAGACCCACGGTCAGTCAGAGAGGAAAACCAGTACTTGTCGTCTTTTACTCGGATGGTAATAGCCGCATAGAAGAAGCTTGAGCTCTCCTTCTTCAGTTCAAGAAACTCGTCATAAAAAAGCCTGAAGTCTGTCTTTTGGGGTTCCTCTCCGTCCTGAGAAAAGCGGACATAACGTGGAAACAACATAAGTTCACCGTACAACCATTTTCTTTGGGAATTCTGATAATAAGACGCTTTCCATCCCTTCACTCTCGACATGACTGATTTCTTTGATGTAAATATGAAACTGCAAGCAAGTGTGGCAGCGGTATATCATTTTTCGGTAAATCGATTGGGACTCGTATCCATCAACAATGAATAATTCATTTACTCTCAAAGCGACTTATGGTAACAACTAAGACTAGACACTTTGAAAAGCATTCGATCGTTTATTCTTTGGTCATGTGGCACCCATGATAAGTAGAGTTATTTACCCAGATGGTTGCATGATAAATCGATACACTACCGGAGTTTCCCCTCAGGCCGTGACGTCAGGTTTTGTTCTCTTTGCTGCACCAAGCGCGAACAGATCGGTAACGAAATAAAAGCATGAGTGTTGCGAGCGAAGGCGAGGACGATTTGTCTGATGAAGATGAAGAGCTGGATCCGCGGATTCAGGTACAGCATCGGTAGTTTATTAATTCATGATTTTCTGCTAATAGTAAGCGGTCTTATTACATGTATTTGAATATATATTGTTCCTTGCAGGATGGGCTTGAAAAATTGAATGCAGCAACCAATTCTATAAACCACCTAGAATCAGAACTTGATGTAAGTTATCGATCTTACTCGAATAAGTAAAGAGCTGTTATTTTAAGGGGATTTGTATAAAAACTCAACCTGTAAATATCTCGATCTCCGGCGATGTACAAAAAAAAAAACATGCAATTCAACCCAAGGGAATTGGAAGTTTATAGAGCTGGAAAAACGACTTACACTGCAAAAAAGGTGGAGTAAAATTTGAGCGAAGATGCAACGTGTCGCAATCGGGTCGGTCTGTGACTGATCAAATGTTTACAGAGTACATGTATTAGCATGCCGAGGGTGTCGAGGAGCGTTCGAGCAAGAAATCGATCACTTGTCATAGTAGTTTGTCATAGTCATAGATATCTTAACTGCGTTAGAATCGGAGTTAGTATGTTTTATTAACTTTCTCCTTATTTTGTTCTGTTCGTGTTCATGTGCACCGATCATTTTACATGTCACTAACCCTCCCCCCCTCGTTCCCCCTGCCTGACTTTGTACATCCCAGTCCCCAGGGGGTGGGGGTGGCAACTGATGCATGTTAGTGAGGAGAGGGGCGGGGATCCGAATTGGTATGACTGGAACTATAATTGTAAGCTGTTGTTTTATTTAAGATTTTGGCCTCCCATCAATGATCAGTTCAGTTCTTACAGTATGATTCTTTCTGCAGGAAGCCCGAGCTGTATTTCGCCAAACAATGGGGGCAGCTACGTATCACTTGAATCACCAGGCACAAAAACTTGGCAAGTGTGTTGATAAGGCTCGGCCATTCTATGAATCCCTGCGTGAGTTGAGGTTCTCTCACCAGAATTTGCAAAAGTCAGCCTTGCAGTTTGAAAGAGCAAATGGAATGCATGTTGCAGCCAAGGCAAGAGTTAGGGAGGCTGAACACAGAGTATTCTCTGGAGATACAAAACTCAGGCCATTTGATGGAGCTTTGCAGGAATTATTGAACCAGGCTACATTAGAGGTGATTCTTTATCATAACCAATAAATCATATATGTAAGCTTTAGTATATTTTTGGGGGTAAGAAGTATAGAACTTCTTCAATTGATCATCCCTATTCTCCCACCAGCTCTGAACAAAATGTGTGAACATGAACATTATTTTGACTTGGGGGCAACAAAATAAAATTATTACCTTTTAGAACTTTTTCCACCATATATTTCATATATGCAACGCCCTCCAAGAAAATCCCACTTAGTAAGGTTGAATTCTCCTTATCAACAGGTCAGTGAAGCAGCAAAGTTGAAGCATGAAAGCTGGGAGAGGCATCAGGTGTCCTACAAGGACTACCAAGAAGTTCAAAACAAAGTGAGGACTCTGCAGAAGAAGTTAACTAGCTCCATAGATAAAGCAAAGTAAGTACAAGCTGGCATGTCTTATTTCTAAAATTTTTTGGCAAGGTACAGTACAGACTGTACATTCAAAGAAGTGGTTGTTGGCTGTGATTCTATCACCATATGAGTTGTATCAGCAGTCCTATATTTTATTTAAGAAATATATAACATGTTCCCATGTAATATAGCCTCATCTAAACATGTGGGAAGTTGGGAGAACACGAAATTAGCATAAAGAAACCATGAGGTAGTGTTCTTCCAACTCCCCAAGCATTTAGATGAGGCTATACTACATGAGAACATGTTATATATTTCTTTTATAAAATAAGTAGTCAATAAAAATACATCACATATCACGTCAGCATGTAATATACTCTCATCTTACACAGTTATTTAGCCAATCAGAATGTGCGTAGTATCATAGTTAATTTATAAATCCAATTATTTCAGTGGAACCTCGCTGAGCTGCTACTTAACAATTATTTCACTCTAGACATTTTTCTAACTACAAGACAAGACAATATGTGAGTGATGTGGTGAGAATCCTTCCAAATGAACAACCAATCAAAGGCCAAGTTCTCCTCACTGTATTACTATGATATCTCTGTCGAGGGATTGAAGGAGAAATTGAAGTTGATCAGTTGAAGGGTTAATTTTGTACCCAGCTCACTGCCTCTGCCAAGCAATGCAAACACATCTGCTGGTCTGTGGGGTGGTTACATGGCCACAGTTTTGTATAGGTGTTGGAGGTAGAATGTGGGATTTTGTGAATTCTCACTTCCTGTTATGCATACCAAATTAAATGTACCTTATAGTTTGTGCTTTTATTCTTCAGGCCGTATTTTGAACAGAAAGTTGGATTTGATCGTCATCTTTGGGTAAGACACAGTAGATGAATGACTGAATTGATGAATTGGTGAACGAATGAAATAATGAACGAAAGACTAAAGCTGTAATACAGAATATAAACCCAAATTACTTGTGGTTGTGACATCGCAGTATCCTCTGTCTTTTTTCATCTGGTCCTACACTAGCTGCCCATCTATTCATAAAAAGTCGAACAGTAATACATGCATACAGGGGTAGCTTGTGTAGCAAGCGTTTCCGTAGGCGCGAAAGTTGGGGCGAGTCATTTTTGCGCTTGCCCCAGTTTTCGCGCGGTCAAGAATCGAAAAAGTCTTCGTCCGTGGCTTGTACTGTGCGATGTATTTAGGCCCGGGCTAAACGTCCAACTTCGTTTCAATGCAAATTAGCTCAAACAATCATGGGTTAGTTAAACTTTGACTGGAAGTTGTACTAATGTTCAATTATATTCCTCCCTACAGCAACTCAAGGTTCGCGTCGACTCAATCCACAAAGGTTTATCGCAAGCCAAGAGTAACTACTCTGACTGTTTAAAGTCTTTAGAAGTCATCAGCGACGAAATTCACCAGAAGAGGAAAGACAGGAAGATGATTTCAGTGTTGGCAGAACTCCACGAGCGTGGAGCGGGCGTTGGGGCGGAATCGTCCACTGAAGACGAAGCGTCGCTGAGTCAAAGCCAGCTCGACCTTGATCTGGATTGCAACACCAGTTTAAGCGAAATAGACGGCATAATTCCTGGTGAGACTCGCAGATTCTGTGAAGCCAGCTTCACGTCACAAGTTACCAATGGCAGTCAGCAGCCTGTTGCGGATGGCAAAGCTGTCACCGCTTTGGAAAGGACTGTCACAGGATCTGAGTCCCGTGTGGTGAATGTACCGTGTCTTGAGAGAGAAGTGCCGTATGGCGACGATGCTCCAGAGTTGAAGTCCGAAGCTGGACCTGATGCAAGTTCTCAGAGCAATTCTGTTGAGAAATGCCAAATTCCTCCAGACAATTTAGAGAAAAATACTGGACTCGAGGGTAGTTTATCAACTTCGGCTGCATCGGATCTGAACGATAATCGAGATGCGAAGTCGGAGTCTGATGGTGCGAGAAATCCGACCAATTCTACATCAGATCAGACGATTCAAGACATTGTTAAGAGAACCCAAATTTCTCAAGATAGCACGGAGAACAATGTTGAAGTTGAGTGCGATTTGCCGGCTTCGGATGCTTTGGAGCTGCATGATGTTGCTGAGGTGAAATTGGAAGCCGATGGTGCGAGCGGCTCGAGCAAAGATGTATTAGAAGAGACGATCCAAGATGTTGAGCAAAACGCGATTTCTCCAGATACTGCTGAGAATAATTCTGTTGATGATCGCGGAGAGATGTGTGCTGAGGAAGAGAGGAGCAGTGTAACAGCAGTTCCAGCCACTTCTGCAGAGAATAGCGGAGTCGTCAACGACGCTCTGGAAAGTGCAGATTGAATTCCCAGCCAGACAGCCTTTCTGGTGGAGTATCGGTTTTAAAAACAGACAAACCCAGTTAGTGCTTTAAATGTGGCTAACGTTTACATGATCACGATCTTGATTGATGTCCAACCGGCGAGTTTATCAAGGTGCTGATTGAAAACTCCCGTTTGAAAAACACTGTATGTCCGATGGCGTATGCCCCTGCTGCCATATTTGTCTGTTAATGTTTCAACTTTATAAGTTTGATAACTTCGAGAGGAAAAATGATCGTTCTAAAATTTGGCATTTCTACTTATTTTGAAGCGCTCGGCTTTCACGCTATGGCACAATTATTTTCGTTCCGTGAGTTTCTTTAACACTCTCATTTGTTTACGCGATGACAAAAAATGTACATTGGTGGCCGTCACATTTGAAATTGCTGTATGATGCGTTTTACCAAAACCTTGAACAAAGAGGACACCGATTTCTATGAACAGTCCGAAGTTTTATGCCAGAGTTAGGAAAAAAAACGTCTTTTTATCATTATTTTATAGAAATATATACAATTAAATTCCGCTATTGTTCGCTTGATCAACTAGGAAGAACATCCATTTTTATATCAAAAATAGTTGTGATAATTAGCAAGGACTACAAATGAAAGAATATAGTCTGCTATATTCAGATTTTAAGATAATTGGCCCAAGATAATAAAAGTACGTTACCTTTGTTGTGTGCCTGTCTCCATATATTTTTGACATCGTATGAAGTTTCAAATATCATCTTCAAGTGAATCAGCGTCATTGCTCGTATTCAAGAGTTTATGTAGAATAGTAATGGAGCGTTGCATCGATCTCGCGAAGGTCACGGGTTCGATT
This sequence comes from Plumapathes pennacea, assembly GCA_964036295.1. Taxonomy (NCBI): domain Eukaryota; kingdom Metazoa; phylum Cnidaria; class Anthozoa; order Antipatharia; family Myriopathidae; genus Plumapathes; species Plumapathes pennacea. Next base: position 22,716,048 of record OZ038464.1, on the reverse strand, counting down.
CCCGTTAAAGCCCGCCATATTTATTTCTCGGGCATAACTGCAAAGGTCACTTTCACTCTTTGATAGTATCAAAGAGAATAGTACTTTTGAGGTAACGTGTTCAAGTTTGAGTTGTAGCGGAACCAATCATTGATCGTGTGTAGTCTCCAGAGTGGCATACGCAGCTTATGAACTTAGCAACGCTACAGTTGTCCGCATAGCCACCACCCCCTCCCCCCCCCCCCCCCCCCCTCCCCCCGTTAACAATTCATTAACAATCACTTGTCATTTTAAAGCTTTATTAACTTTGGCTGATCACCTGCCTCAGAGCTATCCCCGTGCTCACTCAGTCAATGCACACCTTCATTATTTCGGTCTCGTGGCCTGACCGAGGGAAATCTTGTCTGCTCGATTGTCTCGGCTATTTCTTCAACTGAAACTACGCCCAAAGTGGACTCCTAATACAACTAGGATAAGACACAACCACGTAACTCAATAGAGGCAAGCCTTCAAAAGCAGAGACGAAAAATCTTGTAAAAGAAAATATACAAAAGAAGCAACTCTATAATGACACTAATATTTTAATATTCATTTATTCTAAGGCGGAAATATGTTCACTTTCGCACTCTGCACTTTTATTCTAGCGGCTAAAACATGTTTAAATTAAACGGCTTCGTTACACAGCAACCGGGGCCTCGTCGGCTGCTTCGTGATTTCGTCCACTAAAATGTCGACGGATATATACCACCAGGGCAGCAAAAATGACCACGCTTGCGAAGGCCATGAACACAACAACATAAGTCCCAGGGGAAGACGGCGACGCTGAAACTGTAAAACAAAATATGCGAGTTAGTAATTTAGACATACATGGCAAAATGAAATAGTTCTAGAAACAACAAATTTATAGTGTGTCAACATGGCCAACCTCGTTCGGCCATTTCCATTCCACATGACAACTCTTCGAAAGGAACGTGTTTACGATTGCTTGTCGAACTATAAATTGAATTACAATCAACTTCCCCCTCTGAGACGGACACCAAGTAGGAGTGGTCTCCGCCCTTTCTTCAGTCATTTACTCTACTGAACTCTCTATAAGACGGACACCTCTATAAAACGGACAGTTGGAGCTGGTCTCGAGGGACACCGTCTTAAAGGGAGTTGACTGCACAATAGGCAGTTTAAGATTGCCGTATGCTGCAGCCCGCAAACCGCAAAACGTCACTTGTTCTAACTTACGCGTCCCGTTTGCTAAAGGTAGCAAATTCTGAGATAACAGGAGCGTACTGCTGCAGTATTTGACTTACCTAAGGAATGCTTCCTGGTGTTGAAAATATGATAAAAATACGACAGACGTGACGAGTGACTTCTTGTGGTTCAAGGTTTAAGGTTTTGGGGCTAAGGAAAACGGCAATCTAAAACTCTATTGTTTTCTATGCGTTCGACCGGTTGAGGTAAATTTTGCAACATTTCTGGGCCAAGCAAAATATACCGGCAGTTTTCACAAGACACTGACTACAATATTACATTCCACAGTAAATTGAAAACATCTCTATCTATCATGACAGTCACCTTGAGTTTCTTCGCGACGAACGCGCAGTAGAGGTCCCTGTACAAGGTCGTCTATATGGAACGGTCTGCTGAACGGAAGATCTCTCCTGTGCCGGCGTCCGAACGTCTCCTGGTTACACTTTCTGTTGCATTGGGAGTCGGGATCCGATGCGTTGCACACAATCACAGAACAGTGGATGTAAACAAACGGTGCCGAGTTCACAAACTGGAAGGCCTTCATGCTGAACCGGTGTAGACTGGGCTTGGGTGCTTTGTGATACGTCACTGTTCTGTCTACAGGACAGCTAAAAAGATAACAAGAGATATAAGCCAACAAGCAGCTCGTATACGGTCTCTCCAGTTTGATTCTGCTTCAGCTTCGCTATTTCTATGGGTTGCGGGTTACACCGATTTACACGCACATTCATACCATATGTTCTAAAACAGCAAAATGCCATTAATCATAAAACATACTAGAGTAATTTTCTGACGATTCTCGTAAAACCAAAACCAAAGTAACCACAGCGCCCATTAGAAAGGCTGTAGGAAAACCCTTGCAATTTGCATTTGGATGTACTTTGAAGAGACACCAATCATCAGTGCGAGATAACACCATCACCACCAACCGGGTTTTGCGTTTGAGTCTCTGATTGGCTGAGAATGCTGTCAAATTTGTTTGCACCAATCCAAAAGCAAAACGCAACATCAAAACAATCACACGAGTTACCCCAAAACCGTTCTATACTCACCTGGTTCGTATCAGGTCATAACGCAGAGAGTTGTTGGGATTGGTGTCGGGTGTGGCATAGCAGTGCTCGGCTAATATCGCCAGGCTTTTGTCGGACGACGACACCTGTAGCTGCATGTAGATGCGGGTGCTGACACTCACACCGATCGGGAAATCCTGATCTCCGTACGGATCCGTGAAGTCCTGGTCTTTGAAGACGCCAAGGTCCAGAGAGAATTCACCATTGTCGCTTGCTAATTGCCCCCTGATCCTTTTCCTGCTTGTGTTCATAGCTTTGGCAGAAGTGAATCCTTCGCGAGCGTAGTAACACCTAGATAGAAGAACTGTTTTAGTTTCTGCCAAACAAGTGAACAGCCAGTGAATGATATCAGCTGGTAGGATTATACTAAATGTCAAGCAAAATGGCCCATGTAACTAAAACGGTTTTAACGTAGTCTGCAATGATAAATCATGAAGAAGTACAAGATTTCCTTGCCACAACGTTGGTCAACGTTATCTAAGTACGTGTTTTCTCTCTTGAAGATTTAGGGAAATAGATCACGGGGGGGAGGGGGGGGGGATTGAATGGTTCGTATCGCAGCGCTATCTGAGCAAACTATGAAAAGCCAATTTCTCCATACTGTATATACTGTATGTTGATCACTCTTGGAAGTGAAAGGGAAAACCTTAGGTCAGCTTTTCTATGCAGTCAAACTTCTCTGCTCGACATTAGCGGAGTGTAAACTAGTTTTCAGGTCCCTCGCATTGCGTGCGTCTGATATATACCTGAAAGGAATGGACACGTCAGGTAGTCGGTTGATGATCGCCTCGGGGTTCGGTTTATCCTCCACACAGTTGGTGTACACCACCGCGTCATCAGTCATCTTCGCCCGGGTGCCGCATGACGTCAGATTCGTCATCAGAATGTAATGTGTACCGTTGTCAGATGGCAGGCACGTGGGATCAAGAAGACTAATTTGGTGTTTCGTCATTCCCATAAGCATGTCCTTTCTGACCACTACTATCATCTTCTCTGGACTACAACCGATGGCCAGGTATTGATTTATATCTGCAGAGAGACGAATGTTAAACCGGTAATGATCAACTTCAATTTTCTCTTTCAGTTTCTCGGCAGACACACGTCACAGGAGAGCTATATGAGAGCTATATGGAGAGCTTGGCAATTGATACTTTGGTTGCATAAAAACATTACTCATACGTGTTCACCTTGTTTGGTTGGGAATATTTGTAAAATTGAAAGGGCTTAAAAAAGAAGGCGGGTTTTAAACAAAAAGTGTTTAAAATAGAAAACTCAAATGAAAACATATAGAGGAGGAAAGTATTACAAAGGGAGGAAACAGGCTAACGTCCAGCAATGTTTGTGACAGGTGATTGTGTGGCTCACAGACCCTGTATTTGTCAGTCAAACACCCAACAGAGGGCGATATCCGAGACGTAATCTTGCGTTTTTATTGTAACATAATTTGTTAGAACCCATTTGTTTAGTCCCCTCCTTTTCCTGGAAGCTAAACATAACCACTAAGTAAATTGTACACATGAGTAGTGTTACATACACTTCATGCGCATTCCCGCATCGGCTCCAATACTGGGATCCGCCTCTGCAAAGAAGACAACCGATCAGAAACGGTCAGTATACAAATCGTCCTTATTACCAACAGACCCTGCGCCAACATCAAAGCAAGCACATGTATTGGAATATAGGCAGAAGGAATCAGATATAAACAAATAACAGAAAAATAAACATACCTCTGCAGTCTTCGCCGTCGCCGACGTATCCTTCCATACACACGCATGCGTAAGAGCCCTCGGTGTTGCGACACTCCGCGTTTCCGTTGCAGGTGTCCAGGGATAGTTCGCACTCATCAACGTCTGACGAATATGAAATCAGCATTGTGCTCAGATTACCGTGATCAGGGATCATTTTGAAAGCACTCTGTGTGCACTATGACTTTTATTTCATCTAAGCTAAAGGTTTTCAAGTCATCAGAAGGCGAGGATGTGTGTGTATACACGTGAGTTGTGTATGTGCACGTGTTTTTCTTACGTGCGTGTGTGTGTGTGTGTGTGTGTGTGTGTGTGTGTGTGTCTGCGTGTAATGTGATAGGTGCGTGAGGGTCATGTCATTAGAAAGGAGTAAGCTATCTGGAAGAAAGTGTTAAATCAGATCACCCACCTTTGCAGGACTTTCCGTCGCCAGTGAACCCTGACAGACATTCACAGCGATATGAGTCCTCGGTATTGATGCACTCCGCATTGACGTCACACTCAGCGGTCCCAGTCTCGCACTCGTCCACGTCCGGTGTAGTGGGGGGTTCGGATGTCGTGACGGCTTTGAAGAGAAACGCATGACAAATTTTACAATTCAGTCGAGCAGAAAATTGATCGAACTGATTTTTCAATAATTTATAATATCCATAGCAAACCGGCTATTGAGGAATTTGACAGTGGTAACTGTATTGGAAATTACCCGTGCAACTAACGCCATCTCCAATATATCCAGCGTTACACGCACAACTGAACGAGCCTTCGATGTTGCTGCACGCAGCGTTCACGTCACAATTGTTGCTTTCTAGATCGGCACATTCGTTCACGTCTGAAAAGAACAACAATTTATCAGGAATCAACAAAAAATGTCTTCGTATTATTCACGCGGGGATATACAAGAAAAAGTAGTACTAATTTTGATCCACAGAAATCTGCAGCACCTAGCCCTTTGGACGACTCATTACCGGATTAAGTTTTGCAACTTACCCGTGCAACTAACTCCATCTCCAACATACCCAACGTTACACGCACAACTGAACGAACCCTCGTTGTTGCTACACGCAGCGTTCTCGTGACAATTATTGTCTTCTGGGACAGCACACTCATCCACGTCTGAAACAAAAAGAACGTCTTATCAGGTATAAAAAAGAAAACATTTGCCTTCTTATTTGTGCCATTTTTTGTTCGCATGCAGGACTTACTTTCTAGTACAAGAGAGAGAACACTTTTACTGAGATCAACCTGCTTGCATTCTCCGTTACCAAGGCATTCGGGATCAGTTGAAACTTCAAAAAAACTTACCCGTGCAACTAACTCCATCTCCAACATATCCAGCGTTACACGCACAACTGAACGAGCCCTCGGTGTTGCTGCACGCAGCGTTCTCGTGACAATTGTTGCTTTCCGGGGCAACACACTCGTCTATGTCTGAAACAAAAAGAACGTCTTATCAGGTATAAAAAAGAAAACATTTGCCTTCTTATCTGTGCCATTTTTTGTTCGCATGCAGGACTTAATTTCTAGTACAAGGGACAGCACACTTTTACTGAGATCAACCAGCTTGCATTCTCCGTTACCAAGGCATTCGCGATCAGTTGAAACTTCAAAAAAACTTACCCGTGCAACTAACTCCATCTCCAACATATCCAGCGTTACACGCACAACTGAACGAGCCCTCGTTGTTGCTGCACGCAGCGTTCTCGTGACAATTATTGTCTTCTGGGACAGCACACTCGTTCACGTCTGAAACAAGACAACAGTATATAAGCATTAACACGAAAATCCTTTTCTAAACATTTTCACTTCCTCTACATAAACACGGACTAACGCACAGGAGCGTCTCTGGACGAAGAAAAATGATTAAGCAGTACTTTGCATTTCCCATGCTCCTGCAAATAATACATAAAAACCCTTACCAGTGCAACTGATGCCGTTTCCAACATATCCAACGTTACACGCACAGCTAAATGAGCCCTCGCTGTTGCTGCACGCAGCGTTCTGGTGACAATTGTTATTTTCTGGGACAGCACACTCGTTCATGTCTAAAACAAAAAAACACAATGTCATTTTTTTTCTGCACAAATGGTGTAAATTCTGATGATACATGAAGAAAATTTTGTTCGAGATAAATCTACTCTATTGGATATTCTCCATGGTCAAGCCATTACAGGATTCAGATAAAACTACAAAACAACTCACCAGTACAACTAACTCCGTCTCCAACATATCCAGCGTTACACGCACAACTGAACGAGCCCTCGGTGTTGCTGCACGCAGCGTTCTCGTGACAGTTGTTGCTTTCCGGGGCAACACACTCGTCTATGTCTGAAACAAAAAGAACGTCTTATCAGGTATAAAAAAGAAAACATTTGCCTTCTTATCTGTGCCATTTTTTTGTTCGCATGCAGGACTTAATTTCTAGTACAAGGGACAGCACACTTTTACTGAGATCAACCGGCTTGCATTCTCCGTTACCAAGGCATTCGCGATCAGTTGAAACTTCAAAAAAACTTACCGGTACAACTAACTCCATCTCCATTGTATCCAGCATTACATGCACAACTGAATGAGCCCTCGTTGTTGCTACAAACTGCGTTCGCGTGACAGTTATTATTATCTGGGACATCACACTCGTTTACGTCTGAAACGATTGATGGCGTATGAGTACAGAATGTGTCTATTAAGCAATCGTGCCATTTTTCTCCCTAAATACACGTTTGATCGAGATTAAAAGAAAAAGAAAAAAAAAAAAAAAAAAAAAAGCGCATCACAAATGACCGAGCCAATACTACGTAGAAGAACCTCACCTGTGCAACTAATTCCATCTCCAACATATCCAGCGTTACACGCACAACTGAACGAGCCCTCGTTGTTGCTACACGCAGCGTTTACGTCACAATTGTTGCTTTCTGGATCAGCACATTCGTTCACGTCTGAAAAGAACAACAATTTATCAGGAATCAACAAAAAATGTCTTCGTATTATTCACGCGGGATATACAAAAAAAAACCGTAGTACTAATTCTGATCCACAGAAATCTGCAGCACCTAGCCCTTTGGACGACTCATTACCGAATTAAGTTTCGACACTTACCCGTGCAACTAACTCCATCTCCAACATACCCAGCGTTACACGCACAACTGAACGAGCCCTCGTTGTTGCTGCACGCAGCGTTCTCGTGACAATTGTTGTCTTCTGAGACAGCACACTCGTTCGCGTCTAAAACAAGAGAACAGTATATAGGCATTAACACGAAAATCGTTTCCTAAACATTTTAATTTCTTCCCCATAAGCACGGACTAACGCACAGGAGCGTCTCTGGGCGAAGAAAAATGATTAAGCAGTACTTTGCATTTCCCATGTTCCTGCAAATAATACATAAAAACCCTTACCAGTGCAACTGATGCCGTTTCCAACATATCCAACCTTACACGCACAGCTAAACAAGCCCTCGCTGTTGCTGCACGCAGCGTTCACGTCACAATTGTTGTTTTCTGGGACAGCACACTCGTTCATGTCTAAAACAAAAAAAACACAATGTCATTTTTCTTCTGCACAAATGGTGTAAATTCTGATGATACATGAAGAAAATTTTGTTCGAAATAAGTCTACTCTATTGAATATTCTCCTTGGTCAAGCCATTACAGGATTCAGATAAAACTACAAAACAACTCACCCGCACAACTAACTCCGTCTCCAACATATCCAGCGTTACACGCACAACTGAACGAGCCCTCGGTGTTGCTGCACGCAGCGTTCTCGTGACAGTTGTTGCTTTCCGGGGCAGCACACTCATCCACGTCTGAAACAAAAAGAACGTCTTATCAGGTATAAAAAAGAAAACATTTGCCTTCTTATTTGTGCCATTTTTTGTTCGCATGCAGGACTTAATTTCTAGTACAAGGGACAGCAAACTTTTACTGAGATCAACCGGCTTGCATTCTCCGTTAAGCTGGTGTTACACTGGTCGATTTGCAACGACGATTTGCAACACCGATTTGCTTCAAATTCATGCAACGGTGTTGCACGTTTTTGAATCGCTTTCAAAAATTTGCAACGCGTTGTAGCATTGCAAACATCGCGAAAAATCGTTTGCAATGGGGTGTTACACATGAACGATTTTTAGCGCAACATCGTATCGTTGCAAATCGTCGTTGCAAATCGACCATTGTAACATCTCACCTTTACCAAGGCATTCGCCATCAGTTGAAACTTCAAAAAAACTTACCCGTGCAACTAACTCCATCTCCAACATATCCAACGTTACACGCACAACTGAACGAGCCCTCGTTGTTGCTGCACGTAGCGTTTTCGTGACAATTGTTATTTTCTGGGACAGCACACTCGTTCTCGTCTGAAACAAAATAACAGTGTACGAGGTATTAATACTGAAGAATTTCATTTCCAACAATACAATAACTTTTATTTAAACACTATAGGATTTAAAGCGTTGCCGCTTGTCGGGTCGTGCATAGGAATATAAGTTTATACAATATTGACTAACTGTAAAATTGGTTAATTATTAACTGGCTAACTATGAAATTAGATAACTACTAACTGGCTATTATATATGTGATCATAACTATCTAAAGAAAAGTGTTAATTAAATGATATATATGCACGTGTATAAAACAAAATAATAATAATAATAATAATAATAATAATAATAATAATAATAATAATAATAATAATAATAATTTTGTCACGAGGGTAGCGAGTCCAACCGATGTACATGGACTAATACAGAGGAGCGAAATTGGACGGAGGCAGTTTGTTCCGTGCATGACTCGACCATTACTATGTAAAAGAACCTCACCGATGCAGACGACGCCATTTCCAACATATCCAACGTTACAGGCACAGCTGAACGAGCCCTCGTTGTTGCTGCACGCAGCGTTTACGTCACAATTGTTGTTTTCTGAGACAGCACACTCGTTCACGTCTGAAAAAAAAAAATCAAACATTGGTCAGTACCAAGTCAGAGAGCTGAATTCACATGGTGTGACGAGTTTCCTGAGACATGTAACATATACGATTCACCTTTGCACGAATTTTCATCTCCATCTCCAGTGAATCCTGACCGACATTCACAGAGATATGAGCCCACGGTATTGATGCACTCCGCATTGACGTCACACTTAGCGGTCCCAGTCTCGCACTCGTCCACGTCTGGTGTGGTGGGGGGTTCGGTGGTCGTAATGGCTTCAAAAAAAAAACGAAACAAAAACAAAAACAAAAACAAAGAACACAGAAGACATGTTACAAATTGGTAAATAAGCACCAACAACCTTGGAATAAGCGCTTACCGTACCAAACAAACATAATACATTAGCTATAAACATTCAGTACTGTACCCCATCATAACTGAGTTGCACTAGGTGTGACCAAACATTTTGGCGAGCGTAACGAGAGTGCCTAGATCCCTTACCCGTGCAACTAACGCCATCTCCAATATATCCAGCGTTACACGCACAGCTGAACGAGCCCTCGTTGTTGCTGCACGCAGCGTTCTCGTGACAATTATTGTCTTCTTGGACAGCACACTCATCCACGTCTGAAACAAAAAGAACGTCTTATCAGGTATAAAGAAAACATTTGCCTTCTTATCTGTGCCATTGTTTGTTCGCATGCAGGACTTAATTTCTAGTACAAGGGACAGCACACTTTTACTGAGATCAACCGTCTTGCATTCTCCGTTACCAAGGCATTCGCGATCAGTTGAAACTTCAAAAAAACTTACCCGTGCAACTAACTCCATCTCCAACATATCCAGCGTTACACGCACAACTGAACGAGCCCTCGTTGTTTCTGCACGCAGCGTTCACATCACAGTTGTTGCTTTCCAGGGCAGCACACTCGTTCACATCTGAAACAAAAAATTGTCTTCGGGTATGAGGGGAAAATATATTCTAAACTTTGTCACTTCTTGTTCACACATGTACGGATTAATTTCTAGTATAGACTTTTATCGGGGAAATGTGTACCGCGCTGCATTTTGCGTTACCAAGCCATTATTGGATTCAGTTGCAGCTGCAGAGAAACTTACCAGTGCAATTGACACCATCTCCATCATATCCAGAGTTACATGCACAGCTGAACGAGCCCTCGTTATTGCTGCACGCAGCGTTCTCGTTACAATTATTGTTTTCTGGGACAGTACACTCGTTTGCGTCTAAAACAAGAGAACAATGTAACAGGTATTAATAACTGAAAAGTTTTATTTCTTACCCATATACATGCACTAATACAGGGGTGCGTATTTAGACTGATATACACTATGCGAAAAAACCTCACCGATGCAGTTAACGCCGTCTCCAACATATCCAGCGTTACACGCACAACTGAACGAGCCCTCGTTGTTGCTACACGCAGCGTTCTCGTGACAATTGTTGTCTTCTGGGACAGTACACTCGTTCACATCTGAAACGATTGATGTCGTATTTAGTACAAAATGTGACTTCTAAACAATCATGTAATTTCTTCCCCGTATGATCTCTTCCCGTATGCACAATGCGTATTTTGATCCAGATAAAAAGGTGCAATTGAAATTACTCAATTATTACTATGTGAAAGAACCTCACCGGTACAGATAACGCCATCTCCAGCATATCCAGCGTTACACGCACAATTGAACGAGCCCTCGTTGTTGTTGCACGTAGCGTTCACGTCACAATTGTTGTTTTCCGGGACAGCACACTCGTTCACGTCTGAAATAAAAAAACTTTTATCAGGTATAGGAACAAAACAAATCCCTTTTTAGCAATGGCATTTCTTCTGCCCACACAAGTATAGTAATTTATGACGCCACAGGAAGCATTGCTTTTATTCTCCGATTCTTCGTGTAACAATGAAACTACTGGATTCAGTTGCAGAAGCAAAGAAACTTACCAGTGCAACTAACGCCATCTCCAGCATATCCAGTGTTACACGCACAACTGAACGAGCCCTCGTTGTTGCTGCACGCAGCGTTCTCGTCACAATTGTTGTTTTCTGGGACATCACACTCGTTCGCATCTGAAACAAGGAAAAATGTGTCGGTCATGAAACCATGAAATTGTCATCTAAACTGTCAGTTTTCCCACTTACGTTGTTTGTATACAGGGGAACGTATTTTGATGGATATACGTATGCGATACTTCAAGACCAAGGCGTTACGGGATTCAGTTCAAACTGTGAGGAAACTTACCAGCGCAACTAACACCATCTCCAACATATCCAGCATCACATGCACAGCTGAACGAGCCCTCGTTGTTCGTACAAACAGCGTTCGCGTGACAGTTATTATTTTCGGCAACAGCACACTCGTTCGCGTCTAAAACAAGAAAACATGACATGTATCATTCTTCTCGAATTTATGACTGTTTTAGTAAAATGTATGCCATTACTGTCATGATCTTCGTCAATGCGTATTTTGCTCGAGATAAAAAAGTGCATTTCAAATGGCGCAGTTATTACTATGTGAAAGAACCTTACCTGTGCAGTTGACACCGTCTCCAACATATCCAGCGTTACACGCACAACTGAACGAGCCCTCGTTGTTGCTGCACGCAGCGTTCACGTGACAATTGTTGTTTTCCGGGACAGCACACTCGTTTATGTCTGAAACAGGAAAACGTTTAAGCCGGTAAAGAAACCAAAAAATCCGTTGGTCTGCCCACACACAGTAATTTGTGACGCCACAGGAAGGATTCTTTTTATTCATCGTGCATGCAGCGAATTAAGTACGCCGGGACTCAGTTGCAGCTGCAAAGAACCTTACCAGCGCAGTTGACACCATCTCCAACATATCCCACGTTACACGCACAGCTAAACGAGCCCTCGCTGTTGCTGCACGCTGCATTCACGTCACAATTGTTGTCTTCTGGGACAGCACACTCGTTCGCGTCTAAAACAAGAAACATTTTCGTTGGGTATGGATATCAACAAAATAGTTTGAAAACTTATGCCACAGTTAAGCGTATTTTGACCGAGGTTGGAATACTTTACACTTCAAGACCAAGCCATAAAGCATTCAGCTGCAGCTGCAAAAAAAAAAAAAAAAAAAAAAAAAAAAAAACTTATGAACTCGGTTCAAACTACAACTGAAAAACTCACCCGTGCAATTAACGCCATCTCCAACATATCCAGCGTTACACGCACAACTGAACGAGCCCTCGTTGTTGCTGCACGCAGCGTTCACGTCACAATTGTTGTTTTCTGGGACAGCACACTCGTTCATGTCTGAAAACAATCAGTGACGTTTGAGCACAAAATGTGACTTCTAAACAATCAATGTCTCCCTTGTATCTCTTAATCGAGATAAAAAGGTGCAAATGGCGCAGTTATTACTATGTGAAAGAACCTTACCTGCGCAGTTAACGCCATCTCCAACATATCCAGAGTTACACGCACAACTGAACGAACCCTCGTTGTTGGTGCAAGCAGCATTTTCGTGACAGTTATTGTTTTCTGGGACAGCACACTCGTTGAAGTCTGAAACAAGAAAACACAACATGTATGATTTTTTCTTCACACATTGAATAATTTCTGATGCTACACGAAACGTATTTTCAGTCGAAATAAATCTGCAGCACAACCAATTTATTACCGTTCAAACTGTGACAAAACTTACCAGTGCAGTTGACACCATCTCCAACATATCCAGCGTTACATGCACAACTGAACGAGCCCTCGTTGTTGTTGCATGCAGCATTAACGTGACAATTGTTGTTTTCTGGATCAGCACATTCGTTCACGTCTGAAAACATAAGAGAGAGTACAATTCATACATTTGTGACCAATTTATCTGGTGTGATCAGTTTTCCTAAGATATGCAGTGAGACGATATAAAGTTCAATTGAATCCCTCTAAGACCCTCACCTTTGCACGACTTGCCGTCACCAGTGAACCCTGACAGACATTCACAGCGATATGAGCCCACGGTATTAATGCACTCCGCATTGACGTCACACTCAGCGGTCCCAGTCTCACACTCGTCCACGTCTGGTGTAGTGGGGGGCTCGGTTGTCGCAATAACTTTGAAAAGGAACGAATGGGAAATGTTATCATTCAATGTAAGATCGTGAAATACTTGGCAAGGTAGCAACACAATTCTTATTAAGCTATCTAACGGGATTAGTCGAATCAGATTGGATTGGGCACAAGTGTAGCACAAACACATACATGCACAAGATGAATATTGTATAAGATCACAGGAGGTTATCTTTCTTCGTTTCTGTGTAACACTAAACGGATGTTAACACGAGCGGGCAACTCACCCACACAGCCAAAACCATCTCCAGTATACCCAACATTGCACGCACAACTGTACGAACCATCACTATTGGTGCACACAGCGTTCACGTGACACTTGTTGTTTTCTGAGTTGGCACACTCATCTAAGTCTGTATCAGGAAGAAAAAAAGTTCTTTGTGGATACAACAGTGAAAATCCTTCAAAGCAATCACTGGATTAACTGAAGTGATTTAACATTGAGCGTGGTCAAACCTTTTGGCAAATTGAGAACACACTGGCAAGACCCTTACCTGTGCAGTTGACACCATCTCCAACATACCCAGCGTTACACACACAGCTGAACGAGCCCACAGTATTGTTGCACACAGAGTTCACGTGGCATTTGTTTTCAGAGTCTGCACACTCGTCGACGTCTGAGAAATGCAACATAAGAGTCTATAAGAAACCAAGCTTCTTTACTTCAACTAGAGAACAAAGCATGACAGAACCGACCCTCACCAGTGCAGTTGACACCATCTCCAACATATCCAGCGTTACACGCACAGCTAAATGAGCCCTCGTTGTTGCTACACGCAGCGTTCACGTCACAATTGTTGTTTTCTGAGACAGCACACTCGTTCATGTCTTAAATACAGAGAAATTTAACGTTAGTGTGGTTTCTGTAATTAACCAGAAGACAAAACCAAACAATGATTACCAGAGAGTGATGACAGTTTAAGCTTCAGCGGATTATTGTCTCCTTTCAGAATCTCACCTGTACAATTCCGTCCGTCGCCTTGGTAACCCTTCAGACACTGACACGAGTAAGAACCCTCGGAGTTATCGCACTCAGCCATCACGTGACAGTCAGCCTGACCAGCGAAACATTCGTCGATATCTGTGTCGAAACACAAGGGGAATAACTCTTGAGAGGATTTATACAATTTACCGAAAATATTTTAAAGGGGCCGTCGTGCCATCCTCCACTTCCTGTCCTACCCATGTATTGACCCACCCAGATAGAAGGTTAGTTTCAGGTGATTCAGTGCCTTCTCCCAGAGAACAATCACGCGTCTCTCTTAGTAATGGGATTGTCCGATACCAAGGGGTTTGCATGCCTTATTATTATTATTTTTTTGGGAGGGTGGGGAGTCAGAGGAGTGATTAAAGCTCCTTGAGAATGCCGAGTCAGCTGTTGCTGTTGTTGCTGCTGTTAACTTTATTTTACCTCCACACAGTCGCCCGTCACCTCTGTAGCCATCAAGACATCGACACACGTAGCTGCCGGGCTGATTTGTACACAGGGCATTTTCACTACACTCGTGGACTTCTGTGCTACACTCGTCAACATCTGTGATAACAAGGTAAACACAAATAAACAAATCGCATTTACGTTTATAAAACGTACGAAGACCCAGACTCTCATTAAAATTTCCTGAATAATTAGTCGAATCCGCTGAATAATGAATACGTTGTTTGCAGCTCACCGTTACACGTGGCTCCATTTCCATCGTAACCTTCTCCACAAACACACTTGTATGAGCCCATGGTGTTCACGCACTCAGCATTACTTGGACACGTCACATTCTGCTCCGTACATTCATCCACGTCTGCATAGAACGAAAGTACTGTAAGAAACTTGGAGACGTTATGTTCAACGTTACATTAAAACTATTTCAGATAGGAAAAAAGGCACGAGAAGAAAGAAAAGCAAACGAAGAACAGGAAATTCAGGAAAGGAAAATAACACTTCAGACGCGAGTTTAAGTAATACAGGCAAACTAACAAAGCTGAGTGAAATAAGGAGCAACTAAAATGCCTGTACGAGTTTATCAGCACTTCTCAAACTCTATGGAGTCGATATGGCATCGAAAACAAGACAACAACGAAAACACAAATCAAACACATACAACAAACAAACGAACATCGCGTTCTATTCCCAGTTATTTGATTGTTTCAAGTTTACTCATAAATGCTCAATTTTTCTCCAACTCTGATAAAGAGCATAAACAAATAGTTCTCTCAAGGATATCGGCACGTAATAGAAAACAAAAAAGCAAAGAGGATTTTTTAAAAGTTATCTACCGCATTGTGAGACTTAATCCTTTTGGATTTGCAATCGTCAATTGACACCATAAGTAACACGATCTGATCCATTTATATCATCAGATGCTTTCAATAAGATATTTCAACTCAATATAAAAAGACATTTGCCGATGATTATAAATCACTTCTCTGTGCACACTGCAATTAAGTATCTGTCGATTTGTGCCTCTATACCTACTTTTTGCTTGGCTGTAAAAAAATCTGATAAAGAGGAGTCAAGATCTCGGCGAAGTAATCAGTTTAGCTAATCTCCCCTGCTGCGACGGAAATGATACACCAGCGTATTCACACACGCAAACCCAGCGAAGAAAGAAGAACAATGGACTTAAGAAAATTAAGGACATACATGCTGTTCTAAAAGGGGAAAAGATTTATTAGACGGAACAGGTGTAAACTTCGGTTTAGGTTTTTCTTTTCTGTCAGATTCTATTCTTCACTTTGTTGTTTTTGTTATTTCATTCCTTGGCTTCACTCCATGTAAGCATAATCGACAAAGAATAGACCAAACCAGACATAGCTGTCCAAAATTTCTCCCTCGTAACCACCAGGAAAAATGACACATGACCAAACATGCCTTGGCTATGGGTTTTCCGCCTGATCTCGAACTGATGTATTGTGACAAAAACATTATGTCGTATATAGTTAATTTGAGCCTGTCCTCCTGGATAATCTTTATGCGGTGTGTTTCAAAATGTCATGCGCCTCTGTGTTATTCTGTGGCAAACCAACAGAATTGTGCACGATTTGCCTCTGATAGATCAAGATTTCAAAGAAAGAGACCGGAATTATTTTGATTCGTGTCGGACTAATCGGAGTGAAAACGGAGGAATACCGACGGAATCGACCTTTCGAATGCTCGAATATTTCTGAAAAACCCGGATGTAACGGAACAAAAAGTGACGCGAATGGACCGGTCAACAAACGAAGTACGAACCGAAGAAAAAAGAAGTGTGTACGATAAAGAACAAGAAAAGAAAAGAAATCAGATAAGAGTTAAAGTAAGTAAGGAAAATTTGTTAAGGGAAGGCTGTACGCCTTTATTATGAGCAATCTATTATCCCAGCAGACGCCTCCATCAACACCAAGGCGGCATATCTTGTTACCTTTACACATTCTACCGTCACCATGGTAACCGCTGAGACACCGACACACGTATGAGCCTTCTGTATTTGTGCACAGGGCGTTGATGTTACACTGGTTTAAGTCTGGGCGACGGCACTCGTTGACATCTAAAGGAAAGAGAAGATTGCACCAATAATCAGCGCAATTGTCAAGAAACACTGCTTGTAAATTACGACTTGGTTGTTTGTTTGTTTATTTATTTTCATGAAGCCTTAGAGCAGAGAGTGTAACAACAAGCTTGCTTCCCGAGTCCTGAAAATGTCTCTCTAAACTGACAGTCTTGAAGTCTCAACACATTGAAGGGGCCTTCTCAACCACAGTCCTTTGCGCGCCGAAATCCTTGGTTTCGCCATTTTGGGGGCCCTCAAAAGTCGAAAGATGAATAGCAATCCACTTCCATCCGAGTCGTTTGAGAAGAAAATTACTTTGTTTTGATCTAAAAGTGCTACTAACCTATTTTTCTTTTGAAAGGGGACCTTTAATTAGGGAAAATGAACAATTTGAACAGTAACATTTTATGCTTCAGCCAACTGGAAAGCCTTACCTTGACACACATCACCAACTTGCTCAAAACCACTTCTGCACACGCACTGGAAGTTGCCATCCACCTTCACACAGCGTTCATTGGCTTTGCAGTCCAAGCGGCAAACGTCGGCTACAAGCAACAGGGAAACCAATTGTAAGTGCTGCGCAGTGCTAAGATGCGTATCGTACAGAGCCTTGTTTCACAAAACTTTAGCACGAGAGATTGTATGCACTCTATGTCCGGCAGCAAATAGAAAGTATACCTAAGTCTTATTTCTCTCCTAGACAACTCAGACTTACAATTATACACACAATACCCACCGGAGAAATGGGGTCCTGTATCCACCTATAGTAACTACAAACTCACTTAAGTGCAAGCATATGCTCATACGCACTATAGCTGCGTAACATGCATACAAAATATAGTAATTAACACTCAACACATGACGATATCATTTACATTCATATTCGTATACACATACAGAAACATACACAAATGGATAAATAGGACACGTAGCAGTTGGTGAGCCTTACCGCTGCAGTTTTTGCCGTCACCAGTGAATCCTTCGTTACACTTGCAGGAGTACGATCCGGGCGTGTTGGAACACGTGGCATTCACGTGACACTCAGCCACGCCCGAAAAACACTCGTCAGCATCTGCAGTACACGACACACACTTAGACGTGTTTACTATTATCCTGTTTATTTTAATCGTTGTCAAGACGTCTAAATATCCTCCCACTTCAATCATACAGTCATTGTACCAGATTAAACTAGACTAGAAAATACATTCTGCATCAGATGTGATGACCAGTTCAAACCTTATGCGCAGTACTGACACTGCACTACATATAAACAAACAAACAAACAAACAAACCGACACATAGTGCTCAACAATAATAGCGGCAAAACATTAAAACAGCAAGAACAAACAAGTTATTACCACTACAAATGAATAGGAAAGCTGATGGCAGCAAGCGCAGTGACAGTAATACTGTGAACACACTTAGTAGCCTGTGAAGCAAGCGTTTCCGTAGGTTCCTGCGCATACGGCGACTTTTTCGATTTTCGGCCGCGCGAAAATTGGGGCGAGCGCAAAAAGGACGCGAGGGGGAGGGGAGATTTCCTTTCCTTCCCTTTCACCTCGAGTACTTTTTGCGCTTGCCCCAATGTGCGCGGCCAAAAATCGAAAAAGTCGTCGTATGCGCTCAGAAACCTACGGAAACTCTTCCTTCGCAGGCTACACATTTAGTAGCATCCTTATTTACCGCCACAGGATCGTCCGTCTCCCTTATATCCACTCTTACAACGACAAACATACGAGCCCGCGGTGTTAGTGCACAGCGCGTTAGAGTCACAATCATTGGTAGCACCATCGGTACATTCATTGTCGTCTGAGAAACAGAGAACGACCGTATAAGAACAAACTGTCCAACTGACTGGAACATTTTCTGACGTTGAGGATGAGCCATACCTTGGCAAGTGCCGTCCCTTCGTGTGTATCCTGCAGCGCACCGGCACGAGAAAGAGCCTAAAGTGTTGACACAATCTTCGTTTGCACCGCACGTGTCATTGCGTTCTTCGCATTCATTGAGATCTACAGGAAGCATGAAGAAGTTTATCAAACTTTGTGAGTGACGGGTAACATTACTCTCTCAGCGGTCAGACGGTGAAAGAATGAACTGGAGCAGAGAGATACAGACACCCTCGGGATCAGCTCCAACTGTCTGCTACTACACCAAGTGTGTGACAACTTCAATATTCTCCTTCAGTTTCTCACCAGAAATATATCCTACAGTAGGGAGAACTTGGCATTTGATGCCTTGCTCAGATGACAGCTGATTAAACTATCAATTCTCACTTCATCCCCATATCGTTCCTTCTAGAAAGGTTAAGAGAATCTGTATTTTGAGTTTGGGAGTCAAAAGGTTAAAGGGGTGTCCGTTAAGAGGGAGTTGACTGTATATTTGACAAAATCAATTTCTTGTAAACTGGCTGAGTTTCCGTTACTTATCAGTTGTAGCGACCAATAAAACCCAATAGAACGATCTCATTTAGCTTTCATCTTTATCTCATTTCACAACAGACGGCGAACAACAGTTACCTTGGCATGTCATGCCATCACCAACAAAACCTCCAATGCAGCGACAGATAAACCCGCCTTCAGTGTTGGTACACACGGCGTTAGGATGACATACATTGTCACCGTTAGAACACTCGTCTTTATCTAAAAGGTAAAGCAAAAATAACAGAGAATATAATCTCATATACCATTCAAAATATTCTTAGTCAACAAAATTTGTAAAGAGGATGTCACGTTCAGTGTTGACGATGACTCGTTAGGAAGGTTTATATTACCTTCGCAAGTTCGTCCATCTCCCTGGTAACCTTTGATACATCGACACACGTACGAACCGTTGGTGTTGGTACATTCTGAGTTGGGGTCACACTCATTGGTGTCGACAGAAAGACACTCGTCAACGTCTACAAAACAAAAAGCGAAATTAAATCACGCAGAAATTGCCAGGAAGATAATGTCACTGGAGTGCTGTTGATTTTACCTTCACACGTTCGTCCATCTCCTTGATAACCCTCGATGCACTGACACGCGTGAGATCCATCAGTGTTGGTGCACACAGAGTTATTGGAACACTCGTGTTCTCCCGAACATTCGTCGATATCTGCAAACAACAGATATATATATATATATATATATCAAGGAACCTTACCACACAAATGCTTGTCAGAATATTCAATGCCGGATAAAGAAAAAACGAAAATGCTAGGTAGGTAAAAATAGGTTCTGGTCCGTCTAACCTTGACACGTTCGTCCATCTCCTTGATAACCCTTGATGCATCGACACACGTGAGAGCCTTCAGTGTTGGTACACACGGTGTTATTGTCACATTCGTTTTCTCCTAAACACTCGTCTATATCTGCAAAAATAATTGAAGAAGTCAGTCTATATAAGCCAGGAAAAAATTCCGTGCCCGCTCCCGTAAAATCGAAATGATTCATTCACTTGCTATAGTCTCTGTCTATATAGTGTATTCAGTTAGCACGAATAAAGCGGATAGACCGCTGTCTAACGTCCAACCTGTACATGTTTTTCCGTCTCCTTGGTAACCTTCGGTACACCGACACGTGTAGGAACCGTCAGCGTTGGTGCAATGTGAGTTGACGTCACACTCGTTGGTGTCGGCCGATGAACACTCGTCAATGTCTAGAAAACGATAACGTACAAATCAAAAATGTAATTGCAGATAATTTAATAAATTAATCAGGGCAAATAAACTGCATATACATTCAATTTTCTGATCGGTAGAACTTCAAAACACTCCAAATTGTTATTTGCAAGCTACTTTAAGTGGTTCTGATTGTGAGCAATTTTACTATTAAACCGAGACTTCTCGCACGCGTCCTCGCCACGTTTCTTTGCTCTTGTCCTGATTACCCATCATGCATTCAAAACCGTGAAGGGGTTTATACTTGCTATCCTACCTATTGCACAAGTCATTGGATCCCTGAGGATTAAAACTAGCTGTTTAGATTTAACAGACCTTGGCATATTTGTCCGTCTCCTTGGTAACCCCTGGTGCATCGACAGACGTAGGAACCGTTGGTGTTGGTACAAACTGAATTTACGTGGCATTCATTAGCATCGGCGGACAAACACTCGTCGACGTCTGGAAGAAAAGTAGAAGATAAAAGATAATAAACCTGCTGAAATAAATGCAGAATTTTATCAAGCTTGATGCCATAGAAACGATCCTACATATATAAGGTACCGTTCGTATTGAGATTAAACTTTCCAACGGTTTTTTTCAAACCTTCACAAGTTCGTCCATCTCCTTGGTAACCTTTGATACATCGACACGCGTAGGAACCGTTGGTGTTGGTACACACTGAGTTAGGGTCGCACTCGTTGGCGTCGGCGGACAAACACTCGTCAACGTCTACAAGGCAAACAAAATCAGCAAGATGAGTTCATGCGAGCACTCGTGGAAACCAGCACATCGTTAGTTGACAAACCTGCAGAGGACATCACTTTAGTGCTTAGATAGCCCAATAGAAAGGTTGATGTTACCTTCGCAGGTTCGTCCACCTCCTTGGTATCCTTTATTGCACCGACACACGTAGGAACCGTTGGTGTTGGTACATTCTGAGTTGAAGTCGCACTTATTGGTGCCCGCGGACAAACACTCGTCAACGTCTGGATAAAGAGAAGTAAAATTTACAAAAATAGCACATGTAAATTAATTTGAACTGATGCCATAGAAAATAGTCGGGAAAAATAGTGTTCTGCTGTTGAATTTACCTTCACACGTTCGTCCATCTCCTTGGTAACCTTTCATGCATCGACACACGTAGGAACCGTTGGTGTTTGTACACACTGAATTGGGGTCGCAGTTGTTTGCGTCGGCGGACGAACACTCATCACCGTCTAGAGAAAAGTAAAATTTACAAAATTCCGTCATGCGGATTGTAATCTGACCTTATTCCTTAGAAATGGCCACGAAAAATAATGCCACCGTACTGTTGATTTTACCTTCACACGTTCGTCCATCTCCTTGATAACCCTTGATGCATCGACACACATAAGAGCCCTCAGTGTTGGTGCACACAGCGTTAACAGAACACTCGTTTTCTCCTGAACACTCATCAATATCTGCAAACAACAAGTTAAGAAATGAAACTTCAGACCAAAAAAGGAACTCTGCAAGCAATATGAAAAACGAATCTTTTATGTTGTATTCATTTGAGTGAAAAACAATAGCCGAGCAAGCTCCGGAGTAGCTCAAGCCCTGCGACTAACCTTCACAAGTTCGTCCATTTCCTTGGTAACCATTGTTGCATCGACACGCGTAGGAACCTTTGGTGTTGGTACATGTTGAGTTGAAGTCGCACTCGTTGTCATCGGACAAACACTCGTCAACGTCTATAAAACGGAGATAAGATCACGGACAGTTTCAGAAACGGAAGCAAACTACTGAGGACGGCGACGGCGACGGTAATATATATCCATACTTTTTACGACTTTGTAACTTCCCTATCCTAAGTTTCTCAATTTCTTTCATTTTCGCCGAAGTTCTGTTGTGTTCATCGTCTCTTATAAAGAAGAGCGGCTGTCTTCAATTCTCAAAACCTCGTCCCGTTCTGACGACAACCTAAAAACAAGCATTTGAAGTCTCACACGAGAGTATGCCGACATCTGCTCAATTTCACATTTACACGTGCGCTATTTGTCTTCTGTAACTAGGTTTATTGCTCGTGTCTTCAAAAATGACCTCACGACTGAACTGCAACAAGCATTTCTGGCGATTGATCCGCAGCTTTAGAAAAAGTTTAACTGTAGATAATTCTACTTATAAAAGAAGCCATCCTATTCAGCAAATAAAATGAAACTAAATTCTCATGGTTTACCAGACCTTCACAAGTTCGTCCGTCTCCTTGGTAACCCCTGTTGCATCGACACACGTAGGAACCGTTGGTGTTGGTACACTCTGAGTTGAGGTCGCACTCGTTGGCGTCGCCGGACAAACACTCGTCAACATCTGGATAAAAAGAAGAGAAATTTTCAAAATTATATCAAGCAAAGAAAAGTGAGATTTTAGACTGGGAAGAAACCGTGACAGCGCATGTCAAGTTGAATCTTCGATATCGTATTCGTTGGGTGAAAACACCAAGTCCAACGTCAAACCTTCACACGCGCGTCCATCTCCTTGGTAACCTTTGATACATCGACACACATAGGAACCGTTGGTGTTGGTACACACTG
The DNA here is from genome assembly GCA_964036295.1 of Plumapathes pennacea. Lineage (NCBI taxonomy): Eukaryota > Metazoa > Cnidaria > Anthozoa > Antipatharia > Myriopathidae > Plumapathes > Plumapathes pennacea. The sequence goes on along the minus strand of OZ038464.1, from coordinate 22,693,263 downwards.
AATTGGGGTCGCACTCATTGGCGTCGGCGGACGCGCATTCGTCAATATCTAGAAAAAGGAAATCAAATCGGGCCGATTCAGTGGTAAAACACACACACACACACACACACAGGCTACAAAAACGACGTCACATTTAAAACTACAACGAAATGTTCTTATGGTTGACCTTACCTTCACACGTTCTGCCATCTCCTTGATAACCCGCAATACATCGGCACACGTGAGAGCCTTCAGTGTTGGTGCATACAGCGTTGTCCGAACAATCGTTTTCTCCAGAACATTCGTCAATATCTGCAAGCAGTAGATGAAGAAGTGAGTTTTTAGATAGGGTATAGAACCTACATGATAGCGTATGCCAAGGTGAAATGATTCCTTCAACTGCTACAGCCCCTTCTGTAGGGTTGCTCAAGATTATGTCTAAGCATTTCTACTTCTAACCTGTACACGTTCGTCCATCTCCTTGATAACCCTTGATACATCGACACACGTGAGATCCTTCAGTGTTGGTGCACACAGCGTTATTGGAACAATCGTTTTCTCTTAAACACTCGTCTATATCTGCAAACAACAGGTAAAGAAATTAGTTTATGGACCGGGAAGAAAAACTCTTTCTATCACTAAAGCCTCTCAGTGGATATAAATGAACCTGATATTTATGCCAAAGACTGTCTAACGTCTACCTTCGCAAGTCCATCCGTCTCCTTGGTAACCTTTGATACATCTACACACGTAGGAACCGTCAATGTTGGTGCACATGGAGTTGACGTCACACTCGTTGGACTCGGCGGACAAACACTCGTCAATGTCTGAAAATAAGTGAATACCGTTTCAAGAAATGTAACTACAGATAATGCTTTTAAACGTTGAAGTAAAGTGATATTAACCTACTTAGCGCACAGGGAATGGTTTACCAGACCTTTGACAAGTTCGTCCATCTACTTGGAAACTACTGGGAAATGACTCCTTGGTCATTCGCCATAACTTCTTCTGATTTTGGGCGAACAACAATACGAGTGCGCTCAAGATAGTCCTGGGTCGAGTCATGTTCAAGATAGAATCTTAGTCCTGCGTCTAACCTGTACACGTTCGTCCATCTCCTTGATAACCCTTGATGCATCGACAAACATGAGAGCCTTCGGTGTTGGTACACACGGCGTTGTCAGAACAATCGTTTTCTCCCGAACATTCGTCAATATCTGCAAATAACAAGTCAACCAACACATTTTAGTTAAAAACGCTGTTCTCTGTCAGGTTTAGTGTCAAGACGATTCCAAAAAAAAGGTTTATCAAACCTTCACAAGTTCGTCCATCTCCTTGGTAACCTTTGATACATTGACACACGTGGGAACCGTTGGTGTTGGTACACAATGAGTTGGCGTTGCATTCATTGGCGTCGGCGGATGCGCATTCGTCAATATCTAGAAAAATCAAATCAAATCAAGCGGGCATTTAGTGATGAAAGAATAAAAGCGTAAAAAACGACGTCTAAATTATAACGAAACGTTCTTTTTTCCCGAACATTCGTCGATATCTACAGACAACAGGTGAAACAACGCATTATTAGTTGATAAAACCTGCTCTATCCAAAAGAAGTTACGTTCAGTATTAGGATGGCTGAATAGAAAGGTTTATATTACCTTCACAACTTCGTCCATCTCCTTGGTAACCTCTGTTGCATCGACACACGAAGGAACCGTTGGTGTTGGTACACGCGGAGTTGAGATCGCACTTATTGGTGTCCGCGGACAAGCACTCGTCAACGTCTACAAGAAACGCGAGGATGACATGCAATGTTACGTTGAGAACAACATCAACTACGTCCAAGGTGTAACGTCAATAATCTGATGAATCAATAGCAACATCTTCGCACGTTCATCTGGGGAGCAGTGTTCACAGAGGGCGAACATTAACAAATGGTTTGGGTACACGTGTCTGCGTCTACTAAAGCAGTTTTTATCCGTGAATAAAACTAATACAAACGACATCAATTCGTTCAAATATCTCTAAAGGTGTTAAAGAATAGTGCCATGAATATGAAACAGTTGCAATCTCTAACAGTTAACGTCATGAGAAACAGAAACGTCTGTGATATGAAGATAAAGAACTAGAATGGATTCATTTACCGACACACATCTGTCCATCTCCTTGGAACCCCTTGACACAACGACAAACATACGAGCCCTCGGTGTTTGTGCACATAGCGTTTGCGTCACATGTATTGGCCGCGGCGCTGGCACATTCGTCAGTGTCTGAAAGGACACAACGCAAGAACATAACTTTTATTTGTACATAGAAGAATAGATTATGGACTCGACTGTCGTTGCATACCGAATGGCATCATGTATTTGACATTTCAGAGGAATCATTGACCCGTTCACTCCAAAGGGCGATTAACTTTAATTCCTCTTTCAGTTTCTGACCATAAATATATATCATACAGTATTGGGAACTTTTTTTTGATACCTTGCTCAGATGAACGCTGACTAAACTATCAATTTACAGTACATCATTCATACAATTTTATCTTGAACTTAGGAGCCGAATAAAGAGGATGGAGAAAAATGCGAGCGCTCAAGCTTTCCAGGGTGCAGCCTTATACTGAAGAGATTTACGAAGAAGTCAAAATGTCCCTCACCTTGGCAGGTGCCGCCCCTCCGTGTGTATCCTGCCGCGCACTGACACGAGAAGGATCCTAAAGTGTTCTCACAGTTTTCGTTTGCACTACATGTGTCATTGCGTTCTTCACATTCATTTAGATCTACAGAGGAACAAGATGTATCAGGGCCAGTGTCATAAAACAAAACTTTTGTCCTCATCTTTAATCCTGTAAGCTTTCTCACCGCTTCTTCGGTCATATTAGAAAGCAAGGTTGTGCACAAAAAAAGGCTAATCGATAACGTGATACTGCGTTAACTGATGTCGCGTTACCTTGGCATGTCATGCCATCACCAACAAAGCCTCCAATGCAGCGACACACATACGCTCCCTCAGTGTTGGTGCACAAGGCGTTAGGATTACACACATTGTCACCGTTTGAACATTCGTTGTAATCTGTGGTGGATAAATTAATGTTAACATGCGGCTCATTGAGAAATATTTGTCTGTGTTGTGCCGTGCTGTGCTGTGTTGTGTTATGTTATGTTATGTACTACGCTACAGTTGCACTGCTCTGCGTTGTGTTGTGCTGTGTCGTGTCGTGTGCTGTATTATTGTACTGTACTGTAATGTAATGTGATGTGCTATACTGTGTTTTGCTGTGTTGTATTGTGTTGTGTTGTGTTGTGCTGTACTGTGTTTTGCTGTGTTGTATTGTGTTGTGCTGTGCTGTGTCGTGTGCTGTACTGTATTATTGTACTGTACTGTAATGTGATGTGATGTGCTATACTGTGTTTTGCTGTGTTGTGTTGTGTTGTGTTGTGCTGTGCCGTGTGTTTGTTGTGTTGTATTGTGTTGTGTTGTGTTGTGCTGTATAGTGTGCTGTACTGTATTACTGTACTGTACTGTAATGTAATGTGATGTGCTATACTGTGTTTTGCTGTGTTGTATTGTGTTGTGTTGTGCTGTGCTGTACTGTGCTATACTGTGTTGTACTGTACTGTGTTGTGCTGTGTAGTATTGTGCTGTGGTGTGGTGCTGTACTGTACTGCACTGTATAAATGAATCATTGAAGTTTTAACCTGTGCAGTTGACTCCGTCTCCCTTGTATCCTTTATTACACACACACTGTAGTGACCCAGACACATTTTGACACTGTGCATTTACGTCACATTTAGGATCGCAACGCTGCTGAGCTTCAACAGCTGGAGAGGATGCAATGGAAAGGGACACTGATCAAGACAGCTCCAAACTTAGTGCAAAATATACAACTAAGGACCTGTTCATACTTGTATCGTTAAAATTGGCAACACTGGTACCCAGGTTATTTTGGCACGCATTCACACTGTCGAAAAATTCACTTATCAGGCCCGTTAGGTCTGTTAACCCTTTCACCCCCAAGAGTGATTAGCCTCAATTTTCTCTTTTAGTTTCTTACCCGAGATATATTATATGGTATGGAGAATTTGGCTTTTGATAGCTTACTTACATGAAAACTGATTTAGGAAGGAAGGAGGAAGAACACTTATCAGGTCGGGGTCATGAAACAAAACTTTTTCCTTATCTTTAATCCTGAAAGATCTTTCACTTCTTCTGTCATAAAAGTTGTGCACAGTTATATTGCGTTACCTTGGCATGTCATGCCATCACCAACAAAGCCTTTAATGCAGCGACAGACATATGCTCCCTCAGTGTTGGTACACAAGGCGTTAGGATGACATACATTGTCGCCATTAGAACACTCATCGAAATCTGGCGAAGATAAATCAATGTTAACGTATGGCTGACCAAGAATATCTTCTAACTCCGTTGTGAAGTGCTGTATTATGTTATCAGCTGTTTTGTGTTGTATTATGACATAAAAAGGAAACTTGCAACATAGCGTTTATCACTATATCTCACCTTCGCACGTGCGTCCATCTCCTTGGTAACCTTTGATACATCGACACACGTAGGAACCGTTGGTGTTGGTACACACTGAATTGGGGTCGCATTCATTGGCGTCGGCGGACATACACTCGTCAACGTCTACAGATCACAAAATAAAGTTAAGGCCCTGCCACACTGTGCAATTTTCTAAGCAACTTGTCTCGCAACGCCTCGACATAAATTGTTGCAAGTTGCTGAGATTGTGTTGCACATTGTAACACCCCACCCCCGCAACTGCAACGACAAATGAGGGTAGTCACTGCTCACTGCCAAAATTTTGTTTGCGTCCTCGTGCGTCCATGTGTTTTTCTTTTTCTTTCTTTCTTTCTTTCTTTCTGTCTTTTTTTTTTTTTTTTTTTTTTTTTTTTTATTTTTATTCCAGAGACGAAACCGCCAGTTTACGCGGTCATCCAAGCCACGAGTAGTGAGCCGCCCAGGTTTGATGCCTTAAAGGTTCGTTGCTTTTAGTGTCGGGGGATGAAGAGGAATAATGGGATGTTGATTATTTTTATTATTCCAGCTCCAAAATTTCCATTATTCCAGTCCAGAAAATCTCCAAAAGGTTATTCCGTAAAAGTTATTACTAAAAACCGGAGCCCATCCACTTTGCTCATGCAGAATAAACTACATAACTATAAATCTTCAGGTTAAGGTGACCAGACCTTGACAATTTCGTCCGTCTCCTCGGAAACCTTTGATGCATCGACACACATAAGAGCCTTCAGTGTTGGTGCACATTGCGTTACTGTCACAGGCGTTTTCTCCCAAACATTCGTCAACATCTGCAAACATCAGGTAAATACGTCAGTAACTGGACTAAGGCAGGTACAGGCAGATACAGGCAGATATTGCCCGAATAAATTTTTATTCTCGCGTCACTATATGCTTCTTACATGGCGTAGTGTCCACTGCGTGACAATATGTCAAATTCACCTGAACATGATTGGCCATCTCCTTGGTAACCAGTCTTGCATGTGCACTGGAAATTTCCGCTCACGTTTTGACAGGCAGCGTTCTCACCACACTCTTGAGAACAACCCGCGGGGTGGATCTCTGAAATGGGTCAGCCAAGTGTGTTAACTGATAGAACAGTCCGAGATTGGAGTACATTTATCAGCTAGATGCGGGTAAAAAAAGAAAAAGCTCGGATGGAAGGAAAGATGAATTTAAATAAGACAGGGGACAAGAAAAGAGTCTGAGATATAGATAATTAGGCGAGTAGACAGAACTTGGTAGTGTGTTGAAAAATTAAGCAACAAGAACAGACGCTAACCTGTGCAGTGAAAACCGTCTCCACTGAATCCCGCATCACACGTGCAATGGAACGAACCATCAGTGTTGGTACACGTGGCGTTCAAGTCACAAACGTTGGTCTCTCGATGCAGACACTCGTCCACATCTGAAAACAAAAAAAAAAAACAGCAACAACAACAAACTTGGTGAGCTTGGTCTCAGGACTGTTCATTTCTGTCTGTATTGTTTGTTTTCTTGTTGGGTTATTTGTTTTTGTTTCTTCGTTGTTGTTTACCTAAATAACAGCATTCCAAGACATCAGTTCTCCGCGCTACCATGGCTGCTAATAACCAACCAATAGCCAATTGGTAATTATATGCCATATAACACTAGATAATAACATTTCATTTTCTCCATGTGCACCTTATGTTTGCATGGTATACCTGTGCAGTTCTCGCTACTCCAGTCGTCATAGCCAATTGCGCAGAAGCATTGAGGGGAATCTCTGTCGACCTCACAAACTTCGTTCTTGCCGCAAGGTGGAGAACATCCACGAACAGCCGCTACAAGAAAGATCGTGAAACTCAACAAAGTTAACTTCACAAAAGCGATACGAAAGACCTCGCCTTGCACGTTTTACGGCCATTCGCATTAGGAAGAAAATCTTTGTTATACTGTTAGACCTTTGGTATATACTATAGAGACTGATCAAACACACCACAAAGTATGTTAAAACATCAAGCCAAGTTTGGTTAGTAGACCAGATTTTACAATTCAATTTTTAGCATCCAGAGCAAGACGACGGCTTCTTCAGAGTTTAGTACCGACTTACAAAATAATCGTCGGCGATCAAGTGCTTTAAATTTCACAAGCGCAAACGGGAACATAGATGAACTATCGTAAAGTAAGCTGTAAAGTGAATGGAAACTGTAAAAGTTACAAGGTTTGTTATAACATTGATAAACGCGCGGATCCATTTATAGCTAATCTACTCACAGACACATGTTTTTCCATCACCACTGTACCCTGCTGAGCACCGACATACGTATGAGCCTTCGGTGTTTGTGCACACAGCTTGAGCGTCACAGTCGTTGTCCGAACCAGAAGCACATTCATCAAAGTCTGTTAAAATGAAGATCCAGATTAGCAGAAGCTTATCACTTACTTCATACACGAGAACATTTACTATTTTTGGAAGCCGACGATGCGCCCCCCTCTCCCCCCAATTCTTTATTAAAGCTAAAGCTACACGGAACAAAGAGGAGTCGAAACGGAATGACACGCGTTTGCCGCATTCTCGGAGCACTCATCAATATCTAGTACGAAACAAAGAGAACAGCAACATTAAAAAGAATGCCGTCCTTAGTGTTTTTCTAATTACTATTATTATTACTATGTACTCAACCAAACGCCCAGGAATTTCTGAATTACCTCGACACGACGTGCCATTCCACGTAAATCCCTTGCGGCATCGACACTCGTACGAGCCGTCGGTATTTGTGCAAACTCGGTCTGAACCACATGTATTGTTGAACTCCGGTGAAGAACATTCATCAATATCTAAAAACACAATCATGTGGCGTGACAGATCAACTGATGAAATGAAAAAAAACTGCTTTTGTTTGTCCATACATTTACAGTGGAAACTCCCCGCACGCGACCACTTCAATACAATGTAAAGGAATTTATGAAGAAATACCAACCTTGACATAACTTGCCGTCGCCCTTGTATCCCTTCGTACAGCGACAAACATAAGAACCATCCGTATTGGTGCACACGGCATTGATGTTACAGTCGTTGTCACCCGAACACTCGTTGAAATCTGAGGAAGGAAGGGCGGACAACAGTAATATAACACCCGAAGAAATCTGGTCATTTAATCTCCACTTTAAAATAAATCTTGCGCTAATGTCAGCAGGTCACCAATTCAAGTTTCATGTTCAATCAACATTCGACAGTTGGGCCAGATATAATATTTTATGGATTCAACAGTGCCCTAGGGTGCATTTTTCTTATGCATGGGCCATTTAGGTCCTTATTACTTGACTTTGATTATTACTTTTGTCTTTGTCTGTCTCCTATCTGTATTATTATTATGATATTGTCTTCCCAATAAAGTTTTTAAGGAACTTCTTAAGCACCTGTACAAATTCTACCGTCTCCTTGGAAACCTTTCAGACAGCGACAGACGTATGATCCAGGAGTGTTGGTACAGAGGCTGTTGGCGCTGCATGCATTGGAGTCGGGACTCGCGCACTCGTTAATGTCTGCAAAGATATTCAGACAATTTAGTACTGTAGGCTGTGCAGAAACATATTTGGGTCAGACATATATATCAACCAGAAATAGAGTATTTACAGAAACGCACGAAGCGAGGAGCAAAATGCATATTCTCCAAACCTTCTAAAGTAAAAGTTGTGAGTATTAATATAGTGAGAATTGATAGTTTTATCAGCTTTCATCTAAAAAGCAAGGTATTATAAGCCAAGTTCTTCGCACTGTATCATATGTTTCTGGTAATAAACTGAAGGAGAAAATCGAAGTGGATCACTATTGGGAGTAAAACGGTTAAAGATCGTGCACTTAGGTTAACGGTTGTTTGGATTTTTTCTCCATGTTTGGGGATCTACACACAACAGTGATTGCTGACAAGCTTTCCAGTTAGTTACACCTGTCTCGTCTAAACCCACTGAAAGTGAAGTGAAGTGAAGTAAAACACGTTACCCGTGCAGTTATCCCCATGTCTGGTGTAGCCCGCCTTGCACATACAGCGGTACGAGCCCTCTGTGTTCACACAATCAGCTTCACTGGGACAACTGAATGCGCTGTCAGAACATTCGTCCACGTCTGTGAAAACAATGTGTTTGCAAAATCAGCCTTTCCATGTTATATCATTTCCAATTCCCTCTTAAGCTGCTCTGAAGACTTACAATCTCAAATTTTGTACTGAGATAATGATGGCTGGATGACGTTCGCAAGCATGAACTGAAAACATGGAAGCTTGCCTCTTGTCGAATCTAAAGATAGCCGAAAGCTACTGGCTGCCTAAGAAATCTGAATCAATTTTCCATTCGGGCCATAATTCGAGAATTTGTTTGTTTGTTTGTTTGTTTGTTTAGAGTGGTTAGCTGTTCGTTCGTTCGTTCGTTTCGTTCATTTGTTTGTTTGTTTCAGAAACTAAATAATGTTTTAGACCGACACCATAATTGACGATTGATTGAGGTTACACTCAGTACGACAAATGTTTGACAGGAGCCAATATAAGCAGCCCGACCGTAAGTCAACGTACCAAAGCACTCCACTCCATCGCCGTCGTAACCATCATTACAAACACAAATGTTTCTTCCTTCCTGATCCACACAGCTGGCTTGAGCACCGCACTGTGGAATACACTTCCTCACTGCCACTACAACAGAAAATAAATACAAGAAGTTTCACAAAACTATATTCAGGGCCCGGCTGCCTACGATTAAACAAATTCTTAATTGTCGATCCCTCGTGTTTTTGGCCAACGAACTGCAGAGTTCTGCTTAAAAACCAACCAATAAGATTTTTTAGCTCAAACCACAGCAAGTAAATAGATTTTGGAGCGTTCAAGCTTCTAATTTTTCACGCTTAAAAATGACAACAAAGATTCAAAGTTTCGACCTAATTCAGGATTAGCTTAATCGGCCCATGTCATGAGTAAAGGCGCCTCACCTGTACAGTTTCTACCGTCTCCATGGAAACCCTTCAAACAGCGACAGACGTATGATCCAGGAGTGTTGGTACAGAGGCTGTTCACGCTGCACGTATTGGAGTCAAAACTGGCGCACTCGTTAACGTCTGCAAAAGATATTCAATCAGATATCAGTGCAGTGGGTAAACGCAGTTCCATTCAATGAAATTATTAAACTGATTCATGACAAACATTTTTTTAAGTAAAAAGGCAAAACGTCATAAAACACCGACTTCTGTTTTGGACATCGCACCTGTGCAATCTGTACCGTCCCCATGGAAACCTTTCAGACAGCGACAGACGTAAGATCCAGGAGTGTTGGTACAGAGGCCGTTAGCACTGCACGCATTGGAGTCGGGACTGTCGCACTCGTTAATATCTGCAAAATATTTCCAGAAAACTCAGTTGAATGTGACTTACCGTATACTTTTAATCTTGTGAGAACTCGTAAAAGTAAACAGCAAATTTATTAGGATTGGCATGCAAACTTCACCTTTTAAAAAAATTAGACAGAGCTATTTGCAAATAGAAACTCACAAAGATTAGCCTGCTCGTAGTCTTCTCGGGGAAATTAGTTAATAAGCCACGTTCACAATCATGCGCATTTCTCGAGGTTAAAATTAGCGGGCAACTGATAAAACTTGGCGGGCCGAGTAGGTCATAAAAGAATTGTGTAGCAACAAAACCAAGCCAAGCGGAGAGAGTCACTCGTTCAAACGGGCAATAAAATATGCTATTTGCTACTGCGTACAATTGTGAAAGTGGCTATTTTTGTAATTGCCGTCTAGCCAGGAACAAGGCTAAAACTCGTTTCAGTTCACAACTTTCTTCCAGCTTAGTGCAGTGATGAGGAAATAAACACGTTACCTGTGCAGTTATCCCCAAGTCTGGTGTAGCCCGCCTTGCAGTTGCAGCTGTAAGAACCTTCTGTGTTCACACACGTTGTATCCTTGGGACAGCCAAAGGCGCTGTCAGAACATTCGTCCACATCTGAAGCAAGAATCAGAGAGCTCAACCAAGAGGCCGCGAACACTAATTCCCGCAAAAATTACCAGCCTCGCGGTAAAACATACCTAAGCATTCTATTCCATCACCGTCGTAACCATCATTACAAGCGCAGACGTTCGGCGCTCCTTCCTGCTTCAAGCACTTGGCGTTTGCATCACAAGATGGGGTGCACTCCGCGCCTGCCTCTGTTATTACGAAAAGAAATACTGCATAAACTTCAGAGATTTCAAAACACAAGTAATAAAAGACCGAAATGATGGTCAGACCAATAAACTATTTCTGAAACCCTATTTACACGCGCTTAATAAAATGACACGATAGCATGGTAGCACATACAGTCTCGGAACCCCTAAAATTACAGGTATCAGCAAGTTGATAAAGATTGGACTACCCCGTTTATACGAGACGAATTAAGGTGTCTCGTCATAAGAGATGTATCATACAGTCGGGAGAACTGATTGAACTGCCAATTCTCACTGCATCACTCATACATTTTCTTCTTAAGTGGTTGGGAGAATATGCATTCTGAGCTCGGTAGTGAAAGGGTCAATCAAGATGAGTGTAATCGAACTCTAAACAGCTGGGCTCAGGGTTTTTAACGGTGTCCTCAGGTCTGACAAATTTTCTATCGGCCCATGTCATGATGTGAAGGTGTCTCACCCGAGCAATTTCTACCGTCTCCATGGAAACCCTTTAAACAGCGACAGACGTATGATCCAGGAGTGTTGGTACAGAGGCTGTTGGCGCTGCACGCATTGGAGTCGAGACTGGCGCACTCGTTAATGTCTGCAAAAGATAAGATAACTCGGTGCAATATATTTCATAGAAGTCAGTATACGGATAACGTAGGCGTATAGCGTTTCACAGCCTTTCTCTATATGTACACACAAAATTAATAAATCAATACTCTGCTGTTTCAATAGGCCATTTCCGAGATACCTGTTGCTTCTGTTTCAAAACGAGGTCTAGTGCGAATTCTTTCTTATGAAAAATTTCATGCAAATCAAACTCATTTTCATAAGAAAGCTTTTTGTACTAGGCCTCGTCTTGAAACAGAGGCAACAGGCATCTCAAAAATGGCCTACTGTGGGATGCTTTCAGGAACTTTAAATATAACGTTAATGTCTACTGTACTTTACTTCTTCATTTACATTTTAGCAGAAAAATGCAAGAGTTTTGCAAGAGGCCACGTGGTTAAAACTCTTACCAGTGCAGTGACCACCAAGCCACGTGTAGCCACTCTGACACGCGCAGCGGTACGAGCCTTCTGTGTTCACACACGTGGCCTCGCTAGGACAACTGAAGGCGCTGGCAGAACACTCATCCACATCTGCAGAAAAACCAAAACTTAGAATTTAACAAAAATGGAATCAGCTAGTTCCTGTTAGAACTAGTATTTAATTGCTCCAACAATGAGCTAACGCTATAAATATCAGCTTAAACCATATTTACGGCGCTAAGCTTATCCACATCAACCTCAAACTGATACATAATACAGTCAAACTCATATGTTGTCCTTCAAACGCGGACTAGGAAGTATAAAGATTTGTAAAAGCCCCTCTGTTCAAAACAGTTCTATTTTACACTTGTGTTTTACTTTTTTTTTTTTTTTTTTTCCTGGTGTGTTTGTTTGCGTGGTAAATAATAAAGCCTAAACACTACTTACCCAAGCAATCCACTCCATCTCCGTCGTAACCATCATTGCAAGCACAAACGCTCGTTCCTCCCTGCTTCATACAGCTGGCATTAGCACCACACGGAGTGGTACAGTCCGCTCCTGTAGCTGTTACAACGAAAACAACTTCAAACTTCGGTAGCGGACTATTTGTTTCAAATTGAACTGTCTTTTACTACTTTTCCTCTGATGCAGATAGCCTATGAAATATCGCTCACCGTGACAGGTAAGTCCATCGCCAGCAAATCCAGGTTTACACGAGCATGTGTACGATCCCTCGGAGTTATTGCAGTCAGCATTCAAGTCGCACTCATTGACTCCTCCAAAACATTCATCGAAGTCTAGCGTGCGCATGTGCAAAGGCCAAAACAGTTAGTTGGATTGATTGCGTAGATGTTCAGCGACCGGCTGCATGCCGGAACATGTTTAGAAATAAGTCAGTTATAAACAACGCTCTTCTTCTAATATTTACAATAAGCACAAATATAGTAATATAAACGAAGAGTAAATTGCACACAATGTACAAACATCTTTCCTGGAAAAAACGTGCAACAGCCGTCGGATGCCATACATAAATACTTAATGCATTACACCCCAGGCAGCAATTAAGCGCAGTTACAGACAGCTTTGCTGTCAAATTATGGTCATGCAGTTATCAACAGCTGCGCATGCTCAGTTATACCCACCTGTACATTTACCAGACTCGGAAACTTTAATGTAGCCATTAGTACAAAGGCAGTTAAAGCCTCCAATCGTATTCAGGCAGTAAGCGTTTTTCCCGCATCTCGCTTCCCCTGTTTCACACTCATTGACATCTGCAATAAAGAGTTATTGCTAAAGCAAGCCATTTCACCAGCACGTTCGCACTTTATAACCGAGCACAGCAACCACCATCGATTGATCGGCAATTGAGGTGCAAACTTCATTTCAACTGATGAATTTCGTCAGACTATAGAGCGGTTCTCGGTTGACTGACAAAAGTAATTATAATGCAGTGTTTGCTTCGTTTTACGTTTGTTCTGCTTTTGGATTGGTCCAAAGCATTCAAAGACCGAGTGGCGATGGATTTTTCTCGTGCTGTTCATTGGCCACTTCTTCAAAGAAAAACTTCTTATGGCCCCCGTAATTGGCACTCTGAATTACTTTGGTTTTGGTTTTAAGAAAACCGCTCTAGTTCCTTGGATCACATGGCCTGCGTATCCCACGCGGCTATTTAAATACTTCACCTGTGCACATTTTTCCATCTCCTCGGTAACCTTTCAAACATCGGCACACGTGCGAGCCATCGGTATTTGTGCACAGCGCATTCTGGCCACATTTACTAGCACCAGGTTCCGTACATTCATCAACATCTGGACAAAAAAAATGTTGAGTTATGGCTGACTGGCTTGTTACAACAAGGTTTGCTAACCTAATGCTTTCATCTCAAATTGTAAATTCTTTTTGTCAGGTTTTATACCGTGTGACAAATCACCTGAAAATCGATCTAGGAAAGCTAAACGTCGTTAAAGAAGATTAAACTGACCTTTCCAGCGTTAGCCTTTCGTCGCAGCAAGTATTTAGCTATATCTTTAGTCGACTTCAGTTTTGCTATACTCGGCTCACCTTTACAATCGAATCCGTCACCTTGGTAACCATCTTTGCAGCGACACACGTACGAACCATTGATGTTGATACAAACGGCGTTTCTTGCACACGTATGCGTATCTTGCTCGCATTCGTCAAAATCTAAAACGTCAAATTTACAAATTGAGTTTATTTGTTAAATCAGTGCTTTAAACACGTGGTCACCAATACTTCACCTGTGCACATCTTTCCGTCTCCTTGGTAACCTTTCAAACATCGGCACACGTGCGAGCCATTGGTATTTGTGCACATCGCATTCTGATCACAGTTGCTAGCGCCAGGCTCCGCACATTCATCAATGTCTGGAAGAAAGAAGTCTGTTGAGACAAGCTGGCAGCTGATTGGCTGATGTTAACCTTGTCTTTGTCTCAAATCTTGTGCAACTGTCAAGTTGAGAAGGCATTTTGTTTTATAGGGTGGCTTAACCTTTGCCAAACTTAGCTCACCTTTGCAATCGAATCCGTCACCTTGGAAACCATCTTTGCAGCGGCACGCGTACGAACCGTTCGTGTTGATACAGTCGGCGTTTCCTGCACACTCATGCATACCTTCCTTGCATTCGTCATAATCTGAAAGACACATTTAAAAATAATTAGGCCTTATCAGTTGAATCAGCCCTTGCACACCCACGGGCAACAAAACAGACATTAAATCCGTTCTAGGGGTTATGGGTTAAATACCACACTCGACATGAACACATTTTGTCAGATTCCTTGGGGGAGGGGAGAGGGGGTACGATTACCAACTGTTAACTTTAGAGCAAAACGGGGCCGTCTGTTTTTTGCAATGACGGTGAAATTAGTTCCCTATTACCTGTGTGATTAGACTGCTCAGCGTCTCACTTTAAATAAACAAAAATTCCGTTCCTGACGAAGCTCTTTGTTACTCAATCACTTATCGTAAACGATTTCATAAAATGCCAAGAACAAGCTTGAAGCACACGTTGGTGTAAAAGACTGTTAAATTTTGTTAATTTGGAGTATTTGACATTTTTGTCTGTTGGTAAATCTGAACATCCGGTCGGACTGCTTTCTCAGTGGAACATATTTTCAAAAGAGGATTAGTAAGTGGAATGCACCATGATGATACGCAATGGATTTTTACAAAGAAGGCGATATACCAGATAGTCGCTTTAGCCGAGGCCGAGATAGATACTTTGCATCATTTTTTGAAGCACTTTGTATCAATTATGTTTTTGTGCCGGAATGTGAAACAAAAACAGCTAAATGCCCTTGATAAAACAATCGCTCGTCAAAGGTACCGTAAAAACAAATAATACCATGTTGGTGTTTCTTTGTACCTCTGATGATTGGACAAATGCAGTTATTGTCTTCCGTGTACTGGACAGCGCAAGAACATAAAATGGAAACTAAATCAGATATCATCACGTCACAGCATGATTGAGGAGCGTCTATGTTAAAAATAATTTTCGACTACGACCTGTGTGAGAACCGAAGTACTCTCAGCTTGCATTGACCTTTGATGGCACAAACGCCGGCGGAAAGTAATGACAAGAATAAAAACAAATGATAATTGATGCAGTGATAGTGATTCCATCATGACTCAGAGGGCACCGCAGATTACGTTCTTGAAGTCGCCATCACTACTCTGACTCAAGGCTGACTGCTCAGCTTGTGTGCAAGCATTGTCTTCCTTATGCACAGCTAATATTATGGAATATCTATCGAACTAATTTATACGTGAGAAAAGAGTCTTATACCTCGTTCACACCAATGCTGTTTAAAAGGTGTTTAATAAAACTTGTTTAGTTAGGTCGGCCGTTCACAATGCGCGCACGGCAAAACTAAACTGGTCTAAACCAATTCAACTAAACAACCTGTGCGAGGTGGTGTGAAATGTTGTGTAATTAACACAAAATCAAAACAAGTTTTAGAGAGCGCAGTCTGGTAAACTTGGTTTAATTAAACAGGTTTAGTTGGTGTGAACAGGGTATTAGTTTGAGCACGGCCGCTTATCAGAGTTCCCTGTGATTCACAACGTTCCGACTAGGAGTGTAGTTTCTCCCTTTCATTTCATTCTCCACGAACAGACCCTGATCTCAAATTGAAAGCAGTGTGAGGCTTTTGTTGTAAAATGCTGTTTCCACAAGTTCTCAAATTTAACCAGTCGTCTAACCAACCACAGTCCAATCCGCCAGGAGGTAAAAAATTGAAACTCCCAAGTAACAAAGTTAGATAGTCTAAAAGATAGCAACGTCTAGAATGTCAATATTGGACAAGCGCTAGCTCAGTCCAGGCTTCAATACCGAGGCATCGCTCGGTCTGCATAGAAACGAGGCTAATCTGCAGAAAAAATTGACAGGGACGTGACTAAACCCAGCGTTTTTGCTTCGAGTTTCGTTTTATTTCTTTCCGTTCGTTTTCTTTCTTTTTTCCGGAATGCCAGCTCGGAATACAGACGTATTAGCTAAAATTTTGAACAGAGAAATTGGACAGAAAAACCGAGAAACAGATGCGCGAAAAATACATTCCGGAAGCGTTAAAAAAACGTCTGTCGTCTCCTTGCGAAAATATTTATATTTTGACTGTCTCGTGTGTTGTGTCTTTTCCTGCTAGTTCAGACCGGTCAACATCGAAATTTAGGGCACATAAGCTATGATATCTCGAATTCTCCTACTGTATGTTATGAGAAACTTAAATTTGAACATTCCAAGGAGCTAATGGGTTAATGACCTTGGAAAAGTGCCCTAGAAATAAAGGGAAACTGTTTTACCATCATTGATCTGCGATCGGAAGCTTCAAAGACAAAGCAGAAAAAGAGGGTGGCTACATATCACGTGACAAAGAAGTGTTGCATGCGTCTACATATATTAGAAATTATCTTTATGGACAATCTCTGACGGGCCAGTTCTGTTGCCTCTCTTGAGGAGCTTCGTATACCTTGGCAAGGATCACCAGCATAACCATCTTTGCATTGGCACTGATGCGAGCCCGCGATGTTGATGCAGTCAGCGTTCGAGTCACAGAGAACGGGATCATTCGCGCATTCGTCGACGTCTGTAATAAAGGAATAAAAATAAACCTTAAGAAGTATGACTCCAATACAAAAGGCATTAAATGTTGAATATTCCTTTGTCTTTCTCGTACTTTCTTTTAGTATTAAGTTAAGATAATTAAGTTTTAGATAATCAAGGATTAAGTATGAGTGTGCTACTATTTCCTTACCACTGCATTCTTTCCCGTCGCCAACAAATCCTTTGTTGCACTGGCACTGGTAGGAACCCGGGAAGTTGGAGCACGTCGCGTTGTGATGGCAGTCGTTTAATCCATTTTCACATTCACTTATATCTGCGGAAAGGAAAACACGAGCAATATATTTCCAATGTGCTGAACATGTAAACTAGCTCCAACACTGCCAACGCAAAGAATTACGTGTGAAATGGACCAAAAAAGATAAAATGCGTTAGTTTGGGACAGGAACAACTGATCATATCGACACACAATTACAGTGTCGTGTAGAAATCAAAACAGTCTGAGATAAAAGTGCCCCAATAATAAATTATTCCGAATTCGAATTAGTCGCAAAGAATGGGCTCCAAACCACCGCTTACTACAGTATGAGATTTCTAAATTGGAAGATGATTTCATCCCCTGTTCATGGTAAAAGTGTCAGTTACAGCAATAGGCCAATTCCGAGACGTCTGTTGCCTATGTTTTAAACCTAGTGCGAAACATTTCTTGTGAACATTCATGCAAATCAAACTCATTTTCATAAGAAAGGTCTTTCACCAGTCCTTGGTTTAAAACAAAGGCAACAGGCATCTCGGAAATGGCCTAATCACTTTGACGACGCACCTGTTTGGAAAACAATAAAGTATAATAACAACAGAAAGCAACAACATGCAAAAATCAACAGAAATTATTGACTTTCAAACAGAACAGGCGATTACCACACTAAATCAGAGGTAAATATGTAAACAGTGTCTGAAACCAACGCATATCAAAGAAGAAACCTTTTAAGAGATCAGTTTACACCATATTCACGACACAAATTTCTCAACAAACCATATGTTAAGACAAAATAAAAAATACCCAAATGCCTCTGCTACTTACCAGCACAATCAATGCCATTTCCTTCGAATCCGTTCTTGCACTCGCAAACATTAGCCCCGTCAATTTCGAGGCAAACGGCATTCACACCACACTTAGCATCGCACGTTATGCCAACTTGAGCTCCGATGTCCGTTGGATAGGTGATGGCGGGAGTCTCAGTAGGTACGACCTCAGGTGCAGCACTCGTAGATGCTTCAGTCTGTACAACTTCAGGTGCAGTACTCGTAGATGCTTCAGTCTGTACAACTTGTGGTGCAGCACTCGTAGATGCTTCAGTCTGTACAACTTGTGGTGCAGCACTCGTAGATGCTTCAGTCTGTACCGCATCTGGTACAGCAGTCGTAGATGCTTCGGTCTGTACAACTTCAGCTCCAGCAGTCTTAGAGGCTTCAGTCTGTACAACTTGTGGTGCAGCACTCGTAGAAGCTTCAGTCTGTACAACTTGTGGTGCAGCAGTCGTAGATTCTTCACTGTGAACAACGTCAGTTCCAGCACTCGTAGATGCTACTGTCTGTACCGCATCTGGTGCAGCAGTCGTGGATGTTTCAGTCTGTACAACTTCAGTTGCAGCACTCGTAGATGCTTCGGTCTGTACAACTTCAGGAGCAGCACTCGTAGATGCTTCAGTGTGAATCACTTCAGTTGCAGCACTCGTAGATGCTTCAGTGTGAATAACTTCAGGAGCAGCACTCGTAGATGCTTCAGTCTGTACAACTTCAGTTGCAGCAGTCGTAGGTGCTTCGGTCTGTACAACTTGTGGTGCAGCACTCGTAGATGCTTCAGTGTGAATAACTTCAGGTGCAGCACTCGTAGATGCTTCAGTCTGTACAACTTCAGGAGCAGCACTCGTAGATGCTTCAGTGTGAATAAATTCAGTTGCAGCACTCGTAGATGCTTCAGTGTGAATAACTTCAGCTCCAGCACTCGTAGATGCTTCAGTCTGTACAACCTTTGGTGCAGCACTCGTAGATGCTTCAGTCTGTACAACTTCAGTTGCAGCACTCGTAGATGCTTCAGTGTGAATAACTTCAGTTGCAGCACTTGTAGATGCTTCAGTCTGTACAACTTGTGGTGCAGCACTTGTAGATGCTTCGGTCTGTACAACTTGTGGTGCAGCAGTCGTAGATGCTTCAGTCTGTACAACTTGTGGTGCAGCACTCGTAGATGCTTCAGTCTGTACAACTTGTGGTGCAGCACTCGTAGATGCTTCGGTCTGTACAACTTCAGGTGCAGCACTCGTAGATGCTTCAGTCTGTACAACTTGTGGTGCAGCAGTCGTAGATGCTTCGGTCTGTACAACTTCAGGTGCAGCACTCGTAGATGCTTCGGTTTGTACAACTTCAGGTGCAGCACTCGTAGATGCTTCAGTCTGTACAACTTCAGGTGCAGCAGTCGTAGA
Organism: Plumapathes pennacea; assembly: GCA_964036295.1. Classification (NCBI taxonomy): domain Eukaryota; kingdom Metazoa; phylum Cnidaria; class Anthozoa; order Antipatharia; family Myriopathidae; genus Plumapathes; species Plumapathes pennacea. The sequence goes on along the minus strand of OZ038464.1, from coordinate 22,674,006 downwards.
TGCTTCAGTCTGTACAACTTCAGGTGCAGCACTTGTAGATGCTTCAGTCTGTACAACTTGTGGTGCGGCACTCGTAGATGCTTCGGTCTGTACAACTTGTGGTGCAGCACTCGTAGATGCTTCGGTCTGTACAACTTGTGGTGCAGCACTCGTAGATGCTTCGGTCTGTACAACTTCAGGTGCAGCACTCGTAGATGCTTCAGTCTGTACAACTTGTGGTGCAGCACTCGTAGATGCTTCAGTCTGTACAACTTGTGGTGCAGCAGTCGTAGATGCTTCAGTCTGTACAACTTGTGGTGCAGCACTCGTAGATGCTTCGGTCTGTACAACTTGTGGTGCAGCACTCGTAGATGCTTCGGTCTGTAAAACTTCAGGTGCAGCACTCGTAGATGCTTCAGTCTGTACAACTTGTGGTGCAGCACTTGTAGATGCTTCAGTCTGTACAACTTCAGTTGCAGCACTCGTAGATGCTTCAGTCTGTACAACTTGTGGTGCAGCAGTCGTAGATGCTTCGGTCTGTACAACTTGTGGTGCAGCACTCGTAGATGCTTCGGTCTGTACAACTTCAGTTGCAGCACTTGTAGATGCTTCGGTCTGTACAACTTCAGTTGCAGCACTTGTAGATGCTTCGGTCTGTACAACTTGTGGTGCAGCACTTGTAGATGCTTCGGTCTGTACAACTTCAGTTGCAGCACTCGTAGATGCTTCAGTCTGTACAACTTGTGGTGCAGCAGTCGTAGATGCTTCGGTCTGTACAACTTGTGGTGCAGCACTTGTAGATGCTTCGGTATGTACAACTTCAGGTGCAGCACTCGTAGATGCTTCAGTCTGTACAACTTGTGGTGCAGCAGTCGTAGATGCTTCAGTCTGTACAACTTGTGGTGCAGCACTCGTAGATGCTTCGGTCTGTACAACTTGTGGTGCAGCACTCGTAGATGCTTCAGTCTGTACAACTTGTGGTGCAGCACTCGTAGATGCTTCGGTCTGTACAACTTGTGGTGCAGCACTTGTAGATGCTTCGGTCTGTACAACTTGTGGTGCAGCAGTCGTAGATGCTTCAGTCTGTACAACTTGTGGTGCAGCACTTGTAGATGCTTCGGTCTGTACAACTTGTGGTGCAGCACTTGTAGATGCTTCGGTCTGTACAACTTGTGGTGCAGCACTTGTAGATGCTTCAGTCTGTACAACTTGTGGTGCAGCACTTGTGGATACTTCACTGACTACAGTAAAATACAGAGATGATAAACACTGTCCTCATAGACATATATCTAATGCAGTTATGAAAAGATCATTTTTACAGCAACACATCAGATTTTTTATTTCAATGGGCACTCTTTAAATGCTCACGCGAAGCTGTCATTTTTCATCCAATGAAATGTCTTGAATTTTAACCTCAACCAATTAGAAAGCGAGAAAAGTTGTTGACAATATTTCGGTGAAATCAAACAAAATCCAGTTTTCTTGCGTGTTTTCCCCGCTTCGTCGCTTAAGTTTGTTATTTTAAACAACAAATTGACGTCAGTTTTTTGTGTCTGTCCTCCTACTGAGAGCGAAGCGCCTCGTGGAATGGTATGACACATTTGATTATCAATAAGAGGACAGACACAAAAAACTGACGTCAATTTGTTAAATTCCAAGCAACTCAATGACTCAAATATCTTTGCAAAGATTACGGGTTCTTATCATCATATTTCTGTTTAAAAATTCACGTGTGTGATGAAACAAGAATGTATGATTCGGTTGATCATGATTAGGAAAGTAAGATAACCGTTTAAACGAAAGAATATTGTACAGGAAGTCATTACCTGCACAAAAGAAGCCGTCACCCTCGTAACCGAGTTGACATACACAGGTGTAAGCCCCTTGCACAACAATGCAAGCTGCATTGACGTCACAGTCATCATTCCCCGGAGAACAGTTATCGACGGGACCCACTACTACGTCATCAGTAGGGACTTCGGTCAATCCTTCTGTGGACGCCATTACGTCAGGTCGCTGTGTTGATTGCGCTTTAGTGTGCATCACTTCAGGTTCCTGTGTCGTTTGTTTGGGACTCATCGTATGTGCCACTGAATGTCCTCCTACAGTCCGCGCAGTAGCTTGCGTTGAATGCGTCGTGTTGGATAATGTTTCATTGTTTTCATGAACTGTTACTGCAGTTGCTACTTCCCCGCCAGGTTGTTCAGCGTCTGGTTCTAACTTTCTCACTATTTAGGGAGCAATATTTATGAGGAAATGATAGGACAAATGACTAAAAAAGATAGCAAGCGCCTAAATCCAGGAAGACAAGACGAGGACACACTTCTATGCACCAACACAAACACCCAAACACCAAAAACAAACACAAAGGTCTCCTTTGGTTGGTCCTCCCGCACTCCTGCATCATCAGAAGACTGCTGGTCCGAAGAAGCAAGTTTCCTTTATAGCACCCTTGACACTAACAGCCACCCCTCTCCCCTCTTCTGACGTAAAATATGACGTAATTTCCTCTTGTGATTATTTGGCTGTTCCTGCAGTCAACACAGTCGTTTTCTAAGAACGCATTTCATGTACGCAGGGATTCAGTGAGACTACCCTTTGCAAGCGAGTTGGTTGAGAAAATATGGACTCCAGGAAGAAGAGAAGTCAGACTTGATCGCAAGATGGTAAAGTAAGTCGACCTGAGGCTAAGGTCCTGTAACACGAGACAATTTTCCTTGAAACTTGCAACATCACAACGCCATTGCGAGGCACGTTGCAGATGAAATTGCGAGCGCAACACTCATCTTTTCAACTTGTCTCGCAACGAAATATTGCGCGACGAGTTGCAGGAAGAACAGATATATCGTATAATTTTCGCAACGTGGCAAAGAACATTGCGAGTGTTTGACACCCTACAGCAATTTGCTGTGGTCAACGCTGCGTTGCTAGTTGCAGGAAACATTGCTTCGTGTAACAGTGCAGAGTGCAGGGTGAAACTACTGGTTTGTACTAGCAGGATGTTGACCGGTCCATTTCGAACAGGAAAAGATTAGTTATTAACAACGGACAAAACTAATAAAGATGGCCGCGAAAGTACGGAACGGTATTCTTGCTAACTGAAGGCAAATAAAGATCATTGAGGCCGTGAACGCCGCTGTAGCCGGAATACTTCGAGACAGTTATGTAGCAAGGATATTTAACGTCGTTTAATCAACACTATCTGAATGACGTTGTTTCGTCGATTAGTGGAGACGATTGCACCGTTGGCCAGCTTAAAATTAATAACTAATTAAACGAACATTAGCCTTTGTTCACGGACAATATTTCGATGCACGGGCTTCTCTTTGAGTGGTTAACATAACGAGTCGATCGGGCATATTAACCACTCTTCTCTTCTGGACAAACGCTTTGCCTGCCACAGTGCTATGGCGTAATTACGCCAAGATCACTGCATGGTATGCAAACAATTGAGCTTTTTTTTTTTGCTGAAAAGAAACAGGACAGAGCCCGAACAGTCCCCTATAAACCCTTGAGGAAAATACGCTACAAATGGCGGGAAAATAGATGGTAAATGATAACAGAGACAAAGGAAGTAAAGAATAATAATAAAAAATGACGATAATTTCGAGGACGATCACAATGGTGACTGCATATGACATTGATGACGATTATGACAATGATAACGATCGATACGATGCTTATGGATCGTAAAAGAACGTCAACGGCCAAAAGAGAACAAAAAGGGAGGAAGAAATAGGAACAGAGTAAGCACAATATAAAGTGATAGTTGCTCCTTCGAAACACGAAAACTTGCTGATACTGTACGGCATTGAAAGTATTCTTGGCTAAAATCTCGATGAATCATTTGAGTCAAACACAAAAGTACAGTAAGCCCGATTGGACACCATACTTTGTTTGTGTTACATTGCAAATGCAAGAGTAGACCTCTTACATATTGCTAGCTTAGAGAAAAACTAATACCTTGTTCACACCAACTAAACCTGTTTAATTAAACCAAGTTTACTAGACTGCGTTTTGTAAAACCTGTTTTGATTCTGTGTTAATTACACAACATTTTACACCACCTCACACAGGTTATTTAGTTGGACGGGTTTTAAACCAGTTTAGTTTTGCCGTGCGGGCATTGTGAACGGCCGATCTAACTAAACAGGTTTTATCAAACACCTTTTAAACAGGTTTAAGCATTGGTGTGAACGAGGTATAAGTCTCTTGAGCCATGTTTAAGGATGCTACTATTCCGAAAGGAGTATCTTCCACTGATTCTCTCTCTAAGTTGAGGCTGGTCAACAAACAACCCAATTCCTATTTCAAGATATCTTGAAATTAACGATTCAGGGAAAGGGTCGGACAATCCCCATCTCACTGAAAGAGCTCAGAAGAAATTTCCAGGGCACAAACATGGAAGATGCGGAAGGGCGCATTGACTGAAAACGCCTTTCTGACAGAAAAAGGGATTTCAGCCTCACAAAGGAACGTTGAGTCATCAAGGTATCAAGCTGTAAATTAGAAAGTACTGAGGGGCACTTTGCATAGGCCTCTCCAAACTTCACATATCGAAAAAAACCTGTCTGTTTTTCTAGCTTGTACACATGCTGTCCTGATACTCATTGATAAAAGTGTTATGTTCAGAGCTAGAGTTCTCTGAACACGGCCTACCACCGCTATGCTACTCGAAAAAAAAGAAATGCTTTTGAGCCCTGGAATATTCTGCAATAGACCCCTTCACGGATTTGAATGCATAATGGTAATCAGGGCAAGAACAAAGAAACATGGCGGCGACGCGTGCGAGAAGTCTCGGTTTAATAGTGAAATCGCTCACAATCTTGAACCACTGAAAGCTTACAAATGACAATTGGAGTGCTCCGAAGTTCCACCAATCAGAAAAACGAATGTATATGCAGTTTATTTGCCCTGATTACCCATCATGCATTGCGAGAGTGCCCATATATCGTACCCTATTTCATTGCTGCACAAGTCAAGATCAAGAATTGTGTAGCATGCATGGAAGAGTGAGAGCCCATTGCAAAAGTTCAGAACATCTTTTAAAAGTGGTGGATCGGATATGTACAGTGTGGCTTTATGCCTTCATGTAAACCATGATTTAGAGCAAGTGAAACAAGGAACACCAAACAAGCCGCTTACCTCGTTCACAGATATAAGGCAGGCGCATGTCGCAGTCTTTCACACGCCAGCTGTAGTAAATGTCCTCTGATTGGATAGTTACACAATCGTTACCGTCGCCTGAAAATGGCTTGGGCTCATTTTCGTCCCAGTTTGTATACACAGATTCACGGCCATCGGGTAAGACGAATTTACTCGGGTCAGACGAACTTCTACGCAACCCAATCCACACGGTTGGAAACGGGCGCGCAAGCTCCTTCGCGGCAAACGCGTTCGCGTCATCGCTGGCGATGATTGCTAGGTGACCGCCCATTTCCCGGCAACTGACCCCCGCGTCTCGCCAAGTCTTGCCGTCAGCGTACGGGATGTAGCAGGAATTCTCATAACCTATCCAGCCCATAGGACAGGAGTTGCCCATCGACGCTGCAGGAGTAACAGTAGCAATAATGATGAATAGTACAGATAACGATAACGGAAAAGAAATGAGACAAATGTTTACAAACACGATATAGATAACGATAAACGATGAAATAAAAGATGATGGTGATGTCTAGCTAATTAATTATCAGCGAAGTGGTGAATGCTAAGGAAAAATTACTCTTTGACGGTAAGCGCCACTAACACCATCATGATCACGAAAAGAAAACAACAACAACAGCAATAAAGAAACAACGATGACGACCATGACGGAAATAACACAACAGAAAAGAGCCACTGGCAATACTAAATAAAACCCCACACGGTGATAAACCATAAACACCTTGAACATCGTCGGAGGACATAAACTCTCGCGCTGATCTGCCACCGTGTACCAGAACAAACACTGTCAGGGATGGTAAGAATATAAATTTTAATGTTTAGAAACTGAAAAAAGACCATAAAGTAACACATTAAGTAACGTAAACAGGAAGTGTATAGCAAAGCTATGTTACGGCTGACCATAAAAAATAACTAAGATAGTTAGTAAGCAGCCAGACTTTGCAAAACAGCCAATCTTCTCTCTTTCGGCCAATGAGCGACGCTGGAGCCACGTGGCTGCACATCACACTCTCCAGCGACGCTTTACCGGTCGGAAAAGAAAAGAGAGAGAGAAAAAAAAAGGACTGTCTGTACAGTTTTTCCCACTTGTCTCTATATAAACCAGACACGTCTAGTCTGCCGGTGATTATGATTCAGTTCATTTCCTGTTTGACACACCTCAGGTTTTATTAGTGGACAAAAGTTCAGACACAACAAGGACTCTCGCAGAGATCAAAATCCGACGAGGAGGAATTTTTTCCTCCTTCCCAATCAATGCGACTTTATGACTTGGGAGGCATTTCCTTCTCCCCGACTGAACGTGGTTTTAACTCGCCAAGGGTCCGTTTCCTTAACTTCTCACGCACAAAGACCGGATATTTACTAAGCGCAAAAATAAACACCAGTGTTTTGCCCAAAGATGATGAAGTGTAATTCGAGTTTTCTTCTTGTAATAGTCCGTATGTAGTAGCCACGAGTACAGAAGGAAGCATTTTTCTCTCCTGAGCTCATATAATGCAAATTCTCTTAAACATTCAAGAAGAAAACATATGAATGATGTAGTGAGAAGATATCCTTCAATAAGCTTTCTGAGCAAGTAAAAAGGTTTTCTACACTGAAGAGAACATCACTAAGAATTTGACTGCTTTCAAATCTACCCACAATGCAGCGCTCACACAAGAACATGCTATCTGCGCTATTTTAAAAATGTTCTCTGTTTTTCTTCACCAAAAGTGGCCATTCTGATTGCCGCCTCAGAAAGAAAGAAAGAATGCATGGATTATGTTAAACAGTGAGCCCTAATCAGTATTTGCCATACTAAAGCAACTGAATGGCAAGTGTTTAACAGTTGGATTTGGTAGTCATACAGGACATACTGGCGACTTTCCACCATCTCAACAAGGCACTAATTGCATTGATCGATTCGAGATTGCGTTACGCCTTCACCCTGAAAGAGTTGCTGTCAAAACCTTTGCTTCAAATGGGAAGTTGGAAATAATTCATCCTGCATATGTTTTCTGCCGATGAACAGCGTTCGTTTCCGACATCACAAAATCTTTCGTGGATTACAGATCTCTGGAATTTAGAGTCAGACTCCTTCATCACCAAAACACATCAGTGGGTGACCACCCAAGAGTCGTAAATATCTTAGCATATTTTTTTCGAAGGGCTTTTAACCTTGCGCGGTCTAAAACCCCGTTTAGTATAATTAGTATCTATATTGTGGCTCATCCGTTAAAGCGAAATATCTCCCTTGCTAGTTTTTTTCCACGGAACCCAATTATGTACCAATTTACATGGTCTAAACTTGCGTCGCAATGTATTTGACACAGCAGACTAAAAGACGTCAGAAAAACGTTGGAAAACACAATTAGAGAGCAGCGTCGACAAACAATGTAAAATTAGGCCAGTTGTCTGAGACAACGCAAATGCTTTATTCAATTACTGGGGAAAAATCCATTACCACTACAGCAACACACAAGATCATTATTAAAAGTGCCTGCATTTTCAGCATTTTTATCAAACAAGCGCGACTTTAAGCGATCTAACTCTCAAGATAACGTGCCTGTATATCGTAATAATGTCAACCGCAATTAGAGGAAGCGCCAGAGATAAAGATTGATATCACGACTGGAATTCTTTTAAAATAAAAGGGAATGAGAAATAAAGAGCATGTGGAAGGTCCAATTTGTTTGGCATGTTTACTTTACAAGACTATTATCTTCCATAAACGAAATAAACAGAGGCGTTTAACAAACGCTTCATGAGCCAGCAACAAAAGATCGGTGTTCAGTGTTCGGTTCGTTCCGTGAATTTATTTCTCTTCGAAATAGATTAGCTCTCACGGCGCCGGATATTCTACCACCAAATCTGCAAATCACACTGAGAAAATCAATGCCGTAAATATTTTATAGACACTCCTCTACGAGAATAGTTTTAAAGGCATATCTACAAATTCTTGTTTGGAAATATGGCAACGTATGCGTGACTTGAGGTCAGACATAAACATGCAAAGCTCTGCTAAAAAAAGTCAAATATTGTTTGGTGTAAAAACAAAAATACTGATTCACATGAATTAACGTTAAGTACCAGCTCTTTCCAGTTGCCTACGCAGCTATTTCGAATATATTATCTTTGCCGCAAGCGCTTTGCGCCGTGACACTTTCCGCTTTGTCACATAATTTTGGCACATCTTTCAGCGGATACAATAATCATTTCCTGCCACGAGACAGATGCAATACTTTTGAAGATTTTTTCTCTATGAAAATAGCATTCAAAACAAAATGCTCTAATCCAAAGCCGAGGTCACGAACACGCACGAACATATCCCTTTACACATTGCAAATGTAGCGTGATTTGGGTTGAATGACTGTGAAGGTGTATTGACCGGCGCCCAACGTTACAGTTGACCGCCACTTCGCCCATTTCACACCCAACATAATAATTAGAAGGTATGCCGAATTGAGGGAGTGCCCGAGACAGTGGGAGATTCAGCTCTCTCCGAAAAAAAAAAAGTCTAACATTCAAAAAGAAGAAAAAATAGGCGAAATATGAAAAAGAATAGGTTTTGCAGCAGGGTGCAATGACATGCGGTTCAAGTCTCGTATGGTGTTGGAGCAAAATATACAATGAACTGATAATACCCGGACATCATTAGCTCTTTATGAGAACTGTAACAGACGTGACGCATAAAGAAGGCAAATTGAACGAGAAGACAGGGAGAAAATCGGTGGGAGACAACAGTTGTGCCATTACCAGCGGGAGGGGTGAAGGTCAAAGGGGCCGCAGTGATGAAAATAAAAACGCTGCGAGTCTGAGAAATGGAAATTTAAAAAATGTAACTACCTCGCTAAAATCAGGATAAGAAGCGAAGATTAAGAAGAAATCTCCTGATGCTGTGATGCGCAAAACGATTGAGTTATTATCGCATCCTTGGTAGATTTTGGGCGAACACGTACCATCGATACCTGGGGCCGTTGATGGAATTCATAAGAGGCTGTCCTCAAATTCCCAATGCTTTGCTCACTCTGAACAACAGTCATAATAAACACCGTATATTTACGACTTACCCGAGGCTGTGATAAGGGTGAGACATATCGCCATGGGGCTCCGAATCCCCATATCTCTAACAGGTCAACGACGGCACTTGCCTGAAAGAAAGCCACCAGTGCACGTTAAGCTTTGCGGTTCATGTTTCACTTCAATGCAAATTGCTTTTGAGCATCATTTTCCTCGGAATGCCCCCCCACCTTTATGACCTCATTCATCGATTCTTTGATAAAATTTCGCTTCATGACTTGGTCCAGTTGTCAACACATTGGCATACTGTCAAAGATCTCGTTTCTTGATCTCGAAAACTACTGTTTAGGGTGCTTTATACCGTAAAGCCATACCTTAACTCGTGGCAGAAATATCGCAAGTGATACAGAGACTTCAGACAGAACGCGATGTCACAGTTGTATCTGCAAAGCGACACGGCTTGAACTCGCAACTCCCAAAACGTCGTGTTGAATTCCTCCTGTGTTGACACGTGGTTCTATTCGTTGCGAAATCCGATTGATTAGGAATGTGACAAATTAAAAAGGGCTTGTCATCAACCGGATCTAATTTCATGAGCATTCCTCTTGGCTCAGTCCGTCACGAGCAAACGGCATGCAATAAAAGAGAAGCAGACAAGGAATCGTGAGACAGACTAGCGACTTTATGGAATCTTTCCGGCCTCTTTCACGCATTAGTCTAGACAAAGGAGAAACAGAGTAAAGACCTGGCCTGGCCCAAAAACATCACCCTTCATTGGTTTTAGTCTTGGCAGGTGGCAATTAGACTTGGCTTTTAAGCAGGGCTGGACCTAAAGCAACAAAGTTAGGTTCAACAATGACTATATGTGCCACAACTGTTTTTTCCGGAGTCAACAAACCAATCTTTCTTCACATTTCAGCGGGCTTGAAAAATTTTCATTTTGCATTAAATTCACTTGTGCTTGATTGATTGACATCGTCGATAGACAGTGTGCATTGGATTTACTTCAAAGAACAGAGTGTGAGGCCACTTCTGTGGAGTTCTGCCGTCTTTGGCAACAAACTGTAAGATTTCCGTCTCGCGCCATATGGAAGTTTGATCATTTTTTGTGATATTTCTCATGGCCTTTGCCTAGCACTATCGTGTCCGTACGTAAAGGATTTTTAAGATTCCAGACCAGACAACTGTATGAGAAAGAAAAAGGAATTCTTGGCATACAGTCATTCACATTGGAAGTCGTTTCTTAAATGTTTGCAATAGACGGTTTTTCAGTCAATTTTCTGTAAACATAGGATTTTAGTTCTCGACTAGCGGAATGGGTGTTCCGTAAAATGAGTGTGACTTTTGGGTGTGGATTCGAGAAAGGAAAAACAGCCCAAACCGCTCAGGCTACATACGGCCGTAAAATACTTGAGAAGTACTTTGCACTCCGTTTTAGAGGAAACACCTCACGCCATTGGTAATTCAAGTCAAGGACTCACATTCGAGAACTTGACCCAGGACATAAGGCAGGCTTTGTCGGCGCCGGTTGCCAGAGTTTGCGTGCATGTTTGTTCGGCGGCAGCGGGTGCCTGAACTATAACCCGATGAGCGGACTGAAATTAAACTACTTGGTCAAACATAAACGAAATATTATTAAACATAAGCTTTCTTTATCTCGCTGTTCGGCCTCAACTGGGACACGCAAACCTGGGACGAGCCCCACTGGGCGATCCTGCCGGTCAGGAAATCTCTTCTCCCCTGCTCAGTATCCAAGTAAATACAGTTTTTATGTTATAACTCAGTCGGAATCCTAAGACAACTGATTCCTAATTACAAGAAAGATCATAAGTGGTTTGTTATCGGAGTAATGTAGCATATCCTTCGGAAGCCCGTAGTTTGTCTACTGACGCAGTTACGACTTAAATAAACTTCTGCTGCAATTACTAAACGCCCCATCAATTCGCATCCTGGGCATAAATTTAGAACTGATTCCGATATCGCATATTTATCATGAACAGATTTTTGAAACGATCTTTTAATTTCCAAATCATATCTGATTTTCGATCATTTATCTCATCTTAAACAACTGTCAGCTCCAATTAGGATTACTGATGATAAGAGACCGTTTATTACGCATTTGCTAGCCGGGCAGACAATGTAAGATTTGTACGCGGTTGTAATCAGTAACCGGGGAACTATTCAGTAGTAACAATCTGGCACCAGTGAGAACTGCAAAGCGTGAGCAGTGAAAAAATGTAGTGCCTGTTTCAGCGGGCTTGTTGTATATATAAGTCCTTTTTACGCCTAAATAAACTAAAATAAATATCGTTTATTTAAAGTCGAAGCATTAGGGAGTGGTTGCCCATTCACCCGAGCCAATGGCTCTTGTACAAATGTCCGACCGGTGGAATACCTGTAGAAAGGAGACAAGCTCAGAAGGGAAAAACCGTTGGAGTTTTCCTCCCCGGATGAAAAATCTTACTACTGCCGGGCGTGGGAATTCAACCCACGACCTCCTGGCTTGGAGCTTCATTACGGATTCAGGTCCACCACCCCCAAACCGCTCGGCCACCATGTCAGTTAGTGCCTCAAGTGCCTCTGTCGAAACACTCACTCTTCCCATCGGTCAACCCCATTTAGGGAAGCCACTGTGTACGGCTAGACAAGGTCCGATTGAGTGCCGAACTCTTCGTAAAGTTGCACTGAAGTACCCTCCCACAGTCATTTATAAGTCTTTATTTATTTATTTATTTATTTATTTATTTATTTATTTATTTATTTATTTATTTTTATTTATTTATTTATTTATTTATTATTTATTATTTATTTATTTATCTTTATTTTATTTTTTTCAGATTGCTGAGTCATATCCGTTGACTGGACTTGTTCTGTTGCCTCACTGTGCTTTTCTTGTTTTCTCTCCTGGCATTGCTCTCATGCTATCAACTTTCTTGGAGCGTGGAACAGCGGATTGATTGTTCGTGAATATAGCGAGTTCTAATAACTGCTGGTGAAGTTCAATCAAACACTGATGCTGGTATGCAAGCACGATCGCGCGCCTCACATAAAGTGATAGATCCATCGGGGGGGGGGGGGGGGGGGGAGACCCATAAAGGACGGGGATGCTCGTCGTACCTCTTAGGGGTCAAAATTACGGGTTTTGGTACCGCTTAGGGTGCTCAACATCAAATGCTGACACTTTTATGTGACGTGTACCATTTAGGGGTCGGGTGTTAGTCGAATGAACGTTTTTGTTTGAAACTCAGCAAGGGATAAGTGCTTCATGATATGATCTTTATAGCAATTTGAAAGGCATCGAAACTTAAATTCTTGGTATAGCTCGAGCCACGCCCGTTTTAGTGCCTCTTAGGGTCAAAATGAAAATTCCCGACGAGGATCCCCGTCATTTTTATGTGGGAGTCCCCTCCCCCCCCCCCCCCCCCCCCCGGGCTATAGACCCAGTTGGTCAAGATGAACTGACGGCGCGTTCCCCCCACTCCATACTAAACTGTCAATTTTTTTCCGACTTTTAAGAGCTCGCCATAAAGTTCTGGTGGACCAGTCGTGCTGAAACTCCAAATGCCTACTAATTTGCCGGATGTGCTCTTGCTGTGACGGGGTTATTTGCATACATCCCCGGAATGGCTATAAATAATAGGGAAGAACGCGACGCAGGATCAGTGACACTTTTACCAGTCGAGTGTTATTTGTTATTGATGTTGTTATAAATAATGTAATGGTACTCAAACCAGCCGCTTAGGTGTGGGTAAGACATGTGTTTCCTTACTTCCTGAAATAACAATACTAATCCCCCTTCCGCCCCGGCCGACCCACGGATAATAATGTTTACCTTCACCTAAAAATAAATCGCACAAGGCACTGCCCAACCAGCAACCCAGAGAGATTTCAAGCAGAGATCATACTTGCCTGAACACGACATTTCCCACACTTATTTGTGTACTCATCAGTCGATGTGACCTGCCACTGAAATCAAACAATGACAAGTAAAAACGAATGTCGTGAGGCAGCCTGTACCCGTAAAAGTTCCGATCTGCTCTCCATTGTTAATTCTTTGTCGTCGTGTGTAATGGAAAGCAAAACTGCCCAAATCCGATATGCATGATAATAAATGCACTGGGTTAGTGAGTTGCGATTATTATATAGCGTATATAAGCAACTTAGCCCGGAGGCTACAAAATTTGAAACGGACCGAACTATGTCGACAGTCAGATCAGGGAGTAGTTCAACAAAACACAGTTTCAAGTGTGTCATGATGATCATTGTTTTCATACTGTTAACGCGTTACCGGCGATCAAGTCTGGAAATTTTACACATTCTATCAAATTGGCACAATGAAAACATGGTATAAAACAATAAGGAAGGGTCCAAATCAGTATACATAGTCGATACAATGGCCTCCAGCTACTCGATGTAAGCTGTCGATATCATCCCATCGCATTGGGTATCGCATCCGTCTCTGATATATCTGATTTATTTGCGGCTTTCGATGTGCACGAGCGTTGCTTAGTACATGTTGACTTTCGCCACTCCCTGTTAATTGGACGATGATTCATTAATCTCGAAAATCCGGGTAAGGGCCCAGCTCAGCAGCTCAAAACTCGATCTACAGTTCTTTACCGCGAGCTGCTGATAACTAGAGAGCTGCTGCGAACTAATATGCCCCTGAGATTTGGCCAAAGAAGATCAATAGTATGCACGTTTTAGATGAAAATTGGCCACAGAATATCAATTATACTTACAAAAAACTGGCACAGGAAAGTTCTGCATAATGTCGCCATCTTTTTTCTTCGCCTCGGCCCAGGGTCATGCCTGGGACGAGGTTACTGGAGTCGCCCCTGCCCTCTGAGGACGAGGTCACCAGTTTCTTTGATGTTGGTTTTACTTTTCTATAGACCTACAATAGCACTGTGTAAAAGAGAAAATGTTGGGATCAAAATGAAGCGCGAATTTAGACAGCCGAGGGCGAGTCAAACCCACCCCACTGTCGAAGGGAGGTCAATTGCAACCTGAGGTAGAGGCTTGCGTTTAGTGGAAGTTTCAAAGTCGTCCATTTTGACTGCGCTCGACTGACTGGGTAAATTAATGCCAATGGTGAGTTTATTAGTCATTCTGTGCTTCGAAAGCTACGTAATATAATTTAGTGACTCTGTCGGCGTATATTATCTTTGTTTTACGTAACCAACTATGTAACGAAATTTGATGTCTATTTCATGCATTGCTTCTTCGTATTTTTATCTTATCACTTGTACGGCTAAACTTAGGATACCGGGCCACTACTTTCCATAACAATACTGCAGTCTTAGTTTGTCTTTGTTTCGTTCTACAAGCGTTGTATACATAATTAAAATATACTAATAAGTGGCCATAGGGAGTTTTTTTTATGTCTGGGGAATTATTTTAAATGATTACAGGAAAAAAAATTGGCATTCCTCCATTCATTCTTATAGCGATAATCGTTGTTCACCAACTTTTCTTTTGTTATTCTAATTTTACCAGCCATGAAACAAAGTAACTTTTTGTTTTAACAGTTAATAGATCTCTGGTTGGCACCATTAATTTAACAATAGGTGACCTCAGCGAAATAATATTGCTATAATACTATAGAATCCCTGTTATACCGTATTCCTTTCAGTTATAGGCCCATCATTCTGGTGGCAGAATTGCCATCCAATATTGTAAGCCCACCTGGTTAAACCCCTTCCCCCACTCTCCTCATTCTCACCTCTTTACATTAACCCTTTCACTCCCAAGTTCAAAATGCATATTCTCCCAACCTTTTAAGAGGGAAATTTATGAGTGATATGGTGAAAGTTGATAGTTCAATCTGCTGTAATATAAGCAAGGTATCAAAAGCCAAGTTCTCCTTACTGTATGATATATCTCTGGTGAGAAACTGAAAGAGAAAATTGAAGTTGATCACTCTTGGGAGTGAAAGGGTTAAGGAATACCACATAAAAACTGAACACAGTGGCTTTCACTATTTCTCACTTGAATTGACTGAAAAAACATAGGTTATTATCACCTTATCAGTTTGTACAGTGACAGTTCAGTGACACTGATGCTAAACAAGTTGGTTCCTGTGAAGCTTTATTTTGTCTATTTTATATCTTCTTGTAATCTCAGTTGTAAGCCTATCCAGGAAGAAGAAACTTCTTACAATGTTGAAAAAGCTCAGGGCTTCTAATTTGGGATTTATTGGTATACTGTGAATACTTTGACAGTTGTTGGGTAAAAACATGTCCTGTTTTTTATTTTTTATTTTTTATTTTTTATTTTTTATTTTTTATTTTTTATTTTTTTTCATTTATTTGTTTTGCAGTGAACAAACTACACAGTACTATGTGACCTTGTTTTGGCCCAGTAAACCTTGCTCCTCTGGAACCTGTAAGTGTTTCCTTGCATCTCTTTTGACTCGCTGGATTGTCTGGTGCACTAATGTAGCTAAATTGAAAGTCATCTCTACAACTCCTCTTCTCTGCTGTTTATGTTTCACTTCCTTATAAAGCTTCTAAGCATTTAGTCCCTGCCAGTTTTAACCTTTGGTGCTTTACCATTCCCCTTTCTCTGCCCTGCCCAAATGCCTATCTCCTATTCTCCAACTCATGGTGCCCAGCCTCAAAAGCTAGATCTGGGAGAGATGGGGAAGTGATCAGTCTGGCTTTATCTCTGTATGGTGTGACCTAAATGCAGCAGTGCTACTGTAGGGCTGGTGGATTTTTTGCAAGATGAGCTGGAGTTTAATGGGGTTATAGACACAGGTGCCGGTGTGGGTGCTGAAGTTGGGTGGGTCTTTGGGGTTAGGGGTCATGGGTTTTGGGTTGATTTTCAAGGTGTACTGGGGCTCCCTAGGGGTGGGTGTTGAGCCAAAAAGAAAAAGAAAAAGGAAGAACCTTGCTCAACAACAACATTAAAGTGGGGTATCCACAGCTTTTATATTTGGTAATTCAGGCTTTTTGATTATTATTATTTTTCTGTTGGCCTTTTGTAGTAAAGGGGACCACTGTGTTGGATGTAAATATGTTTGATGCATGGTGTTGGGGGGTTTATCCCTCAGAATTTTGGGTGGATTTCGATTAGTTCCACACTCTTTTCCTGGGGTGTACTCCCATATATAAGTCATATAATTTTAAGGAGTACCCCCCCCCCCCCCTCCCCCGACTCTTTTTCAGAACTGTTCACCCAAAAATCGTATTTGTCTATTATATTTCTCGTCTCATTTTAAAATCATACCCTATCTAAGGCCAACAAGACACAATCTATACACCATTTCAGACCAAAACGCTCGAAATGATACCTTTATAGGGGCAAACTCACATACCTCCCCCCGTCAAGTAACGATTTGTCACGTATCACTTTAACACGACTTCGTGAAAAACGTCCGAGCCGCAAATTGTTTAAACCGAGAGGAATCTTTAAATTCCTTTAACCCCAGCGGCTAACATGCCTCGCGCATAACGTTCGTTCACCGAAAACTTGCCAGACTGATTTCCAGATGGGTTTATGCGAAACACGAAAGAACGCATCCGACTCAAGACAGTGAACATATTTTTCGCCATTACGCCACAAAACACTGCGTTCAGTATCGATACAGTCTGAAACCTTCTCAACACTTACTTCTGTTTCTTTACTGTCAAAACTTCATTAGAAAACTATCTTGTTCAGAAACCGATAAGCATAGTTTTATGATCCGCTAAACAGTTAACTTGTTTATCTGTTTTAGTAAAGTAGAGTTGTGCGCTCAATTATCACATTATTCAGAGCACCAGTTGCCGCCTGACAAATGTGGTTTACGTACATGGGTGTAGTTTAATCACACAAAAAGAAGAACAGATTATCAAATTCTGAGGCATTCTCATCGCTTTCACACTCTATTTACTCTAGAATCTTACACCCACAATGCACTGATTTTGACTGATGAGCACCTTGTGAATCACATCGACAAGTGAAATTGAAAGCTCTCAATGAGTACATTCTAATAGCAGTGTTCACTCCCAACTCCTTAACTGTCAAATATAACCTAAAGGTGTGACCATTGAAATAGTGAAAGATCTTAATGAGTACATCATAATACAGCAGGGTTTACTTCCAACTCACGCGAGTAAAACTTAAAGTCAGTGTTTGCATTGTTGATGAGTGTAGCTGAGAACTTTTTATATTATTATATTACCAAAACATGGCAGTGATAAAATGGACCTTTGTCGTGGATAAGGGCCAGTTATTAGGTTGTACAGTCAAACCTGTATAAGCGGGCACCCTTGGGGAATTGTGAAGTGTTTGACTGTAGGTAGAAAAGGAATTCCACAAGATTATTTTGCAAAATTAAAAAAAAAATCTCCCTTCCTTTTATTCGTCTACAAAGGGCAAACTGTATACTGATTCTGAGAAAGTTTCCAAAATTTGCGCAGGGAACAATGGAACAGCCACTCAGAATAGTGCCTGGGGGCACGCACGCATTCAATGTTTGTTAAATTTTGAGGGAAATTTCAACTTGTTCCATAGTATGGCACTTTAAATGTGAACGATGTACACCCAAAACGCTCTTGGACTTCAGTCAATGTACAGAATCCCCATCGGCTTTCTTCCCGCCGCCTGTCATCTGTGACCGGTTTTTATGCAAATGTTCGTGCTTTTGTATCGTTGGCGCTTTTGAGTATCGTTGAGAATGCAAATTGATTTGGCGGCAGGAACATTCTGGGCGGTCAAGCCTAGCACTGATCTTGTTATGCGATTTTGAAACCGAGAACCGAACAAGAAATGAGTTGTCGTGTCTGCCCAGAAGAGTGTAATCCCAAGCATTTAGGGCTCTGCTACCCTCACTCTGCAGCATTTGCCACCTCTCCGGTGAGTTGAATGAATATCTGTTACTTCTTGACACGTTGCATCAGTTAGCCCCAAGTGATTCTGGTCGTTTCAGTTTTGGTTTCTTCAAACATACGTCCATTTTAATGTAATAATGCCGTCTTCAAATGAACCCAAATTCCGTTCTAAAGTTGATTGTCTATTTTGGGCTAGCAGTGGGTGACTATGTGGTATTTGGTACGTATATGCTGGCGAGAACAGCCGCGCTAATTATTCACGCAAACAGCATTTCAATCAGAGCTGTTTATTTTATTTCTCCCTGTTTATGGCCTGTTTAAAGCCGATCAGCCTTGTTAAGAAGCAAGAAGAGTGGGAGCCTACCAAATAAAAACATTAGCCAGTGCGCGGTTTCTTGCAGATATTATTGTGGTATAGTTTGATACAACGCTTCAGTATTTAGAATGTGTGATACTCTATTTGACCAATTCTGTGAATGGTGAAGTGAAGGAATACCTGTTGCATGTTGACGATCAAAATAAGATAAAGAAATGGAAAGAACTGCTCGAGAATACGTACGAGAACCTGCTGCCCCCAACTGCTCAATAAACTATAGTGACTTATATTCTAATTTATAGACATAAAAATATATATATTTGTGTGTTTATGTGCACATACTTTACGTAAAGAACGAAACATAGTTTTAAAATGGATATTTTCTTGAGTTATATTTGTAATGGAGAACATCTATCATCATTAATTTATGCACATTTTACTGACACTGATTAGGATTCCCGCTTGTCGAGGGGTGTTCCCGGCAACTGTAAGATCAAACTTAGATTGATCAGCCATAAACATCTCTGCTAACTGTGGAGGTTTTCTAAACTAAACTTCAACCAAGACTTATTCGAGCAGTCAAACTTGTGCGTTAGTTATTAATATTAATATCGATTGAGTGTAATTGTGTAACTGCCAGAATATGGCTTGCCCTGTTTTTTCGTTTACACCCTAATATAGATTTATCATTGCGACAATGTTTGTTTGTTAGATCAGCGGATCTAATTGAGAAAATTCTCTGGTTTTGTTTGGATGACTCGCGCGCCCTAAATTATTAAAAGGCCTCCGGGCATGCGCATCACGTTTATCGACAACTGTCGAATGATTCTGGCTGAAAAAAATGCGATCTAAAGGCACGAGAACCGTCACATACGTTAAGAAAGCCGACTGGGAATCTTTGAGAAAGTTCTAAAGCTGACTTTTGAAAAGCAGGTTTCAGAAAGTATGCTGTCACTTGGGAGACCAAAATAAAAGCCCATCACCCCCGAAATCGATTCAATAAGGAAGCAAAGGCTACATATTAGTTATATTGATATTTTTCTCCGCTGAAGTCGAGGAGAATGTCGTCGTCCACGATAACATCGCGTGCGTAAAGTTTGTTGACAACAAGATAAGCTCTGCCGGGTGAAAAGGTCAAGCATAGCTCTTTAAAGGTTCACTGTGGCGAGCTCTGAGGCAAACCGGCATCAGGTACAAATAGTTTAATAAGAATCCAGGACGGCACGAGCTTGTCCGCAAAATGATATGAACTGATCTCAGTGGACGATTGTTCTAGATTTTTTTTTTTTTTTTTTTTTTTTTCATGCTTGGTGAATTTCTGCTGTCACGCCTTTGTTTAATACATGAAGTGTGTGTGGCTTGTAGTGGGAGGTTGTGGGCGCTAAAATGTTCTCATTGACGTTTAGAAAATCCGTTATTTTTGCTTCAAATGTCTGGTTGTTGCGTATTTTCATCTATCGATGACAGTGATAGAGTTGGAAAGTCCAAAGTCTAAGGTGTGAATTTGCAGCAACAATACCAGGCGCTTCGTTGCGTAGGCCCACACGGAGCATTTATAAAAATGGGTAGAGAATATGAAAAAAATGCGTACAATGAATATCTTGAGCTAGAGTCCAGCGAGCGTATGTTATGTACGAATGTTCGCCAGGAATTTGGGGTAATATCTTCGACTTGTGAAAGCTGAATTAGAAATTAGTGTCATCAATGACCAAGTTCTGCAAGTCGCATATTAGGGTTATTAGCGGAAAATTGTATTTTTTACGCCGGTGTCGGACGTTACAAAATGTGTAGGCAGCCCTAAAAATGCAATATTCACCGACGCAGAATTTTGTGCGAAATAAGGTGTCTGTTACCTATAAGCGGTTTCTCATAGTTTCTTATTGGTTAACATATCCCCACGCACTTTAAACCTAACCTGTGATACCAAAACAATTTCCTTGCAGTTTCTTGCCCTTCCTATATTGTTGTTATATCGCCTTGTCGTTGCATTCTATTGTCTGGCCTGGCTGGTGTTCTGTGGCTACCACTACAATGACTACTTCTTCCTGTACCTGTCCAACTGGACCTTTATCTTGACCACTGCCTATCTTTTTGGCTGCCTCTACCTCTCCGTCATATTCTGCTGCAGCGGGGGAGAGGAAGACGATGATGACGACAATGACAGCGGCCTCGGCCGCTTCGGAACCCGTCGGTTCAAGTCGGAGACGTACATCGTCGGGTTGACTTCGTCGGATGATAGTGCAACGGAGGGCGAGGCTGAGGCAAAGCTACATAAACCTCACAGGGCCAAGAAAGAAGTGCGAGACGACATGAAATGCTACCACAAAATCACCTGGCTTTTGTTCACGCTCGCCAGCGGCAATTCTCTAATTGTAACCTGTTTGTTCTGGATTGTCCGGTTTCCTGTTGAGCCCGCGGGCGGACTGACCATCACGATACACACCCTCGGCTCCATGTTTCTGCTCCTGGAGGTTGTCATCAGCAACATACCCGTCCGCCTGCTGCATCACTTGTACGCACACGTCTACCTGGCTATCTACGTCATATTCACAGTGATCTACTGGGCGGAAGGTGGTAAGGATTCCGAAGGAAATAGGTTCATCTACCCGGTGCTCAATTACACTCGCGACCCCGAAGGGGCTGTGGGTTATGTTTTCCTGATGCTCATCGTAGCATTACCACTGTTCCATATTTTATTCTTCATATTATTCCGGTTGCGTTGTTGGGTCGTATCTAAGCTTGACTAATTTGACGACAAGCAGTATATTGCTGTGACTTTAGCATAGCCGATCTGAATGTTCAGTTACTTGATAAGGAATATTTCTCGAGTGACTCCATCTTCTTACAGGAGACATGGGTAGCGTTAACAATGGGTCTATGCGTCTATAATGGGGTGAGGGGTGGGGGTTGAACAGAGAAAAGTGGCCGCAAGGCACACCTGTGCGATTTAACAAACGTGGCTCTTCAAGTGCAAACAACGCTTGTAGCCAGCAAATATATGTTGTACCAAATTTTAATCGAAAAAGCCGTCGTCTTCCTCTGCGCTCCCAAACTGTATAGTATTGTGCGAACGGGCCCTAAAAGGGTTAAACCTGGGATATTTTAGGTTTCTACGCTTCAATCAGGAGAACTAAGCTCGGAGAATTAGTAGTTCATGTCTTAGTCTTATTTACTGCGTGCAGTGGAATGTAGAAACGTCTCCGAATTACAATTTTGTCCGGAAAGTGGCTACTAGATTTCAAGGGCCCACAGAGCCCTTGACTACCTTTGTAGAAATTGTGAGGAATCTATTTATGATATGTTGCGCTAAATAACAGGGTGCATATGTGAACTCAGACTTTAATAAGGGCGGCAGCAAGTAATATTATTTAACGTCAGTAATTCTGTCAGCTCTGAAGGCTGTTATCAATGGAAGCCGACGGCTCAGTCGAGTGCTCAGGGCAAAAGTTAGGATAAGTGTCTGAATACACTAAAGTAAAGCTAGAAGAGATAAACAAACAGTAAAGATTGTGATGTTCTCTTTAGTTTGTTTGTCATTTGTTATTTTTGGTTTTGGTTTGAAAAGCTAATACTGAGGGCGCAATTTAGCAAATCAATATCTTGAAGATGATTAATTGCCTTTCCACTCGCAGAGGCCTCGTGCCTGGTGAAACTGGCATGAGGTGTGAGCGAGGGTGTGGGGTGGGGTGAGGGTGTGGTGTGGGGGAGGGTGTGTGTGTATTTAGAAGGGGGTGGGGGGAGGGGGGTGGCGAGGGTCACTACCCATTTCTGTTCATGTTTAGTACATTTCTTTTTCCAATCTTCCCGTTCCCTCGTTCTGTGTGTTTCTTCCTTTCTTTTTCTAAATGTCGCATATCTTTTTGTCTTTTCCTTCTTTGTATATTGTCTGTCTGAGCTTCCTTTCCTCTAAAATATTAATATCCTGCTCCTCCGTCTCACAATTGCGACTTTTTTCTATTTTCATAGCAGCTCCATTTGCGCGAGCACTCGCTTTTCTTCCCTTGTTCCTCTTTGTTCTCTTTTTCCAAAATTAAGTCAATTGAAATTAAAAGTCCTCCGGCTTATGCACAATGACACGAATGTACATTTTGGAATATCTTTTTTTTTTTTAGCTGAAAAACACAATGCAAATAATAAATTGTCTTACTCAAGAGATGCACAAAATGGGCTGGATTCAATTTGCAAAATAGAACGCGATGCACCTGCGTTCCTGCGTGAGAAACAGGTGAATTCATATGAACATTACACCCGCGGCTCCTGTTGTAAACAGCCATTGTCTGTTCGTTATTCAGCAAAGCCGAAAAAGACCTCACTACTGACCTTTGTCATCCGGCTGCTTTAGACTTCAAATCATTAATTTTGTCGTATGAGTCCACACCCGATTATATATGTTTTATCGAATCTATTCTGTCCATTTCAGCTTACAGTAATAAATGTACTTTTTTTTTTTTTTTTTTTTTTTTTAATTTTTGACTAGAGTGTCTTTAAAGTTTAGAATGATATTCGAGAAAACAAAAGTATCAGTACTAAATTTCTTGCCTTGTTTATAACTCTATTCTGTTATTCACAAGCTGCCCCAGGCGAGAATTACGAATTTGTGTGAATTAAAAGCGAGTTCTTCAATCACTGTCGTGTTGAAATCAAACCTCAAAAAAAACCGTTCGCTCTTCTCAACAACAACGTAAACGCTGCTGTTAAAATGTACTCATCGATAGCTTTCATTTGAGTGGTTACACCTTTAGCCTCAATTCGACAGTTCAAGAGTTAGAAATACTTTCAGTAGAATGAACACGTCGGGAGTTTCATATGCGTGGTCGCACCTTTAATTTCTTTGACAGTTCAGAAGGTAGATGTTTTCCAGGTTGGAAAGAATCTTATTTTGTTCTTTGTTGATCCTCTCAACAATACTGAGGGCTTACACTTTTCGTTTGCGTTCGACACATATTTTACACCTGTGCCCATTATCGTCCAGGACCGGACATTAAATGCTAATTTCGGGACATTTTCTATATTTTCTAATACCAAAATTACGCTAAATTTGAGGTCATATTGAGAATGCAGACAGAAGGGTTTTAATTCGAGTGGTTGTATGTAAAGCAATAAAAGTACATTTCCCCCTGATGGTGGCAGTATTCTGGTGAAAACGTAATCGTATTCTATGCCGAACGGTGTCCACGAACTATGGAATAAGCTTAAAGGCCCAAAATATTGATCCAACGAGGAAGTCTTGAAGCCAAAAAAAACCCTTCATTGTTTTGCGGTATTGGATCATTTAGGAAATGTTTGGTGATTATTCATTTGCTGGAAAACCTGTGCTTTGAATGTTGTTTGCTAAGACTCGACCACTACGGGCAATCACGTTTTGTTGCCGATTGTTTAATTGGTTCGTATGTTCAAGGACTCAGTGACAAAGAATAATTATTGACCAAATAAGCGAGCGGCCACTCAAAGCAAACCGCAGAATCAACAAATTAAAGTAACGAAGTGTGTCATTCTCTTTTTTTTTATTATTGTTATTTTTTGACGTTGGATGCGATTACCATCGACTTTGTTGACCAGTGCAACAATACCACATCGAGAATAAGTTTTACAAAGTCCCATGTCGAACAATCGTGCTGCCCAAAGACTGCATGAGATTTAATTAACGTCTCTGTACCATGAACAGCAATCCAAACAGACCTGTTTTATCATAGCTTTACTTGCACCTGAAATTAATGCTCGGCGATAAACGAAAGACCGTCGTGAGAACGAGTTACTCAGTGCAACGGAGCTGCGATCAGTCAATGTGTCACCGCACGCTAAAAAGTGCAAACCATTTCCTCAGTTTTTTTCCATGATTGTTACCTTTATAAGTAGCATTTACACGCATATGGCTTCACGTTATTGATGCTTATCTAATTAAAAAACACGCTGTTTGGATGTACATTTAATTTCACGGGCATGTGCTTGATTCTACGACGGAATTAAATTAGTATCTTTTCCTCAAAATCCACGCTACCGCCCGAACGAGTTCGAAAGCCAAACTTATCTTTGCTTTCTTGTGATATAGTTTTCATGGGAGGTAGAGAAGTTAGACACATCTTCAACATCATACTATTTCTAATTAAAAAAGCAAAGTCGGTTAAAACTCTTTTAATTAACAAGCCTCGCTTTTCTAATTGTTTCGGAAGAAACATGTCGGCGTAGAAAGGGATGTGAGCACCTGCGAGGGAGTTGGGCGAAACTTGTGAGCTTCACTAAGATAATGAGAACACGCGCCGACAGCACGGGTTCATAAGTACGAATTTGTCATTGAATAAATTAAGTTCTTACACGAACAAAAAAACATTGCTGATCATATTTCTTCGTCCTCAGTTTTGCTGTCGGTAGACACGTCTTGGGCGACCATCGGACTAGCCTTCTTAGGCGACGCAGAGTCGGGTTTCTATGGAACGTTAACAGTGGGACATGCAGGTACTCCGAAACACACGTTTTTGTACACTTCTGGCTGGCGTCATAGAGGTTCACTTACACAATCAAGCACTGGTGCTTTATCATTTGACCAAAGACGTTATATGAGCAAATTATCCTATGGTCTTATTTATTTGTTAGTACACTTTAAAGTAAAGTAGTGCTGATAAATAACGTGAGATAAGTTGCCGTTTGGTAACACTGCCTTCATCCTCAGATAAACATGATTTAGGTATTTGCAACTTTTGCCGTTCTACTTGAATGACTGCTCTCCGGCAGTCATTGATAAATATGAGACAACCCGGGTTGTTTGTATCGATTTCCGTTAACAACTTTCAAAGCACCTGACTGCTCGTACCCAAATATAAGTGGCTCTTTTTCTTTGCCACAGGAAGCTGTACTGGTCCAAATCAACACTTCGCGTACAGAAGCAATAATTTAGTTACAATTCCGCACCACGTGTGCCATTGATCAGATCATTGTTTAAACGGACTACCCTAAAATCTACCAAATGGATAATTATTCCAGTTTCTTTATTTGTAGATCTCTTTACTGATTAAGAAAATGAAAAGCATGGTAATCTCACTCAAAGCATCGTCTCTTTGGAATACATTACGTTAGTCAGTTTACAGGATTTATGATCTGATCCCTGACCGTGCAAGAAAGAATTTTAAGTGTTCGACTAATTTGGCCTCAATGTCTCTTCAAAGTCTATTTAATGAGAATTGTTCTTTTTTGCGTGATTGTGTTCAGGTTTAGACTTGAAGGTACTAGTTTGTGTACTAAAGAAACGAGCCTGAGCTGAACAACTCTGCGACATTCCAGCTCGACCACATAGAAACGTGCTAAGTTTGTTGTCAACACGACTAAAATTCGAGCACAAGAGAAGTTTTAATTAGCACGTCCTGTTAACATGTTTTTATTAATTGTCACCGTGACTGATAAAGAAAAACGAAGGCTTTTCTTGAAATCTATGAGTGGACAGATTTTCATTGCACCTAGAAGGCGGGACAAGCGTTGTCTTTTCTCCCAGTTTTTCAGTTTCAATACAGATTTTGTTCAATTGGCGTCATACAAAGTTCCTCGTGTCACTTTGCTTAAGTAAACTTTTGTTTTCTTTCAAGGCTTTTTTATATAATTATATATATATATTTTACTTTATGGTTCTGTTGACTTGTATGAATTAACGAAAATGAGACCTTTTAGCGTCGTTTTTATTCATTAATGAAGACGACTTCTCTTCAGTTGCTCAACGTAGTAACTGTTTATACAGATCAGTGAAGTTTAACCAGAAAACAGCATCGTACTGGCTGTCCACGGGCCTCGTTCAACCTTGCTCTGTTTTGTTTTTGTTACTATGTCAATCGTGATTACATGAATTGAGTCCTCTCTGACATCAAAAGGAAGTTCAAAAAGAAAGGCTATACTATGAAATAATGAGAAAACAAAAACATTAAAAGATATTGGTCAGTTTCTTTTCTTTCCCTATGCAGTTTAATTCGCACCTGCCAGCCTTATTTGAAGGTTGTATCATTGTTGACCCTGCCGACTCTATACCGCTATATTTCGTATCACAGATTTTCATTTCTGTATGAGTGAAAACAAAAAAGTGAACTGAGTCAACCCTTGGTAATCATGCTAAGCAAAATATATAAAGCCAAGTGTGGCAAGTTGCCCAATACCTTGTAAGCGAAACAGCGCCAAGGGCCATTATTTGTAACTGTAGACCTGGCACAAAAATTACCAACAGTTTCAGAGTTGCTTTAATAAAAAATAACCAAATTTGTCACAAACATAGCACTATTTTCCTGACAATTCCTTTCCATTTTTGTGGCAGACATGACGCGATTTACCATCTAACTGGGACATTTCCTGTCACTCGTGTTTTATCCCGTTTGCGATTTCGCTTTTTCGTCTATTTGATGGAGTCGGGCTCTTCAAAGAGCTCGCGTGTTAAATATTGACAGCCAAGCTCTCTCATGACTAGCCATATAAAAACGCCGCATAATTTAGACGTGGGCCTTACTTTTGTTAGTGTTCACTTAGAGTGAGTACACAGGTTGGCTAGCAACTAAACCACAATTGATCCAGGATTTTCCCCTCAAACCTATAAAAAGTTGATGCACAATGCCCAAGAAGGAGTAATACATTCAAGTTGATTTTTTCTCTCGAATGATAAGAGGAAGTTGATTCCCACTCATTTAATTTTTGGAGGAAAAAACGGAGATACAAACGAAGTGATAGACAAGATTTTGAGTCCGCAATTCATTATTTTGAGTAGTATTAAAACATTAAACAAATTGCATATTCACGCAGTCGAAAGTCTTTGTACTTTACGTAGTCGAAAGTCTTCGTACTTTACCAAAGTCATGAGCTCCCACGAACCCCAAAGCAAAAAAAAAAATACTTTTGTTGTCAGCATGACTAAAGTTAGAATCAACATTTGATATCTCGATACATCGCGTTGATTTACAGGCTGTGAGGTTGCCATGGCATGAATTTGGTTCAGTTTGCTACAGAGAAAGAACTTGTCAGACCGGCGTTGTCGGCCGACAATTCTTTGTTTCCTCCAGCGTGGTGTAGTTAGAAAAACATCCTGACAATCAGTTTAATTATTTTGGGTGTCCTTGTAATTCAGTATATTTTGACACAGCGTTCGTCTAACTGACGGCGCCATCATGGGGGCCTCTTGTTTTCTGCACATGATCACCAAATGAAGCCCTCGTGTACAGCCTTATGTACCTTTTAAAGTTCTTTCAGAATTGTTGTATACTCTCTTTTAGCGTTAATCCGTTTAATGTTTAAAGAAACACACGTAAATTACTTGAGTGCTCGATCATTTGAAGTAAAAGAAAGCCCGTTAGTGCCGTTTAATCCATTAATGGCGACGAGCCCTCGTTTCTGTCTGAACTGTACGTGTGACTCGCCCGTTCACAAACGCAACTTCATTTTCTATGACAATGACGAAAAATAAAGTCTAAATGTACCCATAGAAAACAGCATTAGCACTAGTCGCTTTACATGGAACTGAAAAAAGCAGAAGTGTGCTGTTTCTGCGGAGTTTGTGTTCAGCATAGAAATGAGAACGTTTTGATTATGCGTGTTATCGAAATACATTCTCCTCAAGTGGCTCAAGGGCACGGAAGTTCGATAGCAAGGAATCGTAAGGGATATTTCTTTATTTAACGTGTTCTCTCACAGTTTCCCGTTGCGTTATAAAAAATGGTTTGACATCGTGAAACTTCGAGTAGCAACTCCAAACTGGTTACAGATGACATGCAAACGAAGAAATGAAGCTTTCATTTGTCGGGAGGTGGAATCCCGTCTGGTAAAGTTTTGAAAGTAACTCGTGTAATTATTAGTTATAAATTCGATTGTGAGCAATCTGGAGCTTTTATCCGAACATTGGTGTTAGGTACGCCGAGTATGCCATTTTATCAAGTTCTTGCTGTCGTTTTCGAACACAAGAAAAAAAGATGCTTATCATTTAAATTCTTGAACATCACTGAGTAAAATACTATTCTGATTTGAATTACCAGAGGTAATTCAAGTGTTGTATGATTGTACCAACATGACTCCTTAAACAAGCACGGTCAAGAAGGCTTAACAAACTGCTTGTAACTATGCGGCAAATATACACCTTCGCAAGACTTTCACACTACTGTTGACATTCTTACTCAACAGTAAGTATAAGATGCTAGGTAGCCATCAGGCTATTGAAACAGGGTACTCTAATATTTAACACAAAACTTTACACTGCTTGCCGATGTTGCCGGACTCTCTTGCGCATACGATTGGCATCTTCATTTCACAATCGATAATAAAAACAAGAAAAAGTTTCTCTTTTCCAGATATTGTTTTTATGCTTTTAGGCTGTGTTTTTTGAAGTATAAAACGTATCGTTGTTTTTAGCTACTGCCCGGGTTTATTTGATTTAATATCGCAGTGGCGCGTCCTTGTTTATCTACAGCTTGCACGTGCGGGCAAATCAAAGTGAAAACCTGTAAAATAAAAATTAAGGTCCTAGGCCCTGTACTCCGTTCTTTCAGAAGTACACACTCTGATCTTAAACTTTAATTTTAGCTGAGTTTGTCTCTTCTGTATTTTTCTTCTTCATTTTCACTCTATCTTTTTTTTGCCTCTCTTGTTTTTAGAAATGCAGATTATGAAAATTAAAGAAAAACGTTTGTGATGTCTGTGTTTACTTAAGTTGCCTAAATAAGCTTGCCGCTACTGTTCATCTTATAAATCGGCAGGTTTTGCGTTGTTTGACTTATTAAACAAAAAGTACGCGAACAAAGCAATGCATGGAAGTAATACGCATGTAACTGGCTTTATGCGACAGATACCAATTACTTATTTTTTTAACTATAAACATTATTGTCAGGACCAGAAGGAAGGCGTGATTGTTTTGGGTGATCCGTAATTCTGTGGTTTTATTAGGCTTCTGATAATTGTAATGAATTGCTTGAAGACGGCCCCCTGTTAGCTCGCAGCTTTACGGTTGAGTCTCAATGGAAGTGCGTTCTTTAGCGGGCGGGTCGAGCCGCTTGAATACACGCCAAATCACTTCATTGTTTTGGACAGTCACACAAGCATATTGTATTGAAATTACCATAAACAAAACCTACGGAGATGCGTATAAGTGGCTTATTGTCCTCAAAGAATAATCACTTGCCGCTCCTTACAGGGCACCGCCAATGGCGGGGACAGCAAAGGGCATCAGTGTTTCGAGGCGGGGGACTTTGGTTCACAGTTTGCACGCAGCCTAAATATTAAAACGGCTTAGGAACCCTTGTTGGTCAAACTCGTCCTCGACAGTTCGCTTTACGTTTAAAGTGTCCTTAAGGCTATTGACACACATGAATAGGTGAAAATTAGAGGTTCCCTCGACAGACAACATTGGCGAAAAGAATAGGTCGGGGGACCTTCAGTTTTGATGGACAGATCACTTTTACAGTTTGACAAACGTAAACTTTCTCACTCTTCTGAGTAGTTTTCTTGAAGGAACCAAGCATGATGTGGCCGTAACACGTAGTTACTAAAATAGCGTTAGAATGTCGGTTTTAATAATATAAGTACTTCAAGTATTACCTTTAATTAAGGTTATTGCCGAAGCCGATGATAAATTATGGAGTCGCCGAGTAGCCACAAAGAAAAGCAATTAAACAAACCATGTGCATAGTCAAAACAAGTGATGCCGAGGTTTACTTGAAACTTGTCAGGATAACTTAACCTAATCGCCGTTAAAAAGTTTGACCTCTATGACCGACCATCAGAGAAATACTGTCATTTCGTTCTTATTATTTGTCACCCTGTACGAAATGTTTGCCCCGTCGGCCACTTCAATAATAATTAATACACCCTGTGCAAAGAAAAAGTTATTGTAAGCGCGCTGATTGGTCGGCCTTTTTGCACAAGCCTTGCTTATTCTACTCCGCGTTTATTGCTAAGTTTTCCTGTCAGTGCTTTTCAATTACTCGGGGTTAATCCGATCGCTCTGATTGGCTGTCAAGCGGGGATTTAAATATCTATAGTTAATTACTTTTCTGACATATGAGAACAAGGTGTGACTTTTATTCATTGACGGCTAATTAGGAAGCTCGGTGAATCGGCCGAGTTATAATTTCATTCTGCCGAATCATCTGCTCCAGTAATAGTTTATTAGTACCTCTAGCACTAAACAACACTTAACAGCGTGGGCAAAAGAGCAAAGCACACTTCAACATGCATTCGGACGAGAAGAAGACCTCCGCGTTCTCTGTGAATCACATCCTCCAAGCAGCCGAGAACACCATGTCTAGCGAAGAAGAAAATGAGAGAAAAAACGCAAACGCAGCGGAAGAGAATTCTGAGGACTGCAACGTCAAGATTTCCCTTGAAGAAGATGATTTATGGCGCCGTTTCAAAGTTCTTACCAACGAGATGATTGTGACAAAAAATGGAAGGTAAGGATGACGTGGAGAATAAAGAAAGTTTTAACAGAAAACCGTTCACTAACTTAATTCTAATTTTCCTTCTTCCTCTGACAGGCGCATGTTTCCAGTCTTGAAAATCAATGTGACTGGTCTAGAGCCCAAGGCAATGTACTCCTTCCTCCTGGACTTCGTCTCTGTGGGAGGACATCGTTGGAAGTACGTAAATGGAGAATGGGTTTCAGGGGGCAAGCCTGAACCTCCAACACCAAGCTGCGTATACATCCATCCGGACTCGCCAAACTTCGGTGCCCATTGGATGAAACAACCGATCGTGTTCAGCAAAGTCAAGCTGACTAACAAACAGAACGGGAATGGCCAGGTGAGTCTCTCACAAGTCCAGCTACAAGAAATAGAGCGCTCTTCAAGCTCTTAATCTAACCTGTGCATCACAGGATTAGTTACATTTTCAATAAACCATCTTCAGGATCGTCAACCTTGTCTAATAGCACCGACAAAGAAAAACCATCAAACTTGACCTTGATCTGACCCTAAATGAAAATATTTTTCTCTGGGTATTGTTTTTATGACAGTAAAACCAAACGTAAGTTGATTTTGTAATTTTTCTCTCCAAACAGATTATGTTGAATTCACTGCACAAATACGAGCCACGAATTCACATCATCCGCGTTGGAGCGCCGGACAACAATCGCACCATCACATCCCACTCTTTTCCCGAGACGCAGTTCATTGCTGTGACAGCTTATCAAAACGAGGAGGTTAGTATGGAACATAAAGAATTCATAAATGTGTTTGCACTTTAGTTCCATCTGTCCCAAAGTAGAGTTATCTCTGAACATAATTGAAGTGTCTTTCTTTCTTTTCTGTTTTTAATTCTTGCACCCTCCTTTTCAAGATAACAAGTTTGAAGATAAAGTACAACCCTTTCGCAAAGGCTTTTCTGGACGCCAAGGAACGGTAAGCGTTCTTGAGCTAATACACCAATGTTTACCGACTACCAAGTCAATTAAGCGGCGAGCTGTGCGAGGCATTTTCTGATTTTCTTGTGATGTTTTTTCTTCCACCAGACAAGACCAGAAAGATGCTCTGGAACAAGCTGTAGAGAACCATTCTGCCTACTCCCAGTGTAAGTTTGTTATTTCACAGCAAATTGATTTGTTGTTTTAAGAGTCCGCTGTGAATTGCCCCTCTTCAAGTGAGCTATTTTTTATGTTGGACCTTACTTTTCGAAACCAAATCTAAAGTATGTCTCCGATTAGAAACTATCTTCACAGTTTGTACCTAAGTGCGTGTCTCGGTAAATTGTCGAGTAATTTGTCTAAACCTCCCAGTATACTCAACCAAATTCAGGCCAGTGGCCATACGCCGTGTTATTAAACTTGCCGGCGCCAAAAAACAAAAAAAATCTCAGCGCTTCAGTATTCAAAATGCACATTTGCCCCGAGCGGAGCAGCTGCCATTTGTTCTATTTAAAAAGTGAAAAATAACTCTTATTCTCTTGTTGTAAAGAACACACGGACAGCGTGACAAAGCTTTCATCTTGTCTGACGCCCTAAAGTCTTGAGTTCTTATTATAATGTTTTTTGTATTTTTACTTTTTCTTTGTAGATGGCTGGTTCTGTCCAGGGCCTGCCCCTGTGTATCCTCATCATCATCACCCGAGGTCTTACCCGCACCTTTCGTCTTCGCCTTACGACCGCCTCGGACTTCGAGCCCACCGAACGTCACCTTACCCGAATCCTTATCACAAAAGACCAGAACTGCCATCGCCAGGTAAATTTACCATCACCTAAACTGTTAGCGAAAATCCTTTCGAACGTCCCCCGGCCGGATGTCATACATATAACAACGTGTACATATTTCTTAGGGCAGCTTCCTGGTAGGAGTTTTATCTCCGTCACATTTTGGTAAACTCAAACGGCTCTTTGTCAACTCAGGCTCAGAAAAAGCGATATCTTGACTTTCAAACTTGCTTGTAAACTTTCACTCTTTAACGAAGAAAAGGCTCATCTTTGTTCACAACGAGGTTTCTGTTCACGCGTAATTCTTTGCCGAGTTCATTCAGTTAAAGTAAAATTAGAAAAAGAACAGCGTGGTTTTCGAGCCATTGAAAATTCAGGAAGCATCGTTTCTTTTATTGATAACAACTTGAATAGAAAATTACAATTTTCTTAAAAATTGTTTTATGATCTTCAAACTGACAAGATTTGTTCTCGGACGAGACTTTTTTCCTCTTGTTCAAAGTGAATGATTCCTCATTAGCTTTTGTGTACAACGCCGTTTAGACAGCTGTCTCAAAATATTGTCTCCAAAGAAAATCGATTGCCACACAAAACACAATAACTAATATAACAACCCTGAGACAAAAAAAAATAGGTTTTTCAATTTCTGGTTAAACTAAAGCAAACTCTTCAACGAACTGGCAACTGACTTCTTCCGCCATCATTATAAAAACTTCCGTTGTTGAAGGGTTCTTGATGGGACTCACTTTTCTCAAGTATCTTAAGCAATCACACTGGGTGAATTTGCGTTTAAGTGGTTTTATTTGACTTAAATTCGCGATAGAAGCACAGAAACAAGAGCACAAAAGTTTTCCTGCGACAATTAGCTGTGAATGCACGTCAAAAGAGATACAAGTGACTGTCCCCATTCGAAATTCTCGTTTGGGACGACATTTGAACAGCTGAGTTTGTCTTGAAGCTCTTGTTTCCGGACCGAACGAGAATCGTTTCTTTGCATTTTTTACTAATTCATGTCAACAAGTGTAAACCGACTTCAAAAAATAAAAATAAACTAGTTTTCAGGGATGGTTTATTGCGCTTCCTGTAACCTCTAGCAACCGAGTTGGTTCTAGAAACAGCAACAACAACAAAAAAAAAGCGCTAAAAGAGTTTTTGAATGAGTTATTGTGTTCTTACAAAGAGTGAGAATAGGGTACGTTTTTATGTCTAGAAAAATCCAAAGATGCTAAAACATCGCGAGGGGGGAAGAGAATCCTCAAAGCAAATTGGCGGTCAACTGGCGCCGACGTTTTTGAAGAAGTCTCGACTAGATAACAAAAACCTTCAATGCCTCTTGTTAAGCCAAATTGCTTTATTTCCTGCTTTATCAAATTAGCTCCTAAGCACATGTTTTTTCTAACGTGGTGTTCATATTTTATTTCAGGTCAACAGTATTTTTCTCCGGAGTCAAACCAACTTCTTTTGGCCGCTCCACCGGCAATAGAGAACATCTCTGTACCAAGCGTGTCCTTGTCGCACTCTCATCACAGCCCTAGCGGCCCACATCAGTTACACAGCAGTCTCAGTTTGCCAATGGGAAGCTCATCGTTTACCGCCACCACGAGAGCGGGCCACGAGTCATCAGACAGGTCGAAGTTTCTACAAAGTGCAGGAATACCGCTTCACCCATGGAACTCACTTGGTCAGCCCTGACTGGGCGACAAGGGCGAATCTCAGAAACTAAGCTATAAAGTCTCTTGTGTTTAGAGTGCTGTGTTTTGGGGTAAAAAGACGAGTATGACTGTTTTATCGGCTAAAGTGGAAATGTCAGACTTGTACCCTTATAACTTTACTAGTCTCGAACATGAATTATTTGGCTGCGGATTTTTTGCAACCAAACTCGAACGAGATCCACTGAATGAACAAGTGTAAGTCTTAGTATTCAAATGATGTACAGTGGTTTGTTGTGATTAACTTCCTTAAGTCACGGCTTAAATGTCTGTATACATATCAAAACCAATACGCCTCTGATGGGCAAGCCAGAGAAATATTTATAAATATATGAAGATGATTTGATTTATTATGATCCACATGCAGAGGCAAACTAAGATTACGTTGATTGATAGATGTAAATAGAATTTTATGTACAGGTTTACAAAAAGGTTTTAAGCGAGCTCTGTAACTGAGTTATCTTTAGTAAAGGAGGTTCGTCTAACTGAAAATAAATTTTCCCTGCCGCACTGAAGTGAGAGATACGGAAGGCCACAAGCAACTTGACAACCGGCTCTGCCTGTTATTTCCTGGAACCAGGGACTGCTTGCAAGTAATTCACAGAAGGATCTTGGGACTTCTTTCATGCAGTGGTCATTCTGTGTGTTGGCTACTTAAGACGACATTGCTATCCTAGCATCGAATTGACAAAGGTCCTAAAACTGTGCAGTGACTACGTATAAATCCAATTATAACTCCAATAAAATTTGTGAACTTGCTGATACCTGCGAAAGTTTATTTCTGGAGATAGTTGGCCATGAAAATGACCAAAATGAGTTGCACTATCGGTGAAGGTTTGCAAATTAACAAAAAGAAGTCTTCTTTTAATAAGACCAGAAAGCCCCCGCGTTTTATTTGAACATACTAACACCTTCCAAAGAGGTTACTGAATCCAAATCGGTCTTCTTCCGGGCTTTATTCTAATTCCACAGACTGGAAGCACGTTTAGTGCGAAGTAAAACGACTTAAAATAGGAAAGATCTGAACTGAGCAGAGTGACAGAGTTTACACCGAAACAACTACAGCTTTCTGCGACGCCCAGCAACCTCACACTAGTCCTGGGTAAATATTGCGGCACTCTTTGCATGTCGGAAAACATACAACGTCATGTGTTATATTGGATTGAAAAGCGTAGCTTTTTCCGAAGATATACATGTTTTGGCTTCGCATTCTGTCAAAAGTTAAAGTTAGTTTTTGTAAAGTTCTCCGAAAAGAACAAAGTAATTAGACTTGTGAATTAACACACGGTGACCAGGAAAGCCAACTTATGACTATCCGTTTAGGATCCCAAACCGACCCTTTTTGTCAAATTTCGATGAGGGTCTTAAATTATAAAAACGGAATTGCTACGGTAAAACCCAGGATAACTCGTAAACGGCGTGTTATCACACGACTTCTTTTTATTAGTTATATGCGGTTCTCTGCTCTAATACTTCTGAATTTCATTGTCATTCAGCCCGAACTTTTGTGAGCGGCAAAGTAGCCATACACGCGGTATCGCTTCAGAACCGTCTTCAATTAATTTGACCTTTGTTTTAACACGGGGGTGCAAATTTGGCTCACAATGCAAAGTCGGAATTGTCGGACATTATTGAAAACGATTTGCAGTCTCAAAAAAACGAGTGAGAGCAGCTCTTTCCAGTTTGCCCCCAGACGTGGGACGCAACGAACGCAACGAACGCGCGCTTTTCCCGCCATCTTTTTGGCACGTAGGATAATTTGTTGTCTCTAGAAGATGCCTTGAGCTTTTGACCACAAAATTCCTTTCTTAATTAAGCTGTGATTGCGGTAGCTTTTTGTTGACGCGAACCCACTCAATCATATTGCCGGCTAGTGTTATGGTAATGATAAGGTTAATACGACAAGCCCTGTGCTGTTGACTAGTTTCTGTTAATAACAATGTTGATCGAGCCCCCAAAATAACTTATAACTCCTGTCTTTGATGACAGTGATACCGCACCAAAGAGTCACATTGTAAAAGAACCTGCCGACTATTACGTGACAGTTCCTAAGCTTCCAGTGTCTCTTGTCTTACTTTGCTTGCCGCAGCAAGTTACTGAAGTTGCATTCAGAACGCTTTCTCTGGAATGGATTCCTTTGGTGCTTGACATCTCACAGGTCATTTGGCAAATATGTTTGAGATTGTTAAACAGAAACTACCAAAACTCATAAAGTTCAGCTAAGCCGCCGTGAAACAAAAGTTATGTGGAAAACAAAGAGGGCGGTAATTTTGGGAAGGTATCGAAATGATTGGAGGGCACAATGGCTCTGCAGCGTAGTGTTCTATCGGACTAAAACCAGCTGCCAACTTCCCCAGAGTAATAACATTGGGTGGAAAAAAATACTGGCAATAATATGGAATTGTTTTCTAGCTAAATGGGTTGTTTTCAAATACAAGAAGTCCTTGTCATGCTGACGCAGTTTCTTTTGTTCCTGACAAAAGAATCAGTTACCGCCAGAGAAACACGACGTTTTCACTCTTTGTTGTGTAAAAAATATTCGTTTGCATAGATTTGAAAAACCCCACGCGCGGTAAGCTTTACACATGAGAAGAAGGTTATAAAACTTTGGACATGTTCAACTGTAAAAGCCCCCAGTATTTTTGATATGTCGCCTGTCTGGCGTTATTGCTAGATTTTGACGGCCAGATCAATGCTGACCCGCTTTTTAATAATATTAGGGGGAACAGTAGTCAACATTTACCGAATTAAAAATAGTTGTCAGGAAGTGAGTGACAGCCAGTTATACGACGTTCAATATATTGTGCCTATTCTAGACCGCTCATGAATGTCAAACACCCCGACGATCAAACGACGACATTGTGGCAACTCGTGCATGAAAAGTGAAGCCAACGTCAAGTGATTTTTCGACTGCTCAAATAAACTTTACAGGCACGTCACTAATTTAACAAGACAGCTCAGAGACTCCTAGAATCACTTCACAGCAGACGCACTACAAGTTTGACAGTTTGCTTTCAAAGATCACCACCACCATGTTGACACAAATGTAGAGCATACTGCTGTTGGCCTGTTAATTTTTGCATGCACGGTGTAAGTTCACGAGGGGCCTCTGAAAATCATTCGAGTTATAAAAATTTGAAATCTCATTGAGATAAATTGAACCGGATTGTTAAAGCAGTTTAGCGAGGCTTCTAGACATATTTCTGAAACCAGATACAGATTAAAATATCTCTTAATATTTTCTTGATTATTATAAAGTATATTTTCTTTAATTTTTGCCCACCGTGGAAACAATGGCTTTCACGACGAACAGATTTAGAAGGGCATATTGCGTTGGTACACCCGTGAAACGTTCCACCACGTT
This sequence comes from Plumapathes pennacea, assembly GCA_964036295.1. NCBI lineage: Eukaryota > Metazoa > Cnidaria > Anthozoa > Antipatharia > Myriopathidae > Plumapathes > Plumapathes pennacea. The sequence continues at coordinate 22,636,529 of OZ038464.1, read as the reverse complement.
TTCTCACGGTACGATATTACATTGCACTTGATCTTTAATCAGTTTAAATTTGTTTTCTCCTCAGCTGGGATTTCGACATGCTGCCTCAGTTTTCGACTAGCTGTTAGTTTGAAGTGGACCGTGTGCAAGGTAAACATAATAACTATATGAGCAATATTGGACTGAACCACACGAGGGGTCTAACAGGCTTCCATGGCAACACACCTTTAACTTTCGTCTGTGAAAGTTCTCAGATGCAACGAAACCTTTTTGACCCGCGCCGAAAGTAGTTTATAGGCTGATTTAATTTAGCAATCGAAATTAAATTCTGTCCTTTTATTTGGGTAGCGGCAACGATTTACAGTGGATACTCAAATCTACGGCTTGTATATACTTGTGTCGTGTCAGTTGTTGGACGTCTCTTGTTCTCGGCACATTGGAGACAATTCTGTGTTGTGAAATCTAACAGCATATATAAATTTGTTGGGGTCTGGCCAGAGAAGTGACAGCAACTCTATACAAATCAAATGAACATTTTATTGAAATATAATAGGCTTGTTGTGCCAGAGATAGTGGTCGAGTGAGGTAAATAGTGTGGTCGCAATACCGTAACTTTGCAGCGTCCTTGGATCACGAACAGGGAATGTAAAGTGAAGAAGAAAGTAAACTCTTCCGGGAGTAAAATAGTTCGCAATATTTAAAAATAGTTTTTAAATTGCATTGTGAGTCATTTCAATCAGTAAGTTTTACCACCCTCCCCATGACAGAAACCCGAGGGTTAAACGAGACGGCCGACGGGGTACGATCGTTCACCGAGGCAAGAACGAGTTCTAGACACGACGACATTCGGCGGATAGCAAACGGTCGGACGCTAACGACTCCAAGTGAACTTTATAAACACATAAGAAACTCTGACGATAGAAAAAAGTTATCCAAGCATGGAAGAATCTCTATAACCACTGGGATGTATAGCGACAAGAGCTTGAACGAAAAAAAAAAAAAAAACAAGTGGCCACAACGCAAAACTAAGCCCCAACTGCCAAAGCAATGGTGATAAATTCTGATAAAGGTGATAAATTCACGTGTATTGGATATGGAGAAAATTCGGTTGATGCAAAAGAGCTCAATTTTACTGTCATATATATAGTGATTTTTTCTATGGAAACAGACCGCCTTTCAGGGTTCGACTCTTTATTTATTTATTTATTTATTTCAGTTTTTGTAGTAGGCTTTACTGACTCAGATGAATGTGCTCGTCACAGACTCCGAGATGAAAGCCCAAAGTCGGTAGGATTTGCCAAAAAAGTTCTTTTTAAAAATGTCCAAACTCGGTTGGAACCGCTTTTAATCTATATAACTGGCCGTAGAATCAAAAATAATTTAATAGCAAAATGCTCAAAACTTGATTTCAGTTTTCAGTATTCTTGGATTAAAAATTGTTCCCAGAATCTTAAAATTATTCGCTCTAATTGCTGAGATGGCACGGACACAAAACAAGAACAGCAATAGCCGCCGATGAACTAATGCATCAAAATATATCTGGTTTTTATTCTACTCTTAGTTTGTTAGCCGAACCCTTTATTGTTGTTCCTTGTCCTGGATAATCAGTGTATCAAACTGTATAAACCAAGATTATCACTCTCGTGTAGGTCTTTGAACATTCATTCATTCCTTTTACATATAGTACATCATTGTTATTTCTTGAGATAACGTCCCTCGTTAACTTCAAAGCTAATTATCACCTCATAGAGAATTATTTTCGTTTGCATTTAAAAGTACAATTCCAATAGGAATGGTCTTTGGGGAGGCTATTAACGACTAATTGTGCAGATAGAACCATTTACATGTAACACTAATAATTGCTGCGACAACCTGCCACAGGCTTAGTCCTTACGTTCCTTTTTACAGCCTAGAACAATTGATTCAGTGTTACCCCGGCGTAAAGGGAAATAATTGTACTGCGTGATTTGGTATGTAAACAGCTGATAAGAGGCGGTAATTGTCGCCGAATCACAATGTAGTCTTCACTGTACAAAAACTTCGTTTGTCCGTGATCCAGAAAGAATTAAGCCGGAATGACTCTTTCATCTTTGCGTCAGACAAAGATGAGAATTAGGGTCATTTCTCACTAGACTGTTTATTTTACTTGTCGTGCATTTTGGGAGTTCCAGTTTAAAACGACGGATTCTAGTCGAAGTCTTGTAGCGACTTACAGCATATTCGTCAGCGACAAAGTGCCCTTTTGCACTTGAAAAGTTGTAATATTTCCACATTATTTTCGCTAACTGATTTTACAAGTTACAAACTATAATATTTTTCAATCAAGTATTTTCAATTTGGTTTATAGATTGCTGATGTGGCCTTAAGTTTCAGTCCGTTCAGTATCGGCTTTATTTTCTCCTACAGAGCAAACTCAATCATTACAATTTCCATTCGGTGAGGTAGATAAAGCACAGCGCAAAATAACTGACATGTCAATTTAGAGATAACAAGCTTCAACTGATAATTAGTAGATCGTTGGGTAATTTATGCATCAAGCTGTTCGTACCGACTAGGCCTGGCCAAGGACAATGAACATCAACAAGATACCATAAGGAGCTTTAAGGTCTTTTGACATCAATAAATATTGTGTTTTCATCCACCGACAAATGAGAGACCGCTGTTAACTGTGAATCAGTTGAAAAGCGGCGCCGGAATACCTAAAACTGGCTACCGAAAAGCTTGAAAAAGCAGCTGGCCAATTAACTGCCAACTAAGAAGGCGATAAAAATTTTGACTGACCACTGAGACATTACCGACAACGGGCAGTGGATATATATTCTCACTACATTGCAAGGGAGGGAGGGGTAGGGGGGGTAGCAAAGAAAGTACACGCAGTACATGCATGGTTCTGTACAATTGAAGCATGCGCAAGGCCACATTCCGGAATATGAATAGCCATTGTTGATCAGTAAATCTTTGGTTTGGAACTGACTTGTGTAAAGATATTATGAGCTATTCGAAATACCAGCGTGAAAGTTTGATTTCGAACAAAATTTACCACAGAACAAGCAACACTTTGAGTCATTTTACTAGCTATTCGTTTCTGGAACAGACCCAATCGAAGACAACTTAGATATATGCGGCGTCCATGTTTATTATGTGGCAATTGTCACGTTATTAACCTTTTTTTTTTTTTTTTTTTTTTTTTTTTTGTCGTTTGTGATTAGTCGACATCTCGCATCAGAGGAAGCAAAGATAAACTCAGCATACTGTCGCAAGTCGCTGTTCGTAATTAATGCCCTCGCTTTGATGCACTCGCCATCCCCCCTCCCCCCCTTCCCCCCCCCCCCACTATCTGCGTACAAGGAACATGTACTGCCTTTCGTGCATTTCACAGTGTTTATAATCTTTCGCCGTGCAATCTGGGAGACCTCCAAGCGCTTGACTGATAAAGTGGAACTTAGGAGTTTAATTAAAAGTGATTAAATTTAATTAAATCCCTTCCAGTGCATTATACTGTTTAGGCTGTACCGAAGTTTTCTAAAAAAGAAAAAAAGATTAACTAACTTTATTTATTTTGTTTTAGGAATGTGCTGTCCGACATTTTGCAAAGAAATATCAGCATTGCCAACCAAAACTGTCAAATTCATCTTTCCGTCAATGATCTCTCAAACGTTGTGTGGTCATATCGAATATATCATCTAATAGTAAATAAACGCAATAAATTTTAGCTAATTGGTCCCTCTTTTCATTTATCTTTTGCTCAATTGTGGTGTTATCGGTCACCCGAACAGCATCGTTACACATACTTAAAAGGAACGATATTGCTAAAAATCTTAATATCGCATCTCGCTACTCATGGCAAGAAATGTGGATGGTAGCCAACTCTTAGTTCGCTCAGTAACATCATTTGGAAGGTGTGTACTTTTGTAGCCATAACCCGAAATGTGTCATACTTTCTATAGCAGCTCTAAAGTCCCGTAATTTTCAGTGTTATCAAGTGAGTGAAATGACTCTTTTTTTTCTCCAGGAAATTAAATGTCGGAGTCCCGGAGGCGCAAACTGACTGAAGTTCGTGTGAACAACTTTCAGCTACAGAAAGCAACTTCACAACATTCCACGAGAAATTATACTCTACAAAATCAACGAGTCGTTCATAAAAACTTTGTGGTAAAGATTTCATTAAAATTTACAAAGAAGTAATCCGTGGCACAATAAGCCATTATATTTTCCAATAATCCTCTAATTTGATTGAGAATCATATCACCAAATCGACGCCAAACCCCCTGTGGGTACTTTGCATGAGAAACGTAAGCGTTCGATGTAGTGGTTGATTTCACCTTGAACGGAAAATAAGACTTGTGGAAAAAAATTAAGCTTGGAATGTAGACATAAGCACCTTTATTCATTTTCTTCGTGATTTCTGTCGAGACTTCCCGGAGCGACCTATTGTGTCGCGGGAGAGAGTGCGCAAGGCTGATGGTACTCGCTGCAGGTCGACAGACAAAATGGCGCGAAGGCTTCATCAAGGAATCATAAGCGTTCTTCTGATGCTTTGCCAAATCTGCACGACGGAAGGTACGACGTCTTCTTTTCTTAAATTTTGACTTTACACAGAATTTGAACAACAAGCAATCATTCCTGGTAGCAAAAGGGCGGATATATCGTAACATGAAAACATGCGACGCATGCGAGATATAAACAGGGTATCCTTCGGCTAAATGTTTAAAGTTTTCGCAAAATAGAAGTGAAAAACTTAAAACTGGACCTGTTTTCGTTTGCACCCGTTTACCCGAAGCGACAAACGACTGATTCTAAGCCACCTGGTAACTCAGTACACCAGTAACCGGCCATGCAGCTTCCAGTAGTTTTCCATCATTTACTCCCATATACATTAGTTGAGACTCACAACCCTTTTGTAAATCTAAGTAGAATGTTTTATGAGTCATAGCTCTCCGCCTTTTTTAATAAAAAGTAATAGAAAATTATCTGATTTGACCTTGACTAATCCAGGTGCATCAGCTACCGCTTGAGCCGATCAGTGCCTGACGTGCAAATTGAGTCCGGTTCAAAAAATTGATCAGATTATATCGGTAATTTCCTTGTAGAAACAGACAGACTAGGATTTGTCGCCCGAAAACTTTGTCAATACCCGGACCGATTGTGACACAAACAGAGGCTTTCATTGTGCCCAAGTCATATAACGTCAGTTTTATTAAATTGCCACAGGGCACGGCACTCTAAAATTTGACCACATCCTTTCTATAAAGAGATACGATACCGCGGTAAACAACTTTGCCGGTTGTGATTGGAGACTTGATTAGATTGCCAGTTTAGGCCAAAATAACATGGCGCATGTTGACGTATTATCCAAAGGATTTATAAGTGTTTAGTAATCATGGTAAAACAAAACGCAATTGTTAGGCATCATCAATCATCCTCTAAAAAGCCTTCAAACTGCACTTTACTCACTAATTCATATGTCAAGACAAGCTTGGTTCCTTTTTGCAAAGGTGCACATTGTGCTGTGTTTATCTGCTCGAAGAAGAAACATGTTACGACAGGTTTAGCAAGGCTGTTAATTGCTTTTAATTAGAATTCCTTTTTAATTGAAATTTGGGACATTTCCTGCTATAAACAACCCGTTATTCAAATCTCAGAACGAGTCGTTTGTTTTGCTTCTCAGCGATGATCATGCAGGGAAATAAGGGCAGATCTATGATAATCTCGTCTGATTTATTTTAACTCAGTATACTAGATGACTGAATAAGTGGTGCATGGCTGAAGAGTGATCAGTCTGCTCTCTGCTCTACTCTGCCTTGCCGTGTACTGTACTGTACTGTACTGTATATTCTGCTGTGTAGTGTACTCAGTGTTGTGCCGTGTAATTTTTGCTGTGTTGTACTGTTACGTGCTTTAATGTTCAGTGTTATGTTCCGCTGTGTCAGCTTTTGGTGCCATTTTAACAATGAGTACTCGCGCTAATAGCTCTCTAGAGAGTAGATCGACATGCGTATTCGAATACTATTAGTGCATAGTATCTGTACTGTGCCGACTATAGGCTGCAACTGATGCTGCCCTCAGCTGCTTTGATCTGCGGTAGAATGTGCTGAGCTGTACTGTATTCTAAAGGTGTGCTTTCGGTTGTGCTGTACTCAGTTTGAAGTGAGTGAAATGAAGCCGTGTGTCTCGGTGTTGTGAAGTATTTAGCGCTGCTTTGAGCATTATGTTTTGTTGAGTTTTGTTGACATGTGTTGGATTGTGGCGAGAGTTGAGTTATGACTTTCTATTAAGTTCTGTTATGTTATGATCTGTGTCGTATACAATATTCATAGTTTTGACCCATAAAGCATCTGAAGATAATATCACCTTTCATCACTGACTTCGCTTTCATTTTCTTGCAGCTACAAGCTGTCCTGACAAGTGGACACATTTTCGTGGCTTTTGCTTTTACTTCTCCTCTCATACTAGTACATGGATAAATGCCCGCGAGCGATGCCGTAAACTCGGTGCCGAGTTGGCCACGGTCGACTCTGAGGCTGCCAACACATATGTAATGTCTGCTTCTTTGAGTTCGAAATGCCAACGGAATGTCAGTACGTGGATTGGCCTTCACCTGAACCCACAAAATACCTCTCGCTGGGTGTGGTCCAGTGGCCAAGTCAGTAAATACAGAAAATGGCATCAGACGGCCAAGGAAACAGTATATGATCAGGATAAAAACTGCACAGAGTTGAGAACTTCTGTGAGTGACTTCTGGTATAAGAATGTCTGTTCACAAAACAACTGTTATGTTTGTAAAAGAGGTAAGCCGGTTTGTGTGTGCGTGTATATGTAGGAACTTTCAATAGACAGGCAGAAGGAAGGCGACACACGACAGAAAAAGAGAGAGAGAGGGGGGGAGGGAGGGGAGGAAGGGAAGGAGAGCTGAGACAGTGCGTTAGAGAGAGCAAGAGAGCGAAATCACGTGAAGAACTTTTACTTTGACAAATAAGGAAAGTAGATCTGTCTGCTCACTTGTTGAATTAAACAGTTATGTCAAAATTTTCAACTATTTCTATATTTTATTTAGATGCTGACGAATGCATGACACGTTGTATATGCGGTGAGCACCGCTGTATTAATACAAATGGAAGCTACAAGTGTGAATGCAAAGAAGGATTTTCAGCGGAACCCTCGGAACAAAAATGCAATGGTAGGGTGATATATATATTTGGGGGGGGGGGGGGGGTGGGGTGGGGTGGGGGAATAGATATCAACAAAATTTTATTTTTCAGCTCCTAACCATTCATGAAGAAACTGTGTAGCGACAGAAGTAAGAGTCCATACTCCCATCAGCTTCACCTCAGCAACCTATCAAAGACCAAATGCTTCTTCTGGTGACAGAGATCGAGTGAAAAAAGAAAATTGACGGAGCCCCTGCCCACTGCAACTGATTCCAGTGTCCTCAGGCTAAAGAAATACTACCAACGTTCCCCCATTTTTCTTATTATGATTGACGTGCAAATTCCTCCCCCCCCCCCAACCCAACCAGGTCTGACAAATTTCCAGCGTTGCTCTGGGAGATGGGGGATTGATTGATTGATTGATGCATAGCCATGCCGTCCGCCCCTCTCTGTGCCTATGTCTGTCTGTGTTTGTCTCTCTCCTGTCTGTCCAGTCCTTCTCTGCCTCGCCTACCCTACTCACGTTGCGTACCAATGAGTCTCGTGCAAAAGATATCTGGAGCAAAAATGACTGATAATTCAGGGTGTTTTACTTTGTTAGATATTGACGAGTGTTCCCGAGCTAATGGAGGATGCACTCACATTTGTATTAACACTCACGGAAGTTTCGTTTGTCACTGCCAAGATGGCTACGTCAGCAACAACAACGGCACTAAATGCGACCCTGGTAATAAACGTAACTTGAGATTTGCACAACAGAGGCGCTTGTGTTTCCTTTCTGACTGAACCAAACCGTATAACAAGGAGTGTTTTCTTATAATATTTGTACTTGCAGTGATATCGGACAACAGAACAAGCAAAGATGTTCCACTTGAAGACGGGGGCCCCGCGTCAGGTAAAATTTAGTTCTGTTTCCATTTGACGATTAAATCATACGATTCATAATTCTTAAAGGAAGTAAAATAAATTATTTGAGTTTAGGCTTGCTTGCATTAATGGCTAATAATGGTGATGTGAAATTTACGGTGAAAGTGAAAGTGACTGTGATGGTAATGGTGTTGCCACGATGCTGATGCGGAAGAGAAGGCCATGCTGCTGAGATATTTAATAAATTTCCATGGGTTTGCCGTGGTGTGGACTCTTATTTACCACGGTAAATCGACCAATCAGAGAGCGAGAAACTAGTGTGTTGTGGTAAAAATAGTGATGTACGGCTGATTGACAGGACGGTCAGTTTTATGCATCCCTTCTAGTCACTACAAGGGGTGCACCAAAATGACTTTATCTCAGAGTACTCACACGACCAAGGTAGTTGAATAAAAAACAAATCCGAAAGAGTGAAAACTGTATATGAGTGACGGAGAGAACAATAAATGACAATTAATGAGTACATCTAATTTTTCTGCCGCGATCGGTTGAATAATCTGAGGGTCAGATCATGACACATCCTTGAATTTTCTCGAGCTTTGCCATTTTCCTTTAGTTCCAGGCTCAGATGGTAAGAGTATGAAAGAGAAACGGGAAGAATCCAAGGCGACGAATCTTGGCATGCTCGTTGCCATGGGGATCCCATTGTGTGTCATCTTGTGCTTCCTCATTCTGTGTTACATGAAGGGTCCAGGAATTCCCGGCCAACTGAGTAGAGAAGAATCCAATTGCTCTGTACAACAGGAAGCACTTTTAACAGGCGCGGGTAACGTCTCTACGGGCAAAAATCGAACATCGTTTAGTGATTCTGTGTAGACAATGGTTTGAAGCGCACATTGCCTTTGGTCGTCAGTTTTGGCGAGTTACGGAGGTTGCGGCCGATTGTCTGACGAGGACGTTCGAAGCCGCGGCTCTGATTTATGAATTATCCGATGTTCAGATTTCTCTGGATTTTGACGAGGAAGGAAATAATTTATAATATAGTAATGTGGTGCATCTACTGACATGAAAAAAAGTGCGACTTTCGATTAAAGAACCACAGCTATAATCATATTCACAGTATAGATAACTTGACTTTTCACACCTTTCTCATGCAAATGAAACCTATTGGTATAAATTGTCATTACAACACTCATACAGTTGCTTCTTAAAGGTTGAGCGACTCTGCATTTTGAGCTTTGGAGTGAAAAGTTAGCCAGCAAGAAAAGAGTAATACGTGACTTATCTTTTCATGCACAGTCGATTTTGACGGTTTGACTTTGAAGACTTATTTTGTAATCAGAGGCCACGATAAGCTAGCCTTCGCTTTAATACTTATGTTTTTTTTTTTACTGAATGCGTTTCTTCTATGAGGCTTTCGAGTATTCGCGCTCTGTAACAAATATAAATTGAAAGCGAAGAATGTAACATGAGACTCGTTTACAATATTATTTAGGTTTTGTTCACAGCGTGTTCAGTCATTTGTGACTAACAAACTCAATGTTCAGGACTATTTCGGTGTACTTGCTCGCGGCTGCGGCGAGCTTAAAAACGGAGTTTGTTTGTTTTCGTTTTTTTGGTGTCTACAATCTGTCGCTCACTCACTCACTATTTGAGACTATTTGAAAAAGAAAGCTCTGGAAACTGGATCAAGCCAATTTTGGGAGAACTACAAAGGTTCAAGAAACCAAGTTAACTCCGCCGTGAGAAAAGCAAAGAAAGACTATGTCTCCACGGAAATAGATAGTGGCGTAGAAAATAAAAGCCGTGCATGGAGGGCAATCAATTTGCTACTAGGCCGAAAACCTAAGGTGGAACTTCTCCGTCCAAGTTCAAATTTCGGAGCCGAAAATGGGAGAGAAAATTCTGACAGACTCGAATCAAATTGCAAACGGGCTTAATGAACACTTCTCACAAATCGGTCTAAAAATCGGAGACAGCGTTAAACCCACACAAACTTCGCCGGAATCATGCGTCACTCCTTCTCCGTTCAAGTTCCATTTTAAGACTACCTTAGCTTTAACGATAGACAATCTGTTGTCTAAGCTATCAATAACAAAGGCTTCTGGCTACGATCACATCTCGGCCAGACTGCTAAAAGATGCAGCTGCTGTAATTAGCCATCCGCTTAGTATTATTTTTAACAAATCATTAAACTACGGTATCTTTCCCGACAGATGGAAAACGGCCAAGATTACACCAATTCATAAGGGTAATGCGAAAAACGACCCAAATAGCTACAGGCCAATTTCTGTTCTTCCAATCATAGCCAAGGTCTTTGAGAAGATAGTTTTTGACTATCTTTATACGAGGCTTTCGAGTATTCGCGCTCTGTAACAAATATAAATTGAAAGCGAAGAATGTAACATGAGACTCGTTTACAATATTATTTAGGTTTTGTTCACAGCGTGTTCAGTCATTTGTGACTAACAAACTCAATGTTCAGGACTATTTCGGTGTATTTGCTCGCGGCTGCGGCGAGCTTAAAAACGGAGTTTGTTTGTTTTCGTTTTTTTGGTGTCTACAATCTGTCGCTCACTCACTCACTATTTGAGACTATTTGAAAAAGAAAGCTCTGGAAACTGGATCAAGCCAATTTTGGGAGAACTACAAAGGTTCAAGAAACCAAGTTAACTCCGCCGTGAGAAAAGCAAAGAAAGACTATGTCTCCACGGAAATAGATAGTGGCGTAGAAAATAAAAGCCGTGCATGGAGGGCAATCAATTTGCTACTAGGCCGAAAACCTAAGGTGGAACTTCTCCGTCCAAGTTCAAATTTCGGAGCCGAAAATGGGAGAGAAAATTCTGACAGATTCGAATCAAATTGCAAACGGGCTTAATGAACACTTCTCACAAATCGGTCTAAAAATCGGAGACAGCGTTAAACCCACACAAACTTCGCCGGAATCATGCGTCACTCCTTCTCCGTCCAAGTTCCATTTTAAGACTACCTTAGCTTTAACGATAGACAATCTGTTGTCTAAGCTATCAATAACAAAGGCTTCTGGCTACGATCACATCTCGGCCAGACTGCTAAAAGATGCAGTTGCTGTAATTAGCCATCCGCTTAGTATTATTTTTAACAAATCATTAAACTACGGTATCTTTCCCGACAGATGGAAAACGGCCAAGATTACACCAATTCATAAGGGTAATGCGAAAAACGACCCAAATAACTACAGGCCAATTTCTGTTCTTCCAATCATAGCCAAGGTCTTTGAGAAGATAGTTTTTGACTATCTTTATACATACTTAACAACAAATAACATCCTGACCAAATTCCAATCAGAGCTGCACGTATAATCACACAAGACAGTTATGACATCAGATCTAAGGATATACTACAAAAGCTAAATTGGCCTAACCTCCAACACAGGAGGAATATACAGAAATCCATACTGATGTACAAAATCTTAAACGGTCAAGCTCCTACCTACTTATCTGACCTTTTTACTACAGCAAACGGTTCAACGGGGTACAACTTACATCCGGTTCTGAGCTGAACCAACCCAAAACAGAATACCTCAAACGTAGCTTATCATACAGTGGTGCCACCCTCTGGAACAGTCTTCCACATAATATTAGAGATGTAAATAAATTATCTAGTTTTAAGAATCTTATTAATAGATATAGTTTCTAACTTGTAAATTGTAATAGTTTATCCTACGGCTTATTTGAAAACCAACTTAACGTTGAATGTAATTACCGTAATGAAATAAAGTTTCTCACTCACTCACTCACTCACTCGGTGTGCTAGCTTTTTGGCACGGTTGCTGAGTCAGTACGTGTCTCACCATGGCGGCGGACGGCTGAATGTTTGTCAGTTAGATCATTTCTATTCTGCTTTGAGCTGCCGCCAAGTTTAACAGAGCCTCAACAAAACCTGTGATTAACACTGCCACAGCTGTAGCTGCACTCATTCGGAGCTCTAATCACAGTAAAAGCAGGCAGATGTTAGCAACTGTAAACGATATTCCGGCGTAACCTTTGCCCTGATCAGTGAGATGAATAGCAGTGCTTTGATGTCGGGCCAATATTAGTGTAAACTGTATATCTAAGCAGTGTCGCCGCTAAGCTCGCCTCGTTGGCTATAGCCTTTCGAAAGTTCTGATTTGGATTCCCTAAAGTTCGATTATACGATTGGCAGGCCATATTTGTCGCACTTGTGCCAGTTAAAGCCTTGACCGGCTAGTCACGTTCATCACGCAAGTCGCAATACCTCCATATACAGATTTCAACGCAAAAAAATTATGAAAGTCAACCTTTGTCCGAATAGATGTGTTGTACGTCGCCTGGCCAAGAAATACGCACAGTGATCCACCCGGCTGCTTCTTTTCTACGGCTTCCGAGTGCCACAAATCATAAAACTAAAACTAAACAATGATATGAAATCCGATTCCTGATTCATTTGTTTACCGCCTTTGCGGTCAAGGTATTCGTTGCACGATATACGTATTTCACTTTGAAAGACATGGAACTTCAACATCAAAAATTTGAAGGAAAGCTTTGTGTGCCCAAAGTTCGTCGGGACTAAATAAAGCGGCGACAGAGTTATTTGCAATCCTGTAGCGGTAGCCATTATAATCGAATCCATCAAACATTTGTTTACGGCTATGACGGCTATATGTCATCGATTGAGTTTTGTGTCGGTGCTACTCGAGTGTTCTTCCAACTTCCCAAGTGTTTAGATGGGGCTATATTACACAGGAACATATATTTCTTTTATAAAATAATTAGTCAAGTAAAAAACATCGCGTATCGCGTCAGCGTGTATACTCTCATCTAATACGGTTATTTAGCCAATCAGGGCACGCCTAGTATCATAGTTACTTTATAAATACATATTCAACAACACATGCTAGAAAACATTTCGATCTGTTAACCGTGTAATCTTAAAAGCTTAAAACTTGCATGCTTGTGGTATTTGCAGTGTACAGCATAACACCACGCAGACAAGCAGGAACTCCGCAGCTGGAGTACCCTGTCAGCTATAGCGGTATTAGATTTTAAGAATGGATGCTGCCTTCAGCTTCGACTAAAAATAGCCTTTACAAGTACTGAAGGCGGAAACAACACATTCTCTTCAATCATCTTCACTCATGCGGTCGCTAAAACGGACCTGACTACAGATCATTTCAACACCAGTGAACACAGTTTTGGAAGGAAAACATCGGTTGCGACTGAGCCAGTTCAGTCTCTAATGGAATGTTAATCTGGAAAATGTCCTAGTGAAAAAACAGCCGTGTACAGAAATAAACATGTTCTTGTAACATAATCACTTGGCTCCTCCCGCTTCAGCTTTACCGCCGGGCAGTCTAAATATTGGTTTCAGCACTAGACAATTATGCAAATGACACACCTGTTCTATCATAAACATCCAGTGTTGTTGAAGAGTGCGGGCAACTGAACCGACGCATTGAAAAAGGACATTACAAACTGCTGTAAAAGCCATCGTATTCAGGGAACTCTATCAGAGAGAAGGTAAGACTATTCTAAGACACTGTTCTACTGATTGTTTCATTCATAACACTACAGCTATTTCGGTCCCGGCTACTTAGTACACTAAGCTGACGCTGCTGCTGCTATTACTTATTCTTTTAAACAAGTCGAGACAAAAGCAAAAGCGTGCTCTTTTTATAGTTGTTTTCAATCTCCTCTGCGTGCATTTACTCTATCACAGAACTGTTCCGAACCCTTTGGCATTTATTCTCTAGTGATGGAAATAGCTACATACAATCAGTGACAAAAGTCTTGGGACACTCGCACAGTTTCAGTAATTTCTCTACTGTTTCAGTTGAAAGACAACCCCCCCTCCCCCCCCTTTCAATGTTGAAGTGGCCTGAACTTGTTTTCCCAAACACACGCAACATTGTACAGAGGGGAGGGGGGAGAAAAATGGTTTCGCGCCTTTCAGTACGCTTAGTCAATGACTTGTGTCTGAGATACATCAACTTTTGAAAGTGTCCCAAGAACTTTTGTCACTTATTGTAGTTTATAAATTACAGGATCTTACTGCGCATTCTTGAAAGCCTTGGTCTCTCGCCAGGAGTGAAATGTACACAAGGAAGCCAAATGATCCCAGACTTAAAGTCCATGTAAACCCAAAATCGACCCCTTTTTTCGTTTTCTTCGTTTCAACGTAAAGCTGCTACCAAGGATAGAGTAATTCTGTTAACAGAATTTCATGATGTGCCCGTTTCGCCGAGAAACAGCTCGTTGAAAATGCCATAAAAACGAGCAGCCAGAAAAAAGCGCAATTTCAGGATGTGACGTCACGAAGGTCAGACGGGAGTACCGGAAGTCTGTTTTCGCACTGATTTCCTTCTCGTATTTTGTAAGGATGGTAAAACGTTGTATCGTTCAGTTCTGTGGAAACTCTAGAAAATACGTTCATAGCGTTCGGGCATTTCTAAAAGATTTCAATTTGCGCCGGCAATGGATCAGATTTGTACAAACTTAAAGGCTTCAAACTCAAAGACTTCCTCGTTCCCAGGCTCTTGCCTCCCCCCCCCCCCTCCCTTGGGGCGTCCACTGAACGTGTGTGTCACAGGCCAACCAAATAGGGAACTTAACTTAACTTTATTATACCACCTTGGGTATCTCAATAATTCATAAGACATTACAAAAATAGTGTAATCAGACAAGTAACTAGCAATAAATTATTATAATATAAATAGATAATACAGTATTATTATGGCAAATGGTTTGAACCCAGGAGTGTGAACAGTAGGTTGCATTTGGTTGTGATCGTCCGGGTTAGAGTAGTCTCCAGAAAGACTGTTGTTGGTGACTGACGTCAGTCACCAACAACAGTCTTTCTGGAGACTACTCTAACCCGGACGATCACAACCAACCTACAGTATTATTATGTTGAACTATCCTAATTGTGCTAAACTATCCTAAATCCTATTTTATAAGACCTAATTTAAAACCCTCCCCACCCACGCGTTTTTCGCGTAACGTACACTATAATACGAAAATATATATGAAATCAATTCAAAATCAGCCAATTTAATGATAAAAACGTCTCAGGCAATAGAAAATTGTATTTTTGTCAGATTAAAAAATATTCTCCAGGTTTCAGCTGTACGCCCGTGCGTACTTGCGTATATGGTAGCTACGCCCCTGCCAACCCCACCCCTCCCCTTCTAAAAGCTATAAATAAGAATTACATTATAGGAACAATAAATAAAGAAAACAGTAAATCGTGAAGGCAATGATGGTCTCATATGTTTCCGCGTCAGTGCCGGGTTTAGAATGTTGCTGACGCAACAACCTGTTCTCAGGGCCTTTTCTTTTTGGGAACGAGGTTGGCTGACGCAAGTGTAAGTTTTCTTAGTATATTCCTGGGTCTCATGTGAACTTTCAGAGAACGGGAGGCTCTTTCGTTTTTGGGGTTGCCCTTTATCTATTTTCACGAAACGATATAATCTCGACAACCAAAGTAACACCTTGGTCGGCGTAAACAAACTACAGCTGTACAGTTTCATATTTCGATTGCAAAACGGGAAACGATTTCCCTTTTCTTGTTTGTTTCGTAAACAAGAACTGACCTGACCTGGCTTCAGATTTTATCAGCAAGCGGCTCATGTTCATTTGTGACGCAGTCGGATACACCGGTTGTCGGTTAACTAATTGCTATATTCTCCTGTTCATCTCCAATGAAAACATGTCATCGGTCGTGCGCAATTATTTGTTGTTTACTAGCAGTATCCCCGTTTGTTGCTTTTCTAGCAACAAAGCTACTTGTTATAATTCTGCACAAACTTCGCATTAGACTTCGCATTTTCCCGTTATACTCCATTTAACAAATTGACGTCAAATTGACGTAAGTGTTTATCCTGTTATTGATGTGGAAACAGATTACAACATATCCACGAAGCGGAAAACACGCAAGAAAACTGGACTTTGTTCGAATCATTTCTCGCTTTTAATTGGTTGAGTTTAAATTTCAAGACATTTTATTGGCCAAAAAGTAACAGCTTGACGTGAATATTTTGCGGGTATAAAATAAAATTCTGTCAAAGAAGTTGAAAAGAAATGAAACTAGACGTTTTTCTGCTGCGGTTTTCTCGACAATTTCAACACAAAGCTCAAGGAGTTTCGTCTCTGAACACTTCTGGTTCTCTACTTCAATTGTCGAACGTCGCTTTTGCAAGAATATTGAAGTAAAGTTGAAGTTGAATTCACATTCTTCGTCCAAATCACTGTCGTCAGCGTCGATTTTATTTGTGTGTCCTTTTACTGATGAGGAAAATTGGCTAAATCACAAAGCGAGAAACTCATCTTGAATTATTTACACGCCAACTTGAATTATTTACGCACCAACCTGAAGTGTGACTTGATGTAACCAACGCACAACTTGAATGTAAAACACGACAACTAGATGTACCACACCCGCCTCTTGATGTAACAACGCGCGACCGTATAGCGATAATCGATCAATTCGTTTTTATTACTCGGCCGTTGAATAATTCTTGTACTAAAATTGGAACTGGTTTCACTTCAAAATCTAACACTATACGAACTAAGGTTGCGAATGTGCTTCACAGAGCCTTTTGGATTATATAAATGCTAGAAACGCCACAAGCATTACATGAGGCTTTTTTTCCCCATGAAAATTACGTTACACTCGGCATTTTCCCGTTATTGATGAAACGCGTCACGTGCTCGGCTGATCGTGTCTCGTGAAAGTTGCGTCACTCTTTACTGTACTCTTTTTGTTTGGAGCCGGCGCACCGATATTTGCAAGGTAAAATAGCTACAGCACTCCAAGTTGCAGACAAGGGTAAATATCACCTTGAGCCTGTTGCATACTCTTTAGTAACTCTATAGGAAGCCACTTGCTGCTTGATACGGCAGCTAGTACTACCTCTACGGCTGCTGTATCTATACTGCTACATATTAACCCATGCTGCTCCAACCACTCTTGAATTATTTACACTCTAACTTGAATTATATTTACACGCCAACTTGAATTATTTACGCACCAACTTGAATTGTATCAGCGCCAACTTGATGTTTATCTCGACAAGTGTGACTTGATGTAATCAACATACAACTTGAATGTAAAACACGACAACTATATGACGATGTACTACACGCGCCTCTTGATGTAACAACGCGCGACTTGAATGTACGCCAACTTGGTGTAGACAACGCATAACTTGATACTTTGTCATGTTTATAGTAACATAGCTACCAACAATTAGCTGATGATTTATTAACTAATAAGGATTTTTAGGGATAAGCATATTTCATATCACTTTTGGCTATCTGTAATCAGCCTCCTTAAAATTTTCATTCCAGGTAAACTATGACGCCACGTCGGCCCGTTTTTCTGCTCTTTGCTCTTATATTTTTGCACACCCTGGCTCTCAATGTGGTGAGCTCTCGTACTGTTCGGCGCTGTTATCTCGGTGACAGCCGTTACTCGGCGGCTTATGGTGACTGCCTGAGAAGCTGCTCTACTTCTTACAAACGAGTAAGAAAGTTAGATTACAAATGCCCAAGAAGAAAAAAATGCTGCATGCACAGAGGAAACCACATAGGATGATCACGTGATACTCAGGTAAGTTGGACGTGCTCTGTTGTATTCGGCTGTTTTTTGACTTGCCGTGTTTGTGTTGTGATGTTAATCGTAGTTATCTCACAACTCCATCAAAACATATCAGTCAAAATTCACGAGAGTGCTCGTCCATTCTTCCACTTGCTGTTGTGTTAGACCTTTAGTAGGCCCGCCGCACTAAACACGATATGTAGTTGTTCATTTTGTGGTTTGACGACACGTACAGTGTAATGTAGTCTGTTCACATGACACGAAATTGACCACGCGTGACCGAAAATTCGTCACTTCAGAAATAACCAAAACTCATCAAAATATCAAATTGCTGACATCTTAAAGTTCGTAAATACCACTAAATATATCTGAAAGAAAAAAGCTGTAAAGGTCATGCTACATATGTTTTTGGTGCTCTTTCCCTCACTTTTCAATGACGTGATCTCCAGCTACAAAACTGGCCTATTATGCTCTCAACTTGCGTCATTGATTTTCTCTCTCATATACAGTTCCCACCGACGCATGTCACCCGACAGAAGTTTGCAAGAAAGGGAACATTTGCCCGCAAATAGGAATTTTATGCCTTTAATTAGATCTGTCTCATTATAGTAACACTAGATTGCACAATGTATTCCTTTGGGGATTGGCCAATGGCGAGGAGACCTGGGGATAGCAAGTGGGTCATTACAATCATTCATTCTTTTCAGGGTGTCTTCAAGGTTGGACGCAATTTGCTCAACCCCACCTCCTCCCTATGTTCCGTCCATGATTCACAGCTATTTTCTTGTGATAGCGTTGGCGTTTGTTGCCCTCACCTTTACTGGGCCAAAGATTGCTGTATCTAAATTGGTTGTATCAGGTTACTCCTGATATTATTTCCTTAATTAAAGCGGCTGTGTGCCTTTGCGCATAGCCAAAATATTCCATAAGGTGGTTACTTTGTGTGTTGTTTCTGCCCAGTAAACGGAGCTCAGGCGAAAGCTGCACTTATCCTTTACAGAGAGGATTAAAGGCATAAAGAGATGATTTGGCCTACTAACAGTAGGAGCTTCACAGTCTGCCACAAAAGTGACAAACTTCATACTTCATACTTCATATTGTTTGTAAAGAGCCAGCTGGTGCGTATAATAATGTGGCAACCAATTTGTATATCAGTGTTCTAACGTCTGTAAGCATGTCTGGATCAACTTCATCCCTGAAGTTCAGAAGGCCAACCATTCCAGAAAAAATGTTTGTAGTAATGTAGTGAGAATTGTTCGGCCAATCAGCTTTCGTCTCTCGCAGCGAGAGATGATCACTCCGAATGAAAGGGATTATATGTCAGAAACCTCCTTCGAAGTACCACAAATAAATTATTCGTTCCAGTATTTTAAACTTACTGTATTTTAATGACACTACTTTATCGAGATTCTTACATCGAGATGTTGTTTTGTTGCTGTTGTCGTTGTTGCGCGTCCAGAGGTTCTCGCGTGTCATTTATTGGTGATGACTCAAACGTTTGTCACAGCAGACATATCCGGCTTCACAGTGTTTATTTCAATAATTAACTTGACTCAGGCGCATTTGGAACGTGATTGGAATAGCACTCTGAATACATTCCTTGTGCTCCGTGCACGCAACAGCAGGGAAGTTTAGTCGAGTTCCTGATTTTCTAATTTTGTCGTGGCGTTCCGTTAGCCAGTCTGCGGATCGGCGTTCAACCCCAAGTTATTATCAGCACTCCTGCGAGTTCTTGATAGATTAATTTAACATGGCGACCAGCTTGAGGCTCCCAGTGATCTTGACAATATTATCCGTGATTTGGCAACAATCTACTGCAAGAGGTGAGTGTTTTCTTCACCAACCAAGTCAAGAATTCTGGGGTTTGTGATTATATTACGACAGAGCGTGTGAGAGAAGACTGAGATGATTACTTGGGAATGTTTAGATCGTGTATGTCTTCAGTGCCGCATAGTGGACTTTGAACAGCCCGCTGTACAGCTTGTCGAGAACAGATCTGAGCAATTCTGAGCGATATTTTGTCTGGTGGTGTTCCCCTGAGGAAATATCGCTCAGAGTTGCTCAGATGGGCCCAAAATCAGTACACGAGGAATAAAACAACACAAGGAACGCTGTAGTTGGTTTACAGACTTCTTTATATGAAAATATAAAGTTTAAATGGTCAAGTTCATCGTAAGTGTTTGTTTATCAACTAACGCTTTCTTCTTTCCTTTTGGGAGCAGATGAATACAGGAGCAAGATCAGTGTGAAGTGTGCGGCGAATAAGATGAAGGTGTCAATAAAGAAGGATCTCATTCCTGACTTTGAACTCGGTGACCTTTGTTTGAGGGAGACGAATTGTCAACTAATGGAGCCTTCTCAAAATGCCACCCATTTTTCCCTCTCCCTCCCATTAACGGCGTGTGGTACCAGCGTTGAGCACACAAATAACAGCATCGTTTACAGCAACTTGGTGAAGGATCGACCAGTCGATGCCGACTCGGTCATTGTCAGACTACAGGTAATTATATAAACAATAAACTACTTTTGGCGAGGAAATATGCACGGATAATTGTCCGAGGATATTATCTGTTCCGAGAGCTCGAGGGCAACTGTGAGCTTCGAGGAACAGATAATGCCCAAGGACAAATTATCCGTGCATATTTATGAAGCCCACAGTAGTTTATTGAATTTATTATCCTCTCGTACCGCAAATAACGCTGCAAAAACTGTGAAGCATTTTAGTGCTTTCTGGAACTGCTTTTTCGACCAATAAATTGATGTCCTCCTCAGTAGTCATCTTGTAATGATTTTTGTGACTAAATAAATAGAACTGTGTTCGGATATTGTCAATAAACAGCGTTAGTTCGCCAGGCGGGGGTTATTCGCTGATAACATCCGCTCACGAGCAGACGTTATTCGGTCACGTGTCACGATTTTACCAATCACGCGCGGGAGGAATTATTTGATGGGTCATAAAGGTGAACAATCTGTACCCTGTGGTGTGATAGAAGGAACT
This sequence comes from Plumapathes pennacea, assembly GCA_964036295.1. Classification (NCBI taxonomy): domain Eukaryota; kingdom Metazoa; phylum Cnidaria; class Anthozoa; order Antipatharia; family Myriopathidae; genus Plumapathes; species Plumapathes pennacea. Next base: position 22,615,940 of record OZ038464.1, on the reverse strand, counting down.
GAAAGCAAATGAAATGAGGCAAAAAGTATGGGGAAGATGAGTTTGTCTCTTTGGTCTGGAATTAGAGTAGTAGATTTTGCTTATTTAGTTATTTTGTTTTTTACCGATTTAAAAATAGGGTGCACATTTTTGGATACGGGTCTCGATATAGGGCAAGAATTATGGTATACCGATCTGAAAAAGCTATCATTTTGGTATACATGTCTGAAATAAGGTCGAAAAATTGCACATTTTGGTCTGAAATAGGGTAAAGTTTTCCCGAATTGGGCGGCACACTTCCATCCAAAATTATGAGGAGTCCCCTCCAGCATGGTTGTTTATTTTATCCGTAACGATTCTAAGAGACTGTATCGTCTTTTCAGGCTTTGGAGATCCCATTCAGGTGCATTTACTCCAACAAAGGCTCATCATCTACCATCAAGATGGACATTCTACAACCAAGTGTAATCGAACTGCGGCCAGATGACGGCTCGGGACAATTCTTCCTTAAAATGAGCATTTTCAAGGACAAGGATTACTCCGCTGCGTATACTCCTGAGGATTTCCCCATCGCGGTGGCGTTGCGTCATCGCCTCTTCTTTCAGGTTTCAGCCGAGACACCTGACACAAGTCTGTCAATCATCGCTGACACGTGCTACGCCACACCCACCCCGAGTTCATCTCACAAGAGCAGATACGACATATTCTTAAAAGGGTTTGTCATTTCTTTCATTTCTAATTTGAGGCCAAATTTAACTCTATCATTGCCAGGTTTCTCGGTCTAATAAACTTAAAAATGCAAAAATCATTAGCTCCACGACACACACGACTATATTATATAATTCAGGCAGGTTAGGAGTTGGAATATTACCGTTATTAGAATGTACTCATTGTACTCATGCATTCACAACTTTAGGTTTCATTCGACAGCTCAGGAGTTGGAAGTGAACACTGCTATTAGAATATACTTCTTGACTGAGAACTTTCAACTGAGTGGCTACACTGGCTTAGATTTTGTTTGATGTGGAAGTTTTCTGGGCTAAGTCGAGTTTGACTTTGGCAGCAAAAGGAAAGTTTATATGGGTGTAACATTTCTGAGTATCAATATGCCGTTTTGGTTAATTGTCTCTACTCTTTTCATTTTGGGCACTAAAATAACCCGAGGTAATAAACTTTAAGGTGGGTAGGTTACGTAGAATGTAGCTACTAAAGGAAGGCTCGGCGCCACCTGTATTCTGTCCTCAGCACAACCCATCTAATTGTTTTCTGGTTTGTCATTATTTTCGCAGGTGTATCAAGGACAGCACAGTGCAGATCCACCCCCACCCCCTGCGGACATACAGGTTTAGTTTCGAAACTTTCCAGTTCGTCAACGGACTCGCTGAGCCTTATGTGTTTGTCCACTGTTCTGTGGTGCTGTGCAATTCAACCGACCCAGTCTCCCGCTGCAGCGAAGGGAACAAACACTGCGACGACAACGATGATATACCCCGAAGAAGACTGAGGCGAGATGTGGGGGAGACTTTTGAACTGGAGCAGGGCCCCATTGTACTCATCAAAGAGAGACTGGGATCTAGTACAGAGCAGAATTCACAAGCACAAGGTGTGAAGGCAAAAGCCAAGTTGATTTATAGCTAATGAGGGATAGAAATCTTAACCAGGGTTCGAATAAGAGGCAGGATTCCCCTTTCGACATCGTGCATAGTTTTGTCTAGACAAATTGACAGCTGATCTCTTGCTACAGCAAGTCGCATAACACTACTCATACATTTATTCAGAGTGGCTAGCTCAGTAGGGAGAGTTAAGAGGAAGATTGTTGAACTTCAAGGGTTAATACTGCGAGAGTTTTCTAGTGCTATGCAAAAACAGATATACTTTACCTTTCCCGTCTTAGCACTTGAAAGTTTTCCAGATTCGCTTTCTTTCTCTCTCTCTACAGGTGCGGAATTAGGTGTGTCTACCTGGCTTCTTGGTGTCATGTCAGTCATTTGTCTCATTTGCTTTGCAACTGTGGCATACACGAAGTGGCAGCTACATGTCGTGCGACGCGAAAAGACAACGGACACCTGACCGAAAAAATGGACATTTTGGAAGATTTTTATCACGGCTGCTTTTGGTAAAATATCTTATAATATTCAATTATAATTCAATGGCTTTCTGTCTAATCTGGCCGCTCTTTAAAGTCACGTGCATGCAGTAGTATTCCCGATACAAGTCCCAAGAAGAGCATAATTAGTATTCTGCATCGTTTACACAGAATACTAACAGATCTATTAGTATTCAGTATCATATACACATCTCTTTGCGGACATTTCCAGAAATCGCGTAAGAAGCCGCCTCAAAAAATTAAATAAAATTAGAAGGTGCTTGAGCTACAATCCTGGACAAAAGTCTTTGGGACACCCTGTTTATGGTGCTATTACGCTGATATCACTCACTTTGGCTGGCCTAGTTACCCAAAAGCACCCGCCCTCCCCTCCCGCAATTCAACATTGAAGTGGGGGGAGGGGGTGGTACAAAAAACTCAAAATTAGAGGACTTTGTCCTAGTGTACCAACAGTTTTGACCAGGATTGTAGGTGGTTCAATCGTCTCACGAAACGGGAAGCCTGGGTACTAAATTGTCCATTTATTGACTGTTACATGATGCATTTTTGTAACATGTTTTTGGCCGCCATTTTGAAATGCATGTGGTAGTTCGATCAGTCACTTTAGTTTGTACATCGCTAGGCAATATTACTCACATAATCACCGGTGTCGGACAAATGCAGACTGCAGACTAGAAATAAATAAAAACAAAATACAAAAACTTACATGAAATAAAATAAAACAAAACACCGCATCACGGTGCAAATACAAAAACAAAAACTTACGTAAAATGCCGTGAAATAAGTTCGATTGGTTCCCATGAGCTTGACGAACGATATCATCCAAACGGAAATTCATTATCGAAACCGACGTATTGGATCAGAAAATTCCTTTCTTCTCTCAAGCGTTTCTGATCCGCTCGATACGTATGTACTTTTCGACCGCACCTCTCCCCCCTCAACCACATTCTTGTGCTCGCCCCATTTCTCGCGCGGTCATGATCTCCAAACTAACTAAAATAATGCCCACTTAAAGTGGGGACAGGCAAATTTCAGGTAATGACTTGGCTGTATATGACAAGAAATTCAAAATGTTCATTTCGCCTACTGACAAATCAAATGTGCGCCTTTCCAAGTTCCAACACTTGACTGGTCATTACACCCCATAGTGTAAAATGTCGGTACCGGAAATATGACACATCGTTTCGCCTGACAATGGCCAGATCGCCAGATGTTGAATACCAAGTCCATCAAACGTTAGGAATAGCTGCGTTGCATGTTTCAATTTTTTGGAATATTTCACCGGCAGCTATAACGTTGCGGTAAGTCACTGTAATATTTTCCATATTTTCCCCCAAAAAGATCAAGGGAACATTGTTAGCAGTTTGTCGATTTGTGCAATTTTCGTTCGGCTCCTTTAATTTATCCCGTGGAAGCCCGACTGAAAGCCGCCCGCGCATTAGTGACACATTCTACGTGGAGGAGCGGTTTCACAAGCCTTTGTATTTTTTGTATTTTTTTGTATTTTTTTGCATTTTTTTTTTTTTTTTTTTTTGTATTTGCACCGTGATGCGGTGTTTTGTTTTATTTTATTTTATGTAAGTTTTTGTATTTTGTTTTGTTTTGTTTTATTTTATTTCTAGTCTGCAGTCTGCCATCTGCAGTCTGCAGTCTGCATTTGTTCGACACCGCATAATCACAATGCACATCCTTTAATATAGGATACGGATTAAAATCTGGAGGTGAACAGGATTGTTGAAGACTCATCGAGCTTCTAAGATACGGAAGACGAATATTTACCTGAGGAATTTGAAGGTAAATTCATGTAAATCCGGACGAACTTAGAAGTGAAAATATTAATTAACTTCCAGCAAATTTAAGTGTGACAAAAGCCGCTGGCAGAAAAATGGGTAACACTGGTAAACATAAACTCCGCAGTGATCGATTGCAAGAGCATATATAGTTTAAGTCAATGTAGTTATCTAACGTAGTCTACGTACGTAAGTCCTAAAATATATTCGGTTGCTTTCTGTTTCGGCAGTCTTTCAGCAAATTTTACGCAGGCAAATGACGCGCTGGTTAAAATACTCCTAATTTAATTATTCTCAATTTCCTACCCTGATCCCAGGGGTTTTCTTACCAGAGGGGCAGCGAGCTGCGAAACGGCGAGAGAAAAGCTCTGACCGTGCAAATAAAATTAAGGTAGCCCTTCATTCTCTGGTAAGAAAACCTATGGGACCAAGGTCTGAAATGTGGGCTTTTTCACTGAAAGGAAAATAATCCTTTATTAAATGTCGTGGTTTTATTATATATATTTTCCGGCTCAATAACTTAGCATTGTTTCTAAGACTAAAAGTTGTCATGACGAAAGGCGAAAACAAACATATACATTCGCGTTTTTCTTTTGGAGTTTACACACAAAATTATAATCTTTTCAGCTGCTTAAACACGGAAACTGCTGGAAATAATGGAAATGGAAATAGCGGCATATTTTTCACTCCCAAAATAATCCAATGAGTTAGCGGCTTGTCGGAGACTGGGCTGATAATTTCAAAGTGATACCAATAAATTGGCTATTGTGTTAGACAGACGTGATTGAAGTGCGAGCGAGCGAGTGCTGTTTTATCAACTGGGAGTGAAATAAAACTAGAATTGAATATATCGTGAAGTGTCGTGAGAACAGGGAGGCGATCCCCGACATATTATCGTGACTTTGGCAACGTCTTTGTTGTTTGTCAGTGGAGTATATGGGCAGCTGTGCTACTGTTGCCATGGTGATCGAGAGGCAACCAGTAAGCAGAGGGCTTTTACTGCTGAACTGCAGAAAAGCGATGTACAAGTCCACCATGTTGCCAAAAGGGTGGCGCATTTTTTGCCATTTCATTTGAATTGGCTCCTTACTACTAGCTGTGAAATCTGTGGAGTAATCTGGAAACGATTCAATTTTGGCAAGGGTTTTGGTGTGCTTTTTAGCTCTTTTTTCTACAAAGCTTCTGCCGGCAATTTTGAGAACCTTGCCCGAGGAAATCCGAAAAACTTGACACCGGAAAGGATCCCCATTGAAGTCAGAGACTAATAAGATAGGTCAGTATATCACCGCAAGTTATATTTCTTTTAGTCCTTGCGATCGAGAGAAATTCCTCACACATCCTCCATCGGCACCTAACCTGAGTATCAGGCTTTCTTTTGGGATTTTTCTTTTCTGTTTTTTTTCTTGTGCATCTTAACACCTCATGGCCACGTTTTGTGGCTCATCGATATACGTGCGCACTTAAAATTTGAAATACTTCAGTTTAAAATATTTACAAGTACTTTACAATGAGTACTATAAAAATGCACAGATTTAATTGAAAAGGCTGATTTGACCCGAGCTCTTGCCAAACATAGGTGATACTATATTCTGTGTCGCATGCGAACTAAATACCGCGATGTTTAATTGCTAGTGACTATACTGTTTGCCGCTCAATCTGACTCAGTGCAAAATTGGACACAACTTTAAAGCACTTCCTTATTTTTCGTTTGATAACAAGCAGAAGGTGCCTGGTGAGCCTGAGAAACACGAATCTCTTTGTCAAAACCAGAATGCCTCAAAGAAAGTGTTTTCTTCTTTTTCAAACAGCAAATCTCTAATCAACACCGGAAGAATGGGTGGCATGAAAAATGAAAGAACTCATCTGATTTTTCGAATTTGAATAAATTAACAATGCACGATTGAAAGTTGAAACCTAATTTTCACGGGGCTATTAAGTTATAAGAGCGGGTTGCTGTAAATATCGACTATAGCTATGCAAGCATTCACATTATGATTGTTTATCGGTCGATCCTTAAAGCATGGAGTGAATGTGAGAGTTGTGCAGCAAGTTCTTCTTGTATGATTGCGGTTAATCGTTGACTTTGCAACCGCAAAACGCCGCGGCCGGGACGTATTCGACATGGCGACTGCGCCTTCTGCGACAACAGCAGTGCATTTACTGGCCGGAAATAGCCTTTTACGGTAAGATGTACCAGGTAGCATCCAGCTTTTTGTTTTTTTGATTGACTATTTTTGGGTGTTTAATCGTACAGAAGTGGCTATGTTGTGATGAATTTAAGTGTCGCTCACAAAATGTAAATTTGGGCAAGTTTCCAAATAAACGCCTCCTAGATCCACACAAACGCGAATTTGTAGTTTCTGGGATCTGAAAAACCCATATAAGTCATTTCGTCGTGGTTTCAAACGAAAATTATGAACATATAGGAACGTCCGACCGCTAATTTCCGATAAAGTCAAAGATCAAAAGGTGTGTTGTTTTGGTCAAGTAACCTTCATGAAACCGTTCCAGAAATCCAGCATTTAATTTACCCCAAGTTTTTATTTGCTATATGTTTAGTTCAAGGGATGGTCCTTCCCTGGGGTAGAGTCTCAGTTGTCAAAGCGATGTACCAGGGTGCGATTTTTGGCGCTGAACTTGACCTATATTTCAAAGTAACACACCGCCAAAATCTGCCAAAAATTCAGGCTTCAATGGTACTGCAATCTGACAGCACTAGTCAATAGAGGAGAGAATTAGCTTACATTGTAGGACTTAATTTTCTGTAGAACGGTCTTTACCATTGTGAGGGAGTTTCGGAAAAACTCGGTATTTTTGCGTTGGATTTGCATAATTCCGCGCGCAAAACACGAAAAAATTCACCAAAAAAAATTAAAAGGTCCAAACAACCTCGGATCTATATTTTTGGTAATAGTTACTGAAGTCCTTTAATATGGCAAAGTTTGAGAACATCGGATTTTTCTATCTTGCATACCTATAGTCGATATTTACAGCAACCCGAACTGCTTTTGCACATATTGCTTTTCAGGAATTTTTTAAAAATCCTTGAATGTCACTATTTTGCACCGCGGCGCAGAATTCGCGTGTCAGCGGTAATTTTTATCAATGTGTGACGTAGTGTATGGGGAGCTTGAAGATGGCGGCGGGTCACAGAGTACAATCGTTTATCGTCTCAGACGATAAAGCGAGGTTTGTTGGAGGTGGACAGTTCGAAAAGATCGTAGACACAGTGTCCGCCTTCAGGTTCATAATTGAATTTCCATCAAGAAGCTATGCTCTCATACAATTTACGCTCGAGGTAGTCTGAAGTGAACCGGCGGCTCGGAGCACACGACAGGATTCTTTGAAAGGATAGGATCTTCTCCAGAAATTTAGGTCAGCCGTATCTTGCGTCTGTTGGGATTCCTGTAGAGTCGATTGTAGTTGATACCCCTGGCTTTGCTCGAGTCAATTCGGCAATTGAACGCATTACGACACACCATCTTGCCTTTGTAAAACTCTCAAGCTCTCCATACTATACGTCACACATTCACAAAATTGCCCCTGACATGCGTGTTTTGCGCCGCGGTATTTGAGGCCAAAGCTCGCTATTCATTGATTTTTTTACGAAATCGAGAAGCGCAATACGTGCACGAGATGTTCGAATATTGATTCTCCGTACCTCTAGGGTTTTTTTAAAAATGCATCAATTTCAGGTCGGAGTTATCCTTTAACTATGGAATGCACTGAACCGTGGCATTGTTTTGGGCGTGCATATTTGTGAGACCAAATTGTTTTGTACATCAAAACAACCTAAATTTCTTCAAGAATCAAAGAAAAACCTGAAGGGCCGATTTTTTAAAACAAGGTTTAGACTGTGGTTACAAAAGTCCTGGTCTAAACAAGGTCCAAACAATAGCCATGCTTATCGGACAACGGCTAAACGTCGTGTTTATAACCCAACTCCCGTCCATTTTCTAACTAACCCTGTTTTGCGGCGTCCGTAAAACCAGCGATAAACCAGGTCTAAGTTAGACTTTGTTTAAAAAATTGGCCTGAAGTGTTTACTTCAAGTTGTGCACGGGCTTCAAACAAAGGGCTCGTCAAGGATTCTCGTTGCAATCGCAGCTGCATTTCTTGAAGACCCAAGTTCAGGATTTCGCTGAGCAAATACGCTAGCCCAAACTGGCGACAGAAGCGTATTAAAAATCAAATCGGTTATTTGTTAAGCGTTCGTGAAAACCTGAATGTCCTCGTCGTAGCGACTTCGAACTCAGTTTGCGGTGACATTTAGATATCTATCTGCTAACAGCTGAGTGAGTGAGTGAGTGAATGAGTGAGTGAGCGATTGACTCATTCGCATATCTGAGTCCCCACAATAACTCGTTTTTACGCTTCGCGTATCCACGAGTTAAAAATGAATAAGGTATCCCACGAAACCGGGATATTTTTGAAAAAATATATATATCCGAACTGACTGTGAACTAAAAGAATGAAACTACTGCTCGTATTAGAGAAACGTGCTACACGGAACTGCAATGTTTTAACATTATTGTCGTCATTAAAATTATACCAAATCACGCAGTTCAGCACTTAGTGTCAGTACAGATAGAATCAGATATTTCACTTAAATACACAGCGCACGCCTATGGCGGATCTATTTCCAAGTAATGTATATTTTTTTGTAATGTAAAATAATATGACATCACCCAAATTATGTAAAAACAGCGCTTTCCCCTGTGCATCACTATAGCGCCTCGGACCACACAAGGATCGACAGAACTAGCGGATGAACTAGACGCGACATCTGCAAACGAAGGGTAAGCCAAACATATTTATCTCGACTGCATTCATATTTGGCATACATATTCACATTGATTTCTTTTACACGGAATGTCCCGCTGTTGCCTAGTTGGCTTCTTGGCGTGTGTCTGATACTATCAGTCATTATTGTCTATCATTGTTTACACTATTCCTCCTGCAGATTTACATTTACATAAATTAAATGTAGCTGCAAAGCCACAACGAGGGATCGACTGTTAACACAAATGTTTTTCATTTGAGAGCAGTGAGCAAGTTCAAAACAAAGTACTTTCGACCTTTATTCACTTCCCCTTTTGGCTTTCTTCCTCACTGTACATAATTAGCTCTATTTTGCATATACATGTCACTATATATTGCTTTGGGAGTTGCTAAAGGAAAGTCTTAAAGTAAAGACTTTTGCATAAAAATACATTGGCACATATTATAATTTACATTTTGATCGTACAGCTAACAAAATATTTGTTGGCACCTCAGTTTAATTAATAACGAGGACGTCAACGTGGGGAAGCAATTTATTGAACTTGTGCCGAGTGCCGAGCTTTCTGTCACTCAAAAATAAGCACAAGAGTCAAAATTTCAAACAGGCTTACTGAAAACAGGCTCGATACGCGAGCGCAGACACAAGGATCTTTTCTGATATTTTCTTTTGTGCCTGCGTCGCTCATTTTCACTTGAAGCTGATCTTTTGTTTGCGCGTGTGTGTACGTCGCTCGTTTTGACTTGAAGCTTGCGCTTATGCTTGCAAGCATAGGCTTGAGCTTGTGTTTCCGTCGCTCATTTTGACTTGACGCTTATCTCTTGGCCTTGTGCTAGTGTTTGCGTCGCTCATTTTGACTTGACGTATATCTTTGTGCTTGCGTTTGTGCGTTTGTGCAATTCTCCCAGTTTCCCAGAAAAGAATAGTTTCTTATAGCACAGTTTTAGCGTAAACACAGATGCGACGCGACATTTTGGCAGCGGGCCAGCTGGTTCAAGGGGAAGTTTACACTTCAGTGGAAACTTGAGTTAACAATTTGAGCTTGCCCACATATTATTAGCATTAGCCATAGCTTGCCATCGACACATCGGCATTTTACAATATCTTGTTGACAGCTCAATAGCCTGATCTCTGCAGCACATGTTGGAATGCTTTTAGAACCTGATACACTCCGTATCACTTACGCATTGGTCCTTTTGGTTGAGCTTGTGTGGCGGTAACACGCAGCTATATCTGTAGTGCAGTTATTTTCCCGTCCCACTCATAGCCCATTAAACTGGTGACTGACTTCGGGTGCTCACCTGCCAGTGCTACACCACTTACTGGTGAATGTGGGTCTGCGACCCCTTCATGCCTAGGGTTTGCATACCCTATCCATGCTGCTCATCCCGCGCGCCTAGTGTGGTACGAACACCTCACTAGCTGGCTCATCCCTGCGCCTCTGGCTTCTGAGCTCCCAGGTATCAGTCACCCATTTAACCGCAATTTGTCTGAGTGTCATTATTTCCCTGCCCACTTTTTTCGCATGCGAAACTAACGGAAATACGTCACAAATCATTTTGTGGTGCAAGAGGGATACCTGTGGAAAATGCCATTTCTTCACGCAAAAAAATAGAAGAAGAAATGCAGTAGACACATGCACCTCACAGGTGCCTATTTTTAATATTGTAACGATGGTCCTCACCAGACTGACGCTTGGACTCCGCCGCGCTGCAAGCGCTTCGGAAGAGATGTGGCTTTCGCGACTCGAAGGCTCCGCAAAAACTCAACGTTCTTAAAAATTGTGCATGGGATAAAATCCTCCATATGGAAACGAAAAACCATAAGCCTAACCTTCACCAGACATCGTAGAGCTAACGAGCTAGAAAGCGAACTGGTTTGTATTTAGCGCGCGAAAAAAATACAATCTAAATTTTAATACAGTGGAACAGCCCATTAGCTTCGAATGACATTAAAATAACAAGAATATGTTTCCTTTTCGAGATTGGCGTGCCCTGAAGGCAGGCCGTCGGAGCCTTTGAAGTTTTTCGGCCCGGCCGAAAGATTGTCTGCGCGATAATTTGTATCGGCACACAACTTCTACCGTGATTGACATGTTCTTTCAATCATTTTTGCCTATCTAAATAGAAACCGGCAATTGTTATCCGGACATCGGAAAAAGAAATGTTTCGCGTTTTAGTAACACCCCTCCCACTGGGCAGTTTTTACGGTCACACACAGATTTTGGCTAAATCGCGATTAAGCACTGCTAAATCGTGATTTAACTTTCTAGTGTGACCACAGCCAATTATAGACACGCCGAAAGACATCATGACCAAAATAGCGCCAGCCGGTCCAGTTACACATTTCTGCCATTCAAGCTGTCAAGATTGACAAGTTGTTCCTGTTTACAAACTCCTCCAAGGACGCAACTGCTGTGAAAACTGACACTTCACAGCTAGCATGATTGACTTGTTATTCCTGTTTACAGATTCCAGTGCATTTAAATCAAGTACAGTGCGGCTGTGTTTCTCTGTACCTGTTCCGGTGCAGTTCCAAGGTTTAAAGGTAAGATGCACTCTTGAAATCTCTCAGCGGGGAGGTCGCTGAAGTTCGGATTCCCAGTTACAGCTTTATTACTAGAAATACGAGGGTATTATGATTATGGAAAATTTCGTGATAAACTTTATATACATACGCAAAAAAATATTGCCAAAACATCTTGTCGGAATGAAGTGTTTCCGTCGCTCATTTTGACTTGAAGCTAATCTCTTGGCCTTGTGCTAGTGTTTCTTTTGCTTGCGTTGTTCGCGGAACCTCGGTTTCACACAGTGGACTACATTTCTTGACTGACGCCAACAGTGCGGATTTGGTCATCAGCCGAGTGTAGTGCGACAGATCAATGTTGCAGGAAGTCTCCACTTAAAACTATTCACATGTAGAGATTTTGCATGTCAAAAGGATTTTTGATACTTTCTTCCAAAGTATAAATCATCGTTGCGCCTGTTTATGCCGGGTAGGCAAAAATATAATTTCCCAGGTTTTCTATAATGTTTACTGCCGAGGATTGAAGTTGAACTTTGTGTTTATTTACTCTAAAAACAATCCAGAATAATGTCTCTTTTTTTGACATCTGATCAAAACCAGTAATATATTCCATTTCCTTTAATTTCCCACCCACCGACAGAAAAGGGACACATGATAAAGAGCAATTCATGTCCAAATTTAGTATATAAACCCGAAAATTGCAGGATGAAACAAACGACTTCTTGCTTCTTTTAGAAAGGAAAAATAGGAGACAACTGAAGAATGTGAATGCGAATCACTAATCCAAACGAAACTTGATAATATAAACCACTGAGATGAGAGGGGCAATTAATCTCTGTCAAGTACACCCAAAAGAGGCCAAATTCTTCTTGCACCCAATATCAGTATTTAGAAATGAAGAAATCCTGGTATTTCATTGATATTTTTATATCAATAAATTCGGTGTCACTTCTATCTGAAGCCAAAGTTGGAAATCAATTTGCCATTTTGTTCGGTGGATCAGGAAATGGAAGATGTCGGATTGAATTGTTATCCGGACATTAGAAAAAATCCGGACAAATGAAAGGAAGCACTCAGTTCCTGTAGACTTTTTTTTTTTAATTATAGGCAAGCACAACATGATATCATTCGTGTGTCAGCAAATATCATATCGATTTATTTCCTTGAGTGGCCATTCAAACAAAGTCAATTAGGTTTGCCTGCCATGAGGAGCTTTGAGCACTTTGAAAATTCGCTGCATGATGCCACCAAGGTGTTATAAAATGTCAACTACGACTCAAAAAGTCGCTGCGGGATGCTACTAACGGGTTAACCCGTGATGAATCAGCTGTCAATAAAGACCACAAATAGACCAAATATAGTTTATATTAACTTTACGTGAACATCCCCAAATACGTCCAGAGCATTTGTTGTCACAAGAGTTCCTGCATGAGAGTGTGCAGTGATGGGTGATTTCGAAAGACGAGTATTTTCGGTTTTTGCTGTATCCCAGTAAGAACTGGTTTCCTTTGACCATTAGTGTATGCAATGGACGAAAATGTCGGCCACTGACTTCGCCAGGACTAAGAGTTTCAGTCAGGAGATCTCACCGATAGCGCGAAACCAATGCGCTCCAAATCAAAGACGGAAAAGCTTGTTGTTGGAACGTCACTTGGAATGCTCCAAAAACAAAATTTGGAGGGTGGATGAGTGATTCCTTTGATCAGAAGCCGTTCGAGCAGTCGATTTTGTCACTTGGCGGCAAAAGATGGAAAATGGCGCCAACGTGAACCGGCCGCCGTTAAGGAGAAATTTTCTGAAAAGCGCGCAGAGGTAATCAGCAGTTTGCAAACTCCTTGGAAGAACTCATCAATAAACGTGTGCTCAAGCAAATACTACGAGAGTTCTCTGCTAAAATTTGGACAATAAGATTTGTACAAGTCACCAGATGGCGCCAAATCAAGGTCTCACTGCGCCAGCTCCTTTCAGAGTAAAATTGGTCTGTCGTTGAAATCTCCGCTTAAGCATATGGCATGCCGACGTACAGATATCCGGCCCTTTGATTTATTTACAACGTTGATATTTTTTCTGTTTCGACTTTCATCATTCCGATGATCGTGAAATAAAATACGAGTACCCCCTTGGTGCTTTCTCAGGTGCTTCGCCCGAAAGCAGCAGAAGTTACCAGGTGACTCGCCCGTAAATCTGCGGGAGAAAGTATTTTATTCTCGAACCATCAAAGTTATTCAGTCAATATATCTCCAATAGGGTTTTAACTAAATCGTCCCAGCTTATGACCATGAAACAATCAGGTACGTCCACACGCCGCGGCGGGGCCCCACCTTGAGCGGTCATTGCGTAAGAAATCCCCATGATCAGGGCAGTACAAATGTACACACAGAGATAAACAAAATTGCGTTTTTCAGTTGGCTGAAGCTCGTCGTGTTTGGCACCTACAAGTGGCTTCGATATTCTGGGAAGGAATGGCGATGTACGGCCGTTTTTCTGTGCCGCCTTTTATCAATTACGAGTTAACGCGCTCTTCTGCACGTATGCTGAGATGGACGACCGATGTGGGAAAAGTCTCTTTGGATTATTCTTAGCACCTTGAAGGTGACAACTGTACATTTTTTTAGTTGGCCTAAGCTCCTCGTGTTCCTATTGTTATCCATATCCTACAAATTGCCTCACTTGAAGAGCTATCAGCTTATGAACAGAATTTCGAACCATCGAACCGAATCGTCGAACCATGCATGCAGCATCCAGTTAAGCATATAATCTGATCAGGAAAACTTTCTCTTCGCCTCCTGTAGGTTGACTTGTTGGTTTTCCAAGTGAGCCATGTCGGAACTAAATGGATCAAGCAGTTCAAGTGGGAATGAGTCGTGTGGTATCGCCGAAAGGAATGCTCGACCGTCATCTGGCATCATCATAACCCAAACTGCCTTCTACGTCTTAATATTTCTGGCATCACTATTTGGAAATGCACTGGTTATCAACATCGCCACCAAAATAAGGAGAAGGATAAAGTCCTCTACAACAAACTTGCTTATTGCCAACATGGCCGCGTCAGATCTTCTGATTTCAATCTTCGCCATTCCCCGAAAAATTGTCGAAATCCATATCGGGAACGAAAAATGGCCGTTTGCTGGGCTGGTTGGTCAGTTGTCCTGCAAATGTATCTATTTCCTCCAAGATATTTCAACAGCCGTGTCGATCCAAAGTCTAGTGGTTATCTCGCTGGATAGATTTGTGGCTGTGGTGTTCCCTTATCGCCGACCACTGATGACTATGAAATCGTGCAAATTTATCGTTATTCCGATCATCTGGATTATAGCCATGGCCCTCCATTCACCTTACTTTTACACGTTCAGAATTATAACACATCTCAATGAAACATACTGCATTTCAAGCTGGGTATCGAGGGATGCGCTCAAGACGTACTATATCATACTTTTAATTTTTCTCATTTTGCTGCCACTAGTGATACTCTCAATTTTATACTCGATCATCATTTTGCAACTGCGGCGAATGAAAAGCGCATCAATCGCCGTCCGTGAAAGGCTAGGAGAGCACGCAAAGGTTATCAAGAAGATAATCGCAATAATCGTGGTGTATATCCTTTGCCTTGCTCCGATTAGCGTCTTCATTGTGCTGTCCCTTTTTGTGTGGGATTTCACTTTTCCATGTGGAACTCCAGTTTTTGAGTTTATATCGTATTTTCTTCTGTTTTCAAACAGTGCGTTAAATCCTTTGGTGTATTTTGCTTTTGATGAAAGATACCGCCAAGAGTTAAGAAGCATTGTGACCAGAACCCTCTCGCTTCGCTCTGAAGATTCAATCAATCTCCGGCGGCCGCCAACTGCTCTTACGACTTCTGGCGGTATATGCAGTGAATCCGCGGTGTGAAACCTCGAGGTTTGGCGATTTATTTGACATTTCCTTGGGGATTTTGCAACGAAAAATCTTTTGTCATATCCTTTTCCTTGAACGTAAACAGGAGAAATTGACACTCCAAGCCCGGGGGTAGGTACTCAATATGAATTTGGGTAGGGGTGTTCCGCCGACTCTATAAAACCCTGACCCTATTCAAGACACAAAAATGGAAATTTTGCTACCCTGTCTAAGACAAAGTGCTCTAATTGGATACCCTGTTCAAGACTGGACCAAAAATTTTACCCTATTCAAGACAACGTAAACAATCTATTATATGTAATAATTTTCCTTTATTGAGGCAAAAAAAAAAGCTGTCTGCAGCATCATCCACAAAACTCCTTGTAACAAAAACGCGGTCTAGGTAAACACATTGTGTAAAGCACATTGCGGATTTTGGACTGTATTCTCTTGTAATTGACCGCGCAGCTCTTCACATTATATCTTTGGTAATACTTTAAAGCTGTTTTAGATAAAAATTAAAAAGAAAAACACAGTGCGTGGCGTGGTTTGTTTCTCATGACACAACGGAAGTTGATTGACTTTCTTGTAATTGATCAGGCCGCACTATTGTTTTTTTCACATTCTATCTTTGGCCAAGTCAACAAAAGTCCGTTCACCGGAAATTGTTTGCGGTTAGTCTTTTTTAATTATTCTCCAATCAGCTTGCGTTGCACGCGTTACCACTGGAGCATACGAAGAAATCGCGCGAAAAAATGGCGAGTGCAAAAAAATGTGGTTGAGGGGGGAGGGGAAGAGGAGAGGATCTTGAGAAAATAACCCTGTTTAAGACACGAAAATGTAAAATTTGATACCCTGTTTAAGACAGAAGACCCTGAAAATGATACCCTATCGGGCGGAACATACCTATATAGGAAATATATGGAGTACCCCCCACCCCCCCGGGACTCCAAGTAACCCAGGCAGTATCACAAAAGATACCGCCAAACTGATAGTAAAATTTTAATCACATCAGGGCAATAATGTTGCTGTTTACTCTATACAGCCTGTACCTTGGGGATGAAAAACTTGAATTAAAATTTGTGTGACAATAACTGAGAATATATTTTAATGGAGTTGATTAGTATTCAGTATACTATATACTGCGGCCAAAATGTCGTGAGAGTTAAAGAGTGATCCCATTCCGCTCACCAGTAGTCCCCTTTCACGCCATGGAAATGAAACTACTTGGCAGGACAGCTGGAACAACAAGATATTTTTACACGAGAGTAAAGAAAATTTTCAGTTTGTTGTTCAGCTCCTTCAGATTGGCTCAGAGTGACGTAAGATAAAGATTATGACTCAGAAAAGTTCGGCGATATCCAGCAGCTAGTAAAAATTACTTAGAAATTGGCGTGGGCTTGTTTACATTTTAGCGCTTTAATCAAATGAACAACTTTGAACTGGACCTGAACTGATACTGACAGGCATTCACGCAACTCGTTTCCAGACTCTTTTTGCCCAAATCTGGCAGCCTGGGAGCGAGTGAGGAACTTTTTGGGTACTAAGAATATAGTACCGGGTTGGATCAGGTTGTCGTATCTTGTCTGTGGGGCAAGTTTAAGGTCAAGTTCCCATACAAGGTCCGATTGTGTTGAGCGAGCAAACCGGGCCAATCATAGACAATAATATACTAGAAATACGATAATCGCAGATTCGCCCTCGCCCTGGCGTGGATGTTTTACTGAAGCTTTGATACAAGGACCTCAAAGTCAAGTGTTGCACGCAAAAAGAAAGCGAAAAAAATTTCGCGTTGAAAAATAATCCTTGCGTGACGCTGTACGCCTTTCTCACGCTGAGGACATCGTCGCGCCAAAATAACTTATGCTGTCTGCTTGACCGGACTACCCTGCGAGCAGAACCTTCTTCACTCTCTCTACGTTGGAAACGAAGTAAGAAGAAGAAGGCTCTGCCAACGAGCTCCATTTTCTTCATTGAGCATGCGCGAGCTCTATGCAACCAAGCCTGTCGAAGCCTCGTTTCAAAGAACACCGTGGGCGCAAAAACAGTCAGCAGTTTACCGAACTGCACATGCGGGGCAGCCCCGACTCGTATGACCGGTTTATTGAGACAAAGAAACTGGTTTGACTCATCCAAAAGTTTGGATAAACGGCTCACGCATGCTCAACAAAGAATACTCGGAGGCTAGACCGGATTGGCCGTAGTACAGAAAAGAATGAACACAAACGAAGAAGCGTCGTTCATTTGCAGTACAAATAAATGGGCTTACATTGAACCGTGGCAATGCCTTAGGTGGGCATAGTTGTCAGACCAAATTGTTTTGTACATCAAAACAGCCTAAATTTCTCCAAGAATCAAAGAAAAACCTGAAGGGCCGATTTTTAATACAAGGTTTAGACTGCGGTTAAGAATGTTCTGGTCTAACAAGGTCCAAACAATAGCCATGGTTATCGGACAACGGCTAAACGTCGTGTTTATGACCCAACTCCGACCCATGTTCTAAGTATGCTAACCCTGTTTTACGGCTTCCGTGAAACCAGCAATAAACCAGGTCTAAGTCAGACTTTGTTTAAAATATCGGTCCGATTACTTCAAGTTGTGCACGGGCTCGAAACCTAGTCACCCTTTGAAGGGCTCGTCAAGGATTCTCGTTGCAATCGCAGCTGCATTTCTTGAAGACCCAAGTTCAGGATTTCGCTGAGCTAATACGCTAGCCCAAAGTGGCGACAGAAGCGTATTAAAAATCAAATCGGTTATTTGTTAAGCGTTCGTGAAAACCTGAATGTCCTCGTCGTAACGACTTCGAACTCAGTTGCGGTGACGTTTAGACATCGATCTGCTAACAGCTGAGTGAGTGAGTGAGTGAGTGAATAAGTGAGTGAGCGAGTGACTCATTTGCATATCTGAGTCCCCACAATAACTCGTTTTTACGCTTCGCGTATCCACGAGTTAAAAATGAATAAGGTATCCCACGAAACCGGGATATTTTTGAAAAAATATATATATCCGAACTGACTGTGAACTAAAAGAATGAAACTACTGCTCGTCATTAGAGAAACGTGCTACACGGAACTGCAAATGTCTTATCATTAATATCGTCAATAAATCTATACCTAATCACGCAGTTCAGCACTTAGTGTCAGTACAGATACATTCAGATATTTCACTTAAATACACAGCGTACGCCTATGGCGGATCTATTTCCAAGTAATGTATATTTTTTTGTAATGTAAATATGACATCACCAAAGTATGTATAAACAGCGCTTTCCCCTGTGCATTATTATAGCGCCTCGGACCACACAAGGATCGACAGAACTAGCGGATGAACTAGACGCGTCATCTGCAAGCGAAGGGTAAGTCAAACATATTTATCTCGACTGCGTTCATATTTGGCATACATATTCACATTGATTTCTTTTACACGGAATGTCCCGCTGTTGCATTTTAGTTGGCTTCTGGTGAGTTCGTGTGTCTAATACTATCAGTCACTATGAAAAATAAAATAATATAAAACTGGCGGAAAATTAGACAGCCGCCCATAATTAAAAGCTTGAGGGCATTACGCATTTCTCATTTCTTACTTTATACTCTGAATCTAAGTTTCCTATCGTAGCATTCATCTCAGGCAGTGAAACAACCGGCTTACGTCTAAGGCAATGGCCGATACTCAGCTGGTCACCATCTAAGAGTTTTGCTTTCTCCGCTTTCCTTCACCTCGGCTTTCCCCCAGTTCTCCCTCCGCCCTCCATTGATTGTCTAGGCGTTTTTTTTTTTTTGCTTTTTTTTTGCTTCTTTTTGCTTTTGTTTTTTGTTTTTTGTTTTTTTTTTTCTCGTTGTTTCTTTATGCGGGACCGGTCCACTCTGCGCCTGTCTTACTTTCTCTCATCTCTCTCCCTCTTGAGCTATACCTTCCCTTTCATATTGTCTATCATTGCCCACTATTCCTCCTGCAGATTTACATTTACATTAATTAAATGTAGCTGCAAAGCCACAACGAGGGATCGACTGTTAACACAAATGTTTTTCATTTGAGAGCAGTGAGCAAGTTCAAAACAAAGTACTTTCCATATTTATTTACTTCCCCTTTCGGCTTTCTTCCTCACTGTACATAATTAGCTCTATTTTGCATATACATGTCGTTATATATTGCTTGGGGAGTTGCTAAAGGAAAGCCTTAAAGTAAAGACTTTGCATAAAAAATACATTGGTACATATTATATTTTACATTTTGATTGTACAGCTAAAAAAATATTTCGAAAACATCAGACCTCACTGGCTCGACGAAAAGTTTCTGGGGAATGGCACGCCTTGGCGCCTCAGTTAGAACTTGTGCCGAGTGCCGAGTGCCGAGCTTTCTGCCACTCAAAAATAAGCACAAGAGTCAAAATTTCAAACAGGCTTACTGAAAACAGGCTCGGCACGCGAGCGCAGACACAAGGATCTTTTCTGGTATTTTCTTTTGTGCCTGCGTCGCTCATTTTCACTTGAAGCTGATCTTTTGTTTGCGCGTGTGTGTACGTCCTTCGTTTTGACTTGAAGCTTGCGCTAATGCTTGGAAGCATAGGCTTGAGTTTGTGTTTCCGTCGCTCATTTTGACTTGACGCTTATCTCTTGGCCTTGTGCTAGTGTTTCCGTCGCTCATTTTGATTTGACGCTTATCTCTTGGCCTTGTGCTAGTGTTTCCGTCGCTCATTTTGACTTGACGTTTATCTCTTGGCCTTGTACTAGTGTTTGCGTCGCTCGTTTTGACTTGACGTATATCTTTGTGCTTGCGTTGTTCGCGGAACCTCGGTTTCACACAGTGGGGACTAAGTACTACATTTCTTGACTGACGCCAACAGTGCGGGTTTGGTCATCAACCGAGTGTAGTGCGATAGATCAATGTTGCAGGAAGTCTCCAATCAAAACTCTTCACATGCAGAGATTTTGCATGTCAAAAGAAATTTTTGATACTTTCTTCAAAAGTATAAATCATTGTTGCGCCTGTTTATGCCAGGTAGGCGAAAATATAATTTCCCAGGTTTTCTATAATGTTTTTGCCGAGCATTGAAGTTGAACTTTGTGTTGATTTACTCTACAAACAATCCAGAATGATGTCTCTTTTTTTGACATCTGATCAAAACCAATAATATATTCCATTTCCTTTAAGGTGGCTCGAAATAGTTTTTTGACGCGCGAAACACTGAGTAAGTCGAAATTTCATCTTGGCCCACTCGTCTTCCACATCAAAAATCTGACTACGAAAGACACATCGATCACACAAGGGACATGTGCGACCGGCAAATACCTGGCAAACACAAGAAACCTTTTCCACCATCGAGAAATATAGGTTATTTACCGGGCAGGATGTCCGTAATAGAGGAAAATTGTACCCGAATAGTTGTTGCCTCGGTCCGTATCAATGCCGATAGCACTGTTTTACCCTATATGGACCGAGCAAGCCCGGTAAAAACATTTTTTTTTGAGTCAAGAGCACAATAACACAGCTGAACGTGAACTCGATTGCATAAACTTCACTTTGCGACTGTAATTCGGTAGGAAATCACAAATGATGAAGCGATGAAAAATAGTAAACACTGGATAAGAAAAATCAGGCATACCTGAACGTCCACTGATGAATACTGTGTATTTTTCCCGCTGTCATATTGCTTTCATCGTGCACGGACGTACTTCAGTCCTAAGTCTTACAAATGACTCACCGTAAAAATTACACTCTTTCACGAATCCGGCTGGTAGTGTTTCTCAGGCCAGACATGTAGTACTTCCATTGTAAAACAATTAATTCGGGAGCAATACTTTTCCATACAACTTTTAGGTTTCCTAATCACGATGCGATTTGAATTCTAGCTAATTCTCGAGTTTGTCCTCAATGTCGTCCGTAAAGGTGATGTTACACGAGACGATTTTTAACGACGATTTTTCGCCCAACACCTAGAATTTTGTAGCTAGCGCTTTGGCTTTTACTCTAAAAACATGGCGAACCTTTGCCAAAGGCAGAATTTTGTGCAAAGATTGCTATTCATTGATAGTTCGACGATTACTAGGCAAGAAGTATAGAAAAAAAAATGTTGCGCAAAGAATCGTCGTTAAAAATCGTCTCGTGTAACGTCACCTTAAACTCAGTTGGACTTCCAAGATTTCTTTCAGTGCAATATTTCCCATCGCATACAGGTTCTGATTAGATTATTCACTGTTCAACGACTGAAAAACGGAGGAAAAACTCAAAGCCGCTGGAGCGGCTCCTGTGACAATTCATGAATGAAATTGGCGGCTTTGTACAAACTCGCCTTATATCAAATTATGACCACAACTGATTGCTGACAGCTCTTTGACTTCCGCTTCCGCTTTGATATAGTTTTCCAAAGCGTTTAGCTATGCCAAACTAGCTAATCGTACAAAACCTCAGACTGAATCAGGCGCGTTTTTGGCGTAAGATATAGACATCGGAAAAAGAACTGCCCGTTCAGGAGAAATGCATGAGCAGGTATCGTGCACATGCGCAAATGCTGATCTTGTACACCCGAAATTTTTGCGGTTTTCCTTCGTGTTTTTGCGGATAACTCCGCTCCAAGTCGGTGAATTGTCTCTATTTTTTCCTCATTCATTTAACTGAAGCCGAGAAAAGCCGACGTCTTTTTTAAAGAATTTCTGTCAACAGAAAACCAAATGAGAGAAAAAGTGGATTTCCTGCAAAACGTGTTGACAGAATTTTACCAAATTTATTTATTTTGTCGCTTTCCCTACACAAAAACATTGTGCAAAATTTCAAAAAAATTCACCGAAGGAATATGGATATAACTAACTTTTTCCCGCTTTTATATCACTCACAACAGGTGACGTTGTGTCGCCATGGCAACCGATATCTGCTCAAAATTTATGAGAACACACTCTTCATAAGAACTCAATGCCATAGACATAAAACCTTTTTGAGAAAGTAAACGCCGATTAAACTAAACAGCAGGTCATTTCTTGGTCTATAAACTGCCAGAAACTATTACGAGCCACCCACCGACAGAAAAGGGACACATAAAAAGAGCAATTAACGTCCAATTTTCGTATATAAAACCGAAAATTGCAGGATGAAACAAACGGCTTCTTGCTTCTTTTAGAAAGGAAAAATAGGAGACAACTGAAGAGTGTGAATGCGAATCACTAATCCAAACGAAACTTGATGATATAAACCACTGAGATGAGAGGGGCAATTAATCGGCTCTGTCAAGTACACCCAAAAGAGGCCAAATTCTTCTTGCACCCAATATCAGTATTTAGAAATGAAGAAATTCTGGTATTTCATTGATATCTTTATATCAATAAATCCGGTGTCACTTCTATCTGAAACCAAAGTTGGAAATCAATTTTCTATTTTGTTCGGTGGATCAGGAAATGGAAGATGTCGGATTGAATTGTTATCCGGACATCGGAAAAAGAAATTGACTAAGATGACTAAGATGATTTTATTATTTTCATCTCACAGACTTGGTATCCATGAATCAGTGACTATTCAAAATATATTTTATCGATTAATTTTACTTCATTTGCATTTTGGACAAATGAAAGGAAGCACTCAGTTCCTGTAGCCTTTTTTTTTTTTACTTATAGGCAAGCGCATCATGATATCATTCGTGTGTCTGAATTGTTAAGTGGGGGTGGGACTGAACTGGGAACACAGCGGTCGTTGCCGGAGAGAAACAGCGTCCTACCGACTGTGCCGCCCAGGACATCACCATTGAAACATCCATTGAGCTATCCATTGAGCCTTTAATTCGTTCTGCAAGCATTACAAATTGTTTAATTTGCCTCACTTGAAGAGTTATCAGCTTATGAACAGAATTTCGAACCATCGAACCGAATCGTCGAACCATGCATGCAGCATCCAGTTAAGCATACAATCTGATCAGGAAAACTTTCTCTTTGCCTCCTGTAGGTTGACTTGTTGGTTTTCCAAGTGAGCCATGTCGGAACTAAATGGATCGAGCAGTTCAAGTGGGAATGAGTCGTGTGGTATCGCCGAAAGGAATGCTCGACCGTCATCTGGCATCATCATAACCCAAACTGCCTTCTACGTCTTAATATTTCTGGCATCACTATTTGGAAATGCACTGGTTATCAACATCGCCACCAAAACAATGAGAAGGATAAAGTCCTCTACAACGAACTTGCTCATTGCCAACATGGCCGCGTCAGATCTTCTGATTTCAATCTTCGCCATTCCCCGAAAAATTGTCGAAATCCATATCGGGAACGAAAAATGGCCGTTTGCTGGGCCGGTTGGTCAGTTGTCCTGCAAATGTATCTATTTCCTCCAAGATATTTCAACAGCCGTGTCGATCCAAAGTCTAGTGGTTATCTCGCTGGATAGATTTGTGGCTGTGGTGTTCCCTTATCGCCGACCACTGATGACTATGAAATTGTGCAAATTTATCGTTATTCCGATCATCTGGATTATAGCCATGGCCCTCCATTCACCTTACTTTTACACGTTCAGAATTATAACACATCTCAATGAAACATATTGCCTTTCGAACTGGGGATCGAGGGATGCGCAGAAGACGTACTATATCATACTTTTAATTTTTCTCATTTTGCTGCCACTAGTTATACTCTCAGTTCTATACTCGATCATCATTTCGCAACTGCGGCGAGTGAAAAGGACATCAATCGACGTCCGTAGAAGGCTACGAGAGGACGCAAAGGTTATCAAGAAGATAATCGCAATAATCGTGGTGTATATCCTTTGCCTTGCTCCGATTAGCGTCTTCATTGTGCTGTCCCTTTTTGTGTGGGATTTCACTTTTCCATGTGGAACTCCAGTTTTTGAGTTTATATCGTATTTTCTTCTGTTTTCAAACAGTGCATTAAATCCTTTGGTGTATTTTACTTTTAATGAAAGATACCGCCAAGAGTTAAGAAGCATTGTGACCAGAACCCTCTCGCTTCGCTCTGAAGATTCAATCAATCTCCGGCGGCCGCCAACTCCTCTTACGACTTCTGGTGGTATATGCAGTGAATCCGCGGTGTGAAACCTCGAGGTTTGGCGATTTATTTGACATTTCCTTGGAGATTTTGCAACGAAAAATCTTTTGTCATATCCTTTTCCTTGAACTTAAACAGGAGAAATTGACACTCAATATGAATTTGGGTAGGGGTGTTCCGCCGACTCTATAAAACCCTGACCCTATTCAAGACACAAAAATGGAAATTTTGCTACCCTGTCTAAGACAAAGTGCTCTAATTGGGTACCCTGTTCAAGACTGGACCAAAAAATTTACCCTATTCAAGACAACGTAAGCAATCTATTATATGTAATAATTTTCCTTTATTGAGGCAAAAAAAAGCTGTCTGCAGCATCATCCATAAAACTCCTTGTAACAAAAACGCGGTCTAGGTAAACACATTGTGTAAAGCACATTGCGGATTTTGGACTGTATTCTCTTGTAATTTACCGCGCAGCTCTTCACATTATATCTTTGGTAATACTTTAAAGCTGTTTTAGATAAAAATTAAAAAGAAAAACACAGTGCGTGGCGTGGTTTGTTTCTCATGACACAACGGAAGTTGATTGACTTTCTTGTAATTGATCAGGCCGCACTATTGTTTTTTTCACATTCTATCTTTGGCCAAGTCAACAAAAGTCCGTTCACCAGAAGTTGTTTGCGGTTTGTCTTTTTTAATTATTCTCCAATCAGCTTGCGTTGCACGCGTTACCACTGGAGCATACGAAGAAATCGCGCGAAAAAATGGCGAGTGCAAAAAAATGTGGTTGAGGGGGGAGGGGAAGAGGAGAGGATCTTGAGAAAATAACCCTGTTTAAGACACGAAAATGTAAAATTTGATATCCTGTTTAAGACAGAAGACCCTGAAAATGATACCCTATCGGGCGGAACATACCTATATAGGAAATATATGGGAGTACCCCCCCCCCCCCCCCCGGGACTCCAAGTAACCCAGGCAGTATCACAAAAGATACCGCCAAACTGATAGTAAAATTTTAATCACATCAGGGCAATAATGTTGCTGTTTACTCTATACAGCCTGTACCTTGGGGATGAAAAACTTGAATTAAAATTTGTGTGACAATAACTGAGAATATATTTTAATGGAGTTGATTAGTATTCTGTATACTATATACTGCGGCCAAAATGTCGTGAGAGTTAAAGAGTGATCCCATTCCGCTCACCAATAGTCCCCTTTCACGCCATGGAAATGAAACTACTTGGCAGGACAGCTGGAACAACAAGATATTTTTACACGAGAGTAAAGAAAATTTTCAGTTTGTTGTTCAGCTCCTCCAGATTGGCTCAGAGTGACGTAAGATAAAGATTATGACTCAGAAAAGTTCGGCGATATCCAGCAGCTAATAAAAATTACTTAGAAATTGTCGTAGGCTTGTTTACATTTTAGCGCTTTAATTAAATGAACAACTTTGAACTGGACCTGAACTGATACTGACAGGCATTCACGCAACTCGTTTCCAGACTCTTTTTGCCCAAATCTGGCAGCCTGGGAGCGAGTGAGGAACTTTTTGGGTACTAAGAATATAGTACCGGGTTGGATCAGGTTGTCGTATCTTGTCTGTGGGGCAAGTTTAAGGTCAAGTTCCCATACTAGGTCCGATTGTGTTGAGCGAGCAAACCGGGCCAATCATAGACAATAATATACTAGAAATACGATAATCGCAGATTCGCCCTCGCCCTGGCGTGGATGTTTTACTGAAGCTTTGATGCAAGGACCTCTTAAAGTCAAGTGTTGCACGCAAAAAGAAAGCGAAAAAAATTTCGCGTTGAAAAATAATCCTTGCGTGACGCTGTACGCCTTTCTCACGCTGAGGACATCGTCGCGCCAAAATAACTTATGCTGTCTGCTTGACCGGACTACCCTGCGAGCAGAACCTTCTTCACTCTCTCTACGTTGGAAACGAAGTAAGAAGAAGAAGGCTCTGCCAACGAGCTCCATTTTCTTCATTGAGCATGCGCGAGCCCTATGCGACCAAGCCTGTCGAAGCCTCGTTTCAAAGAACACCGTGGGCGCAAAAACAGTCAGCAGTTTACCGAACTGCACATGCGGGGCAGCCCCGACTCGTATGACCGGTTTATTGAGACAAAGAAACTGGTGTGACTCATCCAAAAGTTTGGATAAACGGCTCACGCATGCCCAGCAAAGAATACTCGGAGGCTAGACCGGACTGGCCGTAGTACAGAAAAGAATGAACACAAACGAAGAAGCGTCGTTCATTTGCAGTACAAATAAATGGGCTTACATTGAACCGTGGCAATGCCTTAGGTGGGCATAGTTGTCAGACCAAATTGTTTTGTACATCAAAACAGCCTAAATTTCTCCAAGAATCAAAGAAAAACCTGAAGGGCCGATTTTTAATACAAGGTTTAGACTGCGGTTAAGAATGTTCTGGTCTAACAAGGTCCAAACAATAGCCATGGTTATCGGACAACGGCTAAACGTCGTGTTTATGACCCAACTCCGACCCATGTTCTAAGTATGCTAACCCTGTTTTACGGCTTCCGTAAAACCAGCGATAAACCAGGTCTAAGTCAGACTTTGTTTAAAATATCGGTCCGATTACTTCAAGTTGTGCACGGGCTCGAAACCTAGTCACCCTTTGAAGGGCTCGTCAAGGATTCTCGTTGCAATCGCAGCTGCATTTCTTGAAGACCCAAGTTCAGGATTTCGCTGAGCTAATACGCTAGCCCAAAGTGGCGACAGAAGCGTATTAAAAATCAAATCGGTTATTTGTTAAGCGTTCGTGAAAACCTGAATGTCCTCGTCGTAACGACTTCGAACTCAGTTGCGGTGACGTTTAGACATCGATCTGCTAACAGCTGAGTGAGTGAGTGAGTGAGTGAATAAGTGAGTGAGCGAGTGACTCATTTGCATATCTGAGTCCCCACAATAACTCGTTTTTACGCTTCGCGTATCCACGAGTTAAAAATGAATAAGGTATCCCACGAAACCGGGATATTTTTGAAAAAAAATATATATCCGAACTGGCTGTGAACTAAAAGAATGAAACTACTGCTCGTCATTAGAGAAACGTGCTACACGGAACTGCAAATGTCTTATCATTAATATCGTCAATAAATCTATACCTAATCACGCAGTTCAGCACTTAGTGTCAGTACAGATACATTCAGATATTTCACTTAAATACACAGCGTACGCCTATGGCGGATCTATTTCCAAGTAATGTATATTTTTTTGTAATGTAAATATGACATCACCAAAGTATGTATAAACAGCGCTTTCCCCTGTGCATTATTATAGCGCCTCGGACCACACAAGGATCGACAGAACTAGCGGATGAACTAGACGCGTCATCTGCAAGCGAAGGGTAAGTCAAACATATTTATCTCGACTGCGTTCATATTTGGCATACATATTCACATTGATTTCTTTTACACGGAATGTCCCGCTGTTGCATTTTAGTTGGCTTCTGGTGAGTTCGTGTGTCTGATACTATCAGTCACTATGAAAAATAAAATAATATAAAACTGGCGGAAAATTAGACAGCCGCCCATAATTAAAAGCTTGAGTGCATTACGCATTTCTCATTTCTTACTTTATACTCTGAATCTAAGTTTCCTATCGTAGCATTCATCTCAGGCAGTGAAACAACCGGCTTACGTCTAAGGCAATGGCCGATACTCAGCTGGTCACCATCTAAGAGTTTTGCTTTCTCCGCTTTCCTTCACCTCGGCTTTCCCCCAGTTCTCCCTCCGCCCTCCATCGACTGTCTAGGCGTTTTTTTTTTTTGCTTTTTTTTTTTTTGCTTTTGTTTTTTGTTTTGTTTTTTTGTTTTTTTTTTTTTCTCGTTGTTTCTTTATGCGGGACCGGTCCACTCTGCGCCTGTCTTACTTTCTCTCATCTCTCTCCCTCTTGAGCTATACCTTCCCTTTCATATTGTCTATCATTGCCCACTATTCCTCCTGCAGATTTACATTTACATTAATTAAATGTAGCTGCAAAGCCACAACGAGGGATCGACTGTTAACACAAATGTTTTTCATTTGAGAGCAGTGAGCAAGTTCAAAACAAAGTACTTTCCATATTTATTTACTTCCCCTTTCGGCTTTCTTCCTCACTGTACATAATTAGCTCTATTTTGCATATACATGTCATTATATATTGCTTGGGGAGTTGCTAAAGGAAAGCCTTAAAGTAAAGACTTTGCATAAAAGTCATTGAAGTTGAACTTTGTGTTGATTTACTCTACAAACAATCCAGAATGATGTCTCTTTTTTTGACATCTGATCAAAACCAATAATATATTCCATTTCCTTTAAGGTGGCTCGAAATAGTTTTTTGACGCGCGAAACACTGAGTAAGTCGAAATTTCATCTTGGCCCACTCGTCTTCCACATCAAAAATCTGACTACGAAAGACACATCGATCACACAAGGGACATGTGCGACCGGCAAATACCTGGCAAACACAAGAAACCTTTTCCACCATCGAGAAATATAGGTTATTTACCGGGCAGGATGTCCGTAATAGAGGAAAATTGTGCCCGAATAGTTGTTGCCTCGGTCCGTATCAATGCCGATAGCACTGTTTTACCCTATATGGACCGAGCAAGCCCGGTAAAAACATTTTTTTTTTGAGTCAAGAGCACAATAACACAGCTGAACGTGAACTCGATTGCATAAACTTCACTTTGCGACTGTAATTCGGTAGGAAATCACAAATGATGAAGCGATGAAAAATAGTAAACACTGGATAAGAAAAATCAGGCATACCTGAACGTCCACTGATGAATACTGTGTATTTTTCCCGCTGTCATATTGCTTTCATCGTGCACGGGCGTATTTCAGTCCAACAGTCTTACAAATGACTCACCATAAAAATTACACTCTTTCACGAATCCGGCTGGTAGTGTTTCTCAGGCCAGACATGTAGTACTTCCATTGTAAAACAATTAATTCGGGAGCAATACTTTTCCATACAACTTTTAGGTTTCCTAATCACGATGCGATTTGAATTCTAGCTAATTCTCGAGTTTGTCCTCAATGTCGTCCGTAAAGGTGATGTTACACGAGACGATTTTTAACGACGATTTTTCGCCCAACACCTAGAATTTTGTAGCTAGCGCTTTGGCTTTTACTCTAAAAACATGGCGAACCTTCGCCAAAGGCAGAATTTTGTGCAAAGATTGCTATTCATTGATAGTTCGACGATTACTAGGCAAGAAGTATAGATCGGTCTCTCTCTTACCTTGCATATCTAAAATTTGTGAGAAACTTGCTTTTATTCGACTGTATAATTTTCTTAACGAGGTTGGATTCTTTTACCACCTTCAATCTGGTTTTCGACCAGGCGATTCAACGATCATGCAATTGATCTACATTGTTGATAAAATTGTAAATGCATTAGAAAGAGGAAACGAAGTTAGAGCTGTGTTTTTGGACATATCCAAAGCTTTCGACAGGGTTTGGCATAAGGGATTGTTAGCAAAACTTAGACAACTAAGGATTACAGGAAACTTATATAATTGGTTTAGAAGTTATCTACTAGGGCGTTCACAAAGAGTTGTAGTGGATGGTCTAAATTCTGAGTGGCGTGAAATTCAAGCAGGTGTTCCGCAAGGTTCTGTCCTTGGGCCACTGCTTTTCCTGATTTATATAAACGATATAACTTCTGGAATTGCCTCAAACTGTTTTCTTTTTGCTGACGATTCTTTTCTGTTGGAAGAAGTATCTTCACCTGAACTATCTGCTGAGAAACTCAATAATGACTTGCAAGCCATTTCTGATTGGTCGGATCGCTGGTTAGTGACCCTAAATGCCTCCAAAACAAAAACTATGACATTTTCTTCCAAACGTATAAAACCCGTACATCCTTCTTTGTATCTTGCACTCCGTCCTATTGAAGAGGTTATTTCCCATGACCACCTTGGCGTTACTTTGTCATGTGATCTGTCTTGGCGTCCACACATTTTAAAAATACATCAAAAGGCCTCTAAAAGGTTAAACATGTTAAAAGGACTGAAGTTTAAGCTGAATAGATTTGCGTTGGAAGTTTTGTATAAAAGCATTGTCCGTTCTACCATGGAATATGCTGATGTGACAATCTTAGTTTGCCTCAGTCTCGTACTGAAAGGTTTAAAAAGTCTTTCATTTATTCTACAATCAAATTATGGAACAACCTGTTAGACAAAACACGTCAATGCTTATCACTAGCTTCTTTCAAAAAACAACTACTTAATGACAGCTTTCGTATATCACCGAGAAATTATTTATTCTATGTTGGTGACCGATATCCTTCAATTCTCCATACTAGACTAAGATTAGGTAATAGTGCTCTCAGCGCTCACTTATTCTTAAGGGGTTGCATTCTTTCGCCTTTATGTATCTGCGGAAAATCAAACGAAACTGTTGAGCACTTTCTTTTGTTCTGTCCCCGATTTGCTGCTCTGCGTGATACGTTGTTTATCTTTGCTGCTCAGAATCTTGGCGGTAACTGGCTGCATTCAACTAAGGCTCAAAAGATTCATTGGTTTTTATATGGTTCTCCTCATATCGACTTTCAGACCAACGTAAACTTGTTCAAAGCAGTTCAATCTTATATCATGCAGTCTGCACGATTTACATCTTAGCATTTAATGGTAACTTGCTTTATTATTATTTTATTTTATTTTTTTTGTCCGAAAACTCTGTTTCTATTTTGTGTCTAATATATGTGTCTAGTATAGAAAAAAAAAATGTTGTGCAAAAAATCGTCGTTAAAAATCGTCTCGTGTAACGTCACCTTAAACTCAGTTGGACTTCCAAGATTTCTTTCAGTGCAATATTTCCCATCGCATACAGGTTCTGATTAGATTATTCACTGTTCAACGACTGAAAAACGGAGGAAAAACTCAAAGCCGCTGGAGCGGCTCGCTGTGACAATTCATGAATGAAATTGGCGGCTTTGTACAAACTCGCCTTACATCAAATTATGACCACAACTGATTGCTGACAGCTCTTTGACTTCCGCTTCCGCTTTGATATAGTTTTCCAAAACGTTTAGCTATGCCAAACTAGCTAATCGTACAAACCCTCAGACTGAATCAAGCGCGTTTTTGGCGTAAGATATAGACATCGGAAAAAGAACTGCCCGTTCAGGAGAAATGCATGAGCAGGTATCGTGCACATGCGCAAATGCTGATCTTGTACACCCGAAATTTTTGCAGTTTTCCTTCGTGTTTTTGCGGATAACTCCGCTCCAAGTCGGTGAATTGTCTCTATTTTTTCCTCATTCATTTAACTGAAGCCGAGAAAAGCCGACGTCTTTTTTAAAGAATTTCTGTCAACAGAAAACTAAATGAGAGAAAAAATGGATTTCCTGCAAAACGTGTTGACAGAATTTTACCAAATTTATTTATTTTGCCGCTTTTCGCAT
The DNA here is from genome assembly GCA_964036295.1 of Plumapathes pennacea. NCBI lineage: Eukaryota > Metazoa > Cnidaria > Anthozoa > Antipatharia > Myriopathidae > Plumapathes > Plumapathes pennacea. Next base: position 22,584,494 of record OZ038464.1, on the reverse strand, counting down.
ACAAATAAACTTGTGCAAAATTTCAAAAAAATTCACCGAAAGAATATGGATATAACTAACTTTTTCCCGCTTTTATATCACTCACAACAGGTGACGTTGTGTCGCCATGGCAACCGATATCTGCTCAAAATTTATGAGAACACACTCTTCATAAGAACTCAATGTCATAGACATAAAACCTTTTTGAGAAAGTAAACGCCGATTAAACTAAACAGCAGGTCATTTCTTGGTCTATAAACTGCCAGAAACTATTACGAGCCACCCACCGACAGAAAAGGGACACATAAAAAGAGCAATTAACGTCCAATTTTCGTATATAAAACCGAAAATTGCAGGATGAAACAAACGGCTTCTTGCTTCTTTTAGAAAGGAAAAATAGGAGACAACTGAAGAGTGTGAATGCGAATCACTAATCCAAACGAAACTTGATGATATAAACCACTGAGATGAGAGGGGCAATTAATCGGCTCTGTCAAGTACACCCAAAAGAGGCCAAATTCTTCTTGCACCCAATATCAGTATTTAGAAATGAAGAAATTCTGGTATTTCATTGATATCTTTATATCAATAAATCCGGTGTCACTTCTATCTGAAACCAAAGTTGGAAATCAATTTTCTATTTTGTTCGGTGGATCAGGAAATGGAAGATGTCGGATTGAATTGTTATCCGGACATCGGAAAAAGAAATTGACTAAGATGACTAAGATGATTTTATTATTTTCATCTCACAGACTTGGTATCCATGAATCAGTGACTATTCAAAAATATATTTTATCGATTAATTTTAGTTCATTTGCATTTTGGACAAATGAACGGAAGCACTCAGTTCCTGTAGCCTTTATTTTTTACTTATAGGCAAGCGCAACATGATATCATTCGTGTGTCTGATTTGTTACGTGGGAGTGGGATTGAACTGGGAACACAGCGGTCGTTGCCGGAGAGAAACAGCGTCCTACCGACTGTGCCGCCCAGGACATCACCATTGAAACATCCATTGAGCTATCCATTGAGCCTTTAATTCGTTCTGCAAGCATTACAAATTGTTTAATTTGCCTCACTTGAAGAGCTATCAGCTTATGAACAGATTTTCGAACCATCGAACCGAATCGTCGAACCATGCATGCAGCATCCAGTTAAGCATACAATCTGATCAGGAAAACTTTCTCTTTGCCTCCTGTAGGTTGACTTGTTGGTTTTCCAAGTGAGCCATGTCGGAACTAAATGGATCGAGCAGTTCAAGTGGGAATGAGTCGTGTGGTATCGCCGAAAGGAATGCTCGACCGTCATCTGGCATCATCATAACCCAAACTGCCTTCTACGTCTTAATATTTCTGGCATCACTATTTGGAAATGCACTGGTTATCAACATCGCCACCAAAACAATGAGAAGGATAAAGTCCTCTACAACGAACTTGCTCATTGCCAACATGGCCGCGTCAGATCTTCTGATTTCAATCTTCGCCATTCCCCGAAAAATTGTCGAAATCCATATCGGGAACGAAAAATGGCCGTTTGCTGGGCCGGTTGGTCAGTTGTCCTGCAAATGTATCTATTTCCTCCAAGATATTTCAACAGCCGTGTCGATCCAAAGTCTAGTGGTTATCTCGCTGGATAGATTTGTGGCTGTGGTGTTCCCTTATCGCCGACCACTGATGACTATGAAATTGTGCAAATTTATCGTTATTCCGATCATCTGGATTATAGCCATGGCCCTCCATTCACCTTACTTTTACACGTTCAGAATTATAACACATCTCAATGAAACATACTGCATTTCGAGCTGGGAATCGAGGGATGCGCTCAAGACGTACTATATCATACTTTTAATTTTTCTCATTTTGCTGCCATTAGTGATACTCTCAGTTCTATACTCGATCATCATTTCGCAACTGCGGCGAGTGAAAAGCACGTCAATTGACGTCCGTAAAAGGCTACGAGAGGACGCAAAGGTTATCAAGAAGATAATCGCAATAATCGTGGTGTATATCCTTTGCCTTGCTCCGATTAGCGTCTTCATTGTGCTGTACCTTTTTTTGTGGAAATCCACTTTGCCATGTGGAGCTCCAGTTTTTGAGTTCATATCGTATTTTCTTCTGTTTTCAAACAGTGCGTTAAATCCTTTGGTGTATTTTACTTTTAATGAAAGATACCGCCAAGAGTTAAGAAGCATTGTGACCAGAACCCTCTCGCTTCGCTCTGAAGATTCAATCAATCTCCGGCGGCCGCCAACTGCTCTTACGACTTCTGGCGGTAAATGCAGTGAATCCGCGGTATGAAACCTCGAGGTTTGGCGATTTATTTGACATTTCCTTGGGGATTTTGCAACGGAAAAATCTTTTGTCATATCCTTTTCCCTGAACTTAAACGGGAGAAATCGACACTATAAGTAACTCCGGCAATATCACCAAATATACCGCCAAACTGATAGTAAAATTTTAGTCACATCAGGGCAATAATGTTGCTGTTTACTCTATACATCTTGATATAGACTGGTGGGTGGTAGCCTGTACCTTGGGAATGAAAAACTTTAATTAAAATTTGTGTGACAATAACTGAGAATATATTTTAATGGAGTTGATTAGTATTCAGTATACTATATACTGCGGCCAAAATGTCGTAAGAGTTAAAGAGTGATCCTATTCCGCTCACCAGTAGTCCCCTTTCACGCCATGGAAATGAAACTACTTGGCAGGACAGCTGGAACAACAAGATATTTTTACACGAGAGTAAAGAAAATTTTCAGTTTGTTGTTCAGCTCCTCCAGATTGGCTCACAGTGACGTCACTGATAATAGATTATGACCCAGAAAAGTTCGGCGATATCCAGCAGCTAGTAAAATTACTTAGAAATTGTAGTAGGCTAGTTTACATTTTAGCGCTTTAATTAAATGAACAACTTTGAACTGGACCTGTACTAATACTGACAGGCATTCACGCAACTCGTTTCCAGGCTCTTGCAGCCTGGGAGCGAGTGAGGAACTTTTTGTATGTTGCGGTTGTGCGCCGAGGTACTAAGAATATAGTACCGGGTCGGGTCAGGTTGTCGTATCTTGTCTGTGGGGCAAGTTTAAGGTCAAGTTCCCATACTAGGTCCGATTGTGTTGAGCGAGCAAACCGGGCCAATCATAGACTAATATACTAGAAATACGATAATCGCAGATTCGCCCTCGCCCTGGCGTGGATGTTTTACTGAAGCTTTGATACAAGGACCTCTTAAAGTCAAGTGCTGCACGCAAAAAGAAAGCGAAAAAAATATCGCGTTGAAAAATAATCCTTGCGTGACGCTGTACGCCTTTCTCACGCTGAGGACATCGTCGCGCCAAAATAACTTATGCTGTCTGCTTGACCGGACTACCCTGCGAGCAGAACCTTCTTCACTCTCTCTACGTTGGAAACGAAGTAAGAAGAAGAAGGCTCTGCCAACGAGCTTCATTTTCTCCGTTGAGCATGCGCGAGCCCTGTGCGACCAAGCCTGTCGAAGCCTCGTTTCAAAGAACACCGTGAGCACAAAAACAGTCAGCAGTTTACCGAACTGCACATGCGGGGCAGCCCCGACTCGTATGACCGGTTTATTGAGACAAAGAAACTGGTTTGACTCATCCAAAAGTTTGGATAAACGGTTCACGCATGCTCAACAAAGAATACTCGGAGGCTAGACCGGATTGGCCGTAGTACAGAAAAGAATGAACACAAACGAAGAAGCGTGTTTCTTGTTTTCAAGTTTTGAAGTCGCTCATTTGCAGTACAAATAAATGGGCTTACATTGAACCGTGTCATTGTCTTAAGCGTGCATATTTGTGAGACCAAATTGTTTTGTACATCAAAACAGCCTAAATTTCTCCAAGAATCAAAGAAAAACCTGAAGGGCCGATTTTTAATACAAGATTTAGACTGCGGTTAAGAAAGTCCTGGTCTAAACAAGGTCCAAACAATAGCCACGGTTATTGGACAACGGCTAAACGTCGTGTTTATGACCCAACTCCGACCCATGTTCTAAGTATGCTAACCCTGTTTTACGGCGTCCGTAAAACCAGCGATAAACCAGGTCTAAGTTAGGCTTTGTTTAAAATATCGGTCCGTTTACTTCAAGTTGTGCACGGGCTCCAAACCTAGTCACCCTTCGAAGGGCTCGTCAAGGATTCTCCTTGCAATCGCAGCTGCATTTCTTGAAGACCTTAGCTCAAACTGGCGAAAGAAGCTATTAAAAATCAAATCGGGTATTTGTTAAGCGTTCGTGAAAACCTGAATGTCCTCGTCGTAGCGACTTCAAACTCAGTTGCGGTGACGTTTAGATATCGATCTGCTAACAGCTGAGTGAGTGAGTGAGTGACTCATTTGCATATCTGAGTCCCCACAATAACTCGTTTTTACGCTTCGCGTATCCACGAGTTAAAAATGAATAAGGTATCCCACGAAACCGGGATATTTTTGAAAAAAATTTATATATCCGAACTGGCTGTGAACTAAAAGAAACTACTGCTCGTCATTAGAGAAACGTGCTACACGGAACTGCAAATGTCTTATCATTATTGTCCGCGTCATTAAAATTATACCAAATCACGCAGTTCAACACTCAGTGTCAGTACAGATAGAAAGAGGTTATTACACGGGAAGTAGTGCAACACGGCGGAGTATTTTTAGGAGTCGGTTTTATTTTTTCGAGCCTGCTTCAGGCGAGAAAAAATAAAACTGACGAATAAGAATACAGCTGTATTGCACGACTTTTCATGTAATAAATTGTTTATTATACGACAAACGAAGCAGGGCAAACGTTCTCGCCGCGCGCAAAATGGAACCCAAAAAATGACGCGTTTGTAAACTTTGCTTGCGAAAATTGATTACGTAAGCTAATAAACCAATGATATCTGGTTCCTGACGAGTGCAATACGCTCCCATATTTGCACTCGTTTTGGCCCGTATTTGCACTGAAAAATGTGAAGTCGTGTAATAAATTCAGATATTTCACTTAAATACACAGCGCACGCCTATGGCGGATCTATTTCCAAGTAATGTATGTTTTTTTGTAATGTAAATATGACATCACCAAAGTATGCATTAACAGCGCGCTTTCCCCTGTGCATCATTATAGCGCCTCGGACTACACAAGGATCGACAGAACTAGTGGATGAACTAGACGCGTCATCTGCAAGCGAAGGGTAGGTCAAACATATTTATCTCGACTGCGTTCATATTTGGCATACATATTCACATTGATTTCTTTTACACGGAATGTCCCGCTGTTGCCTTTTAATTGGCTTCTGGTGAGTTCGTGTGTCTGATACTATCAGTCACTATGAAAAATAAAATAATATAAAACTGGCGGAAAATTTGACAGCCGCCCATAATTAAAAGCTTGAGTGCATTACGCATTTCTCATTTCTTACTTTATACTCTGAATCTAAGTTTCCTATCGTAGCATTCATCTCAGGCAGTGAAACAACCGGCTTACGTCTAAGGCAATGGCCGATACTCAGCTGGTCACCATCTAAGAGTTTTGCTTTCTCCGCTTTCCTTCACCTCGGCTTTCCCCCAGTTCTCCGGCTCCGCCTTCCATCGACTGTCTAGGCGTTTTTTTTTTGTTTTGTTTTGTTTTTTTTTTTGTTTTTGTTTTTTTTCTCGTTGTCTTTTTATGACCGGTCCACTCTGCGCCTGTCTTACTTTCTCTCATCTCTCTCCCTCTCGAGCTATACCTTCCCTTTCATATTGTCTATCATTTTTTCGCTATTCCTCCTGCAGATTTACATTTACATAAATTAAATGTAGCTGCAAAGCCACAACAAGGGATCGACTGTTAACACAAATGTTTTTCATTTGAGAGCAGTGAGCAAGTTCAAAACAAAGTACTTTCCATATTTATTCACCTCCCCTTTCGGCTTTCTTCCTCACTGTACATAATTAGCTCTATTTTGCATATACATGTCATTATATATTGCTAAAGGAAAGTAAAGACTTTTGCACAAAAACACATTGGCAAATATTATAATTGACATTTTAATTGTACAGCTAACAAAATATTAGGAAAACATGAGAAATCAATGGCTCGGCAAAAAGCTACTCGGAAATGGCACGCCTTGCCGCCTGACACCCAGTTAGTTTAATCAATAACGAGGACGTGGGGAAGCAATTTATTGAGCTTCTGCCGAGTGCCGAGCTTTCTGTCACTCAAAAATAAGCACAAGAGTCAAGATTTCAAACAGGCTTACTGAAAACAGGCGCAGACACAAGGATCTTTTCTGATATTTTCTTTTGTGCCTGCGTCGCTCATTTTTCACTTGAAGCTGATCTTTCGTTTGCGTGTGTGTGTACGTCGCTCGTTTTGACTTGACGCTTATCTCTTGGCCTTGTGCTAGTGTTTCTGTCGCTCATTTTGACTTGACGTATATCTTTGTGCTTGCGTTGCTCGCGGAACCTGGGTTTAACGCAGTGGGGACTACTCCCCCCGGGGGACTACTACATTTCTTGACTGACGCGAACAGTTCGGATTTGGTCATCAGCCGAGTGTAGTGCGACAGATCAATGTTGCAGAAAGTCTCCACTCAAAACTATTCACATGCAGAGATTTTGCATGTCAAAAGAGATTTTTGATACTTCCTTCCAAAGTATAAATCATTGTTGCGACTGTTTATGCCGGGTAGGCAAAAATACAATTTCCCAGGTTTTCTATAATGTTTTTGTCGAGCATAAAGTTGAACTTTGTGTTGATTTACTCTGCAAACAATCCAGAATGATGTCTCTTTTTTTGACATCTGATCAAAACCAATAATATATTCCATTTCCTTTAATTTTCCACCCACCGACAGAAAAGGGACCACATGACAAAGAGCAATTAACGTCCAATTTTCGTATATAAAACCGAAAATTGCAGGATGAAACAAACGGCTTCTTGCTTCTTTTAGAAAGGAAAAATAGGAGACAACTGAAGAGTGTGAATGCGAATCACTAATCCAAACGAAACTTGATAATATAAACCACTGAGATGAGAGAAGCAATTAATCTCTGTCAAGTACACCCAAACGAGGCCAAATTCTTCTTGCACCCAATATCAGTATTTAGAAATGAAGAAATCCTGGTATTTCATTGATATTTTTATACCAATAAATCCGCTGTCACTTCTATCTGAAACCAAAGTTGGAAATCAATTTGCCATTTTGTTCGGTGGATCAGGAAATGGAAGATGTCGGATTGAATTGTTTATATCCGGACATCGGAAAAAGAAATTGAAAAATCAAGTAAACTCCTGAGTGCTGCATCGATACAACTGACTAAGATGATTTTATTATTTTCATCTCACAGACCTTGTATCCATGAATCAGTAACTATTCAAAAATATATTTTATCGATTAATTTTAGTTCATTTGCATTTTGGACAAATGAACGGAAGCACTCAGTTCCCGTAGCCTTTTTTTTTTAATTATAGGCAAGCACAACATGATATCATTCGTGTGTCAGCAAATATCATATCCATTTACTTCCTTGAGTTGCCATTCAAACAAAGCCAATTAGGTTCGCCTGCCGTTGATATCTGTTTTGCAGAGCGTGTGCGCCATATGCAGGAGGCATTGGCTGTAATGAAAAAATAAAATATAAAGTTTATGTTCAATTTACGTGGAAATACTCATTGCTACTCTCTGACATTTTTCAAGCATGCCACGAACAGGAAACAGGAATCCACTTTTCCTCGCTGAATTGTTACGTGAGAGGATTGAACTGGGAACACAGCGGTCGTAGCCGGAGAGAAACAGCGTCCTACCGACTGTGCCACTAGGACATCACCATTGAAACATCCATTGAGCTATCGCCTTTAATTCGTTCTGCAAGCATTACAAATTGTTTAATTTGCCTCACTTGAAGAGAAATCCTGGTCAGCTTATGAACAGCTGCTGCAATCCGCGCCAAACATGACACAGAGTCTATAAATACAAAACAAAAAGGTCTTATGAGAATAAATCAGGTGTCTCACATTTTGTGTGGACAGTTTGCGAGCCAGCGTGAAAAGCATTCTTTAAATATAAACTCCTTGTAAAATTCAGAGAGGAAACATGATCAGTATAAATGCAGATAACAGCCATGCATGTCATGTTTGAATCTACATGGCGTCATAGGCCACAGCTTTATTTTAGTTTCACGGGAAGTCTGACCAAAGAATCATATTGCTTGATCATTAAACGGCTCACTGCTCAGGACAAACATTTTTGCGCACGCTGGAACGGGAAACACTGAAGAGCCTCCACATCGAACCGCCACCAATCATCAAATTTCGAAGTCATTTAAGAACTGTCCCAAGCCATTTAAGCCTCCGGCTTTGCCTGTACTCGTGTAATCTCAATGATGCTTATCCAATAAAAATGTAAAAAAAAAAAAAAAAAAGTTCAGTCTTTATAGTGGAACTCCAACTGCTGGCGAACCTTGTTGACATAAATTACTTCAATCTCACAAGGTTTTCTGATATTTTTATCCGATTTTGTCTTCTAAACAAACCAATTCGGTTATTCAGTCCTCTTGAATCTATCCGCCATTTTGAAATCAATCGTGCCGCTTTCGGCCGCGTGAGATTGGGACTAGAAAATAACAAATGTTCCCATTTGTATGGGAAGAGTTTGATATGCATTCCAAATCACACTTTAACACACTTTAACAAAGCAGAGCAGTGTATCGGAAAGCGGGGTACGTTTCAACCATATGTGATCATTTTGGCAGCCTTCCGGTAACACCCATATATATATATATATATATACTTTCGCCTCCAATTAGAAGTCTGTCAGATAATAAGCAAAACTGAGCCTTGGTTTGCATAGGTTCTGGTGCCACTTATGGCGAAGCCCTGACTGAAGATCTGAGAATTCAGGCCGCATAGTAGTGGCGCAGTTTCCGCGCGGTCTCCTTAAACTAAAAATGCTCATCGATTGTGTACCGCCACTCTACGCTTGACTGCCAGTTTCAACCTCGTTCCCAGGCTCTTTCATCTCCCGGCCTGAGAACGAGGTTGTGCTAGTTTATTAAACACATAAACGGGCGCCGGCATGGGTGGCTTTCTTGTGTTATCAGACAGGTGGTGCGAGTTCATCTTGTCTTGATATTGAAATGAAACTCATCTGAATACGAGATACTCAATATAAACAGCGGCTTATTTGACTTATCAAGGAGAAATTAATTAAAATTGACGTTTAATTTTGCCTTTTGTGTGTTTTCTTTGCTTTACTAACATTGAACAGCATTGCTGTGTACTTACACACATATAATAAAAAAAAGAACTAAACAATAAATGTCGATCAAAATTCCATGTATGCATTGACTTCATATATAATAATAACATGTTGTTTTGTAAAAATCCTTAATTGTTCCAGCGATATTCACTGGCTCAAATTCAATGAAAAACCAATCAAAATACAGGCCGGAAGACTTACCATGCATGCAGCATCCAGTTAAGCATATAATCTGATCAGGAAAACTTTCTCCTTCGCCTCCTGTAGGTTGACTTGTTGGTTTTCCAAGTGAGCCATGTCGGAGCTAAATGGATCAAGCAATTCAAGTGGGAATGAGTCGTGTGGTATCGCCGAAAGGAATGCTCGACCGTCATCTGGCATCATCGTAACCCAAACTGCCTTCTACGTCTTAATATTTCTGGCATCACTATTTGGAAATGCACTGGTTATCAACATCGCCACTAAAATAAGGAGAAAGATAAACTCCTCTACAACAAACTTGCTCATTGCCAACATGGCCGCATCAGATCTACTGATTTCAATCTTCGCCATTCCCCGAAAAATCGTCGAAATCCATATCGGGAACGAAAAATGGCCGTTTGCTGGGCCGGTTGGTCAGTTGTCCTGCAAATGTATCTATTTCCTCCAAGATATTTCGACAGCCGTGTCGATCCAAAGTCTGGTGGTTATCTCGCTGGAAAGATTTGTGGCTGTGGTGTTCCCTTATCGCCGACCACTGATAACTATGAAATCGTGCAAATTTATCGTTATTCCGATCATCTGGATTATAGCCATGGCCCTCCATTCACCTTACTTTTACACGTTCAGAATTATAACACATCTCAATGAAACATATTGCGTTTCGAACTGGGGATCGAGGGATGCGCAGAAGACGTATTATATCATACTTTTAATTTTTCTCATTTTGCTGCCACTAGTTATACTCTCAGTTGTATACTCGATCATCATTTCGCAACTGCGGCGAGTGAAAAGGACATCAATCGACGTCCGTAGAAGGCTACGAGAGGACGCAAAGGTTATCAAGAAGATAATCGCAATAATCGTGGTGTATATCCTTTGCCTTGCTCCGATTAGCGTCTTCATTGTGCTGTACTTTTTTGTGTGGGATTTCACTTTTCCATGTGGATCCCCAGTTTTCGAGTTTATATCGTACTTTCTTCTGTTTTCAAACAGTGCATTAAATCCTTTGGTGTATTTTACTTTTAATGAAAGATACCGCCAAGAGTTAAGAAGCATTGTGACGAGAACCCTCTCGCTTCGCTCTGAAGATTCAATCAATCCCCGGCGGCCACCAACTGCTCTTACGACTTCTGGCGGTAAATGCAGTGAATCCGCGGTGTGAAACCTCGAGGTTTGGCGATTTATTTGACATTTCCTTGGGGATTTTGCAACGAAAAAATCTTTTGTCATATCCTTTTCCTTGAACTTAAACAGGAGAAATCGACACTCTAAGTAACTCCGGCAATATCACAAATGATACAAACTGACAGTAAAATTTTAGTCACATCAGGGCAATAATGTTGCTGTTTACTCTATACATCTTGATATAGACTGGCGGGTGGTAGCCTGTACCTTGGGGATGAAAAACTTTAATTAAAATTTGTGTGACAATAACTGAGAGTATATTTTAATTGGAGTTGATTAGCATTCAGTATACTATATACTGCGGCCAAAATGTCGTGAGAGTTAAAGAGTGATCCCATTCCGCTCACCAGTAGTCCCCTTTCACGCCACGGGGAAACCACTTGGCAGGACAGCTGGAGCAACAAGATTATTTTTATACGACAGTAAAGAGAGTTTTCAATTTGTTGTTCAACTCCTCCAGATTGGCTCACAGTGACGTCATATATATATATATATATATATATATATATATATATATATATATATATATATATATATATATATATATATATATATATATATATATATCCGAACTGGCTGTGAACTAAAAGAATGAAACTACTGCTCGTATTAGAGAAACGTGCTACACGGAACTGTAAATGTTTTAACTGATTATTGTCGTCATTAAAATTATACCAAATCACGCAGTTCAGCACTTAGTGTCAGTACAGATACAATCAGATTTTTATAAATACACAGCGCACGCCTATGGCGGATCTATATCTATGTAATGTATATTTTTTTGTAATGTAAAATAATATGTATAAACAGCGCTTTCCGGGCCCTGTGCATCACTTTAGCGCCTCGGATCACACAAGGATCAACAGAACTAGTGGATGAACTAGACGCGTCATCTGCAAGCGAAGGGTAAGTCAAACATATTTATCTCGACTGCATTCATATTTGGCATATATTCTCATTGATATTTCTTTTACACGGAATGTCCCGCTGTTGCTTTTTAATTGGCTTCTGGTGAGTTTGTGTGTCTCATACTGTCAGTCATAATATCTACTATCGCCCATAATTAAAAGCTTGAGTGAATTACGCATTTCCCATTTCTTACTTTATACTCTGAATCTAAGTTTCCTATCGTAGCATGCATCTCAAGCAGTGAAATAACAGGCTTACGGAGCCAGTGGCCGATACTCAGCTGGTCACCATCTAAGAGTTTTGCTTTCTCCGCTTTCTTTCACCTCAGCCCCTAGTTCTCCCTCCGCCCTCCATCGACTGTCCAGGTGTTTTTTTTTTTTTTTTTTTTTTTTTTTCTTTTTTTTTTTTTCTCGTTGTCTCTTTATGACTGGTCCACTCTGCGCTTGTCTTACTTTCTCTCATCTCTCTCCCTCTCGAGCTATACCTTCCCTTTCATATTGCCTATCATTGTTTTCGCTATTCCTGTTGCGCATTTACATTTACATAAATTAAATGTAGCTGCAAAGCCACAACAAGGGATCGACTGTTAACACAAATGTTTTTCATTTGAGAGCAGTGAGCAAGTTCAAAACAAAGTACTTTCCATATTTATTCACCTCCCCTTTCGGCTTTCTTCCTCACTGTACATAATTAGCTCTATTTTGCATATACATGTCATTATATATTGCTTGGGGAGTTGCTAAAGGAAAGTAGAGACTATTGCATAAATACACATTGGCACATATTATAATTTACATTTTGATTGTACAACTAACAAAATATTAGGAAAACATCAGAACTCACTGGCTTGGCGAAAAGCTACTAGGAAATGGCACGCCTTGGCGCCTGACACGTAGCACAGTTACACCCAGTTTAATTAATAACGAGGACGTCAACGTGGGAAAGCAATTTATTGAGTTTCTGCCGAGTGCCGAGCTTTCTGCCACTCAAAAATAAGCACAAGAGTCAAGATTTCAAACAGGCTTACTGAAAACAGGCTCGATACGCGAGCGCAGACACAAGGATCTTTTCTGGTATTTTCTTTTGTGCCTGCGTCGCTCATTTTCACTTGAAGCTGATCTTTTGTTTGCGCGTGTGTGTACGTCCTTCGTTTGGACTTGAAGCTTGCGCTTATGCTTGGAAGCATAGGCTTGAGTTTGTGTTTCCGTCGCTCATTTTGACCTGACGCTTATCTCTTGGCCTTGTCGGCTAGTGTTTCCGTCGCTCAATTTGACTTGACGCTTATCTCTTGGCCTTGTGCTAGTGTTTCCGTCGCTCATTTTGACTTGACGTATATCTTTGTGCATGCGTTGTTCGCGGAACCTCGGTTTCACACAATGGGGACTACTACATTTCTTGACTGACGCCAACAGTGCGGATTTGGTCATCAGCCGAGTGTAGTGCGACAGATTCAATGTTGCAGGAAGTCTCCACTCAAAACTCTTCACATGCAGAGGTTTTGCATGTCAAAAGAGATTTTTGATACTTTCTTCCAAAGTATAAATCATTGTTGCGACTGTTTATGCCGGGTAGGCAAAAATATAATTTCCCAGGTTTTCTATAATGTTTTTGCCGAGCATAAAGTTGAACTTTGTGTTGATTTACTCTGCAAACAATCCAGAATGATGTCTCTTTTTTTGACATCTGATCAAAACCAATAATATATTCCATTTCCTTTAATTTTCCACCCACCGACAGAAAAGGGACCACATGACAAAGAGCAATTAACGTCCAATTTTCGTATATAAAACCGAAAATTGCAGGATGAAACAAACGGCTTCTTGCTTCTTTTAGAAAGGAAAAATAGGAGACAACTGAAGAGTGTGAATGCGAATCACTAATCCAAACGAAACTTGATAATATAAACCACTGAGATGAGGGAAGCAATTAATCTCTGTCAAGTACACCCAAACGAGGCCAAATTCTTCTTGCACCCAAAATGAAGAAATCCTGGTATTTCATTGATATTTTTATATCAATAAATCCGGTGTCACTTCTATCTGAAACCAAAGTTGGAAATCAATTTTCTATTTTGTTCGGTGGATCAGGAAATGGAAGATGTCGGATTTAATTGTTTATATCCGGACAACGGAAAAAGAAATTGAAAAATCAAGTAAACTCCTGAGTGCTGCATCGATACAACTGACTCAGATGATTTTATTATTTTCATCTCACAGACTTGGTATCCATGAATCAGTGACTATTCAAAAATATATTTTATCGATTAATTTTAGTTCATTTGCATTTTGGACAAATAAATGGAAGTACTCAGTGGGGAAGCAATTTATTGAACTTGTGCCGAGTGCCGAGCTTTCTGCCACTCAAAAATAAGCACAAGAGTCAAAATTTCAAACAGGTTTACTGAAAACAGGCTCGATACGCGAGCGCAGACACAAGGATCTTTTCTGGTATTTTCTTTTGTGCCTGCGTCGCTCATTTTTACTTGAAGCTTGCGCTTATGATTGCAAGCATAGGCTTGAGCTTGTGTTTGCGTCGCTCATTTTGACTTGACGCTTATCTCTTGGCCTTGTGCTAGTGTTTCCGTCACTCATTTTGATTTGACGCTTATCTCTTGGCCTTGTACTAGTGTTTGCGTCGCTCGTTTTGACTTGACGTATATCTTTGTGCATGCGTTGTTCGCGGAACCTCGGTTTCACACAGTGGGGACTAAGTACTACATTTCTTGACTGACGCCAACAGTGCGGGTTTGGTCATCAACCGAGTGTAGTGCGATAGATCAATGTTGCAGGAAGGATCTTTTCTGGTATTTTCTTTTGTGCCTGCGTCGCTCATTTTCACTTGAAGCTGATCTTTCGTTTGCGCGTGTGTGTACGTCGCTCGTTTTGACTTGAAGCTTGCGCTTATGCTTGCAAGCATAGGCTTGAGCTTGTGTTTCCGTCGCTCATTTTGACTTGACGCTTATCTCTTGGCCTTGTGCTAGTGTTTCCGTCGCTCATTTTGACTTGACGCTTATCTCTTGGCTTTGTGCTAATGTTTGCGTCGCTCAGTTTGACTTGACGTATATCTTTGTGCTTGCGTTTGTGCGTTTGTGCAATTCTCCCAGTTTCCCAGAAAAGAATCGTTTCTCATAGCACAGTTTTAGCGTAAACACAGATGCGACGCGACATTTTGGCAGCGGACCAGCTGGTTCAAGGGGAAGTTTACACTTCAGTGTAAACTTGAGTTAACAATTTGAGCTTGCCCACATATTATTAGCATTAGCCATAGCTTGCCATCGACACATCGGCATTTTACAATATCTTGTTGACAGCTCAATAGCCTCATCTCTGCAGCACGTGTTGGAATGCTTTTAGAACCTGATACACTCCGTATCACTTACGCGTTAGTCCTTTTGGTTGAGCTTGTGGCGATAACACGCAGCTATATCTGTAGTGCAGTTATTTTCCCGTCCCACTCATAGCCCATTAAACTGGTGACTGGCCTCGGGTGCTCACCTGCCAGTGCTACACCACTTGCTGGTGAATGTGGGTCTGCGACCCCTTCATGCCTAGGGTTTGCATATCCTATCCGTGCTGATCATCCCGCCCGCCTAGTGTGGTACGAGCATCTCACTAGCTGGCTCACCCTTGCGCCTCTGGCTTCTGAGCTCCCAGGTATCAGTCACCCATTTAACCGCAATTTGTCTGGGTGTCATTATTTCACTGCCCACTTTTTTCGCATGCGAAACTAATGGAAATACGTCACAAATTATTT
Organism: Plumapathes pennacea; assembly: GCA_964036295.1. Taxonomy (NCBI): domain Eukaryota; kingdom Metazoa; phylum Cnidaria; class Anthozoa; order Antipatharia; family Myriopathidae; genus Plumapathes; species Plumapathes pennacea. Next base: position 22,569,244 of record OZ038464.1, on the reverse strand, counting down.
TGTGGTGCAAGAGGGATGCCTGTGGAAAATGCCATTTCTTCATGCAAAAAAATAGAAGAAGAAATGCAGTAGACACATGCACCTCACAGGTGCCTATTTTTAATATTGTAACGATGGTTCTCACCAGACTGACGCTTGGACTCCGCCGCGCTGCAAGCGCTTCGGGAGAGATGTGACTTTCGCGACTCGAAGGCTCCGCAAAAACTCCACGTTCTTGAAAATTGTGCATGGGATAAAATCCTCCATATGGAAACGAAAAACCATAACCATACCCTTACCTTCGCCAGACATCGTAGTCAGAGCTAACGAGCAAGAAAGCGAACTGGTTTGTATTTAGCGCGCGAAAGAAATACAATCTAAATTTTAATGCAGTGGAACAGCCCATTAGCTTCGAATGACATTAAAATAACAAGAATATGTTTTCTTTTCGAGATTGGCGTGCCCTGAAGGCAGGCCGTCGGAGCCTTTGAAGTTTTTCGGCCCGGCCGAAAGATCGTCTGCGCGATAATTTGTATCGGTACACAACTTCTACCGTGATTGACATGTTCTGCCAATCATTTTTGCTTATCTAAATAGAAAAAGGCATAGTGCGGATTACCCCATACTCTACAAACAATCCAGAATGATGTCTCTTTTTCTGACATCTGATCAAAACCAATAATATATTCCATTTCCTTTAATTTTCCACCCACCGATAGAAAAGGGACACATAATAAAGAGCAATTAACGTCCAATTTTCGTATATAAAACCGAAAATTGCAGGATGAAACAAACGGCTTCTTGCTTCTTTTAGAAAGGAAAAATAGGAGACAACTGAAGAGTGTGAATGCAAATCACTAATCCAAACGAAACTTGATAATATAAACCACTGAGGTGAGGGAAGCAATTAATCTCTGCCAAGTACACCCAAACGAGGCCAAATTCTTCTTGCACCCAATATCAGTATTTAGAAATGAAGAAATCCTGGTATTTCATTGATATTTTTATATCAATAAATCCGGTGTCACTTCTATCTGAAACCAAAGTTGGAAATCAATTTGCCATTTTGTTCGGTGGATCAGGAAATAGAAGATGTCGGATTGAATTGTTATCCGGACATCGGAAAAAGAACTTGAAAAATCAAGTAAACTCCTGAGTGCTGCAATTACACATCGATACAACTGACTAAGATAATTTTATTATTTTCATCTCACAGACTTGGTATCCATGAATCAGTGACTATTCAAAAATATATATTTATCGATTAATTTTAGTTCATTTGCATTTTGGACAAATGGAGACTGGCGTTGCCAATGAGCTCGTTGGGTGGGGTCGAGACCAGAAGAAACTAAATTGGAAAGTAGGGACAAGAGCGAAACTCCCAAAAGAGAGCTTCAGTTTCTCACCAGAAAAATATCATACAGTAAAGATAACTTGACTTTTCACACCTTGCTCAAATGAAACCTATTGGTATAAATTGTCATTACAACACTCATACACTTGCTTCTTAAAGGTTGAGCGACTCTGCATTTTGAGCTTTGGAGTGAAAAGTTAGCCAGCAAGAAAAGAGTAATGTGTGACTTATCTTTTCATGCACAGTCGATCCACGATAAGCTAGCCTTCGCTTTAATACTTATGTTTTTTTTACTAAATGCGTTTCTTCTATGAAGCTTTCGAGTATTCGCGCTCTGTAACAAATATAAATTGAAAGCGAGGAATGTAACATGAGACTTGTTTACAATATTATTGCGGTTTTGTTCACAGCGTTTACAGTCATTTGTGACTAACAAACTCAATGTTCAGGATTATTTCGGTGTATTTGCTCGCGGCTGCGGCGACCTTAAAAATGAAGTTTGTTTGTTTTCGTTTTTGACTCACGGATATGCGTAGCATATCTGGAAGTCATTGGTGTCTACAATCTGTCGCTCACTCACTCATTCACTCACTCACTCGGTGTGTTAGCTTTTTGGCGCGGTTGCTAAGTAAGTACGTGTCTCACCATGGCGGTGAGACGGCTGAATGTTTGTCAAATTCTGCTATGAGCTGCCGCCAAGTTTAACAGAGCCTCAACAAAACCTGTGATTAACACTGCCACAGCTGTAGCTGCACTCATCCGGAGCTCTAATCGCAGTAAAAGCAGGCAGATGTTAGCAACTGTAAACGATATCATTTTCCGGCGTAACCTTTGCCCTGATCAATGAGATGAATAGCAGTGCTTTGATGTCGGGCCAATGTTAGGGCAAACTGTATATCTAAGCAATGTCGCCGCCAAGCTCGCCTCGTTGCCTATAGCCTTTCGAAAGTTCTGATTCGGATTCCCTAAAGTTCGATTATACGATTGGCAGGCCATATTTGTCGCACTTGTGGTTAAAGCCTTGACCGGCTGGTCACGTTCATCACGCAAGTCGCAATACCTCCATATACAGATTTCAATGCAAAAATTTATGAAAGTCAACCTTTGTCCGAATAGATGTGTTGTACGTCGCCTGGCCAAGAAATACGCACAGTGATCCACCCGCCTGCTTCTTTTCTACGGCTTCCGAGTGCCACAAATCATAAAACTAAAACTAAACAATGATACGAAATCATTTGTTTACCGCCTTTGCGGTCAAGGTATTCGTTGCACATATACGTATTTCACACTTTGAAAGACATGGAACTTCGACATCAAAAATTTGAAGGAAAGCTTTGTGTGCCCAAAGTTCGTCCGGACTAAATAATTAGCGGCGACAGAGTTATTTGCAATCCTGTAGCGGTAGCCACTAAATATAATCGAATCCATCAAACATTTGTTTACGGCTATGATGGTGAACTTAAGAACGCAAGCCAAAAATAGAATGGAAGAAACATTTCAACAGGCATTGTGCGATAAGCAGAAGCACTTTTTGAGCCAACAGATGTCATGTACAGTGTAAAGCATAAATCGCCATTGTTTTACGGCTAAAGCTCATCGTAGCTTTGGTTTCCGTTTTCCTATCACTCTGTCACAGATAGGAAAATTGTTACAGCCGTTTCGGTTTCAAGTTTGGTATGTAGTCTCCTGTCGAGTTTTCGACCGTTTCGGACATTTTGTTTGTTTGTTTGTTTTTCGTTATGCATTGCCTTGCTGAAGAGGTGGACAAGCAATAAAGTCACTACACAATGCAACCCTGTTTGCTGTTTTTTGCTAGTGTGTGTATGTGTTTGAGAGGGGGTGGGGGTTGGGAATTGTGGGGGGCTCAATCGAGTTTCTCTGGAGCCATTTTATCATAAGAGTATTCAGTGTGTGTGATTGGAAATCTGTTCTTTGATGCTGTTACTATAAAGAATTAATGCGTCACAACAGTCCGGAAATACCGGGGCTCAATCATTATTGTTTACGGCTAAAGTTCGTCATGGCTTTGGCCTGGTATCTTCCCAGAGGTACTTCGTGTCGCCACAGAAAGTTCGTCGGGGCTAAATAATTAGCGGCGACAGAGTTATTTGCAATCCCGTAGCGATGTCCATTAAATATAATCGAATCCATCAAACATTTGTTTACGCTTATGATGATGAACTTGTGAACGCCAGCCAAAAATCGTTCCCTGAAATCCAGTTTACCCGTGCATGTTCCACAGAGCCAAACGATGTTGAGTTTGGATGGGATATAGCTAACTTTACACGCAATCGTATGAACGTACAATTCAAAAGTCACCTTACGTCTTCGCATATCACGTGGCAATGTGAACCAATCACCGTGTGCTGATTCGTAACCCAGAAAGAAAATAAAAAGAATAAAAATAAAACGACGAAGATAAAGACACGGTCTCCAATCCTAAGCTCGTCAGGGCTACGCCCCAACGAGCAATTATAGGCAAGCACAACATGATATCATTCGTGTGTCAACAAATATCATATCGATTTATTTCCTTGAGTGGCCATTCAAACAAAGTCAATTAGGTTCGCCTGCCGTTGATATCTGTTTTGCAGAGCGACTGTGCGCCATATGCAGGAGGCATTGGCTACAATGAAAAAATAAAATGTAACTTTTATGTTCAAATTACGTGGAAATTCTCGTTGCTACTCTCAGACATTTTTCAAGCATACCACGAACAGGAAACAGGAATCCACTTTTCATCGCTGAATTGTTACGTGGGGGGGATTGAACTGGGAACACAGCGGTCGTTGCCGGCGAGAAACAGCGTCCTACCGACTGTGCCACCAGGACATTGCCATTGAAACATCCATTGAGCTATCCATTGAGCCTTTAATTCGTTTTGCAAGCATTACAAATTGTTTCCTTTGCCTCACTTGAAGAGAAATCCTGATCAGCTTGTGAACAGGATTTCGAACCATTGAATCATCGAACCCAATCGTCGGACCACACAAGGATCGAAAGAACTAGCGGAGTGAAATAAACGCGTCATCTGCAAGCGAAGGGTAAGTCAAACATATTTATCTCGACTGCGCTCATATTTGGCATACATATTTCTGCCACTCAAAAATAAGAACAAAAGTCAAATTTTCAAACAGGCTTATTGAAAACAGGCTCGGCACGCGAGCGCAAATACAAGGATCTTTTCTGGTATTTTCTTTTGTGCCTGCGTCGCTCATTTTCACTTGAAGCTGATCTTTTGTTTGCGCGTGTGTGTACGTCGCTCGTTTTGACTTGAAGCTTGCGCTTATGCTTGCAAGCATAGGCTTGAGTTTGTGTTTCCGTCGCTCATTTTGACTTGACGCTTATCTCTTGGCCTTGTGCTAATGTTTCTTCTGCTTGCGTTGTTCGCGGAACCTGGGTTTCACACAGTGGGGACTACGCCGTGTGGATTTGGTCATCAGCCGAGTGTAGTACGATAGATCAATGTTGCAGGAAGTCTCCACTCAAAACTATTCACATGCAGAGACTTTGCATGTCAAAAAAGATTTTTAATACTTTCTTCCAAAGTATAAATCATTGTTGCGACTGTTTATGCCGAGTAGGCGAAAATATAATTTTCCCAGGTTTTCTATAATGTTTTTGCCGAGCATTGAAGTTGAACTTTGTGTTGATTTACTCTACAAACAATCCAGAATGATGTCTCTTTTTTTGACATCTGATCAAAACCAATAATATATTCCATTTCCTTTAATTTTCCACCCACCGATAGAAAAGGGACACATGATAAAGAGCAATTAACGTCCAATTTTCGTATATAAAACCAAAAATTGCAGGATGAAACAAACGGCTTCTTGCTTCTTTTAGAAAGGAAAAATAGGAGAAAACTGAAGAGTGTGAATGCGAATCACTAATCCAAACGAAACTTGATAATATAAACCACTGAGGTGAGGGAAGCAATTAATCTCTGTCAAGTACACCCAAACGAGGCCAAATTCTTCTTGCACCCAATATCAGTATTTAGAAATGAAGAAATCCTGGTATTTCATTGATATTTTTATACCAATAAATCCGGTGTCACTTCTATCTGAAACCAAAGTTGGAAATCAATTTTCTATTTTGTTCGGTGGATCAGGAAATAGAAGATGTCGGATTGATTTGTTATCCGGACATCGGAAAAAGAACTTGAAAAATCAAGTAAACTCCTGAGTGCTGCAATTACACATCGATACAACTGACTAAGATAATTTTATTATTTTCATCTCACAGACTTGGTATCCATGAATCAGTGACTATTCAAAAATATATATTTATCGATTAATTTTAGTTCATTTGCATTTTGGACAAATGAACGGAAGCACTCAGTTCCCGTAGCCTTGTTTTTTCTTTTAATTATAGGCAAGCTCAACATGATATCATTCGTGTGTCAGCAAATATCATATCGATTTATTTCCTTGAGTGGCCATTCAAACAAAGTCAATAAGGTTCGCCTGCCGTTGATATCTGTTTTGCAGAGCGTGTGCGCCATATGCAGGAGGCATTGGCTGTAATGAAAAAATAAAATGTAAATTTTATGTTCAATTTACGTGGAAATTCTCGTTGCTACTCTCAGACATTTTTCAAGCATACCACGAACAGGAAACAGGAATCCACTTTTCGTCGCTGAAATGTTACGTGGTGGGGGGGGTTGGGGGGAGGGGATTGAGCTAAGAACACAGCGGTCGTTGCCGGCGAGAAACAGCGTCCTACCGACTGTGCCACCAGGACATCACCATTGAAACATCCATTGAGCTATCCATTGAGCCTTTAATTCGTTTTGCAAGCAATACAAATTGTTTAATTTGCCTCACTTCAAGAGAAATCCTAATCAGCCTATGAACAGGATTTCGAACCATCGAACCGAATCGTCGAACCATGCATACACCATCCAGTTAAGCATATAATCTGATCAGGAAAACTTTATCTTCGCCTCCTGTAGGTTGACTGGTTGGTTTTCCAAGTGAGCCATGTCGGAGCTAAATGGATCAAGCAATTCAAGTGGGAATGAGTCGTGTGGTATCGCCGAAAGGAATGCTCGACCGTCATCTGGCATCATCATAACCCAAACTGCCTTCTACGTCTTAATATTTCTGACATCACTACTTGGAAATGCACTGGTTATCAACATCGCCACCAAAATAAGGAGAAGGATAAAGTCCTCTACAACGAACTTGCTCATTGCTAACATGGCCGCGTCAGATCTACTGATTTCAATCTTCGCCATTCCCCGAAAAATCGTCGAAATCCATATCGGGAACGAAAAATGGCCGTTTGCTGGGCTGGTTGGTCAGTTGTCCTGCAAATGTATCTATTTCCTTCAAGATATTTCGACAGCCGTGTCGATCCAAAGTCTGGTGGTTATCTCGCTGGATAGATTTGTGGCTGTGGTGTTCCCTTATCGCCGACCACTGATAACTATGAAATCGTGCAAATTTATCGTTATTCCGATCATCTGGATTATAGCCATGGCCCTCCATTCAAATTACTTTTACGCGTTCAGAATTATAACCGTTTCCAATGAAACATATTGCCTTTCGAAATGGGCATCGAGGGATGCGCAGAAGACGTACTATATCATACTTTTAATTTTTCTCATTTTGCTGCCACTAGTTATACTCTCAGTTGTATACTCGATCATCATTTCGCAACTGCGGCGAGTGAAAAGGACATCAATCGACGTCCGTAGAAGGCTACGAGAGGACGCAAAGGTTATCAAGAAGATAATCGCAATAATCGTGGTGTATATCCTTTGCCTTGCTCCGCTTAGCGTCTTCATTGTGCTGTACTTTTTTGTGTGGGATTTCACTTTTCCATGTGGATCCCCAGTTTTCGAGTTTATATCGTACTTTCTTCTGTTTTCAAACAGTGCATTAAATCCTTTGGTGTATTTTACTTTTAATGAAAGATACCGCCAAGAGTTAAGAAGCATTGTGACGAGAACCCTCTCGCTTCGCTCTGAAGATTCAATCAATCCCCGGCAGCCGCCAACTGCTCTTACGACTTCTGGCGGATGCGTTGAAACCTCGGTGTGAAACCTCGAAGTTTGGCGATTTATTTGACATTTCCTTGGGGATTTTGCAACGAAAAAATCTTTTGTCATATCCTTTTCCTTGAACTTAAACAGAAGAAATCGACACTCTAAGTAACTCCGGCAGTATCACAAAAGATACAAACTGACAGTAAAATTTTGCCGGATCACATCAGGGGCAATAATGTTGCTGTTTACTCTATACATCTTGGGGATGATTAAATTTGTGTGACAATAACTGAGAGTATATTTTTAATGGAGTTGATTAACATTCAGTATACTATATACTGCGGCTAAAATGTCGTGAGAGTTAAAGAGTGATCCCATTCCACTCACCAATAGTCCCCTTTTACGCATGGGGAAACCACTTGACAGGACAGCTGGAGCAACAAGATTATTTTTATACGAGAGTAAAGAGAGTTTTCAATTTGTTGTTCAACTCCTCCAGATTGACTCACAGTGACGTCAGAAAAGTTCGGCGATATCCAGCAGCTAATAAAAATTACTTAGAAATTGTCGTAGGCTTGTTTACATTTTAGCGCTTTAATTAAATGAACAACTTTGAACTGGACCTGTACTGTTACTGACAGGCATTCACGCAACTCGTTTCCAGACTCTTTTTGCCCAAATCTGGCAGCCTGGGAGCGAGTGAGGAACTTTTTGGGTACTAAGAATATAGTACCGGGTTGGATCAGGTTGTCGTTTTGTTTTTGTTTTGTTTTGTTTTGTTTTGTTTTGTTTTGTTTTGTTTTTGTTGTTTTTGTTGTTGTTGTTGTTGTTGTTGTTTACACGCTTGTGCTTGTTTTATTTTGCAGGAATGTGTTGGTTCACAAAGTCACGTGAACTTGCGCATCAACTGTTGTATTCTGCCTGACTGGGGTTTTCGATGCGGGCACTGCAAATATTAATAAGCAGCCACTGATGCAGACAGTCGCTTTTCATTGCATTGTTTTCAGTACTACGAGAGTACTGCGCAGACAAAATATAATAAAATTATTTAATAATCGAAGGGCCGACCTTAAAATCACCTGAGCAAAATCACAAAATGCTAACGGCCCAGGTAAATAAAATATATCTCTCAGAAGCGTGGCGTTCAAAGATTGCGCGCACTCGTTGCGCGGGCAGCGAGCCGCGTAGCGCTCTCTGATTGGTCCAAAACGGTCCAAGCTGTCGCGCTCCCATTGGTCGGTGCGGGCCTTGAAAACTGGGAATCTCCAAAAGAACAGCACACAAAGCAGACGAAAAATGGATCTTTGCAGAGGTTTAGGCTGGTTTTTACTGTTTTTAGCCGTATTGTCCACTGCAAATGTTCGTGCAGAGGACGAGAAGCAAGAGGCAGATGCAACGGAGGAAACTGGAGGCGAGACATCTGGTGAAGAGAGTCCGCAAACTGTTGAAGAGACTGCAACTGAATCGGACGAAGTGACAGAAGAAGACGATGTCTTAGTTCTAACAAAGGGCAATTTTGATAAAGTCTTAAAGGATAATGACGTGATATTGGTGGAGTTCTACGCACCTTGGTATGTCTTGTTATATTACTCGCGCTGTATTGCGAAAATGCTCGTAAATACAGTGAAGAGGTACTCTTGGTTGCAAACAAAAATATCAAGTTTTCACATTGAGATTGTAACCTGGATTTCGTTGACAAATCTGTCTCTGTTACACTTTCGATACTATTCGTTTGAAACATTTTACGCACGCCTATCGAGTTACATTTTCGAATTGAAACGTTAAGTTCCTCTATTATATATTCGAACGATAATGATATCAAGAATAGGATATTTAATGTCTTTGCATGTTCCTCTTTTATCTTTTTTCCTAAAAGAAATAGCAGCTGAACAGGGCACTTCGTACTGTAGAGTAGTGTTTCTATCGAATTTATACATCCTTTCAGAAACTACGAGCTGTTATTCATGAATGTGTTTTATGAAATTGTTATGATTGTTTTATGTATTGTTAATACATAAAGATACTTGTAGTTACTCACTTTTCACTTTAAGTAAAAGAGGCAACTAGGTTTTCTCTCCCATGTAGGGATTGATCAAGGTTGCAGTGTAAAATGAAACAGTTCTCTGAAGTTAGCTACAATAGCCTAACATTTCCCATTCATTCTCAACTTGATGCCAAGCCTAAAATTTTCTTTAAAATATTAAAACAAAGTTTCTCATTTTCAAGTTGATTATAAAGAACTTAAAAAAAGTAAAGGCTTTCATGATTTTACTTTCCTTTGTAGGTGCGGACACTGCAAACAGTTGGCTCCTGAGTACGCTAAAGCTGCTAAGACCATGAAGACGACTGACCCTCCTGTTCCTTTGGCCAAAGTTGATGCCACAATTGAGACTGATTTGGCATCTAAATTTGAGATCAGTGGTTACCCAACCCTGAAAATCTTCCGCAAAGGAACACCCTATGAATATGATGGGCCTCGAGAGGAAAAAGGTATTTTGGGCATTGCTGTCAACTTGTAACTATTAGAGTTTGTCAACTTATAGTCCACTTGCACCAGCTTTTACCATTGTTACTTAACGTGTGTAAACATCATGGTGAATTAGTAAAGGTGTTGAGCTTTTGTACTATTGAGGTGTCAAGTTTTGCACCATTTAAATGTCAGATTACTGTATACCCAGTTGTCCACATGTGTGAAAACCTTTTAGACCAACTCCACAGTGCTTATTTAGGTATTTGTGAAATGAAACAGTGTCAGATTATAATGTTGTGTTATTTATTTTTTATTTGGACATCATAGTCTCTTTGCCATTGTGATATCACTACAGAATACTGTAGTTTGTACTTATGCAAAACAAATCAGAAGAAAAAAGAAAAAAAAAAGAAAAATTGATGTCACCCATATTTTTACTGGGATCCTGCTAGGAATAAATAAATAATATATATGTTACTTTAAACATATTAATAACATTTATTTCTAACAGTGTCTTGTTGCACTTGTATACAGGTATTGTGAAATATATGAAAGAGCAGGCAGACCCCAATTGGAAGCCCCCTCCAGAAGCAGTGGTCACCCTTACCAAGGACAACTTTGATGACACGATTAACAATCAGGACCTCATGCTGGTCGAGTTCTATGCACCCTGGTAAAAAGCTTCTTCATTGCTATATCCAGGCCATATTTCTCCCAACTTTTCATGAATAAATGCATTGGTAGTGTGAGGAGAATTGATATTAATTCTAATCAGCTTGAACCCTTGATTAAGCAAGTAGTATCACTCAGTAGTTTTCCAATTATGGGGTGCACATTTAAGTATTATAATTTTGCATTCAAACTGACTCTGTTGATTTATTCCACGACCTTTAGGTGTGGCCATTGCAAGAGGCTGGCACCCGAGTATGAGAAGGCGGCCAAGGAATTACAGAAACATGATCCTCCAATTATGCTGGCCAAAGTTGATGCAACAGTGGAGTCAGAACTAGCCAAGAGATATGAAGTGTCTGGCTACCCAACCTTGAAGGTGTTCCGCAAAGGCAAACCGTCCGACTATACTGGAGACCGCAGTCAATATGGTATGTGAAAGGACAAGTTATACTTGTGTGGGTGTTAAAGCATTAAGCCCCAAACACAAATATGGTATTTGCTACAGTCCACCACACTGATTTATGATCTCTTCCCATAAAATCAATAGGGAGAAGAGAGAAGCTTGGGGTAATTGGGGGAGTATTGTGTGGTCAACTGTATTACTGTTGACCATTTTGGTCAGGATTGCAGGTGTTACTTGATTTTCACAGCTCAGTATTGATCAGCAGTGTAACTGGATTTTGTTTCACAGCTATTGAAGGGTACATGCGTAACCAGGTTGGTCCCAGCTCAAAGCTCCTGTCCACTTTGAAAGCTGTCACAGACTTCATCAAGCAAACAGATGATCTGGTCATCCTGGGACTGTTTGACAATGACAAGGAACCACTCTATGAGACTTACCTGGAAGCCAACAATGATCTCCGCAATGAGCATTCATTTGGACACACTTTTGATGCTGCAGCAAAAAAACGCTATGGTGTTGATCAGAGTTCCATCATCTTGATTCACCCTGAAAAGTTCCAATCAAAGTTTGAGGAACCTCACATTGTTTTTAAGGTACAATATCAAACTATGTTATATGTACTTAAACCAAGACATGGAAATCAGAAACTCTCATTGGTCGTCACCAGAGGATTTTGTCACTTATGAGGTGTTGTTTCACTGCTCAATTTTCTGAGAAACCCAGTTTTGACTGAAATTGCTGACAAAAATGTTGTGTGACCTTATAAGGGGGAGGATCGAGGAGGAGGTGTGCCACACAGTCCTCAAAACCCTGACCCTATTTCTGTTCAGACCAAAATTTGTAATTTTTCATACCTTTTTTCTGACCCCCGAAATCCATAGCCTACATATTCATTGCCTCGTATCAGAATCATATACCTATCCCATACCAAACAGTCGAAAATCGAGACCTGATCCCAGACCAAAAAGACATTACTGGTATAGCCTATTTCAGACCAAAACAATACCGTTCAGGGCAGTACACACCCGACATTACACCCTGGACTTCAGGAAATGTGACTAAATTAAAAATTCTTTTCAGGGAAAAGATCCCAAACCTGAAGTGCTTCAAGCATTCTACAGTGACAACCTGGTACCACTTGTTGGACAAATGAATTCATGGGACAAAGAAAAGAAGTACACCAAACGTCCCCTCTGTGTAGTCTACTATGATGTGGACTTCAGTTTTGACAACCGGAAAGGTGGGTTGATTAGATCTCTCACATGCATAACTGAGGTTGGTTTTCAAAGGCAGCAATGTCAAGTAGAGTGTAAATACAGTCAGCTCAATGGGTAATCAGGGCAAGAACTAAGAAACATGGCGGCGACGCGTGCGAGAAGTCTCGGTTTAGTAGTGAAATCGCTCACAATCAAGAACCACTGAATTAGCTTGTAAATGACAGTTTGGAGTGCTCCGAAGTTCTACCGATCAGAAAAGCTAATGTATATGCAGTTTATTTGCCCCGATTACCCGTCATGCATTAAAATTCGTGAAGGGGTCAATTTGGCAGTCGGATTTCTTGATGGGGAGGAGGCTGTATTTACAGAAAGATGTGAAAACATTTGATTGCCACTGGTTCAAGGTTTGTTATCAAAAAATATCTCTCTCACTCCCAAGCTCATAATGCAGATTCTCCCAACCAATGGAGAAGAAAGTAGTTCGAGTGATAAAGCGACAATTGATAATCTAATCAAGTGTCATCTGAGCAAGGTATCGCCGGAATGCCAAGTTCTCATAACAAAAAAAAAAGGAAAAACTGAAAAAGATTTTTGATCACGTTACATGGGGAACGCAATCTGAAACACTAAGAGCAGACTGCATCTTTCTCTGTAATTTAGCGACCCAATTCTGGCGGAAGAAAGTGCTTGAGGTCGCCAACAATCACAGAGACGTCACCTTTGCCATCGCCTCGGAGGAAGACTCGCAGAATGACCTCAAGGAGTTTGGTCTCGATGAATCTGGCGAGGAGATCAACGTGGGCTGCTTTGATGACAAAAACCGAAAGTACAGGATGGAACCAGATGATGAATTCAGTGAGGATACGCTGTCCGAGTTCATCGAGGATTTCAAAGCCGGTAAGTTTTTAAAGACACTTGCAGTGCGGCGCGCATCACAAATCACATGGTATGCCAACCTTATAGTTCCCAGACTCTTTCCTGAGAGCTTATACTTTACTTTGTGTGGAGATGGATATAATGACTGTGCACTCACATTGCCCTTCAGTCATAAATCGGCGTAACGCGGCCTTGTTTTGCCTTTCAATAGTTACGCTGTGTGTATGCAATTTGTGTGTGTATTGTGGTGTGGGGTAGTTTGCACAGGTAACTGTTTTGTTTTCGCCTGTTCGCCTCTAAACTGCCTCTCAGATCTGCTTTGAAATTTTATCTGATGTTTTTGCACATCCCCCTACCCCCAGGCAAGATTAAGGCACAGATCAAGTCTCAGCCAGTTCCCAAGAAAAACACTGACCCTGTTCAAGTGGTCGTCGGGACAACGTTTGATCAGATTGTGATGGATCCAACAAAAGACGTGATGATCGAGCTGTATGCTCCATGGTGCGGTCACTGCAAGGCACTCGAACCAACGTACAAAAAACTGGCCAAACACTACAAGGACAACGACAGCGTCGTCATTGCCAAGATGGACGCCACAGCCAATGATTCTCCGCCATCGTTTTCCGCCGAAGGATTCCCCACAATTTACTTCGCTCCCGCTAACAGCAAGGACAAGCCGATTAAATACGAGGGGGCGAGAGAGGTGGACGATTTTGTTAAGTTTATTACGGAGAAGGGTGCTTCCCAGGAAAAGACGGCCAAGGAAGAACTGTAGAAAGGACGATGGGTTAGGTAGGGTAAATAAATTATTAAAAGGTGATGTTACACGAGACGATTTTAACGACGGTTTGTCGCGCAACACCTACAGTTTTGTAGCTTGCGCTTTGGCTTTTACCGCAAAAACATTGTGAATTTTCGTCAAAGGTAGAATTTTGTGCAAAGGTTGCTATTAATTTATAGTTTAGACGATTACTAGGCAAGAAGTATCTAGAAAAAATATTGATGCGTTGCAAATCAACCCGTGTAACATACACATTAAGGCCCCAGGGCACATTTTCACATAACTGTTGGGTAAAAAACAATGTCATTGTCGGGTGCATGGGAACGTGAGGGAACGTAAATGCAATGACTCACTTCAAGATAAATTTATATTTCATAAAAGAAAAATCACTGACTTGTGGCGGATTGTGGGTTACTACTTGTGTCTGTTTAGACATTTTCAAAGGCTGTTTCTATAATTGCTCTTTTTCTATAAGAGCTTCACTGCTGTAGAGCCAACGAATACAAATACTTCTTGGCGGTTGACGCTCGACTTAATCTTTTATGATTGTCGTCTTTTGTTTTTTTTCCGGATGCCATTCGCTGCTTCTGACGGGGCCCTGATGCTTGTGAGCTAAGCACAGCAATATCTAAAAAGGTTTTGTCCTCAAGGAAAAATTCGTGTCCTTTTATTTGATGTGTGAAGTTTAGTTGTCGGTAAAATCTCTTAACATACGATGAGCACAGTTTTTTGAAATTCATTATTTAGCCTTCAACCCTTACGCGTGCACAATCCAACACTTGCTAGTCAAATTTCGCAGTCTCAACTGTGACTCTTTCGTGTCTTGAATCTAAAATATTGTAAGAAATCTTAGTGCAGCTACAGATCTTGGGTGATATTTTGAATATGCCCATTTGCAGATTAAAAGTTAAAAAGCTTCTGCGTGTATACATTTGAGGCGTGGTCTTCGTGGAGCTGAGAGTCACACCCAGTCTCTACACGTGCTCCCTTGTTCCCAGGCTCTTCTCTTTGACAACTGGGTCTGTCTCCCGTACTTTGATTCTTCGTGAAATTTTCAGACCCGCAACATACGTACGTGCCCTGAACAATTTTCATTAAGAAAAATCGTCGTAAATAGATTAGCGTAACGTTTGCGGCCCAAACTAGAGTAGACCCGAGGAGTAGACTAGTCGCCGCCGGCCCTTCAAAACAAATGGTTGTTTGTCAGTGAAATTGATGATTCCGCGTTCCAATTTCGGCAGATCTTCTATGGACGTCAGAGTCGGGAACTGTTCCTAACAGTAGCGCATGAACTGATACAATCATGGCTACAGGTTTGGGACTAATTGTACTGTATTTGAACATACGTACAGGTGTTTCAATACAAATAATTTTCATCTCGATTTTCAGCGATAGAATCAGGGTCGCGGGCCATTCGTGTTAATTTAGATGAATTATGAGTTGCAGCCAGTGTTTGCCCTTTGGCTGTCTCCGTCTGCATGTCACTTGTCTGCAGCTCATTAGAAAAAAAAAAAAAAATGGGAACCACATTTTGCTGTTGGAACTGACGAAAATATTTTTGTGGTTGGATCTGCTGAAAGCCTTTCCCTAGCGACGCGAGGGTGAGCGAAATTAAAAACTGGCTGCCTTGTAACTGCCGAAATAGGCTTTCACTTAGCATGTTGACTATACTTGAATGAATTATTAAAATGGGGATAAAATAGAAAACAACGCAAGTCACGTACTAAGCCTCGTAACAGACCGAAAGCTACAAATCATTTAGACGCACGATTAAGCACGAGTTAACTTTGGTATAATTTCATCCACAATACGGCAAAAGTCGTGTCGAATGTGGAACAATATTTATTTCGGTTTTACATATGATAAAATTCAGGCACCTGTTTTTGAAGGCGCGTGTGTACCCGCGCTTTGATTGGTCGATTAAATCGCTTTTGATCTTGAAAAGATTTGATTACGAGACTCGTCTTTCTGTGGTTGGGAGACCATAGTTTGCGTATCAGATCATACAAAAACAGAAGCCATTCCAGCGGCTTTTGTCAACAAGAGCTCACCGGTCTGCATACGGAGGAACTGACTGACACAATGGCGGAGGCAAAACCCCCGAAGCCCAGCGATATGGTAATGCTAGGCTTAGTTTTGTCGCTTGTCAAGTGCCTCGGCGCGGCGTTTCTTGTTTGGCTTACAGGACGCTTAGGCTTTAGTTACATTTGGGTCTTAGCTGGATGTCTTGCGTTCGTTATTGGACTGAAACGAAAAGAGAAGAAGGCAGAAAGAAAGTCGACATCGAGCGCTATATCCGCGAACGAACAGGAGGCGATCGAAGCGCGAGTGATTGATGTACCTTCATGGGTAAGATAAGAAACCTTTCGTTTTGCACATTTCAACGCCTTGATTTCATTTTCGCACTGGTTCTTTGTGTTGCACTTTGCATAGCCGCACAATTGCAAACCAGGGCTATTTTGTGAAATAATGGATCTGGAAATGAAAATTCAGAGTATGACCGACAGCGCCGGGCAGTGGTCATTCACGCGCCGTGCAAATACACGCGCCTGCAAGCTTTTTCATCCGAGCCAGCCGGGGTTGTGACCCGGTTTGTGACATGAATCAGTAGCTACTGAGACAACCTCAGACTGGTCTTTGTAAGTAAACATGTGTGAAAGCCACTCGGATTTATCAAAACTAAAAATGGCCTTGCTGGGGAAAATGATTAAATTATGTTTTGTTTCCGTTCCTGAGTCTCTTGAGGAGTCCGTGACCCCTTAACTATTGCATAACAATATATTTTCCAAAAATCCCCATCACTTGTCAGATGTTTGATTCAGTTAGTTTTCACTTTTTTGTGCGACCGATACAGCATGGGTCTGTCGTTCTCAGTCGGCGTTCTGACTTGTTAAATGCACAGAACTGACTTTTTACATCAGTCGACTTAGACGGCTGCGGGGGTTCCTTGGCACATCGTAAAAAATCTATTTGAGAGGCTACTATGGAGTAAAGCATATGATAAGAACTTCACAATTTATTTTCATTTTGGTGGCCTCGAACTGGCATGAACTGCTACAGATTGTACGCTGACTGTTACTAAATATAAATCGTTTCATGGATAAAAAAACGATTGGACATACCCATTTCCTGGCCGGACTTAAATATGAAACTCCGTAAAGGGTTTGATCGGTTCAAATGGAAGATCTCGTCCGTAAAAGACTTATATTATATTATGGCCATGATCACGTTGGGAGCTTAGTTAATATTTTTGTTTTTATTTGATGTTTTTTTCCGCAAATTTTTAGGTTAAATTGACTGTTTAGCCGGCAGCATGATAATTATCTCACCGCAAATTTGCACCTTGCTCGCGCGACGCGCGCGGGCAGAACGGGAAATATATGCATATTGCAGTTAGCTGAAACGGCTATTAACTTACACAAATTGTGAAAGGGTCAGTTTCAAATGGACAAACAGGCAGTTGAATTTGACCACTTGAGTAACTAATGGAGTCAAGTAAGGGTTTCGAGAAGCGCCTGATCGAACTCAAGTCAATGCCATGAGGAGTGGAATCGCGGCCGCCTAGTTGCCGAAAAAGGCTCGGAGTTTGAGTCTACTCTCATCGCGACAGGTGTATATTTTTTAAGCGCCTCAGGGCAGACAAAAAAGAGACATTTACAAATGCAAATTGGTCTGGCAAGGGTGCAAAACTGGTCTGCTGGATGTCTTCGGCCGATGTATTTTTTTGATGGTTTGGCCACTGTTTGATTCAGTCATACATATTTTTTCCATTCGCACTTCTTTCCGCTGTACGTTTCTCGTTTCATTTCCTCTCCCCCTCAGTGTTTTTTATCTGAGATTAAAATTCAACTGGAAAACAGAACAAACAGTGTGACATAAGTGCCAAAGTTAGTTGTATGATCTGTCTTGTTTTCGAGACCGCCTTAGCAGCTGCCACCGGTTGAAAAAAATACACCAAAATTCTTCATGCTAACTGAGTGAATATAGATATTAAGGAAGGAAAAGCGCGTTATACCACTGTCGGGAAACTATGAAATCCCTGTCGTACGCGCACTGCAAAAAAAAAAAAAAAAAAAAAAAAAAAAAAAAAACGATAAAAACGGCTTGCCACTGTGTGGTTACGATGAGATCTTGTGGTTAGAGCTATTAGTCTCGACGCCATGTTAGCCACACCTAGTTTCCGCAGTAATAAAACATAAACGAGTCCATGTATTTTTGACAGGTCTTAAGAGCTCACTTTATCTACAACTTTCGGCCAACTGTTTGTAAGTTGCACTAAAAAAGAAACCAAAAAAAAAAACAAGGAGGGTTTTTATATTTATTTATTTATTTTTTGGTTTTATTTCGCCCATGGCTCGACAAGCAAATGAAACTTTTGGAGGCATAAACAACTGTCCTTGTTTATTAAAACTTTGAGATGACACCAGACGACCGATGTTTTGCACCTGTCAGAGACCCTCTAACGCCGCGAAGAGGGGAGGAGCAAAAGTCTGGTGCAAACACGCTTCAACGACCGCCTCACCGCCTATTGTTCTCTTGACACTTCACTCATCAAATCGATTTGCATTTTGAACACCCCGCGCCTTGCGTGAGCTAGCCGTTCATTTCGGTCTGCAATCTGAAGCGAGAAATGGCAGATGCAAGTGCAGCAAAAACGGCAGAGCAAACGCCGAGCGAGGCAGCTCCTCCTACCAAGGATGTAGCGAAAAAGCCGGCCAAAGGCAAAGAAATGGCCGTTGTGAATTTCTTGTTGAAGTACATCAAGTTTGTAGGCATTGCCATGGCAGTCTGGATGATGGGCTGGCTCGGCTTTAGCTATGTTTGGGTAGTTTGTGGATTGTTTGTGTATGTGCTGTGGCGAATGAACCAAGACGAGAAGAAGAAGAAAAGAGAGGCTTTTAAGGAGACTGCAGAGCGCGAGATAGAAGCGGTGGAAGCGCGAATGGAAGATCTGCCATCTTGGGTAAGATACACTCGATCCAAATATCATCATTTATCCGAGATATTTTTTGATTTGGAGCTCTATCGACTTTTACTGATAGTCATTACTTCTTTGTCTGTGTTCTGTAGCTTTTCTTCGCAACTCACATTCAAAGAAAATGCTCGCAGAAGTCTTGCTTTGCCAAAACGTGTCTGTGTTCAATTTTTAAACAGGCTTGTACACGTGAAGGACAATACGTTTTCTGTTCTCCCAAGAATTATTTAAATATCGTAAAGATCACTTATTGTTTGGTTTAGAATTTCCCGGAGATTACTCTCTCAAGATTGGAAATAATTATTGAAGACGAAGTGTCGCAAGATCGGAGCGAGTACGTGACAAATTATGAAAAAGTCTGGTGCAGGTGATGTGTGCAATAAAATGCCCGCATCCATGTACACTGTGGAAATCATATTCATCTTCGGTGACATATTTTACTTGCAATTCAATGTGAAGAAAAATGTTATACAGAAAATAAGATAGAATTCGATTGGCTGCAATACATATCTTACTGTATTTGCAATGCATGTTATTCACACACATGCCTTTATTGCGATTGCGATTGTTCGATAATAAGTTAAATTACAGGAATAGAGCCAAAGCCAGATGCTAATGTGGCATAGGCTAGGTGGAAATTACAAAGTGACAGATTATCTACATTGTGGGGCAGTGGGAATTAGGATCGAAAGTAATTAATTTCATAAAAAATTCATACAAAAATAAATAAATTTGGTTATACACGATAATACAGTACTATTACATACAAGTAGGCGATCAAGATCATTTTGGGTTTTTTAGCCATTAGATTCACGTTGAGAGTCTATTGATTTATCGTTGCTGAACCTTTAGAATTTCTGTTCATATATATTATCTGTCAAAATTATACAAATGATTACAGTTGTGCAATATTTAACACCAGAAGGCAAGTGCTGTAACACACTTTAACTTGTATGCTGAATGACTTTTAAAGATCACTGTTTTCTTTCAAGTCTTGTAAAGTGCAGAGCTGCAAATTCTGAGATGTGAAAAAGGCCCAGGGGTGGGTGGGGGGCCACATAAAGATTTCTTGAGAACCTCAACCCATCCACACCCCCTCCCCTGGGAAAAATGTCCAGCATCTATGCAAATCAGGTCAATGTGTTTACATCTGCCAGTGTATATTTACAGTGTTCACCTCACAGTTCATTCAATGTGCATTTCAAATGTGAATCTTTAATAAGCTAGGTTTTGAAAGTATTTTTGTTATAATCAGTTTCAGCTGTAGCCATATTTTCCCCCTCCCCCCACCCCAGGATTTTCAGGCTTGTGCAGAAAGGGAGGGGAATGGTAACCAGCTGGAATGCCTCATTCCCAGTCCTTTTCTTAACATGGATTAGTTTATAAAAAAAATTATCGGCATAAGTTAGCATATCTGGTCTAAATTTGGGGGAAAACTTCCATTTAATGATGGCAAGAGAACTAAGTGGGTTTTTGATTCATTCTAATCATTCTACGCTGGTTCCAGAAGTCCTTACATTACTCCTTTAAGAGTTTTCTGACGAGAACAGCAGCAATGAAACAAGACTTGAAGAAAAAGGACCTCTGGGCACGGAGGTAGCAACCTCACTTCCATGAGTTTAGAATCTGAACTTCATCTCTGATTGGTTAATTGCCTCATGACCATGGTAACTGAAAGCTGCTTCATTTTGATTGGTTCTTTCAAACTGGTTTTACCAATTCTGTTTGATAAACAAAATGGTGATCACAAGTGAGAAGAAAGTGATTACAAAAATCGAATAACTGTAACTGCCATGTTTACACAACCCCAGATTGGTTTCTATCCCTGGTCAAGTCACAGTCATGGGTCAACCCTTCTTCAGTCAATCTTCTGTAAGTGTTTACATGAAGAAAGTTTTTTCATGTAAATGCCTACAGATGATTGACACAAAGATGGGTTGACCACCCTGGAATCATGTAAACAGGGCCTAATTAGTAGGAGTTTGATTTTGTAATCATGAGTATGATTACAGAGACATTTGGTGACACAAAGTCCTTTTACCAATAAATATTGTAAAATAATAATAGTTTATGATTCCTTGGGAACAATACTTTACTAGGAGTGATGCTAGGATTGCTTTAAAAATGTCTTTTTAAAATTGCTTTAAAAAGTTAAAACTGCAAAAACATTTTTTTCAATGTTTGCCCATGATTGGTGCATAATGTCCAATTGATGATTAATACAGCAGATTATGCACCAATCACATTCAAGGAAATGTTGTATTATTATTCTATTTGTTCAGTCTTCCAACAATCTTGTTCTCACACAACACCAAAATATAATATCTGTTTTGTGTGTAACCAACAGGCAGATGTTAAACAATGCCATGGTAGACTTTCTTAGAATGTTCGTGTCATGTTTACATCTTCTTCTTTACTCAAACTGGGCTGAGTAAAGGCAGCTGGAAGCTCACATGTAAATGCTGACATTTTCTATACTCTGAGTGTAATGAGAACTATTTTAGATCGACTCCAGTCTTTCTTTGCCACTCTGTCTTGTTGCGATTCTGAGGGACTTCTTTTGGCATGAAATTTATCTTGATCCCGTTTGGACTTTTGTGGGTGGCTATTTTGAGTGCCATAACTCTTACATCAAGAGGATATGTAGAAGCCAAAGCTAAGACCAGAAAAATGTCAGAATCCTTTGGAGATGCATCTCAAAATATGGTTAGATATATATACAGTACATGTACATATTCATTGTATTCTATTCAAAAAGAAACTTTGGCAGAATAATATGCCGGATCAATATTGTGGAGGGTGATGAACAAAAATATATTGCTGATTGATGAAACGTTGCTTTTACTAAATGTTGAGATGGTAATAAGCCTTCCGATTAGTAAAATACATGACTTGTATACAGTACTGCAATGTCTTGTTACGTACATCGAATCTTCTGAGGCCTTACACCAAATTTCTTTTCAATATATGGTGACTTTGGAGGATTTTCATCATTGGGTATATATCATGCACTATTCATCTGCACGCACAGCACACATTTGATCACGACAAGTTTTGTATTGAAATACAGTCAAACATTGCTATTTCAAAATCCCACAGAACAGGAAAAAAAGTTTGAAATAGTGGGGTTTCGAAATAGCCGATAGTGAATGACTGAAAAAATATATCCACAGGGATTTGGCTTGACTTCGAAATAATGGGGATTTCGAATTATCCGAGTTCGAAATAGCGAGGTTTAACTGTGTACTGTGCACATTTAATCATTATGTCCTAAACCCTCTTCTTTTACAGGTATTCTTTCCTGATGTTGAAAGGGCGGAATGGCTTAACAAGGTACTTTGATCCAGACCAACCTTTCATGTGCATGTACAGAGTACAATAACTTGCATTTTACCCCACAATTAACTTGTTTTATGGGCATTCTGCTGATACTTGTAGAGTGAATTATGTTTCACAGCACTGTTTAAAGGCTACATTCTGCATATCAAGTAAAATTGTCTATAGTCTGTATGCAAATCATGAGTGGTAAGGGTGGTTTCAAATTTGATGTGTAAATTGTTTTGCTGGGGCTATCATTGAGGAGGAGGTGTGGCCGAGTGGCTAGGGCGCCGGACTTGAAATCCGGAGGTCCCAGGTTGAAGTCCCACTCTGAACACTAACTGAATTTGTAACAGTAGCCCCACATTCAAATCCTCAGCCACGTTATGTAAATAGCCAACTGGTTTGCCTTTTTAACAGATTTACGTTGAGTTTAAAACACGGCCCACCAGCTCTGCTGAATTACTTACCGTGTATAAATAACGATACTTTACTTTTACTTTTGCAAATAATCCATTTTTGGATTAGATTTATTTCATCGAGTCACAAAGAATCCATGTGATCTGGGATTAAAGTCAAAGATCAGAACCCAAAGAAGTGTACTGTGCAGTAGCCTAAATGAACTGTTTGTTTGTTTTAGATGCTGATACAAATGTGGCCATACATCAATGACATGGTTGTCAAAATCCTGAAGGAGACAGTAGAACCTGAAATCCAAAAGAACGTGCCTGGCTTTCTCAGTTCTATCCATTTTGAAGAAATCACACTTGGAGACCAGGTGAGAGGAAATGAATATTCTTTGGGAATGTGTTGAAACTGCGCAGTATGTAGTTACCGAGATAAATGTACCCTCAAATTACAGTTTTCAAGATACTGTATGTATTGTAAGCATCATGCGTGGAAGAAGAATACAATGTTATTGTACATGGGTAGATTGGTAGAATTTATTGCATAATAATGATTTTATTGCATAATAATGAAAATAATTATTATTTTAATACTAGGTACGTGTATGTCTTGTATGCCAACAATTTGGTGGACTTACATGAAAGAGCTTCAAATATTGAATTGTCTAAAATAACTAACCCTGCTACTAACTCATGTATACATCACATTTATGGTCATAATGTTATTATTTCCAACTGTGCAGCCACCTCGCATTGGAGGAATCAAGGTCTATACACGCAATGTCGACCGCAATGAAATCATTATGGATGTGGATTTGATGTAAGTCCTCCTACTCTTTTTAGTCCAGTTCTTGTTGTTCCTTTCAGATCCCTTGCCATCATTTTTCCTTTCATACCATTATTATATTGTAGCAATTTGTGAGCATGACCTTAAATTCATCAGTAAATTTTCATCAAGGATAGGCAAGCTTTTAACAGCTTTTACTGTTTTGACTTGATATGATAACTAATAATTAACAAATTACCAGTAGCCGGATAGCAGTGACAGATGTGCATGTATTTGCCTGGATGAATCAACTTCACGTGATTGATTGATTGAGTGATTTGTTTGTTACCACAGCTATGCAGGAGACTCTGATTTCAAGTTGTCTGTGAAAGGTGTGTCTGTAGGAATAGAGGATGTCCAGGTGAGACTTGTATTTTATGAAAAAGAGGTAAGATGTATTTAATTCTGGTGTTTCTAATGGCTGTGTATTATTGTTCACTTGCAGCTGCGAGGCACCTTGCGTGTGATCATGAGACCTTTGATCCCAGCAGCTCCTCTTGTGGGTGGAATCTCTGTTTTCTTCCTTGATCGACCGGTAGGTTTTCCACCCATATTGTATTGAGCCTGTTTATGCATTTGACACAGTAGTGCGATCATCCCAACCTAAACCAATTATTAGTCTCTGCAAATATTCATCAATTTAACATGAAAATTGGTGTGCAGAGTTGACATCCATAACTCTGGGCAGTAAACCATGGATTGTTTTATGTATCGCAAAATAGTTTTGTTGCCATGGAAACATGGATATCAGACCCTTAACCTGCAAAATTTCATCAAATGCATTATTCACTGCACAGAAATGTATCATGTCAACCCTGCACAGAGCTTTCAGGTCAAACTTATGAATATTTTGCAAATGAAACCTTTGTCACAAGGTGGTTAGACTGGAGTTTATCTATTGTTGATGCCTGGCACTTAACAAGGGTTTTTCTGCAAATATTCATCAATTTGGGTAGGATTTTGTTAGTGCACGATCTAAAGTGCTTTGACATTTTATTGTTCTTTTACATGTAGCTCTAGTGAGCCATTGTTTGTTTTTACTGTTTTGGTAAATTTTATGACTTTTGTTGCTTTTGTTGATATTCATGTTTTTAGTTCTCAAAGTTTGGATATTTCTTTTTAGGACCTTGATTTTGACCTGACCAACTTGCTGAATGTGTTGGACATCCCTGGCTTGAGGTACTGCTTGGTGCAGTTACTGTACAGTGTTATAGAAATTAACTGACGGTGTACATGTGAATTAGTCCATTTGCATAGACTGTATTATCCCCTTCCTGCCAAACAGTGCACATCTCCACTCATACACCTACTTTCATACAAATAGCTGTACCTAAATTGTTTTACTTATAGTAAGGTTTCTGGTATGCTTCCTGATTGAGTATGCTTTTGATGTCCCTTTTTCTCATGAATGTTAATATTTTGTGATTGATTTTGGCTAAGAAAAACAACAAGGTTAATGAGATGGGGAAGAGAGGGGTGAGTTAATTTAGTAGTGATCTCATCTGACATTTCCCTGATGTTCTTGGTTTTAGTGACATCATCAGAGGAGTGATTGATGATGTGGTGGCATCATTCGTTGTATTGCCAAACAGGATCACTGTGCCTCTAACAGATACTGACCCCTATAAACTCAAATACCCAATGCCAGATGTAAGTTACAAAGCTGATCAAAATGGGAAACTTTGGCTTTATACCATCTTGTTTACAGAGGATTATCTGTGTACCATTTTAACTATCTCATCTTGAACCATGTACATAGAAGAGTTGTGAAAGCTTTGATTGAGTTAAAATATTAATCCAGTTTTTTAAACTATTTGTCCTTTAGGGCATTATGCGAATTGAAGTCCTTGAAGCAAAAGACCTTGTCAAGAAGGATATTGGAATTTTCAAGAAGGGAGCATCTGACCCTTATGCTATTCTGAGAGGTTTGTTGTTTGTGGTTTGTTTTGTTGTGTTTTTTTGTTTTGTTTTGTTTTATTTTGCTTGACTTGTCCCTTTTCTTATAGTTGGAGCCAAGACTTTCAAAACAGAGACCAAGGACAGCACTTTGAACCCAGTTTGGAATGAAGTGTTTGAGGTATGTAAACTATGGTATTTTTATCTATGCACAGTGCAGTGGGTTGACCATCACTACTTTTAGTCCTGTGAAGTGTCAGTTACTGGTAACAACAATGATTTGATGATTGCAAAGGTTGGCAGTTGTGCATGCCTAAGACAAACAAGATTCTTCATTGTTCTGATGAATGGCCTGAAATAACCCTTTTCAACATGAACCATGGCTATTTTCTGTATGTTGTTGGCAGAAGCACCTGGCCAGACAGCTGTATAAAGTACACTTTCTTTCTTGTTAAGGCAATTGTGGACAATAGCCAAGGACAGAAAATCAAGATCAAGCTGTTTGACGAAGATAAGGCTTCAGATGATGAAAGTCTGGGATCGTAAGTTATTAGTATCTCTGAAATCTGTGAGCAATACATGGAAGATAAAATAATGGAGGGAAACAGACCAATAGAGGAACAGGGAGGGAGGGATAGACAGGGGAACGGACAAATTGATGGAGGCACAAGACAGGGAAAGAACAAAGGAACCAACCAACCAACAGACAGACAGGGAAGGGTCAGACATACTGTCAATGGGGGGGGGGGGGGGGGGGGGGGGGGGGGTGGACAGATAAAGGAAGGAAGACAGGGGAATGGGGAAGGAGAAGAAAGAAGGGACCAATCAATGGACAGGGGAGGGTTATACAAAATGCACATGGAGATGGAGAGGGATGGACAGATGGAGGGAGGGAGGAAGATAGAGGAAGGGGAAGAAAGAAGGGGCCAGTCAACGGACAGGGGAGGGTCATACAAAATGCACATGGAGATGGAGAGGGATGGGCAGATGGACCAACAAGGAGGGAGAGACAAACAGAATCAAAGAAAAGGGAGGAAATGCTGTTACCTGTGACTGTAGTGCTTAACTCAGCTACTTAATTTTGCTATTGAAATCCCTCAGAGTGGAAGCTGACATTGCAACTATCGTGCAGCAGGGCAGTGTAGACCTGGTGAGTTAAAATAATATTATTATCATTCACTCAGAAGCCCAGTAGCTAGAGATCACTAAACTACCATCATTGCCTTATTTTATATCATACTAAACATTAGGTACTAATGTTGTGAATGTGATGTTGTGCAATCCCTTACCACATACCATTACCATTATACTACCACCACACCACACCACACTACACTACATAACTACACTACATCACTACACTGTTACTATTTTCATCAACCATTACCATCATACCACCACCCCACACCACACTACACTAAACTACACTACATCACTACACTGTTACTATTTTCATCAACCATTACCCTTATACTACCCACACCACACCACACTACACTACACTACATCACTACACTGTTACTATTTTCATCAACTATTACCATTATACTACCACCCCACACCACACTACATCACTACACTGTTACTATTTTCATCAACTATTACCATTATACTACCACCCCACACCACACTACATCACTACACTGTTACTATTTTCATCAACTATTACCATTATACTACCACCCCACACCACACTACATCACTACACTGTTACTATTTTCATCAACCATTACCATTATACCATCACCACCACCCCACACTACACTACACTACACTACACTACACCACACTACATTACTACACTGCTACTATTTTCATCATTTCATGAGGTTCATTAAAGTTATGTTAAGAAGTTAAAAAATACTGCTTGCCATTCATGGTTTGACCAACATACTATTCTTAACCTTGTCATTGTATGTTGTGTTTCTTATTAGTGGCTTCCTCTGGAGAATGTTGCTACCGGTCAGATCAACCTGCGCTGTACTTGGTTCACCCTAACTCCTGATCACAATGACTTGTCACCAGTAAGTGTTACACTGTTGATTTTAGTACACTAGTTCAATATTAAGTATATTCAGCTGGTGTATTAAATCAGGTGCCACATAGAGCCGTTTTCGGATGACTGTCGAAAACCAAAACCAAAGTAATCACACAGGCCAATCACAGAGACTGAGAGAAAACAGTTCAGCGAATCAGAAGCCAAAGTAATTCACGTTTGGTCTTGCGTTTGGTTTTACTTTCCAATCAGCAATGCCAGTACACGCCATCGCTTGCGTGAGAAGTGTTTGGTTTTGGTTTTGGTTTTGTTCCTGATTGGTTGAGAATGCTGCCAAACTTGTGTGGACCAATCAGAAAGCGTAGCAAACGCAAAACCAAAGCAATCACACGATTACTTTCGACAGTCATCCGAAAACAGCTCTATACTGTGCATTATACACATGATTGTATTAATATTTGTTTTTCTTTCAGCCCAGTAAAGCAGTGCATGGTGATGAAATGTTGGCTACTGCAGCATTATTCGTAAAGCTTGACTCTGCAAAGAACTTGCCGGTGAGTCCTGTTGCTGAGTTGTGTATCTCCGGTACACAACGTAGCTGATCAGTTTTCCACGAATGCAGGGCCACGTAATTCCCAGAAATTATTAGAAATTATTAGAAATTTCTAAGAATTACCAAGATTTGGCCAAAATAATATCCTTGTGACTGGGAATCTTGTTACCCAACAAAATATTTGTTGCTCCGAAAAGTAGCACTCAGATTCCGCAGGAATTACACCAGGAATTCCAAGGTATATTTTTGCAAGGGAAGTCAGCAATAGATTACTGATGTAGATCGTGTAAAAGTTCACATTCACTCACAGACTGCTGATGTCATCACTGTCAACAGGTAACCAACCCAGCACGTGGAACTGCCAGCGCCTTCTGCAAGTTGACCATGGGAAATATCGCTCTGCAAAGCAAGGTAGAGAAATAAGCCATAGTTGCAACTCAGTTATTCCCTTGATTGACAACGAAATGCTGTATTAAGTGATTTTTTTTTGGCTTTCATGCAGACCATACAAGACTCTATCAGCCCGGTGTGGGAGGAGCCATTCCGATTCTTGGTTCACGACCCCAAGCTGCAAGAACTGGGCATTGAGGTGAGTTGTGACGGCATGGACACCGCGGAAATACGTTTCTCGACCGTGTAGTCACCATGTTTTTTTAGTCAGACCTGCAAGATTTAGGCGGAAGCTTGTCTAGAAGTAAAATTCATGCAAGGAGCTTAAAATGGCTTTCACTTATTAGTATTTGAGATTTTCTTGACAGAATAACTAAACAAATGTTTTGACAGGTGATTGACAGCGCGAAGGAGAAGACCATCGGTAAACTGGACTTTCCGCTGGCACAGCTGCTAGCGCTTGACAACATGACCCTGGAGCAGCCCTTCCCTCTGCAAGATTCAGGCCACAACAGCACTCTGACCTGCACGTTTATGTTGAAGGTGAGGTGTACAGGAACTTTTCACAAGTTGCTATGTTGCCCGGGGGAGGGGGACTCTCACATAAAAAGGACGGGGATGCTCGTCGGGAATTTTCGTTTTGACCCCCAAGAGGAACTAAGGTTTCGATGCCTTTAATTGCCATAAAAACCCATACCAAGAAGTTCATTCGAACTCCAACCCAACTCGAAATCTGGATGTACTACATTACAGACCATCTTCTGCCCTGCTAAACTTGTGTGGAGCAATCGAAACGCGTAGCAAACGGAAAGCAGTCATCCAAACACCGCTCTGTGCACTCTAACGCTAAGATTCTGTTTTTTGTAAATGTAAATTATAGATACAGTAGTATGGCCTTCTAAAAGTTTAGTTTTGCTTTCGAAGCTTATTAACAAACTTGTGTTGTTTGTTAACTTCATAGAGCCTGGTCACACGTGATGACGACACTTCAGACGAAGAGGATGGTGATTCGCCCGCTATGATTGGTGCAGATGATATCGAAGCAAAGGACATCCCCAGCAAGAAGAGGTAAGCAGGAACTCTGCGTAAATATTTCATAATGCCAACGTATTTCGTCCGTACGTGTAAAATATGTTATTTTACGGTAAATACATGCTCACCTCATGCTTTAAAAGTTCTTACCTTTTGTGGATATTTTCTATGACATCGCATTTCTTACTGTCGATTTGTAGAGGTCCGTAACGGAGTACTATTTCTAAACAATGTGTAAGAGAATGAAAAGTGCGCACAACGAACATATTGAACTAGAGTTAAGAGCGTATGTTCTGGACGATTGTTCGCGAGTAATTAAAATTCATCAGTGTTCAAGTTCTGCAAGCCGCGCATTGTGGATAATATGTTGAATGGCATAAAGAATGTGTTGTCAGACTGTTTGAGCGTTTTCTCTTCGTCAAAGCCAAATGACCGAAGGTTAATGCTGTCATTGTCAGAGATTGATGTTTTCAAATACTGCGAGGCATTTTCTGACTAAACTGACTGGCGTGAAGAAATCCTACTGACGTCTAACATAGTTCCATGCATTAACGCTTTAACTAACATGTCTTGTGTCGTGCTAAACTGCTCACTAGCATCCAAAATGCTCAACTGAACGACATAAGTCAAGCATAATTTTCAGTACAGTTCTTCAGTACAAACTGCCTTTACTGATATTACACAATAACCTTGTTTCACACTAATGATTGACTAGTTGACTGACCACCCAACAAGCACATGTAACAAAACAAACTGCCTTGACTAACATAGACTAACTGCTAACCAAATATATCAGTAACTGTCTTGTAAGGGACTGACTAACCAGCTACAGGTCCACTGAACTGAACTGAACTGAACTGAACCTCCACGCCAGTCAACTGACAGAAACTTGTTTTAAACTGCCTGCACATTCCACGCATGCGCCTGCTTGGTGTCGCAACCTACAACCTTTCATCGTCGGAAAGCAGCCAGCGCATTAAACGGTGTGCTTTTTTCTGCTTTTGTTTGGCACCTAGTGGTGAGGAAAGCACGGTCAGAAGGAGGAAACCAGCTCCAAAGATTCAGAGGTAATGGACATCTGAACACTATCCCTGTATAAAAAGCAACCCCATATCGAAGATGCCAGCCAACATCATTTTTGGCGGGAGATTCAGGTCGGGATCTCCCCCCTCCCCCCCCCCCCCCCCCCCCCCCCTCTCTAGAGGTCTAGAGATAAAGCAGACTTTTGTTCAAGTCTAAATTACGTTCTTTTGTGTCTCATAAATTATCAGTTTATACACATTCTAACTAGCCCTTAAAACCTATAGATCAATGTCAGTTCGCGTGAGACGAGTTCCCGAAAGCGGGAAATTGAAGGGCGCGTGAGATAAGGCGCGAGAGCGAGCGACTGGCGCGCGTTGCAAAGTTTGCCGCACACGCCCATCTACCGGCACGCTCGTTTGCGCCGAGCATGCCGGTAGTCTTCTGACAAGGTTGATTGTTGTTCTCTTGTCCACTCTTTGCTTTTCGTGTCTTCACAGGTCAGTAAGTGGGGACGTCAAGCTGACTACTCGTTACAATCCCAGTCGCGGCAAGCTCGAAGTCGTTGTGCACGAAGCCAGGTGTGTATCATCTACTTGTCTTGAAACATTGCCCGCGGAAGTTTTTTGTCTAATGTGATCGTCCGGGTGAAAGAAGTTTGTCGCTTTCGCTGTATCAGGTATTACGTAGATATTGGACAAAATCTGTTAGACACACTCCGAATCAGTTAATTGTTTTCTTTAGCTGAAAAATATTGCGTAGTCTCCTACTCCTCCAACATGTCGGTATTTACAACATTGGGGGAAACATTAAAACAAATGGGGATGAGGAGAAACAGATGCATTATTTCAATAGTTTGTCAAGATTCACTTTTGTTCTAAGTTGTTGTACCAGCTTTGCAGTGTCATGCATTGTTAAGCACTCACTGGGTGGTATAAAGTCAGTAATCTTTGTGAGGGCTACGCTCACCCGGACGGTCACAATGCGCGAATAACTGATACTCCTGGGCTCAAGAGATTCATGCCCCGTCTAGTTCCGCTCATTGCACATTAAAACATGTTGTACCTGAGAATACAGTAAATCCCATCAGCTGCACCTGAGTATACCGCGGTTGTGTTTCGTAGGAATCTACTGGCCCTTGATTCGGACGGTCTGTCTGATCCTTACGCACGTGCGTACATTCTTCCTGAAAAGTCCAAGAGCAACCGTCGAAGAACCGATGTGAAAAAGAACACGCTGAACCCGGTGTTTGATGAAACGTAAGTCAGCTTGCCGAATAAATCTGTTTTTTCACTGCCATGCTTCCCTGTCCAACTCAGACTTCAAAGTAAAGAACTCTTCCCAACAACAGCGGGAGCACTGCTGACGGAAAGTACTCGTCGAGAGATTTCATTTGAGTGGTGACACCTTTGGGTTTCATTTGAGTGGTGACACCTTTGGATTTCATTTGAGTGGTGACACCTTTGGATTTCATTTGAGTGGTGACACCTTTGGGTTTCATTTGAGTGCTGACACCTTTGGGTTTCATTTGAGTGCTGACACCTTTGGGTTTCATTTGAGTGGTGACACCTTTGGGTTTCATCTGAGTGGTGACACCTTTGGGTTTCATTTGAGTGGTGACACCTTTGGGTTTCATTTGAGTGGTGACACCTTTGGATTTCATTTGAGTGGTGACACCTTTGGGTTTCATTTGCCAGGTCCGGAGTTGCAAGTGAACACTGCTGTTAGGAGATCTCATTTGATTGTTTTGGAGTTGGTATTTTTAGACGTTTCCGCTCTGAAAGGGTTCATGTTTGGTGAAATTGGTGTTCTATTGCAACCTTTTGTGATTGGTCAATGTAATCCCTTTGGTATTGCAGCCCGCCCTGTACCCTTACTTGTTTTGTTCCTTGCATTAGGACAGTGTGCACGGGGCTGTACGGTCATGTGATAGAGTTAATTATCTTTTCCTTTTCTCAGTTTCGAGTGGTCTATTCCCGAGGACAAGATCAAAGGACGCACAGTTGACATCACGATGAAGAATGACGTCTCGTTCTTCTCCAATAGCAAAACATCCTTGGGACAGGTAGGAAGGAAATTGTCAATCTCATTCTTGATGAAATTGGTGCTTCAGTCCCACGTATCCATTCCCGGTGGTGTGTGCGTGTGCGTGTGCGTGTGTGTGTGTCCTGTAGGTATGTGCCACCCTAAAAGGCATGGTTTTGACTGATTTTGGTCTAAAATAAGGTATAGATTTTGACTTTTTGTTCTGGGATATCTCCAGCTCACACCGGGGAAAAGAGGGGCATTTCTTTTGATCAGCAGAACTCGACAGTTTACTCTTTCCTCTGCCTCTTTTCAGGTGTTGCTTGATCTTGGTAAGATGGACCTCAGCAAGCCAGTGACGGACTGGTAAGTAACAGAGTCGCCCCATTTTTTTATTGTCCCTGATTCCACTATACTGGATTATTTTGTGCCCGTTCACATAATCGTTAGGTATTAGATTGACCGATCCAGGCTAAACGCGAGCCAAGTGTCTTAGATCGATCTGATCTCGGCACCGATCTCAATACACCGACCTCGGACCGTGTGAACTGTGTTGAGGTTCAAGCTTGGGTACGGGAGAATTGAGTTAGCACAGACTTAGTTTCGGCCAAAACATGGCATTTACTTCCTCAAGAGACGGATAATTTGGTTTTAACTTTACTCTTACATGATCGACTTCAGTTTTGCCTTCACTCTCATAAGAGAGACGTATCATACGGTATGGAGAACTTGGGTAGCTTTTAATTATTACTTCAAATCAAATAAAGTACTACTCTGAGGCACACGTGTTGTCCCTGTTTCTCTGTAGGTACATGCTGCGCGACGAGAAAGCTGACGACTGAGGCTTTTGACACGGGGCAGTATTTAACACGTCACTATCTAATGTATTTGACAAAATAAAAATCAATATTGTAATGTGAATGGGAAAGCCTGAAATTACACAGTAGACTAGCGAGTCTGGTTCCGTTTTTCGTCATTGGGTTTGCGTGGTCTGTAGTCTGCAATTAGTTCCAGATTAGCATCGCAATTAAATCACAATGTAGGATACATTTAGAGTTTTCGACATTGTAGCATTTCGTCAGTGAATTCAAATAGTAAACACTATAGCGTTGTTAGTTACTCGGTGTGACTTACTAAAAAGACCAATTTGTTTTACTTGTTAATATATTGGCCAAATAAACTTAATAAATTCGTATTTTTAACTGCTCAATAAAGCGAACTAACACTTGATGTTTCATGAACTGGGACAGTATCCTCCCCCACAGTCGGTTTTTTGTCATTCCCCCACTCCCCAGGGGAGGCTACTAGGACTTGGACTAGGACTTTCGATGTTTGTCGCCAGGCTGTATTAATCAACTAAGTTATCATTTCTTGTTGTTTCTGTTGACTGTCGGCCTCTGGAAAAGTTTTCTTCAGAGATCAGATTCAGATTACAGGGATCTCGCCGTGGAAGGAGGCGGGGGGTTAGGGGGTGAAATCTGGAATACAATGGCTTGCCAGTTACTATAGCAACGTACCACGTCGACCCTGTTTCCCACAAAACACGTTCAACGCTGCGCGAAGACCTAGAATCCCGCCCAGAACACCAATATTCGTGGAGTTCCATCACAAAAACGTGTGTGCAGGAGGCAAGCTGAAACCTGGTTTTCTAATTTGAATGTTAGGGCCTAATCCAGGATTAAAAAATTTTTTTCTCTCGACCTCTCTGGCAATAAACAGCAGGGTTTTGTTCGAGGATGGATCAAAAGCTTGCTCCAGCTTAAAACGCGAGGAAGTCTTTGTGGACGCGACCATCACATTTTCAGGCTTATAAACGACAAGAAAGTTTAGACCTAATCTACGGTTAGGATTGGGCCCAGTTTCGTGACGAGTTATTTTTTTCAATTTGATAAATTTTGATCAACTTTGCGCAACTCCGACTGGACGAAGAGCGTGCGCCCAAAAGCTGGGTCGGGCTTGGATCCGGGCGGAGGTCTGGTGCTTGCTGATTCGGGTAAAGACTGGGCCGGAACTCAATAGCATCGACGATGGTGACTTTATCTAGCGAGCAGGCTCTCTTGGCTAAGAATGAGGTGTTCTTCTGTTCTACCCTGTTCTCACCAATCGCTCACGCCAAGGCAATTCGACCACCAAACAGCATGCACGCGCGGCAGGAATAGGACGTGAAGCATATCGGTAAGGACACGGCTTTTTGCTGCTTAATATACATGTGTGTTTAATAGTAGTGGTTTTTCTTTGTTTCTAATTACAGTCCTCTCTAAATTCTAGCGTTTGAAATGTGTTCGACTAAACCAAAAACTGAATTTTAATTACGGATACATGTATAAAGTGTTACATATTTTTAAGTGTACGTGACTGTGCAGAGCACGTGAAACCGTATGATTGTACATTAGTGTAGCAGGGGAGTAGTGGCTCAAAAACGCGTATAAATCGTGCATGAAAATGCCAGTGGCTTGCTGTCATGTCAGCATGAGGATAAAATGTCAAAAAATAAATAAATGAAAATCAAGTGTCATATAAATATACCATACATTTTATATATATTAGTAGTAGTGGGTCATTTTTTAGCATATGCTGAAATTTCAAGATATATAGCCCACCACTGTCCAATGTGAAATCTTGAAATAAGCAAGACCACATAAAAACGTATTTACTCCAAAATGTTGTGAACTTTATTACCTGCATTAATTTATGCAGTACATTTTACATCTTATCTGACTGCACAGCTCTTGGACACATTGCTGCTCGTACTCCTTCATTTGTAAAGAATATTAGCCATTTGTGAAAAATCCAAGACAATGTTGCCAAGCTGTCATGAAACTTCTGCATTGACTTTGATCCACTTCTCAGTTGTGGTGCGCAATATATCCATCACTTTCTTGGGGTCATCACTCTTGACAACAGCACTGCCTGATACAATCATGTTTGCACCGGCCTGGAATCCAAGGAAAAGACAAAAACTAATTAAATACATGGTAACATCTTAGCTGCCATTGCACAAACAATATTTTTATATTATTATTATTTGGCTTGTTCAGGGGTGAGGTAAACATGTGAAATTATGGGGGATAAATAGGGTTGTACATGAGGGAACTATACAACAACTTCATCTCACCAAGCTCAATCAAGTTTACTGTGCCCACTCCATCCCTCCCCTCCAGAGTAATTATGATTATTACCTGTGCAGCAGCTTCAATAGTACTGGTTCCGACTCCTCCATCGACTTCTATGTCCAGTGATTTGTATTTTGATCTCAAACATTTAACCTGTAATTGAAAGAACTCCTTTAATCCAGGTAAATTTTTCATTAATTGCATGTGGTACTGTACATAACCAAAACGATTGTGCATACTTCAACTTTATGTTATAAAATGTGGATTTCTGAGTACCTTAGGCATCATGTCAGCCATGAATTTTTGACCACCAAAGCCTGGTTCCACAGTCATGATAAGTACCATGTCCAAATGATCAACAAACGGCAGCACTTCCTCCACAGGGGTACCAGGTTTGATTCCTATGCCAACCTGGTTTGATAAATATATCAGTACAGCAGACACTGACTATACACCTTATCTCTTCCTCTCCCACAAACTTGTGCCAATTCCCCTGCAACTCACATCAATCCACCGCTTTTGTCCTTAAATATAGCCGTTTTCGGATGACCGTCGAAAACCAAAACCAAAGTAATCACACAGGCCAATCACAGAGACTGAGAGAAAACAGTTCAGCCAATTGGAAGCCAAAGTAATTCGCGTTTGGTTTTACTTTCCAATCAGCAGTGCGAGTACACGCCATCGCTTGCGTGAGAAGTGTTTGGTTTTGGTTTTGGTTTTGTTCCTGATTGGCTGAGCATGCTGACAAACTCGTGTGGACCAATCCGAAAGCGAAGCAAACGCAAAACCAAAGCAATCACACGATTACTTTCGACAGTCATCCGAAAACCGTTCTAATAGAGCATGAAACAGCTTGTGGAATGTGGTATCTACAGTAGCTTGTCAATCCTTATCTCCAGAGAAACAAAAGAAAAAGTACTGATTCCCACCTTCATTCCTGCTGCTTTGATTTGCTTTATAAGTTCCATTGGTTTATCTGAAAAAGGAAATGATCAGTACTGGCATTTAATAGTAGCAATAACATGAACACACAGTTAAATCTCTGGAATGTGTAAATGCAGAGATTGACTGAACTAGGGATTCGAACAGGCATTTGTATGAAAAAGCTGTCACTCTGCTTATGAGAGTGTTGGCCCAGAGAGCTTGGACTGTAGTCATCTGCAAAATGTTTTGCTGCAGTACATTAACTGGATTGTTCATATAGTACCTGTTGCTTCCAAATGAAATGTATACTGATCAGCTCCAGCATCTGCCATATCTGAGACCCACTGAAACAAAAGTCACAAGATAAACAGTGGATGTAGGGCCACTGTTATTGGAACCTCCTCCTCTGTCTCAAGCTGATTTTTTGTTCTGGCATGTTATTGGAAACAATATGCTAGAACAAGAACTTCCAGCTCAGTAAATCAGATGTTGAGATTGGAAGGGATCCAACAGACAAGCTCGAGATGTCTGAAATTCAGGTTGGGCTCACAACTCCTGCATGCACATTGACATCCCCCCTTAATTTAGGAACATACCTTTTCAGGATTTGCAACCATCATATGCATGTCTAAAGTACCAGATATAAAAACAAAATATGTCAGCAACTATTTTGAAAACTCCATTTAAGTGAAGAGTCAACTGGAAGCTAATTGGAGAAATGTATTGACACAGTGTTACTCAAATTAAAAAAGATATATTCTCACTAATTATACTATTCTCTTAAGAGTTATTTTCTTGATCATTCTACCCTCTGGGTAGGAGTGAGCAAAACAGTTTCCAGAATAACATTCTTCATTTACAGTAGTAAATTATTAAGTGTAAAAAATACTACTTCACTCACCAAAGAATGCATTTGGGACCCTTTTCCTGAGACATTTGACAAGTGGTGCACCAAATGTAAGGTTTGGGACAAAGTGGCTGTGATTCAGCCATAAAAATAACAGGAGATGGAAATGAGTACTGTGATTTCTTCACGCATCAGTGATATTCATACAGCTCAGTATTATACATATTGGCTTCTTAACATGTCTGAAAATTATCATAAATGTGCTACTTTATTCATTCAGAATCACCAATAAACATTAGATAACACATACAAAATCAATAGCGTGCTTCAGTAGTACAGTCCACTCGGACTAGTCTAAAAGGACATCAAAGTGAGGCGAACACTGAATCGAACAAAATAAAATATTAGTGCTTACGCTGTATTAAATGTTCCCTTAAACAACCAGTGATACAGCGAAATAATATAGTTTCATAACCAAGTGCCTTCGTTTTCGTGCTTGGAAATTAAAAGTGTGAATACAGTAACATACTTATGTCAAAGACATGTGCAAGATGTTCTTAAAATATATTTTGAAACGTGCCGAGTGCCGCTTACCCATCCATTACATCCAAGTGAAGATAATCTGCTCCGCATTTTAGCAGTTTGTGACATTCATCAGCTAGGCACGACAGATCCGCGTTCAGAATAGATGGGCCAATCTTACACGAGCAGCAACAAGTGGCAGCCATGTTTTATGTTGACGCAATAGGTACATTATGTAAGACATATATAACCCGATCTGGGCCACATGATCGAAATCCCGGGGGGGAGAGGAGAACGGACTCCTACATAAAGAAGGACGGAGATGCTCGTCTTAGGGGTCAAAATCACGGGTTTTGGTACTGCTTAGGGTGCTCAACGACAAACGCTGACATTTTTATGTGACGTGGTACCTTTTCAGGATCGGGTGTCCGTCGAATGGGTTTTTATGGACAAAACTTTTATCAATGCACAAGTATATAGTCACATAATTTTATGAATGTGTCCCCCCCCCCCCCCCCCCCCCCCCCATCGGAATCAATGCTAAGAAACAGTATGGTCAAACAAAGGAGGCTCTCCGGATTGCTACTTTTAATTGGGATGGGCTGGGAATTATAAATCGGCCTCGACTGGTCGCCTTTGCGTGAGTTTTATACTGAAAGGTAATGCAGGCTCAATATACGCGCCTGAAAAGCTGGGGCCTATATTCACAAAACTTCTTCGTACGAATTAAAAGTAACGAAGGTCTGGATTCACTGGATCTCCATCTCCACGTGCTTCGTTTCCATCTGAAGTCAGCCTCTTGTCTTGTTCAACAGACGGTTCTTTTGTACATCCCATCGGGTCTCGACATCCAGGTGCTTCGTTTTCATCCAAAGTCAGCCTCTTGTCTTTTTCGACAGGTTCTTTTTTGCATCCCATCGGGTCTCGACATCCACGTGCTTCGTTTTCATCCAAAGTCAGCCTCTTGTCTTTTTCGACAGGTTCTTTTCTGCATCCCATCGGGTCTCGACATCCAGGTGCTTCGTTTTGATCCAAAGTCAGCCTCTTGTCTTGTTCAACAGACGTTTCTTTTGTACATCCCATCGGGTCTCGACATCCAGGTGCTTCGTTTTCATCCAAAGTCAGCCTCTTGTCTTTTTCGACAGGTTCTTTTCTGCATCCCATCGGGTCTCGACATCCAGGTGCTTCGTTTTCATCCAAAGTCAGCCTCTTGTCTTTTTCGACAGGTTCTTTTCTGCATCCCATCGGGTCTAAACATCCAGGTGCTTTGTTTTCATCCAAAGTCAGCCTCTTGTCCGTTTCAGTCAATTCAAAATTTGCTGGATCCATCATGTCTAATGCTGCGCGGGCTTCGATTTCGTCTCCATGCCGGGGCACTTTTTTATCAGCGATGTTGATGGACAAAAGTGAAGTATCTGAATAAGAGTTCCCAATTGATTAGCTGTATGTAAAATATTCTATAAATCCTCTCTTTTTCCCCCTATTATGAGTTTAATCATGCAAGAAATGAGTTGTCGTAACTGAACACACAAATCACAAAGCGTTAGTGGGTGTGCAAGCCTCTGGAACCACTGAAATATCACGTGAAAAAAGTAAGCGCGGGTTTAACTTTTTTGCAATTAGTTTAAAGTTACAGTAACTCGGCAAAGTATTTTGTTGCCTCAGAATATGGCTGACAACATTTAGATCAGCCAAGATTCTCTTATTGAGCTCAACTTTCAGTCAGTTATTAGTTAGCACGCGACGAGAGGTAAGGAAAAAATTTTGCTTCTTGAAAAACCCCTCCATATTTTCTCGGTTCTCTATAAACTTTCCCATCGTAAATGCTTATGTAAGGAAAATGATTTAAAGCCTCGCAAATTGGAACGTACATACCTGGTCGAGTTTTGAATGGATATCCAGAAACCTGGACAAGGAGGACTGCTCCCAGAACAATCAGAAAACGCATGACGACTTCAACAGAGTTCTTTGCTGGAAGCTAACAAAAGTGAGAAATTTATGTACAACTAGTTCGCACACACAGTAGCTGAGTTTCAATACATCCGTTAATCGTCCGACTGTGTTTTAAGAAACGTGAGTTATACGCACAATTATCTCAGTATGAATATTGATATCGCCTGCATGAAATTGTGGCATTGTCATCAAGTATAAATACAAAAGTTTACTAAATGCACTTGTTGGTCTAGATGATGATGACAGTAACCTTGTCGAGCTGTGAAACCTGCTTGGTGATGAAATCCCCAGTTCTCTTATGCCGAGAAGCACTGACTTGTTTTGCGAAACAATGTTGCAGTGATTGTTTTGCTCACCGTTTCACAAGTTTTCAATTTGCAGCGGATAAAATAATAGTCCTGATGTGTATGGCATTACTTATGCAAAATATCAAAGGATACCACTCTCAAAATCTTGTTCGAAAGTAACTTTAATTTGTTAGGCATCCCGCAGTAATAGAGTATGTAAAGTTTGAACGTTTGGGTCGATAGTTACGCAATTCAAAAGCCCGGCCATTTCCAAGTGTTGCCTCTCTTTTAATGCGAGACTTTTAAAACGAGTTTAATTTGCATGTCTATCCTGTTTTAGAGGTGAATTTAGGGCGTGTTCGCTTAGCACTTCCTAAATTAGAATAACTTTCGGAATATGAGAGAGATTTTAATTTCCAAACGCACCGTAAGATGTTCAAAATGATGAACGCGTGTGCGACGTGCTCTCATTAAGGCCTGACATATTTGTCCACCCCGAATTTACTTCTATCTGCAGAATGTTCAAAATTTTGCTTTAGCTTTCGTTTCAGCGTCAGTGCAGTCAATTAAATTTCAGTGAAAACACGGCTTAACGTTAGTTTTATCCCCGAATTTGGCTGATATCCAAAAATGATTTATATCGCCACTCCATATATTATTTAGAAACTTGAATTTCAACCCGAATTTAAAACCTAACCCTTCTGTTAACACTACATCTAGTAAACGCAGCATTGTAGTCAGATGAATCAGTGATATTTGTAGTTCTCTGTTTTGTCGTGCTGATATTTCGTTAATTGTCCCAAGCATTGCATGGGCAGCATAATATAGTAATAACACAATAACAATGTATCTCCGTCGTTCTTATCACCTCAGCTGACTAGGATTATGCAACTTATCATCAAGTATAATATCAGTCGTAGCGTTAAATATCCCACTGTTATAAATTAAATATTCCACTATCGTGACGAGATCCGAACGAAACTTTCGGACTTGAAAATGGACACACTGAAAAGCTACTGCGCAAAGTTGTTCTTTAATTGTTGATCTCAAATCTGCCCGAGAATTTATAAATGTGGCATGCAGAAAGCTACAATATCCTTATAGTTTTTCAGTCCAGGAAAAAAGAACGTTTGAATATTCTGCTGTGTAACGGCGAAAAGTATATTTACTAGAAAAGTATGAAACCATAATCTGGTAACATACAAAACCAATGATGTAGCTCTATCTCTAGTACTGTTTGCCTCTACACATTTATTATTACTGATATTATTGATATGGAAGGACCACTTTACTTGGACCACGAAATTGGACACGAGACTTACCATAGTACTTGCAAAGTCAATATTTTTCGAATAATTCAGCGGGATGTTACTCGTATCGATCTTGTTATTGCCTGTGTATGTGGCAGTTTTGATTAAAGTACCACGTCTGAACTGTCGGGAATGTCTAGTAAAATGATAATCAAAATATTTACCCTTGCGCTTGTTTGCCAAGGTGACGATGACAGCTTCTCGAGCTGTGAATCCTGCTTGTTAAATATGAAATCCACAGTTCTCTTATGCTGGGAAACACTGTCTTCTTGTACGAAACAATGTCCCTTGATGGTTTTGATCGCCGAAAGTTTCCAGTTTGCAGCCGATAAAATAAGAGTCGTGGAAGTGTATACCATTACTTATGCAAAATATTTGAAGATATACACTCTTAATATGTTGTACTGAAAGCAACTTGCTTTACTTAGACGTCTCGTAATAAATTGACAAAGTAACTGGCACGGTTACCTCTGTTTCAATGTTCACTGTTCAATGTTCAGTTTGAAAATGAGCCTTTTGATTTGCATGACTCTCCTGTTTTGGAGGTGAAATTGGAGTGCGTTCATTTGGCACTTCCGAAATAAGAATACACTTCGGAATAGGTAGAGATTTCTTAAACGAAAGGTTATGCTTATTCTGGATTAGTCAGTTTGAACACCTTAGGGTGTGTTCATTTGGGATGAACGTATGCGTCGTTAAGGCCCCATTAAGAACTGGCATATTTGTTCACCCAGAGATTATTTCTATCTGCATAGTTTCCTAAATTTTGCTTTGTTTAGCTTCTAGTACTCTCCGTAAATTATGTAGTAGCTCGACTTCAAAATTTATTTGTCCCCGAGCGTAAGCGAGGGTAATAATCACAACGCTGATGCACTAGTATCGCCTGAATCAACTGAAAGGTAATGTTAATAGGAGCAGTCTGGGACACATGTTACCATGACAACGAAGTCACGTGACAAAATGGCGGCCAAAGTGGCTCCAAAAATGTATGCTTCTTGAGTAAGGGAAAACACACTTTAAAATACCCAAATCTAAAGGAACAAGTACATTAATACTGTTACGGAAATATTCAAACTAATTGGAATGGTGGGACAGGTTTTTGCAAAAGTGTTTTTTTCAACAGGTCTATTTTCCAGATTTTGCTGTTCTATGAATACGTTCTTTATAAAACATATTTTCCCAATATACCAATTAGATCTGTTTAGATAATGATACCTTAAACTCGGTCTGGTGGAAAACGCGGAGTACGGAGTGCGGAGTATTGTGCAATATAGTGAAATTTAAAATAAAAACAAAAGCTAAAACAAGCACACATTTAAAATTCATGAAATGCACAAAGATTGTATTCTTTCTTCTTCCACTCTTATGAATATAATGAAAGCTGGCCACAGGTAAAAGCAAGAATGCATGGAATTTATCACCTTTTCACGCGCCGGAAACAGATAAGTGACCGAAAACTGCGATCGAGTGCAGTCTTTCGCCGGAGACATATCATACAGCATGGACAAGCTGATTGGACTTTGATCGAACTTCGCTCACGCTATCACTCATCGATAAAACAAGGGTCTTAACTATTACAATAAAGAAACGCCATAACACGGTCTCCTTGGCCGTCTTTACAGCAAATAAGCGTTACTTTACATTGTACTCTTAAAACTAATTGTTGTTACCACCACAAAACGGCTGCGAGCAGACTAGCAGGCTAACGTGTGAAACGTCAGCTATTGTCTCTTTTACGGCGTTCCATTACCCTCATCAACACCTAGTTGATACACCAGTTTAACGTATGAAATGTCATTACTTGACTGTCATATATAGTCAGTGTGCGATGTGACTAGCAAAGCACGTGGAGCTTTCCCGAGACTGATGTCGATTTAAATCAACTAGAAATCATTACTTGGGAAAATGACATTTAAGCTTCCCGTAATGTGCAGCCTCAACGAGGCCTTGAGAAGACATACGACATTTTAATTAAAGTTTTTAATCCCCAAGGTACAGGCTGCCACCCACCAGTCTATATCAAGACTATAGAATAAACAGCAACATTATTGCCCCTAATGTGATCACAATTTTACTGTCAGTTTGTACCTTTTGTGATATTGCGGAGTTATTTAGAGTGTCAGTTTTATCCTGTTTAAGTTCAAGGAAAAGGACATGGCAAAAAAATTTTTTTGTTGCAAAATCCCCAAGGAAATGTCAAATAAATCGCCAAACCTCGAGGTTTCACACCGCGGATTCAATGCATATACCGCCACAAGTCGTAAGAGCAGTTGGCGGCCGCCGGGGATTGATTGAATCTTCAGAGCGAAGCGAGAGGGTTCTCGTCACAATGCTTCTTAATTCTTGGCGGTATCTTTCATTAAAAGTAAAATACACCAAAGGATTTAACGCACTGTTTGAAAACAGAAGAAAGTACGATATAAACTCGAAAACTGGGGATCCACATGGAAAAGTGAAATCCCACACAAAAAAGAACAGCACAATGAAGACGCTAATCGGAGCAAGGCAAAGGATATACACCACGATTATTGCGATTATCTTCTTGATAACCTTTACGTCCTCTCGTAGCCTTTTACGGACGTCCATTGATGTGCTTTTCACTCGCTGCAGTTGCGAAATGATGATCGAGTATAGAACTGAGAGTATAACTAGTGGCAGCAAAACGAGAAAAATTAAAAGTATGATATAGTACGTCTTGAACGCATTCTTCGATCCAAAGTTCGTCGAACGGCAATATGTTTCATTGAGTTCTGTTATAATTCTGAACGTGTAAAAGTAAGGTGAATGGAGGGCCATGGCTATAATCCAGATGATCGGAATAACGATAAATTTGCACGATTTCATAGTCATCAGTGGTCGGCGATAAGGGAACACCACAGCCACAAATCTATCCAGCGAGATAACCACCAGACTTTGGATCGACACGGCTGTTGAAATATCTTGGAGGAAATAGATACATTTGCAGGACAACTGACCAACCAGCCCAGCAAACAGCCATTTTTCGTTCCCGATATGGATTTCGACGATTTTTCGGGGAATGGCGAAGATTGAAATCAGTAAATCTGACGCGGCCATGTTGGCAATGAGCAAGTTCGTTGTAGAGGACTTTATCCCTCTCCTTGTTTTGGTGGCGATGTTGATAACCAGTGCATTTCCAAATAGTGATGCCAGAAATATTAAGACGTAGAAGGCAGTTTGGGTTATGATGATGCCAGATGACGGTCGAGCATTCCTTTCGGCGATACCACACGACTCATTCCCACTTGAACTGCTTGATCCATTTAGTTCCGACATGGCTCACTTGGAAAACCAATAAGTCAACCTACAGGAAGCGAAGAGAATTATGCATGGTGTAATTCTTCCGGCCTGTGTTTTGAGTGGTTTGTCATTGAATTTGAGCCAGCGAATAGCGCTGGAACAACTAAGGAATTTTATAAAACAACATGTTATCATTATATATGAAGTCAATGCATACATAGAATTTTGATAGAAATTTATTGTTTATTTCTTTTTTTATTATATGTGTGTAAGTACACAGCAATGCTGTTCAATGTTAGTACAGCAAAGAAAACACACAAAAGGCAAAATTAAACGTCGAAGTTCCAATTTTAAT
The DNA here is from genome assembly GCA_964036295.1 of Plumapathes pennacea. Classification (NCBI taxonomy): domain Eukaryota; kingdom Metazoa; phylum Cnidaria; class Anthozoa; order Antipatharia; family Myriopathidae; genus Plumapathes; species Plumapathes pennacea. The sequence continues at coordinate 22,524,490 of OZ038464.1, read as the reverse complement.
TAATTTCTCCTTGATAAGTCAAATAAGCCGCTGTTTATATCGAGTATCTTGTATTCAGATGAGTTTCATTTCAATATCAAGACAAGATGAACTCGCACCACCTGTCTGATAACACAAGAAAGCCACCCATGCCGGCGCCCGTTTATGTGTTTAATAAACTAGCAGTCAAGCTTAGAGTGGCGGTACAAATCGATGAGCAGTTTTAGTTTAAGGAGACCGCGCGGAAAGTGCGCCACTACTATGCGCTCTGAATTCTCAGATCTTCAGTCAGGGCTTCGCCATAAGTGGCGCCAGAACCTATGCAAACGAAGGCCCAGTTTTGCTTATTATCTGACAGAATTCTGACTGGAGGCGAAAGTAAGTAAATTCATACACACACACACACACACACACACACACACACACACACATATATATATATATATATATATATATATACAGTCAATCCCGTAAAGGTTGTCCAGTTGAAATATATATTTAGGCAATTATATCTATCACGTGACCACTGAGAAACACCGTATAACTACAAAGAAATACATTACGTCAGCATGTTTATATATTTTTAAGGTTGCTAGTAATTAGAATGGTAAAACCAAGAGCATTTGGGTATTTCCAGTTTAAAACACGATAGTTTTAGGTGGTCACGTGACAGATGGACGTGACAGATATGTATATTTATATATTTAGACTGGACATATATATGTCGGCACGTCAAATTAATTTATACAGTCTACCAAGCACGTTCTCAAAATTTAATACTTAAAGTTTGAAGCTGGTCGGCCGCCGTAGTACGGGAAAAAAGGAACACTGATCTTCCAATTTTGAATCCATAGGCAGCACAATTAAATAGACTTCCTGTGCGACTTTTGTTTTTACTCTGGACTGCATGCACCAGACTCAGGCATGCATATTTAATGAGCTCGAATTGTTTTGTATGTGAAACCGCTCAAAACAGCATGATTTCTCCCAAAATCAAGGCAAAACTTGAACGGTTTACTTCAAATTATACACGAGCTTCAGATCTAGTCATACTTCAAAGGGCTTGTGTAGTAGACCAACCACGAGTAGTTGTAAACGATTTGCGCTGCAATCTCCGCATCTCTGATCACAGTATTTGTTACAGTTTTAGACTTGAAAGAAAAAAATAAGACATTTGACTAAATTATTTAAGTTCCCATTGCTCTGAGGGAACTGGCGATAGAAGCGTTCTAAAACAATACTTCGAAGGAAAATGATCAGCATACAGATTCTAATACATTCCTAGGTGATCGAGTTACACAAGATACGAGATAGAATATATTTGTCACGGTGATTGTTCGATTTGCACAGACTGACGATAATAATAATAACGAATAATAATAATAATAATAATAATAATAATAATAATAATAATACAGTCAAATGGAAATGGAAAGTATTACCTAAGTAGAGCGGTGGCAACTGTCCAACTGTAATGGGAGCTAAGTGTTATCTAAGAATTTGCACAAGGCGATTGTGAATTAGACTGTAAAAGAGACAAAGAAACTAAGCTGTCAATAAACGGACTGGTACACAATCCTCGATTGTTCCTTTTTCTCCTCTCCCCTCCCCCCTCAACTACATTTTTGCGCTCGCCCCAATTTTCGAGCAGTCATAAATCGAAAAAGTCCCAGCAGCTCTAACGCTTGCTGCGCAGGCTAGGATCAACTGAGTTTCTAGCTTAGTTTGAGTAGTTTCTAGTTTATGGGAAAAGGTCTCTGGTACTAGACAGTTCAAGAGTCTGTCGCACCTGTCAAAAGTCCATTAAAGAGGTGACAACGGGGGCGTTTATGTTCGATTCGTGAATTGCGCCACCGTATTCAGGTTAAAGGACTAGCAAATCGCAACTAGCAACTAGCAAATCGCAACTAGCAACTAGCAAATTGCAACTAGCAAATTGCAACTAGCAACTAGCAAATTTCAACTAGCAACTAGCAACTAGCACGTTAACTTCTCTCCGTCTGAAGCTCCCGATTTGCTTTCAAGCGCTGTTCCCTTTGCGCGGAGTTTATACAATGACGAATTTCGTCGTTAATTTTATATACAGACACAGATGAATTATTGCAACAAAGAAGCGGTGAAGTCATAAACATTACTTCACACTTTATATACAGAGCGATGTAAATTATTGTATGCATGTTATTAACAAGTAATCACATGATTTCTCGTGCAATTTTGGAATAAATGAGCACTCGTAAATTTTTCAAAGACCACAAATTGCACTCGCGCGGCGCTCGTGCAATTTTGTGGTCTTTGAAAAATTTACTCGTGCTAATTTATTCCAAATTGCACTCGAAATCATGCGATTACCTATACATACAGACAGTAAATCTCGCCGTTAAGTAACCGCGAAATACTGTGTCTCTCTCTATATACAGACAGTAAATCTCGCCGTTAATTAACGGCGAAATGTTGTCTCTATATACAGACAGTAAATCTCGCCGTTAAATAACGGCGAAATGTTGTGTTCCTATATATACAGACAATAAATCTCGCCGTTGAATAACGGCGAAATACTGTGTTCCTCTATATACAGACAGAAAATCTCGCCGTTAATTAATGGCGAAATGTTTTGTCGGTATATAAGGATCATTCATACATATTTTTTGGCGATATTTTGTTTGCGTATGTATATATAGTTTATCACTGTTTTCTTTGCGGAGTCGTTTCTTCGGCACGCTTCTCAGTGTTTATGATGCTGTCGATCATAAAAGGATTGTCGCCTTTTCTCGAGACGAATTTGGCGTTGTTCGCTCGTTTCACGATTCCGCCTCTCGTGCCTGTTCCCTTCTTATTTGAAGACGAACTTCGCGAGACTGTTGTGTTTCAAGTTCTTCAGTTTTTAAGTTTTCCATTTTCTTGAACGCAGCTACGATATATTGTTGCTTCGTTCAAATCTAAATGCTTCGTTCAAATCTAATTTCTCTTATTCGGAGTAAAACTGCAAGCCAGGGCACACGTGATCGATCGGCCTTTGTTATTAGTAAAACTACAGGCCAGGGCACACGTGATCGATCCGGCCTTTGTTATTGGTTAGCAGGGTAACCGCGCCTAAAGTCGTACGCCAGACTGACTGACAGACAACGTTAAATTTTGAGATGGCGACCCGCTTGGAGTCTGCAAGTAAGGCGGTATAAAGTGCATTAGTGCCGTGATTATTTCCCTCACTTCGTTCGGGGATTATTACGTCATTGCCTTAGAGGTCGCCCGATGACAAACTGGCTGACGAACATTAAATTTCGAGATGGCGACTCGCTTTGAGTCTCCAAACAAAGCGAATTTGCTGCATTCACTTCGCTTCGCTTCGCTCGGGGATTATTTTGAGCTGATCGACATAAAAGTATAGCTTGCCAAAATATTTCAAGTCGTTCTGTAAATTTCTGCGAGGTAAGCCAGAATAGTTTCGTATTAACGTAACACACTCCAGCCAAACAAATCTGTTTCTCGTGCTCTTCGAACGGTTGTGAAAAGGATTCACAGTAAAATTTCCTGTCGATTTTTCATTAGCGACAAAACCCGCTTTTACTTCTATAAATAAACAACTCATACATACCACAGTCGATCTGCATCTACAATAATTATGTCATGAAATCATGTGTCAACAAACATATCATGCGAGGTAAACCGGATTTTGACTCGTTATAATAGTTTTGTAACGTAACACACTCCAGCCAAACAAACCTGTTTCTCGTGCTATTCGAACGGTGGTGATAAGGATTCACAGTAAATTTTCCTGTCGATTTTTCAGTCGATTTTTCATTAGCGACAGAACCCGCTCGAGACAATTTTATAAACTGCAATTATGCCGTGAAATCATGTGTCAGCAAACATATCAGCGAACGCAAAAAAACTCGGAATAAGCTTTACCTTTGCACTAAACATGTCACACCATACAGCTGTGTTCCTTCTTTCGTGAGCGGAGCATATATTCGCAAATGTGTCCAGAAATGTCACTCAAAACGTGAATCTGTGTCGCCTGTTTGCCAGATACTACGGATATGTCAGCCAGGGGCTGAGAGGGAGCAGATTTCCACATACAACCAAAGAATCGGCAACACTCATAGCCGCCATTAAATAGTGTTTTGATTCTCCACGTGCGAGAGAGCCATATTTAGAAGACCCCTCCCCGGAGAGGTATAATTTAGCTTCTGACATTCTGTCGCCAAGTTATAACATTAGCACGGAAACACTTTACTGGAAATCTCTCTGTGCATTCTTTGTGTTAAGTAGATAATAAAAGACAAACTTTCTCACAGGTCCTGCACCACGACGGCTTTTATATGGATAACACTTCATGCCCCTCCCCCCTCAGAAGTTTTTGCCACCTAGAGGGGGAACATTTTATTGACCTAATGAGATGGGCCGAACGAAAACGTTAGTTTGTCCGAGACGATGACGCAGAAGCTATTTGCACATATGCAAATAGGTTAAAAAATGTCTGAAAGTAGCTACGAGTATTTCCACGTAAATTGAACATAAAATTTACATTTTTTTTTATTGCAGCCAATATAGTGATTTCGTATAACTCTCTCAGTCCGTGTATGCTAATGAGTTTCACTAAATTCTAAAAGTTAGCATACACATACACTTAAACATAGACAAAGGGAAGAGACTGAGCCGACATAACACTATCGCGGAAATTATATACTAGGTTTTTTTCCACGGTTATTTAGCGTATTTCGGAAATTAAGCCACCTAACTCGTGGACCCTCATTACTAAAGGCTATGATCGAGCTAATTTCTTACAAGAGGTCTCTTGTTTCTTAGTAAAGCTTGCGATACTAAATAATGCTGATGGTGAAAGTTAAGTTTCAACCGTGCATTGTTTTCTTAACAAATCATATTTTTGACTAGTATTGTTCCATCTTAATAACATTTAGAGGAGATCATTAGCATATAAATCAAAGCAGCAAGGCAGCTGTAAGCTCGCGAATTTGTAAAAAGTACTTTTGCGGGAGTGGGTATTTAACGGAACTGGCTCAAGGCCACATCGTATAGATTGCTCAATTTTAGGTATGTGGAAGTTCGCATCCGTTTCCGCGGGCCTCCACTTTTGCTGAACCGCGCATTCGATTTAGTCTCAGTTTTGAAAATCCTTATTTACGAGGCGGTAGAGGGTGAAAATTATAAAGTTTAGACGCTCGAAATGGGACATTTAAAATTCTTCACCGAGTCCAAATCTTTCAACCGGAAGGAGACCTTCCGGAGTCGCACTGTAAAAAGTCTATCCGTGACTTTATTACTCATGTCATGCACAGCTTATGTTCAACATCTACATATTCATCAGAGGCCATGATACTCCAGCCTGGGCTGCATTCAAGCTAAATACTGCTTTAAAGAAAACACGCCTTTCTTCTTTTGGCTGAGTTTCAAGTCGAATAAGTTTAAATGAAATCTGTTAACTTGTGGACATTACTTGCGGTTTTGGTCAAATTCATTTTCGAATTCTTCTTCTCTCAGTTCTCTACAGCATTTTTCATTGCTGGCGAAAACTATGCGAAGCAAAGCAAATATAATCAAACGATAGAAATATTTCGACAAGCTGAAGTCGCTCGATCGCAATCAGGGCTGTCAGTGGTCACGGGTCTTTCAACTTTGACTTACGCTTGTCAAGCCGAGAATTTACCAAAACCTCTGTGATAATGGCTCTGAAGTGCAACAGTTCTACTGGCAATTCAGGAATACAATGATAACAATCAAAATATCTAGTTCAGAAAACGTCTTCCCATCTCTTCGTTTCTTCATGCGTATTCGCTGATGCTCAAATTTCAAAGGCAATTGTTGACACAGCATGACGGACTGACTGACTGACACAGTCTTAACTGCAATAAGGTGGGACGCTTAAAAATGCCACCGCAAAAACTACTTCGACGATCTCGTTCTCGATTTTGTTGCGTTGTTGGTAATATCGATACTGCCCAAATTGGGAACAGAACGACTTCCATATTTGGAATCCATTGTTGACAGCACAGGGACACATTCCAGTTGACTGGATCGCATGAAGCTTCGCTTTTCAGCTAAACGAGAGCTTAAAAACGGGTTATACGAAATCACTCTAATGCCTCCTGCATATGGTGCACACGCTCTGCAAAACAGATATCAACGGCAGGTGAACCTAATTGACTTTGTTTGAAGGGCCACTCAAGGAAATAAATCGATTTAACAAATTGACGTCAGTTTGTTTTTTACAATAACAAAACTCAAGCGACGACGCAGGGAAAACACACAAGAAAACTGGATTTTGTTCGATTTGACCGAAATGTTGTCAACAACTTCTCCCGCTTTCTAATTGGTCGAGGTTAAAATTCAAGACATTTCATTGGCCAAAAAGTGACAGTTTGACGTGAGCATTTCGCGCGTGCAATGAAATTTTGTCAAAGAAGTTGGAAAGAAATGAAACTAGACGCTTTTCTGCTGTGGTTTTCTCGACAATTTCAAGACAAAGCTCAAGGAAATTCGCCTCTGAACACTTCTGGTTCTCTACTGTAAATGCCGAATGTCGCTTGTGCAAGAACTGAGGTAAAATTGAAGCTGAATTCAGCCTTCTTAGTCCAAATCACTGTCGTCAGCACTCGATTTTATGTGTCTGTCCTCTTATTGATAATGAAAATTAGCCAATCACAAAGCGAGAAACTGACGTGTTATTGTAAAAATGATATTTGCTGGCACAAATGATATCATGTTGTGCTTGCCTATCATTAAAAAAAATAAGGCTACAGGAACTGAGTGCTTCCCGTTCATTTGATATTGTCCAAAATGCCAATGAACTAAATTTAATGGTAAAATATATTTTTGAATAGTCACTGATTCATGGATACCAACTCTGTGAGATGAAAATAATAAAATCATCTTAGTTGTATCAATGCAGCACTCAGGAGTTTACTTGATTTTTCAATTTCTTTTTCCGATATCCGGATAATAATTCAATCCGACATCTTCCATTTCCTGATCTACCGAACAAAATGGGAAATTGATTTCCAACTTTCGTTTCAGATAGAAGTGACACCGGATTTATTGATATAAAAATATCAATGAAATACCAGGATTTATTCATTTCTAAATACTGATATTGGGTGCAAGAAGAATTTGGCCTCGTTTGGGTGTACTTGACAGAGATTAATTGCTTCCCTCACCTCAGTGGTTTATATTATCAAGTTTCGTTTGGATTAGTGATTCGTATTCACACTCTTCAGTTGTCTCCTATTTTTCCTTTCTAAAAGAAGCAAGAAGCCGTTTGTTTCATCCTGCAATTTTCGGTTTTATATACGAAAATTAATTGCTCTTTATCATGTGTCCCTTTTCTGTCGGGGGTGGAAAATTAGAGGAAATGGAATATATATTGGTTTTGATCAGATTAAAAAAAGAGACATCATTCTGGATTGTTTGTCCCCGAGCGAAGCGAGGGTAATAATCAGGACGCTAATGCAGCAAAATCGCCCTATATGAAGACTCCAAGCGGGTCGCCATCTCGATATTAGTTTGTTCGTGTGTCTGTTTGTCTGTTTGTCTGGCGTACGACCTCGTCCCCAGGGCCATCCGCGTTAAGCAACGACAAAGGATCGATCACGTGTCCCGCTGTGGTTTTACTGATACTCTGAATAAGATTGAACGAAGCAACATTTGAAAACTGAAAAACTTGAAACACAAAAGTCTCGTGAAACTCGTCTTCAAAAGAGAAGGGAACAAGCACGGGCAAGGCGGAATCCGTTTCGACAAAAGACGACAATCCTGTTATGACCGAAAGCATCATGAACAGAAGCGTGCTCAAGAAACGACTCCGCAAAGGAAACGGCGCTTAAAAGCAAATCGGGAGCTTCAGACGCCGTTTTGATCAGATACTTATTCAGAAACTGACAAGCAACAAAGGTCAGTCAGTGGAAATCAAACAATCACCGTGACAAATATATTCTATCTCGTATCTTGTAACTCGATCACTTCAAGAATGTAATAAAATCTGTATGCTTATCATTTTCCCTCGAAGTATTGTTTTAATACGCTTCTGTCGCCAGTTTCGACACCGTATTCGCTCAGAGCAATCGGAACTTGGAGTCTTGAATGATTTAGTCAGACATCTTATATTTTCTTTCAAGACTAACTGTAACAAATGCTGTAATCTGACGCGCGGTGATTGCAGCGAGAATTGTTCACAAGCCCTGTGAAGTATGACTAGGTCTGAAACCCGTGTATAATTTGAAGTAAACCGTTCAAGTTTTGCTTTGATTCTGGGAGAAATCATGCTGTTTTGAGCGAGTATACATACAAAACAATTCGAGCTCATTGAATATGCATGCTGTGTCTGGTGCATGGAGTCCAGAGGAAAAAAAAATCGCACAGGAAGCCTATTTAATTGTACTGCCTATGAATACAAAAATGGAAAATCAGTGTTCCTTTTTTCCCGTATTACGGCGACCGACCAACTTCAAATGTTAGTATTAAATTTTGAGAACGTGCTTGGCAGACTGTATGAATTAATTTGACGTGCCGACTGTGGGAAATACGTATTTCGTGACGCAATCGACTCTTTTTTTTTTTTTTTTTTTTCAACGCAAAAGTATAACACACTGACCATTCTTTTTCTCCTTCCTTTGCGTGTAGCACTTGAATTCGAAGAAAAGATTGAGTCAACATTTTGGTAAAACAAAGGCTGCTCTTGTTGAGCAGTACCAAAGTAGAAGTCCAATCAATGGCAGAGCGAGGGACTGCGATTATCGTATTTCTAGTAGACTAAATCAACACAAAGTTCAACTTCAATGCTCGGCAAAAACATTATAAAAAACCTGGGAAATTATATTTTCGCCTACCCGGCATAAACAGGCGCAACAATGATTTATACTTTGGAAGAAAGTATCAAAAATCTCTTTTGACATGCAAAACCTCTGCATGTGAAGATTTTTGAGTGGAGACTTCCTGCAACATTGATCTGTCGCACTACACTCGGCTGATGACCAAATCCGCACTGTTGGCGTTAGTCAAGAAATGTAGTAGTCCCCACTGTGTGAAACCCAGGTTCCGCGAGCAACGCAAGCACAAAGATATACGTCAAGTCAAAATGAGCGACGCAAACACTAGCACAAGGCCAAGAGAATAAGCGTCAAGTCAGAATGAGCGACGGAAACACAAGCTCAAGGCCAAGAGATGAGCGTCAAGTCAAAATGAGCGACGGAAACACAAGCTCAAGCCTATATGCTTGCAAGCATAAGCGCAAGCTTCAAGTCAAAACGAGCGACGTACACACACGCGCAAACAAAAGATCAGCTTCAAGTGAAAATGAGCGACGCAGGCACAAAAGAAAATACCAGAAAAGATCCTTGTGTTTTCGCTTGCGTGTCGAGCCTGTTTTCAGTAAGCCTGTTTGAAATTTTGACTCTTGTGCTTATTCTTGAGTGGCAGAAAGCTCGGCACTCGGCACAATCTCAATAAATTGCTTCCCCACGTTGACGTCCTCGTTAAAGGAGGGTAACCCTCCAAGGAGGGATACCCTCTTAGAAGGGTCACCCTTCTCTATTGAAATTCCCTGGTCCGTTTACATGATAGGTAGGGTCACCCTAGAAGAAGGGTTACCCTATCTCCTTGCTAGGGTAACCCTCCCAGCGGGGACAACTTTTGGCCATGTAAACGCTTGAGGTAGGGTTACCCTCCCAGCAGGGCTATCTTTAGCGGTGCCAGGTTACTATCTCACATATCGCAACCTCGCGATACCTTTCAGACTGTTGGAGAGATAGCCCTAGGGATAGCGCTTGGCATGTAAAAGGGGGCTATCTTCTGACCCTTCAAGGAGGGTGCCCCTCCTTCCATGTAAACAAGGTCTAACTGGGTGTAACTTGCTACATGTCAGGCGCCAAGGCGTGCGCCATTTCCGAGCAGCTTTTCGCCAAGCCAGTGAGGTCTGATGTTTTCCTAATATTTTGTTAGCTGTACAATCAAAATGTAAATTATAATATGTGCCAATGTATTTTTATGCAAAAGTCTTTACTTTAAGACTTTCCTTTAGCAACTCCCCAAGCAATATATAATGACATGTGTATGCAAAATAGAGCTAATTATGTACAGTGAGGAAGGAAGCCGAAAGGGGAAGTGAATAAAGGTCGAAAGTACTTTGTTTTGAACTTGCTCACTGCTTTCGAATGAAAAACATTTGTGTTAACAGTCAATCCCTCGTTGTGGCTTTGCAGCTACATTTAATTTAAAGAGCGCGTAAATGCGCAGCAGGTATAGCGAAAACAATGATAGACGATATGAAAGGGAAAGTATAGCTCGAGAGGGAGAGAGATGAGAGAAAATAAGACAGGCGCAGAATGGATCAGTCATAAAGAGATAACAAGAAGAAAAAAAAAAGCCTAGAAAGTCGATGGAGGGCGGAGGGAGAACTAGGGAAAAGCCGAGGTGAAGGAAAGCGGAGAAAGCAAAACCTATAGATGGTACCAGCCGAGTATCGGCCATTGGCTTAGACGTAAGCCTGTTGTTTCAGTGCTTGAGATGCATGCTACGATAGCAAACTTAGATTCAAAGTATAAACGAGAAGCCGGCCAACTAAGGCAACAGCGGGACATTCCGTGTGAAAGAAATCAATGTGAATATATGCCAAATATGAACGCAGTCGAGATAAATGTTTGACTTACCCTTCGCTTCCGCGTCTAGTTCATCCGCCAGTTCTGTCGATCCCGGCTATGTTTAAAACCTGGAACCGGGAACCGGGAACGGGAACGGGAACCGGGAACCCGGGAACGTGGGAACCCGGGAACGGGGAACCGGGAATCGTCAACGGGGAACTGGGAACCGGAATCCGGAAAGGGGAACGCAAAAATTGGGAATTTAATCAGAACAAAACCAAATTACTGGATTTTTGAAGATTTTTTCTCGGTTTTCGCCTGATAAAGAAACCTATAATTTGTCTGATTTATGCGCTAGTTACAGATGTTAATGGGTAAAATGTTTAAAAACCCGCCCCCACACGAAAAGAGAATATCTGTTGGCCAGCGTCATTGTTGCCAGCTGGCCAATCAGGTTAGATTTTCGCCTGCTGACGGCCAAATCACGTGAGTAATGGGTGCATCAGAAGCCAGTGACCGCTCATTACGCCTGTCTTTCGTTTCATCATCGCATGGTGCACGATGTCGGAGCAAACTGAAGGGTAAGCTAAGAAATATTCATCCTTTTGAGTCGTCCACAGTATACTTTTACTCACTCAAGATATTTTTAATCCTTAGAGACAATGAAGTGGATCACGAAAGGGGGACGACATCTTCAAGGTGAGGAGATCAGCTTTTTATGTATGATTCAAACTCCGTGCGCGAGAAACAAAGCAGCCTATAATTTTATTATTTGCTAAACAAGCGTGCTTCTTGGACCTTTAGATGCAATTTTTTTCTTTATCGGAGCCCAACTTTGAAGTCATAGGCTACAGAAAGACGGATTAACTACATTACACTTTTGGAAAGAAAAATCGCTACGCGGTTCTCAGATTTTCCATATCACACAACATACGTAACTTTTATGGAAAAGGGGGAGTGTTATGTAATTCTTATGGAAAGTGCGGAGTGTTGAAAAATCTTGTCATCACTTATCTCTCATCTTAAATCTCATCATCACTTATCCTTTTAAAAACAGCTTCGCTTTGCTGCGGACTTTGTTTAAGTCTTGGATTCTTGGATTGATTGGGTAACTACCGGTGTCTCAAAACTGAAAAGTCCCTCATATTTCTGTCCGGCCGGACATTCCAGTCTTAAGGCCTAAGTTTTCTCGCTGGTCTAACATGTAAGGATACTCATAACGATCCCATAACCTTTTATGATCACTGGAGAAACTGTAACTCCCTCTAAGTCGGCTATGTTTAAAACCAGGAACCGGGAACCGGGAACCGGGAACCGGGAAGGACCTTTAGATGCAACTTTTTTCTTTATCGGAGCCCAACTAAAGTCAACAGGCTACAGAAAGACGGATTAACTACATTACACTTTTGGAAAGAAAAATCGCTACGCGGTTCTCAGATTTTCCATATCACACAACATACGTAACTTTTATGGAAAATGAGGAGTCTTATGTAATTCTTTCAATTTATGTAATTCTTTCTTTCAATTGGCAGTCAAAGCTTTTAACTTGAAATCTTATCAACAAACCATTTAGCATGTAATGGAGAGTTTACCTTTTGGTCGAGGGTCTATGTCGAAAGTTGAGGGTAACATGTCGATGGTTGAAAAGAGATCCTTTATTTTTTTTTCTCGACAAAAGAAGAGAAATGAAATGAAGCAAAACTCTGAGTCGCAGCTATCAGTGAAAACAGGAACAGATTGATCTAATTAGCTACTTATACTAACATGTGCCGATTATCAAACGTGTTGACGGGTACGCTCTGCCAAAATTGTTCATATTCGCATTTTAGAAATGTCCGTATTCCTAAATTTATCAAATGTGCAGTCCAGATGATAATCTGCCATTGTTTAGCAAACGAACTCATCATATTACTATCCAAAAGAATGTATTCTTCATCTGATTAGATACTTTACTGCAATTATGTACTTGGGTGGTAACACTAAAGAGTCCCAGCTGGATGTAATTACACATCTCTGTTGTCACCATATTTATTTTAAATTTCGGGAGCCCGCCTACAAATCCGGCACAGTAGTTCGTTTGATCATGAACACGGTAGTTAACTATTCTGTGTGTTTAACTTCGGAATGGAAGATTAGTACTTGAAACTCAGGTACTGGTGAAACATGACTCACCAAACATCTGGATCAGATAATAGCCGACAGGCAGGCGCCTGTTGTGTAATAGCTGTCTCATACGTGAACTACTGCGAATAGTCTGACTTAGAGGGAGTTGCCGTTTCTCCAGTGATCATAAAAGGTTATGGGATCGTTATGAGTATTCTTAAATGTTAGACCAGCGAGAAAACTTAGGCCTTAAGACTGGAATGTCCGGCCAGACAGAAATATGAGGGACGTTTCAGTTTGAGACACCGGCAGTTACCCAATCAATCCTAGAATCTAAGACTAACAAAGTCCGCAACAAAGCGAAGCTGTTTTAAAAGGATAAGTGATGATGAGATTTAAGATGAGAGATAAGTGATGACGAGATTTTTCAACACTCCGCACTTTCCATAAGAATTACATAAGACTCCTCATTTTCCATAAAAGTTACGTATGTTGTGTAATATGGAAAATATGAGAACCGCGTAGCGATTTTTCTTTCCAAAAGTGTAATGTAGTTAATCCGTCTTTCTGTAGCCTATTGACTTCAAAGTTGGGCTCCGATAAAGAAAAAAATTGCATCTAAAGGTCCAAGAAGCACGCTTGTTTAGCAAATAATAAAATTATAGGCTGCTTTGTTTCTCGCGCACGGAGTTTGAATCATACATAAAATGCTGATCTCCTCACCTTGAAGATGTCGTCCCCCTTTCTTGATCCACTTCATTGTCTCTAAGGATTAAAAATATCTTGAGTGAGTAAAAGTATACTGTGGACGACTCAAAAGGATGAATATTTCTTAGTTTACCCTTCAGTTTGCTCCGACATCGTGCACCATGCGATGATGAAACGAAAGACAGGCGTAATGAGCGGTCACTGGCTACGCGATTCCCGGTTCCCGGTTCCCGAGTTCCCGGTTCCAGGTTTTAAACATAGCCCTCTAAGTCAGACTATTCGCAGTAGTTCACGTAGACAGCTATTACACAACAGGCGCCTGCCTGTCGGCTATTATCTGATCCAGATGTTTGGTGAGTCATGTTTCACCAGTACCTGAGCTTGAAGTACTAATCTTTCATTCCGAAGTTAAACACACAGAATAGTTAACTACCGTGTTCATGATCAAACGAACTACTGTGCCGGATTTGTAGGCGGGCTCCCGAAATCTAAAATAAATATGGTGACAACAGAGATGTGTAATTACATCCAGCTGGGACTCTTTAGTGTTACCACCCAAGTACATAATTGCAGTAAAGTATCTAATCAGATGAAGAATACAGATGGATAATAATATGATGGGTTCGTTTGCTAAACAATGGCAGATTATCATCTGGACTGCAAATTTGATAAATTTGGGAATACGGGCATTTCTAAAATGCGATTTTAGAATTTTGGCAGAGCGTACCCGTCAACACGTTTGATTATAAGTAGCTAATTTTTCTCCTAAGGCCTAAGTTTTCTCGCTGGTCTAACATTTAAGGATACTCATAACGATCCCATAACCTTTTATGATCACTGGAGAAACGGTAACTCCCTCTAAGTCAGACTATTCGCAGTAGTTCACGTATGAGACAGCTATTACACAACAGGCGCCTGCCTGTCGGCTATTATCTGATCCAGATGTTTGGTGAATCATGTTTCACCAGTACCTGAGTTTCAAGTACTAATCTTCCATTCCGAAGTTAAACACACAGAATAGTTAACTACCGTGTTCATGATCAAACGAACTACTGTGCCAGATTTGTAGGCGGGCTCCCGAAATCTAAAATAAATATGGTGACAACAGAGATGTGTAATTACATCCAGCTGGGACTCTTTAGTGTTACCACCCAAGTACATAATTGCAGTAAAGTCTCTAATCAGATGAAGAATACATTCTTTTGGATAGTAATATGATGAGTTCGTGCTAAACAATGGCAGATTATCATCTGGACTGCACATTTGATAAATTTGGGAATACGGACATTTCTAAAATGCGAATATGAACAATTTTGGCAGAGCGTACCCGTCAACACGTTTGATAATCGGCACATGTTAGTATAAGTAGCTAATTAGATCAATCTGTTCCTGTTTTCACTGATAGCTGCGACTCAGAGTTTTGCTTCATTTCATTTCTCTTCTTTTGTCGGGAAAAAAAATTAAAGGATCTCTTTTTAACCATCGACATGTTACCCTCAACTTTCGACATAGACCCTCGACCAAAAGGTAAACTCTCCATTACATGCTAAATGGTATGTTGATAAGATTTCGAGTTAAAAGCTTTGACTGTCAATTGAAAGAAAGAATTACATAAATTGAAAGAACTACATAAGACTCCTCATTTTCTATAAAAGTTACGTATGTTGTGTGATATGGAAAATCTGAGAACCGCGTAGCGATTTTTCTTTCCAAAAGTGTAATGTAGTTAATCCGTCTTTCTGTAGCCTATTGACTTCAAAGTTGGGCTCCGATAAAGAAAAAAGTTGCATTTAAAGGTCCAAGAAGCACGCTTGCTTAGCAAATAATAAAATTATAGGCTGCTTTGTTTCTCGCGCACGGAGTTTGAATCATACATAAAAAGCTGATCTCCTCACCTTGAAGATGTCGTCCCCCTTTCGTGATCCACTTCATTGTCTCTAAGGATTAAAAATATCTTGAGTGAGTAAAAGTATACTGTGGACGACTCAAAAGGATGAATATTTCTTAGTTTACCCTTAAGTTTGCTCCGACATCGTGCACCATGCGATGATGAAACGAAAGACAGGCGTAATGAGCGGTCACTGGCTTCTGATGCACCCATTACTCACGTGATTTGGCCGTCAGCAGGCGAAAATCTAACCTGATTGGCCAGCTGGCAACAATGACGCTGGCCAACAGATATTCTCTTTTCGTGTGGGGGCGGGTTTTTAAACATTTTACACATTAACATCTGTAAATAGCGCATAAATCAGACAAATTATAGGTTTCTTTATCAGGCGAAAACCGAGAAAAAATCTTCAAAAATCCAGTAATTTGGTTTTGTTCTGATTAAATTCCCAATTTTTGCGTTCCTCTTTCCGGATTCCGGTTCCCAGTTCCCCGTTGGCGATTCCCGGTTCCCGGTTCCCGGTTCCCAGGTTCCCCGTTCCGGTTTCCGGTTTCCGGTTTCCGGTTTCCGGTTTCCGGTTCCCGGTTCCCGGGTTCCCGGTTCCCGGTTCCCGGGTTCCCGGGTTCCCGGTTCCGGGTTTTAAACATAGCCGTCGATCCCAGTGATGCACAGGGGAAAGCGTTGTTCATACATAATTTGGTTGATGTCATATTTACATTACAAAGAAATATACATTACTTGGAAATAGATCCGCCAGGCGTCTAGCTGTATCTGTACTGACACTAAGTGCTGAACTGCGTGATTTGGTATAATTTTAGTGACGACAATAATGGTTGCGCTTCCACTGGAGCCTTAACACCAGCGTAACACCGGTGTAAACAGCAAATGTCTCTGTTATGAGTGGAACCGCAAAAGTTTTGCTCCCGCTGTTGGTGTGTGTCTCCCTGGTTACGCGGTGAATTCAAAGAGTTTTAACAGGTGTAAACGACGCTCAGGAGCATGGTTTATCGGTTTTTATAAAACCAAATTTTAATTGCAGCCAAGAACTCGCATGTAATGCATCAAGAGAAAATCTCTTATTCGCAGCATCTGGTAATTTGCGAAAATGAAGATTAAACTCGCAATCAAAGCAGTGATTATTTCTTCTTGGTCCGGCATATTGAAAGACACGTGCCCCGCGCATGCAAATTCTGACTTGTGTCACGTTTGACAGCGATCTGTCAACGCGTCATGCTAAACACCGGTGTATCTTTGCGAGTGGGATCGCTGCAAACACCATGCGTTACACCCCCCAAATTTCCCATATAGGGACGTTCTGCCCGATAGGGCATCATTTTCAGGGTCTTCTTTCTTAAACAGGGTATCAAATTTTTCATTTTCGTGTCTTAAACAGGGTTATTTTCCGAAGGTTTTCTCCTCTTCCCCTCCCCCCTCAACCACATTTTTGCTCTCGCCATTTTCGCGCGATTTCGTATGCTCCAGTGGAAACGCATGCAGCGCAGGCTAACTTATCTAGTCTTGAACAGGGTATGAAATTAGAGCACTTTGTCTTAGACAGGGTAGCAAAATTTCTCTTTTTGTGTCTTGAATAGGGTTGTTTTTTGTAAGTGGAACCGCAACCATTGTTAAAACATTTGCAGTTCCTTGTAGCACGTTTCTCTAATACGAGCAGTAGTTTCATTTCATATATATATATGTGAGAAATGTTAGCGGTAGTAACATGAAGCCAAATTATCCATAGTTCTGATTCATTCATTGTTGTCTGGTTCAGCGTAGTGTAAGCCAATCAGATTAGAGCCTGTCATTACTGTTGCAACATAGCATGGTTTATGTCTTGTTTTTTGATCTCGTTCGAGCAAGAATTGCGTACCTCGTGTGAAAAGAAGAAGTGAGTTTTGATTAAATATGTTTTGATTGTGAACTGTGTGTTGGAACGAGCTATATTTCCGACATAGTGGCACCTCCGACGGGGAACAACTAAAGGAGAAGGACCCAGAAAACCAGAAACTTGAGATGGAGGAGATCAGCGCAAAGCTTAAAACGGAATCCCAGCTATTACAACTCACCAGGAGTAAAACTAAAGCGTATGTCGAGAAGGGAAACCTAGAGAAGATACTGCGACACAAAGAAGCTCTGGGAAAAGTTGTGACTTCGCTGGAAGAGCTTAAACTGCAGGCAGAGAAAGCCAAACTCGCGGCGGGAGAAAGCGTCGAAGATGTTGAGAAATGGGGGGCGGAGATCGAACAGAGACTCGACGAAGCAGACGACGATATAACCTACTTAGGTCGCTGTCTTGAAGAAGCTGCCACGAGAGCAGAAAACGAGAAACGCGAGAAAGAGAACATTCTACTCGCTCGACAGCGTGAAGAGGAGCTCAAGTTTGAGAAAGAAAAGCTAGAACAGAAAGCGAAGATGCAGTTGGCAGAGCAAGCCGCCGCAAAACCAGCGAAAAGCAGCCAGGCTAAATTGCCGAAGTTGGTGATCACTAAATACGACGGAACGTATGAGAAGTGGCTGTCCTTCTGGAATAAGTTCGAAGCAGAGATCGATTCCACGGACCTTGCAGCAGTGACCAAGTTTTCGCATCTAAAGGAGCTGCTTGAACCCAATGTTTGTCAAGGAATCGACGGTCTTCCTTTCACGACAGAGGGATATGAACGGGCCAAGAACATTTTGAAAACCAATTACGGGAAGGTGAGCGAGATAGTTAAAGCCTATGTGCAGAACATCCAGGCCTTGCCAGTTGTAACCGGAACCCAACCAAGCAAAATACACATGTTTTGCCAGACACTGAATTACAATGTTCAGTCCTTGGAAACCTTAGGGAGATTATCAGATTGCAGGTCTATGGTTCGTGGGGTTATCGACAAGCTGCCAGGAATAAAAGCCGAGCTGGTCAACAATAAGGTGGGCTGGCAGGATTGGGGCTTTACGCAGCTATTGCAAGCCCTCGAAGACTGGAAGGCGATACACCCAGTAGAGACATCAAGCAGAAGCAACGAGAAACCAGCGCCGCCTCGCCAGAGAAGTCTTTATGCCAGGGAACAAATTCCGCCGATGCGAGGATGTTGTGTTTACTGTGAAGACGTGACGCACAAATCATCCGAGTGTCAAGAGGTCACGTCACCCGCTGAGCGAAGGAGGAAATTACAACTGAAGAAGCTGTGCTTTAATTGCACCGGAAGCAAGCACCACGCAGCCCAGTGTCGCAGCCGCAGTTCCTGTTATCATTGCAAAGGGAAACACCACTCGTCCATCTGTGAAAGAGCAAGTGAACCAGTGGTCAACGGAGGGGCAGGTATGACAGCTGCACACGAGGGGGAGAAGGTGTGTCACCCAATTGTTGTCGTGAAGGTGAATGGCGTTACCTGTCGGGCATTGTTGGACACAGGCGCGACCGTATCCTATGCTTCAGGCTACATATTGGATCACCTGAAACTCGTGCCTTCGCACACGCTCACGCGTCGGATTCAGACCATTGTTGGCATGGTTACGAAGCGCGTCGAGACATACGATCTCCAAGTGAGCGATACGAAAGGAAAGTACGTCATTCCCGTGTGTGCTACGAGAGTGGACCGCGGAGAACTGTTGTCTGTGGACAATCCGAAGTACGAAGAGTTAATTAGCAGCTACCCTCACTTAAAAGGAGTATACATGGAGGATACGGACACCAAGAGCCAGCTTCCTGTGCACATTATCCTGGGGGCGAGTGAGTACACTAAGATCAAGACGCGAAAACCCCAGCGAACCGGAGTCATGGGTCAACCCGTCGCTGAACTTACACGGTTTGGCTGGACCATAATGTCATCGGGAGAAGAGGCAAACCTGGACAACATGTTCCTGACGCAGACTGCCAGGACCGACTATGAGGAACTTTGTCGGATGGATGTCCTTGGTCTCGAAGACAAACCTAGCGGAGATCAGAGCGTTGTGCATGCAGAGTTCCTGGAACAGCTCCATCGTGACCCGGAAGGCTGGTATGAGACCGGACTCCCGTGGAAGGGAGACCACCCCCCCTTGCCATCAAACAAAGCAGGGAGCTTGAAGAGGCTGGGGAACTTGGTGCAACGTCTGAAGAAGACCAGGAGACTAGACGAATACGATGCCATAATCCAGGACCAGCTGAAGGAAGGAATCGTGGAGAAAGCAGAGATGCCGCCCATAGGGAGAGAGTTCTATATACCCCACAAGGCGGTCGTAAGAGAGAACGCGGAAACTACCAAGATGAGGATCGTTTATGATGCATCTGCCAAAGCATACGACTCTGCACCCTCCCTGAACGATTGCCTCGATATCGGACCGCCGCTGCAGAACAAGCTATGGAAGGTCCTTGTCAGGGGGAGGTTCCATACAGTAGCCCTCGCCGGTGACATCCGCAAGGCATTTCTTCAAGTGCGAATCCGAGCCGAGCACAGAGACGCGCTGAGGTTCCACTGGCTTGACGCCAAGGACCCCCAACGTGTGTGCACGTTACGGTTTACCAGGGCACTCTTTGGCTTGGGGTCATCGCCATTCCTACTAGGTGGTGTACTTCAACATCATCTGAACGTTTGCCGAACCGACCATTCCAAGTACGTGGCAGAAATTGAGCGGGAATTGTATGTTGATGACCTGCTGACCGGTGGACCAACTGTGGAACGAGCGCGCAAGAAGAAGGAAATCACGACCGAGATATTCAGCAAGGCTACCTTACAATTGCACAAGTGGAACTCTAATGCGAAAGAGCTAGAACTGACAGAAGTGAATGAGAGCGAGGAGGACCTGAGTTACGCCAAGCAGCAGTGCGGTGTACAGCCTAGAGAGTGTGGCGTCCTCGGATTAAAGTGGGATAAGCGCACTGACGAAATCGGAGTTGTCTTCCCAACAAGTGCCGCTCAACCGACGAAGAGAGGCATCTTAGGCAAAGTGGCCAAGATCTACGACCCCCTGGGCCTTGTGGCGCCAACCATTCTACAAGGGAAACTACTATATCGCGAGAGCTGTGACGAGAACTGCGGTTGGGATGCGCCATTGTCCGCGGGGCTGGTACACAGATGGCAGAAATGGGAGAGCAGTCTTCCCCAGCTAGTGAACACTCCAAGATCGCTGGCAACTTACCGAGAGCCTATAGAGGAGATCGCCCTTCATGCCTTTGGAGACGCTAGCGGCAAGGGCGTTGGCGCCGCTGTATATGCTGTCATCACGCAACCGACCGGAGTCAACCAAGGTCTTGTCGCCGCGAAGGCAAGACTGGCCAAACAAGGACTCACTATTCCTCGCCGGGAGTTAGTGTCTGGTCACATGGCCGTGAATCTGCTGAGTAACGTCCGGGATGCAATACAAGGGTTTCCCATAACGTCTCTTCACTGTTGGCTTGACAGCAGTGTTGCTCTCCATTGGGTGCGCGGTACAGGAGACTACAAGCAGTTTGTTGGAAACCGAGTTCGCAAGATTCGGGAACACGATGATGTCAACTGGAGACATGTGCCTACCCAAGACAACCCCGCTGACCTTGCCAGCAGAGGCGGGCCTGTGAACGCCGAAACCCGCCTGTGGTGGAACGGACCAGAGTGGCTGAGCGATCGTGCACAGTGGCCACCAGACATCGTGACCCAAGCCAGTGCAGAATCGACTGCGGAGGCCAAGGCGACAAAGCAACTATTTGCCTTAGCAGTAGCAGCAAACGACAAGTTAGACGACCTCCTTTCCAAGACCACCTACTGGCGAACCTTGCGGGCTAGCGCGTGGATCTTCAGATTTGCCCGCAACGCCAGAAGTCCAAAAGCCAAAACCAGAGGACCACTCACTACTGAAGAGATTGAGGAACAGGAGCGGTTCTGGGTACTACGAGCCCAACACCGAGGCGCGGAGAAACTGGAAGAGGATCGCCTCCAGTTGAATCTACAGAGAAATGACGAGGGAGTACTCGAGTGCAGAGGTAGAGTTCAAGGGCATTACCCGATCTATATTCCCGACTCCTCAACTTTGGCAGAGAAGTTTGTTCAACACGCGCACAAGGCCACGCTCCATGGCGGTGTAGGTCTTACCATGGCCAAGGTCAGAGAACGGCACTGGATTCCACGACTAAGGCGACTCGTGAAGCGAGGAATCAAGCAATGTCACGGATGTAAGAGGTTCCAAGCCATAGCATACGCAGCGCCACCACCCGGTAACCTGCCAACCAATCGAACAGAAGGAACTACCGCGTTTCAAGTCATCGGGATAGATTACGCTGGGCCACTGCGCTACCGCATTTCCAAGGGTCGAGAAGGAAAGGCATATGTGCTACTATATGCATGCAGCTTCACCAGAGGGATGTACCTCGACCTACTGCCCAACCTGGAGATGACAGAATGTCTGGACAGCCTGGAACGGTTCATTGCCCGCCGTGGCCGGCCTGAGCGAATATACTCGGATAATGGGGCGACGTTCATCGGAGCAGCGAAGTGGGTGAAAGCGGTGATGCGTGACGAGCGACTTCAGGGTTACCTGGCCAAGAACAGCATAAGGTGGCAGTTCAATTTGAGCCGGGCCCCGTGGTGGGGAGGCCAATTTGAACGAATGGTGGGCCTGATGAAAGCAGCTCTTTACAAGGTCATTGGCAACGGATTTCTGAGCTGGAAGGAGCTGGAAAAGGTTCTCCTGAGCGTCGAGATTACCCTCAACGACCGACCCCTTGGGTACGTGGAAGACGACGTGCAGTATCCAGTGATAACCCCAAATTCATTGCTCTTCATGCGACCCAGCCACCTTCTGCAGCCACAACCCCATCTGGTTCAGAACATCGATTTGCGCAAGCGCTACAAGTACTTGGGGCGATGCAAAGACGCCATGTGGTCAAGGTGGACCCGAGAATACCTGCGCTCACTCCGGGAAAGACACGTGAGCAAAAGGAGAGATGGATGCATTGCGCCGCATGTTGGAGATGTCGTGATCATCAAATCAGAGGAAAGAAACCGGGGCAAATGGCGTCTGGGGATAGTGACAGAGCTCATCGTGGGCACAGACGGAGTAGTACGGGCGGCGAGACTGCGCGCCGGAAAGTCGTTCATCGAACGAGCTGTTCAGCACCTCTACCCCCTCGAGCTTACATGCGATAGAGAAGCTCCCGCAGCACCTGAGCCACCACCCCAGAATCCAGAGGCGAGGCCCAAGAGGAACGCTGCGATCAACGCAGCACGGCGAATTGCCGAACTATCCGTTAATGAACTGTAGTTCTGTTTATGTTTGCCTACTCCGTATTCAAACAGGGGAGTGTGTGAGAAATGTTAGCGGTAGTAACATGAAGCCAAATTATCCATAGTTCTGATTCATTCATTGTTGTCTGGTTCAGCGTAGTGTAAGCCAATCAGATTAGAGCCTGTCATTACTGTTGCAACATAGCATGGTTTATGTCTTGTTTTTTGATCTCGTTCGAGCAAGAATTGCGTACCTCGTGTGAAAAGAAGAAGTGAGTTTTGATTAAATATGTTTTGATTGTGAACTGTGTGTTGGAACGAGCTATATTTCCGACATATATATATATATATATATATATATATATATATATATATATATATATATATATATATATATATATATATATATATATATATATATATATATATATATTATATATATATATATTTATATATATATTTATATTTATATATATATATATATTTATATATATATATATTTATATATATATATATATATTTTTATATATATATATTTATATATATATATATATATATTTTTTTTTTCAAAAATATCCCGGTTTCGTGGGATACCTTATTCGTTTTTAACTCGTGGATACGCGAAGCGTAGAAACGAGTTATTTTGGGGTTTCGCTGACACGTCTGACACATGGAAATGCTGTGATTTTTCTCGCCGTGTTTGTTAGCACACTGTATTCAAGGATGAAATGTAACCGGGTTGAAGTGCTCTCGCTTTCTGAAGGCTACTAAAGTAGAAAATACCCGGCCAGGTGCCATACTTTCCAAATTAAATAATTAGTCTATTCATGTATATTGTTGTCAGTGAGTGGCCGAGTTTGCTCGCTCAACACAATCGGACCTTTGTATTATTTAATGACCGGGTTTGTTCGCTTAATTCAATCGGACCTTGTATTATTTAGTGACTTAATTTCTTTTTTCTGTCAAAGATTTTAAATTCGGCAAACGCGGTTTGAAAGGTTGTTGTGTTCAAAATTTAATCCTTGCCAAAATTCACACATTCCGAGACTTCGAAAGCGTATAAACAAGCGACTCTCGCTTTGGCAGTTCTAAATTTGTTACACTCGAAGAAGCGTATTAAATTTGATAAAGTAAAAAAAAAAAACATACACGTATGAGCTTGGCTGGAGTTATCCCGGCTTTTCTTAAAATTAATAAAAATTTTGGTGGTGAAGATCGACTTTGCTGACTGGGCAAAAATGCCAGTTGCGCTTTTCCTGGCTTTCCTGGTCTCGGGAGTATTCTGTAGTTGCGTGTAAAAGTTGTCTCGGCGAATTTTGGAGTTCAGCTAGTGTCCACGAAAACTTGCAGACTGCGCACGTCTGAACTAAAGCAAATTTCCGTACGACAAATATTTTTTTAGCGGCCGACTGGTGACGTCGCCATACAACCGTGGTTTGTGAAAAATATTTTAAATAATCTCCAAGCGGAAAATAAACAAGAACCCCGCCCGAAAACCCACTACGGAGCAAGGGGATATCTGCGAGTATCGTATTTCTAGAAGCTTCTTCTATTAGACTACTAACATCTAGTAACCGCAGCATTGTAGTCAGATGAGTCAGTGATATTTGTATTTCTCTCCTTGATGTGCTGATATTTGTCCAAGCATTGGGCAGTATATACTTGTTATTCATTTTTATCATACTCAGTCGATAGCCCTATAGATGTTAATCATATACATCGCATAACAGGTGATTGCCCACATTGTTCAGTTTTCAAGAAAGACTGCATTGATTCTTTAGTTCAATACAGGTGACTATCGGATGACATTTTCAAGCCGAGTATTATGAAGTTATTGCGGACAGCAAAAAGGCACCGAAGGTCGATTATTAATGACTTATTAGACGAGCCATCAGAACTCTCTTGGTCAATACTCATTACTACAGCAAAACGCCCATGAGGCGTATGACATCGCCAGAAATTCCAGACATTTTGCGTCCACGATTGCTTCCGGTCTTTCCCAGCGGCGTGCGGTATGAGCATGCGCCATTCACACATTCAACATTGTTACGTACTTTGCCTCAGTGGGGTGGGGGAGGGATGGGTTTCTCCGGTTCAAAAAGAGACTGCTACGTTTAGGAGACGTGCCGCTGAACGACCTAGTTGAAATTAGCTTTCGTTAGGTGCAATTTTCATGCGATTTGGAGCTTCCCAGCCCAAAATATCAACATCCGAAGTCAGCGTATTTCACGGGAGGTATTCGCCATGGCTGGCTGTGAACTGCAAATTCAAACACAAAAAGTACACATCGAATTTGCTCCAGGGGACTGACTGAGGCTTCACAGGAGATATTCAATCCTTCGACAATCAGGTACGGGGTAGACATTTTGCGTTTTACCCAAGGTTCTTGTATTAAATGCAGCTTAAAAAGTGACAGTAGCCGGTTTTGAGCGTATTCTGCTATCAATCCCTTCTTACGTCGGCCGAAATTTTAAATTCAAAAAAGTACACATCGAATTTTACCGGAGATAAATATTTTTTGTACTGTTGTGTTTAGGAAGCTTCCCTCTTCCGAATGCTGCCCAGACATTTTTACGAACGTGCTTCAGTTAAGCGAAAAGCGCAATTTATTATCAGATTCCATACATTTCTTTGTTATTTCTTGAGCGGCTGTCAGCGTGAAACCTGATGCCTCTTCCGAGATGGCGCAACCGGATGTCTGAAATTTCTGGCGATGACAAGTACACTTCGAGATTCGCATATTTGGTCATTTGACTGTTTTCATTAAGAGCGAGCCTATGTGTAATCTTTACAGTGCTTCTTGCGCTTCCTCCTCGTCTTCAAATGACTCACGTATTCAGTCGACTGAAGTAGAAAAAGGCAGACGACGCGGGCTGTTCACGGCCCTGGATCAAGGGAGACCCTCCCTTGAGACCTTGAGACTCGGAGGCGGCTGATATCACAAGTTATGTACCCAAGAAACCACACAAACCAAAACAGCCTCATTTGATTAGCAGCTGTGCTCATTCTCTTATGTAAACAAAAGTATATGGGCTTGGGCGCACTTTCCACAAGTACATAATCATGTTTACAAAATCAGAAGAACAAAGAACAAAATCATGCACGCGCGCAAATGATCGCCACACGGGAACCTGACCTCTTTTCTAACTTCAGACACTTTTTTTGGGCTACAGGGCCATGAAAACCCACACACATGACTACAGTTTTGCTGGGGTGTAGTCGCATGACTGGCATCAGCGAAGAGTTTACCGCCGACTAAAGTTTGATAAAGACTTTTAAAAATCTTTGTGAACAGTGACCATGCTTTGGTTTGATTGAGTTTCGACCAATTTAGCCAACTAATCCCCTCGAATTGTGTAAGAAAAACAACAGTCTAGTATACGATTATAAGGTCTGCTTGTGTGGCGAGATTGATAACTTTCTCTGGAGAGTTCCTTTGGTCAATGTACCACTAATGCACTCGAGAATCAGTTTTGTGAATGGAAGAAGAAAAATGAGATCTCCATAAAGTTCTCCTCACAACGAGGGCGTTGGTAGTCAATAAAATTTACAAAACGTCGCATTGTAACTGGCCACCCATGTCAACTTCTGATTCGCGCGACGCAAACTGAACCAGTTCAACGACTTATTACTAATCAAAGTGATAAGAGAAGTTTAACATACCTGGTGAATACTCGTGATGTTTTTGAAGATTTCTCAAGGCAACATGGAGGTGTTTACTTGCTGGATCCCGGCTTGCTAATGCAAATTGGCCGTATTAAAAGCATTCTTATGCCCTGTGGCGACGCTTCTATTTGGCGCGGTGGTGGTTGAATTTAATGATTGACTTGAATGACAGGGGCAAGTAATTAAGAAAGTGAATACTATAATTGCTGGATTTATAATTGTACAGATCTGTTTGGTAACAGGAGTGATTGATGGTCAGGTTATCACCCTGATTAATCTGACAATAAGGCGGTCGCATGCGAGCGAAATCGAAACATTTTTTGCGTACTTTTCATTAATTTTTGCCAACGGCTCTGTGTACATTTGCGACCTCTGTTTAATCTTTGGTGAAACTCTGCCGATCGACCGAAGAGAACAAAAGAACAGGGCCCGGTTTTTCAAAGGACGATTAGGCTAATCCTGGATTAGGTCTAAACTTTGTTGTCATTTATAAGTTTCAAAATGTGAAGGTTTCGTCCTACAACGACTTCCTTGATACGTCTTAAGCTGGAACAAGCTTTTTAATCTATCTTTGAACAAAACCGTACAGTTTATTGGCATGCAGAGAGGTCGAGAGAATAAATTTCGTTAATCCTGGATTAGCTTAATCGGCTTTCGAAAAACCGGGCCCAGTAGGATAAAGGCGAGGCGCACGAGCGATGTGGTGTTTTATAATTAATTTTTTCTCAACGTCTCTGTGTTACATGTGCGATCCCTGTTGTGCGCTTGGCCAAATTCTTCCAATTGACCAAAAGGATCAAAAGAGCCGCAGAGCAGGTGTGGGGCTGGCCAATTTCCTTCATTAGCATAAGTCAATGTCAAAATTTATGAAGCAATTTGCTTTTAAGACATTAGCAAACCAAGACAATAATCCCGACCACATCGCAAGGAAGAAATAAAAGTGTTGTTTGAATATACGTTTGTCGTTGGAGCCGTCGGTTCCTCGCGTCAGGTTGCTGAGGTTGAATTGCGTTAATCGTCTTTTACGAGGAGCACCCATCGGAGCTGTTCCGCAAAATATGTGTTCCACACAACATCCTGTGTCGGCAGGCGTTTTGTAATAAATAGATATAAATAGACAGAGGTTCCTCCTGTCGCTTTGCGCGGCCAAAAATATGTATTTTAGCCTGGAAGCAGTACGTTATTTTTTTTCCGGCTGGAAAAAATAGGTGATTTTGATCAGCTGCTGGAAGCGACCAGTACACGAGATCAGATTTTATGTTATAAAATGTGGATTTCCGAGTACCTTAGGCATCATGTCAGCCATGAATTTTTGACCACCAAAGCCTGGTTCCACAGTCGTGATAAGTACCATGTCCACATGATCAACAAATGGCAGCACTTCCTCCACAGGGGTACCAGGTTTGATTCCTATGCCAACCTGGTGTGATAAATATATCAGTACAGCAGACACTGACTATAAACCTTTGTCTCTTGCTCTCCTATTCCCCTGCAACTCACGTCAACCCCCCACTTTTGTCCTTAAATAATTCTCGAGCGAAGCGAGGGAAATAATCACGACGCCAATGCAGTAGTATCGCATTATTCGGAGCTTCCAAGCGGGTCGCCATCTCGAAATTTAATGTTCGTCTGTCAGTCTGTCAGTCTGTGGTACGACCTCGTTCCCAGGCTCTTAGGTCAGAACTGTAAAACGCGATTTTGTTTGGTGACATGCTGCGATAGAGTACGAACGGATCGGAAGAATTTTGTACACCAAGGTGCAGATACAAGGCCAAGCAGTTCGACGGACGGCTGTAAACTGCCCGGATATTTTGCCAGTGTATCGGAGGCAAGCTTGCTAACCGTGAAACGAATTCTTTAAGGCATCGACTGGCCGACCTGAACACAATCCCAGACGCCAGTAGTGTTAAAACGCAGACACTTCTTCAGAAAAGAATAGCAAAATACACTCGGTGGAAATCGAACAATCACCGTGGCAAATTTCATCGTTTACAATAATATAACAGGATTGTAGTTTTCAGAATCCAAGTTTTGACAAGATGACGACGCACAATACAGTGGAAAGTGGAATTTTCCCACTGTTTGAGGACTGCTCTATACAGTGTATTTTGAAATCATTGAAGATGTAAACACTAATAGTGTTTTGGGTTTTGTTTCCTTTGCTGGAAAAGAGCTAAAGCTATGGCTTTCAGGAACCGGCGAGTTTTGAAAAATTACATCAATTAACGAACAGTACGCATCATTATGGTATTTCAACAGTCGCCGTATACCGTGTCATCCGATTCCTGACATATTTGCATAATTTCGCCGTGTTTGTTGGCACACTGTATTCAAGGATGACATGTAGCAGGGGTTGAAGTGTTCTTGCTTTTTAAAGGCTATTAAAGTAGAAAATACCAGGCCAGGGACCACTGCTTCCAAATTAAACAATTGCAGTCTTTTTGTATATTATTGTGTCTATGGGTGTCCGAATTTGCTCCCTCAACACAATCGACCTCGTACTCTTTACTCACCAGGTTGGCTCGCTCAGTACAATCGGATCTCGTCCCCCGAGCAAAGCGAGGGGTTACTAAACGTGACAGCACTTCATCGAGTGAGTATTCGTCTGTCAGTCAGTCAAGGGGCAGACAACACTTCATGTAAAGACTAACGGAAAACTATTCTACTCCTTATAAGGCAGGTCGTTCCTTTCGTAAATGATTTTGAAAACTGGAAAACTTGAAGCAGAACGGTCTCGCGAAGCACGTCTTCAAAAGAGAAGGGAACAGGCACGGGTAAGGCGAAATCGTGAAACGATCGAACAGCGCCAAATACGTCTAGAGAAAAGACGACAAACATGTTATAACCGACAGCATCATGAACAGAAGCGGATCCGTGGGGGTCCGTGGGTCTTCCGTCCATTCAATTTTCGTATAAATTACAAAAACAAAAATTGAATATTGAAGTTTCCAATTTTCATATTTTGTCGTTTTTCGGCAATTTAAATTAGAAATTCCTCTTGGACTTTGTATCGATGTATATTTTCAACAATCCAAAATTGAATTTGGTTTTCCGATTTCTCCTTTCCGATGTGTTCGAAAATCAGAAAGTCTAACCACCAGTTTCCCTTTTCCATCCGCTGAAAAGCGACAAAAATCGGACGCATACTTCGTATGATTCGAACGGGAGATCAATTTTCAATTTTCATACATACGAAAATTGAAACATCGAATTTTGACAAAATTTCCCGAGGGGGAGGGTATGGCTAGTCTGTTACAGCTGCTAGTTTCCCGAGTGTGTGAGGGTACTTGGCTCTTCGTTTGTCAAGGGGAGGGGACACGGGATTTTCTGGACCACTCTTAGCCCAAAAATGGAAGCGCGCAAGAGGTTTATTTTGTAAAGACGACGAATTGATGTGCGATTGCCTGAGTCTACAAAGTGGGGTAATGACTGTGGAATGGAAACGCCGTAGATTAGGCGCCGATGTGGGCTGAGCATGGCCGCCGAACGTCGTAATGACAGGTTGCTTGCTATTGGGTTTTTCTTTCTTCGTGTCTGACAGCATTAAACAAAACATTATCGCCGTTCGCTCTCGGAAAAAAAAGGAGGTTGTTCGCGGCAAAACAAGACAAAACGAGCGAGCGACGGCTGCAGCGGCACAACAACAACAACAACAACAAAAGGATAGGCAAAACAATATTTCGTGTGTCGTAATAGGCAATTGACTACAAGACGTGAACTGAAAACTTGAACAATTTATTTACCAAATATATCAGTTCAGATTAATTTTCGGCGCATATACACTTTCCGCCAGTATCCTGTTGGCAGTTACCTTCCTGTTTATAGATCTAGAAAGAGATATGCATCCAGATTACAATTAAATGGAAAGAGGGTCTGCTCTATCATATTTGGCAAATAAATTGTTCCAGTTTTCAGTTCACGTCTTGTAGTCAATTGCCTATTACGACACATGAAAGATTACCCACTGTAACAAATGTGTTTTGCCTATCCTTTTGTTGTTGCCGCTGCAGTCGTCGCTCGTTCGTTTTGTCTTGTTTTGCTGCGAACAGCCTCCTTGATTTTTCGAGAGCTAACGATAATGTTTTGTTTAATGCTGTCAGACACGAAGAAAGAAAAACCCAATAGCTAGCAACCTGTCATTACGACGTTCGGCGGCCATACTAAGCCCACATCGGCGCCTAATCTTCGGCGTTTCCATTCCACAGTCATTACCACACTTTGTAGACTCAGGGAATCGCACATCAATTCACCTCTTGCGCGCCGCCATTTTTGGGCTAAGAGTGGTCCAGAAAATCCCGTGTCCCCTCCCCTTGACAAACGAAGAGCCAAGTACCCTGACACACTCGGGAAAATGTAGCAGCCGAAACAGACTAGCCATACCCTCCCCCTCGGGAAATTTTGTCAAAATTGATCTCCCGTTCGAATCATACGAAGTATGCGTCCGTTTTTGTCGCTTTTCAGCGGATGGAAAAGGGAAACTGGTGGTTAGACTTTCTGATTTTCGAACACACTGGAAAGGAGAAATTGGAAAACCAAATTCAATTTTGGATTGTTGAAAATATACATCGATGCAAAGTCCAAGAGGAATTTCTAATTTTCATTGCCGCATAAACGATAAAATATGAAAATTGGAAACTTCAATATTCAATTTTTGATTTTGTAATTTATACGAAAATTGAATGGACGGAAGACCCACGGACCGAGGGGGGGGGGGGGGGGGGGGGGGGTATATGCGATTATCGTATTTATAGTATTATTTAGTGATTTAATTTCTTTCTTCTGTCAAAGATTTTAAATTCGTCAAACACGGTTTGAAAAGTTGTTGTGTTTAAAATTGAATCCTTGCCAAAATTCACACATTTTGCGAGACTTCGAAAGCGTGTAAACAAGCGACTCTCGCTTTGACAGTTCTGAATTTGTTACACTCGAAGACTGCGTATTAGATTTATAAAGTGAAAAAAACACATACACACGTATGTGGTTAGGATACAGCGTTGGCTGGAGAAATCGCGGCTTTTCTTAAAATTCACCAAAAAAGTTTGGTGTCGAAGATCGACTTTGCTGACTGAGCAAAACTGATCAAGTCACGATTTTAGATGCGCTTTTCTTGCCTTTCAAGTCTCGGGAGTATTCTGTAGTTGCGTGTAAAAGTTGTCTCAGCGAACTTTGGAGTTCAGCTAGTGTCCACGAAAATTGTAGACTGTGCACGTTGTCAGAACTAAACAAAGAATCTTTGGGGAAGAGAAAGGTGGTTCTGCTCGCAGGGTACCGACTGGTGACGTCGCTACACAAACCGTGGTTTGTAAAAAAAGATTTAAAAATAATCTCCAAGCGGAAAAAAAAAGAACCCCGCTTTCCGAAAACCCACTACAGAGCGAGGGGATATCTGCGATTATCGTATTTCTATTTTAATTAGTAAATTATTAAATGTAAAAATACTACTTCACTCACCAAAGAATTCATTTGGGACCCTTTTCCTGAGACATTTGACAAGTGGTGCACCAAATGTAAGGTTTGGGACAAAGTGGCTGTGATTCAGCCATAAAAATAACAGATGATGGAAATGAGTACTGTAATTTCTTCATGCATCAGTGATATTCATACAGCTCAGTATGATACATATTGGCTTCTTAACATGTCTGAGAATTATCATAAATCTGCTACTTTATTCATTCAGAATCACAAATAAACATTAGATAACACATACAAATCAATAGCGTGCTTCAGTAATACAGTCCCCTCGGACTAGTCTAAAAGGACATCAAAGTGAGGCGAACACTGAATCAAACAACTATTAGTGCTTACGCTGTATTAAATGTTCCCTTAAACAACCACCGATCGGAGTCAATGCTAAGAAACAGTATGGTCAAACTAAGGAGGCTCTCCGGATTGCTACTTTGAATATTAGGAAGGGCTGGGAACTATATCTTAATCGGCCTCGACTGGTCGCCCTTGCGTGAGTTTTATACTAAAAGATAATGCAGGCTCAATATACGCGCCTGAAAAGCTGAGGCCTATATTCACAATTCAAAACTTCTTCGTACGAATTAAAAGTAACGAAGGTCTGGATTCACTGGATCTCCATCTCCACGTGCTTCGTTTCCATCTGAAGTCAGCCTCTTGTCTTGTTCAACAGACGGTTCTTTTCTGCATCCCATCGGGTCTGAACATCCACGTGCTTCGTTTTCATCCAAAGTCAGCCTCTTGTCTTTTTCGACAGGTTCTTTTATGCATCCCATCGGGTCTTGACATTCAGGTGTTTCGTTTTCATCCAAAGTCAGCCTCTTGTCTTGTTCAACAGACGGTTCTTTTCTGCATCCCATCGGGTCTGAACATCCGCGTGCTTCGTTTTCATCCAAAGTCAGCCTCTTGTCTTGTTCAACAGACGGTTCTTTTCTGCATCCCATCGGGTCTGAACATCCGCGTGCTTCGTTTTCATCCAAAGTCAGCCTCTTGTCTTGTTCAACAGACGGTTCTAGTCTGCATCCCATCGGGTCTTGACATTCAGGTGTTTCGTTTTCATCCAAAGTCAGCCTCTTGTCTTGTTCAACAGACGGTTCTTTTCTGCATCCCATCGGGTCTGAACATCCGCGTGCTTCGTTTTCATCCAAAGTCAGCCTCTTGTCTTGTTCAACAGACGGTTCTATTCTGCATCCCATCGGGTCTTGACATTCAGGTGTTTCGTTTTCATCCAAAGTCAGCCTCTTGTCTTGTTCAACAGACGGTTCTTTTCTGCATCCCATCGGGTCTGAACATCCGCGTGCTTCGTTTTCATCCAAAGTCAGCCTCTTGTCTTGTTCAACAGACGGTTCTTTTCTACATCCCATTGGGTCTGAACATCCACGTGCTTCGTTTTCATCCAAAGTCAGCCTCTTGTCTTGTTCAACAGACGGTTCTATTCTGCATCCCATCGGGTCTGAACATCCGCGTGCTTCGTTTTCATCCAAAGTCAGCCTCTTGTCTTGTTCAACAGACGGTTCTTTTCTACATCCCATCGGGTCTGAACATCCGCGTGCTTCGTTTTCATCCAAAGTCAGCCTCTTGTCTTGTTCAACAGACGGTTCTATTCTGCATCCCATCGGGTCTGAACATCCGCGTGCTTCGTTTTCATCCAAAGTCAGCCTCTTGTCTTGTTCAACAGACGGTTCTTTTCTGCATCCCATCGGGTCTGAACATCCACGTGCTTCGTTTTCATCCAAAGTCAGCCTCTTGTCCGTTTCAGTCAATTCAAAATTTGCTGGATCCATTATGTCTAATGCTGCGCGGGCTTCGATTTCGTCTCCATGCCGCGGCACTTTTTTATCAGCGATGTTGATGGACAAAAGTGAAGTATCTGAATAAGAGTTCCCAATTGATTAGCTGTACGTAAAATATTCTATAAATCCTCTCTTTTTCCCCCTATTATGAGTTTAATCATGCAAGAAATGAGTTGTCGTAACTGAACACACAAATCACACAGCGTTAGTGGGTGTGCAAGCCTCTGGAACCACTGAAATATGTGAAAAAAGTAAGAGCGGGTTTAACTTTTTTGTAATCAGTTTAAAGTTACAGTAACTCGGCAAAGTATTTTGTTGCCTCAGAATATGGCTGACAACATTTAGATCAGCCAAGATTCTCTCAACTTTCAGTCAGTTATTAGTTAGCATGCGACGAAAGGTAAGGAAAAAATTTTGTTTCTTGAAAAATCCCTCCATATTTTCTCGGTTCTCTATAAACTTTCCCATCGTAAATGCTTATATAAGGAAAGTGATTTAAAGCCTCGCAAATTGGAACGTACATACCTGGTCGAGTTTTGAATGGATATCCAGAAACCTGGACAAGGAGGACTGCTCCCAGAACAATCAGAAAACGCATGACGACTTCAACAGAGTTCTTTGCTGGAATCTAACAAAAGTGAGAAATTTATGTACAACTAGTTTTCACACACAGTAGCTGAGTTTCAATACATCCGTTAATCGTCCGACTGTGTTTTAAGAAACGTGAGTTATACGCACAATTATCTCAGTATGAATATTGATATCGCCTGCATGAAATTGTGGCATTGTCATCACGTTAGCATGAATACAAAAGTTTACTAAATGCACTTGTTGGTCTAGATGATGACAGTGACCTTGTCGAGCTGTGAAACCTGCTTGATGATGAAATCCCCAGTTCTCTTATGCCGAGAAGCACTGACTTGTTTTGCGAAACAATGTTGCAGTGATTGTTTTGCTCACCGTTTCACAAGTTTTCAATTTGCAGCGGATAAAATAATAGTCCTGATGTGTATGGCATTACTTATGCAAAATATCAAAGGATACCACTCTCAAAATCTTGTTCGAAAGTAACTTTAATTTGTTAGGCATCCTGCAGTAATAGAGTATGTAAAGTTTGAACGTTTGGGTCGATAGTTACGCAATTCAAAAGCCCGGCCATTTCCAAGTGTTGCCTCTCTTTTAATGCGAGACTTATCTTTTAAAACGAGTTTAATTTGCATGTCTATCCTATTTTAGAGGTGAATTTAGGGTGTGTTCGCTTAGCACTTCCTAAATTAGAATAACTTTCGGAATATGAGAGAGATTTTAATTTCCAAACGAACGGTTGTTCTTATTCTGGATAAGTCCCAAACGAACGCACCGTAAGATGTTCAAAATGATGAACGCGTGTGCGACGTGCTCTCATTAAGGCCTGACATATTTGTCCACCCCGAATTTACTTCTATCTGCAGAATGTTCAAAATTTTGCTTTAGCTTTCGTTTCAGCGTCAGTGTAGTCAATTGAATTTCAGTGAAAACACGGCTTAACGTTAGTTTTATCCCCGAATTTGGCCGATATCCAAAAATGATTTATCCCGCACTCTCCATATATTATTTAGAAACTTGAATTTCAACCCGAATTTAAAACCTAACCCTTGTTAACACTACATCTAGTAAACGCAACATTGTAGTCAGATGAATCAGTGATATTTGTAGTTCTCTGTTTTGTCGTGCTGATATTTCGTTAATTGTCCCAAGCATTGCATGGGCAGCATAATAGTAATATATCTCCGTCGTTCTTATCACCTCAGCTGACTAGGATTATGCAACTTATCATCAAGTATAATATCAGTCGTAGCGTTAAATATCCCACTGTTATAAATTAAATATTCCACTATCGTGACGAGATCCGAACGAAACTTTCGGACTTGAAAATGGACACACTGAAAAGCTACTGCGCAAAGTTGTTCTTTAATTGTTGATCTCAAATCTGCCCGAGAATTTATAAATACGGCATGCAGAAAGGTACACAATATCCTTATAGTTTTTCAGTCCAAGAAAAAAAAAACGTTTAATTCAATATTCTGCTGTGTAACGGCGAAAAGTATATTTACTAGAAAAGTATGAAACCATAATCTGGTAACATACAAAACCAATGATGTAGCTCTATCTCTACTAAAACTGTTTCCTTTACACAGTTATTATTACTGATATTATTGATATGGAAGGACCACTTTACTTGGACCACGAAATTGGACACGAGACTTACCATAGTACTTGCAAAGTCAATATTTTTCGAATAATTGAGCGGGATGTTACTCGTATCGATATTGTTATTGCCTGTGCATGTGGCAGTTTTGATTAGAGTATCACGTCTAAACTGCCATGGGAATGTCTAGTAAAATGATAATCAAAATATTTACCCTTGCGCTTGTTTGTCAAGGTGACGATGACAGCTTCTCGAGCTGTGAATCCTGCTTGTTAAATATGAAATCCACAGTTCTCTTATGCTGGGAAACACTGTCTTCTTGTACGAAACAATGTCCCTTGATGGTTTTGATCGCCGAAAGTTTCCAGTTTGCAGCCGATAAAATAAGAGTCGTGGAAGTGTATCCATTACTTATGCAAAATATGTGAAGATATACACTCTTAATATGTTGTACTGAAAGCAACTCGCTTTAGTTAGACATCTCGGAGTAAAATTGACAAACTAATTGGCACGGCTACCTCTGTTTCAATGTTTAGTTTGAAAATGAGCCTTTTGATTTGCATGTCTCTCCGTTTTGGAGGTGAAATTGGAGTGCGTTCATTTGGCACTTCCGAAATAAGAATACACTTCGGAATAGGTAGAGGTTTCTTAAACGAACGTTTATGCTTATTCTGGATTAGTCCCAAATGAACACACCCTAAGATGTTCAAACTGATGAACGTGTGCGTCGTTAAGGCCCCATTAAGAACTGACATATTTGTTCACCCAGAGACTATCTGCATAATTTCCTAAATATTGCTTTGTTTAGCCTCAAGTACTCCCATAAATTATGTAGAAGTTCGACTTCAAAAACTCGACTTCAAAATTTACTTGTAGCTTCTTCTATTAGATTACTAACATCTAGTAACCGCAGCATTGTAGTCAGATGAGTCAGTGATATTTGTATTTCTCTCCTTGTTGTGCTGATATTTCACTCACCGTCCAAGTATTGGGCAGTATATACTTGTTATTCATTTTTATCATACTCAGTTGATAACTCGGTCGATAAAATAGACACATCGCTTAACGGGTGATTGCCCACATTGTTTTACAAGAAAGACGGCATTGATTCTTTAGTTCAATACAGGAATATCGGAGGACATTTTCAAGCCGAGTATTATGAAGTTATTGCGGACAGCAGAAAGGAACCGAAGGTCGATTATTAATGACTTATTAGACAAGCCATCAGAACTCTCTTGGTCAATACTCATTAGTACAGCAAAACGCCCATGAGGCGTGACAAGTACACTTCGAGATTCGCATATTTGGTCATTTGACTGTTTGCCGCATTAAGAGCAAGCCTGTGTTTACTTTACAGTGCTTCTTGCGCTTCCTCCTCGTCTTCAAATGACTCACGTATTCAGTCGACTGAAGTAGCAAAGGCAGACGACGCGGGCTGTTCACGGCCCTGGATCAAGGGAGACCCTCCCTTGAGACCTTGAGACTCGGAGGCGGCTGATATCACAAGTTATGTACCCAAGAAATCACACAATCCAAAAACAGCCTCATTTTATTAGCAGCTGTGTGCTCATTCTCTTATGTAAACAGAAGTATATGGGCTTGGGCGCACTTTCCACAAGTACAGAATCATGTTTACAAAATCAGAAGAACAAAGAACAAAGTCATGCACGCGCGTAAATAATCGCCACACGAGAACCTGACCTCTTTTCTAACTTCAGACACTTTTTTTGGGCTACAGGGCCATGAAAACCCACACATATGACTACAGTTTTGCTGGGGTGTAGTCGCATGACTGGCATTAGCGAAGAGTTTACCGCCGACTAACGTTTGATAAAGACTTTTGAAAATCTTCGTAAACAGTGACCATGCTTTGGTTTGATTGGGTTTCGACCAATTTAGCAAACTAATGCCCTCGAATTGTGTAAGAAAAACAGCAGTCTAGTACACGATAATAAGGCCCTGCTTGTGCGGAGATTGATAAATTTTCTCTGGAGAGTTCCTTTGGTCAATGTACCGCTAATGCACTCGAGAATCAATTTTGTGAATGGAAGGAGAAGAATGAGATCTCCATAAAGTTCTCCTCACAACGAAGGCGCTGGTAGTTAATAAAATTTACAAAGCGACGCATTGTAACTGGCCACCCATGTCAACTTCTGATTTGCGCGACGCAAACTGAACCAGTTCAACGACTTATTACTAATCAAAGTGATAAGAGAAGTTTAACATACCTGGTGAATACTCGTGATGTTTTTGAAGATTTCTCAAGGCAACTGTATGGAGGTGTTTATTTGCTGGATCCAGGCTCGCTAATGCAAATTGGCCGTATTGAAAGCATTCTTATGGATGGTGCCCTGTGACGCTTCTATTTGGCGCGGTGGTGGTTGAATTTAATGATCGACTTGAATGACAGGGGCAAGTAATTAAGAAAGTGAATACTCTAATTGTTGGATTTATAATTGTACAGATCTGTTTGATAACAGGAGTGGGATGATCTGGTTATCACCCTGATAAATCTGACAATAACCTACGATTCAGAAGAAAGGAATAACTTGAAGCAAATGCCAGAAATTTTTTTGCAATCTCTGTTCTTGTGTTTCTTCTTTTCTTCTTATGCGCGCTATTACAAGTTCTTTCAAACGACTTGAATTTTCCATTTAATCTAGTTGAGGGTATGTAGTGTTCCCTAACTCGCCTTATGGGCTAATATAATACAGTTAAACGTTATGCTGACTAACAAGTGTCTGTTCACTTGATGTTTCTAGTGACATGTGTATACATGTTTATAAGTCCGGCATTCGGGGTCAGTATAAAGGTGTGTGGTTTTTCCCCACGCACGGGTGCATCAGCGTTCAATAATCAGACGTGTTTTAAAAACTTCTTGACCGCATTCGCCAACCGCTTTTAATGTACGGAATTCATTCACGGTGTGACTATCCCCTGCTTTTCTTCTGGCCCAGTCGTTTTTGGC
This sequence comes from Plumapathes pennacea, assembly GCA_964036295.1. Lineage (NCBI taxonomy): Eukaryota > Metazoa > Cnidaria > Anthozoa > Antipatharia > Myriopathidae > Plumapathes > Plumapathes pennacea. The sequence continues at coordinate 22,485,988 of OZ038464.1, read as the reverse complement.
TGCTTCACGGCTTGTACTTCCTTAAGCCCAGATTTTAGTCCATTCCAAGGCTTATGCCCGTCACTCTCGACGCCAGATTTACCACGCACTCTGCCCAGATAACGTTTGTTTTTGTGTAGAAAGACCGGCGCCATTAAATTAGGTTGGTTTATCCAAACTCTATCTATTAATTGCTACTCCAGGGCAATGTGGACAATAGGGGGACATTGTTCAAATAGCAAGGCTGTTCGAGAAGTGCGTTGTGCGGAAATGATTACGGTAGCCAGCACAAAGGTCGATGATTAAATGACTCATTAGAATAAATCAGGAGAGCTCTCTTGGTAAACACTCACCAGGAAAGCTAAGTGATCACAAGGCGTGTCCGTCCTAATTGCGGTATAGGCCTCATTCACCAGACGGCAAAACTATCCCTAATATTCTTTATTGGGCCTCCGTTTTGTGTTCTTTATCGACTTATATTCAACCTTCACAATGTGGCGAGGAATTTTCATAAAACGTCTGCATTTTTCTTAACACGTAATGTGTGAAATAATGAACCCGACCGAATCGAGCTCATTGGCATCTCTCGTTCAAATAGTCATTGTTCAAGGAAAGTACATTCTCATTTATTCGGCATACCATTCGTTCTCCAGAGTTTTAAAATAATGTTTACATGTCAAAGCAAATATGCGACTCGATGGCAAAGAACGGATACTGACTAGCATAACAATAACCAAAGTCGATGATTTAAAAACCTCTTGCAACAAGCCGCAGGGCTCAAGCCTCTCGTGTAAACATTATGTAAACCATGATAGGGAGAGGAGTTCATGGATCTAGTGCTTTTAGTAACTCCGACCGGGGGCATCTCACATCTCGCTGCAACCAAACCAACCAAACGCTGCAAACACATAATATGCAGCAAATGAAAACTTGTACAAACTCAACATCAGTAAAAAGGACAAATTTTGAAGCCTTCATTTTCCAATTTTCTGTAACAAAATTTGGCAATCTATATTATGCACTATTGCTTCCAAAGCAATATAAATCATTCTTACTTGTAAATCCGCAAACACTTTGATATAACCTTCGAACAGCGTGGCAAGTTTTATTATATTAACCAGAGTGAACAGGGTGAAAACTTGAGCATCTAAAAGCTAACCTAGTGGTAGCCTGCTCCCATGCTAGCCTAGTGTATTCATTTTAGTGTCTATTCTGGCCTCCCAAGCCACTCCACGTGCTTTATGGCAAACTTTACTTTATCCCTGCTCTGGTATTTCGGGTTCTCTGTTCCCGGCAGGATCAACGACCAGGCGGCGGCATACTTTCGTTTTCATCTAAACGTGCCTCAGTTTTATTTCGTTCTCTTGGCTTCGTTCCGCTGGTCCTCGGGTCAGTATCCACGGATTCGGGGTTGCAATCCGTTGTTTACCTTTGATATGTTCACCCAAGGTCGTGGTTCTCGCCTTTCTGCCTTGTTGGTTGCAGGAAATGGCAGTCCGTTTATTCAATGACTGGGATCTCGCTTCATCAGCAACTCGTTAGTGTCGGAGGAAAAATCGGGTTTCTATAACTTCGGCCACTCCCGATCAGTAAAGCCTGAAATGGAATATAGTTCGTGGTCTCTTGGCAGACAAAATTTCACTCTGTATAGTCAGTTTCTCAGCTCTCTAAAGCCTTTTGGACTGACGTTACTGAAAATTAACGTATAATCGCAAATCAGTTTAATGTCGCGACGTACATACCTGGTCGAGTTTTGAATGGATATCCAGAAATCTGAACAAGGAGGACTGCTCCCAGAACAATCAGAAAACGCATGACGACTCCAGAGTTCTTCGCCATGGAAACGCTAAAAATAAGGGTTTATAGTTCAATGTGCTAACACACACACAAACATTCGAAGCTCACAGTGTCAAAAACATTCGTGCTGAGAGGGAGGGGGAGGGGGGCACTAGGAGACCGACTCTGTCAAATGCACAAGTTCTTGTCGGAACGATAATTGATAGAACAAGTCGTTATGTGGGTGCAACTCTCTCGATCCAAAGAAGAGTCGAGGCCAAAATTGTGGAGTCGTTTTTATAAAACCAAACCTGTGCTTTTGGTCGCAGTTAAAATTGAATAGTTACTCGGTGAAAGGTTTTGCTTATCAAGGGGTTTTCAATTACCAGAACAACCGCGAGCACGCACAGAAACTATTCCAGTTATTCCTATCCAACTCCTCTTCAGTCTCTAACTTTAGAACTTTGCTTGAGCTAAGGGATTCACCGCAAAGTTCGCGACACATGACTTACAACTTCGCGACATCACGAAATCACTGATTGGTTATAAAACTGCTTCCAACGGCCAAGTCTCGACACGTAGAGCGCGGGTCCTTAAGATTATCAAACGACGTATTGCGAAAAGAACTCGGACCTATGTGGAAACTTACCGAATCTTTGCGTATTTGAGAAGACAACAGCGACTACGAACATTCACAAATTTGCATTCGCCCTGTCTTTGGACCGTGAAGCTTTTATTCTCGAAGTCGGACCACTGAGTGATTGACAGTCAGCATTCACGACTTGCCCAGGGCACTATCAAAAAACGTTTATAATTGCATGGCTGGATTGAAAAACAAACTTATAACTGAATAATATGAAAATGTGAGGCAGTTATCAGGGTAGAGTCCCTTGTTTTATCATCCTATACCGATATCGTTTTCTTTCCACTGTCGACAGTTGAATTTTTTAGACATCGATCTAAGACTGCGGAATTTTTCGACAGTTTAACGCGCGCCAATATGGTCTTCTGGTACCGATCTCAGACTGATGTCATTATAGCCATCGACCTTCGGTAGCAATAAGATAGCTTGTTCCTGGCAACAATCAGTTCTCACTACATCGTCGCCCATTTTCTTTTTAAATGGTTGGGAGAATTGTATCAAAGGCTCAAAAGGAGAAAATAGGAAGAACTTCGGTCCATAAGATTTTTATTGGAGAGCCAGTATTAGATACAAACTTCAAGAAAGCCCCCTAACAGATGCTATAAGAGCGATGTAAAAGCCACAATAGAGCAACTTGACAACTTTTTGGTGATTTTACGCCCTGTTTCGATATATTGCTCTAATCTGTTTGATTTCTGGCGATCGAGCTATAGATTGACGCACTTAAGTGCCCTCTAAGCTCCATAAATATACTATCGTGTATCAAGTAATCGGACGGTGTGGTCATCCTACACAAAATACAGCAGTGTTCTACCTATCTTATGAGACACCTAACGTCATATCTTTTACCGGGCCTACATACAGTAAACAGATTTTACCCAGCCGTTGATTTCTAGCCATAAAACAAATTGACCCAGTTTTCCTTTGGTACCCGAGCTTCATCGCTTTGTATCACTATATCAATACGATGTGCAGCTTTGAAGATGCCGTGGAAAAGTACTAGTACGAAGCAATTATATTAGCACACTACTGAGGTTTGTTCCTATAGAATTTTAAGAGCATTTCTCATTGTGAGACTTTTCATCCCTGGAGACCTGTTTCTCGGACAAAATGCAAACAAAATTTAGCAAACTAAGACAAAAATATCAACAACCCTGTGAACAGTTTTCATTTGAGTTTAGAGTTGGAAGTGAACGCTGCTTAGAATAGCTTTCATCTAAGTGAGAAATTGAAAATGAACACTGTTATTTTGACAGTTGCACGTTTTCTTGATAGTGAAGAAAAAGTTAAAGGTATAGGCACTGTCGTTAACTAGCTGAATGGCAGTTTAGCGGGCGACATTCTGGGTGAACCAACTGTCTCCCCCAGGGTGGAGGTGGCGTTTCCCTGAATGTCTTGAATTGTTCTCTGGAAGCGGGTCCACTCGTCAGGCCGTGGTGCGGCAAGTTGCTGCAGAAAAGAAAAACAGCAAAAACAAAAACAGAAAATCAGCCCCGAGCTGAACAGACTTGAGATAAAACCGAACCACGTGTACTGACCTCGCCCACTTCATACATATACAAGTGGCCATCGTCATCCCCGGCGGCAATCTGGTGACCAGTGTGTGTCCATCGCACTCGGTTCAAAGACGCTTGGCCCTCGATTGTCGTGCTGGTGGTAGGAACCTGCAAACCAGAGGGATTTGCTCAAACACAGATGTTGTCTAGAATATGATCTGAGTGATATGTAGTCATACGCAAAGGTTTCTTATAGGATGTGGTACTTGTGGCGTTTAGTTATACGCAAAGATTACTTGGTAAACCGCATTTGTAGTTGCACCCGAATGTTTCCCAGAAAATGGTACAAGTGCTCATAAAGGTTTTTTAAAAAAGGTATTTATGGTTGAATCCTTCCGCACTGAAACTGTCTGCACTATTTGAAAATTAAAGGAAAATCTCACGACAAAGATGGCGGCAAGTTGCAAAATGGCAATACAAGTGGAAAATAGGAACAAGAATGAACTCACCTCCGTGTCATTGTTCAGATTCCACAGATCCAGTCTCCCTGTCCCATCCACGGTAGCGAACAGAGCGGGGTGGATTGGTGACCACTCGACATCATACACATAGTCACCGTTGTCCTCGAAGGAGTATAGCGGTCGAGAACTCTGCACATCAGACACAAGTCAAACGAGTACGGTTTAATATTCGAAACAGCTGCATAGCTCAAGGCAACTGTCATCGCAGTGACGATAGCTTTGGTAGCCACAGATCAGGTAATCAAGGGTACCAACAAGCTTAACAAGTCACTTGTTCCGACGAAGGGTTAACCCTTTCACTCCACGCTCAAAATGCAGATTCTCCCAACCATTCAAGAGGAAAATGAATGAGTGATGTAGTGAGAATTCATAGTTTAATCAGCTATCATCCGAGCAAGCTATCAAGAGCCAAGTTCTCCTTACTGTAATTCATATTTCTAGCAAGAAACTGAAGGAGAAAATTGAAGTTGATCACTATTGGGAGTGAAAGGGTTCACGCTCGAAACGTCAGCTCAAACTTAACGGCGTCCAGTTATCACACATCGATGGGTATCATAAGGCTTTCTCCACGCCAAAGCACTCAAAAACTGGTTCTAACAAATACCAGCTTTCCATTATACTAACAAGGTTAGACTACTTATTGGTCAAGTTATGAAAAAACGTGAATATATACCAAAACGTAATAGACGTGTTCACTTGCCCGCTTTGTCTAATTTCTTGGGTGTTTTGTGTCGATTTAGCAATGATATCCACCCAAATCACTAATAACCAGTAACAACGCACCCATTCGACCTGTTAGTCACGTATGAACACTTCCATTGCATTTGGTACCGTACATATTCGGAACAGCGCATATTTCCCAAACATTTCTCTTACAGAACAGACGTTTCATATGTGCTGACCTTGTGACTCCAGAGCTTCAACGTCCAGTCAAACGAAGACGTCAGGAACAAGTAGGAGAAGTCAATCTGGAAGTTTGATGATTGAAATTAATACAGTATTTAAGTCATGCGTGAAAAACCGCGACTCCTCCATTCTTTATCCATAAGTTGGGACTTGAAATGAATCACGTAACATGGCGACAACGATACTAAATCAACAAAGCATGCAACAATAATACAAAACTAAAGCACCACAGTGAAATAGGAATGACAGCATTGAAGCAAGGATCAGAAACGGTTGATAGATGACCGTCACGCTGTAATAAAAAAAGTCTAATGGGGGACGAGATGAGAGAGTTCATATAACGTGCGCGCACCTGTCCTGCAGCGGAGTGGGTATCGATGCCAGTCACTGGACCGTAGTGACCTTCAAATACGTCGCTGATGCCAGCTTTGCTGTTGATCAACACGTTAAAAGTCAGGAAACTGCACTGCGGTTTCCAATTTCACGCTTTCGTTTGGTGACAACTGTTAGTTGTGCCCAAAAAGAAGATGATACAAATTCGAGGCCAGTTTGTTGGAACAGAAAGACACAGCGACGAGTTCAAATCTCACGGACTTCAATCCTTAAAGAGACCCGTCTCACCGTAAGATGCTTTACGTGTCCATGTTTATATTTACATCCAGAGCTCGATTTTCCTGAGGCGCCACTGTAGCTGCTTTCCGTATTCAATACACTCTCTGAGTTTGTGCTGATTTATTTCGCAATAAAACGTGGAAAAACACGAGAATTCGCCATTGTCGTATGATAGGAAAATGGCCGCCGTCAATCACTGGGCGCGCAAAGCATCTACTGTACGGTGAGAGGGTAAAGTAGCAGTGATGGAATACTCACGTTCCATGGCGACACGCTGTGTACACAGAACCTTCCTCACTGCCAACAACAAAGTTATTAACGTCCCCGGCCATGAAGGACATACACGTGACAGCCACCGCCTTAGACTGTTTGAACTGAAGCTCCATACTGTCCTGTTACAGAAACATGACATGCACTGAGTGAATGATGACGCAAACAAGTCAAGCACATCTCTAAACCCGGCAACCAAGGCTGGATATATAACAACGGCAAAAGTGTTCACACCTATCCTTGTAACGACCAAGATATTCAAATAATCCTCCACGCAAAATTATGTGCGTAATTATCGCGTTTTTAGATCGCTCGCAAACAATCGTCCAGAACATACGATAGATATTTATTGTACGCCATTTTCGTTCATTCTTTTTGCGCACTTTCTTTTTTCGGAAATGCTGGGCGTGGGCCTGACGGTGTTGTAGTGATTTAACAGATGACACCGAAGTCTTACAGTGAGAACGAAGCGTCAGTTAGAAATCAAATGTACCGGACCTGTGGCTGTGATAACATATCCAAGCTCCATGAACACATCTTGCCGTCCGTTGAAACGCTGATGAGATTGTGAGCGTTTTGTGTTCCAACGACATTCACGCAGTAAACAGGGTGCTACAAAGGAGAGAAAACAAACGCGCGTTAAACAACTAAATGTAACATTTACAGTAACCCTTCACCAGAGCCAAACTCTAGAGACAGGCTTACCGTGTGTGCTGTAGCGGAAAGCGGTGTCCGCTGCACGGGTGTCCTCTTGCTGCTCCTGTTGTCCCACAGCACTATCTGTCCAGAGTAGGTGCCGCCCAATATCAAGTTAGGGTGGAACTTAGCAAAGGTCGCTGACATCACTGCAGACTGAAAAAAATTTTTACAGGTGAGTGACCAGATCTGCTAAACCCAAAATAATTCATGTAATCGAGACACAAGTTCTGCTGCTTCCCTCCTTCAATTTGTAAGTATAATGCTGTGGACTGAACCAATAGAGGAAACATGTCCATAATATTCAGCACGTTGTATACTGTACCTGACAGTGGAAGACATATTCTGGGGTTGTTTTCTGGTATTTGAGATTCCAGATGAGAGCTACACCATCAGGTTCATGAGGGGATTCTTCATTGTTGTTGTAGGATGCCACAAGCAGCTCAGGATACTGACAAGGGGGTAAAAAAAAAGCAAAGTGAGACAAAGTGAGGGAAGGGGGCAACGTGTATGTGTGAGACAAAATGATAGAGAACTGGACAGCTCATTACTTTACTTTAGAGTCTCCTTCAACCTATAAGTGCCTCATATGCCATATTTTTCACTTCATATCTAACTGTATAGCTCTTGAAGAGTTTGAATTCAGTACAATAGAAATTTGGTGCCTCCTATTGTAAGTTTTTCAGCTGCAATTGGCCTCTTTCTTACAAGCCTGATGAACAAACTCTGTGTGCACAAACTACAACAGGTAAACTACAACACTTTCATTCACTAAACCCAGAGACCATATACCATACCTGCAAGGACCAATCTATACATGTTACTGTTCTGTGCTTGGACCACTTATCATCATAGAACACTCGACTCAGGCTTAGCTTATTGGCAGCTTGGGCATCACTGTAATGAAAAGCAAAACCTGGGTTACACTACCATCACCATAACAGCTGAGGTCTAATGTCCTCAAAGTCAAGAACACAAATCTGAGTAACACTCAAGTCTGATGCTGCACACACTCACCTCTCTGTATCCTCGGCTTCAGCTCCAGAATAATCAAAAGTAATGTCATTGGTATCAGCAAGGGCCCTCTCCATCATGCGCGCTGCCTTGTCAAAGAACCGACCAAACTCTTGTGAACCAAGGATGTGAGACTTCTGCTCTCCACTCAGTTCTATTACTGGAACTGCCAAAATGTCAGTTTAGAAATGTCTGTTTAGAATTCATCAAACTGATGTCTGCTCCTTCCATTGAGAGGTTTTTAGCACTTTCATTTCTTAGAAAATAAGACATTTAAAAACCCTTAAACAACTATGACAAATTTTTCTCTTTCATTCTCTCACCAGCAATTAATAACATAAACTAAGGTGATCAATGCTGACCAAGGACCCTCCTGTAAAACATTTTAAGGCGTGATGTTGGCTTCTAAATATAGAGTATTATATTATTAATTTAGTGTTATGGCTGTGAAACTAAATGGTACCTTCTTCCCTCTCCATATCTTCTTCAGGTTCTGGTTGAGGTTCAGGCTCTTTGGATTTTGGCACAGAGGGCACTTCAAACTCATCTATAAGTAAAATCAGGCCACTTATATGAGACAACGAAACTTATGGAGTGGCTACACTCAACACAGTATCATGATACACAGTACAAGCAATTTATGCAAGGTCAGACAATCTCTTAACATGGAGAATCAGCTCTCTTACTTTGTCTCTAGTCTTTCTCTGCATGTCTGTGTACTATGTCTTTTTTTATTCCACCATTCGTAAGTCAGGTCTACATGTAAGATGCCACAAGACTTTTTTAATTTACAGTATATACATCTATATGTATTTCAATTTGAAGAGAATAGCAGATGATTTGTTGTTGCTGAATTTACTGTAGGCTGGTCAGATTATTGATCAATTCTCCTCACACTACTCGCACATTTTGTTTAGGGTTGGTGCTGATCCAACTTACTCACCCTCTGGTTCTTCTTCCTTGACAACGTTTGTCTGAGTTTCTTTGCTGTACAGTACAGGTTCCTGAAGTTTAACACCACACAAATCAAGGGTTGATATTCTGCATTGTATATGACTAGACTGTTTACACATTCAAGTGTCCATGCAGTATCAGATAAATTCTTACTAAAACATTCCAAGGTTATCACCACTCCTACCTTTGGAGGGATGTTTGTTTGTGTTAGTTGACACACTGTTAGCTTTGGGGCTTTCTTTGTTCTGTTGATGATAAAAAAGGAACAGACTTGTTGAAGAATTAAGTAAAGCTCTGTCAGCAAACATACAATACTTTGTTCTGTTATCTTGAACAAATTGACTAAAACTCCTGCACTTGAATTAGTATTCCCTTGCCTAGTCAGTTGTACTGCATCAGGCACAAACTGTGAGATCAGGTACTCATTTTTACTAATCGCAGGTAAGTTATGTTAATCCAGTCTTAACGTTACACTTATCCTTGTAATCTCATGGTTTTTTGCCATAAAATGTTCAGTCTTCTGCTACTTTTGACACCCTGAGCTCAATATTGGTTACCAGGCCAATAACGAAAGTATTTTCAGATTCCAAGCATTCTGATCTTTTCATTGGATGTACAGTGGGATCCCAGTAACTTGCACCTCCAAGGGAAATGAAAATTGCAGCAGTAACTGCAGCAAGTCAAAGCTGAACAACTTTTGGTTAGAACTATCAGAAGGATCAAGTTATCAAGGGTTTGAGTTATCGAGATTCCAGTGTATTCTCCTTCCAGAGTTGATGGTTCCTGGTCATTCCATGGAGGTGACATCCAACATGGCTACCACAATGTCACATAAAAACTAAAGAATAGACTCAAAGGTATTTCAACACCCTCCCAGTATAAATCTGAACTGTACTTACATAGGGGTGGCTGGCTTTGATACAACATCTTGACCAACAGAAATTGGCTTGCTTGGTCTTTGAGGTGCTGCAGCCACTGCAATAATAAAGGATCTGGATTAAGGAACAGCTGCATAACTATGTACATGCATAGTACATACATGTACAGTGTTTACATGCCACAACATGGGGAGCATACTGTATAATGATGGAATACTTTTTATAAGAAACCAATAAATCAGGTTGTAGTTCTCACAGGGACCAGCTAGTATTCCAATAATATGAAATCTGACCTGCCGTGCCATCAATGACATCATCAGGTATAATCCCTTTCAGTAGCTCATCTGTTTCACGTTTTTTTCTTTCAATATCTGACTCTTTGCTCTCACTAGCTGCCGTTGCAGCCTTTTGGTCTGCAGTTGCTTTCTCTTGCTGTGGAGAGCAAAGAAAGGATTATAATGTTTGATTAGACGGAGAGGAAATGGAGGCCTTGCCTTGCGAGTGGAAGCAAGACTGTAATCGGTTAATCCTTTTACTCCTGAGTTTCAAGTTTTTAGAGTTTATCAACTTCAGTTCTGTCACCTGAGACATAGCAAGTTATACCCCATACAGTATGGGAGCAACGGCTATCTTGCTAAGGGCAAAATGACAGTAACCTGATTCCTCTAAACTTGGCCCCTGAGTCCTGGGAGAGTAAACCTAGAGTCAATAAAACAAAAAGTTGTCCCTGCTGGGAGGCCTGGGTTGCCCTAGCAAGCAGATAGGGTTTACCTATCATGTAAATGAAACAGAGAGACCCTCCTTCCACAGTCTAGCGAACTTCTAGACGTTTTCTATAGGGGCACCGCATCGATCAGAAAATATAAACAAGCTGTGGCAGAATTGACGTAGTTTTCGAGATTCGTCACCATGTTTTGAACAGATTTATAAATGCAATACTGTAAATTATAGAACAAATCGACTCACTTTTTTCTTGTCTTCTCGCGCCTTGCGAATCTCTTCAAGGCGTTTTCTCTTCCTCTCTAACTCAGCCTTGCGGTCTGACATGTTGGGCTCGCGATCTCCTGATTTTCTTCGCGATCGGACAAATTTTAAAGAGCGTAATGAAATAAACACTTAAATCCAAAATGGCGGAAAATGAAGACTCCCTTATTGGTACCCAGTCTTCCTATTACAACGCGGACACCTCTCCTTCCGGCAGTTTTACAGATCTGATGGGTAAAAAGTGTGACAGTCACACGCGAAGAAGGAAATTGTCCCACTGCAACGTAGCAAAGGAAATCCAACGGTATATATTAGCTGGCAAAACATATCTGGCCAGGTTGCTTGTTCTTGTGGGGCGTTGCGTTCTCGTGCGGCGTTGTGTTGGGTCTCGCGCGCGCGTGCCAAGCCGCTATACCTAATTACAGGCCGAAGGGTGTTGTGGGTTGGCGCGAAAGGATTGCACGGTGAACATCCGGGCACTCGAGTCACGTTTTCCAAGATGGCGGAGACAGGTGATATGTGTGCGATTTATGAACTGCTCTTATACCATTTCTCGCCGATCGCAATCTTTATTTCAGCAGTCCTGTGCCCCTGCCGAACTTATATTTTACACCGACTTTAATTTTTTCTGGTTGATTGCTTTTAGGCAAGAAAGGAAAGAAGAAAAAGGGCAGAACCGTGAACCTCAACGAGTTTCTTGCCAAAGACGCGGAAAGCGGCTCCGCTGTTGGTGCTGCGGCTGTCTTTGCGGCTAGATCGACGAACTGGGCCGATGAAAGTGAGGGGTTAAACGCTGATGGTATGTTTAGCCGGTTCACTTTTGCCTTCTGAATGACAATGTTTTGTATATCACGCAGCCGAATATTTTTATGGCTAGATTCATTCTTGATTGGGTTTCTTTTTTTTTTTTTTTTGGATTCCCTGAGTGTCTGTTTAAAATCTTCTTTGTTTCTTCTGTGTTGATTTGATATTTTTTCTTGCGCAAATCATTTTATCAGAAAACACAACAGTATCCTTTCGCCGCACGTGGTGTAAATTTATTACGGTAGTTTTGTGGCGCTTGAAAATGAAATGTGCGCGTTTTTTGAAACTTTTAAAAGAATCATTCATCTATACAGATGACTCATATTTATAAATGAGAGCATCGTTTTCGTGGTTAGTCGTTTCTGTGGTGAGGCAAAAGAAATAGCGACTATTCGTCTGTTTGTATTGTGGCGACGTGTCGTTTTTTAACTTGTTGCATCACTTCAGGATTCCCTGCCTCGTTAAACATCGTATTTACAGTCCAAATATCATATATTCGAAGAATTGTGGTGTAAAGCTTGCAATACGACACGAATCAGATAAAATGGCGTTTTGTTTGGAAAGGAATTACCACGGTCACAAGTCCCTTATAAATTGCACTTGCGTGGCTTATTAAACACGACTATGTAGTCACCGATTTATTTTTATGCCGGTACGTGTGTACCGGGCATAAGGATGTTTGGGGTTAAATTTCACATCACACAGATTTTTAAACATCAAAACTGTCCATTTTATCAAATTACTCCTAATTCTGCTTTACTTTAATTATTTATACCATTTTCTTTCTTTGTGCTCTTTTGACTTCCTGAGGCAATTTTTGCTCTTGATTAGATGCCTGCTGAATGTGAATATGATCCAGAACTGATATACTTCCAGTTCCAAATAACATAACCATTGCTGTATCTTGAAAATGATAAGATCCAGTGAGATAATTAACTTACCGAGTCTGTATCATACTGGGATATTACTACAGCTAATATACAACTGACTTTCTGTAGTTGATAATGCTTGGCCAGAGGAATCTTATGGAGGAGGCAATAAGGTCCGTGCTGCACTTGATAGAGCAGCCTTGCCTACTGCACCAAGAGCTTCACGTTGCACAGAAGTTGACACAAGCAAAGTACCAAAGGATCCCCCGTACACTGCCTTCCTTGGGAACTTATCCTATGATGTTGAACGGGAGGATGTCTTTGAGTTTTTCAAAGACACCAAGGTGAGAGAAAAAAGCTGAATGTATAGTAGCTGTTGATGTGCGAAGAAAACCCTTTATTAGCCCATCATCAAGCAAAGAAAGCTTCTCTTTGTCCTGAGGAAAGGTAGCCTCCTGCACCAGACATTCTCCGGGGGTGACAAGCCCAAAGAACATCTGCGCAGGAGGCTGGAGGAAAGGCTGATGCTCAAAATGTCAGCCAACACATCTTTCTTTATGATGTTCAGCATATCCACAGCAATCTTATCAGGGGAAGATCCAGACAACTTTTCACTGGTTTAGAGAAGCCAGACAAAATTTTGAAATTTAGTTCTCGGTTGGCAGGTAATGGCATTTTGGAGAGAGAAATCTTCCAGGGGTGTACTGTATGCCCCAAGCCTCATAGGAAGCTCATGCCTTTGGCACTTGCACATTATTTAGAAACTGGTCAGTCTGGATCTGACTCTGCTTACAAAGAGGTTATTACACTGGAAGGAGTGCAATAAGGCAGAGTATTTTTACGAGTCAGTTTTATTTTTTCAAGCCTGCTTCAGGCAAGAAAAAATAAAACTGACGAGTAAAATACAGCCGTATTGCACGACTGTTCGTATAATAAATTGTTTATTATATGACAAATGAAGCAGGGCAAACGTTCTTGCTGCGTGCAGAATGGAACAAAAAATGATGCGTTCGTAAACTTTGCTCATGAAAATTGATCACATAAGCTAATAAACCAGTTGATCTGGTTCCTGATGAATGCAATACACTCCCATCTTTGCACTTGTTTTTGCCTTTATTTGCACTTGAAAATGTGAAGTTGAGTAATATAGTACAGTAATTAATGTATATGTTTTAACCACTTTGTGAATGCAGACCAAAACTAGTTGTCTCAGGAACTACTGTACCAGGGACCGGTTTTTCAAAAGTCAATTAAGCTAATCCAGGATTAACAAAATTCTTTCTCTCGACCCCTCTGCCAATAAACTGCAGAGTTTTATTCGAAGATGGATTAGATAGCTTGTTCCAGCTTAAAAACACATAAAGGAAGTTGTTGTGGACAAAACCTTCACATTTGCAGGCATATAAATGACATGAAAGTTTAGACCTAATCCAGGATTAGCCTAATTGTGCTTTGAAAAACTGGGCCCAGTACTGTAGTTTACTTGTGGCTTACATTAGCACTAAGTAGCTTGGGTGTACAATTTTGCTCATTTCAGTGAAAGACCTGAAAGAGCATCTTTTCTTCTTTATTTTTCAAGGTTACTGAAGTGAGACTACCTCAGGATCCTAACGGAAGACTCAAGGGTTTTGGATATGCCGAGTTTGAGGATCGTCAATCTCTTGTTGCAGCCCTGGATCTCAACAATGAGGTGAGTAAGCTCCCTTCATGAAATAATGGCCAGTGTTACTGATGCAACCTTTGCGCAGAGCCACACAGTTTTGTTTGGACACAAGGCTCATTGTGCAACACTATTTTCAGGATGTTTGTCTCAAGGTTAGGTTTATTAGAAGAGTACAATGTCTTACAGCTCCTTGTTGTTTTTTTGGTATGTGCATACAATGTAGCCAAGTATAATTCATTCCCCAGTCAAGGAATGTATACTGTAGAGTTCAAAGCGAAAAAAAGGAAATGTTTTGAACTAAATATGCATCACCTACTGTACTGTACATGTAGTCGATTAAGATTCAGGAGAAAGCATTTGATTATTAATGAGACAATGTATACATTTCCTTCTAAAGCAATTAAAGAACAGAAGAATCCGGGTTGATGTTGCTGGGCAGCAAGGTATGTTGATGTTTGTGCATGCTCTCTGTGCTGCATCATCCACATTTGCATCATTTACATCACTATATTCATGTAGAAAATGCATGAGTGATGTAGTGGGAATTAATGATAAATCATCTGTATCAGCCATCAAAGATCAGTGTTCTCTGTGTGATATTTGAAACAGAAAATTGAAGCTTACCACTAAAGGAGCAGATGTGAACATCTCAGACTTCTTTTGAGAAGCGTTCCTTAGTTTCTCTCTGGCAAACCAAATATTCCAAACATATCCAAGTGTATACAATATTTCTGGTGAGAAACTGAATTAAATAAGTAATCACATGTACACATCTGTTCTGTAGGAGTGAAAGGGTGATTCAAAGTGTGTAAGATAATATTTCAGTAATATGACATGAGCAGCAGCATTTTGTAAAAGAGAAAGCCTTGAAACAGAGCACTTGTGTTTTGTGTACACAGACAAGGACCGAGATGGAGGTGGAGGTGGTGGCAGCAGAACTCACGAGTCAAATCGATCAGAACTGGACAGTGACTGGCGGAGGAGCTCTGACAATTCAAGTCAATCAAATGGCTTCATGAATGACAGAGGTGGTGGGTATGATGCACCACGTGACAGAGGCTTTGGAGATGACAGACAAGGTCCCCCACGTGATAGAGGCTTTGGAGGTGACAGATATGGAGGTGACAGGTATGGAGGCGACAGATACGGAGGTGACAGATATGGAGGCGACAGATATGGAGGCGACAGATATGGAGGCGACAGATATGGAGGTGACAGATATGGAGGTGATAGATATGGAGGTGACAGATATGGGGGTGACAGATATGGAGGCGACAGATATGGGGGTGACAGATCTGGAGGTAGCAGATTTGGAGGCGACAGGTATGGAGGCGATAGGTATGAAGGTGGTGGCAGGTACGGCCCACCACGGGATCGATATGGCGGAGACAGAGGATATAGGGACGATGGTCCACCACGTGACCGGTATGAGAGAGACGAGGGGTATGGTCCACCACGTGATAGACAAGACAGATATGGTGATCGAGATGGAGGAGGAAGAGGTTTTGGTGGAAGCTGGGGCCCCAGAAATCAAGACAGGTAACCATATTAATTTGAAGGATTTACTGTCTGGGTACAAAATTCACTTTTGTATTCAGTTGTCCCAGGGACAATCACAAGTCATGTTTTGGTTGCCTGATCCAATCCACTGGTGTGCCACATTGTGTTGAAAAGTAGCATCATCATGTAGCACTAAACTGCTTAATCTTTCTCAAAGCCATTGGTTGCCTTAGAGACATTCATAACCACTGCACACTGTTTGGTAGCCCCAGCATGTTTTTGGACAACTGAACAACCATTAATTTCAAACCCTGCCTGTGCTGTCTGTAGTCACATTGGGTTGTGAAATGTCCAAATTTGACTTGCACAACTTTGGCAGTGACGAATTTTGCACCACTTTCCTAACTCGGCTTTCACAAATTACACATTACCCAAAATGATTAAAGGTTTAACTGTTGTCCATAATATATCCCATACATTTATTGCATGCATTTTTTCATTCCCTTCATGTGGGCCTACACAAATTCACAGTGCACAGCCTAAACAAGCTTCTGTGTTTTCAGATCTGATGACAGGGGTTATGGCAGAGACCAAGGAGGTGATCGCTATGGTGACAGGGACAGGGGCTATGGTCGAAGGGATATGGACAGAGATTTTGAAAGGGAATCAGGTTGGTTGTACAGTACTCAGATAAGATAACCTGCAATGCAGGATTTCCCATTTGTTTCATGCTAATTTTCTTTCCAGACTAGCAATGGGGCAAGGCAAACCCATTCCCCCCCCCCCCCCCCCCCCCCCCCTCTTCAGCTTCTGCCTGACCCAATTGCTACTCCTGAATGAAAATTCACTTGAAACAAATGGTAATTCTTGGTCATCTACCTGGAGTCCATGATCATATATTTGCTGATTGGATCACTCTTTTATTTGAAGCCCCAAAAGAAAGGCCCAAGCTGCAACTACAGCCTCGAAGTAAACCCAGAGAAGAATCCACACAACAAACTCAGAGTTCAGTCAGGAGCCCATCAATATTTGGGAACGCCAAACCAGTGGACACCGCAGCTAAGGAGAGAGAAATTGAAGAAAAACTTGCACGGCAGAAACTAGAAGACGAACTGATGCTACAGGAGGAGAGAGAAAAGCGTGAGTCACGTGACATACGAGACACACGTGAGTTCAGTGACTCGCACGATAGAAAGGACGAATGGAAGAGGGGACGTCGTGACAGTAATCGATCCAGCGACGGAGACAAGCCTCAAAGGGAACGACACAACAGTCATCAGTCTAACGATGGGGAGCGAGGCCCCAGAGAACCAAGAAGTAATCCTGGCCGCGGCAGGAAGTCCTCTGAGGAGGGGAGGGAGAGTGGGCCGAGGGCTGCAGCAAAAGATAGCCCCCCGAAGGAGGCTCCACCCCCTACTGAGAATGTATGGACCAAAAGACTAGAGAGCAGAAAAGCGGGGGGTAAGCACAAAACGTTCGTGTTTTGAATGCATTTTCCAAACGCTAGTGAAGCATACAGTGCTGAAAAGTGCACACGCGATTTGGAAATTTAAGTTTAGTTAGTGTGGTAATAGTGGTGACTGCTGACCAGCAGAGGTGCTTCTACTGTAGCAAGCATTGCTGGCTTTTGTTGATCAATACATTATTTATAGTTAGCCATGTCTGTTTTAGAATCCGTGAAAACTGATGACAGAGAACAAGATCCCAACAAAGATGTCAGCCCCAAGAAGGTTACCACACCACCAGCCTCGTCTGGGCGAGGAATGCCAACATCTCCCTCTGGAAGGGGAGGATACGGAAGAGATGGAGCTCCGAGGGGGAGGGGCAGGGGAGGGAGAGGTAGGCCCAGTGCCGATGGACCCGGGCACGGTCGTGGAGAAAAGAAGGAAAAAAGGGAGCGAAGACCACCAGAGATCAAGAAGTATGAAGAACCCAACTCGCCTGTAAGTACAAGGGAATGCCTGTTCCTATTTACTTCTCGAGGCCATGCCTTGAAGTCTTTCTCGCGTTGCAATCGATTCAATGACGAAATTCCAGAGTCTGATCTAAGATGGCCGACGCATTTTGATAAACAATGTACGAATGCACAAAGTTGTGTGCTCTTTTTTCTTTCGACCTGCTTGTGCTTTCCGGGTTAGTCTCATTAGATGCAAGTAAATTCAGGATCGGCAACCTTTCAATGATGTTACGAAAAAGAAACCGCCCTGGTTGGCTATCTTGATGTAGCAGAATGATACACCTTTTGTCAGTTATGTAGTTGGTCGTACAAGTCAATAATTGAGGGCAAAACCCACTGGTTAAAGAGTTAAGAGATTGCCACATTTCGCAGCCCGCAAACCTCAAACTGCAAGAAGTCACACGTCACGTCTGTCGTATTTCTGTTATGTTTTCAACAACAGGAAGCATTCCTTAGGCAAGTCAAATACCGCAGCAATAGGCTCCTGTTATTTCAGAATTTGCTACCTTTTGCCAAGTGGACGTGACTTTTTGCGGTTTGCGGGCTGCAGTATACGGCAATCTTAAACTGTCTTTTGATATGCCTACTGTACCGGTAACGTGTTGTTTCTGTGATATCTGCTCTAATAACATGCATACAATAATTTCTGCATTCTGATTGGCTGAGCGCGCGTCAATTTATCCCAAATAGTGCAAAAATGTGAAATTAACGGTGCAGAAATTTGAAATTAAAAATTGCCGACAGCCGGCGCGCGTATTTGCGAAGCCAAACAAGACAAAAGGGTGTGTGTTCATTCCTCAGGACGATTCCGATGTTTGCGAGAAAACAAAGTTCTTGAGAGACGCTTGTGAATTGTAACGAAACTGAAAAAAGCTGCGCGCCGTAAATTATTGTATGCATGTTATTAACAAGTAATCACATTATTTCTCGTGCAATTTTGGAATAAATAAGCACTCGTAAATTTTTCAAAGACCACAAATTGCACTCGCGCGGCGCTCGTGCAATTTTGTGGTCTTTGAAAAATTTACTCGTGCTAATGTATTCCAAATTGCACTCGAAAGCATGCGATTGCCTATACTAACAGTTCATTTCTCCCTCTATAAAACTGCAGATATTTCACCAGCAAAGCAAGTTTGCGCTTCTCGTAGACGAACAAGAAGAGAATGATGAAGAGAGTGAAGACGTTTAGGTAATCACAACCTCGATCAAACGCAAGTGTGATAAATGATTATCGGCAAGCTTAGCATGCTCTGCTGGTGCTCTTGCACTAAAATGGTGCTTGTTACACAAGTAAATCTATCAGTGAAGAGGATCTTTGCTGTTACAAGATGAGGGGACAATATCATTTCTATTTCTTATCTTATTGAGTGACCATGCTTCGTTTTTACATGAAAAAAGTTATGGTAATATATTTCGTTCTTCAAGTTTCCTTGGAGGTAGCCTGCAAAAACATAAAGAATATACCACCACATTCGCCGGCCAGCTTTTGAGGGATTCGAATCTGGCCTGTCCATGTGAGGCTATCCACGAGTAAACAAGAAGTGGATGATAACTGTAGAAGTTATAGGAGATGACAATAACTCCGTTCCAGACAGCTCGTACTATTCTAATTCATATCGCCAAATGAACATTGCTAAGGTGAACTGTAAAGGCTGATTTTCACGAGCGATGCAGCGCAAGAAGAAGAGTCCTGCCTATATTTCACAAACAAGCTCGACGCACTAGCACAAGGATCAAACTATTTCTTCGTGCTTACGCTCGGTTTGTGTCGCCCGTTTTCCCTGACGCGTATCTCTTGTGCTTGTGTCGCTCGTGAAGGTGGCACGAGGGATCTGTGGCTGGATCCCTTGATATGTTATTCTGAGATATTTTAATCGGGATACTGTCTTTAGAATCCTTACTCAAGTTATAAAAGTTTGATGAAGCTATTTGTTTTAACATTGCGCGTAACCTCCCAGTATGTCAACTTGTAATTGTCTGGGAAAATCTTAGAAATTGTCCAATTGTATCACGTATTTTCGTAAACTACCCTTCACATTAGTCAATGAATAATTGCCGATATTATCTTGTCTTTTACTGATATCTTGGGCCTGCATCACAAGATTGTGATGCTGTTTTGTCCTGTTCGAGGTCTCGTGTAAGCAGTTTGTCGACGCAATTCGGGCCGATTGTGTGTGTGTTCGTTCAATATTTGGAGGGACGAGGCAGACAAAAGCCCTGTTTGCTTATTTATGAGTCAGTAGTACGGGGCGAGTAGGTTTTCTGAAGGAAAGAATTCAGGAGGCACCCTGGCACCACGAAAATATTGAACTCTGCGATCACTTTACTTTGCTGGTCAGCGTTCATCGCACAAAAGGATTGAAACGCCAATCAAAATCAAGTGTTCTTTTCAGTTTGTTTCTTATAGCGCTTGTAAAACCTTTAGACTGACCAAGGAAAATTGACCTCATACTCACTTATAAGTTCAGTGTATTATAAGAATGGCGATTTCGCACCGAAGCTAAATGGAAATTTCGATGACCGCTGACCAACGGAAGTGACGTAATAATGTTACTTCAACGGTGCCCGGACGTACTCACAGAAATGAGAAAATCAAACTGTTGTAATTGTGGGAAGTATTGCTGCGCGGTCATTTTAAATAAAATGATTATCCATTATTATCGTGATGGGTTTTTCTTTGGATCGCTGTCGTATCCTGTGAACCTTGAGTATCTGAAGAAAACCTTCAACCAACCATAATCCAAATCTGCGATTTATTCGACCAATGGACAGATTGCAATCGAATTTTCTATTTGCTTCTGATTGAGAGAAACTCGGGTTTCTCGGCTACTTTCCTTCTTCCCGTCGTCCCCCGCGCCACCCTTCCCGTCACTTCCCGCGAGCTCCACGCGCGGATAAGAGAGATGACTGGGGACGAGTCAACATCATTTAGATACCGCTTGCCCTGAAACCGTGGAGTTTTTTTGTTTTGGAGAGGGAGACGGATTGAGACATGTTAGGAAGGAAAGTAGGGGGGAAAAAAAATTACAGTCCACCTCCCCGGCGGGGAATCGAACCCCGGTCTCCCGCGTGACAGGCGGGGATACTCACCACTATACTACCGAGGACTGTGATAATGAGGAAAACAAATATTTATGTTATAATTCGTTTGCAATGCAAACCGCTGACATATGTCGATGAATATCGCAGACTATTATTTTTGTTGCTTTCAAGTTTTCAGCGAAAAGAGGAGAATTCACAATGCTTCAGTCTGATGTTAGTTCAGTTCTGATACGAGTTCCTTGCTAAATGGATCACAGTTGGTATGTATTGGAATACGATGTGGACAGTTGTCATTTATGGAATATGCGTCGATAAGGTCTAGCCGAATGACGGTATAATCTGTATGTGGAAGCAGAAATACAGTATTTCCAGCCATGAATGACCTTTTCATTGCCATGTGTTTCTGTCCATGTGTTTCTGTCCAGAGTATACTCAGAAATATAGAAATGCAAAGCATGAACTCCACTCGCCAACGACGGACAAAGTCGTGATTATGTAGGTTGCAACTGCCTTTAGATTTCATTTTGGTAGGTCAGGAGTTGGTTGGTTGCACGTTGGCAAAATGGACCCCACAAAATTTGGTATTATTCTGTAAGGCATCTCCAGTTGTTATTGAATGATGTAAGAGTCATCTGGCCAATATTCTTTGCATACCTTCCCACTTTACAGTCTGTGATGTCGGCAGACCAGCTGATGCAACCGCCTCTAGTATGTAGGCCGGATCCTCGTGATTACGAGTTGTGCAAGCCTGTTGGTAAGTCACTTAGTACCCTTTACAAGTGGCAGAAGATCCACACAAAAAACAGCACAGTCTTATAACAGCATGGTGAATTTTCAAGCATATTATAGTTCCATTCATCATCAGTACCTAATCATAGGTCATAGAACTAAAAAAAGAATAGAATACCAAATTGAAATGTTTAATGCCTTGACCATACCCCAGAAGTGCTTTAAACTGGTACATCATTTCTGACTATTCAACCATTAATTTAAGCTTCATCTTATGAAACTGCTCAGATGAAGGGCTAAAATATATTATGTATCAACCGACAGTTGTTGAAGCTAGTTATCTGAGCAGACACTCTCATAAGTGGACAGCTCTACTTGTGGAGCTCACCTTTACAAAACCCTGTTTAAACTCTGGCTCAGTCAAACTTAGCATTTACACCTTGTAAGTAGACAGTTCCAGTTCTCTTCCCAAGGGTGTCTGCACTTACAATGACGTCAACTGACTGATGTGATATCATAAAAATGTTACTGACACTCTCACTGATGATTACTAGCCAGGTTAAATTGCTCAAAGTGTCAGCTTAAATAGACCACTTTTATGGCAGTTTGTTACATAAAATGTGTTATTTTATGCCAATGCAGATAAAGAGTTCTTAGAGAGAACAGCATTGACAGTCGGAAATGTTGTATATGTTCTTAAACCTCTTCTTCTTCTTCACTTGAGCTCATCCTCTTCTTCTCCTTCACTTTAGCTCTTCCTCTTTTTCTTCACTTGAGCTCCTCCTCTACTCCTTCTTCACTTTGGCTCTTCCTCTTTTTCTTCACTTGAGCTCATCCTCTGGTGTCTGTCTGTCTGTCTAAAAGAGTTCAGTCAAAGCAAATGACTGAAGAAATGGCAGGGACTGCTCCTACTAGGTGTCTGTCTTAGAGAAGTGTCCATCTTAGAGGGGTGTCTATTAAGAGGGAGTTGACTGCATGTCAGGCATGCAGCAGCACCTCCTCCTTGCCAATCAGCATGGAAAGTATGAATCTTTGGATCCAATAATTGCAGGCAGAAGTTTTGGTGGTTTGTCCAAGGTCTTCATTGCCCTGCACAAGCAGTCATCTACTCACTTGGTTATAAAACAGACCAATGTGGATATTCAGAATCAAAAACATTTAGATGACATTAAGGTAAGAATATTAAATAAATATATGTCATTAAATTATGTGTTGTTCAAGCTATGATCTTTATGATGTTTTGTAACAATACTGTGAAGTTGGTGGTGGCAATTAGCATGGTGATGACCTAGTAGATGTGGGTGGTGGCAGTAGTGATGACACAGACAGTGATTGATGATGATGATGATGATGACATTCAGCAATGTGAGAGGATGAAGATGGGCCAATTCTTTCACAGGAATATTCTTGTCCTTGCATGTTTATTGTTTTTTATTGTTGTCAACATCTATACTCTTGCTGTCCACTTCTCATCGTCTGCAGTATGAAGTTCAAGTTCTGAAGTCCATAAGCCACCCAAATCTCCTGCCATTGTATTGCGCATTTGTTACAAGTCATGACCTGTGGACAGTTTATCCTCTCATGTCATTTGGTGAGTATACCAAACATGCAGGCCCAAGAATGACAGCTGGAAGGTACCTTGACCATTGCCAGACACCAAATCCCTTCCCAAAATGGTCCTGAGCAAGATATATTTTCTATTTTTCAACCTTCCATAGTCAGTCATTCAAACATAACAGTAAAAGCATTTACTTATACACTTTTTGTGGAATATATTATTAGGTTCTTGTGTGGACATCCTGAAGGCCAGTTTCCCAGAGGGGATGGGTGAGTTGATCATCTCACTGATTCTGCTGGATGTTCTACAAGCCCTTGATTATCTTCACAGAATGGGCATCATTCACAGGTATGTAACTACCTTCTGTCAATTTTCTCCAGTTAACTGGAGCTAACACTTATCTCTTTTGTAATAATCTATTCCCTAAATAAGCACCAGCCTGCCTAATGTAACCAGTTAACTGGAGTAACACTTATCTCTTTTGTAATAATCTATTCCCTAAATAAGCACCAACCTGCCTAATGTAACCAGTTAACTGGAGTAACACTTATCTCTTTTGTAATAATCTATTCCCTAAATAAGCACCAACCTGCCTAATGTAGCCAGTTAACTGGAGTAACACTTATCTCTTTTGTAATAATCTATTCCCTAAATAAGCACCAGCCTGCCTAATGTAACCAGTTAACTGGAGTAACACTTATCTCTTTTGTAATAATCTATTC
Organism: Plumapathes pennacea; assembly: GCA_964036295.1. Lineage (NCBI taxonomy): Eukaryota > Metazoa > Cnidaria > Anthozoa > Antipatharia > Myriopathidae > Plumapathes > Plumapathes pennacea. The sequence continues at coordinate 22,462,415 of OZ038464.1, read as the reverse complement.
CCTAAATAAGCACCAACCTGCCTAATGTAGCCAGTTAACTGGAGTAACACTTATCTCTTTTGTAATAATCTATTCCCTAAATAAGCACCAACCTGCCTAATGTAGCCATGACATAATTGGTTCTTTTATCCCTTTCACTCCCAAGAGTGATCAACTTCGACTTTCCAGTTTTTTTTTTACCAGGTGTATCATACAGTAAGGAGAACTTGGCTTTTTATAACTTGCTGAGATGTAAACTGATTAAACTATCAGTTCTCCCTACATTACTCATGCAATTTTTTGTTAAAAGGTTGGGAGAATCTGCAGTTTGAGCTGGGACTAAAAGGGTTAAACACAGCAAGGCCCGGTTTTTCGAAAGCCAATTAAGCTAATCCAGGATTAACGAAATTCTTTCTCTCGACCTCTCTGCCAATAAACTGCAGAGTTTTGTTTGAAGATGGATTAAAAAGCTTGTTCCAGCTTAAAAACGCATAAAGGAAGTTGTTGTGGACGAAACCTTCACATTTGCAGGCATATAAATGGCATGAAAGTTTAGACCTAATCCAGGATTAGCTTAATCGTGCTTTGAAAAACCGGGCCCAGGAAGTCAAGAGTTTTACACCTGTTACAACAGGCAATAAGGCCTTTTTTGTGGGCTGTGAAAAGTCCCTCCTTTTCTGACCAAAGATTGTACACGCAGCGCTATTTGAAGCCGAGATCTGGACACGAGCGCTGGAGCGAGGTCTGGACGATACGGCTTCAAATCGCGTCACGCATACAAGAGCCGACTATTAACAGTCTCAACTTTTTTGATGCCCTTTACATTTAATATTAATGCAGAGCTGTAAAGGGCAGTCATATCTTGATTGGAGCGGATGGCAGCGTACGTTTGGCAGGATTGAGAAAATCTATCTTCCTGCCCCAACAATCTGACAGAGCGCGTATAGCTTACCACTTCCCAGAGTCCCACGCGGTCACGACGCTTCCGTGGATGGCGCCTGAAATTCTTCAGCAGGTTTGTAAGGAATGGGAACTAACAATATAGGTATCTAGTGCGAATCTACAACGAAAATGTTCTGGGACACCTATTTCAAACGGCTTTTATCTTTCAGAGAGTAGTGTTCTTATCTTTCTAGTGCCGTACATCAGGAGAATATTCAGCTTGGTATTTATACAGTACTGGACAATTGATTTAAACACCCTTTCTGGAACGGCTTTATAATGCGCATATTCAAGACTACAGTTTATAGCCTGCCTAGTGCATATCTACAATACTGGACAAAATTCTGGAACACGTACAGTGTTGGTGTATCTCGACCGGCTTTTAACTCAGAATTTAAATTACAGTCAAGGGTATCTGGTGCGCTTCTTTAACCCTGGATAAAATGAACTGCAACACAGACATTTCTTGGCTCTTTTTATAGGAGTTCCTAATTTGGGACTTTCTTCAGGACTCAAATCAAATGTCTATAAGTGAAAGTATACTTCATGTTGCTTTAACTAACTATACTTACTGTAAAATAAGGCATTGTTTGTTCAGGACTTAATCAATCTACGATCACATTGTCTTGCACTTTCAGTTATATTCTCGTTTTCTTCCCCGTGAATGTCGTTTCTCTGGTTTTGTGCGGGATTGACCAGAATATGCTGTGTATTATGCTATGTTTCAGGACCTCCAAGGCTACGACGACAGAGCCGATACATACAGTGTTGGTATTACTGCCATAGAATTGGCGCATGGCTCTATTCCCTATCTGGACATGCCGCCGACAAAGGTATCGATACTGATAGCGTGGGCTGCCAATCACCTGCAATGTTGAGAATAAGAAAGTTGTGTTGTGAGAAGCAAAATCGCCCGATTTTCGGCCAGGCTGCTGGTAGATAAATTTTTGAATCTCAAACAATTTTAAAAATTTGCCGAGATGTATTTGGCAGCGGATAATAAAATAAATAGAATATAAACGTAATAGATCATATATAATAGAGAGATATTTTACGTTTCATGACCTTTGTGAACCACCTGTGATAATCTAGGCTTGCTTTTGCTTTGCAGGTGTTGCTGGAGAAGCTGAATGGTTCTTCACCTAAACTCTGTGATTCGTTCACGTTTCCTGAAGGAGAAGCATTTACAGCTCCGGACTTAGGAATGTCGGACAGTTTGCCGACGAGCTCATCTGGAGGAAGGGAGCCAGGCTCACAAAGGAAGTTTTCGGTTGCTTTTCATCAGGTTTGGAGCGAATGCTACAGTGATATACTAACCAAGATTCAGCCTGAAACTTTTGTGTAACTCCATATTGCCGAACTCAGCCACTTAATGCTTGTTTTCTTTCTGTTCAATTGCAGATTGTTGACCTCTGTCTCCAAAGGAATCCGTCAATGAGGTCGGTTGTTTATTTTCAAATACATTCAGAAGTGCAACAGGCATTATGTTTACTCTACTCTACTCTCCCGTCCCCTACTACTCTGCTTTGCTCAACCCCGTTCTCAGGCTCTTTCATCTCCCGGCCCGCCGGGAAATGAAAGAGCCTGGGAGCGAGATTGCTTTTTCCTCTGCTATACTTTGCTTTCCTTACTCTGCCGCTCTGTTTACTCCTACTCTTCTCTTCTCTGCTATGTTGGCCTCTGTGCTGTTAGTTTTCGTTGCTCTCCTCCTCTCGTTTTACTGAAATGTGTATACATTTTGTTTACAGACCCTCAGCAAATGCTTTACAGACCCACTCATTCTTCAAACAGGTGCGCGCATCCTTTCGATGCCCTCTTGTCTTGACATTTTCCATGATCATATGCACTTCCATTAACATATCCGGTATCATAAGCAAGGTAGTCGATAAAATCTTTAAACCTAGTTTTCTTGTCAGATAACTGCGATGCCGTTATTGTTTTTAGTCATACACTCAACCATGTGTGGCTATGTTTTTGCACAGGCCAAGAAAAAGTCCAGAGAACTGCTACCTGAATTGTTGTCATCGGTACCAGCACTGAATAACCAGAAGGAGCTGAGAACCGTGGGTAAGAAGAGCAACATGAAAGAGGGCCTGTTCGCAGGCTTCGCACAGCGTCACATTATGACACAAACGACACCACTGCAGTTTACGGCGTCACGCCACATGCCATGAGGGCGCACGGTACGGGACAGGAGGCAAGACAACAAAGCACTGTACTGCACAACACCACACAACTCGGTTTTATGTGACCGTTTAGGAGTTGGACGTTGTCTCGATAGACCGTTTCCGAGATACCTGTTGCCTCTGTTTCAAAGTGAGGCCTTGTGCGAAACCTTATGAAAATAAATTTGATTTACATGATAAACGCGTGAATGATACTCAATTTCATAACCAAAGTTTCGCACTAGACTTCGCTTTCAAACAGAGACAGCAGGCATGGCCTGTTGAGCCGCAACTGAGCTTGCCTTTGCCGATGAAAGAGTCAAAGACTTCATTCATTATCACACAGCTGGCCGCCATTGAGTATTGGAACTCTTTTTTCTTGCAGATCAGGACGCAGAAGCTTCAACGGCAGCTGACAGACTAGAAGCCATGGCACTGGATGAGTGGGTGTTCTAAGATGATAGGCAACTGTGAACTTTGTAACTTCAGCATCCCCCTTCCCATGTGGGATGGAGAATATTTTGGCTGATTAATGTGCAAGATCATCATCGAGCCACATGTATGTAAAAAATTAATGTAATCAGTTCCGCCTTTCATCTTCGGGACACTGGCGCTTACAGCATGCTGTTTTGAACGTGTGGGGCATTTTGAACGGCCTTTTAGCCGGGAAATTCGAGACAATCTAAATTTCTGGGGGTGTCTCGCAACTTACAAATTGATCAGTGCCTTGGACCCTGTTGTTAGGCCTATGACGTCCGATTGGATCTCAAATTGTTTTAACATGTGGTAGAGAACATATATCACTTCATTTAGGAGAAAACAGCTTGACAAGCAAGTCAAATGCTAAGTATCCCCTAAGTCATACCAATTTAGGCTCTTTCAGAGCATCTTCAAGCTAAATAACCGGACGTCATGTTATTTAGTCCACGAAAAGTACGATAACAGAAAAAACTGCCTGAATTTATTCCCATTAAAAATACTCTATTGCCTTAACATTGTGCATGGTTATTTAAAAAAGACCACGTTTTAAATGACGAGATTGTTGCCATATTTTTAGATTGTCTTGCAAAAGCTCGAGAACTCTAAACTAGTCTCAGGCCATCACTTTAGTGTTTTCAAAATAGTTCCGTCCACATTTTATTTAATCTCTCCCTTCTGGATTTCAGGTTTTCCTTTTTCCCCAGAATAAACCGTTTTTAAAAAGACCATTAGTCAGCGAACAGGATATAAAGCTCTGCTGTGTGTAGCTTCCTGTCGAAGTACACAGTACAGCTCAGTGTGACCACCCACAGTGCATGGGAAATTTAATTTTTGCGTTAAACGATACTTCACTTGATTAATAGGTCACCAAAGTGTTCATCACTCAGGAAGTGCGGACAGCATTTTGCTAGTAATTGGGTTTTTATTTGCAGAGGAATAATTTTGTTCAGATGATTAGGCACCAGCTGAAATTTTCAAAAGCTTTAAATATTATATTGACGCATTTAGCAAGCGGCACGTTCTGGACAATACACAGGAGCCTTGGGGGATTCTTTTCGTAATTTAATAATTTTAACCTTTTATACAGAAACTAGATACGTTTGAAATCACCTTTCTGTAGAACGGAGCGTTTTGAAAAAAAAAAAAAAAAAACGACCCACTTTTTCGCATCTGCTTTGAATCGGTACGTGAGGTACATTGAAAGCGAAATCGAATCGAAAATGCACCCATAAAAACGCAGCTTCTTTTTAGTTCTAGTTCCATTGTCCGGCCCTTATTACCAAATAACAGCCTCTCCAAGACGACGAAATTCTCTTCAGACCAAAACTTTGATTGAAATTCGACCTGCAAGCCACAACATATAATGTGGTTTCAGTGGCGTCACGAAATGCCAACTACAAGCAGAAGTGTCTTATATTCATCGATTACCATATGATGTGTAGTGTTTTCTGTAATCCTGTGTTCCCCATGGCGTGAGCTTAACAATTTTATCTGTCGTTTATGGCAGCATACGCGCACGCTTCCATCGTGTTTGTTTTGCTTGGTTTTGACTGGCCATCACAAGAGTATTAAGATACTGAGCCACACAATCAGTGTTCGAACAATATACTTGCCGAGTGAAAATGTGCGACATCACAACGCCAGTATCCTAGTGCAAATGAACCACTTTGAACGAAGAAAGAGAGTTTATGGAACGCGTCCTTGTATTCTCTGGCTCTCGTTTTCGGTAAAAGATTAATTTGTTTTGAGCAGAGTTGAACCTTATATTTATCTGATCTTGCCATATACCGCACTCAGAAATTCTGTAATTCTGGCAAATGGTCAGCCGGGACTCAATCAAAGTATAAATCGGACAAATATTCGCATTATCGATGCAATTTTTATTCAATCTTCTGTCGCGTGCATTGAGTGTACTCGGTCGTATAGGCCGCGCCAAGAACTGATCTAATCTGCTCTACTGATCAGAAACAATATAAGGTAATGTGTAATTGTATTCCACTTCCCGACCAGAGATATGAACAATGACAGCCAATGTCAATGTCACTGAATTTATCCTTTTAAGACTGAAACTCTTCGTGGATGTGGTTAAAAGCAAATTGATCTTGATTAGCGTGACTCACGCGAGTCGCACTCGAACGAACTGTAACCCAAGATAATTTTTTATATTTCTGGATAAACTTTGGGACAGAAGCCTTCGGAAGGCAGGGTTTGAATCTGCGCGGGGAGACCGGCGAAGAAAGACAAATTAAATTATTTCAGATGAAATTTGAAGGTCGAACCATTCCCTTATATACATAACTTGGCACGGTCTGTTGCTGAAGCTTTTCTTTTTTCTTTTTTCTTTTTCTGAACGCTGAGAACGACAGTGAAGGGCTTAACGAATCAAGTAAAAAATTTAGAGGTGCATATTAATTTATAATATCCAGTAACAACATCCTTCATGTTACTTTCTGCAGCTATGGAAACCAAGAAATAATCAATGAAGCCGTCAAGTTAGCCCAATTTAATTAAAATCTCTTTCCCAAAGCCTCTTTTCAACAACCCATTGGTGCCCGATTTAAATAAGTGTTGCTAAACAATACAGTTACTGTAGCATGTTCCATATTTTGTAGCATGTTCCATAGTCTGCAGCTTTTGTTCAGTACTTAGAACAGAACTCTGTGTGTAAACAAAAGTCGGGGCTGATCTTAGTTGCACTCAATCAAGAGTGCATGTAGAGTAAATGAACTTCACCCCGTGCTTGCTTAGGCTCAAGTTGAATTTCAAGGCGAATAGCCCATCGTAAACAGAGATGTCTTCTCGCTTTTAAAAGTCGCGAGAAAAGTTAACTATTTTCGCCCGTCGCTAAGAGATTTCACACATTCTATGAACGCGTGTTTTTCCCGCTCTCTTTCGTAGAGAGAATAGGTCCACCGCCCATTCTTGAAAGTTACCCCCGCCTAACGTAAAAAGTCTCGTTGCCATTGCAAGAATGTTCATCTCAACAATAGCGGCAGCTCCTTTGTCGTAAATACCCTTCTCTTGCGGACTGAAAGTGGTTGGGAAATTTAAAGCCTTGTGAATTGCGCGGGATAAGTGCGCTCGGTCACTTGACTTCGAATCACTCACTATGGTGTCCGAGCCGTGATCTGTGAGATCGGAGGCTAAAAAGAGAGTCGTTACCTTGTGCATTGCTTGAGCTTCTCTTACTCGTCTTCCAAGCTTGTGAACACAGCGCAAACTAATGTTCAATCCTTTCCACACGAGGTGTCTTTCAGCTCGCACATGCACTGCGATGAACTTCTCTCCCAGTCGTTTTTGGATGAATTTCTTTGCCAGTTCTACGAGCTGAGGGTTAAATCTAAGATCGGATGGCTTGAGAGGCTGAGTTATATGGTGAAAAAGTGGAAAATGGGTCCGTCCCTCTCCCATCCCTTTCCATTGGACTACTCCTACACATTTGGCCCCGTTGAAGACTTTCTCCTCTAATTCGTATGCAGAAGTAATAACCTCAGGATCTACACAGAGGTATCGACGCACATTGAACCCCAACAGCTCTGCGACCTTAGATTTTTTAATGAATGCGCAGTCATCCCAGCCTCCATTTTGCCTGGCTCTTCTGTAGATTTCTCTTACCGCAGTGTAATTCATTTTGTACCAAGAGACAAGGTCTTCGATCGCAGAATTTCTCGCGTCGGAGGCGTATAGAAAATGCACGACTAAGTCGAGTTCATGTTCACAGTGCACTTCGAAGTCGTGAAAATCAACCAGACCACTATACCCATGAGATTGCAGTTGATCATTGACTTGAGAAACGTCGAAATATTCATCTAACTCTCCGAACCGGAAACCGGCTGGTTTTCTGCGTCGAGCTATCACTCCCCCTCGCAAACCAGACATTCTGGAATTGTTAACGAAAGGGGCCACCACTTGTCGATCTTTGTACTTCGCCAGCGAAGCCAAATATATCAGATTGGCCGTGGCTCTTCCCAACTGTTCGTAATAGCGAAAAGCAAATAGAAACCCACGGCCTGGTCCATTTCTAATGTGTTGAATTTCTCTGTTGTCATCATTGGGTGAGATCGAATCTCTGTTGACACCTTTGCCATAGATGTCATCATCGATTCTTTCGACAGTTATCAGCCTTTGGCTGTCCTTCGGTTTCCGCAACACACGAGCCATGTCAGCCGGGGTTCTCGAGTCCAACGCGACAGCCGGTGATCTCAGAGGCTCACTAATATTCAAATGAAGGAATACCCAGAAAACAAGAAGGAGAACAATGAAGTAAGCACATTTCGTCCTTAGTTTCGAGCGAACTATAATGGCGAGGCACAGCCCTTTGACATGTATTAAAGCCATGAAGAAGAGAGCGGATATGCTAAACTGCTAAGAATCCTTTCTGTTCGTTGTCCAAATACAAATCTCCATAATAAAAGTCGTCACGGGCGAGAAATGTGGTCGATATGCAAAACGACGCATCCGGTAGGCTTCCACGCGCGTACAGATGCTATCCTCGCGTCGAACACTGAACTGATGGTAAAGCGATGTCGAGCTGACGGGTTCACACTGGGAAACTAGACGCACTTTGAGTGGCTGTGAATTCCACAGTCTCGTCCAAGCGAGCGAATTCTAATTGAATAGCTCATATCCCAGCTGGGGCCACAAGAAAGCAATATCGATTCTGCGGGAGATCTTGAGGCTTGCAGCTGTCAGTCTATATGCCTCGTGGCTCTCTGATGCGAGGGGATTACGAATCCTCATTTACATTTCATACTGCTGGTGCCAGTAACTATATTGTGTAGGTGCGTGTCATGTCACATGGTCATGCAGATATTGCGTGACTTAGTTCTCTTAGAGGGCGAGTTCTCCAGAAATTAAATATACATATCGTGTTTTGTTTTTTATTAGACGAGAGTGATTTCACAACATGAATCCAAGAGATGCTTTTCATTTGTTCAAGGAGGTTTTTACCCCGCGGAGACCAAGCGAGATTCCTTTTCTTGCCCAGCAAGCAAACTCAACGCCCCCGCAGCTTGTGCGTCATGTATAATTTGACAATCGAGTCCAATCATGTCGATGTATCGACCGTCTATTGGTGAGCTCCGCTTTTGTCTTTTCTAATCCCAAGGTGTCAAACCAAACAATTCAGCAGGCAAATTACTTTTAGAATAATTTGAGCCAAAATGAAATCAAAAATTGAAATATGCGTGGCTAAAAAGCAACTGCTTTTTTTTTTTTTTACAGTTTGAAAAACTTGTGTTTTTTTGATGCACTGCTAGGATCGAGAACTATAAATGATTTTCACTTCGACACTGGATGGTTTGGAAATCTGCATAAGCTCGGGACTCAGCTTTCAGAACTGAATCAGACGATTTTCAACAAAATCTAAGAACGGGGTTAACTACTTCCTGGTACATCTTTTGATAAAACCTGAACAGAACAGGAAAGTGAATAGTTTGCATTTTGAATCGTTTTGAAAATGTCAAGCCTCCAGGAATGTTTGGAATGGTGACAGCAGGTTCGGTGGATCAAGCCCAGTTTGCCCATTGAACTAGTGACATCCTGTCACAATAATACAAGCAAATTGTTTGTCGGGTTTCCTCTATCAAAATCACAAAATGTCAGGAATAGAGCTTTTATTGTCACTAATTGCACACAATCAATCTTGCACATTGAAAACATAATATTCTAATAAAGCTGTCCAGCTGGTCTCAGCTCAATTAATAATCAGCGGCAAAGAAAAGGTTGCACGGATTGTTTGCAAAACAACGCCACTTTGAGATAAATTTCACTTCGCAGCGGTTTCCATTATATAATATTATTCTTGGGTGTTTTGATTCACGTTGTACTGCATGGCTGCTTTGCAGGGGTGTCAGAAGTTTCAAGTCATATCCCTATTTGCTTTGCAGTGGCCTCATGGAAAGGTTCCCTCATAATCAGTCCGGGAAGGAAGGAAGTATTTCCTTCTTATGTCCTAGACGGAAAAGGAGTTTATATTTTATATTCTATATCTGCATTTATGTCAATATATTTCAAATAAACTGATTTGCACTTATCAAACTGTATACCGAATTACTCCGGCGTACACGATCCTGTTCAGCTAGCACGCCGGTCAATTTTGGGGCTCTTGTTCAAGCTCGACTTTGCTGTTTTGACTTCCATCAAAACTACGCCATATGTTCAGAGGCTGGTCCGTTGTGACGTCGCACCCACACAGTGCCGGCCTCGATATGTGAAAAATCCACAGTGAAAACAAATTACCATTCAGAAACAAAAAGATTTTGTTTTCATGAGGCTACTTTGAAGTCACTCCATGACTGTGCTATAAGCCACTCGCGAGTGATGATGATGATGCCTTTACTTAAACTTGAGCATTTCATCTTTTCGCATCGGTCGCGGACAAAAAGGTATTACACTAAGCAAAGCGTTTTGGCTTATTCTACGGCAGTATTACACGTGCAGCCAATATTACATTTGAGTCAAGTAGTCAAGTTGTCCGTGCTCTACAAACGCTGCACTTGCAAAACTCAATGGATTACAGCATATATTTTATGTTTCAGTCGTAAAACGAAATTTTTGTTTGATCAATAGCGAGAAACGATGTCGTGATATTTAGGTAAAAACCTTTCCGCATTACTCAAAAGCTGTAACCGACATGAAACTGTCCTCCCCGCAGGCAAAATGAATCTACTCAAAAGTCGTTATCTGATCTGAGTTCCGTCTTTAAAAATATCCGTAGGTACTTATAGGGATCACGTACGATCACTTTAGCACGAGATTGCAATGGTTCAGATTAATCTCACTGATCCATTTTGTAGAACGAGGAAAAGACGAAAGGTCTCATTGAAATTAAAACAAGGTGCGGGGTATTCTGTAATTTAGCGCATTTACTCTGGGCTCACGGAGTCCAGTTAAAGGCAGTTGACTGTATTTTCTATCAGTTTCCATGAACTGTACTTTGGATAGGCAAAAGTTTAATCAGGAGTGTTACGGAATGGCAACAAAAACTGTCTCACTAGCGTTTCCTGGTGCATTTTGGTGTCTTCGAGTGTTTCAGGTCGGTCACCTCTGGTCTGCATCTTCGGCGCGGACAACCTGGGGCGAGTGACAAACTAGGACGACGTGGGGGGAGGAGAGGGCGAAAGTTAAATAGTTCCTCCCCCACCCCCTACTACTCATTCCAGTTTGTCACTCGCCCCAGGTTGTCCGCGCCGAAGCAGAGATCGGCAAAGCTGTGGTTCTCGTTTGGTTCGCACGTGCGTACGCGATTCTAACTTCCGGAAAGATCGCACATTGGTCATCATGGGTGAAAACGTTTTTAGAGAACCTGCAGTACATCCGCCAAGCTTCTCCAAGATGGCTGAAATTTCACGGAGTCTCGGCCTGGATTTGGACGACAGCGAATTACAGGCGTATCGAGGTTTGAATAGTTTAAACATTTTATCATCTTATAGCCTGTGCCATTCTGTTCGGGAGTTCTTGCACGCTATCTTCCTCCACTTCGAGTGTTTCATCAGTTTCGAGTGATAATCCTTATTTTCACGGAAGTTCCACTTCGTATCTATATCGGGAGACCAGCTCTGATCTTCCATGTCATGGTTGTGAGGTCTGATGTATTGTTAGAAAATCATGGCGATATTAACGGCCGGTTAATCGCACACTGCCTGCAGTATACCGAGGACCCACTGCACAGGCGATCTGTTCCGGGGGTTTATGGGTGCGCACGCTTCGCAATCCCTCAAAACGAGATCACAGAGGTTTCGCCGGCTGTGCTCATGGCGGTTAGATAACCTAACGTAATCCTAACTCTAAACCTAAACCTAACCTCCCTAAGCGAGGCGAAACTTCGGTGATCTCGTTTTGAGGGATTGCGTAGCGCGTTCACCGGGTTTACGAGGGAATTCTGACCGCTATTATACTGTTAATACTGGCCGTAGTGGCTTCAAATCAACACAACGGACACAGGAGACCACAAAACTAACACCTAACGATAATGCGAGTTTCAATATCAAATGCTATGGCTTTTCGTGATCGTTAAATCCCAATAGATTCCCTTGTGATCTTGAGTAACGCAACAACTATACTCCCCAGGAGCCTGGGCTGCCGGTGTCTGGGTTCACGACCGAAAAACGTATTTCCGCGGTGTCGACGTCAGAGGCAGATTTTGCCGCTTTATATTTCTTTGACCATTTCTTTAACATTTTCGCTGTAAATTCCAACCGTTCTGAATTTTCTAGTGATCACCGATCATGGCGTGACGCGGACTCTGTGCTATCCCAACCTCGTTCCCAGGGCCATTTCAAAACAAAAGATAAAGCCTTGGGAACGAGGTTGTGCTATTTTACCGTGCATGTTCGGCACTGGAGGCTGTACGGAAAGATCAGTTCCTTTTACACCAGGCCGTGTATTAAAAGGGGGATAACAAAAATATAAACAGCTCATGAATGAGGCATTTATCACTTTGTATGCCATAAAGGGATCTTGTAAGCAACTGTGTCCAGATTTCTCAATACATTTTGTCACTTGTTTGCCCCATTCAGAGGTCGTCACTGATTCATTGAAGGCAAACTACCAGCGACTGTCTGAGCTTCCAGACCCCAAACTTCCCGTCAAGTATCCTCGCACTCCTGGGTATCGACCCACGGCGGAGGACAACCCCTGCAATGCATGGTGGGTACAACATTCATCAATAGAACAACACATTGCTTTGAGTTTTGGTTGGCGACCAAGAATTTCATCACGCCCAAAATTTTCACAACGTACTAATCAATATATGAACAAAGAAATATATGTGGTCGTTTCTTTGTGTATGAGTACAGTGGAAACAAAAGTTTTTCATCGTTTGGACATAACAAGAAATAAAAAGCTAGACGCCAAACGTACTCCCTTTGTTTCCAAGCTCCTTTCTCGACCCCGACCCTACGTGAGTGGTCATGCTGGTTAATACATTTACTTGAAGTGCCTTCTTTGATTACTGCTACAGTAATTAACTACGACGTTATGGCGACATGGATCGATTATTTCACACGGATACATAAACGAAATTGCCCTTCTAAATAAAACTTGTTATATTATGATTACATTGTGATTTGTGATCTCCCTTTGTAGGTACTGGAAGTGTGACATACAGGGTGCACCAAGTGGTAAACTACATGGTAAAACAGTCGCACTCAAAGATAACATCTGCGTGGCAGGAGTTCCAATGGCCGTCGGGTCCCGCGTATTAGAAGGATATGTCCCGGATGTTGACGCCACCGTGGTGTCCCGGATATTGGACGCGGGAGGTCACATTGTTGGTAAGGCTGTCTGCGAAGCTATGTGCTGTGATACTGTGAGTTTTACATCGAGCACTGGACCAGTGTTGAATCCACATGACCACTCAAGAATGACGGGAGGTTCTTCTTCAGGATCCGCAGCTCTGGTAAGAGACGCTGAGTTAGTGCGTGACTCAGTCACCTTTATTTACACACGGTGAGAGACCGTCACAAAAAGAAAAGAGATAGAGAGACAAGGATTGGGAGAGAGATATGTTCGAGTACTGTTTATTCCTTTCAGGTGGCAGGAGGTCACGTGACCATGGCCCTTGGTGGAGATCAGGGAAGCTCTATTCGTGTACCGGCTGCAATGTGTGGCATTGTGGGATTAAAACCGACGTATGGCTTGGTTCCTTACACTGGCATCTGTCCGTGTGAGTATTCACTTGACCACGTGGGACCGATGGCCAGGAATGTCCAGGATGTGGCGTTATTACTGGAGGTAGGTTGATCTTGGGAATCGTTATGGGAAATTACGTTCTGAAGTAGCAGTTTCGTCTGACTTCGTATTACAGATTTCTTACTAATGTTTTTGTGTCTTTGGTATCTCATTTTTATACCTCGACTTTCCCGCCCAGTATTGTGTGGATAGTTTTGCTTGGATAGTTTTGCTTGGCGGATAGTTTGGCTGCCTGGCGCTGCATCTTTCACGCAACGCATAGGACGTCAGCTCTGGTTTAGATCTCGAAAGCCAAGAATAGTCACAAAGGTGTATGTTTGTGTTTGATTGTTTGTTTGTTTGTTTTTTTGTTTGTTTGTTTTGTGTCACTTGTAGGTCATTGCTGGTTTTGATGACGGTAAAGATCATCGTCAAACTCAAGTTACAAGAACGTTTTTCTCCGAGCAAGTGAGTTTTGAACCTTCTAACTAATTCCACTCTAAGCCTATATTATAGCGACTTCCCGTTAAGCTAATGAAAGTGCATTGTCCTCAGTTATCTCAACCTGCCCAAAGTTGTTATTAACTCGTAGATTTCAATAAATCAATACTTTATTTAAGGTGGAAAATGCCCTCAGCTAAAAGCTAGTTTCCAGGTACTCCACAATAGAAGTTCTGACATTTATTAAGTCGTCCTAACAAGACACTACTAACAATATCAATAATGTTTTTTCTGGTGTGCCATTACACAATACATATGAATGTAGCATGCATTACAGGTGTTCAAAGAATAAAGAAATAGAATAAAAATTAAGTACAAGTGAAAAGCTAAGAATAAGATATTTTAAAAGTATTAGAGTAAAGTATCAACGTATATAATCCTAAACACTAATGCTGTTTACAGTCCTAACAAGGTTTAGAGGTCTAAGAGTCCTGAAATCCTCAAACATAGAATTCTTGCCCGTCCGGCATTCTCGCAGGTGACTGGAGACGTATCTAATATCCGTGTGGGTATTCTCAAGGAAGGCTTTGGTCACTACAACTCCGAACCCGATGTTGACGAGATGGTGAAAAAAGCCATCGGACACCTGACCAGAGAAACAGCAACAACGTCGAAAGAAGTGTCAGTGCCGATGCATTGTGATGGTAAATTCAGCCGTTAATATATCACGACTTCATCTGAAGAGCGATAAATAATTTGATCTCTGTGAGCTGCATGTTCTCAGTTGCCGTGCCTCCCACATAGCACTCAATAGGAATTTGGGTAGGGGGGTTCCGCTGACTCTATAAAAGCCTGACCCTATTCAAGACACAAAAATGGAAATTTTGCTACCCTGTCTAGGACAAAGTGCTCTAATTTGATACCCTGTTCAAGACTAAGTTTAGATAAGTTAGCCTGCGTTTCACGCGTTTCCACTGGAGCATACGAAGAAATCGCGCAAAAATGGCGAGAGCAAAAATTTGGTTGAGGGGGGAGGGAGAAAATCTTCAGAAAATAACCCTGTTTAAGACACGAAATTGTAAAATTTGATACCTTGTTTAAGACAGAAGACCCTGAAAATGATACCCTATCGGGCGGAACGTCCCTATATAGGAAATATATGGGAGTACCTCCCCCCCACCCCCCCGGCACATAGCTTACTTGGGCGAGGAAATACCTATAATTTTGTATTTCTAATGAATGAGAACGCTATCTTCCAGCTATATCGTATCCGTATCGACCAAATTTGAACTAACAGGGGCACATTAAGGGTCTGTACCACCTTCAATTTCGCGGCATAGGGTGATTAGCGGATTTTATTAAGTATTGTTCGCATTTTTTACGCTTATTCGCTGTGTTTTAACTTCCGTTTTAATCTCTTTTATGGGATCCATCCATCAGTCCTTCCGTTTTTCTGTCCTCTATTTGTGTTTGAGTCCTTCTCTCTGCATTTCTCTCTCTCTCTCTCTCACTTTAAAACTTCCAAACTTCCCTAGAGACTGATGTTGCTACTACAGTCTATTTACCTTTTCCTGAGCTGGGCTTTGCAAATTATTTTCCAGGCGTGGCTTTGCTCAATGTCGTTTCAAATCGGGAAACTTGGGAAGTCATGCTGGACAGCGGAGGTGAGCGGAACGTACAGTAACGAAAACTTGCCTTCCTGAAAAGTTTCCTTGAAAATTTTTTTTTTTTTTCCAAAATTTCTTTTCAGGCAGCTGCAAAGGTTATCACGTGACTAGTCTACAGGCAGCGATGAGCAAAGGGCTCAAGGCACAGCCTAACGAGATGAGTGCTACTTGCAAGTACGTTGCTCTCATAGCAAAATATCTGCACGATGGCAATAACGACGTGTTGTACAGCAAGGCTCAGAATTTGGTGTTGGAGCTGCGCCGAGCATACGACGAGGTTCTGAAGAAAGTGGACGTGTTGATCATGCCCACCTGCCCCACGAAAGCGAAGCCGTTCCCGCCCCAGGGCCTATCAATCAAAGGTGCGTAGCTAATTAATTGGCATCACTTTATAAGTATTGCAAAATCACATAACACTTATTAGATTTTTTTTGCGTGCGTGGTGAATGAGGAAAGGTTTAGTTGTTCTAAGTTTTCTCGAGACAAGGGTTTCAGATTCTACTAAATTCGCAACTGATCTTTGAAAAGAAAGTGCTTCTTCCCTATAATGCATCGAATTAGTAATCATTGATCTTGATGAATATCTGCTATATTCAGTGGTTTCATTTTTATTCTCCGTCTGTCTGTCTGTCATTTCTCTTCATAGTGTGTCTCTTGTCTCTTTAGTGACATTAATCCATGCATCTACGTAAACATTGCTGACGGCAAGCGCTGCTGTCTCAATTTGTCTTTCTGTCTTTCCCTGTTTGTTTATCTTTTATTGTTCTGCCTTGTTTTTTTCTCCTTTGATTCGTTCAGCGGATATTTGCTGTCGACATCGAAAAGTTCTATTTTCGTCTCCAGCGCTTTTTTCTCCGGTTACTTTCCGATTCAGCCTGCACAGGCAGTGAAATAACAAGAGCGTTTATCATAAAAGCAGCTAATCAAACGAAACTGAAATTCGACAATTTATTGACGTACACCTGTTTTCTTTCCAGGATTTTTTAATCTTACTGGTAAAGACAATGCCAACACAGGCCCAATCAACCTCACTGGTCACCCCGCCCTGTCAATCAACGCAGGATTCTCAGAAGGCTTACCAGTGGGCATGATGATTGTTGGAAAGAAGTTTGACGAAACCACGATACTAAATGTGGCCCTCGCTTATGAGAAAATCAGAGATTCCATCGCACAATAGACAGAATTTTTTAAATTGGTACATTTTTTTTTAAGATACACGACTTGGTTAATGGAACTGGCTTGCTGAGGATTGTAAGCCAACTTCATTATTGCAGAGTGTCACTGAAGTGTACAGTATCGGCTCTACGGCTAAAACTTTCAAACATCTTTCTAACAGTTCTTCTGCTTCTCCTCATTTCTTCTCTGTTCAATATACATTAGTCCCAATTACTAATTTTAAAACAATATCGTTAACTATATCCTTCATGCACCAATAAAATATCCAGGGTGGAAACGCGAAAGGCCACGTACACGCTACTTAAAGTTCCATTAGAAATTTGCGCCAAATTGGGCGACTCTTAAAGTTAGATTAATGGAGTGCGACCAAGAATTAGGTCTGGTGCGGAAGTATAATTTTCCGTGTAGAAAGATGACTTTACTGGAGCTGGGAACATATATTTTGACTATCTTGGGGAGGTTTGTTAGAACAAGGCCAGATGATGGGGAAAAAGGCTTTTACGCATGAGAGATCATGAGTAAGCCGCTGACATAAGTCCGTCTCAACATAAAATTTCTATAGAACAAAACATCTAATTTTGTCTGGCTCTTCCACTAGCTATAGATTTGAAATAGATTGGAACATAGAAAAATAAATGCAATTTCCTAGTTCTAGTTCAAAAACTTGGAAGAGAAAATGGGGAGCTGAAAAATTGAGAAAAAAGGCTGACGTGGTGTGTAGCTGGAAGGTTGACTGATATTGTAAACTGAATCAAACAATTTGCGTTCGTTTAATAGCTAGCCTCGGCGCACCGTTTCAGAAAGCAATTAATAAGCTCCTGGGCCCAGTTGTTCAAAGAGCGGGTAGCGCTATTCACCGGATAAATCCTTTTCCAGTTGATAAATTAAACTTGTACTAAAGCATGACAAGCTTATCCACTGGATAGCGACTTATCCGGTGAATAGCGCTATCCGCTCTTTGAACAACCGGGCCCTGGCGGTAAGTAGACAAGAATCCCGCAACCCGAATGGGTACCTGCGATTATCGTATTTCTGGTTTATTGGCTCCTTCGAAACCGGAATTGAGCGAGTAAAATGGATTTTTAGTACTTAGTCTCCCAGTTGCTTGAGAGGCCTGGTTGTCAAACCGTTCCTTGCCGCCTTGGAGGGGCCGGAGGAGGATCTTCCGTTGTCCGACATCATGGATGAAAAGGCTTTCAGGGAGCCTGCAATACACCCTCCAAGTTTCTCCAAGATGGCTGAAATTTCGCAAAGCCTCGGACTGGATTTGGACGACAGCGAATTGCAAGCATATCGAGGTAAATACTAGAAATCAATGGAGAACTCTATCATTCTATAGGTGTATGGGGATTCTCGTCTAATTGCTTGGAGATTATTCTTTCCTAACCAAATTTTACTTCATAAATTACGTTTCTTCGAGCGTAACAAATTTAAAACGAGTGTATCTTTTTGTCGAGGGTCGAGGGTACAATATTCTAATTATGCAAAACTGTCTCATTCACATGGGTCTGGGGGCATGCACATCCCGGAATCATTTTGAAATTCTAGACTCTCACAGATGCACTTTGTCTTCATGGTGTTAATTTAAGTAATTGTAATAAGTAACTTATGAATCGAGTTCAACAGGGCAATAGCACGACGTACTAAACCATGTACTATACGGCCGTGTAGCATGGCAGAACTTGTTGAATTTTACTCAAATACTATATAGTGGCTTATCCTGATCACAAATTATCCCACATTTTTGCCCCAATAGACGTCATCACAGATTCCTTGAGGAGAAACTACCAGCGACTATCTGAACTTCCAGATCCCAAACTTCCTGTCAAATATCCACGCACTCCTGGATATCGACCTGTAGGTCCAGAGGACAACCCCTGCAATGCATGGTGGGTACAGTGTGGAGTTTTCTGCAAGTAAAATGTATGCTTTCAACACAAGTGGTAAATGCAAACTGTATCTATTGTATGGTTTTTGTCCATTAAAGGGTTGATTTCATGGTTCAACTTCAGATAATGGGTCTCTATACAAATCCGGCTTGTTTCACTTTACTGGAGGCCAGTTTGAAAAATTGAACTCTGCTAGTCTCCACAGTATTTTTAAATGGGATGCTATCATAGGCTAATTTCTATGAGCAGTGCTACAGTGTTATAACTAGCCAAGTTACTGAGCCGTACTGATCATTCCACCCAGGTATGTAGTTTGGACAAAATTGATGTTTTATGATTTGTGATCTCCCTTTGTAGGTACTGGAAGTGCTACATACAGGGTGCACCAAGTGGTAAACTACATGGCAAAACAGTCGCACTCAAAGATAACATCTGTGTGGCAGGAGTTCCTATGACGAATGGCTCCCACATATTAGAAGGATATGTCCCAGATGTTGATGCCACAGTGGTGTCCCGAATATTGGATGCTGGAGGACATGTTGTTGGTAAGGCTGTCTGCGAGTCCCTGTGCTTCTGTTCTGTGAGTTTTACATCAAGCAATGGGCCAGTGTTGAATCCACATGATCACTCAAGAATGACAGGAGGTTCTTCTTCGGGATCTGCAGCTTTGGTAAGATACATCATTTAGGAGGCTGAACTGTCACATTGAGTTGCAGAGGCAAAACCGATACTTTACACTGCATAATCAATGAGGATTTCTCTACAAATATTCATCAAGTTATATAACCTGACAATTGCTGTGCAGGAGAGTCAACAAGAAAGTTTCTGTGCAATAAATTATGGATATCAGACTTTGATCAAATGCAAAACCCATAATTCATTGCACAGGTGCAATGTCAAGTGATTTTCAGGTCAAACCGATGAATATTTGCAAAGAAAGCCTTTGTTACAAAGTGGTATATACACTGGAGTTTGTTGCAGCTGGCACTTCTTAACATAGATTTCTCTGCAACTAGTCATCAATTTAACCTGAAAAATCTGCAATGAATTGTGTTTTTCTTTTATTTGTTGCAAAAGAAGTTCTGTTGCCATGGAAATAAGACCCCTACCCCAGAAGTTTTTGATCAAACAAGGACTTCTCTGCAAATATTCATCAATTTAACCTGAAAATTGCTGTACAGACTCAGCATGCATATTTCTGTGTAATGATTTATGGATTCTTTTTGCTGCAAAACAGTTCTGTTGCCCGTGCCATGGAAACATGGATATCAGACCCTTAACCCTGCAGAATTGATCAAATGCAATATCCATGATTCATCTAATAGATATAAAGTATGCATATCAACCCTGCACAGTGATTTTCAAGTCAAACCGATAAATATTTACAAAGAAATCCTAATTGTTACAAACTGGAGTTTGATTATTGTTGTAAGCACACAAGTATATGGTTTGGGGAACATGGAACATCTGATCACATTAGGAGGCAGCTGAGCAACTGTAAATTCTCTTGTGCCACCAGGGCTGCATTTATCTTGTATGTTTGCTGAGGGAATTTCTGTTATAAAATCTTAATTGCCAGTAAAATATGCAAAGTGTGTTGCCACTACCACCCTGGTAGTTTGTCCATGTTCTGGTTTAAAATCGATAATTATCCCGGATCATCGTGGCCATGTTGTCGCCACTTGCAATTGAAGCTTACAAGCAATCCCTTGTTAAAATTTATCCAACATGGCCACTATGTCATCACATTATAACTAACGTTTCAGGTGGCTGGTGGTCACGTGACCATGGCTCTTGGTGGAGATCAGGGGGGCTCTATTCGCATACCGGCTGCAATGTGTGGCATTGTGGGATTAAAACCGACGTATGGGTTGGTTCCTTACACTGGCATCTGTCCGTGTGAGTATTCAGTTGACCACGTGGGACCGATGGCCAGGAATGTTCAGAATGTGGCGTTATTACTGGAGGTAGGTTGATGTTTGGGAATGTTCTAGCAAATTACATTCTTATCAAATTAAGGGGGCGGTACGTTTTTTGATACGAACTGAAAAGAACTGTCTGAACTTATAATAAAAATTCTTCTAACCGTTCAAAAAGAAAATGTATGAGTGATGTAATGAGAATTGATGTAGAATTCCGAAAGTAGCGGCCCCTCCGAAAGTAGCGGTCCCCCCGAAAGTAACGGTCCCTCCGAAAGTAGCGGTCCCTCCGAAAGTAACGGTCGGATAAAAAATGTCACAGTGACGTCTCCAAAACAAAGTACCGTACCGTAACCGGACTGAGGAACGGCCTGAGTGCAGGACATCGAAAGAAGTGTTGTACTCAATAGATTATGACTACCGTTGAAATAAAGTATCACAAACGTTTCTACTTTGGTTAATATACCGTATAATACGAATACAAAGTTTTTGTCTAGTGAATTTATACCCACCATGTAATCTGAACAAATGTAATAACTTTTATGTGTATAATGGCGAATAAATGATGACAATTTTATCAACGTCCTATCATGTTATGCGCCCATGTGAGACGGCTGCTCATTTACAAACGTTTTTTTAACTGCCCGAATGTAACGGCCCCTTAGGCCTGCTAAATCCGAAAGTAACGGGGGCCGTTACTTTCGGAATTCTACGGTACTGTGTGATATATCTTTTGTAGAAGGTTGAAAGAGAGCATTGAAGTTGATTATTCTCAATAACTTAGTTAATCTATGTTTTTGTTTCCTCCGCGTGTGTTTTTATCTCTTCAGTTTTGCATGTTGTTCACACAGTAGGACGAGAAACGCTTTAAGCCATAAACAATCACAATGGTTTTGTTTTGTGTCACTTACAGGTCATTGCTGGTTTTGATGACGGTAAAGACCATCGTCAAACTCAAGTTACAAGTGCACCGCGGTTCTTCTCCCAGCAAGTGAGTTGTGCACATGACATTGCGACAGTCTTTACAACTATTATAGCACTATATATACCATAAATCTTCGAATAAGCGCCCCTCCTCTCAGCCAAAGTTAGAAATAAGCGCCTTTCCCTCTATAAATTTTGTTGTTTTTTCACAAATGATAAATTAACACCATTGTCGTTAGCTTGTTTTTTATTTGTTTTTTTTTTTTACCCAACCCATCGTTAGCATTTGTAAAATGATGTCCATAAGATTTAGCTCACGTATCCCTGCAGATAGAAAATTCTTGTAAAAGTGATCTTCACAGTTATGAAGCCATGTCAGCAGTTGCGGGGTAGCACTGAAAATAATCTGGGACTTCTAAAGGATTCGAAGTTCTTCTTCAAGCAGCTAGGAAAACTTAATTTTTACGAGGTCGCGCGCAATCCGAAGCTTGGCAGGACACAGCATGATACGAGTTGTCTGACAAACAAACTCATTAGCAAATGTTGTAAAAACACGACCTTAAAAGTCTATTAAAATTGTACATTTTGGGCACGAATTGGGCGAAGAAAGTATATCCGATCGCACGGCAGATCGATACTGGTACGGTAACATGTTTTTGGTCCGTTATGGCGCAGGTGACTGGAGACGTATCTAATATCCGTGTGGGT
Source organism: Plumapathes pennacea (assembly GCA_964036295.1). Classification (NCBI taxonomy): domain Eukaryota; kingdom Metazoa; phylum Cnidaria; class Anthozoa; order Antipatharia; family Myriopathidae; genus Plumapathes; species Plumapathes pennacea. The sequence goes on along the minus strand of OZ038464.1, from coordinate 22,440,453 downwards.
ATTCTCAAGGAAGGCTTCGGTTACTGCAACTCCGAACCCGATGTCGACGAGATGGTGAAAAAAGCCATCGAACAACTGAGCAGAGAAACGGCAACAACGTCGAAAGAAGTGTCTGTGCCGATGCATTGTGATGGTAAATTGATATTAGATACACTAGAAAAAGCAGGTGTAAGGCTTTATCACTATAGACATTATATCACTTTAAAGATGACGCTAATGGCGATAATGTTGGCGGAATATGATCTTGATGATAATAATGAAATCCAGCAAAACAAAACAAAACAAAACAAAACAAAACAAAAACAAAAGCAGAAAACAAAGAATATACATTTGACATATTTTTTACAGCTTTATGGGATCCACATTTACCCTATTCTCCTTTTTAAACTTCTTGGTTTCTTACTGTTGTCTTTTTCCATCTGCTGTTTGCTTCCATATATTTGTCTGTTTATTTGATAAACCAACACTTGTTTACTCCTTTATTTTCCAATTATCCTCCTACTGACTGCTTTGTGCCCTTTTTCTGAGGACACTATCTTTTCTTCACTAATTCAACTTTAGGCTCGATGTTGTTAAGCATCATCGCCACTCAGGGAAGATGGAGAGTCGTTCTAAATGGTGGAGGTGAGTGCATCATGGGATACATGCAATATTCTTCTTTGCCTGACACGTACACAGTGATACGGACAAGGGAAAAAACATTACTGATATGTTAAAAATGTCTTAACAATCAGACAATATTGACCCACATAATGTCTATAACGGACTGAAGCTCGCTGAGCGTGCCCCTTTCCCACATAAAGTTAGTGAAAGACGAACATAAACGGGCAGACACAGAGAATTGCATCATTTTAACAATAAGCCATTTTTCAATGATTCGTTATTGATGATACTTGTTAACACTTCACTATGATTTCTATGGCCAGGATTTGGCGGCAGCTCCAAAGGCTATCATGTGACTAGTCTGCATGCAGCGCTGAACAAAGGACTGAAGATGCACCCGAATGAGTTGTCGACTAATTGTAAGCTTGATGCTATCGTGGGAAAATTTCTGCAAGACAGCAATCATTACGTGTCGTACAGCAAGGCGCAGAATTTGGCGTTGGAGCTGGGCCGAGCGTACGACGAGGTTCTGAAGAAAGTGGACGTGTTGATCATGCCCACCTGCCCCACGAAAGCGAGGCCGTTTCCGCCCCAGGACCTCTCAATCAAAGGTGAGTATACGGTTGAATTTTGATTGTTTCATACGGTGGTGATAGTCGATGATAGTTTATGAAAGTGCGACCTCTTGCACCCGTTTGAACATGAAACTATCATGAACTATCATGGACTGTCATCAACTATCATTTGATTGAACAAATTTTCCACGATAGTCGCTGCAGTAAACGTTTATTGATGTATACGCACTTTCCCTTCGTGGTTAGGTTTTCATTCTTTGTGTGTTCACACGCGCAGGCACGCACCAGCTATCTCGCGTTTTATTTAATTAGTAATTGGCTCGTATATCTACACTGGTGCATTAACTTCATTCCCTCATACACTAAGTGAAAAGCTTTTACTCAAGCACTATACCATCTTTATCTTTCTCTGGTGTGTTTCTTGCCTTGTTTATGTAACCTTTCCCGTACTCAAGAAGTATTCTATACTTGCTGTCTAATATAGTCGTTCATCAATCTGTTGGCACGTTTTCTTTCGCTTGTTTTGTGTTTTACCGATAACCATCTCGTAGCGATATTACGAAAGCGTTCACAAAACAGTGAAGCTGGCACTCGCTCCGATGAATGGTTGACGCTCAAACGCTTTGTGTCCACGCCAACGTAGTTACATACGTACAGTACTATCGTGTAATCCAACGAGACCGGCTGACTTGTGCTAAACTCTGATTTTTCTCCAGGGTATTTTGAACTCATTGGTAAAGACAATGCCAACACGTGCCCGTTCAACCTCACTGGTCACCCCGCCCTGTCAATGAACGCAGGATTCTCAGAAGGCTTACCAGTGGGCATGATGATTGTTGGAAAGAAGTTTGACGAAACCACGATACTAAATGTGGCCCTCGCTTATGAGAAAATTAGAGATTCTATCGCACAATAGTTGCCTCAATAAGATGATTCTCGTGTGTAGTCTTTCTGCGGCGAAGCGCGTATTGTGACGCATAGCATGTAGTCAGAGAGTTATAGAGCGTTAATACCTAGTTGGCGGTGTTTCTCAATGATGTGCTCAGACTTACCGCGACCTGCTTCATAAAACATCAAAAATTGAAAACTCTTGAAACTTTCACGAAACCTTCGTTAGACTATTACAAGACTTTTTGCAATACATTTGCTTTATCTATCTTCATCCGTTGGCGAGATATAGGAGCTTAAATTTGGCTCCTTTGCGCGAAAGGTGTGATGTTTTAATTTGTGGATGATTTGCTCGAATATCTGACGACGCGCGGGCTAAAAGTTTACAAAAACTATGCAAAAACCGTCGGCATAGTCCCAGGAACGTTTCCAGAAAGTTTCATGCGATTCTGAGATGGTCGAAAAATATTGGAATTTTGACAATATACTAAGGCTATAGCACAGGGTTTTTTGCCGGTTTTGGCCAAAAATTGAAAACTCTTGAAACTTTCAGGAAACCTTCCTTAGACTATTACAAGACTTTTTGCAATACATTTGCTTTATCTATCTTCATCCGTTACCGAGATATAGCAGCTTAACTGGAAAGGTGTAAAGAATTAATTAGTGCATTATTTGCTGTAATTTCTCACGACGCGCGCGCTAAAAGTTTACAAAAACTATGCAAACTCCGTTCGCATAGTCCTATGAACGTTTCCTGAAAGTTTCATGCAATTCTGAGACGGTCGAAAAATCTTGGAATTTTGACAAAATACTAAGGCTATAGCACAGGGTTTTTTGCCGATTTTGGCCAAAAATTGAAAACTCTTGAAACTTTCAGGAAACCTTCCTTAGACTATTAGAAGACTTTTTGCAATACATTTGCTTTATCTATCTTCATCCGTTGGCGAGATATAGCGGCTTAAATTTGGCTCCTTTGCTCGAAAGGTGTGATGTTTTAATTTGTGGATGATTTGCTCGAATTTGCTCGAATTTCTGACGACGCGCGGGCTAAAAGTTTACAAAAACTATGCAAAAACCGTCGGCATAGTCCTAGGAACGTTTCCTGAAAGTTTCATGCGATTCTGAGATGGTCGAAAAATCTTGGAATTTTGACAATATACTAAGGCTATAGCACAGGGTTTTTTGCCGATTTTGGACAAAAATTGAAAACTCTTGAAACTTTCAGGAAACCTTCCTTAGACTATTACAAGACATTTTGCAATACATTTGCTTTATCTATCTTCATCCCTTGGCGAGATACAGCAACTTAAATTACGCTCCTTTGCTCGAAAGGTGTGATGAATTAATTAGTGCATGATTTGCTGTAATTTCTCACGACGCGCGCGCTAAAAGTTTACAAAAACTATGCAAACTCCGTTGGCATAGTCCTAGGAATGTTTCCTGAAAGTTTCATGCGATTCTGAGATGGTCGAAAAATCTTGGAATTTTGACAAAATACTAAGGCTATAACACAGGGTTTTTTGCCGAATTTGTCCAAAAATTGAAATCTCTTGAAACTTTCAGGAAACCTTCCTAGGACTAAAAGAAGACTTTTTGCAATACATTTTCCTCATCTATCTTCATCCGTTGCCGATATATAGCACCTTAACTCGAAAGGTGTAATGAATTAATTAGTGCATTATTTGCTGTAATTTCTCACGACGCGCGCGCTAAAAGTTTACAATCAAAGCAGCGGTGCCGCTCAAAGCTCGCCCATTCTTGTTGGTCGATAGGGTTCACATGGTTTTTGTTTAAAATTTTATTTTGCTTTTATAGTTAGTGAGACATTATTCATAACAGAATCTGCTCAAAATTGTGCAGAAAGCACTCTTTAGTTGAACCCAGAAACTTCCAAAGAAGAATCTTTTTGTACATTGGACACCTAGATTAGGTTCACTATGTTTCAACTGTTCCATTGGTGACAAATAATTGTGTTCAAAGCCAGGATTGCAGTCATGATGCTGTAAATAGTGCAGTACAAAATAATAAAAATCAAAATGATAATACTGTTTGTGCAGTTAGTTGCTCAAACAAGAAAGATTGTGATTCTTTAGCTGTTGAGGAATGAAAAGCTTATTTGAGAGATTATAAAAGAAAGCAAAGAATGGATCAACAATATCTTGCTAAAGATAAGCTAATGAGAATGCACATGAAACAGAAAAAGTAATCCCAAAGTAAAACAAAAAGAAGATAAAGCTAAGAAAATATACAGAGAAGCAAACCCAGATTATGTGAAAGAAAAAGAGAGACAGGCCAAAAAAAGAAAAAGGGAAAAGGACCCAGATTTTGTTAAAGAAAAAGAGACAAGCCAAAAAAATACAAAGGCAAACAAATCCACAATTAGTGAGACTAAAAGAAAAACAGACGAAGCAAAAACAAAGAGTAAACAAATTAAAAACCATTGAGGGTCTTATTAAGCAACTTCATGAAAATATTAAATGTGGACCTGAGTTATGTGTACTTGCTGTGATCAACTTTGGTACAAAGCTGGTGTGATTAGATGTCATGAACATTCATTCGACTCAGATCTTAATGCATCAGTCAAACTTTGTATCACTGGGGAAGAAAGTGTGAACAATTCTGAATGGATTTGTAGAACTCGTCATCAAAACATCAAAGCTGGTAAGATGCCAAGTTGTGCAAAGGCCAATAAAATGACATTCCCACATAAGCCACATGAAGCCTTAATTTTTATGTTTCGTATTTGGCCGCTGCTTACACAGATAAACATATTTGCAAACCTTAATCTTGCTCTTATTTACAAGCTTTACGTGCCTCGTTAGACAGTGATTGGCACGGGTTTCATGCCTTTTACAACATTCGGCAAGAGCAGACGACTTGGGAACAAATTTACTTATGTAGCGACGTACCTTACGCCGCACGTGTTTGCTCTTTCGCAAAAACCTTCGAACTTTGCGTAATGGAATACGCGACGGTTCTTTTCTCTCGCTTCCGATTAGTTTTACCCTTCCACGTAAAATGTTAACGCGACCGTCCGTCAAGCATTTCACGTTCAGATGTTTCTACCGCAACACAATCCTTGCCATTCGATCTGGCGACGTGATAGCTTGTGTCAATCACAGCTGTAGAAGCACCCTCGTTTAACGCCTGGTCTTTGTTTACAAAACAGCACAATGTCTGCGTTTCATGATCACAGCATTTCATTAATTTCAGTGTCGCTCAATCGCGGTATATTTTCGTAATCACAGCACATTCCCTACATTCGTAGAAACACCCAGGCCTAATGGCCAAACAAACTTCGAACGACAAACAAGAAATTCCACATGAAGCTTCGACGTCTTCTGTTTAAACGAACTGCGTAACACGACCATGCCCAAATTTGGAAACTGACAAGTTCCTTCTTTGGAAATTCCTTATTTGGAAGTCCATTGTTGACACAGAAGCCTGGAAGGACACCGTGACAACTTCAAGCTCGCCTTCACTTCGTGAGGCGAGCTTAAAAACTATGCAAACTCCGTTGGCATAGTCCTACGAACGTTTCCTGAAAGCTTCATGCAATTCTGAGATAGTCGAAAAATCTTGGAATTTTGACAAAATACTAAGGCTATAGCACGGGGTTTTTTGCGGATTCTGTCGAAAAATTGAAAACTATTGAAACTTTCAGCAAACCTTCCTTGGACTAAAAGAAGACTTTTTCCAATACATTTGCTTTATCTATCTTCATCAGTTGCCAAGATATAGCAACTTAAATTACGCTCCTTTGCTCGAAAGGTGTGATGAATTAATTAGTGCATGATTTCCTGTAATTTCTCCCGATGCGCGCGCTAAAAGTTTACAAAAACTATGCAAACTCCGTTGGCATAGTCCTATGAACGTTTCCTGAAAGTTTCATGCAATTCTGAGATGGTCGAAAAATCTTGGAATTTTGACAAAATACTAAGGCTATAGCACAGGGTTTTTTGCCGATTTTGTCCAAAAATTGAAATCTCTTGAAACTTTCAGGAAACCTTCCTTGGACTATAAGAAGACTTTTTCCAATGCATTTTCCTTATCTATCTTCATCCGTTGCCGAGATATAGCAGCTTAACTCGAAAGGTGTGATGAATTAATTAGTGCATTATTTGCTGTAATTTGCTGTAATTTCTCACGACGCGCGCGCTAAAAGTTTACAAAAACTATGCAAAAGCCGTTGCAATAGTCCTATGAACGTTTCCTGAAAGTTTCATGCGATTCTGAGATGGTCGAAAAATCTTGGAATTTTGACAAAATACTAAGGCTATAGCACAGGGTTTTTTGCCGATTTTGTCCAAAAATTGAAATCTCTTGAAACTTTCAGGAAACCTTCCTTGCACTATAAGAAGACTTTTTCCAATACATTTTCCTTATCTATCTTCATCCGTTGCCGAGATATAGCAGCTTAACTCGAAAGGTGTGATGAATTTAGTGCATTATTTGCTGTAATTTGCTGTAATTTCTCACGACGCGCGCGCTAAAAGTTTACAGAAACTATGCAAAAGCCGTTGCAATAGTCCTATGAACGTTTCCTGAAAGTTTCATGCGATTCTGAGATGGTCGAAAAATCTTGGAATTTTGACAAAATACTAAGGCTATAGCACAGGGTTTTTTGCCGATTTTGTCGAAAAATTGAAATCTCTTGAAACTTTCAGGAAACCTTCCTTGGACTATAAGAAGACTTTTAGTAATACATTTTCCTTATCTATCTTCATCCGTTGCCGAGATATAGCAGCTTAACTCGAAAGGTGTGATGAATTTAGTGCATTATTTGCTGTAATTTGCTGTAATTTCTCACGACGCGCGCGCTAAAAGTTTACAGAAACTATGCAAAAGCCGTTGCAATAGTCCTATGAACGTTTCCTGAAAGTTTCATGCAATTCTGAGATGGTCGAAAAATCTTGGAATTTTGACAAAATACTAAGGCTATAGCACAGGGTTTTTTGCCGATTTTGTCCAAAAATTGAAATCTCTTGAAACTTTCAGGAAACCTTCCTTGGACTATAAGAAGACTTTTTCCAATACATTTTCCTTATCTATATAGCAGCTTGACTCGAAAGGTGTGATGGATTAATTAGTGCATTATTTGCTGTAATTTGCTGTAATTTCTCACGACGCGCGCGCTAAAAGTTTACAAAAACTATGCAAAAGCCGTTGCAATAGTCCTATGAACGTTTCCTGAAAGTTTCATGCGATTCTGAGATGGTCGAAAAATCTTGGAATTTTGACAAAATACTAAGGCTATAGCACAGGGTTTTTTGCCGATTTTGTCCAAAAATTGAAATCTCTTGAAACTTTCAGGAAACCTTCCTTGGACTAATAGAAGACTTTTTCCAATACATTTTCTTTATCTATCTTCATCCGTTGCCGAGATATAGCAGCTTAACTCGAAAGGTGTGATGAATTAATTAGTGCATTATTTGCTGTAATTTGCTGTAATTTCTCACGACGCGCGCGCTAAAAGTTTACAAAAACTATGCAAAAGCCGCTGCAATAGTCCTATGAACGTTTCCTGAAAGTTTCATGCGATTCTGAGATGGTCGAAAAATCTTGGAATTTTGACAAAATACTAAGGCTATAGCACAGGGTTTTTTGCCGATTTTGTCCAAAAATTGAAATCTCTTGAAACTTTCAGGAAACCTTCCTTGGACTATAAGAAGACTTTTTCCAATACATTTTCCTTATCTATCTTCATCCGTTGCCGAGATATAGCAGCTTGACTCGAAAGGTGTGATGAATTAATTAGTGCATTATTTGCTGTAATTTGTTGTAATTTCTCACGACGCGCGCGCTAAAAGTTTACAAAAACTATGCAAAAGCCGTTGAAATAGTCCTATGAACGTTTCCTGAAAGTTTCATGCGATTCTGAGATGGTCGAAAAATCTTGGAATTTTGACAAAATACTAAGGCTATAGCACAGGGTTTTTTGCCGATTTTGTCCAAAAATTGAAAACTCTTGAAACTTTCAGGAAACCTTCCTTGGACTATAAGAAGACTTTTAGTAATACATTTTCCTTATCTATCATCATCCGTTGCCGAGATATAGCAGCTTGACTCGAAAGGTGTGATGAATTAATTAGTGCATTATTTGCTGTAATTTGCTGTAATTTCTCACGACGCGCGCGCTAAAAGTTTACAAAAACTATGCAAAAGCCGTTCCAATAGTCCTATGAACGTTTCCTGAAAGTTTCATGCGATTCTGAGATGGTCGAAAAATCTTGGAATTTTGACAAAATACTAAGGCTATAGCACAGGGTTTTTTGCCGATTTTGTCCAAAAATTGAAATCTCTTGAAACTTTCAGGAAACCTTCCTTGGACTATAAGAAGACTTTTAGTAATACATTTTCCTTATCTATCTTCATCCGTTGCCGAGATATAGCAGCTTAACTCGAAAAGTGAGATGAATTAATTAGTGCATTATTTGCTGTAATTTCTCACGACGCGCGGACTAAAAGTTTTACAAAAACTATGCAAAAGCCGTTGCAATAGTCCTATGAACGTTTCCTGAAAGTTTCAGGCGATTCTGAGATGGTCGAAAAATCTTGGAATTTTGACAAAATACTAAGGCTATAGCACAGGGTTTTTTGCCGATTTTGTCCAAAAATTGAAATCTCTTGAAACTTTCAGGAAACCTTCCTTGGACTATAAGAAGACTTTTTCCAATACATTTTCCTTATCTATCATCATCCGTTGCCGAGATATAGCAGCTTTACTCGAAAGGTGTGATGAATTAATTAGTGCATTATTTGCTGTAATTTGCTGTAATTTCTCACGACGCGCGGACTAAAAGTTTACAAAAACTATGCAAAAGCCGTTGCAATAGTCCTATGAACGTTTCCTGAAAGTTTCATGCGATTCTGAGATGGTCGAAAAATCTTGGAATTTTGACAAAATACTAAGGCTATAGCACAGGGTTTTTTGCCGATTTTGTCCAAAAATTGAAATCTCTTGAAACTTTCAGGAAACCTTCCTTGGACTATAAGAAGACTTTTAGTAATACATTTTCCTTATCTATCTTCATCCGTTGCCGAGATATAGCAGCTTAACTCGAAAGGTGTGATGAATTTAGTGCATTAATTGCTGTAATTTGCTGTAATTTCTCACGACGCGAGCGCTAAAAGTTTACAGAAACTATGCAAAAGCCGTTGCAATAGTCCTATGAACGTTTCCTGAAAGTTTCATGCGATTCTGAGATGGTCGAAAAATCTTGGAATTTTGACAAAATACTAAGGCTATAGCACAGGGTTTTTTGCCGATTTTGTCCAAAAATTGAAATCTCTTGAAACTTTCAGGAAACCTTCCTTGGACTATAAGAAGACTTTTTCCAATACATTTTCCTTATCTATCTTCATCCGTTGCCGAGATATAGCAGCTTGACTCGAAAGGTGTGATGAATTAATTAGTGCATTATTTGCTGTAATTTGTTGTAATTTCTCACGACGCGCGCGCTAAAAGTTTACAAAAACTATGCAAAAGCCGTTGCAATAGTCCTATGAACGTTTCCTGAAAGTTTCATGCGATTCTGAGATGGTCGAAAAATCTTGGAATTTTGACAAAATACTAAGGCTATAGCACAGGGTTTTTTGCCGATTTTGTCCAAAAATTGAAAACTCTTGAAACTTTCAGGAAACCTTCCTTGGACTATAAGAAGACTTTTAGTAATACATTTTCCTTATCTATCTTCATCCGTTGCCGAGATATAGCAGCTTAACTCGAAAGGTGTGATGAATTAATTAGTGCATTATTTGCTGTAATTTGCTGTAATTTCTCACGACGCGCGCGCTAAAAGTTTACAAAAACTATGCAAAAGCCGTTGCAATAGTCCTATGAACGTTTCCTGAAAGTTTCATGCGATTCTGAGATGGTCAAAAAATCTTGGAATTTTGACAAAATACTAAGGCTATAGCACAGGGTTTTTTGCCGATTTTGTCCAAAAATTGAAATCTCTTGAAACTTTCAGGAAACCTTCCTTGGACTATAAGAAGACTTTTAGTAATACATTTTCCTTATCTATCTTCATCCGTTGCCGAGATATAGCAGCTTAACTCGAAAAGTGAGATGAATTAATTAGTGCATTATTTGCTGTAATTTCTCACGACGCGCGGACTAAAAGTTTTACAAAAACTATGCAAAAGCCGTTGCTATAGTCCTATGAACGTTTCCTGAAAGTTTCAGGCGATTCTGAGATGGTCGAAAAATCTTGGAATTTTGACAAAATACTAAGGCTATAGCACAGGGTTTTTTGCCGATTTTGTCCAAAAATTGAAATCTCTTGAAACTTTCAGGAAACCTTCCTTGGACTATAAGAAGACTTTTTCCAATACATTTTCCTTATCTATCATCATCCGTTGCCGAGATATAGCAGCTTGACTCGAAAGGTGTGATGAATTAATTAGTGCATTATTTGCTGTAATTTGCTGTAATTTCTCACGACGCGCGCGCTAAAAGTTTACAAAAACTATGCAAAAGCCGTTGCAATAGTCCTATGAACGTTTCCTGAAAGTTTCATGCGATTCTGAGATGGTCGAAAAATCTTGGAATTTTGACAAAATACTAAGGCTATAGCACAGGGTTTTTTGCCGATTTTGTCCAAAAATTGAAATCTCTTGAAACTTTCAGGAAACCTTCCTTGGACTATAAGAAGACTTTTAGTAATACATTTTCCTTATCTATCTTCATCCGTTGCCGAGATATAGCAGCTTAACTCGAAAGGTGTGATGAATTTAGTGCATTATTTGCTGTAATTTGCTGTAATTTCTCACGACGCGAGCGCTAAAAGTTTACAGAAACTATGCAAAAGCCGTTGCAATAGTCCTATGAACGTTTCCTGAAAGTTTCATGCGATTCTGAGATGGTCGAAAAATCTTGGAATTTTGACAAAATACTAAGGCTATAGCACAGGGTTTTTTGCCGATTTTGTCCAAAAATTGAAATCTCTTGAAACTTTCAGGAAACCTTCCTTGGACTATAAGAAGACTTTTTCCAATACATTTTCCTTATCTATCATCATCCGTTGCCGAGATATAGCAGCTTGACTCGAAAGGTGTGATGAATTAATTAGTGCATTATTTGCTGTAATTTGCTGTAATTTCTCACGACGCGCGCGCTAAAAGTTTACAAAAACTATGCAAAAGCCGTTCCAATAGTCCTATGAACGTTTCCTGAAAGTTTCATGCGATTCTGAGATGGTCGAAAAATCTTGGAATTTTGACAAAATACTAAGGCTATAGCACAGGGTTTTTTGCCGATTTTGTCCAAAAATTGAAATCTCTTGAAACTTTCAGGAAACCTTCCTTGGACTATAAGAAGACTTTTAGTAATACATTTTCCTTATCTATCTTCATCCGTTGCCGAGATATAGCAGCTTAACTCGAAAAGTGAGATGAATTAATTAGTGCATTATTTGCTGTAATTTCTCACGACGCGCGGACTAAAAGTTTTACAAAAACTATGCAAAAGCCGTTGCAATAGTCCTATGAACGTTTCCTGAAAGTTTCAGGCGATTCTGAGATGGTCGAAAAATCTTGGAATTTTGACAAAATACTAAGGCTATAGCACAGGGTTTTTTGCCGATTTTGTCCAAAAATTGAAATCTCTTGAAACTTTCAGGAAACCTTCCTTGGACTATAAGAAGACTTTTTCCAATACATTTTCCTTATCTATCATCATCCGTTGCCGAGATATAGCAGCTTTACTCGAAAGGTGTGATGAATTAATTAGTGCATTATTTGCTGTAATTTGCTGTAATTTCTCACGACGCGCGCGCTAAAAGTTTACAAAAACTATGCAAAAGCCGTTGCAATAGTCCTATGAACGTTTCCTGAAAGTTTCATGCGATTCTGAGATGGTCGAAAAATCTTGGAATTTTGACAAAATACTAAGGCTATAGCACAGGGTTTTTTGCCGATTTTGTCCAAAAATTGAAATCTCTTGAAACTTTCAGGAAACCTTCCTTGGACTATAAGAAGACTTTTAGTAATACATTTTCCTTATCTATCTTCATCCGTTGCCGAGATATAGCAGCTTAACTCGAAAGGTGTGATGAATTTAGTGCATTAATTGCTGTAATTTGCTGTAATTTCTCACGACGCGAGCGCTAAAAGTTTACAGAAACTATGCAAAAGCCGTTGCAATAGTCCTATGAACGTTTCCTGAAAGTTTCATGCGATTCTGAGATGGTCGAAAAATCTTGGAATTTTGACAAAATACTAAGGCTATAGCACAGGGTTTTTTGCCGATTTTGTCCAAAAATTGAAATCTCTTGAAACTTTCAGGAAACCTTCCTTGGACTATAAGAAGACTTTTTCCAATACATTTTCCTTATCTATCTTCATCCGTTGCCGAGATATAGCAGCTTGACTCGAAAGGTGTGATGAATTAATTAGTGCATTATTTGCTGTAATTTGTTGTAATTTCTCACGACGCGCGCGCTAAAAGTTTACAAAAACTATGCAAAAGCCGTTGCAATAGTCCTATGAACGTTTCCTGAAAGTTTCATGCGATTCTGAGATGGTCGAAAAATCTTGGAATTTTGACAAAATACTAAGGCTATAGCACAGGGTTTTTTGCCGATTTTGTCCAAAAATTGAAAACTCTTGAAACTTTCAGGAAACCTTCCTTGGACTATAAGAAGACTTTTAGTAATACATTTTCCTTATCTATCTTCATCCGTTGCCGAGATATAGCAGCTTAACTCGAAAGGTGTGATGAATTAATTAGTGCATTATTTGCTGTAATTTGCTGTAATTTCTCACGACGCGCGCGCTAAAAGTTTACAAAAACTATGCAAAAGCCGTTGCAATAGTCCTATGAACGTTTCCTGAAAGTTTCATGCGATTCTGAGATGGTCAAAAAATCTTGGAATTTTGACAAAATACTAAGGCTATAGCACAGGGTTTTTTGCCGATTTTGTCCAAAAATTGAAATCTCTTGAAACTTTCAGGAAACCTTCCTTGGACTATAAGAAGACTTTTAGTAATACATTTTCCTTATCTATCTTCATCCGTTGCCGAGATATAGCAGCTTAACTCGAAAAGTGAGATGAATTAATTAGTGCATTATTTGCTGTAATTTCTCACGACGCGCGGACTAAAAGTTTTACAAAAACTATGCAAAAGCCGTTGCTATAGTCCTATGAACGTTTCCTGAAAGTTTCAGGCGATTCTGAGATGGTCGAAAAATCTTGGAATTTTGACAAAATACTAAGGCTATAGCACAGGGTTTTTTGCCGATTTTGTCCAAAAATTGAAATCTCTTGAAACTTTCAGGAAACCTTCCTTGGACTATAAGAAGACTTTTTCCAATACATTTTCCTTATCTATCATCATCCGTTGCCGAGATATAGCAGCTTGACTCGAAAGGTGTGATGAATTAATTAGTGCATTATTTGCTGTAATTTGCTGTAATTTCTCACGACGCGCGCGCTAAAAGTTTACAAAAACTATGCAAAAGCCGTTGCAATAGTCCTATGAACGTTTCCTGAAAGTTTCATGCGATTCTGAGATGGTCGAAAAATCTTGGAATTTTGACAAAATACTAAGGCTATAGCACAGGGTTTTTTGCCGATTTTGTCCAAAAATTGAAATCTCTTGAAACTTTCAGGAAACCTTCCTTGGACTATAAGAAGACTTTTAGTAATACATTTTCCTTATCTATCTTCATCCGTTGCCGAGATATAGCAGCTTAACTCGAAAGGTGTGATGAATTTAGTGCATTATTTGCTGTAATTTGCTGTAATTTCTCACGACGCGAGCGCTAAAAGTTTACAGAAACTATGCAAAAGCCGTTGCAATAGTCCTATGAACGTTTCCTGAAAGTTTCATGCGATTCTGAGATGGTCGAAAAATCTTGGAATTTTGACAAAATACTAAGGCTATAGCACAGGGTTTTTTGCCGATTTTGTCCAAAAATTGAAATCTCTTGAAACTTTCAGGAAACCTTCCTTGGACTATAAGAAGACTTTTTCCAATACATTTTCCTTATCTATCTTCATCCGTTGCCGAGATATAGCAGCTTGACTCGAAAGGTGTGATGAATTAATTAGTGCATTATTTGCTGTAATTTGCTGTAATTTCTCACGACGCGTGCGCTAAAAGTTTACAAAAACTATGCAAAAGCCGTTGCAATAGTCCTATGAACGTTTCCTGAAAGTTTCATGCGATTCTGAGATGGTCGAAAAATCTTGGAATTTTGACAAAATACTAAGGCTATAGCACAGGGTTTTTTGCCGATTTTGTCCAAAAATTGAAATCTCTTGAAACTTTCAGGAAACCTTCCTTGGACTAAAAGAAGACTTTTTTCAATACATTTTCCTTATCTATCTTCATCCGTTGCCGAGATATAGCAGCTTGACTCGAAAGGTGTGATGAATTAATTAGTGCATTATTTGCTGTAATTTGCTGTAATTTCTCACGACGCGCGCACTAAAAGTTTACAAAAACTATGCAAAAGCCGTTGCAATAGTCCTATGAACGTTTCCTGAAAGTTTCATGCGATTCTGAGATGGTCGAAAAATCTTGGAATTTTGACAAAATACTAAGGCTATAGCACAGGGTTTTTTGCCGAATTTGTCCAAAAATTGAAAACTCTTGAAACTTTCAGGAAACCTTCCTTGGACTAAAAGAAGACTTTCTGCAATACATTTTCCTTATCTATCATCATCCGTTGCCGAGATATAGCGACTTAAATTACGCTCCTTTGCTCGAAAGGTGTGATGAATTAATTAGTGCATGATTTGCTGTAATTTCTAACGACGTGCGCGCTAAAAGTTTACAAAAACTATGCAAACTCCGTCAGTATAGTCCTAGGAATGTTTCCTGAAAGTTTCATGCGATTCTGAGATGGTCGAAAAATCTTGGAATTTTGACAAAATACTAAGGCTATAGCACAGGGTTTTTTGCCGATTTTGTCCAAAAATTGAAAACTCTTGAAACTTTCAGGAAACCTTCCTAGGACTAAAAGAAGACTTTTTGCAATACATTTTCCCCATCTATCTTCATCCGTTACCGATATATAGCAGCTTAACTCGAAAGGTGTAATGAATTAATTAGTGCATTATTTGCTGTAATTACTCACGACGCGCGCGCTAAAAGTTTACAAAAACTATGCAAACTCCGTTGGCATAGTCCTACGAACGTTTCCTGAAAGCTTCATGCAATTCTGAGATAGTCGAAAAATCTTGGAATTTTGACAAAATACTAAGGCTATAGCACGGGGTTTTTTGCGGATTCTGTCGAAAAATTGAAAACTATTGAAACTTTCAGGAAACCTTCCTTGGACTAAAAGAAGACTTTTTCCAATACATTTGCTTTATCTATCTTCATCCGTTGCCGAGATATAGCAACTTAAATTACGCTCCTTTGCTCGAAAGGTGTGATGAATTAATTAGTGCATGATTTCCTGTAATTTCTCCCGATGCGCGCGCTAAAAGTTTACAAAAACTATGCAAACTCCGTCGGGATAGTCCTAGGAATGTTTCCTGAAAGTTTCATGCGATTCTGAGATGGTCGAAAAATCTTGGAATTTTGACAAAATACTAAGGCTATAGCACAGAGTTTTTTTGCCGATTTTGTCCTAAAATTGAAAACTCTTGAAACTTTCAGGAAACCTTCCTTGGACTATAAGAAGACTTTTTCCAACACATTTTCCTTATCTATCATCATCCGTTACCGAGATATAGCAGCTTAACTCGAAAGGTGTGATGAATTAATTAGTGCATTATTTGCTGTAATTTGCTTTAATTTCTCACGGCGCGCGGGCTAAAAGTTTACAAAAACTATGCAAACTCCGTTGGCATAGTCCTATGAACGTTTCCTGAAAGTTTCATGCAATTCTGAGATGGTCAAAAAATCTTGGAATTTTGACAAAATACTAAGGCTATAGCACAGGGATTTTTGCCGATTTTGTCCAAAAATTGAAATCTCTTGAAACTTTCAGGAAACCTTCCTTGGACTATAAGAAGACTTTTTCCAATGCATTTTCCTTATCTATCTTCATCCGTTGCCGAGATATAGCAGCTTAACTTGAAAGGTGTGATGAATTAATTAGTGCATTATTTGCTGTAATTTGCTGTAATTTCTCACGACGCGCGCGCTAAAAGTTTACAAAAACTATGCAAAAGCCGTTGCAATAGTCCTATGAACGTTTCCTGAAAGTTTCATGCGATTCTGAGATGGTCGAAAAATCTTGGAATTTTGACAAAATACTAAGGCTATAGCACAGGGTTTTTTGCCGATTTTGTCCAAAAATTGAAATCTCTTGAAACTTTCAGGAAACCTTCCTTGGACTATAAGAAGACTTTTTCCAATACATTTTCCTTATCTATCTTCATCCGTTGCCGAGATATAGCAGCTTGACTCGAAAGGTGTGATGAATTAATTAGTGCATTATTTGCTGTAATTTGCTGTAATTTCTCACGACGCGCGGACTAAAAGTTTACAAAAACTATGCAAAAGCCGTTGCAATAGTCCTAGGAATGTTTCCTGAAAGTTTCATGCGATTCTGAGATGGTCGAAAAATCTTGGAATTTTGACAAAATACTAAGGCTATAGCACAGGGTTTTTTGCCGATTTTGTCCAAAAATTGAAATCTCTTGAAACTTTCAGGAAACCTTCCTTGGACTATAAGAAGACTTTTAGTAATACATTTTCCTTATCTATCTTCATCCGTTGCCGAGATATAGCAGCTTGACTCGAAAGGTGTGATGAATTAATTAGTGCATTATTTGCTGTAATTTGCTGTAATTTCTCACGACGCGCGGACTAAAAGTTTACAAAAACTATGCAAAAGCCGTTGCAATAGTCCTAGGAATGTTTCCTGAAAGTTTCATGCGATTCTGAGATGGTCGAAAAATCTTGGAATTTTGACAAAATACTAAGCCTATAGCACAGGGTTTTTTGCCGATTTTGTCCAAAAATTGAAATCTCTTGAAACTTTCAGGAAACCTTCCTTGGACTATAAGAAGACTTTTAGTAATACATTTTCCTTATCTATCTTCATCCGTTGCCGAGATATAGCAGCTTAACTCGAAAGGTGTGATGAATTAATTAGTGCATTATTTGCTGTAATTTGCTGTAATTTCTCACGACGCGCGCGCTAAAAGTTTACAAAAACTATGCAAAAGCCGTTGCAATAGTCCTATGAACGTTTCCTGAAAGTTTCATGCGATTCTGAGATGGTCGAAAAATCTTGGAATTTTGACAAATACTAAGGCTATAGCACAGGGTTTTTTGCCGATTTTGTCCAAAAATTGAAATCTCTTGAAACTTTCAGGAAACCTTCCTTGGACTATAAGAAGACTTTTAGTAATACCTTTTCCTTATCTATCTTCATCCGTTGCCGAGATATAGCAGCTTGACTCGAAAGGTGTGATGAATTAATTAGTGCATTATTTGCTGTAATTTCTCACGACGCGCGGACTAAAAGTTTACAAAAACTATGCAAAAGCCGTTGCAATAGTCCTATGAACGTTTCCTGAAAGTTTCATGCGATTCTGAGATGGTCGAAAAATCTTGGAATTTTGACAAAATACTAAGGCTATAGCACAGGGTTTTTTGCCGATTTTGTCCAAAAATTGAAATCTCTTGAAACTTTCAGGAAACCTTCCTTGGACTATAAGAAGACTTTTTCCAATACATTTTCCTTATTTATCTTCATCCGTTGCCGAGATATAGCAGCTTGACTCGAAAGGTGTGATGAATTAATTAGTGCATTATTTGCTGTAATTTGCTGTAATTTTTCACGACGCGCGCGCTAAAAGTTTACAAAAACTATGCAAAAGCCGTTGCAATAGTCCTATGAACGTTTCCTGAAAGTTTCATGCGATTCTGAGATGGTCGAAAAATCTTGGAATTTTGACAAAATACTAAGGCTATAGCACAGGGTTTTTTGCCGATTTTGTCCAAAAATTGAAATCTCTTGAAACTTTCAGGAAACCTTCCTTGGACTATAAGAAGACTTTTAGTAATACATTTTCCTTATCTATCTTCATCCGTTGCCGAGATATAGCAGCTTAACTCGAAAAGTGAGATGAATTAATTAGTGCATTATTTGCTGTAATTTCTCACGACGCGCGGACTAAAAGTTTACAAAAACTATGCAAAAGCCGTTGCAATAGTCCTATGAACGTTTCCTGAAAGTTTCATGCGATTCTGAGATGGTCGAAAAATCTTGGAATTTTGACAAAATACTAAGGCTATAGCACAGGGTTTTTTGCCGATTTTGTCCAAAAATTGAAATCTCTTGAAACTTTCAGGAAACCTTCCTTGGACTAAAAGAAGACTTTCTGCAATACATTTTCCTTATCTATCATCATCCGTTGCCGAGATATAGCAACTTAAATTACGTTCTTTTGCTCGAAAGGTGTGATGAATTAATTAGTGAATGATTTGCTGTAAATTCTAACGACGCGCGCGCTAAAAGTTTACAAAAACTATGCAAACTCCGTCGGCATAGTCCTAGGAATGTTTCCTGAAAGTTTCATGCGATTCTGAGATGGTCGAAAAATCTTGGAATTTTGACAAAATACTAAGCCTATAGCACAGGGTTTCTTGCCGATTTTGTCCAAAAATTGAAAACTCTTGAAACTTTCAGGAAACCTTCCTTGGACTAAAAGAAGCCTTTATTCAATACATTTTCCTTATCTATCTTCATCCGTTGCCGAGATATAGCAGCTTGACTCGAAAGGTGTGATGAATTAATTAGTGCATTATTTGCTGTAATTTGCTGTAATTTCTCACGACGCGCGGACTAAAAGTTTACAAAAACTATGCAAAAGCCGTTGCAATAGTCCTATGAACGTTTCCTGAAAGTTTCATGCGATTCTGAGATGGTCGAAAAATCTTGGAATTTTGACAAAATACTAAGGCTATAGCACAGGGTTTTTTGCCGAATTTGTCCAAAAATTGAAAACTCTTGAAACTTTCAGGAAACCTTCCTTGGACTATAAGAAGACTTTTTGCAATACATTTTCCTTATCTATCATCATCCGTTGCCGAGATATAGCAACTTAAATTACGCTCCTTTGCTCGAAAGGTGTAATGAATTAATTAGTGCATGATTTGCTGTAATTTCTAACGACGTGCGCGCTAAAAGTTTACAAAAACTATGCAAACTCCGTCAGCATAGTCCTAGGAATGTTTCCTGAAAGTTTCATGCGATTCTGAGATGGTCGAAAAATCTTGGAATTTTGACAAAATACTAAGGCTATAGCACAGGGTTTTTTGCCGATTTTGTCCAAAAATTGAAATCTCTTGAAACTTTCAGGAAACCTTCCTTGGACTATAAGAAGACTTTTTCCAATACATTTTCCTTATCTATCTTCATCCGTTGCCGAGATATAGCAGCTTAACTCGAAAAGTGAGATGAATTAATTAGTGCATTATTTGCTGTAATTTCTCACGACGCGCGGACTAAAAGTTTACAAAAACTATGCAAAAGCCGTTGCAATAGTCCTATGAACGTTTCCTGAAAGTTTCATGCGATTCTGAGATGGTCGAAAAATCTTGGAATTTTGACAAAATACTAAGGCTATAGCACAGGGTTTTTTGCCGATTTTGTCCAAAAATTGAAATCTCTTGAAACTTTCAGGAAACCTTCCTTGTACTAAAAGAAGACTTTCTTGAATACATTTTCCTTATCTATCATCATCCGTTGCCGAGATATAGCAACTTAAATTACGCTCCTTTGCTCGAAAGGTGTGATGAATTAATTAGTGCATGATTTGCTGTAATTTCTAACGACGCGCGCGCTAAAAGTTTACAAAAATTATGCAAACTCCGTCGGCATAGTCCTAGGAATGTTTCCTGAAAGTTTCATGCGATTCTGAGATGGTCGAAAAATCTTGGAATTTTGACAAAATACTAAGGCTATAGCACAGGGTTTTTTGCCGATTTTGTCCAAAAATTGAAAACTCTTGAAACTTTCAGGAAACCTTCCTTGGACTAAAAGAAGACTTTTTGCAATACATTTTCCTCATCTATCTTCTTCCGTTGCCGAGATATAGCAGCTTAACTCAAAAGGTGTAATGAATTAATTAGTGCATTATTTGCTGTAATTTGCTGTAATTTCTCACGACGCGCGCGCTAAAAGTTTACAAAAACTATGTAAACGCCGTTGGCATAGTCCTATGAACGTTTCCTGAAAGTTTCGTGCAATTCTGAGATGGTCGAAAAATCTTGGAATTTTGACAAAATACTAAGGCTATAGCACAGGGTTTTTTGCTGATTTTGTCCAAAAATTGAAAATTATTGAAACTTTCAGGAAACCTTCCTTGGACTAATAGAAGACTTTTTCCAATACATTTTCTTTATCTATCTTCATCCGTTGCCGAGATATAGCAACTTAATTTACGCTCCTTTGCTCGAAAGGTGTGATGAATTAATTAGTGCATGATTTGCTGTAATTTGCTTTAATTTCTCACGACACGCGCGCTAAAAGTTTACAAAAACTATGCAAACTCCGTCGGCATAGTCCTAGGAATGTTTCCTGAAAGTTTCATGCGATTCTGAGATGGTCGAAAAATCTTGGAATTTTGACAAAATACTAAGGCTATAGCACAGGGTTTTTTGCCGATTTTGTCCTAAAATTGAAATCTCTTGAAACTTTCAGGAAACCTTCCTTGGACTAATAGAAGACTTTTTGCAGTACATTTTCCTCATCTATCTTCATCCGTTACCGAGATATAGCAGCTTAACTCGAAAGGTGTGATGAATTAATTAGTGCATTATCTGCTGTAATTTGCTGTAATTTCTCACGACGCGCGCTAAAAGTTTACAAAAACTATGCAAACTCCGTCGGGATAGTCCTATGAACGTTTCCTGAAAGTTTCATGCAATTCTGAGACGGTGGAAAAATCTTGGAATTTTGACAAAATACTAAGGCTATAGCACAGGGGTTTTTTGCCGATTCTGTCAAAAAATTGAAAACTCTTGAAACTTTCAGGAAACCTTCCTTGGACTATAAGAAGACTTTTTGCAATACATTTGCTTTATATATCTTCATCCGTTACCGAGATATAGCAACTTAAATTACGCTCCTTTGCTCGAAAGGTGTGATGAATTAATTAGTGCATGATTTGCTGTAATTTGCTGTAATTTTTCACGATGCGCGGGCTAAAAGTTTCCAAAAACTATGCAAACTCCGTCGGCATAGTCCTAGGAATGTTTCCTGAAAGTTTCATGCGATTCTGAGATGGTCGAAAAATGACCGGATTTTGACAAAATACTAAGGCTATATAGCACAGGGTTTTTTGTCAAAAATTGAAAACTATTGAAATTTTCAGGAAAACGTCCTTGGACTATAATAAGACTTTTTGCAATAGATTTGCTTTATTTATCTTCATCCGTTGCCGAGATATATCAGCTTAAATTTGAGTCCTTTGCTGGAAAGGTGTGATGTATTAATTAGTACATGATTTGCTCTAATTTTTTCTCTAATTTCTCACAAAGCGCGGGCTAAAAGTTTACAAAAATTATGCAAACTTTCTCGGTATAATCCAACGAACGTTTCCTGAAAGTTTCATGCGATTCGGACATGGTCGAAAAATGACCGGATTTTAACAAAATGCTAAGGCTATAGCACAGGGCTTTTGTCAAAAATTGAAAACTCTTGAAACTTTCAGGAAACCTTCCTTTGGACTATCATATAAGACCTTTTGCAATACATTTGCTTTATTTATCTTCATCCGTTGCCGAGATATCAGCTTAAATTTGAGTCCTTTGCTCGAAATATAGAAACACTGTGCTCATGGAGCATAAAATGCAGGTAAGTTGGGAATTCTCAGATTCTCGATCATTGGACGTGTTTGGGGATTCATAACAACTTCGGAGCTGGACAATTTTCGTTGCTATCACTCCTAATAAGTAGTACTGCTTTTTATGATGTCATACATTTTTCTTATGTGAAATTTGAGTGACAGACGGCCAAAGAGCTACAAAAAGCGCATGTTTGTCCACCATCTTGTGCATTGTTTCTGCCAACGATGTCTGTTTGTCACTCTCCGCAATTTTTATTTTCTACTAGCTGTCCTAAGAAGAAAATACAGTATTATTATGTACTGGAGTAGGTGCATTTCTTGCATCAGGACCTGTCGGCAGCATTCCATTCACTATCAGTGAAATCTAGTATAGTCTTCCTTTTTTCTTCAGTTCTTGATGCGGATCTAGCAAAAAATAGAACAAAAAGAGAAATGTGCTCTGATTTATCGCGACCCACTCTGTAAAAATATTAATAATTGTATATCAAGACCGTCGTTATATTCAAAGGGACGTTTCCTGAAAGTTTCATGCGATTCTGACATTAGTCTAAAAATGACAATTAGCCCATGCTTTTTTTCTTTCTTAAATATGGCTGATTGGACCAAAAAATTAGAACTCTTGAAACTTCCTGGAAACCTTGGTGAGATTTGTAAAGAGGGTTTTTGCAATAAACTTGTCTTATATTTCCAAACGTTCCTGGGCCTATTTCGTATGGCATCCCCTCCTTCTACAGTGCGTTTGATCATTGAGTCGCCGTCATCATCTCTTGGTCTCTATTTTATGTAAATTCATATAGCAGCTGGTGTGTCTTCTTCGTGATGTCCTGGGATGTTCATACAAAACATTTCCCGGAGCTGATCACGGAACTGTGAAGTGCGGAGGCCGTAGATCCAGGGATTCGTAACGCAACTCGCACTGACCAGAAACGCAGCAGTCAAGTCTATCAGATCCGGGATCTTATGAATACCAGTCATGCGCAGGAAATGCAGAACCATGATAGGAATCCACGTGACAATGTAGACGGCGACGAGCAAGAAAACCGTCTGGGCGACTTTCACCTGGTAATAAAAAGTCAGTAATATTGATAAAAGTTTTAAAATGTGATATCACGCACAATAAATGTGTATTTTTATCTTGTTCTTGTGAAGATGTAGATGTCGTCGTGGCTACGAATAATTTGATGTTCCAGCTATTTCATTGATATTTTTTTATAATACATAACAATATCAGTTTTGACTTCTTGTGTTATATCTTGCTCGTTTTGCTCCTTCTACCTTCTCGCGGTCAAGTAACATCAACATTCATATCCGGACGAACAATTGAGGGCCCTAAACAGGAATTATACATAGAAAGCTTTCCACGGACTAGGTTTGAATAAGCAACCAAAATAGTTGAGTTTCGCCTTCGCGACGTAATTTACAGTTTATTACAATTTAAAGTTGAAGGTATTAGTTGAAAAATAAGTTGTACAGGTTTTAGTGGGACCCTCAAAAGCTCAGGCCACTTATATGAACAGCAATCATTGTTGCCATGGTTACCATTATGATCATTTGCAGGTGTTAAAAGCAATGCTTAATTTCCCTTCTAACAACTAAGGGTCCATACGAGAGCAACATAAAATGAGTATTTTGTACTTACAATGCGATTGCTAGTCTGCTCATTAAAAGTTAGACAACTCAGTAGACGTTTTCTCTAAAACGAATTACCCGACCAAATAGCCCGCTGTGGAGCCTCATACAGGTTGAAGAGTCGAATGTACCATCAGTTAATCAGTATCTCAGTAATCGAGTCAGTTGAGCCTCAATCGGACAGGGAATGATTGATGATACAAATAAACGTCATCCCTGTCGACAAGCTCGGATAATATGTAAACCGAGATTGAAATTGATTTTTCCTAATCACTTCGATTGTATTGATAGAGGAGATTATTTAAAACACTAGTTCCAACTTCGTTTTTATCAGATTTTACTGGATTGTTCTGGGACAAAAATCGGAAATACGATAAGCTATTTTGCTATTTTTAAGTTTTGAATTAAGTCCCATTTACACATTTAAGGATGAAGCAAACGACCGGATTTCAAATCTTCACAAAAGAGAAAAGAGCAAACAAGGGAGACGCAACACGTTCCTAGCGGTTTAGCTACTATAAACGACAAAAGTACAATTTTCAAAATGTCATAAACATCTTGTCATCAACATCATCATCTATGCAGTGCCGTTTCCGATGGATTTGGTGTGCTGTCACGCGCGTAAGGAAATGACAGGAATTAATTGACAGAAAATCCATAATAGAAAGCCATTGTTGGTCGCTTTTTCTGGTACAGGGAATTTTTCAAGAAGCTACTAAATATTTGCTATATAGTCCCACTGCAAATGAAAATATGAAACTTCTCAAACAAAATCTGCAATTGAGTTTACATTACACTCGAACTTCTTTATGGCGTGAACGTCTGCAGTATATGTCTAATGGCTTATGTGCTTTTGAAAGCGGAAGGACTGAAATTGGGCGATAATTAAAATTGCGTCCCACCAAATTCTGTGTACACTGTGAGAGGTGCTTTCCTTAATTGTCACAATAGCGCGTTGACTTGAGAGGAAAAAACGTATCGCTTCACGATCTGTACTCGAGCTTTAACATTTACTATTTAAGTGGGTACTTTTTTATAAAATTCTACTAATTCGACAGTCAAGCTTCCTTTACTGGAGTTTAGCCGGTATTTTTGAAGAAATCGCTTTAGAAGATTCCCCGTATCTTTCTTATTTTGTCTCGTTTCGTCTCTCTGCTTCTCTTTATGCAATCTCTATGTTTTCGTCATGACAAAAAGTTGTGTTCACCGATGCCCGGGTTACAGTGCTGCCTGCCTCCTCCTGCTTTGTCTGCGTCTTTGTCTGTGTGTGTCTCTCTCTGTCCCTCTGGGCAGTAGTCAATGCATGCACGTTTCATTCACGCTTACCTCCTTTCCGACGCTCTCAACATTTGTGACTGTGCTTGCTACAGGTGCGGCCAGACTTCTCAACCCGTTCTCCACCACCCGCTGTTTGCTCTTTTTAATGGCAAGGTACACCTTCAAATAACAGAAAATTATCACGGAGAACGGCAACGCGATGAAGGCCACAACCAGCACGCTGGTGTACGAATAGCTACTGCCAACCGCGATAAAACAGGTCGCGCGTGGAGTGAAAAAACCATACTCGCCCCAACCCAAATTGGGTGGCACACCACTTAATGCTGCAAAACTCCACAAGATCATCAGCATCAGTGCTGTTCTCTTCTTGGTGAATACGGATTTACTTTGGTTCGGGCGCACGATTAGGAAATACCTGTTTATACTTATCAAAGTCACGGACATCAAGGAAGCGACCAGAAGAACCAGAGTGTAGCAACCGTTGACGCGGCAGAATACCTCCCCGAATATCCAAGTGCGCTTCACGATCACGATAACGGACACGGACGTTGTGGTGAAGATGCGAAGTAGATCCGTTATGGCCAGGTTTACGATGAGATAATTGGAGACAGTTTGTAACTGACGGGTCTTGTACACCATCGCACACAGACAAACGTTCCCTATCGCGCCAAGGACAGTCATGATGAGCAAAACTCCAACTTCTAAGACCAGAAGACCCATGGAGATCTCCCCAAGACTGGGGAAAGATGACGTGTGCGACACGTTTGACATAACGTAAAGCGCTTGAACTTTTCGAAGCCAACGATGATACAGCCGTCTCAGATTTTAATTCCACCGTTCTGCCATTTCGTTTCGTTTTCCGTTCGAAGTTATCTGATATTCGCAATGTTAATCCAGCACCTCTGTAAAACTCTTTAATGGCCCACCCGTTAGTTCGACCAACAGAAAATCACCAGGAGTTGAAGACTCGAAATGAATTCAAGACCATCTACCTCACCAAGATGCTGGCTGTCTAATTTCAGGTGCAATTTACACTGTTTACACTAAGCGTGGGCTCTTTTTACGAGCTTCCAGCGGGAACAATAAGAAAAGCAAATATGACGTGTGAAGTTGCAAAGGCAACAAGATAAAAATCAATGAGCGTGACGTACTGCAATTAACTGCACCTGATTGGTTTTTATAATGGTACCCATGACGACACATCTAATCCTTGGAAAGCAAGAGAACTACGCATTTCAACAGGCTGTCTCTCATATAAAACAGACACAAAAGGTTAGCCTGAGAAAATATTTATTATAAACAGATTGATGTAATCGAAACTACCTTACAATATTTCCGTATTACCATCAAAATAATCTATGCTGATCCATATAAAACTTTTCACTTTACATTTATCTCCCACTGAGCCCAACTTCAAATTCAAATCAGATTGAATCTTAATTTGCAAAGAAACGAGCCCCCTGACAAGTACATGCTCAACGCGAATATTTTCCTCGTATATAATTTGTGGTATTATTCGTCCCCGCCGTAAATGCTGAGAAAATATTTCGTTTCTATACTTTCTTACACGGACTGTTTGTTGGGACGTTAGTTCAATAATCGAACGACCCCACCCCCCTCCCCCCTCCCCCTACAACCGAAGCTAAATCCAGTTACTTAACCCCTACATGCCACGTGTAAATGAATACTGTTACTAGAATGCACTCATTGAGAGCTTTCATTTGAGTGGTCACACCTTTGGGTTTCATTTGACAGGTCAGGAGTAATTGCTTCAGCTAACGTTTTTAAATCAGGTTTGTTAAAAAGTGATGTTACCAAATCATAACGTGATATAAATATTATTCTTATTACGAATAGCTTCAGTTGCATTCATTGGCCACACATAAATTGTACAATAAAAATAGTTGTACATTAAAAAAACATTTTATGAAAAATTTTTTTTGCTGGAAATGAAGTAACAAAAACAACCACATTGGAATATAAAATACACTCAACTTTGTCGGCCGTTCCTGAGGAACTCGTACAAATAGCCCCAAAAAAATGATTTCAATTATAAAATACAAAAACAAGAAAACAAGGTATTAACGAATCGAAGAAATGCGTCGATTCTTCAACCCTTTCACTGCCAACTTCCTTGTCTAAATTTATCGCAAAATGTAAAAATTGAACTATGTTCAACTAAGATCTGAACTCATTGAGAGCTTTAATTTGAATGGTTGCACCTTCAGTTTCATTTAACAGTTTCACTGGTTGGATAATTTCCTGGGTTGAGTCAAATTTGCCTTTGACAGTGAAAAGCTTAAATTCGAAGCCCAAAACTCGACAATTATTAATATAAATATATATTTGGAGGTCTGATCGAAATAACTCTACCAACAATGACACTCCCCTTTCAAAAAGATTATGCGTACCTCTAAAATTACCCACCTAAATCTAAACTAAACCTACATTGTTACCTTATGAATTCTGGAAGTATCCTTTCTTACAAAATTGGCATTGGCTGGCTGGGGAACGAAAAAATTCGACAGCAGAGTTTGAGTTACGCCTCGGTCCGGATTTCGATTCCAAGGTTCTTCACTGGAAGTTTGCGTACAGATCAAACGAATCCAAATATTCTTGAAGCGTCGTGTAACAGAATTCGTACTGCTCCTAAAGCAAAGCAATGCAAGAGCAAACGTTAGCTCAGATAAAGAAAGTAAAGTTTGCAAACAAAATAATGATCTTGCAAAGGGAATAATGTATTCTCTTGGTTTTGCTAGTTAGTGCACAATTATCAACCCCATCTGCCATGTTCGTCTGTTCGAAATAAACATAACGAAAGTAAAAACCTTAATCATAACTAGTAAGTTCAACACAACACGGGAAAAAAACTGCTTTTATAGAATGTACCCATGGAGAGCTTTTATTTAAGTGGTCACACCATTAGGTTTCAATTGACAGTTCAGGCCCCAGTTAGTCTAAACCCGGGTTAAGTCTAGACTTTGTTTTCATTTTGTGCCTGAAGTTTAAAATCTTTGCAAACAAAATAATTCCTCGTTATGTTTTGAGCTGGAGTAAACTTTTTGGTAAGTCTCTGGTCAAAACTCTGCAGCTTGTTCACCAAAATCACGGGAGACAGAATTATTTAACCCTGGGTTAGCTTAACCGAGCTTTGAACAACCCAGCCCAAGAGTTAAAAGTGACCACTGCTATAAGGATGTACTCACTGAGAACTTTTATTTGAGTAGTCACACCTTTAGATTTCATTCGACAGTT
Organism: Plumapathes pennacea; assembly: GCA_964036295.1. Lineage (NCBI taxonomy): Eukaryota > Metazoa > Cnidaria > Anthozoa > Antipatharia > Myriopathidae > Plumapathes > Plumapathes pennacea. The sequence continues at coordinate 22,412,459 of OZ038464.1, read as the reverse complement.
CAGGAGTTGGAAGTGAACACTGCCATTAGAATGTACTCATTGAGAGCTTTCATTTGAGTGGTCACACCTCTAGGTTTCATTTGACAGTTCAGGAGTTGGAAGTGAACACTGCCATTAGAATGTACTCATTGAGAGCTTTCATTTGAGTGGTCACACCTCTAGGTTTCATTTGACAGTTCAGGAGTTGGAAGTAAACACTGCTATTAGAATGTACTCACTGAGAACTTTTATTTGAGTAGTCACACCTTTAGGTTTCACCTGACAGTTCAGGAGTTTAAAGTGAACGCTGCTACTGAAATGTACTCATTGAGAGCTTTTTGTTGAATGGTAACTCCTTTAAATTTCATTTGATAGTTCAGGAGATGGAAGTTTTTCTATACCGAGTTATATTTCCCTGAAACGGTTGTATTTTTACCTTGGTCTGCACCATGGCTGGTCGCTGAAGCCTCATGGCCTGCACTGTCTGGAACACGTCAATCAATCCTTCAGCTTTGAGTCGCTCAATCATCACGCTCATCGCGCAGAACACGCCAGTCCGACCCACGCCCCCGCTGCCAAAATAACACAAAGTCAGAGGATATTCACTGAGCTTGATGAAACTCTAAAATGAAGTTAAAATCACTGCGCCACACGAAGCCAAGTTTTGGAAGTTCTTGTTGAATCTTTGGAAGAATTTATACTCTAGAAGGAAAGACATCTAAATGTCTACACGTTCAACGCTAACCTGCAATGCACGACAATCGGATTGTTGCCACTCTGTTGTTGCCACTTTTGCACCTGACCAATCAGATCGACCAAACCAACTCCTGAATCCGGCATCTCGTTATCTGGCCAATCAACGTACTGGAAGTGACGGATTGTGCGAGTGTCCTTCAACTGTCCACGAGTTATTGGAAGGCAAAAAAGAAACGACCATGCGGCGGTTAGTATCTGACTAACAAGGGTGGGTAGGGAGAGGATATCATGCAGGTTGAACGAATACCAGAGATAAGACTTATGGGTACGGAGAGGTAAGGCTTGCAGCGGGGACCATGAAATTACAGACTTGTCGTTCACCCACCTCTGTTTGTGTCAGTTTAAACTTCCTGGTTATGTAGTCGGTGTAAGTCGACTCTTCGATCAACTCGACCAGAATTTCTCCGTACAAACGGGAGCCATCAGACGGCCAGTAATGATGACACTTCACCTGCACAAACAACAGCAAGGCGAGAATAGATAATTAACAATTATTTACCTAAGCGAAGGAGGATAAAAGTGGATATTTACTTCTTCACCTGCTTAAACAGAAGGCCACAGCAAAACTTTTCCAAACCAGTGGTACAAAAAGCGCGTCAAAAGCAGCATTTCAAATTTATTTGGTGCATACGAACTAACTTTGTTTAACTTGGTGCATTGAGACTCAATAGGAAATAAATCCTTGCATTATCATATGAGATAGATAATAAAGTTGAGGAACTGACCTTCCGTTAAAATCAATGACAATAATAATCAAGATCCTAATACTTTACATGATTCTGTAAATAAAGCTCACAAACACGGACGACAATAACAACAATAATATATATATAACAGCAACAAAACGATGAAAGCACCAGGACCCCACCTTTCCCCCTTCCTCTTCTTTTGTCAGCATCACAATGGACGCCGAGTGTTGTTCCCAAATCAGGCGCCAAAAATCTTCGTACGTGATCGGGAGAGGGGCCTGGGTAGCAATATACGCCTTGGGCTGACAGTAGCCCTGTGAAAGAGAGAGGTGTACATCATTTAACATTTCTCTCATAGAGAATTTGGCAACTTGATAAGCATTTGCCAAAACTTGTTCAGCTGAAATTTCTTTTGGCTGGAATGATTGAGAATTTTTAATATGACTGAGGAGATAATGGATTAATCAGTTCACTCAAATGTCTGCTCCGTGAAGAGCCGCACCAAACAAGTCACGTGACTACTTACATCCACGGCGCTGGCGTTTATGTAATCAGATCCCAGGTCACCAGGACGCATGCGCAGACGAATCCGTGAACTATCGACTGGAAAAGCAAAGGCACTTACAGTGAGCAAGACAAATAACAACTAGTTTGAGGAGCAAAACAGAATATAAAATTGCTGATCTCCTTGTTGTGTGCATAAGTATTGGAAGTGACCAACATCTTTAAAAGGAAGCAGCAACAGAAAAATGTTCATCGCAAGCGAGTGTTCGCAAGAGACAACAGCTGCGTAAGGATTAACCCACGATAAAGCAGTGCGTGACAAATTCACTCAAGGATCTTTAAAACATTGCGTGACATACATGGCAGGATGTTGCAATATCTGTTCTTCGAGCTGTTGCATGACATGGTAGCGTTCTTGAACGCCATTGGATGGCTCTCTTCCTTGGCCAGTCGGCTGAATTCCTTTTCCATATTTGTGCACCCCAACTCCTCGTCTTCTATCCTGAGTTCCCGGATGCGGGCGCGCAAGTCTTTAGCCTCGACTTCAGTCACCCCGCAGGCTATGGCCTCCAACAAAGCATCATGGATAAACACATACTGGGCCTGTGGGAGGAGGTGTAAGACGAAAGAGTTAATGTTATGAAAACTGCAGACCGAAGCATAAACGGTAAAACTCCACAGACAAATAAATATCACCGTCGTGTGCGTTTGGTCTCTGAAACTTGGCCGTATTAATTCATACTTGTTTGTCAAAAATAAATTTGGTTAGCTTTTTTGCATTTTTGGTATTTTTGAAAACTGTCGAAAAATGTGAAATTAATAAATCACGAGAATGCGCTCGTGAACAGTTCTCATTTGGATGATGATACGTTTTGTTGCCCAGGTGTTTCAGAAATTATAAATTATCAGTTTTCCAAAGGCACTCTGACATGCATAAGTGGTGACATGTGCGAAGAGGAGCAAAGGTCTATAAAAAATCTCAATCGAGAACATTGCATTACTTGCCTCCGTCTGCACCATTATATTTCTCTGGGTTCGCATTTGGCGAACAAACCCGAACACATCTATTGGCTCCTCGTGTGCGATCCGCTTCAACATCACGTCCAACGTAATAAAGGTACCAGTCCGGCCCACCCCAGCACTGTCAAACAAACAAACAAATAAATAAATAAACAAATCCACGTAATGAAGGTACCAGTCCGGCCCACCCCAGCACTGTCAAACAAACAAATAAATAAACAAACAAGCAAACAAATAAGCACATAAAAAATGATTACACCAAACATTTCTACGGCTAGTATTTATTCGTTTTTCAGTGTTGATTGGCACTCTCCGACAACAGTAACAACTATAACCGCGGCATGCACTACACGGTAACAACAACAAAAACAACAACAACAATAAAACATCCACACCAATGGTCCGCGAAAAAAAACATTCTCAGTTTGAACATTAGACTGACAGCTTCAACACCAGCAAGGAAGCTATGACCAGATGAACACCGCACGAGAAGTGCGCCGTTAGCCCTTGTTGACCGCTGCTCGGGGTCAGCACGTCTCGCAGAATCCCTTTCACGTTGTCAAAGGAACCGTTGTTTGGGCGTGACTCTATCCCGAGCAAATGACACATGAGGGGGTACAGGTCGATGGTGTTAAACGACGGCGCCTCAAGCTCCTTACGGAAGCCAGGACCCCGAGCGAAGAAAATGGAATAGTCATTGGATTCGTCTGGAGACCACCCGTGATCTCCACTTGTCCAGTTCTTTGCCGCGACGTCTCGAGACTGTTTCACAAGCCATCCCACTTCTGGACTGACATATATCGGTGGAATGCGACGGTTGTGCTTCCAGTGGTAGCTGTCTGGAATGTCTTCTTTCTTGTAGACTTTCATATGCGGGTTTTTGGCTCGTGTCAGGTTCCGAAAGATTTCCTCGAGTTTGCCGTCATCGGGCCATACGCTTCCCAGAACGCCTGACTCGCTGAGCCGGTAACTCGAGGAATCGATGTAGTCGTCGAGATAGATTTGCCGAGTAGAAGACGTGGCCGTGAAGCTGTGATCACTGACAAACATAACGTTCACTTCATCCAGAAGACTGGCTTTGTCCAAGCTCTTGATGAGGTAACCTACAACGTCCTCGTCGATCTTCTCGATTTCCTGGGTATATTTTTCACCGATACCAAATCCGTGAGCAGTCGAGTCCGGCTGATTGCTATAGAAGGCGATAAACTGAGGCGGTTTATCAGACTTGAGCCAAGCGATCACTTTGTCGATTCGACTCGAAAACGGTTCGGAGTTATTCGGTGCGCAATGAATATATGGCGGCCAGCCAATCCGAGTCACGTTCCTCATGGAAGGCAAATCTTTTGAATCCACCGCGCTACAATTCACGTAGCAAACAGGTTTTGGGTAGTACGTGGGTTTCTCCTCATAGCTGGTCCATCCTGGCCAGTTATACACCCCGCTCCGACCTCCTTGCTTCTGAAGCGTCAGCCAAATTGGTTCGGCCGAATCGTAGAATTTTGGGTCATAATTGGAGCAGTCGTAATCCAATATAAATTCCTCTTCATACACAGGATCCCAGAAGTTGTTCGAAATGATCCCATGGCTTTCAGGATAGAGTCCTGTCAGGTAGGAGTGGTGATTTGGCCAGGTTTTGGTGGGAAATATAGTTTTGATGTACTTTGCTTTGACACCCGCTTTGCCAACACTGTCAAGGTTTGGAGTTTTAGCAATTTTTCCGCTTATAAACTGCCAGCCCATGCCATCTAACGACACAAGAATGAGCGGCTTTTGTGTTAGCTTTTTGCCTTCACTGTTGGCAAGTAAACACAACAAGGCCAGCAACAAGAGCTTCATGTACAGGATCGGCATTTTGTCTCGTTCAAACAGCAACATAAAAGGTCAGGTCGAATTTCAGCCTTTCAAACGGCTAATATTTCGTGTCTTTTGAAAATTTAATCAACCCCATTGGTTGATTGTAAATGCCCTTTGAACCCCGTGAATGTATTTATAAACACAAAGCGTTTAAAATATTCACACTCAGACAAAACAGACTAAAAACACTCTAAACGAAATCGCACTGATCTGCATGTAGACAAGCCTTGTCGATACCAGTTACGCTGCGAACTGTTGAATCCTCACACAATGAACGACGTGTAGTCGTTGCAAAGGTTTATGCTTCGAAAAATCAGCAAGAAAACAGAAAAAACAGAAATGTACTAGGTAAAGCGGTTACGACACAAAGAATGTGTTGGCGTTCACATCAACAGTCCATTGATAAATTCCACGACGACAGACAGACAGACAGACACGACGAACGAGTCTTACCTGCAGTGCACTATCATCGGGTCAGTGGTGTCTGAATTGGCGCAAGATGCGCGACGCAACAGCGACAACAAGGGGGTCGGGTGGGTGGGGACATCGTGGTCAGGCCAGGTGGTGTAGTGAAATTGCCTCACCATTCGCTCCTCCTCAGGGTGCTGTGAATTTAAAATCACTCTTCAGCACACAATACAAATCTAACTAGTGTTACAAGATGAATAATTAACGAGAATTGATAGTCGTGTCAGACGCTATCTTCTCTTCACTATCCTATTAAGTATATACACATGTCCGTGTGCATTTGTATCCGCGAAAGTGTGAAACTAATGCCATGGTGTTGGAAACATATTAACGGTAACTTGGTTATTCTAAAATGTCAGCTGTCTCCTCCCAGTGCCCCCCACCCCCCTCCCCCCGTCTCCGACCGTTCCCATGGGGGCATGGGGAGGACACGGCTGACCTTGGAATTTGGATCACAAAGTGAAGACTTAAAACTGATTTTTGGGCTCACGTTCCTTGTACATTGCCTTGAAACCCAACACTTCACTGTCGACCACTAATATAGTTTGGTTTTCATGTTAACAAGCAATACTTTAGAGCTTGAAGAGGAATACTCAAAGACATTTTATTGAAACCTCATAAAGAAAAACTCAGTGACAAGCTCCCTTAATTTCCTCACCTGCTTGTGCGTCACAAGGAAAGTCCTGAGCGTGAAGTGCGACATATGCAGCACCTCCGACACCGTCACCTCCACCTTGCCGTACACCTGCATCTCGCTGTCGGGCCAGTACTGATCACACTTCCTCTACGCGCCAAAAAAATAAAACATTGACTTACTCTTAAAGCCATTTTCGGATGACCGTCGAAAGCAATCGTGTGGTTGCGCTTTCGGAATGGTGCAAAGAAGTTTAGCAACATGCTTGGCCAATCAAGAACAAAAGCAAGACCCAATTGCGATCTTCTCGCGCAAGCACGCAAGGAACACTGGCGTTTCCTCGCACTGCTGATTGGTCTCTGTTTCAAGGTATAAAAACCAAGTCAACTGTTACTTTGGCTTTTTGATTGGTTGAAAGTGTTTTCTTACAGCTTGTGATTGTCGGTGTAATTACTTTGGGTTTGGTTTTGAAGGTCATCCAAAACTGTTTCAGGAGTCTTAATGTAAAGTTATATAGGAGATGTAACCGAATGTGTTTGGAAAAGAGTTCCAAACGAAGGGTCTTGACACGATTCCCTGGCTTGTAAAACTACAAACAACTTGTAGGCAATATACAGCGGTTCTTGGGTGATAGTTTTGTAATACCAAAACCAAAGTACAGCTCGCCAATCACAAAGGCTGTAAGCAACAAGAAGCCAAAGTAACTTGAAAATGGTTTTACTTTGAAGAAGAGACCAATCAAATAAGAGAACGCCATCGCCACGCTCTTGTCTGCGTGAGAAGATCGCGCACGGGCTTTGCTTTTGTACCTGATAAACCAAGAATACAGCCAAATTTGCTTGTGACAATAAAGAAGTGTAAATCGAAACTTATCCAGCTCAAGTGTCCTCACCCGTCCTCTCTCTTCCAGTCTGGTCAACATTACAATCACGTGCGAATGTTTCTCCCACACCATGCGCCAGAAATCATCAAAGGTTTCATACAGCGGACCTGAAGAGGGACAAACAATCAAACGAGTCGAAGAGGGATATAGAATATGATAGAAAGGAGAATTCAGCATTTGATCTTTTACAGCTGATCCATCTTTGAATTCTCTTTATGTCACTCATACTCTGTCTTCATAAATGACAGAGAAATTTCTATCACATTACAGGAGTTTTAAAAAAAGTCCATAGAAAATATAAGATTGCAAGCAAAGAAAATGAACATTACAGTATTGAAAAGGGCTCGGTGCTTAGCCGTACTGAAGGTTATGATAAGTCTGGTCAAGAGCAGCAACAAGGAGTCCACAAACAACTTGATAACTTACCCTGAGCCGCGATGAAAGCACCTGACTGTTGGTATCCCTGGAGAGGAAAGCACAAAATTACTTGAATTTTTAATGAAACCGACAGAAGTTTTGTTTCCCGTTTCCGAAACCGTCAATTTTGATATCAACCTAAATCGCACCCTGTCTTTAAAATGCACGAAAAAGATAACATCAGATCTACATTCTGCAGTCCCATTATACACTTACGATGATATATAGTGCGTGTATGTACCTCAAATAGCAACGCTACAATAGACCCCTTTTACAAATTTAAATGCATGATGGGTAATCAGGGCAAATAAACGGCATATAACTTTCGTTTTTCTGATCGCTGAAACGTCGGAGCTCTCCAAATTGTCATTTGGAAACTTTCAGTGGTTCTTGATTGTGAGCGATTTCACTATTAAACCTCGACTTCTCGCATGTGTCGCCGCCTTGTTCCTTTGTTCTTGTCATGATTACCCATCATGCATTCAAATCCGTGAAAGAGTCTATTCACGGCAGGCACTAACGTCAATGTAGTTTGCGTTGATGTAGTCGGATCCGGGAACTCCTTCTATCTGAGACAACACTACGCGGGAATGATCATCTGTAACAGATTGGCACAAACATTCAGCCCATGTATCTACAACTACCGTAAACTTTATAAAACGCTTTCCAGGACGTTTTCTTCCCCGACTTGTACACTATACACTGACTCGTAAAAGTTGGCCCCTGGATGCTTTTTATGCGACTTCCGTTAACTTGCGTATCCGTTTGGTCACCATAGTAACACATTACGCAAACTCTGATTTTGAAAATTTGCGTTGGCTTGGGTTCACTTGGGTGCAAATTTGAGCTTGGCCAAAGTCAACGAAAGCCACCCTAACTTGGTTGCCCCAGACGCTACGCAAGTCGAACGCAAGTTGAATGCAAGTTAAAACCCAACCTCGTTCCCAGTCTCTTTCACCTCCCTTTGGGGACTGGGGCGGGGGCGGGAGATGAAAGAGCCTGGGAACGAGGTTGGTTAAAACCTTTAGTTGACTTAAGTCGAATTGAGTCGACCTTCAAGTTCATTTTGCCGGGGATTAGGTCTGCAGGACTTACAGGCCACAATGTTCGCGTATCTATTCTTGAACTTGTTAGCAGGATTCAGAAAAGCTTGGTATTGATACTCCTCGTCAGGCTCCACCAGCTGAAAAAGACAAACAAAAACAACGTGCTGAATTCAAGGGACAAAACATTATACTCAACCATACTTTTGACAGTCAAGTCTCTCTGCCTTATGTTGTCTGTCTGTCCGTGCCCCAGTCTTTATTGTGGTTTCTCTGTCTGTCTCCTTAATCATTACCTGTTACTCACCTCATTCCACGCACACAACTCTCTACCACTCTCACTTCCCCCCTCCCTTCCCTTCCACCCTACACTCTGCTTATCTACTGTATGACTGTAAGTCTCTATAATTGTGATTGCTATTGTGATCATTACGTACCCCGTACTCCTCGGAAAAGCCGTGATCTCCATCCATGTGCATTCTCTCCACGTGCTGCTCGAACTCATTCACTGGAATAGGTACTCTCCCTGGAAAGACAGCAAACGTGACAATGTCCAAAGTCCAAGCTGGCTTCATTTGCAGATTGTATATCACAGAAAGATCGGCTACAAACCCGAGGACGGGACTTGGTGTTACTGGCCCTAGAATCCTCTGCTCTTTTTTTTATCGCTCAAAATATTGAAGGCCGTGTAAATAGAACTTCGATGTGGAAACATTTATAGTTAAAGCTACAGTTTCGAGTTACTTCCACAACTTGAAGAGTAAGTTTAAAAGACCTTTACCCAGATATGTATAAGGCACAGAATACCCGGCGTCGACTCCAACTGTAATGACAGTGTGATTCTTCGTTCCAAATAAAACCAAGTAAATTCACCGACTGCGGACAGCGGTGGCAGTTTGTTCAATAAAATACATCTTCCAGATACAAATTCAAACCAGACAATCTATTACTTTCAAAGCTGTAGGCTCAAACGTATGAAAAGATACAATCGTTCTCACGCTGAAAAATAATATGTATAAAAAACACATACACACACAGAAAAAGAGAATTGGCAAAGATTTGAATAGACCATGCGGAGACATGTGCCAACCAAAACAGCACAAGGCATTCAGCGCGACCTGCCAATATAGCTACTCAACAGCACGCTGCATTCTGCTGAAACGGGCAACGTTCATCGTGGTCACACATGCACTGCTCTTAGCCTGGTTCTCATTTGCGACGCTAGCACAAAAGCCCTTATTTTACAGTGAAAACAGACTCGACAATTATTTCACTTTTCCTTGCGCATACGCTTGTGCCTTGCATCGTTCGTGAAAACCAGAGGCCAAATCACAAACATTTACACGTGTATTTTACAAGTTGGACCATTATTCAAATACCACTAAACGGACTCTACTCCAGCAAAGTATATGTACAATATTACAGTTACAGGTCCCCAGTGCACAATCACAACAGAATTTGGCCATTTGGATTAAAGTGTGTTTTAACGTGTGGAGAAATTGGTCCGACTTGTAAAATACACTTGTAAATGCTTTATTGAATTTGCCCCATGCAGGTTTCAGCTGTCTTTACACAAAGAAAAAGTCGTTCATACTTGCTCTCTGCGCGGCCAAGTCGTTCAAAGCCTCGAGCGAATCCGTGGAGCCCATCAATCGCTTTTGTTGTGATCGCCTTTTGCGACTCAGTTTCTTCAATGGCTGCCCGCCATCGTTGAAAGCACAATTGTCGTCGATCGGAGTGCCTCCAAACTGAGAGCGCTTTTTCCTACGTTTAAGAAAGAAATACTTACAAAATATGACAGCGTAGCTTAGCAAACAGCTGCAATTCAGCGAACTAGCGAACGCTTTACGGAATTGTTGGTTGAATTTATCGTTTACACATCAGTTTCTTATGTACGACTTTTCTTATGGAAACAATGACAGGCTAAACAGCTTTTGTTCGCGTGCACTGTATACAAAAGACAGCTTTCTACAATTGGTCTGCCTACTTATTTAGGGAAACAAAACTTAAGAGTGGAATCAAACTTTCAAATTAAAACTACTACACAACGACATTTCCTTGTAAGTCTCTTTGTTGTAAGTATTTTACACATTATTTTTTCACATTTTTCTGAAGTATGTTTTATCAAAAAAGTGGCCTAGATTTGTTATTCCATCTGTTTCACTATTGCAAACACTGACAACAAAAGGCACAGACAAAGGAACTTTGACGCCAACAGTAAAATTGAACAGTTAATTCCCCAAAGGTCTTGTATTTAATTTCCCCGACCACCGAGCTTCATGTGCGCCATAAACATATTCCCCGTTTCTCCCTGTTACTATGCTTCGTACTTCTACCACTCACCTCAAAAACCAGAAGCTCACAAACATGACAATGAGCAGAATAACAATGAATACACTCAGACCCGTAACCAGTCCCACGTCAATTTCCGCCGGCGGTGGCGTGGTAACTACCTCAGCTAAATGAAGAAAAGAGGTAAATACGGTAAGATAGTGCAAAAATTGGACAGATGGTGGTGGTGGTGGTGGTAAATTGTTAACAAGTTTGACGCCCCAACCCCACCCCACTCGTTATGTATGAATGCAGCCTCAGATTATGCCTCGCTTACGCCCTCATATAAAGATGTTGCAACAGCTTGATACCTGTTTGTACTGGCTCCATCCACTCACTCGAGGTGTACAGATCCTACAAAAAAAAAAACAAACAAACAAACAAACAAACAAACAAAAAACACACATTAGGAATCAAATCACGCTTGGTAGAATGGAAGCCTACAGTTTAATTTCTTCTTTATTCTCTCACTTGTCTCTTTTCTTCTCTTCTCTTCTCCAATTCTCCAGTCTCTCTCCAGAACACTGTGTAATACGTACAAGGCTCCAAGGTCTGTTGTAGTACACGTGTCATTACTGATATCCCCTCTCCCCTCCCCTCTGCTCTCCGTTTCCTTCTCTCTCACCTTCGAAACATAAGCTCTTTGAAACACTGTGTAGTATGTAGAAGGCTCCAACGGTCCGTTGTAGTACTCAGTGCCATTGTCGACACCTCTTCTTCGGCGCCTGGCCGAAGCAGGCGTTTTATCTCCATTCCCAACGGTAAATGTCCTGAAACTATCAAACTTACTCGCGGGGAACTGGGCAGCCACGTAAGGTGTAAGGGTTGGTTTCTTTGCTCGCGCCTGTTCGTACGTTAGCAAGTCCTCTGGTTTGTAATCGTTAGGGTCTTTACCGACTGGGACCGCATGATCCTTGCTGTCTGTTGGCAGCTCTCTTACGACGACTTGGTAAAAACTGAGACAAAAAATTACAACTTGTTGAAGAAGACGAAGAAAACAAATAAACAGAAAAGAACGTTCAAAGAAGTCGTCGTTTATTCGGCCGAATACCTAGTTATTATTAACTAAAGTGTCTAGTGCTACCGGGCCCTAGGTCACTCGCTTGTTATCTATATTACCGCTCACCAATTCACTAATGCAAACACTGACTTATCGCCTTTCTCACCCACTCATTTTACCCACTCACACAATCACTCTCTCTATGACTCACTCATTCATTGAGCATGTAAGTTATCGTATTTCTGACGTTCAGGAGAGGAAAGTTTTCCAAGCCGTATGTATGTTGCACGCAGTACTGGTCTAGCCTTTAGTCAAGCAACAATGCCCTTGGAGCAGGCGTGAGTTCTTGGTTACCTTATTTTACCATTTGTGTCAGGCACTTTTTGAAGCTTGATTTCGAACGTGTTCCCATCAGGAGATGTGGGTGGTGCCAGTGTGCCGATGGTTGGGAGTACTACGAGGAAATAATAAAACTACATAAGCACAGGAACCAAACTTACTAAAGTGACCCTCCTGATTATAGTGACGCATGAATGCCGGCATCGCAAAGAAATGAAACACTTTCCCCGTAGTGTTTCTCTGACCAAAGAAAACTTTAAAAATACAAACAAATAACCTCAGCTCAGGTCATGTCCACATTGGTCCGTTTTCGTTTAAAAACGCATCATTTCTTCTCTTTTCCTTTTACGAAAATTTCTCCGTACACACCGATCACTTTGGATTCGTTTTTCATTTTTGGCCTCAATAACGACGTGAATACTACTGTACTATCAAAACGTACCTTTAAAATGTATGTGGTTGTTATCAGCTAATCAATTTATAAATTAACATTTTATTGTAAAAAAATAAATCACTTGCATTTATACACAAAAGCTCTCATACAAACGCGTTGACATACATCGTACACACAAACAAATACACCATCTAAAAATGTATATCGTTACTCGTACAAACTCATCTGCAAGCTTATCATGGCACATAAGCACAAATTCATCATTACTACATGCCCGCACACGGGCACAGTGCTGACACTGACTTTTATACTATAACACACGATAATTCACGATAACACACAATAACTCACTATAACACACGATAACACACGATAACTCACGATAACAAACGATAACTCAAGATAACTCACGATAACACACAATAACTCACGATAACACACGATAACTCACCGTCTTTAAATGTCGTGTTAGACACCGGTTCGCTTTTTGGACCCTCTCCAACCTTATTCACGGCTTGCACGGTGAAGTTATAGAGTTGGGAACTCTTTAGGCCATCGATTACCAACGTTCTTTCATCGCCTGTTGCTGTGTTGCGAACCTTTTCTTCGCCCGCAGAGGAACTGTAATACTTCACCCGATATTCGACAATGACTCCATTTTGCTCCGATTCCAAAGGAGGAGTCCACATAACCAGGATGGACGAGGAGGACTGGGTCAAAGCTGAAACGTCTTGAGGTGGACCAGAAGGTTCTGACAGGGAAAACAGAGCGCAAATTAAAATACCGGTATTGTACAAAGTTAAGCCTGGTTTCCATATGACCGCCTCGATCGCTTCGATCGTCCGCAAAACTAGTGGAACGATCGGGGCGATCGAAACAATTATATGGAAACACAGTCACCGACAATTCCGGCGATTCCGGCGATCAAAGCGATTGCCGTCGCAAGGATCGCCCCGGTTCTATCTCAGACGATCGGGGCGATAGAAATGTTTGTAATGGAAACCACGTCGGACGATCGAGACGATCATATGGAAGCCTCTGGGCCGGGCGATCGAAGCGATCATATTGAAACCAGGCTTAAAACCAATCGCAAATTACTTTGGTTTCCTAAAAGTGCTTTCTTACAGCATTGTAATTACTTTGGCGTTGGGACAACCGCACTATGGCTGGACTTTCATCAATACTGTTCTCTGCACAGTACTGACACTGACTTCATACTGCAACACACGATAACTCACGATAACACACGATAACTCACTGTCTTCAAATGTCCTGTTAGACACCGGTTCGCTTTTTGGACCCTCTCCATCCTTATTCACGGCTTGCACGGTGAAGTTATAGAGTTGGAAACTCTTTAGGCCATCGATTTTCAACGTTGTGTTATCGCCTGTTGTGTTGCGAACCTTTTCTTCGCCCGCAGAGGAACTGTAATACTTCACCCGATATTCGACAATGACTCCATTTTGCTCCGATTCCAAAGGAGGAGTCCACATAACCAGGATGGACGAGGAGGACTGGGTCAAAGCTGAAACGTCTTGAGGTGGACCAGAAGGTTCTGACAGGGAAAACAGAGCGCAAATTAAAATACCGGTATTGTGCAAAGTTAAGCCTGGTTTCCATATGACCGCCTCGATCGCTTCGATCGTCCGCAAAACTAGTGGAACGATCGGGGCGATCGAAACAATTATATGGAAACACAGTCACCGGCGATTCCGGCGATCAAAGCGATTGCCGTCGCAAGGATCGCCCCGGTTCTATCTCAGACGATCGGGGCGATAGAAATGTTTGTAATGGAAACCACCTCGGACGATCGAGACGATCATATTGAAACCAGGCTTAAAACCAATCGCAAATTACTTTGGCTTCCTAAAAGTGCTTTCTTACAGCATTGTAATTACTTTGGCGTTGGGACAACCGCACTATGGCTGGACTTTCATCAACGTTCTCTATACCTGCTGAATCCGTGGTTTCTGTGGCAAAAGCCGGCGGGCTTGCCCAGTCTTCATGCTTCGCATTGACGGCGACTACAGTAAAGTTGTACAAAACAAACTCCTGTAAACCGGATACGACCAACTCAGTGCCTTTGACTCGAAACTTTCTGTCATCAGACGCTGGCTTGTAAGACACTTTGTAGGTTACTTCTCCATTTGGGTTCTGCGGCGGCAACCAACGCACTCTGACAGCTGTCGAGTTGATGCTCTTAGCTGACACGTTTTGAGGAGCTGAAGGAACTGAAAGAACGAAAAAATTCAATTAATAAATCTCTTGAGTGAGACACAGATACATACACCGACTACCTAAAAATGTATATCGTTACTCGTACAAACTCATCCGCAAGCTTATCATGGCACATAAGCACAAATTCATCATTATTACATGCCCGCACACGGGCACAGTACTGACACTGACTTCATACTGCAACACACGATAGCACACGATAACACACGATAACTCAAGATAACTCACGATAACACACACTAACTCACGATAACACACGATAACTCACTGTCTTCAAATGTCGTGTTAGACACCGGTTCGCTTTCTGGACCCTCTCCATCCTTATTCACGGCTTGCACGGTGAAGGTATAGAGTTGGGAACTCTTTAGGCCATCGATTTTCAACGTTGTGTTATCGCCTGTTGTGTTGCGAACCTTTCCTTCGCCCGCAGAGGAACTGTAATACTTCACCCGATATTCAACAATGACTCCATTTTGCTCCGATTCCAAAGGAGGAGTCCACATAACCAGGATGGACGAGGAGGACTGGGTCAAAGCCGAAACGTCTTGAGGTGGACCAGAAGGTTCTGACAGGGAAAACAGAGCGCAAATTAAAATACCGGTAAGATTTGTCTTTTGTGCAAAGTTAAGCCTGGTTTCCATATGACCGCCTCGATCGCTTCGATCGTCTGCAAAACTAGTGGAACGATCGGGGCGATCGAAGCAATTATATGGGAAACACAGTCACAGGCGATTCCGGCGATCAAAGCGATTGCCGTCGCAAGGATCGCCCCGGTTCTATCTCAGACGATCGGGGCGATAGAAATGTTTGTAATGGAGACCACCTCGGACAATCGAGACGATCATATGGAAACCTCTGGGCCGGGCGATCGAAGCGATCATATTGAAACCAGGCTTAAAACCAATCGCAAATTACTTTGGCTTCATAAAAGTGTTTTCTTAAAGCATTGTAATTATTTTGGCGTTGGGACAACCGCACTATGGCTGGACTTTCATCAACGTTCTCTATACCTGCTGAATCCGTGGTTTCTGTGGCAAAAGCCGGCGGGCTTGCCCAGTCTTCATTCTTCGCATTGACGGCGACTACAGTAAAGTTGTACAAAACAAACTCCTGTAAACCGGATACGACCAACTCAGTGCCTTTGACTCGAAACTTTCTGTCATCAGACGCTGGCTTGTAAGACACTTTGTAGGTTACTTCTCCATTTGGGTTCTGCGGCGGCAACCAACGCACTCTGACAGCTGTCGAGTTGATGCTCTTAGCTGACACGTTTTGAGGAGCTGAAGGAACTGAAAGAACGAGAAAATTCAATTAATCTCTCTTGAATGAGATCTGCATATGACGATGACCTAATGATAACGATGATGATGGTGATGACGATAATAAAGACGATGAAGAGGACTACGACGGTGGCGATGACGATGATGAAGAAGAGGAGGACGATAAATGATGATGATGATGACGATGGCGATGATGGTGGTGGTAATGATGACGATGGTGATGATGATTACGGCAAGGACGACGACGACGACGACGACGACGACGATGATGATGATGGTGATGATGACAATTTAACGCTGATCACAATGACGACAATGATGATTATAATCACAATCATGACAGTGCTGACGGTGGGGACGGTGGTGGTGACAACGATTATGTACTAAACAAGGCCACAAAGAAACGACTTATTTAAACAGGACGGTGACAGCGATAACAAATACTGTATTTCCACACACAACTTCAACCCACCTCCTTCAGCGGTCATAATAGTGGTCTCGCTCTCATTCCCCTTTCCTTTACTGGTAAAAGCAACAACTTTGATATTGTACGTGGAATCGCCCTTCAGCCCAGAAAGCACATAACTCGTTCTCAGGCCCACGCTGATGTCACGGGCAGCTCCGGAGCCATTAATTGAGTAACTGACCTGTAAATTACAATTCACCTTACGTTTACACCTATGTGTCTCTTTGTGTATATGTTGTGCAGTAATTAGGTGTGTATAACTCAGAACAAATTCATGAAACCTCAAGAACTGATTTGTAAACTTTGATGCTTTAAATATGGATAATGGTGTGCTTTCCTTTTTCTACTAATTTTATGTTACAGTAGAATGTTCAGTCAAAAACGATAGGTACAATATTGTAACCATAGGAGTGTGTGCGACATTACTTTTTTGAACAATCATTCTGGTTTGAAAATTGTACCAATTTGGTGATTTTAAATCCATTTGCAGAGCTTTAATTCTGAAAATTAAGTAGCGCCCACTGAGTACAGTGTATATTACCTGATATTTTCTTAGAATTCCATTTTTAACCAAAGGCTCAATCCAGTTCACAGATACTGCAGATGAGTTGACAGTTGCTGCATGGAGGCCCTCTGGTGCTCCTGGTACTAATCAGAGCAACAGAAAAAACAACATGCCTTTTCAGTGTTGTATCCAGAGCGCGTCATTGCGTCCTGGGACGCACAAATCTCAATTTGGACGCAAAAAATTCCAGCAAGTGCGTCCAAGCGGACGCACTTGAAAAATTAATTGACAAGCGACTCTTTTCGGAACGCGACCCGCTAAGCGGAAAGCCGACGCTGATCCTTGACCACTTATAGCGCGTCGGTAAAGCCCGATTTACGCGTTGAAACTTTCGCTTACGACACGAATAAAAAATCACTCCGTGATTTGGTTTTCTGTCGCATACGACACGAAAAAAGTAGTACAATTTCTAAGGGTTAAATCCTGGAATGCGAGTGTGACTGAACAAATATTCGATCAAATGTTACTGTAAACCACTGGCTGTTCGAGCGGCTCAGTTTATCGCGACGTGCACACCTTTTATCGATCACGTCGACACCACTTTTAATATGTCAAACGGTCAAAATCTGTCTGCATACAAATCTTGACCTGTAGTCTTGCACATCGACTGAAAATCAAGCTGTCAATTTTTCGCGTAGCGTGGTGAAATTTGATAACCCAAAGAATTGAGGTCAGATTTGCATAAATATGTTTTGTGCGTATGGCGGACGTCAATAAAATACTTTTAGCCGAAAACCTCCTCAAAAGAGAACAAAATGTGGCAGGAACATAAAAAATGTCCTATCGGCTTGTTATTTGTTTGGTACAAAAATAAACAATGTGAATAATGACGCGCCACGAATATTAATATTAAAAATGAATATTAATCAGTTGGACCCCACAAAATCCTACTTGGACCCCTAAATTTTGGAAGAGGGGGTCCTTTGGACCCCCAGTTTTGAAATCCTGGATACAACACTGCCTTTTAATTCCAATTCCAATTCCTTCCATTTTTCCACTCTCCTAAATAAATGTACCTACTTCACAACCTCCATGCCTGCCTATGGGTATACCAAAAAAGTGGGGGAGGGGTGTACAAATTCTTTATTGGAAGTAGTATACAAAAGGGTCACCTTTTCAGCAAAGTCTGGTGTGAGCCTCTGCATGCAAAATTTCTTAAAATGCCACCCCCCACTCCAGGGGGTGTGGCACATGGAAAATCTGGCACGGCACATGGAGGATTGTTGCTGAAATAAATTCTTTCATTCTCCCTCTGTAAAACTTACCATCTTCATCAGTGCGTACAGTGCGCACATCACTGTAGGGTCCTGGCTGCACACCATTTTTTGTCACTGCTCTTACTTGAACATAATACTCTGTCCACTTGTCCAGAGAGAGAACAGTGGTACTTAGGTTGAGTCCAACTTTTATCAGTCTTTCATCAGGGTTGCTCAGAGATCTCTTGCCCCCCTCTTCATTGGGCGATTCAGTCGGAGGCTCAGTTGAGGGTGCAACTGAAGCCTTACTGTCCACTGAATGTGTGGAGCTTACAAGGGAGCTTGCTGGGGCTTGTGTTGGTGCTGTTTTCTTCCTTATTGAAACCTCATACCGGCTTAATTCTCCATTAAGGGTGCCATTAGGTGGTGGTTGCCAAGCAACAAAGAGGCTTTGTGATGTAAGGTTGTATGCTGTCACATTCTGAGGTGCAGCAGTGGGAGCTGGAAACAGAAAAAAAGTAATGAAATGAAATAAGATACTGTCTAAGTTACTCTCCCTGGTGTAATTTTCAAATGTCGAGAAGCTTGGTTCCTTTAAATGCAATACAGTTATGGGGAGAAATATATTGCAATTTATTGCTTAATTGTACCCTGTACAGTATATGTACCTCAAGTTGTACATGTACAACTTGACCACTAAAACATGCAAAAAATGAAAAAACATTTTCAACATTATTTCTTACAAGAAATGTCAATGGAGAATTACTTTTTCCATGTCATCAAAATGCACCACATTCTCAGGCTCTCTGTACCATTAAGGTCCACACATTGTGCTGCAGTTACCCAAGACTACCTCTTGTGCCTTTCTAGATGCTCACCCCTTAACACTGTTGACACTGGAAGACATATAACCTAGATTGCAGCTGAAAGGGGTCACATTACCTGCTTTTGAGGGAGTGGTTGGAACCACAGATGCAGACATGTAAGTGCTTGTTGCCACAGGAGTTGTTGCTGAGATAGCAGGGCTGACACTCCATTTCACTGAAGTCACTGTTGAAGTTTTGTCATCTGACAGAAGCTCCTTCTGAGTTGATGAAATTCCTACAGAACCTGTCTTTCTTGATTGAACTACACTGTTTGTCACTGTAACTGGTGCAGCCAGTGGAACAGACTTTGTTGCAGAAGAAGTAAGGTTCTTCACATTATAACCTGCTGAAGAGGAAGCTTGAAGGAATGCTGATTTTCTATCAGTGTTTAATGTCCTGGTGTCTGTGATTGCCACAGAACTTGGATGTGGCACAATCGGAGATGATGTTAATTGCCTTTCAGTTGGAACATCTGGGTTTGTAGGTTCAGTTGTTTCTTCATCCTCGCCTAATAGAAGACCAAGTATAAGTAAACATGTCTTATAATAAGCTACAGCTGCAAAAAACAAAAACAAAACCAAAAAATACAGCACAATACTGGCAGTAACTAAACAATATGCCACTTTTACAATCACACACACTTTGCAAGGCTGAGATATAGTTTTGTGGGCCAACTGATGATAAAACTTGGCAGGCAGTGTGGAAAACTGCTTCTTTGGTAATACAATACCTATACCTATATAATAATACACTTAGCAACCGCTGGCCTGGTTCATGTGTTTTTGCATGCATGTGTAACATTCTTTTCCAGGCCCACTCATTCTTTATATGGATGAATTAAACCAGAAGTATGATAATGTGTGGTTTGAATTTCTGATGCAACAAATGCTCGCGTACTTATTAGTCATAATTATCATGATGTCACAGGCCTCCTCATTCCTTACATCAGTTCGAAATGAATCGCCAGCACAAGCAAGCCAAATCCCCTCGACCGTTGCCTTTCATCTAAGCCCAGGACATGACTACTGAAGGTGAGAATTTTGTTTGACTTTAGAAAGAGAATTTCAGCTGTCACTTGACTGGATGGTGGGCTTATACTGCCACATGTTTGAAAAACTGGAAGATTTTTATGTGGATCGATTGGCAATTCACAAGAACTACAGTCAAGTGGTACATGCACTACAGAGAAGTTTGTAGTAAACTGCATTTGAGATGCTTGAAATGGACTTCAAATAGGAAAAAAGAAAAATAGTAAAAAAAAAAAAAAAATCCGATCACCGTATTTTGTGGGGGTCCTACTAGTAATCTACTTACTATGTCTAGCTTGAAGCAAAACCAAGCTCAGCAGTGAGATTCACTTGACACCCCCTCCCCCCCAGACACTCATTTACATGGGTAGTAAAAAATTCAATCTTGTTCACAAGATTTTTTAAATTTTAAGTTTAGTAAATTTTTAATACAAATTCTAATTCTAAAACTCCACATAAACATTATGTTCATTTTTTTGACACTAATAAATATTCTGCAAATCTTCCCTTCTAAAAGTTGACAAGAATAGTCCTTTACAGGTACATGTAGTTGAAATTTGCATTTTTTAAACTTCATAACACAATAAATCATATAATAATATGTATGCATGTCTACATGCTACGTGAATGACAAGAAATTAAAGGTTTATCTTTTGTAATCCTGTCCCAGAAGTTGAGCGGCATAACTAAAAAGTTGAGAATTCCATAAAGTAAGGGAATTTTAATGATATTCACAGTTTCATTTTTGTTCAACCAGGTTTATGTGTCAAAATTATACTGTGCAGCAGCTGGTGTGTGAGGATTGAAAGCATGCTGCTGCTCATGCAACAAATTCCTAATACAGACTGGAAAATTGGATATGTTAAAATTACAGATGTGATTCTCACAGTAAATATGCAATTCTCTGTAACCCAAGACTGAGCATCTACACAGTATGTGATAATAAAAATGATGCTTGTACTGTTATTCATATTAAATATCACTATCAAGTTTCTGATGAGCATTTTCCATAGCTATAGATCTTTTATGTTTTATGCCCGAAATTCATTATTACATTTCATCGCACTTGCTTTGGGGCACATTTTGTACTGATGAGCTGCATACAAAATGGGCCTTAGCAAATTTTCTTTATATAAATAAAATAAATAATGAAGATGAGTTGAGACCAAGTTAATTTACCTCCCACAATGTTATGGTTTATATTATGCTTGTAGCTGTTGAGTTCGCTGCTCATGTGCCTGGCTAGCTACGTGGGAACTGAATGGTCAAATAACAGAAACGAAACGAAGAAATGACACAACAAAATACACTTCACCTTCCAACGTTCACAATATTGACACGATGCGTCAGCTTGGCGATGAAACTCCTTGTGAAGGAAATCTACCCTTGCTTGTCTATTCAGAACATACTGAAGTATTTCGTAAGGACACTGGGCGGTCGACAGACAGTCATGAAATACAGCAGACTTAATTTATAAACATCAGATAAGCTGAGACTGTTTCACGGTCCTCTTTTACTTCAAATGAAGGTCACAAAAAAGATATTGAAAATATATAAAAACAACAAAAGCTTCAAACAGCAATATGCACGCTGTGAACAAAGGAATTGCCATGATTTCGCTACCGTCACGGATGAATAATGATCATAAGGTGTCCGATAATTCAAAAAAATGCCGATACTTCTCTTCATATAATGAATAGGTAGAAGGGCAAAAAATCTCGATGGATGACTATGCTGAATCGGACAACACGGAAAGAGAAAGGGAAGTGACTTCAGGGTTAAGCTTGTGACAGCACGTACGATCACTACACGAAGCTCACGAGGATACCGGTCCACTGTCATTTAAGTCCAAAACTCTCATACATTTATCACATGAAAGGAAGGCCTGACTAAAACTAAGAAGAGATCGAAATGCGACACTCAACGGGAGCACAAGGGTGATTTGACTTCGAGGTGCCGACTCACTTTGTACTTTAAAAAAACAAATACAGTAGAACCATAGAACACGATAAAATACGCTCATAAATGGTCGACGACTTGGGCTAATATCATTGTGAATCTTGAAAAGAAGTTTGAGTGTCGTAATATAGACTTACCTGCCGCAAAATCTTGCGCGATGAAGAATAGCGTCAGTAGAGCACACTGTAATAACTGTCGAACAGAGATCATAATCCCGCAAACATCCACGTTCTTCGATGAAATCCAACACACTACAGCGTTAATGTTTTCGAACCAGTATATATAACACGGCACGTCACACCAAACGTGGGATATCTTTGACGCTTTTTAGTCGACTGATCGAAGAGGCGACAGTTATTTATAGCACCGGAAGTAGGGTCCAGACCTCTTACTCTCTCAATCAGCGCGGCTCCTTCATCATCAGGCTGTCAAAAATCGAGTAGAATTCTCCAGACTTTTTAAATTTGTGAGTACATTGATACTGAAGAGGAGAAAATATAAAAACTTCCCCCGTGTGAGTTATGAAAACCGAAGGCAGATATAAAGAAAACGATAAGCGCATCAGCTTTGGGTGGGGCTGGCGGACTTTCACTTTGCTAGCAGCTGAAAGGGATGTTAATTGGACAATATTATGGAAATGAGCAGGAATAAATTTGTGGACATAAAACTTAATCCGATAAAAGGGAACTCATGTGTCATGTGCCTTCAGATGCAGTATTCTTATACTTTCTTTTTTCTTCTTCTTCGTGGTTTGTTATTTCTATATATACTTGTATTTTTAGCTTAGTGCCATTACTTTTTAGTGGCTGATTAAGTGGGACCAGTATTGCTTCGCTTGATTCTTGTTGTTTCAGTCCATGCCCCTAATTAGATTGTTTAACCATGACAGCATGCATAAATAGAAAATTAGGAAACTGAAGCAAATTGAAAGAGGAAGGATTCAAATGTCCGCAGAAATGTCACTGACGGCCAGAACCCCATAAACTCAAGTAAAATAAGCGAAGAATCACGAAACTCATTAAGCCTAACAACCAATTTAATGACGCCGATCTCACGACAGGTTTGTTTTATATGCTAAGACAAACCACTCGTGAGATCGACGCCATTAAATTGGTTGCCATATTGTACATTTGCTGTTGCCATCAGATCGAAACATGCACCTGTTATGCTAAGTCGTACCACTTAAGTCAAGACTGTCATATTTCACCTTCAACTTCGTGGGGTTGGGCAACTGACAACTAACGCTAATTCATTCGTAATGCCAAGACTTGAAACTCACCGGGGTTTTGTTCAGGGCATTGAGTCTAGCCAGCAAAAGCTCTGGGCCAATCATACAGGGTCGAATGGACCAGAAATGCCGCAAGACTAGAATGAAAGCAAACAAAAGCTGAAATCCGACATAAACATTGGTATAAAAGTGTCTTTAGCTAAGGACCACCCATTTTGAAGCCACTAAATTAGTTTTCATTTGAAAAGAATACATCGTTTTCGAAAACGTCCGCTTTGGAAAATCGAAGTCAAAACGAAAGAGAAAAAGAAACCTGCATATTTGTGTGGAGGAGGCCCAAGTATTTGACCGGACCACTAATACCTAGTGAAGTGTTTCAACAGGAGACAAGACCACGAGTCGCCACCCCCAAGTGATCCGTGACGTCACTGACCGCGAAAACTTGAAAGTTCAGGTTCTGATTCTCAGAAGGAAGCTCAAACGGTTTGCCAAAAGTAAAACAAAATCAGTGACCAAAACTAAATGGGGGAAATCAAAAGCTCACACACGGGAATGTTCACAACGATTATGAGTTTCAGTTGTTCAGTTTCACTGTTCGAGCCCTTCATCAGAACAAAGTCCACGTTTTGTACCCAGCTCCCTAACACAAGGCAAAGTGAAACAATTTGTGTGCTTTAGCGTTTTGTTGATTTTTTTTTTTTTTTTTTTTTTTTTTTTTTTTTTACCGTGTTTCTGTTTATGTCCCTGGGTAAGAACGTTGTTTAAACATTTCTTCATTTCCTACTGGAAAACTTCGGTGACGCATACATACGGCAAGGGAATAACGTTGCTGATGCGAGGCTTACTGGCATTGCAGAGTTACATCCGCTGAAGCTACCTTCAGCTCAACTCCGGAAAAACTAGTTTCAGCTCCCGAATTGAACTGTCAATTTAAAGCTAAAGGGGTGACTACTCAAATGAATTTACAATTGACAAAATGAAGTTACAATTGACTGGTGCATTATTTCTCTTTTTTCTTTTCCTGTTTCAGCTGCCACGGCAGCTGGTCCAGAGAATGTTGTAATTTCTCAGGACGACACTGAATCTATGAGTGGCTGTTCCTTTAGCCGTTAAACTACCATGATACCAAATCAGCATAGGAATCAGAAGTGTCAACTGCTATATTTTATTAGTGGCGATATTTCTTCTTTTCCTTTTCCTGTTTCAGCTGCCACGGCATCCGGACTGTTGTAGCTTCTCAGAACGACACTGAAACTATGAGTGGTTGACAAAGCTTCAGAGCACACTGCATCGTAAAGCAAGGCGCGCATGAAATTTCGGAGCACGATCTAGGACGTCAGAAAAAAATATTTGTGTACCCAAAGATTTGACAGCAGACGCAATTGGATCAGATCATTCGTTTCCATAACAACCTACGTAATCCATGAGTGGGCAGCAAGACAGTTTGGGACACTGAATAGCATTCTTGTGAAGACGGGCAGAAGCGTCAGACGTTGTCTAGAGCCTGTGATAGGAATTCCCATAGAATCTCCTGTGACTGGTTGAACCAACCCGTTTCGCGTGTGTAGCGTTTGAAACGCGGTCCAAACAATCGTCCGTTCACATATGGTTTCGTAACCGTATTCGTCGGCGTACTCCCACATAAGTATTTAACTATGACAAAATTAAATGGCGTTCAAACAAACAATGTCGTGACGTGGAATGCAAAAATTAAGCCTGTATATATATGACACATGCAAGGTTCGAAAGGTAACTGACCTGAGCGCCGTCCTTCAGCCGACTGCCGATTTGCTCTGGAAACTGCACGTGGTGGCGTAAAATGACCAACTTTTCTATGTTACATTGTTGCTTTGGAGTATACTAGAAGTAACTAAAAGGTCATATCAAACTAAAACCAGCGCGCAAGGTAAGTGTAAACCAAGACTTACACTTGTAAGCCAAACCAAGCAATTCTGCACTTGTTGTCCTTCGGCAAATCCTAAACTTCGTAGCTTTGTGAAAAACGTGAGCGACAGAAAAGCGGTACATTTCACAAAATGCCGAAACTTCGGTGATCATCGGTGGAGGTGCCACAAGAGAAAAAAACATTGTTAGCGTGGGCGAGCCGTTTTCACTGACCTCAAGCTGCGCTGACAGTCCGGCAATCTCTGCGATTTCCTGAGCAAGAAGCAATGTTTGGAGGGGCAAAGGTATTCGTTTGCTTATTTCCAAATTCAAATTTTATACGGTTAAATATTTCAATGAAGATGTTGTATTGGTTGGTTTGTTGTCAAGTTGTCTCTTTTTTTTTTCTTTTTCTAGTTCTTTTCCATCGAGAGACTTAACTGAATCGCTATTTCATTCTCCTCTTGCGCTAAAACTGGCCGGACCCTAGCAAGATTATTGCTTGATTCAGAATTGTCTTGAACAAACATGCGTGACATTAGCTTGGCTGTAAGCTTGCAAAAGTGTTTGTGTGCCCAATGAGCAGAGCAAGAGCCAAACAACACATACTATCTCTTAGTTACTTAAGAAAATCGTATCTATCAGACCGTATAGTGACTGACAATAATACAAAGCACCGAAAGATAAAATTACTCGTTTATGCTCGATCTGGCAAATTGCTGCACCTACGTGTAAATTCATGTTCAGCCCAATGAAAGCAAACATTCCGCAAGTGTGAGCAGAAGGCCGATGGAACGGCCCCCAATGACGAGACGGGTTTATTGCAAATCGAGCTTCACTTGATATACTCAGTCCTCGACTATTTCCAGTGCAGTTCTCATTTAGCAACTACAGAATTGTATAAAAAGAAGACATGTCACAGTAAGAATTTGTAGGTTCTATGCACGATCCCAAGGAAACTAAAATTAATGTGAAGCAAGTAGTCGGAATGTCAGCTTTACTGCAGGACACGATGCGCCGGATTTGACGACCAAGGGTATGCGGGGCTAGAAATCTGGGATAGTTGGCAGGGTAAATCTACAATTTACTTCCGCTTTATTCATTTTAGTTGATCGATGTTCTTAGTGAGAAACTTGTCGGCATTCACAAATTACGGAAACTTCAAGTAAAAAGTCAATTGCGCATTCTGATGCCGGGCCAGGAAAATCCGCCCGCTCGAGAATTTGACAAGTTCATGTTGCATTGTGTCGGCATAACCTTTCCCTGAGAAGTAATTTCACCTGGATTCGGACGTGTTGGAAATTTAATAAATTCAAACGGGAATCAAATATTGACAAAAAGTGACACATTTTTTGAGTACAGCCGCTTTCTTCCTATTGTTCTCGAATGGAAATTATGAACCCAATATCCAGGCGCGACTTCCTTGGTATGGGAAAGTAAAACGGTTCTAGTCTGAGACTATGATTTACTGTGGTTCTTATCCAGCCAAGAAACGCAACAGAAGGTTTTCGTTTTCGTTGAGTAATGGCGGGTCAAAGGTATGTCGCGCTACCTGAACAGTTGAAGCTAAATCAATGTGGATTTCAATGGGAAGTGTTTTGCTGTTTTTGCCGAGTTGGCAGTACTCTGATATTTGTGAGCATAGGTATATGAAAAAATGAGTCTTCTCCTGATAAATTGTATAAACCTCTCTCAGGGAGCAATAATTCATTTCAATCGCCCTGAGCTCCTTGACTCAAGTCAGATTACGTCAGTATTATCGCCACTGTTTCCCAGTCTCAACTATATGTATGCCTATTTCAGTCACCGTGTCGGCTTCGCAGTTGAAAAATTAGAAGAGCTTAGGCAAACTGAAGTCAAATATGAGATATAATCGTCCAAAGAAAAAGGTAAGATCTATATAGTATACTAGCTAAATAGTTTGAAAGCGGGACCGGTTGTCCCACAGCTCACTATCCCTGCAAATTTTAGTCTTTTCAGCCGGGGAATTTTTCAACTCAGTCCTGAACTGATGGGAGCAGGTGTGACCACTCAAATGAGAGCTCCACCTATGTTGAGTTATGGTTCTTTTGACAGTTAGGATGCTATTAGAATGCTCTAGCAGAGACATTTATGAGAACTTGTAAAAGCTCACTTTATTTTTTTGTGTCATTGAGAATTTCATTTGAGTGGTCGCACCTTTGGATTTCATTTGACACTTAAGAAGTTGGAAGTGTGAACACTGCTATATTAGAATGACTTACTCACCGAGAGTTTTCATTTGAGTGGTCACACCTTAAGGGTTTCATTTGGTAGTTCATAAGTTAGAAGTGAACACTAGAATACACTCACTACTGAAAGTTTTCATTTGAGTGGTCACACCTTTAGATTTCATTTGACTCTGTCATAATAATGTACTCATTGAGAGTCTTCTTCAGTTCCAGGATTTAGTTATCACTATTGGCAGAGACGCAGCCCCTTGAGAAATTTCAGCCACAAAAGTGCTCTAACGTTCATTCTGTATTCGTCTTTTTAGGCGTTGGGCGTGGTTCTGCTATTTGTCTTGGGAGCCAGTATCTACACAGGGACTTTCATGTACCTCGGCCTTATACAATCTCTTGATGGTAAGACATTCGTATTAGAGTAGTGTTCGGATGACTTTCGTAAGACCAATGTAACTACAGCGCCAATAAGAGAGGCTGTAAGAAAACACTTTCCAGCCTGAGAAGTCAAAGTAAATTGCAATTGGTTTTATTCTAATTTGAAGAAGACACCTATCAGCAATACGAGAAAATGCCACGCCACTTGCTTGCTTGCGTGCGCAGATGGTGCATAATCGGGTTTTGCTCTTGTTCCGACCTGATTGGCCTGTGTTACCAAACTGATTTGGACCAAGCGAACGCAAAAACAAAGCAATCACATCCGGAAACTGCTCTAGAGATTTTTTTCCTTCGGGTAATGTACGTGTGATATAGACAACAAAAAAGGGGTAAGAGACACGTTTCCTTATAGGTCGCCTGGTTCACACGTCATTGGCGCCCTTTTACGCATGCGCTACATCGTGTTCATATTTATTCCTTACAGGATTCGTGGAGGACCAGCGGCCTGCACAGAGCTTTATAAATTCAAGAAGAGATGGTATCTCCATGTCCCTCGGGGAAGAGATGCCCATAAATAAACACCTTCTAAACCTCGAGACCCCCGCCGAGTCATTGCTGAGCCAAACTAAATACGAAAAATCGACGTTATTGGGTACAATAATACGTTCTGCTCTACAGAATGAGGAACTCTCAAATCAACGCCTTTTAAAACCTTTGACAAACGAAAGAAGATCAGAAAATAGACGCCAATATGACACCTTGGCAAACAAGTTTTTAGAAGGAAGCGCCCAAACGCGTGATCTGAAAGGTAGTCCAAAGGACGACGGGTACTTTCCCAGAGACAATGCATGCCCCTTTATGGGACTGCGCAAAGCACCTTATTTGGGCGTTAACGCTCCCAAACCAGAGAAAAATAAACATTGTGTCAGCAGAAAGCCGACGGAGGAGGAATGCGAGAGGGCGGCTAGATTGTACGAGTTTGGCGAGATGCCACTTTCATGTCGAGAAGAACCAGAAAAAGAGCTGTGTTATGTTGTGGAAACATGGCGCCCTGCTCCGGACAGCAGATTAAGAGCGCAATGTCAGCTATGGCAATGTGGGACAAATCCTGTTTATGTCTCAAGCATAAATCCCGCGAATGGTGTCTTGGATGACGAAGAAAACTGGAAAGTATTTAACACGACGCAGAGTTTACAAAAAGGACTTCCTGAAATCCTCAAAAGCAACGCTCGGAATGGCTTCCAGTTCTGCTTTCTTCACTGTCTGAAGAGAGACGGAAAGAAAACTATCAAAAACATTCTAACCTTCCCTCCATTGTTTACAAAACCAAAGAAAAAACCTGATCCTCTGCTCTTCAACATAAACGTGGTAGTGTTAGATTCCGTCTCTAGACGCCATTTCTATCGGTCATTGTCAGACTCGGTGGCTACACTCCGCAAACTTTTCTATGACAAAAGCACCAAGGCTACCATCTTGGATTTTGAGCTCTTGCAAAGCTTGGCTCCTCACACGTTTCCCAACATCCGGGCATTCATGTCTGGCCAGGACAATTTCCATTCTAAGGGGCACCAAGAGTATGGCATTGGGGCCTTATTTGGAAACATGAAGAAACTTGGCTTCTATACTCTTCTTCAAACCGATGAATGTTGGTTGGACATGTGGGGCTCGATCCTTACCAACAATGTTCTAAGACACGACAAAAGCCATGAAGATCTGGGAAGTCTTTGGGAGCAGACAAAAAAGAAGGCCAAAAGAAATTTCGTCAATGACTATGGAATGTCGTATTCTTCTTGCGAAGTATTTAAACAGTACAATATTAGCTCTCAATATGACAAGAATACAAGAAAGGTTTGTTTCAACGGACACGTTTTTCCCAAATACTTCTTTGATTACACTTCCAAGGTCCTGAAAGCGTCGACGGCTGTCAGAGGAAAGATGCCAACGTTTTCATACACTCACCTAAACATCGGACACGAACCGACGGGAACCCGAATAAGACAAGTAGATAAGGGCCTGGCTGACTTCCTGAGGAAAATGGCTGCCGAAGAAGACACTTTGACGGTTGTGTTTTCAGATCACGGCCCGAAAACCACTCCTTATTCGTTCAGTTCTGTTGAAGGTCGATATGAGATGTACGATTCTTTCCTCTTTATGATTGTGCCCGAAAAGGTGACCGAGAAACTCGGGCCTCAAAGAATGCACGCTTTGGACACAAATCAGCACAGGCTTCTCTCACTCGCCGAGTTGCATAACGCATTCATGTCGATTGGCGATCCACGCAGCAGCGCCAACTTGCGTTCGTTTCGCGAGGTTGGTGTCTTTGCCGAGATACCGGAAGAACGCTCCTGTGCAGAGATACAAATGAAACAAGGTGCTCTCTGCAAGTGCCAAGGCTGGGAGACCTGGTTTCCAGATAATGATCCTCAATTTTTGTGGCTCGCTGAGTTTGCCCTGGGTCAAGTGAATAACCTGATACAGCAGGAGTACACAAAAACCAGAGAACTTGGGAGCGGAGGTTTTGGAAAATGCCAAAGACTTGTTGGGTCCAAATTTGTGAAGATTCATTGTGCTCGAGAGGGGAATGATTTTTTATTGTCCATGGATCTTATCGTGCGTCCTTTGAAGCAAGTGTTTGAGGTGCAAGTCAAGTATCCAATCTATCTCCAGGCAATTCAAGTTCAACACAAACGTAAGAAGGTAGTTGAACTTACCTACAGGCGACGCGTCAGTACATTTAGAAGGTTTTCCACGTGCGTCGATCATGGAGTCGAAGTGAGACTTTGCGTGTGCGACTACATGTCATCCAATGAACACCGCGCGAACACAGACAAAAAGCGTCTATGGATCGGCATGAATTCCCAAATGTACGTAATGGAAGTAATTCGTCGAGCCAACAGCTTTGGAGGAACAACCGAGGTAAAAAATCTACACGAAGGTTGCCTGTTGTTGTTGACCAGAAATCATGGTGAACATAGCGCACGCGCGTATGAAGTAGCCAACAGCTGCAACGACAGGAGTTATGTCGTGCACGTGCTAAATCATAGAGCTACCCGACCTACGCCACAATCCTCCGTTCTTCCGTTTTCTATCAGCGTCCTTCAAAGAACGATACATTTCTTGTTTAGTGTCCATATAGTGGATGAACGAGACAATGATTTTTCGCCAGTGATAAAGTTTAACACAATCAAACTACGAAGTTAGTTAGCAGTATAAAGACGAGTTGAGCTGCCAAATGTCCATGAAGTTCGGCAAGAACTGTACGTAATAACACAAAAAAGCAGAAACACTTGGCTAGTGACATTAGAAACTAGTACAAGAAACAGTGGCACAAAGCTGAACAGTCAAACTTTCTAGCAGCAGCAGCAGTGGGGCGACGAAGTGTTTACGGCAAGTTCCTAAATAAGATATTTTTCTTAGCTTCTTAGAAGTTTCACAAAACGTAGACTTTTAGATTCTTCTGATGTTCTCTGCAAGTTTTTCTAGAAACTATAAATGGGTCTATCAAATAAAAATCTTGGCAAATTTAAAGGCTTTCCTTGGTTTCTGTCAACTCAAAAAAAGCGCACCAAAATATACATGCAGCTGAACACACTCACTGACAGCTCAAGAACCAGTTGTTCAAAGCCCTTGACTGTTCTTTGACCAAGTGCGCGGCGCTTCCCTTGTCCCCAGGGCTCTTTAGGATGCCATACGCGTGAGATTGCGCTGGTACGTTACACGTGCAGTTCTACCACCCAGCGGTCTGTTGTTCGAAGTGAACACCAGCTCTCTACCTGTTGCCTTTAGCGGGCCGCTGTTATTACCCTCATGGGAACTATATTGTTTGCTGGTAACCTCTTTATTGACCCAGAATCGGAAAGTAAAGTTCTTTTGTTTGTTCGATTCTGAATTCTGTGGCGGGCTCGATTCACATGTATTGATTTCGCTCGACGGCCGCCCAATTGAATCGCCTCCAAAGTCTAGGAAACTCAAGTTTCAAGGAAAGTTATGGCTAGTCCGTAACACTTTCCAGTCGCAATGGCTACATCTGGTTTTCTTCCTCGCAGAAAAAAGGTAAGTAAAGTCAATTATAGCTCCGTAAGAATTCAAACTCCTCGTGGCAAACCGACCAGAAGTGTTCCACCACACCACAGATTTATGATTCACCATGTATCACACCACAGATAGTTACCACACACGTGTTTCATGAAGAGATATGCGGCCTATTCATGCTGGGCAAAATCGGTTGGTGAGAACGTCTCTAGCTTCAAAACACGCGTATCAAATTTAAACCTCTGGGGTTGTGCAAATATTTTCATTGTTTCCGCCATGCAAACCCTCTATTCATTCGTTAATTAATCCTTTAGTCTATAGACTTCTCCTCGCTGCGGATTTTAATTTTATCGCAACACGAGGCAAAACTGTGTCTTTATTCCGTAAAAGGGCAACAGTCAAGATGATTAGAAGATGAAGCAAATCCATTCAAGTGACATCAAGTTAAAATATTTTCATAAATCTCGCGTCAGTGGGATGCACAGATTGACAGGTTTTACCGGTAAATATTGACCACCGAGAGCGGTTGGTAATTTGAGGGCACTTGTTATGTAATCAATAAAACTATCACAACTCCTCAAGACGAAGACCAAACGTGCTAAAGCTTCCAAAAACCGCTGTTCTACCGCTCACAAAAGGAGAGAACTACTTGCCCCCCCGTTAGTTTAATAAATGCTATATTGTAGAAAAAGAGTCGTGCACAATAATTGTCTATGTCAGGGTCCTAATATTTGCCTATTTTTCTCATTCTTTCCACATACAGTTATTCCTTCTGCTGGTCTTTCTGGTTGCAGTTGGTATCTATTTAGGAGCCACAAGAATTCAATTCAGGCTTTTTGTGTCCCTCAGTCAAAAAGGTATACCCTATGCAAGTTTGTCGTGAAGCTCCCATTCCAACTCTGAAACAGCCACTCCAATACGGCTTCGTTTCTTCACTGCGGCACTACACTGATCTGTACGGAAAAGAAACTTAAAGGCGTTTCTCGATTAAGGCCCCGTTCACTCTTGCGAAATTTGATGAAAAGAATGTTTTTGATATTTAGTTTCGAGAGCAAACGGCACCTTGTCGCGGGCGAGGATGTTTTGTGAGTCGCTACCAAACCGTCTTGGCTTGGATGCTTAGCTACTGTTAGTGTGAGCGGGCACTAACACGATGTTTTTTTATGTTGAAGGACAAAATTTTCATAAAGAACCACATGCTGCACATGAAGCTTATTATGACGTCGTCGAACTATCAAGACCCGACGAGAGAAAAGCAACTGAAGCTGAGCCAAAAGCAACTGCGCATGCGGATCAGCATTCCCGGATGTTTAAGTGGCCAACAGATAATGTTGATAATGTCACAAAGTCCAGCAACGAGGCGATTCTACCAAACAAAACAATTTCAAAGGGAGAACGAGAAATTATAGGACAAAACGAAAATGAAAACTTCAAAGACTACAAAGAACCTCACTCACCGGCCTTGGGAGGCAATAGCGTAGAACATACCCAACAACATGTCAATCAAAATGAATCGAAAAATGTCGAGCTTATGAAATATCAGGAAATTCCAGGAAATATCAACAGTTTGCCAATGTCTAATACTACAGAAAAAGAAATCACGAAGCCTGAGATACCGGTTTGGCAACTTCCAGGAAAAACTGTTTTCCAAAGTGTAAAACTGAGAGACATTGTGCACAGCGGTCAGAGTTTTCCTAACGAGAGCTTATGCCCTTTTATGGGAATAAGAAAAGTGAGAAACGACTTCACGCAGGAGGAAGTATCTTGCACTGCACGGAAAGTCTCCGCAGAAGAATGCGAGAAGTCATTTAAGGCTTATGAGCTTCACAAGAAACCCTTAACATGCAAGGAACCAAAGGAGGTTCAATCAGACTTGTGTTGGATTCTGGACTCTTGGCGCCCATACACTGAGTACAAACTAACCATACAGTGTGAAATATCCACTTGTGGTACAAATCCCGTGATTGTGTCCGGTATTGATCCTGATGTCGGAACTGTGCAACAAAGGAGTACTTTCCAGTTCAGAACAGCCTGGGAGTTGGAGGAATTTCTTTTGAGTTTTATAATTACAAATACTCGATATGGACTGAACTTTTGCTTCCTTGGTTGTGTAAAATCTGCTAGCCGCAGGTACTTTTCGCAGATCTTAACATTTCCTCCCATCTTGCAACATTCTGCTTCTGGGAAACAAGAAAATCTCTTCAATTTTAATATCCTAGTGCTTGACTCGGTTTCGCGACCACACTTCTATCGCTCACTTCCTCAAACCGCAGAGACCCTGAGGGATATTGTGCATAGTGATACTGTGAACGCTACCGCGTTTGACTTCGAGCTCCTGCAAAGCACAGCTCCATATACCTTTCACAACATCAGGGTGTTCATGTCTGGACAAAGTGCCTTTGACTACATGGATCATATCAACGGATCGTACGGGATACCTACGCTTTATGAGAAGCTGAAAAGAAGGGGATATTACACAGTACTTCAGGAAGATAGCTGCTGGTACGATGAATGGGGATCCATATTGACAAACAATGTTTTCCATAGAAACGTTCCCAATACAAGACAAGAGTTCCGGCAAAGATGGGGAGACTTTCAGAACAAGGTCAGGGATTATTACGTAGATGACTTTGGGTTGTCACACAGCTCTTGTGAGATTTTCAAACAATACAAATCGACGAACCAGTTTAACCGTCCGCGGAAGATTTGTTTCGGCGGGACACCTTTTGCCGAACAGTTCTTGAAATACACTGCTAGTGTTTACAACGGCTATGCCGATTCTGGAAAAAGACAGCCGATTTTTTCGTACACTCACTTAAATTTGGGACACGAAGTATCTGGAACAAGAATCAAACAAATTGACGAACACTTGTCGAGATTCTTGAGTACCATGGCGGAGGAGGAAGACACGTTGACATTGATATTCTCTGATCACGGACCCAAAACAACAGAATACTCCTTCCAAACAATGGAGGGTCGAGCTGAGATCTATGATTCGTTGTTGTTCGCAATTGTACCCCAAAACATCGCTAACGTCCTTGGAGCAAAAAGAATGCAAGCTCTCATAGCCAATCAACAACGCTTGCTGTCCACGAAAGAAATCCACAACTCCATTATATCAATCGTAGACCCAAGAAAGGGGAGTTCTCATTCTTACCCCCAAGCAGGGCTTTTTGCTGTCGCCCCTGCGAACCGCACATGCGCAGAGATATCTATGAAAGCAACGGCCGTGTGCAAGTGCGGAGGTTGGGAAAAAAGGTTCCCGGATAATCACCCCCAGTTCCTCTGGCTTGCAGAGTTCGCTCTCGGATACTTGAATAACTTGATTCAGGAAAACTTCAAAACAAACGCGAGTAGCAAAGGTGGATTTGGAAATTGCCAGAGATTAGTAGGTTTCGAATTCCAGAAAATAAGAAGTCAAACTAAAGGAGCCAGTTATTTAGTGACGATGGATCTGATCGTGCAACCGAGGAACGAGATTTTCGAAGTCCAAGTGACGTATCCCATCCATCCTCTCGGTCGACGAGATAACGTCACGGTGACGTCACAACGGCGCGTGAGTATATATAGACGCTACGAAAAATGCGCCGATGCAACAGTTCCTGTTGAGCTTTGCGTTTGTGATTCAAAAAAATATGGAAGAAAACTCAGCAAGAAAAACAACTGGGAGTGGTTCAGCATCAAGCAAGGAAGTGACGTACTAACAAGCATCACGCGCATGCGTCATTTCGGGTCAGAGACCACAGTGAAAAATCTTGACGCCACGTGTCTTCTGCTACTCACGAGAAAGCACAGCTCCCAAACCAGTGTTGCTTTTGAAATCGCGAACGGCTGCGGTGATCGTAGATACAAAGTTCGACTCAATGGACGAGGCAAAGGAAAAACTGTTGCGTCGAGAAAACTCCCAATCACGATAACTCTCCTACCGAGAACGATACACTTTTTGTTTAGCGTGTACTATTTTGAAAAACCGTATATTTTCGTTCTAAAGACCTCGTTTGTTGCTTACCCTAAGCACTGAAGAATGTTTAGCTTTGAACACCTTGAAGTCACTCGGAGTCACAAATCGCCAACTTTTCATGCGAAGCCAGTGAAGATGCCATTTCCAAGCACCCGCCAAAATCATGTGAGCCGAAATTGAATTAATTTGCTGTCAGATTAATTCAACTTCGGCTCACATGGTTTATGCTTGTTGCCTCTGTTTCAAAGCGAGGCCTAGTTTTACTTGTACGTAAATTTTACAAGAATGACTCGTTTTGAAACAAAGGGAAAAGGCATTTCGGCCATCAATGTTGTGTAGGTGTTTATTGATATTTTGTCCAGTGTGAAGTAGCCTTTAAGACTGGTTTTTATGAGCGGCGCAACCACAAGCGCAAGCATGAGATGTGATTTCTCAGTAAAAATAAGTTCCTGAAGCAAGCACAAGAACGAAAAGATCCTTCTTTTTCCTGCTTTTGCTTGGGTCGATCGTTTTTTACGGCACTTCTTAGTGCTTGCGTCTCTCCTGAAAAGCAAGCTTTGAGGGATACTTGTCCAGCATAAAGGCTCCCCCAGTAGGTGATAATCTACGTCCGCCAGCAAAATCTGTTGATCATTCTTGCTTGTGTGAATAAAATGTAACCCAGCGCTGGTTGTCCTTATTAAAAACAAAAACAAAAACAAAAAAACAACGAAATTCTGAAAGTACACCGGCTACGCCTCGAGGAACTCTTGCGCCTCTCTCGTAACTCTCCCAAGGCCGCGCTTAAACGAACCCTTGATCCCATCCATAAATATGAACCAATTCTTAAATGGCCTGCACGAAGAAACAAAACGCGCATTAAAACGCAGTTGTATTCACATAACTTCGTGTTTTATCGTATCGTTCTTCTGAGTCAGCCCGTTCCCACATTTCCATGCAATCGTAGTCCACAGAAGAGATGAGACTGGGTATGAATGGGCGGCCACCCTGAAAATAAGTGCTTTGTCGCTTTGAAGAACATGCCACCAGTGAAACCTGCAAGGTTCAGTGGAGATGCTCGCTTCACACTCTACGTAAACAAAACACAACTTGGATTGAAAATGTCAATTCACAGCTTAAATGTATCAATCAGTCGGTAAATTTGGAGCGGATCGTCTCTTTTCATCAGTTCAATCAAATTCCCATTTCTACAAACCTGCCAAATATTTGACATCCACTCAATATGGTGGGTCGCCTCACACGCAACAGAAAGGTAATGTAACGACGTCTTTTGCCACTTTTCAAAGCAGTACAGTTTCCAGCTTCCTGACTTTTAACGTTTCGCGCAACCTTTTGATGTATATGGCAGCTTGGACGCTAATTGTTCTGAACGACAACGAATCTATAATCCGAATCTTAGATACGTCATGGCTGTCGTTACATACTAAATGCATGTAACTTAAGAAACGGTTTGTCTGCTCTTGTTAAATATGACTGAGATTGGAAGATCATTTAACTTTTAATCGGCTCTATTTTTTTATTAGAGTACAGACGGAAAGTTGACAAAACTGTGTCACATGCATGTTTTACCCGTCTTGGTATAAGCGATGTGACAGTTGTCAGCAGATAGCAGCTGACCCGAAAAAAAGTGTTAACCGTCAGAATTTGAAGGGTTACAGTGTCATGGCTTTCGTTTGTACGTTTTCTGAGCGGAACAAGTCGAATTGATTACACAGGTCAACGCAGAGACAGTACTGGGAGGCAGTCCTTGATGAAAAGATTATTTAGAGGTCACAACTCGATTGTGTGGCCACCTGAAGTTCAAGTCCGTTCTGTTGCAGTTGTCAGAGTCTCGGGCAAAACTCAGATCAATCTCGTGTAGTTTAGGACTAAATGAAACTAGTTATGTTTACATCAGTCCAATTACCTCACGTGAATAAAATAAAGGTATTGTGATTTGGATTAAATCACAATACTTTATGAGTATTACTAAGTGAGTCTAAGTAACGAATGATATAGAACTACAAATGCTTTTGAACAAAGAATCACCGACAAAACATGGAACTGGGATATACTGCGGAGGACTATCGTGCCCGGCTCACCTTAAATTCCTCAACACTGTTGGTAGTGATTGTGTTGCAGCGTGAAGTATACAGTTTAATTGTATGTTCCTCTGTTATTTTCAGATGCTATTTCTCTTCGTTCTTCTTTTGCTTCTCGCTGCTCATTTTGGAAACATCAAGAAATACTTTCAATTTGACTTTGATGTCTCAATTGTTGGCTCAAAAACACCACCAGCGAAACCTGGTAATAAAGTAGAGTATCCTTTGTTTTAAAATAACAAGAATTACTAACAGTTACGTTAGATTTTTGGTGTAATGTTAGTTAATTCCTTCGTTTGTTT
This sequence comes from Plumapathes pennacea, assembly GCA_964036295.1. NCBI lineage: Eukaryota > Metazoa > Cnidaria > Anthozoa > Antipatharia > Myriopathidae > Plumapathes > Plumapathes pennacea. The sequence goes on along the minus strand of OZ038464.1, from coordinate 22,374,483 downwards.
CCATGATAGATTTAACAGTCAACAAACATTTACTCGGGGAAAACAGCTTTTTACACATTCCCCGCTGAAATAGGTTTTCAGAAAAATCACATCGCACAAACTGTTTCAGTGATTTTCAGTATTCACTTCTATTTTTAGGTTAAGAGGAAATACAACAAGTGCAATTAACAGAGCTGATTTCATACTAAAAGTGTGACTTGTTTTCTCACACCGCACAGACTCAATACAGGCTGAAAGTCGAGGCTTCAAATTCCATGGGGGAGGCAGTCGAGAGTTTGAGTCAACAAGCAGCCAAGAAACAGTTAATGAAGGATTTGAATCTATCTACAACAGTGAAACATCCGAGGCTGTAAGAGAAAAAGAAACCACAGCAGTCATCCCTGAGGAAATCAGAGGAAACAACAAGCGGGACTCAGAAAATGAATTCGAACATTTACGAAACATGGTGAAATCAGGGCTTTCACCTCCACACCGAACGATGTTGGAGAACCTAACCTTTACAGAGCTGCCATCCAATGATTTCAAAAATTCCCCGAAAAAAGCTCCTAACACAAGTGTCCCTCCAGACCTCAGCGAAGACCAGCAGGTTCTTAGAATTCGTGTGCTAAAACAGCAAAAAACCGTGTCAATGGAAAGTTTCAATCAGGAAATCAAAGATCAAGAGCAAGGCGAAGACAACAACCTTCCCGACGAAGACTCCTTATCATCCCAGAGAATGAGAATACTTAGGGACAATGATAACTCAAGCCTTGATCACCCAGCAGGCAGAACCCAACTTCATTCTCACGATGACGTTATTACCGGAGAACCACTTTCGAGAAACGCCTCTATACTAGAGGCCAAACCTTCAAAGCCAAAAAATGTTTCATCAGCTTCGATAGAACTGGACAAAGAGGACGATTCTGTAAAGTGTCCGTATTTCCGAATAGGGGCTGAACGTTACGAGGAAACTGAAAATGTGACTTGTGTCCCTCACACGCCATCCGAGCGAGACTGTCAGAAAGCTCGTAAATTCTACGAGTTAGACAAACAACCTTTGAGGTGCTCCACCAAGCCACAGGCTTCACTATGCTCTTTTAAACAAACATGGAGGTCATCCACAAGAGAGAGACTCAGCTTAAAATGTGATTTATCCCAGTGCGGCAAAAACCCCATGCACGTGATAGCACTGGATCCCAGTACTGGCATACTTAAAGATCACCAGAAATGGCATACGTTTGCATCCAGTAAGGGCCTTGAAACATTTCTCTCCAGTTTCGTGATTGCAACTTCAATACAAGGTTTCAACTTTTGCTTTCTCGTTTGCCGCAGTAAAAATACGAAAGATTACATCGAACAGATCTTGTATTTCCCGCCTATAATGAAAAAACCTCGGAGCCGACTTGGCAAGACCGGTTTTGACGTGAACATCCTTGTTCTGGACTCAGTCTCCAGACCTCATTTTTACCGCTCCTTGCCCAAATCTGTGGACTCACTTCGCGCGCTGGCTCGTGAAGACCACATCGCAAGGACAAACGTGTTGGACTTTGAACTTTTTCAGAGCTCAGCTGCGCATACATTTCAGAACATCCGGGCATTAATGTCGGGAAAAAACGGTAGTGCCCAGGACAAGACTTACGGAATTGAGGTTTTATTCGGAAATTTTCGAAGAAAGGAATACTACACCGTTCTCCAAGAAGACAGCTGTTGGTTCGATTCTTGGGGCTCGTTATTCACGAATAATCTTTACCAGGGCAAAAAGCCATCAAACAAACTGGAGTTTTACGAGAGATGGCAAACCTTTCAAACTCAAGTTAAGGATTACTTTGTCGATGACTATGGCCTATCGCACACTCCATGTGAAGTGTTCAAAAGATACAACACCACGAATCAGTTTAATCAGCCGAAAAAAGTATGTTTTGCCGGCAGAGTATTTGCGGAATTTTTCCTGGATTACGTTGAAAGTGTCTACGTCGCTTCGAAAACCTCGGGCAGTGATCAACCGATCCTTTCGTATACGCACTTGAATATCGGTCATGAAGTGACGGGAAGGCGCATAAGGCAAATTGACAAACATTTGTCCGAGTTTCTGAGAAAAATGGCAAAATATCAAGATACTTTGACAATCGTTCTTTCCGACCATGGACCAAAAACGACCGAATACTCCTTTCACACAATGGAAGGGAGAATTGAAATGTACAATCCTTTTTTGTTCATGATTATTCCAAAAGGTGTTGCGCACGTTCTTAAAAAGGAGCGAATGAAGGCCTTAAAAATCAACCAACGTCGTTTGATTTCTACTCTGGATTTACATGAGGCCTTGATGTCTATTGGGGATTTACCGGAGTCAAATCCTTATCGACAAAGTCTTTTTACTGTTATCCCAGCTAATCGAACATGCAACGATTTTAACTTGAGGCCTTCTGCTATGTGCAAGTGCAAGGGTTGGGAGGAACGCTTTTCCAACAAAGACGACAGCTTTCTGTGGATGGCCGAGTTAGCCCTGGGAACTCTCAACAACCAGATTCAAGAACAATACCTCAGCGTTGGACAGCACATCGCAGGCTTTGGTAAATGTCAGCGGTTAATAGGCAAAGGAATTGCCAAAGTGCGCAGGCGCACGCATGGAAACGAGTACATCACAACAATGGATTTGCTTGTCAAACCAAAAAGCCAAATATTCGAAATTCAAGTGAGATACCCTAAAAGGGAAAAAGGCAGCGGAGTGGCCTCTTTGAGCTTTAGTCAGCGAATTACAATTTACCGGCATTTTAGCAGGTGTGTAGACCGAAACGTCAGCGTTAGCTTGTGTGTTTGTCAGTTCGAAAAAAGCAAACAAGATCAGAACACGAAATGGACACTGATACGCAATAAACAAGATGTCTTGGATGTTATCGCTGAATCTCAAAGCTTTCACGCGACCCCCAAGGTGCAAGACTTGCACAACGGGTGCTTATTGCTTATGACCAGAAAACATGGACCGAGCGCCCAAACTAAAGTGATCGAAGCTTCCAACACGTGTGGGGATCGTCTGTATACCATTAATGTTACGGCCGAGAGGATAGAAGATGTTATCATGAGCAGGGAACTTCCGTTTACGTTGACTTTGTTACCAAGAACTATTCATTTCCTTTTCAGTGTCTATCATCTTCAAGAACCTTACAATTTTAAAGTACTCGTATCCTACGAATATGAGGAGCTCTGAAAGGACCAGCTAATGCAAACCAAAACGTAAAATATTTTGTTACAAAACAATATGATAAACGTAGTTTTAGCCTACCTTCTCTTTCTATCCCTTACAAAACATGAAATATTTTGTTACAAAACAACGCGAGTAACGTAGTTTTTGCCAACCTTCTCCTTCTATCCCTTACAAAACATGAAATATTTTGTTACAAAACAACGCGAGTAACGTAGTTTTTGCCTGCCTTCTCCTTCTATCCCTTACAAAACATAAAATATTTTGTTACAAAACAACGCGAGTAACGTATTTTTTGCCTACCTTCTCCTTCTATCCCTTACAAAACATGAAATATTTTGTTACAAAACAACGCAAGTAACGTAGTTTTTGCCTGCCTTCTCCTTCTATCCCTTACAAAACATGAAATATTTTGTTACAAAACAACGCGAGTAACGTAGTTTTTGCCTGCCTTCTCCTTCTATCCCTTACAAAACATGAAATATTTTGTTACAAAACAACGCGAGTAACGTAGTTTTTGCCTACCTTCTCCTTCTATCCCTTACAAAACATGAAATATTTTGTTACAAAACAACGCGAGTAACGTAGTTTTTGCCTACCTTCTCCTTCTATCCCTTCGTATCCTTCTCTTCCTCCTCCTCCAGTTCTTCTCAATTCCTTCTCCTTGTCTTTTTCTTCGTTCCTTCTCCTTGTCCTTCTCTTCGTTCCTTCTTCTAGTCCTTTCGTGCTCCCTTCTTCCTAGCCTTCTTGTTTCACAGTCCCTTTTTGTCTCCACGTCATTTGTTTTTCGTTATGTACATTTGTCCATATCTTCGTCTGGTTTTCAATATTCAACACTATGACACCAGTGCTAAACTCACCAAGGAAAGTCAGACGTGTATCATCGCGTGTTAAGTGTCAGCGCTAAATATGTCTCCAAATTTAATCTTCAATTGTTTGATTCTAGGTGCCGGACATTCAACCATATAATGTTAAAAAATGATAATTGCAATGTACTGTCTTCTAGTTTGCCTTTCATGGACACCACCAATAGGAAACACGAGGCAATCTCACGAATTTTTTTCGCTGAACCTGACTTTCTTGGGAATCACCACTGTTTGAACATTGGGAATGCTGCAACGAACATTTGGACGTGTAACAGCTTGTTAGTTCACAAGAAACAAGAAACAAGAAACAAGAAACAGAAGGCATAACGAACACAGAATTAGGATTTAAAAATACTAATAATTTATTATTTTTTGCCAAAGCTTCACAATAGATAGCCTACTTTAAAAAAAGAAAGCCAAAACGAGTAGAAAATTGAAACAAACTACCAAAGGATTTGTACAAAAATACATGGTATTACATTTTACCAATTATAACAAAATAAATTAATATCACAATGGCAATTATAAATAACTTCACTGCAGCCCTATAAGCGAAATATAACTATTTTCCTGACATAAATATACAGTAACAAAGTTATATTACTGTTTACGAACGGCTTGAATGCAGAATTAACTGAGTATTGCATACAGAAGATTACCATGAATCATTTCGTTTTCTTCGTTAATTTATATTATTACTTTAAATTAGACGCTTGAAATTAGGTGTATATTTTAACGCGTACGAATATAGTTTACAACTGGCGAAATCGTCTTTGAATAAGCGTTAGGATAAATTTCACAAAGTCTTCTAAAACTGTTGGGAAATTCCCACTTGGGGAAGGCTAACTTTTTAAACCACGTGTAAAAACGTACACATACTTTACTTCATGTCCAAAACACGTGACGGATTTTTACACTTTTAGTAAGTACTGACTCCTAACTAACTCCTATAAAGTGGCCAAAAGTTATTCTGTTGCAGAATATTCTCGGGCCAAATGGACAAAGGATCTGAATCACTGCTAGCAGTTCAAGAATAAAATCTGAGTAATCTGTGATTTATCAGCTCTCATCTGAGCAAGATATCAAAAACCAATTTCCCCTTCCTGTATGGTATATCTCTCGTGCAAGAATGAAAAGAGAAACTTGAAGTTGATCGCTCTCAAGAATGAAAGGTTAATCAACTCTCTACAAAGGAGTTTCTGAACATTTTACATATCGACGCTTTTTACAGCCACCACGACTACGCTGAGACTGGTAGAAACCTGAAGGTAGCAGTGGTCAATATCGACTTGTTTTATACCGCGGACGTGTTGTAGCACCTGCAAAAATAAAGCAGAAACCATGATCATGAATGTTTATGTGAATTACTTGGGTGACCTGACAGAATTCAAGAGTTTGTGACGTGTCTAGTTTAGTTTAGTTTATTGCACTCGTCATACACACAGTAACTAAATACAAAATAATGGAGTGTAATGACAGGAGAAAGAAACAGGACTTGCGCCCCAGTTGATATGCGAACTAAATATATATTTTTTCATGACAACTCCGTCGTAAATACGAATCCCTTCGGCTGCAGAACACCAAAACAAGAGCACACTAAAAGCTAAAATCTGCTTTATGTCCTTCCTACCTCCAGCGGTTTTTATATCGGCCAGGCGACTCTGAAGTGACTCCAGGTTCTGAATGTACACCGACAACGAGTCTCCCTCCTGAGAAGACGCGATCGTAGAAGGACTCGACGGAGACGTCGGACGTTCAAATCCGTTGGTGAAACTTTGCCCCGGTGCGGGAGGCTGATACCGAGAATGCGGCGAAGAATGCACAGGAACTCGACCGCGATCCCGCTCCAGACCTCTCCATGATGTCGCGGAGTCACGGACCGGGGGGGACATGGGAGGCAAGTAGCGGTCGTTCGTCGGATCAGCGAGCAGACTTCCCGGAGACCTGTTCGTTGCCACGTGGCTCGCACGTGATGCCCGGTTTCTATCGCTTCGCGCGTCATCTCGTCGGGAAGACGAGCCGTTTGTCATCGGCACAGCGACACGAGAACGGAGATATTCCGAGCCCTCGGGGACGTTATGTCGTTGTTCCTTGTCTCGTGGCTTAGGTAAACCATTGTGACTCCTCAAATCTGTCCTCGAAGATGAAGGTTTGTCTTTATGTCGCGAGTCAGGCTGGTACGTATCCAAGAGTGAACGACGCACTTGAGATGCTCCAGGTGGGGAGATCGCTGCAGCATTGTATCTATGGGAAGAAGACTCTGTTCCTTCGCCACTTGCGTGACGTGAATCGGAACGCGAACCAATGCGTGACCCAGAACGTGACACATCTCCCCTCGCAATTCTCTGCTGTCTGTTTACGAGATAACGCATGCGCTTTATGGCGATTATGGCACGCGCGGCCGTGCGAAACCTGGTGAAAGCCCTGGAGTGGCGGCGGGGGACGTCTGGGTTGGAAGGATAGGAACCCATCTTGGCGATCATAGCAAGCGTAGTGTTCTCACATTCTTGGAAGCCTCCAAGCAGCAGCAGAAGGTAGCGCTTCTGATAAACGAGCGCCTTGCGGAAACTCTCCGCTTTTACGTAACGTGCGTGTAAGCGCTGAACCTGTGAAGTGACAAAAGCAACAAAACGGAAAATAAGAATCATAAAAGATGGCTGCAGCCTTCAGCAGGTGTTACGTTCGCTTGCAGCGACAATTTTTCGTGAAAAGGTGTGGAGCAAAATATCGTTCAGGTGTATTATTCGATGTTTTGCCGATTCTGTGCTGCAACATGTTGAGATCGTGTTTAAACAACCTGTGACAAAGTTGCGTGAACTTTGAGCGCGTTGATCAGCAATTTCAGCGCAAAATTCGAAGGCTCCTATAGCTATGCTAGATCAGTATTTTTTCTGCAGTCTGAGTGCGGTCGTGTTTGCGCAACATGATAGCACAAAAAATAGCCTATTGTGGTACCAGCTTTAAGGTTGTGACACATGGTGCAACATTGCGCGCAGCAATATTACGTGCAATGTTGCACCGTGTGTTCCGACCTTTAAACATTATGCATAACGCAACAATGTTTTGGGATCACACACCTTTTCCTTGGACCACGTGCTTTCTCTGGGCTCCGCAGCTTGTCCGCTGATCGGTATACTTTCCAGACTAGGCCCAGTTTCCGCGCGCCTCATTGCTTCGCGCAAGCGCGACACTTCTGCGCGAGCTTCGCTCAATTCCTGCCGCGATCTCGCTTTTTCCTCGGCCCAACGTGAACGCTCAGCGGCCAGAACCGATTCCGCGAGGTCATGTCTTTGACGAGGATCCTAATAACAGAAACGGGACACAGTCAGGGAAGGAGCAGATTTGGCGTTGCAAGCTAATTCTCGAGAAACGTGATTTGGCCATAACATGCTTTAATTTATATCATCGTAGCGTTACAATATTTGCCTTTCAATACCAGAAACGAAACTCCATTTATATGTTGGAATAAACCATAACGCAAACATGTGCTCATTTGGACTATTTTTTTACTCATAGCGTTACTGAATGATTCAAAATTTAAAATTTTGGATTTTTAAAAATAGTTTGGCAAGATAATTAAGTTCCACGTTCTGAATCAAGTGAAGTTATCCACTTGATTGTCCGCTGCTTTGTTCGCTACTGATTGAACTGTACACAATCACAAGTGAACAGATTCACAAAGAGACAAATGAGGAATTTCCAGTGAAACAAGCGAAGCTAACAGAAATCTCTCACCTGCTCCGTGGCCCTTTCCCTCTCTCTGTAGTCCGCCACTTGTTCCTCCAGGTTCTTCAGAGTGGCTCGCAGCTCCATCTTTTCTTCACTCAACTTCGCGACAAAACCTGCCAACTCTGTGTTCTGTGTAACCAGGCGCTCATGCGCGGCCGCTTTGACTGGAGACAACGGCACCAGCTGCTCATCCTGAACAAAATACAGCACAACTCGTGTTTTGTCTCAATTTTTCTTTAACTTGGTAATGATGAATTATTACCCTGCACAAAATGCAGCACAAATCGCGTTTTTTTTTTTTTTTTTTTTTTTTGGAATTTGGTAATAAGTTACACAGGTGAAATACTCACGTCCACATGCACAGTCAGAGTGGCTCGGATCTGTTCCAGTTCTTTGAGAAGATTTCCCAACGAGTGCTGGACCTCGTCCAAGTCTTTGTTATCCCTAAAGACAAACAAGAATAGCAATACATTATCCACATACTTCAAGTCGTGGATGGAGCAAAAAATCTCAGTAGACTCGAAGAAAGGCAGATGGCAGACAAGAACTCTACCACGATCCCTCCCCCCATCCTACTCAGGAACTCACCCTAGTTCATTGTCCAGCACGTTCTGATGTTTGTTGATGAGCACCTGGTGCTGCTGTCTCATGGACTCCAACTGTTGCTGTAACAACAACAGTCTGATGCGGACTGGGTACATGCTCGCTTCCTACAAACGCAAAATTAATCAAGCAAAGAAGAAATCAGGAAAAGTATTGAACTGCTTCATGAAAGAAACAGAGACAAATTCTGAGATTTTAATTGTCTCATGTGGATCGCATAACAGAAACGTGCCATTCGATTTTCGGATTGTCTTCTGACTCAAGGTTGACGCATACATCTGCTTGTATCAGGATCGAGTTTCACAGCCGTTTTCTACGAAACTTTCTCGAGAGTTCGCCCAAACAACTCTTCTAATGGGCGCGCGCGCAACCTTGCAATTGGTCAATTGTCTAAGCATCACAGTTTTCTATTTTTACCTTTTCCGTTTCTCTTCGCGACCTCTCGTTCGCCTTGCGTTGCAGCTCGTCCATCGCGACGTCTTTGTCCATGAGTTCTCTCTCCAGTGACACCGCTTTGTCGCGCTCGTTCTCCACCTTCATCTCCAGCTGCCGTCGTTTAGATCGCTCGGTTTCCAGTTCGTTCTGCAGCAGTTTTTCTCTCTCTTTGTGGCTCATTGCGGTCGCCTGTTGCACATCTCGTTCATTTTGTAGCCTCCTCGCTCTTTGTCGTTCCTCTTCGAGAGTTCCTGTCAGCTCCCCGAGTTGCTTCTACAAAATACCAAGCCGTGGGTTAGTATTACATAAACATAGGCCAACACGACGGGGGTGTGTCAGTGTCTCATCCATCTATCTGTCTAACGACAAATCAATCTAATGGATACATAAAGAGAACAGGGTCATTTTTTTCAGCCCACAGCAGGCGAACAAGTTCATTAGCTTTCTCTTTGCCTAACTTTTAACCTGAAGTTCCCACTGACTTACACACGCAAGGTAGTATTAAACACTTGATGAAAACAAGTATTTCCACGACCAAACCGATATGCGGGGTTTTGACGCATTGTAAACGTCTTCAAGGCTCTGGTCGCTCACCTGCACTGCATCAAGTGCGTTTTTCAGTTGCTTGGCGACCACCTTGTCGGTCTTGGCGGCCTCCAGTTTTCGTTCCTTCTCGGCCTCCAGCGAGGCGTCCAGGTGCGCGCTCTTGTTCTTCTCGTCTTCCAGGGCTTCGTTCAGCTCGTACGAGCGGTTTTGTTCCATATCCAATGCCGCACGAAGATCTACAGCGGATGAAGTGCAAGTTACAATGTGATGTCCAGACACTTAGTTGACCGTGTTCACTCTCACTTATTAGTACTAATGCGCAGTGTGGACAACTTTGGTGTGAATTCGCCACAAACGAAACCAATTGCCTGCCTTTCCAAATAACGTACCATTATGACTTCTTCTTTTACTATTCTTAAGATGTCTTACCTCTAACCGTTCCTTCCAGCTGTCCAACCCGACCTTGTGCTGCGTTCAGACCCGTGCCCAGTCCTTCAGCGGCGCGCTTCTCCTCGGTCAGTTCTCGCTCCAGTTCCTGGCTACGTAACCGCTCCTCCTTCAGTTCATCTGACAGATTCTGCACCAGTTCCTTCTGCTCTTCTGTAAAAACAGAGAGCCACATAAAAAACAAGATAACAGCAACGAAAGGGATGTCATATTGATGACCATAGTAGCAGTATCGGTAGGTTGTTCCATAAAAAAGAAATCCATGTTGTTTTTCTATGATCTACACAAAATTCCTACAGGTGCTCAACTCTTTTCCCACATAAAGCTAGTGTTAACTAGTTTAAATCAAATTTGCCTCTAGCAGTAAAAGGTTCAAGATCTCACATTTACAGCAGTGACAGCAATACATACTCAGGTCGTCTCCCTGCAACACCCTTTCCGTGTCGAGTTCCGCCTCCATGTTGCCCAGAGCTATTCTCAGTCTCTCCGCTTCCATCTCGGCTTGAGCTTTCTGTTGACGCATCTCTTGCAGCTGGTGCCGAGTCTCCTCGGCCGCGTCTCGCTGTCTGTTCGTCTGTTCCTTGTGTAGTTGTCTGTCTGTCTCTAGAGCATCTTGAAACTTCTTTGAGTTGGCTCGTTCCAGTTCCAGGCCCTGACTCAGGTTGGAAACCCGCACCTTCTCCGCTTCAAGGCATGTTCTGAAAGTGAAGAGAAGACAGCACTTAATGATGCCAAAAGATTAATAGATGCCTCTCAAGTATCTCCACAGTACTTCATGTTGTATGGAGACATTAAAAAATAGGTTTTCTGTCACTAAAATACGTATTGGTTACGGTAAACGAAAACAGATCTGGTTTACTTGTAATTGTGGTTTTTTTAACAATTCGTGTTCAACACCGCTGTTTTAGCGAAGGCAATTCAAATGATTCAAACGTAGTGCCAACTGTAAACTAAGCCATGTGTGGCTGTATAGCACAACATTAGCTGAAGTAGGCCTAAAACCTCCAGTGAGGTGTTGTTCACACAATGCAAGAACATCTCTGGGAAGGGGGAGGAGGAGGGGGGGGGGGGGGGGGGGAGGGAGGGGTAGGTTGGGGGTTTAGCCATGCCATACTTTATGGACGACACTTGAACCCGCTCCTTTTCCAGTGCAGAGCCCAGGTCTGATATCCGATGTTTGTCGTTGTCAAGCGCCTGTTTCAGGTCGGACACCAGAGTTCGCTCGCGGTTCAGAGTGTTGGTCAGTTCGTTTACGCGCGCCTTCTCTGCCTCGACACTTAAACGAAGCGTATCCACAACGTTTCTTTCTTGATCTCCGCGTTTTGTTTTATTTAACCCTGGGATAAAAAAAAAGTCAAAACATTAGTTTGAAGATTGAGCTATTTCGCTGTACAAAGGAGCAATACAACGCGGGCTAAGCCGGCAAAAGAACGCAGCGGATTTACTTTGTTCTTGGAGCTCTCGCTCTTTTCTGTCCAACTGATCTTGAAGCGCTTTGATGTGCTCCTGGAACTGCTGAGCCTAAAAAAACATTTATATGAGAACCAAGTGCCGAAAATAAAATACAAATTAAAAAATTACTATTAAAGGCGTTTATGAATATGACTATACAATGACAACTACCGCTAAACCAAGTACTACGGACACAACAACAACCACAATAGAACTTGTACAACCATAACGACAATGACTACGACAACAACTAATACTACAAGTACTACTACAACGACGACAACGATAACAACAACAACAACTCGGAATCTTTATTGCATTTACGACAACTCTCCACCACCACCACCACCACCAGCTACAACAATCCAGCGCCAAACAGCAGCAGAAGGTCTTAGCATTAAATAAAACCCCAGACACAACATCAACCGTTTATTCAACGACAGTTGTTTTTTTTTAATGTTGTTTCGTTGATGGACGTCCACAATACTAACTCTGAACTTTAACGTTAAAGAAAGAGAAAACAAATGGTCCCCCACAGCGAACACACCTGATCAGTCAGCGGTTTTCTGGCCGTTGACAGGTTCTGTCTGAGTTCCCGGATTTCAGTCAACAGGGAAGTGCGATCTGTGTTGCCCAGCTCCTCCATCACTCGTGACGTCAGCTCGGCCTGATGGGCGGGAAAACAACAATAGAACTTTGAAGGGCCCTGTTACACAAGGCAAATTTTCTTGCAACTTGCAACGCAGCGTCGTTGCGCGACAAGTTGCAAAAGTAACACCCCGCTTTGTACCTTGTTACGGAACGAAAAGCAAAGAAAATTGCGAGAGTCTTATACCCCACTTGCAACTCGCTATACGCTGAAAATTGCAAAAACATATCCATCTGGCTGGTGTAACAGGGCCTAGTTCACTGTAAAAGAAAGCCGTGCAGTTCAAGATTTCATACGATAAAGGAGAATACGCTGGAATAACGCTAACTCAAAGAACTAAAGCAAGGGGAGAGAGGGTAGGTAGAAAAACAAGGATAAACAACAACAACAGCAACAACAACAAATGTACCAAAGTAGAACTCTTTTACCTGCACTTGAGCCCGGTTTTCCAGCCGCGTCACAGGAGAGGAACCAGGCCTGGTGGATAACTGAGCTGTCCTCAGTTCGGCGAGAAGTGCATCACGGTCTTTATCGAAAACCTGACAAGAAGATTCAACCAAAATTATCAACAACGAACAAACAACCTACTTTACTGACTAATAAATACCATCTCTGTGTCTGTTAAAAAGGCTAAAGTGGATAAAGGTCGGACGGTTGCGCACCTTGCATACGGCCCTTAGCATGTCTCCTCGCCAGTCCACATCCAGATCAGGCTTGGAAGGCTGCAAAAACAACAACAACAACAACAACAACAACAACAAAATTCAACCAGAGTCAGCTAGCTTGACGCGCGCAATGCACAACATTTGTTAGGGAACGCATTTCATTGTTTTCCTTCAAATCACCCAACTCAAACCGAGATGTTTGAGCGACTTCGCAAGTTTTACCGGCGGCTATTGGTCTAAACTCTGCTGGTTGATGTTTTCTCAAAGGAGTTCTCAACTGGTTTACAAACACACACCTTGACCAAAAGACGAGTAGAAGTACACATAACTACAAAGATCAAGTATGACTATTATCACATAAATTACACGTCCCAGTAGTTTTCCACTTCTTCACGTACCAGCGCCGCTTGCTGCGTCTGCGCAACGAGCTCTTTCAGAGACTGGATAGCCTCGAGAAGAGCGTCTTTCTCCGCTGACCAAGCTGACTGCAATCTCGATACATCCAGGGTACCTCCTCCTCCATCACGTGAATCTTCGTGTTTGGCTGGAGAGCCAACTACGTTGACAAGCGACTGAATAGTTTCGGCCTCTGCATGTAGATTGCCGAGGAGGCCCTGGGTATGAGGAATATTTAGATACGGGTTTTAGTGCCTCCGTAAAATATAAGGGAGTGCACAAAAAGCCTGCAAACACAAAGTACTGTTGTGATGTGTTCCAGGGAATTGCCTTAGATTGTATGTGTGTAGAGGCCCAGCAAACACATAGCGGTAACGTCTTTCACTACCAAATGTGAATTGGAATAAACTTGGAAAACTCCAACACCTGTTTTCTCACCTCCAGTGTGTTAGGTGGACGGAAGGGTGACGTTTGCGCCGATGTGCTCTTTGTTTGTTCCAAAAGATGACCAACTAACTCTCGGTCCAGTCGCTCACCATCACTTAAGGCGCTCTCCAGTCTGGATCGAACCTCTGGCGACAGCTCCGCGTATCCTGTGGAAAGCAAAAGTGTTTTCATGTCTATACAACAGTACAATGACAGCAATGGTAGCACAGCACAGCACACTGAAAAGTGTGGTGTTACATTGCGCATCAAACGATATCAAACGATTCTATCTATATGTCCCCTTCTTAGACCACTACCCTCTCCACTGCAGACCAATATCCACAAAAAATATTTTTGTTTTTACCTGACTGAGACATGAGCCGTCTCATATCTTGCAGGTGTTCCTGCTTGAGTTTGTCAATGTGTTCTTGATGAGAGCTCTGAAGTTCTTCTCGCAAAGCCTTGAGTTTTCCTTCATTCTCGCGCTCCAGTGCTGACTTGGCTCGTTCTGCTTCCTCGAGTTGTCGTCTTTTCTCCTGCTGCTTCGCGTCTTTTAATTTCTCTTCGTACTGACGTCTGAGATTTTCTTCCGCGATTTTTAGTTTCTAGACAAATGGGACAACAAAACAGTGCTTTTAAAAGCGGGCGAGTTTCAAGTAAAGTACAAGGACGATAAGGAAGTAAAAAGACGATAAAAGAAAATGGGAGGAGAAATGAAGAAAAAGATTACAAAACCTTCAAATTAGCCGTAATTTATCGTCCAATAACAAATTTTGTGGTATGTTTCCCGAGTCTGTTCGGAAAAAGAATTACTACCTGGCCTCAAAATAGTTCAGCCATGTCTCGTTGAAGAGAAGTTTTGGAATAGAATTGGCCCCAGAAAATAACAATGTTTGGGATATTCCTATTCCTATTATGATTAGTCCCAACAGAATACGCCCTTATATTGGTAAAAAAATTGATACCGCAATAGTCATCGTTGTGACGTCACTAACCTGTTCAGGAGCCGTCGGCTGACCCTCGTCTGAGCCCGCGCTCCCCATCCCTATTTCTTCCTTAAGTCTGTTCACCTCATTGAGATTGCCTTCCTTCAGGTTGGAGAGCTCCAGCGCGTGATTTGTTTCCTGCGCTTTTAGAGTTTCCCTGAGCTGGTGCATCTCGGCACGAGCCGCATCCATTTGCAGTGACTCCGCCTGCAGAGCCTCCTTCAGTTGCTCGTTCTCTTGGTCTCTCGTCAGCGCGGACTCCTTGTTCTGGACCAGCTCTTGTTTCACTGTTTCCAGCTGATGACAGGAACAACATACGAACGTGACAGGCGTTCAAAAAAGGATTTTACAAGAAGCCGATTGCTGGCGGCCTCCCGCTGCTTACGTTGCATCTCACCGCCAGTTAAACCTTGAGTAATAGTTGTAATCTCAAGTACTGAAACAACTGTGCGTCTTTGTATTCATACTTCAATTCGAAAAAATTTCACACCAATCAAACCCGGATGCTGCACCGCAGTTCTTGACGAGTAAGACGCGTTCGATCAGTGCCACAATTATTTAAATGTTCAACGGTTAACTTTAAAATTGAGAGACTTGATACTGAAACTATGTTCGTTAAATTCTCACTCAAAGAGCTGGAAATTGCGTCCCTGTGTATCTAAAATATCTGAACTGCCACCTACTTGTTATGAAACCCCTGCGCCGGTACACTTAGGCTAATCCTCGATTAGGGTTGAACTTATCTTTTCGCGTGAAAACAAAACTTACGATCTAAACTCACAAATCGATGTTTATCCCCTGAGCGTCTCGAGAAATTACAACTCGGCTTTTTCCTCACCTCCTCCTCAAGCGCTCGGTTGGCTTCTGTCGTCGCTTCCTTGTCACTTCTCTCTTGAGCCAGTTGGTCCTGTAATACTTTCACTTCGGACTCCTTTTCGCTTATGAGTAGGTCTCTTTCTTGCTGCAGCTTTTCCTTCTCCTCTTGTCTTTCCGTTAACAGCTTCTCGTATTGCTCTTTGACGCTCACGCCGTCTTTAGTTTCCTGCAACAGTCGCTCCAGCTCCTGCAGCTGTTCCTCGCGACTGTTCACAATGGCGTCCTGTTCCGCCAGCTTGGCGTGTTGATCTTCCAGCAGCTGTTGTTGCTCGTCCATCATCTGCTTCATTTCGTCCATCTGCTCCGCCAGAGACTTCACTTCCTCCTCCTTTGCGTCGTACGCTTCTTTAAAGTTCTCCAGTTGTTCTACCAACACTTGAAGCTCCTCGTCTTTGGGAATCGTTTCTCGGCTGCCACCGTCGTGTTTACTTCTGTCGAGCTCCTCCTGAAAAGAAGACAAGATTTAGTCAAAACAGTCAGGCCAACGTAGGGCTCCACCTACTTGTTTAAACTTACTTTACAACTGACTGATCTATATAGTAGATTTCACGAGATAACTTTTTTTTTTCATTCTAGAAGATTTAGTCAAAGCAGCCAGGACGCTGTAAGCTCGCTCACCCTTTGGTCAATTTTTAAAAGGTAAATGTTTTTTTTTTTGTCCCAGAAAGATTTAATCAAAGAAGTCGAGCCGCTGTAAGCTCGCCCACCCTGTTCAGCTATACCGGCTTTACAAGACTTCCACTGATTACTCAATTTGGTCATTGTTTAAAATGAAAGCCTCGATCAAAGCAGCTCCACTCTTTTTAAATTTTACATGTTTGGCATGGAGGTCACAGCCCTTTGAAATGTAAACAATAATATTCGAAATGCAACAGAAAAGTCGGTTTACTCACACACCTTGACAAAAATTGGAAGAAACGGTGTTGATGTGAAACACAAATACATCCCAAAACGATGCACTTGGTATCAACAGTGGGTGTAAGGGCAATTATTGGTGGAAGCAAGGTAAATTAATGATTGTACCTTCAAAGTTGAAATCTGCAGAATGTTGTCATAGAGCTGCTTTTGCAGGGCTTCTTTTTCTCGCTCTATTTCCTTGAT
Organism: Plumapathes pennacea; assembly: GCA_964036295.1. Classification (NCBI taxonomy): domain Eukaryota; kingdom Metazoa; phylum Cnidaria; class Anthozoa; order Antipatharia; family Myriopathidae; genus Plumapathes; species Plumapathes pennacea. Next base: position 22,358,128 of record OZ038464.1, on the reverse strand, counting down.
CCGTTCAGAGTTTGCTCGCTCTTCTTGCAGCAGCTTCAGCTGTTCTTCGTTGTTCTCCTTGTCCTTCCTCAGCTGGTCGATCAAGTCATCCTTTTCCTTCGCTTGTTTTTCGAGCGCCGGGATTTGTTCCAATTGCACTCGTGTTTCTTGCAGCAGCTTCAGCTGTTCTTCGTCTTCCTCCTTCTCCTTCCTCAGTTGGTTGATCAAGTCATCCTTTTCCTTCGCTTGTTCTTCGAGCGCCGGGATTTGCTCCAAGTGCACTCGTGCTTCTTGCAGCAGCTCTCTGTTCGCTTCTACCTCCTCCTGTGCGCTCAACAACTCTCGTTGTGCAGAGTCAAGCTCCTCGCCGAGATGTTCTTTCAACTCGTTCAATTCCTTCACCTGCGCCTTCAAGTCTACCCTTTGTTCAATCTCTTCAACGTCTTCTCCTTGCGCTTTGGCGAGTTCCACTTTTAACTCTTCCTTCTCGTCCAAGAGTCTCTCAACGGCTTCTCGAAACTGTACGATGGCGTCTTTGAGTTTCTCATTTTCTTCCTGAAGCTCTTCCACTTCTTTCTTGAGTCGGTCGTTTTCATCGATCACTTCTCCTTCAGAGCCCGTCATCTGAGATCTGTTGGCTTCCTTCTCAAGAGCGGCCAGTTTCTGAATTAGCGCTTCGTTTTCCTGCTTCAATAGATCATTGAGTATGGCATGATTTTCGTTTTCTTCTTGAAGAGCGCTCACGTCGCCCTGCAATTCTTCCACCGTAGATTCGAGCTTGCTCTTCTCCTCCCTCGCCTCCTTCAGCTCCGTCACCACAATCGGTTCGCTTGACGCAACACTGTCGTCTTGTTCGTCAGGGTTCAAGAGCTGCGTTTTCAACATGCTGTTCTGTTCGGACAGATCTCGTCGCTCTTCTTGCAGCTGTTCTAGAGCTGCCTTCAACTTCTCGCTCTCTTCCACAGCAGTGTCTCTCGATTCTTTAAGTCTCTGCATCTCTGCAGTCACGTCTTCTTCCTCTTGTCCTCGCGATTTCTCGTCGAGTTGTCTCTTGAGAGATTCTACTTCTTCAGCCAAGGCCGCTCTGTTCTCTTCCAGTTCGTCTCCTCGAGCTTTCAACTGTTCATTCGCAGCTTTCAACTCTCCATTTTCATTTTCCAAGGAAACACGATCTTCTTGAGCTTTCCTGTGTTCTTCTCCAGGTTGATCTTCCGATGCACTTCCTTCCTCCTTCCTCTTGTCGACTTCGGCCTCTAATCTGTCATTCTCAGCAGACAGTTCTTCTAGTCGTTCGTTTGCTTTCCTTAATTCGTTCTCTAGACGCTGGCGTTCGTCCAACTCTTCCTGCAGCCTGGCCATGAGGTTCTCTTGTGCTGTCATCAACTGGCTCAGTTCTTCATTTCGGTGAGACGTTGTGTCCAGAAGTTCCTTTTGAGCGACGCGCGCGTGGTTTAACTGCAAAACGAAGATCAGAAAAGTTCAGTATTCCTGCCAAAACATTTCTTCTGCAAACAGGTTATACGTGCCACTAATAAGGTGTAAATACAGCTCGCGACCTTCGTACAGGTAGGTGGTTTGTTAAGCTCTAAGCAATATAAGCGTGTACAAATTCGGACAATCGAACAAGGTTTTTCTACAGAATTCCGTGTTCTATGGATTCCACTAGCGATAGCGGAACGAACACATTGATGGTGGTAAAGCCCGGTTTAACGAGCGACGCAAGTACAAGGTTACTTATTTCACGTGAAAACAGGCTTGACGCAAGCGCAAGCACAAGCACAAGCACAAGCACAAGCACAAGGATCAAAATATTTTGATCCTAACGCTTGCGTCGAACCTGTTTTCACGTGAAATAAGGAACCTTGTACTTGTGCTTGTGTTGCTCGTGAAAGCCAGGCTTAAGTGGGCGCGCATACACGTACGTCATTCTGAAGTCCAACACGAGGCTGTACTTTGTACACTTCCTTTTTGGGAATGTAAACAAGTTGCTGCTACATGAAACACGATTGTATAATAAAAGAATTATTCAAGTCCACTGGAGTATATTTACCTGCCGTGTCATCACGTTGACCATTTCAAGAAGTTTTTCCACCGCAGATTTTAACCGTACACCTGAATCTATGGACGAAGGAAAGGAATTAAAATTATCACTTTTAGCTTAAAATTAAATCTCAGACAGCTTCTATCCAGAGTAGGTAAGTTGTGTTATTTGTTCAGTCATCGATTCTTAAATCGCAAACCTCTGATGAGCTCCTCTCCTTGTTCGTCGAGGCTCGGTCCCTGAAACAGCGAGTCGCCGCTTGTTCGCTGACTCAGTTCCAGGCCCTCGTCACTCAACATAGATAAGTCAGTCTTGTTGGTCAGCGTAGCGTCATCGGACTCTGATAAATCTCCTGCAGCAGCTCCACCTGAACAAAGAAACAAACATGTAGAATGTACGAAGAGGTCTTCTAACAAAGGCTGCGTTCACACGGATAAATAGCCAAGAAAGACACGAGAGTACAAGCTCCCCACGTACCAGGTGCAGGCCTGGCCAACAGGCCTGTGGCTGGAGTTGACGTCATGGTTGCTGGAAGGGCATGGGCACCAGCAGACATGGTGCCATCGTGAGGCACGTGGGACAAATGCAGAGTGAAGGATTCGAGTTCCTCGACTGAGCCCCCACCCAGGCCGCTCTCCATCCGGCTCGTCTCCTGAATCAAGTTCTCCAGCTGGCGGTTGATGGTGTCTTCTGTAGCCACCGCTGACTTGACGTTGTCTGACAGCAGCTTCAGAAGGCGCTCATTGCTATGGTGAAGCGCGTCCCTGGTACAAAAATCAGCGGAAAATTTAGGATGAAGTTGGTTGTTCAAGTGTAACTTTGACTCATTCTAAAGTGGTCGCATCTTTTACTGTTACACCAATTGACAGTAAAGGTTGGTGAACACTAATGACTGGTTTTCACCAGCGCGTAAGCATAAGCATAAGCATGAGTACAAGATAGCGACAGTGGCGACATAAGCATAAGGAACGGACGTGTTCGGTCCTTATGCTTATGTTTAGTGAAGACACTCATTAAGACTTGCAAACAACGATGAACTTAAAACAGACATGTCTTATAACGAAATGTTTGTTAGAGTAATTGTTACGCTCCAAAATAGAATACCAAACTAACGGGTGTTTAATCCTGGATTAGCTTAATTTAGAGTCCTCGTTAAGAAAATAATAATAATAATAATAAAATAGAAAGTCAAACAACCTCTCCGCTGAAAGTCTCTCCACGTCTGACCTCAATATGGACGTGAGATTTTCTTCTTCCTGGCGTTCTCTCTCTCGTCGCGTCAAAATCATGTTGTGCTGTTCTGTCGTCTGCTTCAACTCACGCTCCAGCGACGATCTTTCCTCCTCGAGCTGAAACAGATCAGACAAAACGAAACGAGCCAACGTTAAGGCTACAGCGATGTATAGGACATTTCACTGCCAAAAGGAAAAGTTAAACAGGTAATCACAGAAAACGTCAAAATTCTGAAACGAAGAGAAAAATCACCTGTTTCAACTGAGCTTCATTTTCCTTCAGTTTGTTGACGAGCCCCTCACTTGCCTCCTGCAAAAACAAAAAAGAAGAGAATATTTAGCAAACGTGAGCCTCAGCAAGGGGTCCTCCACACTTTTAGTTTCATTACACGCTAAGCTGTATGTACACAGGATACAGTCGATACAGGACACTGTCGCTTTACTCGGCACATTAGCATTCTTTTGCTAGGGGCCTAATAAGCCCCAACAATCCGAGTTAAAATAAAGTTATCAATGTATCATAGAACAAAGACTGCGGAGCACGAGACATGAAGAGGGACAGAGTGAACGTCAGTTGACATACCCGCGCAGCATCGATTTCTCCGTTGAAGTTTCTTTCTTGAGACTTGATGTACTCCTGTAATCTGTCGACCTCTTCAGCAAACTTCTTCTCCAGTTCTTCGCGCTCCTTGGCGTGCTGCGCTTCTCTCACCGCTTTCTCCTCTTCCTCTGCCTCTTTGCTCTGCGCCAACTCCTTCTGGAATTCTTCCACCTCCTTTAATACGCAAAGAGCGGTGTATCTCGTTAAAAACCGAGTCATAGAAACTAAAAACGCAAAAAGACATGCAAGAACCAAACATGCACGAAGGCACAACATGGACAGACAGACTCATAGTGAGACAGACGCACTGCATAAACAGACAAAGACGCACCAGACAGACAGAGGCAAGCACAGACACAGCGTGGACCACTTACGCCGCTAATACAGACAAAACATGGACAGAAAGACACAAGCACAACATGGGACACAGTTATACACTATATAAAGTAAATGTGAGTTGTACTTGAAATAAACAGTTTGTCAGACATTATCACAACAGACGTAGACACAGATAGTAAGACAGACATGATTGCCCTCTGGGTAAGGCTAACCTGCTGATGCTGTTGATCCAGAAGTTCTTGCATCTCTCGCACTTGGTCCCCGTGCACGGAGTCCACGATATTCTTAACAATGTTCAACTCTTTCTCGTGCTGCTGTACAATATTCTCCACCACTTCCTTGTGCGCCGTCTCTAGGCTCGCCTGAACCGCCTCCAGAGCCAGCACTCGAGCCTGTTCGTTCTCTAAAGTTTCCCGGTACGCCTCGACCTCCTTCCTGTGCGCAAGGTCCAACTCTTCCTTCCCCTCGGAAAGCTCTCGTTCCGCTTCGAGTCGGACGGCCGACAGCGCTTCGGCCTGCGCCTGCGCAGACTCGTCCTTTAACCGCTGAATTTCCATGGCGTGGTCCGCTTTCAAGGCCTCGATTTCTTCGAAGTGTCTGTCTTGGAGCTCGGCCAATCCGCGCAGCTGTTCCTCGTGTTTCTGCTCCAGGCTGTGCTCGAGGAGTTTCAAGTTTTCGAGGTGTTCTTGTTCCAGTTCCATCTGTGCTAGTTCCTTCGCTTGTTCGAGTTCGGTTTGGAATCTCTGCATCATCTCTGCTCGGACACTCTCCGTCGCATGCTCCATGTTCTCCTATTTAAGTGAAGGAGACGCAAATCACATGACCAACACCAATTATGATTATCTTCGTAAAATAAGCGAATGGGAAAAACAATCTGGTTCTTGTAGTGAAATGACGTCATCATGAAAATGTAACAATAATCAACTACTGTAGCACCGCAATGCACTAATAATCTAAGGTGAGAGAAGAGATTCACTTCTTACACGGACTAAGCCAGGCAGTACACCAAGTACGTTAAGTAAGGCCTTACCTTGTGTTCATCTTCAAGTTGCGCTGCCATCTCATTGAACTTCTCCATGTGAGTGCGCACTAGATCCTCGCGGACAGCCTCGAGTTCATGTTCATGCTGTTCTTGCATCATCTGTAGCTGTAGCTGTTGTTGTTCGCCGATGCTACCGTCCATCACTTCTTTTAACCGCTCCAGGTCGTGCTCCTTCTCTTTCTGCAACTTTTCCCGCTCCTCTCTCAGATCGTCGTTAAATTTCTGTTGCATAGCGCGGATTTCGTTATCATGTTTCGTTTGGAGGTTGGCGAGTTCCTGCTCGAGTTGCTGACTGATTTCTTTGCGTAACTGGTCCACGGCTTCGCGGTGCTCTGAACGGAAAAAGATAGGATCCTTCAAGCAGCGGGTACATATATATTTCAAACGCAGTTTCGTGCAGTAACGATCAACACATGAAATGATAACGACAAGCGTATCGTATCAGTATGAAAAACAACGCAAGAATGAACAGAACATTCAAACAACAGAAAGAAGAGACAAGAAGAGAAAAAGACACACACACACACACACACAAGAGACGGTGGGGCAGATAGAGACAGAGACAGTCGTAGTGAGTTGGACAAACGCCATCATACAGAGCGAGCTGGACACTGAATGTTGTTACGAGCCAGGCGTGGCCACGGAAGTAACATTAGACATTTGCATCAACAACAATGCTCGACAAATGCCTGCAACTTATGGAAAGAGTTTAAAATACAAACAACTCACCAGAATCCAAGGCTTGCAGCTCCTGTTCCTTTGTAGCGTTAAACTCATCCTTGGCAAACTTCATTTGCTCGTTGAAGTGCTCCTGTGCCTGCAACAGGTCACTCTCAGCTGCTTCCTGTAGTTGGTTCTTGATGTTCTCCAGTTCTTGCAACATGTTCTCTTTCAGTGTTTCCATCTCTTCCTGGTGTTTATTTTCCAGTACGCGCTTCAATTCCTCCTGTGATGCGGGTTTCTCCTCATCTGGAGTCGATTCCTCCTTCTTAGCGTCCATCATTTCAAAGAACTCATTTCGGAGGCTCTGCAGCTCCTCCTGGCGCTGCAACTCTTGTTCAGCTTTCAAATTCTCCAACTCCTCTTCGTGGTTCTTTTCTAAGTTTTCCCTCAGCTGATCTAACTTTTCCTGGCCTTGCAATTCTTGTTCAGCTATCAAATTCTCCAAATCTTCTTGGTGGTGTTTTTCTAAGCTTTCTCTGAGCAGATCAAACTTTTCCTGCTCGGACGCATCCAAGACCTGAGTTCTGAGCTCGTCAATCTCTTTACTCAACTCAATTTTCAAATCCTCCAGTTCTTTTTGATGTTCCGTGTCCAGTGAATCCCTCAAAGCGGTCAGTTCTTCTTGATGCCTCCTCTCAAGGCCTTCTACCTTGCTATCATCAGATGTTGCTTGGAGCTCCGCTTTAAGTTTCGTCTGATACTCAAATTCGAGTTTCTCCCTCAATGCCTCAAGATCTTCATGCTGTTCGCCCCTCTGCCCCTCTTCTTGAATCTCTCTAAATCGCTGTCTTTCCGACTCAAGCGTCGCTTTGAGTTCTTCAATCTCTTGCGTTTGTTTTTCCATGATTTCTTCGAGATATTTCTCTTTTTCTTCAAACACTAACTTCTCTCCTACGTCTGGCTCAGTTCGCAGTTCCCCGTTTTCCGCCTTCGCTCTCTTTACCTCTTCTTCGTAATGTTTCCTGATGTCTTGGAGCTTCGCCTCGTATTCTTCCTTCTCTCCTTCTGCCTTCGTCTTCCACTTATCAGCGAGTTCATGCTCTTCCTTAAGTTCCTTTAGCTGTAATTCATACTCCTTACTCAGTTCCTCCACTTGTCTCTCGTGTTCCTCCATCATGCTATGCATTTTATCTTCGTACTGTTGGACAATCTCGTCGTTCTTCTTGATTTCAAGTTCAAGATTCTCCTCGACCTTCTGCGCGGCTTCCATCGCCAGTTCTGCACGGACACACGACACCTCCTCGACAAGATTGTCAAATTGTCTCTGCTTTAATCCATTTATATTCTTTTCAAAATCATCTTTCAGACTTTCCAACTGTTCGTCTTTTACAGACAGTTCCTTCTTCAGTTCTTTCATCTCCTCTTGGTGTTTCGCATTTAAATTTGTTTTCAAATCGCGTAATTCCTTGAATGAATGAGCAAATAAATAAAAACAGGCACCATTATTATTACACAAGTAAGCACAGCAATAATTGCGTGAGAGTTGCTGAAAAAAATGGGGCGTTAGGGTAGAAAAGCCTGTAATTTAGAAAAACAAATCAAGAACAGAACGAAAACAACAAAACAAAACAAAACGATACATAAATACATCACTAAATTCATACGATACCCAAAGTGTGTTTTAGACAAATTCGAGCTCAACAACAACAACAACAACAAATTACAGTTAATTTTGTAAGGACGGTGACGGCGTACAAAAATAAAATTCCAATTCTACGTGCTTTTGTTGAGTTTGAGACCAGTTTTGTTACTGCAGCGTTTTCCCAAAACGCACTAGACATAATTATGGACATACTGATCATGCTGTACACATTACTTCAGCGTGAGCTCCAAGAATCCCCCCAACAGAAGCAGAAACATTTCGTTTCAAGCACAGCGAGGTTGCTGGAGAGCTACCTTCCATGCAAATTCCCTTAAATGTTGCAATTTCCTGGATATACAAAACATCTGAACTAAAATAGTTCAGATTCCGCTCTGTTTATCTTTGAACAAAATACTGGGTGTGTGACTATACCAAACGACCCATTGACGCAAAAACACAAGCTTCAAAAGCTTGCTAAGGGACAACAACGACATATTATACATTAATAACGGCATATACCTTGCGGTGCTTGAGTTCCATGGACTCTATATCGGAGGAGAGCCGAAGAGCGGTCCGTTCGTAATCTTTCTGACTTTCAACCCGAAACTCCTCCATATCTTCCTCATGTTGCTTGTTAAGTTGATGCCGTAGCCTCTCCATGCCCTGTGCGCTTTTCATCGAGAGTTTGATGCTGACCTTTGCCATTTCTTTCATTTTCGCTTCCTCCATTGCGCCTCTCAAGTCTTCCAGTTCTTTCTCGTGCTCACATTTGAGTTCACGGATCTGGCGATCGAATTCTTCTTTCATGGCGTCCGCATTTTGGTTGCTTGTTTCGTCGTGCTCATGTTCTCTTTCGTTTTCTTTCTCCAGTTCGTGCTTTTCCTGCATCTCCTTCAGGAGTTTTCCGACATCTTCCTTGTGCTGCTCCTCCAGTTCACGAATTGTGTTCTCCATTTCTTCGCTGTGTTTTGCTTCCATTTCCTCCTCCTTTTTGAGAAATTCTCCTTTTAGTTGTTCCATTTCTTGGGCGTGCTGTTGTTCTTTTGAAATGTATCTATCAAACAAATAAATCTCAAATTATCCTAATGGCATAATCTGCTATGAAATCTTCAAACGAACGCTAATCTGAACAGACGCTCAATTAGCAACAACAACAAAAATACAGAAAGCACAAAAAACAAAACAAAACAAAAACAGAGAGAACAGCAAAACAATTCGCCTAGTGAGAGTAGAGCCGTTTTCGGATGACTGTCGAAAACCAAAACCAAAGTAATCACACAGGCCAATCACAGAGACTGAGAGAAAACAGTTCAGCCAATCAGAAGCCAAAGTAATTCACGTTTGGTCTTGCGTTTGGTTTTACTTTCCAATCAGCAATGCGAGTACACGCCATCGCTTGCGTGAGAAGTGTTTGGTTTTGGTTTTGGTTTTGTTCCTGATTGGTTGAGAATGCTGCCAAACTTGTGTGGACCAATCGGAAAGCGAAGCAAACGCAAAACCAAAGCAATCACACAATTACTTTCGACAGTCATCCGAAAACTGCTCTAAGATCAATGGCAACAAGTTAATCCGGACCCTGCTTGCGTCATGAAATAAAATGGACCAGGGTGGAGTGGGTGAGTAATTTAATGATCTTTTCAGACTTTGTACCTTGTCTCGATATCTTCGGTCACATTCTCCAGCTCGCGCACGTGTTCTAGCTCCATCTCAAGTCGACCTTGCTCGAAGTCAGCCCGCAGCTTCTCTAATTCTTCCGCATGCCTCCGCTCGACTTCCATCAGCCGTTTCTCAAAGTCCGCTTTCAGACTGCCCAACTCACCCAAATGCTCCTCTTTCAGATGAGTCCGCTGCTCTTCCAGCTGAGCCCGCAATTCCTCCAGCTGGTGCGCATGTTCCCTGGCGCCATTGTCGTGACTGCCTTCTAGGTCTTCCCTCAACAGCGCCAGCTTATCGTACTCGTGTTTTAGTTTCTCGCTCATTTCCTTCATGTCTTCTTCGTGTTCTTTCTCCAGTTTTCTCCGCGTCTCCATGGCCTGGTCCAAAAGTTGCTGTTGCTCGCTTTTGAGAAACTCCACTTGCTCTGCATGTTTCTTCCCGAGTTCATCAATAACAGAGTTTGTCACGTCGACTCTTTCCCCTTCCAATTCCTTCCGCAGTTCCTCGAGTTCTTTCATGTGCTTTTCAGTGAGTTCCTGCTCCGAATTCGCCATCTTTTCTCGGAACTCGTGAAGCATTTCATTTCTCACGTTGTACATTTCCTGCTCGTGATTTTCCTCTTGCTGTTGCAGTCGATTTCTCAAGTCTTCCTGATGCAATTGTTCTAATTCATTAACTTCTCTCGCTTTTGTATTTTGGAATTCCTCCAGCTGTCTTTCCATTTTTTCACTCAGTTCCTTCTCGTGTTTTTCTTCTAGTTCCTCTAGGTCCTTCTCGCGCTAAAGTACAAAACAAAACAACGCGTTATCAAGATGCGCCGCGGAAATACGTTTTTACGTCACTGGTCAGCGTCCATCGCCATTACTAACTAACCGAGGTAATATCTTACATCGTGTGCAATGTGTGCAAAACTTATATTATAAAAACATATATTGAACAACATATGCTTGAGTAACGAGTCTAAGCTGTCAATGCTGAGTTTCGTGGCTATACGTCTTGAGGTATTACAAGCCTTACACAAACTACGAAAACTGCACTTGAATTTGCTGTCATTTCCAGTTTTGCGGAATGACCACTGAACCAAAAGTAAGGCGATTGCACGGAGCAACTACGGCAGAATACCAGAGCGTAATGAAAAAATGTTTGGCAGCTTACACAGGACTCACTAGTCCTGACAGTTCAAATAGTTTAGTCCGAGCAAGTTGTCGGGGACTGAAATTCGCTAGCCCGACGGAAAAGTCCGATAGCCCCGGTTTAGCGGACAACGCCAAGAGTGATCAGAAACAAACTTCTCCTTTAAACAGACAGTAAACTGTGTATTTATTGCTCAGTGGACTCATTCAGACTATCAATTATCCAAACACTACTCGGCACATATTTTGTTCACGAAAGATATCAGGACCTACATGTAGATCTTGGGGGTTACCGTGTGCAGTTAAAGCACTCCATAAATTCGGTACCTGTTTGTTTCTGTCTGTTAACGTCTGTATTTCCTCCTGATACTGCGTGTTGAGTTTATCCAATCTTTCCCGCCATTCTTCCTCAGCCTCCAGTCGCACGCTTTCCACTTTGATCGCGGACTCGGCCATCAACCGAGCAGTGACGTCATTCAACTGGTCTTGGTGTGCCTGGTCTAAGCGGCTCTTGATCGCACCCAACACCTGCTGGTGACGCTCGCTGAGCTCTGCAAAACAACAGAGAAAACACATCAGTGGAAGCGCAAGTAACCACGAGTCTTCACGGGCAACAGAGAAATGTGGCCGCGGCTGGTAGAAGGGTCATCACAATTTGACTAACTTGGTAAAAGAGATATGACAACAACGCATGCGCAACAGCTGCATGAAAATCCGGTCGACTTTGTCAACACAGAAACAGAAACACAGAAATTAGATTATTTCAGATCTTCGGGTTATTTTGTCTAAAGATATACAATGTACACACGACAGTATGCATGACAGGGCTTATTCGAGTACACGCTCAATAATCAATAAGAAAATATCACAACTAAACTAAGTGTTCATTCGTGCAATCTAAATCTAGTAAGGAACCGACACCAAGGGCACATTAGGCAGCTAGATCAATCTGATATCAATCCAAGCTAAAAGCGAACTGAGTGTAAACAGTCGGTGTTTGCTTAGCTCAATCTAACAGATGTTTCTACAATGTGAACGCCGGCCAGATTCAACTCTAGCGATCTGTGCTAATAACGGGAAGATCACGACTGAATTTCACAGATCAGCCCCGCGCTGGCGACTGTATTAGGTGTCTGGTTCCCGCGGTCATACTTCGTATCCTTCGCTTCACTGACTACACGTTATAAGAACTCTGCTGTCCCCCTCACCGTTTCTAAGCTCTTCCAAATCCTTCTGATGCACATCTTCCATGTCCGTGAGATCATCGGATCGCTGTCGTTCCAACACGCTCTTCATCGTCGTAACTTGGTTCTTGCGTTGCTCATCCAGTTGGTTCCTCAACGCTTCTAGTTTCTTTTCAAACTCGCCATTCATGCGAGTTACCTAAAACAAAGTCGGAGAGGCAAGCCGTCAGCACGAGTTCCTCAAACGAGAACATTCACCATTCGGTCTTCCCGCGCGTTTGGACGCGAGAAGCGGCTATTGTTTGAGTTTGCGAGAGAACACAATTCAGTGTTTACACAAGAATGAATTCCATTATTTGGAAGGCTATTAGTGAATCAGCTACCATTGTTACCGTAAAATAAAGCAAACAATAGCGGACGTAGGTTATCTGTATGCCTTACGAACACTTTCAAAAATAGCGCAATGGGTGCAACAAACAAGTAAAAATACTTAGGTTAAGGGAAATTGAACTAAGAGAAACCTGTTAAACTGCAATGGGTAGAGCTTAGAAAATGCGCAACATAACGTACGGTATGATACAACTGAATTAGCCCTCCTCCTATCGCATCTCTCAAAGTGCGGAAAGGAGGAAAAAAAACAAAGTTATTGCGTACATAATGTTAGGAAAATATTTTATACAAAAATCTCTGAAATCAGTCAAACTTGCAGAAAATACAAATGGTGAAAAGATGATTGCCTCACAAACTGAATACAGCAGACGGTACTGGATTCGAAAAAAAGCGACTCCAAGGTCTGGTAGACTGTACATAGAAGAGTGTAAAATAAAACAGAGCAAGATGTGGCAGACAATACGAGTGCAATCACATTAAACGCCCACGGAATTAAAGAAAAGTAAACTTCACAGATTGCTTAACCGTTGTACCGGATAAACATTTCTCGCAAGTCTTTGGACTAAACTGGAACCCCAATGTTAAAACAGCGGGAGAATCGTTCAACGCTTACGCAGGATTGGCCATGCTGTAAAAATATTACAGAGAAAAATGCCAAGGAGAAATTGTCACGTCCGCTAACCACAATCTTAAAATTCTAACAGAAACAAAAGGCCCAGACGTAAGGACACCTGCTCCGCCCAAACGATCACAACACACACAAGCGAATTCGCCATGAATACGCTGATATCATATTCAGCCATTCTCTCGCCTCAGAATTTCGCTTTAGCTTGGAAAAGCTTACGAGAAACGTACGCTCGCTTTTAGAAAACTAACAGACATCAAATTCTTAAATTGAGAATGCTAATTAGCCGATCGATTTCCAAAACATACACACATTAATATAACGAGACATGCACGGTATCACAGAGAACATCGCTGAAAGCATATAAATTCGTCCGAAAGTGGAGTTCTTCCACCATTCAGAAGTTCGCGCATTTGACTAGATGACGTGCTTGCGGATCATCTAACGGAAGCCAACAATTTTTAGAAAGCTACTCGTTCTCACTTTGCAATAAAACCGCTCAGTTATCAACAACATAATTTTAAGGTTCGTGGGAACCGTTACAATCAAGATACAGATTTTTCTTTTCGGTTGATAAGAAGATAAAATTACTTTCCTGTTACTAGAAGATTAAAGGATCTTGACTCATAGCGGACGGACAGATTTAGAATGAAAATAAGTTCTTAGATCGGCTTTACCTTTTTGCAGGCATATTGCGCTATTTCATCTTCCCACGTCACTGATCAGCAATGCAATCTTCATAAATATACACATCTATCTAATTCAGCGAAACCACAGCACTCGTCGTTGCCTGAAGCTCATTACAGCTCAGCTCGTAGTCCCGTTGAAAACATTTTTCCTAAACTGTTTTGGAACTGTTTCAGTGAGGCAGCCAATAGCCTTGAAGGCCACAGGCGAAAAGAGTAAATTTATTAAGTATTCAAACAGACATGCCGCTGTGTCCCAATGAGGTTTCACTGCTAACTTGCACGACTAAAAAGCACTCGAAATTATCAATAAATAAAGTGAAAACCAAAGCTAAACCATGCCAAGATCGCGAGAAATATAACGAACGGGAGTTGTGACAAAATAAACGAAATCATATCGGAGCCAATCAGGACGGGCGTTTCATTTACATTATAGCAGGTGCTTTACTGGTTGTCACGATTCTATGCGAGGTTTCTATTGGCTAGTTTCCCGGTAAACCCATAATTTATTTCAAATGTTTCGGTTGAAAATTAAGAGGAAGCCGCAATTCGCAGTATCGCGCTCTAAATTCGGCCTAGCATAAGTTTAAGAGTGGCCAGATAATTACAGATAGTAACCGCTTTAAGTGCTATATTAATATGTCGAAATTTATTCAACATATCCTCTGTGAACTTTAAACACCAAATCTTACTCTGTCGAACAATAACAATGAACCAAACATTAAACACCAAAATTGACCCGAGAACGACGTTGTAATCGCATAACTAAAGATTTACTTCGAGCGGGGAGAGGCAAACATAGCGGCTAAGACAAAAAGCAATATCAACGAGGAAAAAACATGGAACAGTATACAATAACAACAAAGACGTAACAATATGGTCCTCGTCTAAAAGTCGACGTGGAGTTAAACCCGACCGAGAGTTCCCAACCTTGAAGCACTCTCGTTGCAGAAGCGAATCGACCAACCACAACGGTACGTCGTACAACGAAACGCCGTCCATCTAGCTCGAGCTACAAATTCGACAAACGCCACGTTTGGTACAGCAACAGTTTCATCTGGCGATCAAAGAACATTTGCCGAAAATTTTAATCAGAATCAAACCGAAACGGCGACAAAAAGACTGAGCATTACCTCTTCCTCTTCGCAGCTGACGAGATCAACCATAAACAGTTTTCTTCCATTCTTCGCAAGGTCAAAAATACATCTACTTTATGCGTGACAAATCTTAAGTCTGGGAACACGTCAATATCGCAGATGATTGAAGCATTCAAGCATACAATGGATAAACTGACACTCGCCGAGTAAGGCTGGTATTTATTCAGAGCGTTGGAGCTACGGAACAAAATCCCCTAATGCTAATGAAGTAGACGCTCCTCTTTGTTTTTCAATTTAACACAGCAACATGTTGGGTCTTTTCTTGTTAAAAGCAACAGATTGTTCTCGGTAATAAGAAGTTTCCCGTAGCAACCGGTTTATTTTAAGCTGATATGTTAATACAACGAAAATAAATGTAATCTTTCCTGAAAGTAAAACGACTAATATTTATTCTTAAAACTCGAGACGTGAATTTGTGAATTTGCTACATGTAAGGCCTGTTTTGAGCACAAAATTCCAAAATACGAGAGTTCGTAACAAATATAATAATTATTATACAAATCGGAGAGACATTTGTCCCAATTAAATTTAGAATGACTTCATTCGGCGTCCGGAGTCTGATTCAGATCTATTTATGAAATTGCTCGACATTTCTATTGTTGTGATAGGAGTAGTAAACGTTCGTCCCATCCGCAATAATTATTGCTCCAAGGCAAATTTTTCTTTCGAAATATCACAAGCGGTTAACAGATTTTTCTTTTTTCAAGAGATTAACAGATTGATTTCTTGCCTACAAAAAAAAAAAAAATTAAAAAAATTAAAATTATCTAACGTAGCATACACATAGCTCAAACCCGTAAACTCGGTAAATTTACAAGTGTCAGAATTAATCTCTTCAACGCGACGGAAGACACACATTGTCAATATTACATTTTATCAGTTAACCAACTGTCACACAAATTTCGACAATGCACATATCGAGATTTCGACAGAATATTACACAACCAGCAACAGAGGGGTGAAAAGATCTGTGAAGTTCGATTGGCTTTTTGATGCTCGAACACATCACAAGTAGCAAATTTTCCAGCTGCTCACACGCCAAGTAGCGTAAAATGAATTGACAAAAAACTTGCTGCAATTTTGTTTCTGATGTGAAAAAAAAAAAAAAAAAAAAAAAAAAAAAAGGAGCAGCATTTGGACACAAAACGAATTACATCGTCGTTACCAGACCCTTCTACTGGAAAGAAGCGCGGCAATAAATACCCCTTGGGAACCGGTGTGGGGAGTGGAACACGACATATCCCGAAGTGCATTGTCCAGACACGCACACACACAACCAAAAAACCAGACCAAACGAAACCTTCACAGAATCACAGCTAGGATTACGATTCATCCGATAATTCGTTCATCGATCAAATATGTGAAAGCTCGAAGGACAAAAGGTAATACCATAGTTCGAACGACCACTTCAAAATAATCAGAAATGCATCGTTTTAGAGCGAAATTCCTTTTCCTTACAAGTATGTTGAGTTACAATACAATTGCACACTTACAACATACCGTGTTATGGTAATAAAAGTTCAATCATTTAAACGTATGGTTGTAGATGCGAGCTGTATTTTAAAGTGTGCTTTCCAGCTTTGGTATCACTTTATGTGTCCGTCGAGTTTTCAAACACCTCATACTTCTCGCTACACACAGACACACTAAGGGTACAGATGCATTATGGGTGCACAAAGATTCAGTCTGGGCAACACCAGGACAATGACCACACATGAATCCATAAAATTTGTTTATTTCAATCCGTTTAGTTGTTTTAGTCCATTTAAGCTCGTCACCCGTTTGATCTCGTAGAATACCTTTCAAGTACAACTATTTCTCGAAAAACTCTTTTGATTCGCAGAGTTTGTTGCCTGTTTTTAATTACTAATAAAGAAATGCACTATCCCTCCCCCCAAACACACACATTTACACCTTCCCTCCAAAAACAATTGAAATAACCCAGCTTTCTACGAGAACAAACGGACAACGTATTAGTCGACTTTACCATGAAAATGAGTTTTAAAACAAAACTATAGAAACGCATTTATAATATCTCTTACCTATCATCCACGGCATTTAAATTTGATTATATTGAACGGGCTTTTTAACCCCAGCAAGTATATTTGAGACATTTGGAAAAAATTCTATTAAATTTCAATATGTTGTTTCTATTTGAATACTTATACAAAAATTCCTTATATGCATAATTGGAAAATTCAAAATAATGCTCTCTAATTTAGGCCTAAAAGCGGCTCAAGAGCCAGCGGATTCAGAGGGAAAACACAATCTGGGCGAACAAGGGCATTCTGAAATGCTGAGATTTCACGCCAAACACAAGAAAATTAACAGCTTTAGCTGCCGACGTTGTATAATTACTTCAATACAGTGATTGTTATTGTCAAATTCAGTTTATTTATCTCGACTTCCGGTTGACGGTAAGGATTATATACGACGATGCACCGTCCTCAAACTATTCAAAATGTGTGACGCATCGATGTAAGTTTTTTTTAAGAATGTAATTTTGGCTGAACTTTCCGTCTGCCATTCCAAGGAGTTTCACGATAGCTCTTTACTCTCTAATGGATTTACTTTATTTAATGCAATTAAAAGAGAAAAAACGCATGTTAAAACTCAGGACCCTGGGTGAAGTCCACATTTATCAGTTAGCAGAACCTCACTTCTTCCGTTTGCACTCGAGCCCTTTTAAATGGAGGCTCTGCCCCATGATGGCGTTAAATGAAACGATTAATGATTCATTAGTATTCGGACTTTTATGGATTAAAAGAAGTTTGCGAAGTTTATCCGGAGAGTTAGTGAAATTGCTTAAATCGAGGCCACAAAACACACAACAAACACAGCTGCCCTAGTTCACCCAGACTGAATTATAAAAACTAAAATCTAACGATAACAACGGCAACTAAAAAAAAAAAAACATTGGCAAAACAAACACATCAATAAACTAACGGTCTACAAAACAATTACGTGTGCAAGTTCTGGTTGCTTCATTACAAAAAACTGAACGCTACTTTAGGTGCGCCATGTGCGCGCAATTTGTGTGGTCTCATGCATTATCGAGTTGAACTAAAAATATGATGGCGCGCATGCTTTTTTTTTCCTTTTTTTTTCAACAGCTTTTTCCAAGTCGGTTATTTTTAATATGTAAATGAATAAAAATATGGTTTCTGAAACAAAGGTTATGGGGTTCACTAAACCAAAAAAAGGAAGGAACACTTACAAGAAAAGCAACATTCCAGTTAGTAACAGCACGGACACATCCACACAAAGAGCAAAAACCACAACAGAATCATCAGCAACAGCAACAGCAGCAGTGACAGACACCGAAAAACTGCGACGGCGAAATCGAAAACAACACTGATAGCAACAAAGACAATAACCGTCGAACGACCATCCACGATCTGTCGTCTTCAATTGAAAACATTTAAAACCCTTGCAGTAACCTCCCCGACCCGAAGTCGGCCCCCACAAACTAGATATTTCCCACAGCAATACATTTCACCACAACACCTGCTGCTGATGCTGAGAGACCAGGCCTGCGAGTTCCTGCCCGTAGCGGTCGTGTAGGCGCGTTTCCAGCTGACCCATTTGTTCACCGTAGTCTCGGTCCAAGTCCGTTCTCATCTGCTGCATGGCTTGCGAGTAATGCTGATCCAACTCCGACCGCGTGGCCAGTAAACTTCTGTCAAATTGTTCCTTCATTACTTCTTCCCTGCTCAAGAACTCGAGCTCTTTTCGCTGGAACTCTCGGTCCCATTCCTGCATCCGTCGCTCTCTTTGTCTTATTTCTTCTTCGAGCAGTTCTTTCTCTTGTAAGATACTGTCCTCTTTCTCGAGTAACTTGCTCTCTATTACTCCAAGTTGATCCTGTTGAGCAGTAAGCGAAACAAAAAATATCTTATTGGGCAATTCTTAGACACTCGATAGTAGCATTGAGTCGAGCTCGCACTAACAAAAATCATTAAATTGTGTATACATCTGTCGTGTATTTCCTTTTACCCATTATGCCGCTCGTTTGTCTAGCAAAATAACTTCTTAATGGGCAAGTCACAAAATCCAAAGCAATCACACGATTAGTTTCGACAGCGTTATTCGAAAACCCATCTCCTAACTACTGGCACGCACTTTGAACCTGCAATTCATTTTTTCAAACAGGCAAAGACGACATTCAATCAAACTCGTGTTTTAAACCTGCAATTCGCCATTCTAGCGGAAAAATCTCTCTTAAAAAAAAAGAAAAAAAGACGACATTCAATCGAAAACAACAAAAATTATGTCGACACAAGACTTGTGCTTACCTGCAGCTCGTTTTTCTCGCGAAAGAGCTCCTTCACAAACGAGTCCTTCTGTTTGATGATCTCGTTCAGCTTAGCCTGTTTGATGAGCTGCTCCTGTAGCTGTCCCTTCTCTCTGTTCAGTTCGCGCTCTAGCACTTCCTTCTGCCGTAGTTTCTCCGACAGCTGCTCCCTCTCGGCTCGCAGGTTCTCCTCCAGCGTGTTCTTCTCCTCCAACACGTCCACAAACGAGCTGCGGTTCGCTTTTTGCTGCTCCAGTTGTTGCATAAGAGAGTCTCTCTGGCTCTGGAGCACCAGCAGTTGGCGGCCAAACGCGTCCTGTAGATCATCGGATACCGATTCTGATGTGCTAATGCGCTCTTGGAGGTCCTGAAATCGCACCAAGAATCTCGTTTTACTTCAAACGATTAGCAATCCGAGACACTGCAGCAAAGGATCGATGCCCTAATTATGTGCATTTGGACCGCTTGTTTTATTGATTTTGGTACTGTTCCTCTTCATACAAGATCAAATTGCACATTCAAGACAAGTATGACTTTATCATCACCATCACTACCATGGTCCCTACCACCAACACCATATTGTATCACCATTAGAACAAAATGTACCATACAATCATCGTCGACATGACCACCATCAAAATAACACCACCACCGCCAACATTACCATGACCAATCACTAACCCTATTACAATCCTAAGAATACATAAAGCCTTTCTTAGAAAAACGAGACCCAAGGCTTTTCTACACTCGTCCCGTGCTTCCACAACCACTCTGTCCAAAAACTACGTTGCCCTCTCGTAAACTTCCTACGTGGCAACTCTGCTACACAGTACAGCACTTTGTGAACGGGTCTTGATCCACTACCTTTCGACACTCACCTCCACCACTTGCTCCTGTTGCTTGAGCCTGTCCTCAAGAGATTCCTTCTCCTTCGCCAGCTCTGCGTTGTTCTCTCGAATTACGTCCAGTAGCTTGTTCTTCTCCTCTCGCAGCTCAATCTCCGCCGTCATCTTTTCCTGCAACCTCTCCTGCATCAGAGAGAGTTCCTGCAAGGACTGGAAGTTCTCCCTGTCCACGGCTGTCAGCTGCTGTTCCAGTTGGTCCTTGGTGTTTTCCAGAGCTCTCTGTTGATTTTCTCGCTCGATTAGTTCAGAAGCGAACGTCTGTCTTTCCCGCTGAGCGTCCTCTGTCATTTCCTCTAAACGATGCTTGAGCTGCTCTTCCACTGCATTCTTCTGGTGGATGACGTCTTCCATTTCTTGCAGTTTCTTCATCAGTTCTTTCCTCCCCGGTGCACCATCTACAAATTAAAAAAAAAAAAAAAAAAAAATCAGTGGAATGCAAGTCTTGTAAAAAGAAATACTGTAGTCTTGTCCTGTGTCGGCGTCACATTGAGACCATATGTGTTTGTTGACCTTTGCAGCGTTGACCGTTGACCTTTACAACGCTCAAAATGTCAGCTAACAGCCAAATTTAGTAGAACGGTTTGCCATTCACATCAAGATGTTCACTTACCATCTGATTTCCCAGCTTCAGGCAGCGTCTCCAACTGGTCAGTGCTATACTGCATGAGGATAGGCTCCTCCTGGTGCACGGGACCGAGCCCCGGCTCCTTAGGGCCCTTGGCAGGCTGCAGAAGTTGGCGCGTTTCTTTCATGACTTGCATCTCGTGTTGAAGTCTGTCACGCTCCTGTGTGACGTCAGAAAGTCCGTCTTCTGTTTTTCTCAGCTTCTGTCGCAGGAGGAGATTCGCCTGCTCGGCGTCTGTGATCTGCCTGAGCAGGGTGTCCTGAACGTCGGCTATCTGAGCCTTGGCTTCGTTCTGCAGCTGCTCTTTTAGTTCTTCCAAGTCCTTTTTCTCATCTTCTTGGAGTTGCTCCATTTGTTTTCTAAGTTCGCCATCCGCTCCCCCGGTTTCTTCACCAGAACTCTTCTCCTTGTCCCTCCCTGCGAGTTCCGTTTCGTAATATTCCTTGAGTTCGGCCAGTTCTCTTTGATGCTTGTCCAAAACCTCACCCACTGCACCGATGAACTGTTTTTCCTTGGCCTCGTTCAACTCCACCAGCTCCTTCTCGTGCATTTCTCGCTCGTTCTGTATGTATTCCTTCAGAGTTTGGATTTGACCTTCGTAGTCTTGCCTGACGCTCTGAATCTGCTCTTGTTGGTCTTGACTCAAGCCCGCCTCTAGCTTTTCACGCTGGTCTCGGACTTCCTTAGAAAGTAGCTCGATTTCTTCTGCATGTGCCTCTTTCAACTCCTCCAACTCCGCCTGGTGTTTGCTCTCGGATTCCACTTCGAGCTGCTGAATGTGCTTTTCCAAAGTGCTCGTATACTGTGAAAGCTTCTCCCTGAAGGACTCCATTTCTTCTTGAAGAGACTCGTTCTCTTTCTCCGTCTCTTCCAACTTCTGCCTCAGTTCGTGGACCACCTTCTGGTGCTGCGCTTGAACTTCCTTCATTTCCTGACTGTGCCTTGCGGACTCGTTGCCGAGTTCAAGGACGAGCTGTTTCTCGAGTGTTGCCGTTTGTTCCTGTTGTTTCTGTAGGTCGCGCTCGAAGCTTTTCACGTCGCTTGTGTGCTCTTCCTCGTAGCTCGACAGATTATCGTCGAGCTCACTGATGATCCTTTCTTTCTTTTTCAACTCGCTCTGGAGGTCAGCAATTTGTTCAAAACTCGACTCCTTCTCTTCCTCGACAGAATTCAGAGCCTCTCTTGCCCGTTCAAGTTCCTCACTTAACGATCTCACCCGCACTTCAATGTCCTTATTCCTATTTTCTTTTTCTTCAGCTTCTGTCTTATAACGGGCCAACTCTTCCTCAAACTCTCTCCTGTTGCTTTCCAGCTGTTCTTCTAGATGACTGTTCAAACCCGTCTGCTTCTCCAAGGAATCTTTCAAAACGTTCATCCCCCTCTCATAAACTCCTTTCAACTGTTCCACCTGCTCGTCGCTCGCTTGCGTCTCAAGCTGCAGTTTCAGATTCTCAAGATCAGCAGCGAACTTAACATTCAACTCCTGCAGTTCCCTTTCGTGTGAAGATTCCAGCTTTTCTCTTTCCTCGGTGCTCTGTCTTTGCATCTGAAGCAATTGACCCTCGAGAGCAAATGTGTTTTCCTTCTCCTTTTTGCACTGCGACTCCAGACCGTCTCTTTCCGAACTAGAGCTCGCCAGCTCCGACGTGAGCTCGTCTACGCTTCTGTTCTTCTCCTGGAGTTCTTGTGAGAGCCTTGAAATTTCCTCGTTGAACTTTTCTACGGTGTCTTTGTATTGCCGCTCGTGTTTTTCGTTCGATTCTTTCAGCAGTGTGTTCAGCTGAGCAATAGAGCCCTCTTTCTCTGTCACGGCGTTTCGGAGCTCCTCAATCAGTGTTCTCGTGTGGGTCAGCTCTGAAGAAGACTTCTCCATCTCCCCTTGCTGAACCTTCAGGCTACTGTCGTTCTGTAAAAACAAGTTTAACAATATTGCCGTCAGGGGCCGTCGTCTTAATCACCGGTGCTCCGCCGTCAAGTGAAAGTTTTAGGGGGAGGGGGAAAGGGGCGTAAGGAGGGTCCAGTCCGTTAGTACAGGAAATTCGGGAAAATATGATAAGCTTTCAATTCGTTTACTTCATATTGAAAATGCCACACGAGAGAAAAATTCAGTAAAAAGGGGAACAAACTGCATGACCTCCAGTTACGATATTCGAAAAGTATAGCGGCCGCAGAATCGGTTAGCGACTCTGCTTGTCTCGTTAGACTGTCGACATACAGTAAAACAAGATCGTGAATAGCAAAAGCGTGTACGGAGATGTCTCCACAGGCGAATCACGAGAAAACTCCAATCGATTACGCCTTGTCACTGCACTGCGACGTATTTTAGTACAAACGGCATATATCATAACAAATGCATAGTTCAATGATTATTACAAAGCACGAGAAAACAATGATAAGAAACACCGGGCACACTAATGAACGTATGAAACAACTGCACTGTACGGCACAAAATGAGTTCCTGTTCCTCTAGTAACTGTACAGTACCTCCACCAGCTGTTCCTGTAGCATCTTGATCTGTGCAGTAAGTTCTTCAGCCTGTAACTTGGTCTCTTGCTTCAGCCGCTCCTGTTCATTGCTCGTGTTCTGCAGCTGTTTCTCAAGTCTCCTGTTGTCCTCTTCTTTGGACTCCACTTCTTCCTGGAACTGCAGAAGCCGATTCTGGGCCGTATCCAGCTCTGCTGTCAGCTTCTCACACTGGGCTTCGAAAGTGGTAACCTGGGATAAAAGTCAGCATCAGGTTACTCGCAGTACACAGCAGAATATGCCACCATATAAGGCTTCTTTTTTTCTTATACAGTAGAGGAGCTACAGTAGTAGGGTGAATAGGAGTGACTGACTCAAAATTTATACTTTCAATATCTTATCAAAACTATACTGTGACATACACTATTGATAGAGTGATTGACAATTTGCTCAGATGAGAGCTGATTGAAGTACAGTATCTATTATTTTCACTAAAGAAAGCTAATAATCTAATCAACTTTCGTCTGAGCAAGTTACAGGCATATCTAAAGCCATGTTCTCAGTAATGTGTGATATGTTTTTGGTGAGAAGCTTAAAGAGAATATCGAAGTTGATTACTCTACTTACATCTTGCTGGGTCTGCTGCTGTTCTGCCTGCAGGAATTCATTGCCCTTCTTCAGGTCCTCCAACTCTCCTTCCTTTTCAGCAAACTGGTCCATCATCTGAATAAATTTCTGATCCCTCTCCCTCACAATAACCTGCAAGTCATTTTCCTTGGCAGCCAGCTGATCTGAGAGCTCCACCAGCTTATTTCTGGCTTCATCAAGGTCTGAACGAACAGACTCATTATCTGTGTTGAGTTGTTCAACAGTCTGTTGCTTGAGCTTCAGATTCTCTTTGAGGTTCTCCATCAGTGAAGACTCAGACTGCGAGTTATCTTCCAGAGATGCAATCTCTTTCTGTAGACGCTGAACCTCCATCTCCAGTTCATCTGTTTTCACTTTGCTTCGTTCCAGCTGAGTATTTAGATTCTGCAACAATTCATTCTCTCTTTCTTTGTCACTTAGCTGCGAAGTAAGCTTTTGCACTTTCTCCTGTGTAACCTGCAAGAGTATCTTCTCATTGTCAGACATCTCAAACTCTGCAAGCTTTGCATGAAGTTCCTCATTGTCACGGTTAAGCTGTTCCACTGTTTGCTGTTTTAAGTGCAAGTTCTCTCTCAGGTTCTCCATCTGAGATGACTCTGAGAAAGAATTATCCTCTGCAGCTGCAAGACCTTGCTTTAAAGAAATAACCTGCTGTTCAAGTTCTTTGATTCTTTCATGGCTTGATTCAGAATCTTCTCTGGTCCCTTGAAGCCTTTCAAGCTCCTGACTTTTGACTGACAATTTCTCAGAGAGCTCCTGAAGTTTACGATAACTCTCCTCCAAAAGGCCCTTCATGTCTGATGCCTCAAAAGCGCTCACTCTTTCCCTGAGTTCCTCATTGTCCTTATTCAGCTGTTCCAGGGTTTCTTGCTTGAGTTGTAAGTTTACCTTCAGGTTTTCCACTTGGGAAACATCAGCTCCAGACCTGTCTTCCAAGTTGGCAACTTGTAGTGTTAAATTTGCCACCTCAGTTTCAAGTTCTGATGATCTTTTGGTGCTCTCTTCAAGATCTTTCTGCACATTTCCAACACTATCCAACTGCTCTTCTAGTTTTGTCTTCATGTCTTTCAGGTTCCTGATTTCATTGTCTTTTTCCCAGAGACGACTTGACAACTCTTCGATCTTCCTTGAACTCTCCAGCATCTGTTGGTTGGTGTCTTCACTGGAGCCTTGTGCAGCAACTCTTGCCTGCAGTTCCTCATTCTGCAAATGAAGTGCCCTCAATGACTCTTTCAAGTTCTCCACCTCTAATGGCCCAGAAAGTACAGCATGCTCTGGTGATCCACCTAGTTGTTGTTTAATGCTGGAGTTCTCAGCCACAAGCTTCTCGTTTTCCTTGCTCAGTTCCTCTAGCATTCGCTGCTTTGCATCAAGACTGCCTTGTAGCTGTTCTAACTGTGATCTATCATTATTGTTCCCCTGATCCATCTTGGCCCTGAGTTCTTGGTTTTCTCTGTTGATATCCTGTAGTATTGCCTGTTTGGTTTGCAGGTTTTCCTTCATCTCCTCGACTTGTCGGCTCAGATCCCTGATAACCGACTGCCCGGTGTTGTCTGCCATTAGCATTTCCATCCTGCCTTTCAGCTCAGCATTCTCTCGGCTAATTTGCTTCAGTGCTGTTTTCTTTGCCCCCAGTTCCTCTTCAAGCTCCCTTGTCTTATTTCTAAGTTCATTTAATTCTATGTTGGCAACAACCAGGCTGTTTACCCCATCCTCCTACAAGACAGATCACACAGACATTACTATCAACATTTTACTGTATACAATACATTACTACAACCTATCTACAACTTAAACGCAATAAACACATAATTCATACAGAAGGAGAGGGAGGCTTGTACTACTATGACCAGTTTGAATAGTTATCAAGAGATTTTACTATACCCTCTCTATACAGAACAATAATGTCTAATTTTGCCTCTGTTCATTCTTAGTACAGTATACTTAGGGGTCATCTAATGTGATACTGATAGACAAATCATGGATTTTAATATAACTGTTTATGACCCATCAAATATTTCCTCCTGTGCATGATTGGTAAAATCATGACACGTGACCGAATAACGTGGCAAATACTGTAACCTCTGCCTGGTGAACTAACGCTGTTTATTGACAATATCCAAACACAGTTCTATTTATTTAGTCACAAAAATCATTACAAGACGACTACTGAGGAGGACATCAATTTATCAGTTGAAAAAGCAGTTCCAGAAAGCACTAAAAAGCTTCACAGTTTTCATGCTGTTAGTTGCACTGCGAGAGGAAATATTTGGAGGATAATAAAGACAATAAACTACTTTTGGCTTCAGAAATATGCACAGATAATTGTCCTTGGACATTATCTGTTCCTCAAAGCTCACAGTTGCCCGAGAGCGACTGTTCGCTTCTCGGAACAGATAATATCCTCGGACAATTATCTGTGCATATTTCCTCATCAAAAGTAGTTTGTTTATATATTGTTTGCTTGGCTGAAGTCAAACCTGTCCTATTAGAGAAAACTGATATAACATCTTCTACCATACAATATGTATGTATGGCTGCCTAAATCATATATCATGGCATTTCAAAAATTGAAACACAATGATGAATGACTTAGGCAGCCATCAAATAAATATTGAAGGACAATGTACAATGTATGGTACTGTAGCACCGTACACAGAAATCATGCCAGTTATTGTTAGAAATGGCTGACATCTGATAACAGGATCAGGATTACTGTCAGTATAAGTTTCTAATGACTTCCCAGTAAATCAATATAAAGGTGTTATGGAATGTTTTGATGCAACAGCATTAGTAAGTGCAAGTCATGATAACAATAATTAATGCAAGATTTTTTGCCAGTCCAATTGCATACATACAATATCAAAAACGGAACATTAAATTTCAGACTATATACTATAGTACACAATCATGTACATGTATGTGCAAAGCCCTGCAGATAAAAGAGCAATGCCTTTCAAAGATTACAGTGAGAGTTTAGAAAAAAAAAAAAAAAAATCAGCACTTATGGCCACAAAACCAACCACAGTGTTGTTGTAGTGACAAAAACATGCACAAAATGAGCACTATAAAGCAAACATTACAGCCATACATGCAACTATAACTCAGTGAAAAAATGGCACATGTCAATTCTGTAACAGAGAAGATAGGAATAGCAATAATGTATGTGCTTCTACTGTAGGGTCAATAGATAATCCAGGATTGGAAAACACAATTTTCAATTTTGTGCATTTCTAATTATTATGCAAAATAACAACTTGCTGTGTAAATAAAAATTTCAAGGAGACTGTCATAATGTGTGATGATTAAGTTTTGTTTCAGCTCAAGCTATTACCAATATCACCTCAATATACACGATAATAAAAATGACCATGAATAACTTAAAAATATATATTAGTGCAAAAATAGATTAGCACTTTCAGCTGCTCTTGCTCTACAGCTGCAACACTGCCAATAAAAAGCTTAAAAAAATCGTGCAGTCTAAAATACAAAGCCCTCTAATCAATGCAGATATTATCATAATCTGTAGAGCACCAGAGACGCTATTCGTCAACCTATAAGTAAATTACTGTACCTCTGTGAAGTAACTCTCTTCTCCACTTGTGTATTCGCTGCCACTCACGAAGCTCCCAGATTGCCCAGATAATATTTCTTCCTCTTGATCGGGCTAGAATTAGACGAGAGACATTAGTTAGAGACTAGTTTTCTGCCTTTACAAGCGTTCGAGTATATCAAGTCAATAAAGATCGTCATTGTTGACAACCATCACAGCGTCTGTTGTTAGGCATGGGTGACTCCCCACATTTTTCCGTGACATATTTTCGCGTGGGCAAGTAATTGACCAGGGAGGTAATTTTACGAAGATAATGAACATGTTGAATTTATCGAAAAAGAAAACTTCACACCGAGAGCTACTGATGGATTGACTTCAAAGTGTCCAACATTTGCATCTGGGTCAGCTGCACGAGCGTTTCACAAATGAAACGTGATCTCGTTCCACAACAAATTTTGTTGGTCGCCACGCTTCAACTCAACAAGGAAAATAGTTCGTTAAAGCTTTACAAAGCACGCTTTTTCTTACTTTGGCCGTTCCACTACAAGAAACTAATTCGAGACAATGAAACTATTTCCTGAAATCTACAAGTTAGTTGATCTTTGACTTGTGGCATTTTGGCTGCAAATGTTCGAATCATATGCTTACCTCAAAAGGAATGGGAGAGCCAGCTTCCGATCCAATAGAAGGAGCATCGTGATCTGTGTCTGCCTGACTCAATTCTTCGCCTTCTTCAGCCTTCTTGAGTCGTTTCTTTAGCTGTTCAACGTCAGGTTCATCGACGTTTCCGCTTGCGCGTTTTTGCTCCTCGCTGGTTCCGCTGGTTTGAGAGCCGCTCGCGTCTCCAGGTTTCTTTTTCTTCTTCTTCTTTCCCGTCTGTTTTCTCTTTTGAAACTGTAACAGCTGCAACAGAAAGGATCCATAAACTCAACCCACCACACAAAAGCCTTGCAATGCACAACAAACTTCGCGCGCTAGTCCACGTCACACATCTGAAGTTCCGTACCTTTTCTTTGCCTGCCTGCAGTTTCTTCTGCCGTTCAGAGTCATCGCTCTCCATTGTAGTTCCCTGCCGAAATTTCGGCCTTTCAATTTACAGGAGACTGACGATCACGCATTTCTAACAACCAGTCAAATAAACACGGCAAGGTCCATATCTAACCGCCATCGAAAGTGCCAACACGTGACCGGTTGCTCGGGAAAGGTCGTGATGCTTCGGAACTTTCCGATTTTTGAACAAGGGCGGCGAAGGTTCCCAACAGGCTCGTCGGGATGCGATTCGGTGTTGAGACGAGATCGGGATGGTGGGGGGATGGGAGGGTGAAGGGTAGAGGGGAAGGGTCAGGAGAAGCGTTCTCCGCTACAGTTTGATTTTTTTTCCTCAAAAACGGCTGATTTTGAAGAAAAATTCAAAGAAACTTTCTGGAAATCTTCCTGGGGCGATAACAAGAAATTTTGCAATACATTTGTCTTTATCTATTATAATACGCTAAGCCACTTTCGTCCGTCCGTCTGTAACGCTCTTTCCCAGTCGTCCTCATAAAAAAATCTAAGATGGCCGCCACATTGAGTGAAACTAAATATAAATATTGGCCTCGTGTGCCGACCACAATTCTTTTAGAAATCGGAAATGAGTTTAAAAAGATAATTTGTGCTGTCAGGTGCATGACTGGATGGCGGGCTGATGCTTCCGCATGTTCGAAAAACGGGGAGATTTTCATGTCGATCGATCGGCAATCCGTCGAGTGGTACACGCACTACAGAGAAGTTTGTACATTGACACTGTAAACTGCATTAGAGATGCTCATCATCATCATCATCATCATTACTATTATTATTATTATTATTATTATTATTATTATTATTTTCTTAGTCGTTGACAAGATATAGCAAGAAAACAACGCATAAAACTCTTGAAACTTTCAGGAAACCTTCCTGGGACTATAACGAGACAGTTTGCAATACATTTCTCTTACTTTTCTTAAGCCGTTGACGAGATATAGCAAGAAAACAGCGCGCATAGTTTGCCAAGCAACAACACTATAAACAAACTCCAGTTTACCACCTTGTAACAAGGATTTCTTTGCAAATATTCATCGGTTTGGCCTGAAGTTGACATTCAGAGTTCTGTGAATGATGGACTTGAATTAATGAAATGAATGAAATTATGAATTATGGAGATATAGCAAAAAAAGAACGCATAGTTTGAAACAATTCCAACAGTTTGTAAGTCCCAACTTTTCGTTGTATATTCAGCAACACCCTGACTGTCATTGCGGCAAGCTCCACTACAAGATACGGAACACGTACGGGAAAACTAACATTTGGATGTGTTAGCTGTTCGTTTAAGCTCCTTTCATGTCCTACGCCCCAACTTTCTGTGTATCCAGAGACAGCTTTATGTTCATCGCGGCAAGTTCAGTGCCACAAGATAGCGGAACACGTACGGGAAAGCCACGAGTTAAATGCGTTCGCTTCTCTCGCACATAATTCCAGGACTGCAGTGACTTTCTGGATTCTTCATCGCAGTAAGCTCTGCCATAAGGCAGCGGAACACGCACGGATAAGCCAACAGCTGGATGTATTTACTGTTGTCGCACGTTTCTCTCCTGCAGTTTCTCAGTCCCATCTTGATTTCACGCGGCAAGATAGCGGAACACGTACGGCAAAGCAACAGTTGAATGTAATCGCTGCTTTCGCACATTCCATTCCTGCGGTTCCTAAGTCCCAACTTTCTGTATATCTAGCGACACTTTGATGTTCATCGCGGCAAGTTCTGCTACAAGGTAGCGGAACACGTACGGGAAAGCCAACAGTTGAATGTGTTCACTGCTCTCGCACGTTCCACTGCTGCAGTTCCTAAGTCCCAACTTTCTGTATGTCCAGCGACACCTTGATGTTCATTGCGGCAAGTTCTGCCACAAGGTAACGGAACACGTACGGGAAAGCCAACAGTTGAATGTGTTCGCTACTTTCGCACGTTCTGCAGTACCACTTGCGCTCCACATGAGCTGCCACTGCCGCCAGCTCTGCCGCAGGTTTGTCCACCAGCGGAGACAACAGGCTACCGCACTTTGAACAAACGTGACCCTGGGGAGGGGGAAGAACTGTAAATACCCTCGACGCCTGTGACGCAAGTGAAAACCTGGACGACAAAAGCACAAGTGCAACCACAAGTAGCCTGCGCAGCTGGCGGGCGCTCGCCTCAGTCTCTCCTCTTTCGAAATGTAAAATGGCGGCGGACGCTGGCCACCAGGACGACAAAAGCACAAGCGCAACCAAAAAAAGAAGAAATATTTTATTTTGTTCTTGTGCTTGTGTTTTGCGTCGCTACTCCGTATATGTGAACCGGGATGACGCAAACAACTTGAAATCTTCGTCAGCCATTATAGCTGGAATCTACGCTTGTTTCCAAACTGTGCGCTGATAACGAGCGAAGCAATGCGCATGCGCATGTCTTGTGCTTATACTTGTGTCGCGTGTAAAATAAACAGAGCAGCCCGCACTAACCAGAGTTTTGTCAGAACAATTCATCAGGCGATCCTGAAGTAGGAGGGACGAGCCGTGTGCTAACAGAGCGTCTCGCTCCATTTCTCCGAATCGAATTCCTCCGTGCCTCTTGCGACCCTGCAACAAAAAGACAGCTTTAATTAACTGAAGTTGCATTAAGTTGGCTCTAAAGGACCGTAATGAATCAATTTGTTACTATCCCCCCCCCCCCCCCCCTCTCACCCTCCCCTCCCTTGCTCTTTTCCATAACACAATCGAAATAATCTCCGTGTGAAAAGTTCGGATACTTTGCCCTTCATTTCCAGGAGTGATCAACTTCGATATTCTCTTTCAGTCTCTCATCAAAGATACATGATACGGTATAGAGAACTTGGCACTGTTTAGCTTACTCAGATGATAGCTGATTAAACTATCAAATCTCACTACATCAGTTATACACATTGTTCTTGATTGGTCCGGAGCATTTGCAATCTGAACTCGGGAGTAAAAAGTGTAAAAAGTACCTGAACTGGTTGATGAGTGAGGATGTCGATTGGTCCTGTTGTCCGAACCTATAAATAAGTAGGGTGATAGTTACATTGAAACGTCTAGGAAAATATGCAAACGCGCACACACACACCAAGCTAAAGATGCCCCACCGACAACCCTCTTGCATTAAAAAATAAACAAAAAATAACTTTGGTCTTCAATGGTGACCAGTGTCAGACTGATGTTGTTATCCTGTTGATCCCCAGGCCCCTGATATCTGTGTTGCCACCCACGGTAAAACACCGTGAATAGTCACGTGACACTTGGCTCTGGGAGCCAATCAGATGACACGCATAATATATGTCGTCATCACTCAATAGTCACCAGAAATTGCACAAACATTTAATCGTGAACCCTCACCCCAACCATAACAAAATGTCAACAACAAAGATGACAAGAGTGGCAGTAATGACAATAACAATAAAGCTGTTTTCGGAGGACTGTCGAAAGTGATCTTGTGACTTTGCTACGCTTTCGGATTGGCCAAAGCAACTGAAACTCACTTGGAACTTATCGGCGACCATGTGCCTCAGCCGCTGGTAGTAGACGACCCCAAAGAAGATGTCGGCTTCCAGTTCTCGCCCGTCAACTCCACTGTACATACGTTCTGTGCCATAATAGTTATAACCAGCTGAAAATGATTAAGATGTTTAGTCAATAAAAGGGAAACGGACAAAAATAAACACTAAAATGTATGTTGCAGCGAGGATAAAGAGGTAAAATCCACATGAAATACTGTTTCCATTGTAGTAAAGCCTCGTGCGGATAATGCAGTACCTTCTGTCAGGAGTTCCCCAAAATGCTCTATTGCGGAATTGTCCTCTGAGTAATTGAAGGGCGTGGCATCGTAAACGTCTCCGTTTATACTGGCGCATTTTCCCGCCATACTTTCGATCATCATTCCTGAAAATAGAAAAATATTCAACTGATTAATAAATCAATCGATAATCACAGGAAAGAAACAAAATGAAGAATAAAAATAATCCAGATAGTGTAGTTAACCAAGTTTCGTTTAACCAAGTCTCGTCCCTTGAGGGGAGGGGAGGGGTATTCACAAGGTATCTGTGAATGTAATGCAACTAAGGATTGGTATTCCACGTATTTTTTTTGTCCTTGTAGGTCAGCTTGCTCGTAGAAATAAAAACAAGAATTATAAATTGAAGATGACTGAGATTAAATATATATACAATTCGTATGTAAGAGATCTACTGCGCGCACAACAGGCACCGAAAAATATTAGTGATAGAGCACGTTGACATTCTTCTTACCTATCGTCATACGCGAGGGGAATCCATGAGGATTGAAGATAATGTCCGGGGTCATGCCTGACTCAGTGAACGGCATGTTTTCCACCGGCCACTTTTGGCTATTTTGAAAAAACGAAATGCCCAAAGTTTATTTGATGATAAAATAGTCTATTATTACCCTCGCAGAGCGCGGGGATCATGGCTTGAAGAATGATACAGCCGCCTCACATCCGGGCGCCTCGGATTGATTCCCGTGATGCGAAGCGGTCGTATCCGCAGGCAATATCTATCACTCACAACGCTGAATTGATAATTGAGAAGAGAACGGTTGTACCTGCACCAGAAACGACTACGAACGTATGAAGTAACTTTACCTGCAAATTCCTTTTTGTCCGTGTCGGCTTGAAAATTTGTCTCCAATGATTGGGTTTCTCTGAGAGGAAAGCAGAAAAGAATGCGCAAGGTTTGGACCGCAGGCGACAAAGGAAACACAAAACACAAGAATACAAAGAAAATTGACTGAAACAAACAACACGAAATACGACACCTGTATCCTAAGCTTGATGCAGGCCCGTCGAAGTTCTCGAGTTCCCTCGTCATTTCCAAGAATTTTGACCTGGAAAGCAATGAAAACAAAATACTAAAAGACGTACTAAAAACTTTAACAAGTCACGCAGCTCACTTCAGTGTAAGATAACATAAATTTTTTGATTAAATGGAGCGCTCCTGAGGTGAATGAAATGAATCATAACGACCACAATATCTGAACAGCGACGAAAAAGACTGGCTCAATCCCAAGAAAAATATTTACATCGTCCACAACTGCATCCTCCAGATTGTTGTACTTCTTCACTCGAGCCTCGCCCGTGTTCTCATCCACATAACTAAAACGAAGCACGTTCTGTGGTTAGTGAATAGCTTGAAATTGTTGGAGGTATGGAGAGTTGCATGCACTAAGCTACATCGCACGAGTCACGACCGTAAAATTTCTCACCACAACCAAGATCATGGAACTTCAGAGGCCAGCTATACAAGTCAAAGATGTGACCAAGAGAGCATTAGCTCTATCATGTGACCAAACGATTGAGCAGAGTATCACGTGTCCAATCAAGTGTCGTACCTGTAATACGGATCTCCTGTCGTGAGCTTCGCTCCAATCGACGGCAGACCATCCATCTCCAGCTTCCCGTCCACTCGTTTATCACCAGGGGTACAACCTTAAAGGAAAACAACAACAACAACAACAACAACAACAACAACAACAACATCAACAAATAAACAACAATATCAATGCAGGACTAACAATGAACAAGGGACTAAAGCTCAAAAAAAGCCATTATTAGCCGTTATTATACAACGCTTACCAAATCGGAGGCTCCCTGCATTCGGCTCGCGAGATTTCTTTCCGTCCAGATCGATAATCTGCAAAGAAGGAGAAATGTCACACTCTGACAGTTGTAGTACTGAATTAAAAGGGTCTATACCGTCAAGGATTTGTGACGTCATACCTCACTCTTGTACACTGTCCCGTGGCCAAACCCGCGTTCAAAGGAAGACTTGTTCAGAATCATTGCGTCTTCCATGTCATAACCCTGAAAGTAAAGTCAACATTCAGAGCTTGTGCACGTGGGGCGCGATCAACAACGGAACCAATGGTCCGACACTTCTCATCAACGGTAGACACACGCAGACACAACAGGCGCGCGCACACAAGCACAAGCACACGTACAAACACTGACATACATACACTGGAAAATTGACATAGAAATCTAAACAGGTCGTGAGGAATTTCAAAGGTAGTGTTACATAAGTCAAGTGTAAGCTATTTACAACAAAATAACAACCACTAAGACGGTGACAACTATACTTGGTCCTCTACTCTGTATTTGGTCCTCTACTCTATATTTGGTCCTCTACTCTATATTTGGTCATCTACTCTATATTTGGTCCTCTACTCTATATTTGGTCCTCTACTCTATATTTGGTCATCTACTCTATATTTGGTCCTCTACTCTATACTTGGTCCTCTACTCTATATTTAGTCCTCTACTCTATATTTGGTCCTCTACTCTATATTTGGTCATCTACTCTATATTTGGTCCTCTACTCTATATTTGGTCCTCTACTCTATATTTGGTCATCTACTCTATATTTGGTCCTCTACTCTATATTTGGTCCTCTACTCTACCGGCTGCTACCACCGAGGCTGTCACTACTGCCACTGCCATTACTCTAACCACGACTACAACGAACTCCTGCTTTATCTTCCAGCAAGTCAGAAGATTCGACCTACGGTGTAAGAAATAACGGCCACGACAGCGTTAGTTCCCAGTGGGTAGGTATCCATGGCCAACTCGTCGTGCGCGGTCGGTCTCACCAGAGGACTTTGAGGGGTCTGGGAACGACAAAAGAAAGGAACAGCATTGTTTGACGACTATTCATGAATATACACCAGTTTTACTTCTTTCAATTCCTTAAAAGGACTTGGCTGATTATTACTTTTCCCAAATCCTAATGCAGAGACGTACCATTAATAAACGTGAAGCCAGAAACTTCAGAGAAAGAATCTTGATGTCTTTAAAACTTGGGCCCGGTTTTTCGAAAGCCGATTAAGCTAATCCAGGATTAACGAAATTCTTTCTGACGACCTCTCTGCCGGGTTTTGTTCAAATATGGATTAAAAAGCTTGTTTTAGCTGAATACGTATCAAGGAAATCGTTGCAGGACAAAATCTTCACATTTTCAGGCTTATAAATGACAAGAAAGTTTAGACCTAATCCATGATTAGCCTAATCATGCTTTGAAAAACTGGGTCCAGAACAATAAATTCCAGGCTTTACATAGTTGTGTAAAAAGAAGTTACTTGCCGCACCGGTCTGTTTTCATTTCAACTTACTCATCATTCAAACCAACCTGGATTCTGTACAACTTGTTGTCTCCTCGATGCTTGAAGGCGTGAAGAGGTGTCCCCATGGTTTGTTTTCCCATCTGAACGAAGAAAATTAGAAGCAACGTCAATCTGGTAACAAGCTTCGTATGGCAGATGTGAAGAACGGCCAGGTCTTCCTCTCAAAATACCAAGTATACATTTTTTACTATATTTTATTACTATACTATTAATTTTTGTATTTTTTGATTTTAATTTTAATTTTTTCGTCTCGCGGTTCAAAACACCTATGCAAAGAGAACCATACACTACATGCTATGTGCCAGCAACACAATAATTTACGTCGTTTGAGACTTCTTGTTTCTTTTTGAGTGGTGACCAGTGTCAGACCGATGTTGTTATCCTGTAGCTCCCCAGGTCCTTGACATCCGTGTTACCACCCACGGTAAGACACCGTCGAGAGTCACGTGACACATGGCTCTGGGGGCCAATCAGATGACACGCATAATATGTCGTCATCACTCAGTAGTCACCAGACTACTAGCTGCTGGAATTGCACCAACAGCCAAGATAAGATAAGATAGACTGAATGGTATTCCTCAGGGCCCGTTCATGCCAGGAAGTTAGATCTGAGATCGATACAAGCTATGTGTGAACAGTTTCTAAGTGATTTTGATTCGTGTGAACGCACACCAGTGCGATCTCCCATTTTAGCGATCCAACTTTGAAAGTGACGAATCAGAAGACAAACAAACAATTGTGTACACAAATACCTGGCATTGGTACATATTTCGCGGACTTTGGTTGAAATCTGAGAATGGCGTCAAACTGGCTACAGCACTGAGCATGCTCGTCTGCTTCAGCTCCAAGTGAGTGGTCTCCTGCGAAAAGGACGTGAGTGACATGAACTTACACGTGACAAACAGAACGTGGCTCAAGCAACTCAAGTTTCATGGAGGTAGCACTGGTACTACAAGCCGCAAGCACTAACTCAATATAACAGCCGCAAATATCAAACTTGTATAGTATTCGGACACACGCACAAGTACACACGTGTAGGGATAGTTAATCAAACTTTGGACCATTCTGAGTACTTTCACACGAGGCGACATGTCCCCGCGACAAATCGCCTCGTGTGACAATCAAATCGGCTTGAATTCATGCGAGACGTCGCGGGGGCAAAACGTCGCGCGCACATTCGGTCGCCTCGTGTGACATGTTCTTGCGACATGTCACTGCGAAAAATAAAAACAATCATGGCCCTCCCTACGACGTCGCATCGTATGACATGTAGTTTTTTGAGGTGGGAGGGGGGGGGGAGGGAGGGTGGAGGGGTGTGTGATAGGACCTTAAGAATACATACATACCCCTTCGTACACCTCCTCCTTCACCACAGCTACATTCATATAAACCTGCAATAGAAACGATATTTCCAGTCGTGCTTATAGCTAAAATGTATGATGCGCCAACCTATATAAAACTGATGCGGATGAGCCTAAAATGGATGCTACCTAGTTCTCACAAGGACTAGTATTCCATTGCGCAGTCGTTTCGACTCGAATACTCCACGGTCGGACTAAAATGTGAGAGCAACGATGTTTACTGAAGATCTCCGTCTTTTCCACAACTGTCCGGTCAGATTGAACCGGCTTAGCCATTGCCGTTCTTGTTTCCTAAAATCCCGATTACTTCTCAGGATTGTTGTTGTCGTTTTTAATGTGTTTCTGGCTGCTGTCGTCACGGACTGTATGTGCTGGGGTACATACGGGACCTTACCTGTTCAAAAGATCCAATCATCTCCACCTTGCCAGCGGCCAAGTTGTACACCGGTCTGATCATGCGCGCAGGGGTTGTAAAGATGAAGATTCCCGGATATTGACTGGCCACCTTTGTAATGGGAACGAGGCAAACCTCCAATTGCGAGGGAACCTGGAACAGAAGACATCAAAGTGAATCAAAACCAGACCTAGTTTATCACAAGCACTACAAAACAAACAAAACAAACAAAAAAACAGTGACCAGTGTCAGGTGTTGAATGTGATCATGCCAGCTACCAAAGTGAAAAGTATCTGTGAAACTACTGGCAGTAAAACACTGTCAATAAACCACAAGATACAGGACTCAGAGCTGGACTCAGATGACACGCATAACAAGATATCATCACTCAAAGGGTCACTTGTGGGCAGAAACTGAGCAAAGAGAAGCGGAAAAGCTTAACCAGACTTGAGCAGTGGGAAACTAGAATGTACCAACGTGAAGTATCGAGCAAAGACCTCGAGAAAACGCTCCAAATAAAGGGTTACCTCGGAAGATCTGACCAAGGTAAGCGCTAACGCTCGAAACGTAGGAACATTCTTTATGGCGTTCAGCATATCCACATCTTTCAAAAGCTGGCAAAGCTGCTCTCGCTCTCCTCGTTCCCATGGAGGTAGAGACCAAAAGGGAAGAGAGAGGGGTGGGGAGGGTGGGGAGCTGAGATGGTTGGTGAAAGGAGCTAAAAAGGGGACTCACTGGGGTGTAACGCAAATCTCATAGAACGTACCCTCTCTTGCCCCAGAACTTTCAGCATCCTCAGTTTGTTCACCAGACATGGCGCCAGGTCCTGGTCAACCCTTCCCAACACTCTCCCATCCAACAGAACCGTGTAACAACACTTGATGCTGTTGGGTGGAGGGGCGTCACACGACACCATTCCCAGGGAACACAGCAAGCGCTTGAGGTGGCCAGTCTGAGGCACTTCAGTCACCACCTATTGAGACGGAAAGCCGACATCACATCAACATAAGTCTATTTTGTTGACCTTTGCTCTTGCACATGCAGACATCGCCAATGCTTACTGTGGATTGCGTAGACACGCGCGGAGCATTCACAGAAAAAAATTCGCAAAAAACATTCGTACTGTGAATCTCGAACTTTAGAGTCTAGCGTATAGTATATTCTGGACGATTGTTCACGAGTAATTTTGAGTAATGTCTTGAAATTGTGAAAGCTGAGTTAGGAAAATGGTTCAAAATTCATGAGTGCAAGTCACGCACCAGTCATATTGAACGTACAAACTTATGCGGTTGTTGGACGTCTCAAATTGCACACCCGTACGCAGGTGTTCAGATAAAACACGTACACAGCTGTAGAAATACAATTTGCGTCAAATGCAAGGTCTGCACACATCAACAGAAAACTTGTGCTTGCGTTTATGGCTATGCTTGTATCGTACATGTGAGCTGTTCTTAACAGCACGACGTAAATACGTCATTTCTGACTGAAGTACAAATTTGAACCGATGCACT
Organism: Plumapathes pennacea; assembly: GCA_964036295.1. NCBI lineage: Eukaryota > Metazoa > Cnidaria > Anthozoa > Antipatharia > Myriopathidae > Plumapathes > Plumapathes pennacea. The sequence continues at coordinate 22,319,811 of OZ038464.1, read as the reverse complement.
GTGGGTATTAAAGGCACTGACCTGACAATCAGCGGCCATGTGGTTCAGGAGACCACAAGGAGCCCCGTCGGGGGTATGGACAGGACAGAGGAATCCTGAGGAGAAAGAAATAGCGACATTTAAAACCCTAATACTGTGTAGAATGCGGTATCCAAGATTAATGTGTATACAGCCGGTTTGGACGATTGTCGAAAGTAATCGTGTAATTCACCTTGGTTTTGCGCACATTTTTTATGTTTTTGGATTGGTCCAAACAAGTTTGGCTGCATTCTTGACCAATCAGGAACAAAAGCAAAACCCAATTGCGATCTGTCCGCGCAAGCAAGCAAGTATCGTTTCCTCGCACTCTTCTTCAAAGTAGAACAAACGCAAACTACTTTGGATTCTGGTTGGTTGGAAGCGTTTTCTTGCAGCCTCTGTGATTAGCCCTGTAATTACTTTAGTTTTAGTTTTAATTTTACAAAAGTCATCCGGAAAGTGCTATATGCTGAACTTTGCGATGGTCGACGCTTCGAGCGTTATCCTTCGTCAGAGCAAATAGCTAACAAAATAGGTTTCTTTTCCACTATCCGCGCCAGTTCGCCCCAGTCTTTTTCTGTGTGGACTACTGACCCCAGGCCTCTGGCAGCAGCTTCCTGACCGAGGTCGTCCTCATCTGGGAGAAGAATGAACCCCGGTGGACACAACGAAAATGCGAGAGAAACCGGTAGAAGTTGAGTCGGTCCGCGACCACCGCAAAGCCTGAAACCTGAACACAAAGGGATAAAAGGGATAAATTTTTGGTGCAACCTGGGGTTAATTCAATAGACATACATTTACACGTGTGATTTACAAGTCCGACCAGTTTTCAAACACCACTAAACGAACTCCAATCGGACAAAAGTTTGCAAAACAATTACAGATATAGGTTTCAATTCTATAACTGAAACTGATTTGGTCTTGGTATTGGATTAAAGTGTTTTAACGTGTGGGGAAACTGGCCTAACTTGTAAAATACACTCGTGTGTAGAATGTTTTATTGAATTGGCCCCAGGTCAATTTCATCAGCCAACATTACAAAACAAGCAAACAGTGACCAGTGTCAGGTGTTGAATGTGATAATGCCAGCTACTGAAGTGAAAAGTATCTGTGAAACTACTGGCAGTAAAACACTGTCAATAAACCACATGATACAGGACTCAGAGCTGGACTCAGATGACACACATAACAAGATATCATCACTCAAAGGTCACTCTGGGCACAAATGCTGATGATGCACAAGGCAAAACACTGTACCTGCATTAAACCCAGTCCAGTCTTGGATACAAGGTTCCCTGTGGCCAGTGTGTACTCCATTTGATGAGAAATATTGCTTCCCCTAGCCAGAGCACTTAGTAGAGTGGCTGAATAGATGAAATAATATTTTACTTTAGAATGACTCCTCATTAGCTACAGTCACAATCAAGAAGCAAAATATTCAAGACACACTGTACCATATATGATGAATCAACTGGCGGTTGATGTGTGAAAATACATTTCAGGCGTTAGCCCTTCATCACAGCAAAGTTTTTTTCTTTCATTTTGCTCCTACAAAGGGCTAATGCTTCAAACGTCAGTTCTAAACGGCATCCAGTTTCACACATTGACCCCTACCAATTCCTCACATTATTTTTCTCCACGCAGATGCAGTCCAAAACATACTAGTCTTTACTACTGAGATTGTTTATTTAACAAGACATGGCTTTACCTTGGTTCAGATTGAAATTGTTTTTCTTATTTCGGATCTCCTTCTCCAGAAATAGACGGATAGTGTTCAGCCACAACTCAAGCTTCTCCTAGGGAGGGACAAGAAAAAAAAACAAAGATTACAGGGCCTGAGTATCTTGACACTGGATCTTACAAAAGAGAAGACATGCGCTCCTGCCCCACCCACCCACGTGCTTCAATTTGACCCCAGTAATAATAAGTTTTCCTTGCTAGCCCAGATTCAGGGAACTCTAACTTGATTCAGAAATGCCTGTATGCAGTTTAGTATGGAGAAAATGGCAGGTGATCACTTGCCAGAGTTCAAGCTGTTGGTCGGTCAAGTTGGTCGGTCTATCAATTTTCCAAATAATATTTAGGGCAAGTTCAGAAATCTGGGTCAACAGTAACACTTACAGTTCATGTAGTGCAGTAATAACAGATTATGATATTACTCAGAGAAAGCTTCTCCTCTCATATATTGCATTGATAAATGGTTCAATGAAGAGTTTGAACTATGAGCAGTTTGAATTATAAGCAGATGAGAGTTTGTTACTGACCTTGAGCACCATAAGATACAGGTGACCACCCATCAAGATCTCCTGGTTCATTGGACTATCTGCAGATTCTGCCGCACATTTCTCAAGTGCCAAGGCATACAATTTTTGTGCCATAAAACTGTGATAGCAGTCACAAGGAAATATAGAATAGATCATAATATAGCATTTGGTAATTAAAGAGGCCTGGTGCAAAGGCTTTCATATTGAAACTCTAGTTTCATTCATCAGCATGTGTTCATTTTCAAGTTGATGAAAATTTATTAAAAGATTGTTCACTGGTTTCTATTGTATACAGTGGTTCCAACATGACTGTGATGTCCCAGTGGTATTGTGAATCTCCAAGAATCAACAAATACATAAACACACTGACCAATCCTACAGTATTTCACAGTGAAGAAATGAACAAGAGACTTACATCAGCATGTTGAACTTATCCAGATTTGTGTCCAAGTGAACACAAACACATTGCCTACAAAAAGACAAGAAAATGACCTGTACTTAGAGACACCAGCCCTGCCAATGAACAAGTTCAAGACTGCATGTGAATGTGTTGTAAAGTTTATTCTTCGACCCCAAAATAAAATGCCTTTAAACTTGTACATGGAAATATTGACAACTAGAAACACCATACTGACAACACTGCACATGGCAATATGTCTAAAACAAAAAAAAAAAAACACTTTTCACTTACTGTATGAGAAATTGTGTCACAGCTTGGTCTGAGTACCAGTCAGGGAAATTCATTTTTATTCTAAATCTCTCTCCTGTATATACAAAACAATGGACATAAATTTGCTGTGTTCATGTACAAATTACAGCTCTTTTAGGCTGCAAAACAGAGTCAGTAAGATGCAATTTTGCCAAGAGTTTACAAAAATTTCTCAAGAGGAACATACCAATATATTGCAGGACACTTTTCTGATCCACAGCTCCCTCTGTTTGGGCAGCTCTCAGCATGGTGGCAACACAACTGAAGACAGAGCAGACTGAAATGAAACTGACCCTCGACCAATATCCGTTCCAACTGCACACCCAGCAACAAAATCGAGCTACATAACTGTATACTTACTCCTTGAGAAATGTGTTATCTTCTTCTCTTTTTATGAGTTCACTGTAAATATGCTGATCCGTTGTGTTTACCAAGGCCTGCACAAAACACAACAAAAAAAACCACGACTCAGTGAGGGAAGACTTAAAAGATAACTATACACAATAACAGTGAAACACTACATTGCTTTACTTCACATGGAGGGTTGTCCAATACACCCAATCTGAGTCCGATAAATAGACAGATGAAGGAAATGCCAGACATATCACCAAAGTCTAAATCTAACCAACAAATGGACAGATGTCCATCTAGACGACTAATGGTCTAATGGTGTTTGATAGGCCAATGGAGATACAGTCAGTGAAAATATTTTAAGTGTCTATCTATAGGCCTTCAAAGCAATGACTGGCAGTGCCTGATTGACCAATGGATCAGCTGATATCCACTGGTCATCCTTTTTTAGAACAAAGAAACACATTTTGAATGTCCATCCAGCCTGCCAAAGTGTTGATCAAAAGTGACCAAAATCTGATGCATACAGGCCCCCAAAATGTTTCTAAAAAATCCTTGATACATAACTATAGATTTACTGGAAGTGGTGGTTGATTGATTCAGAAGAACAAGCAGGTCTGGGCAAATGATCAAAACCTAGCCTGGAAAAGATCTAGTTGTGAAGCATATATAGTACGTATATGTATTGTACTCACCTTGAGAATGAAAACCAGTGGCACAAAGAACAGCTCCTTTTTGAAGCCAATAGATACAGTGATACTGCCATCTGTCAAGTAATGAAGAACCATGTTCTGAGGAGTAAATATCACAGATAATCAGTCAAGAAGTAACCTCAGTCTGCAAGTAGGCTTAGTGGGCAGTCTCAAGCCTAAGAGGATACAACATGCTGCATAGGGAATCAACCTCAGGTTGATGTGGGACACCCGAATGCTCAGCATAACATTAAGTGTTGGCAGAGAAATACGAGGGAAATATGAGTTAGCCCTTCGTTGGAGTAAGGTGCTGCTACTCAAAATGTCAGTCAACACACTGAACACTAATATGGCATTCAGATTTCTTTCTCGGGTTAATACATGTACAGCACTCTTTTTTTCACTACGCCAATGCAGTCCCAATCTAGTTCATTTACAAGTACTAGCATTCCTAATGAGATACAGTTAGATTTAAGGTACAACACATGCAAATGTAAATATGACGTCATATTTACAAATTTCCCCTTTGGCTTTCACCAGATCATCTCATCATCTTACAGTATGTCAAACTTGTCATTATTTTGATAGCTTGCTCAGAGCTGATTGAATTATCACTCATCACCACTTCATCTAATGGATAAAATTTTTTGTTGTTGAACAATTGGGAGAAAGTCTGGTGATCACATTCAACTGACCGTGCCAGTTTGGTCCTTTTTCACAGATCTCATCTGCACACCATACTCTGTGTAAAGAGGTCCTCTGTTTTTCCATGATGAACGAACAATGGCCATTGGCTGAAAATAAATTACAGTTTACAACAAGTAAATGAGCAACAATGTGACTAGCTTTCTGATTAAATCATATAATAAAATTGTGTAAACTACCCAACTTACATAGTTTCTTCTTGGCAAAATGAGCATTCTGATGACCTTTTCAATACCATTCACTACAAAATATCCCCCTGCCTCCTGTGGTAAACAAAATAATACAATAATTAATAACAGATCTCTTGCATAAAGTCCTACAGTAACTGTAAGTATAAAGTTCAATATGAAGTCAAGTGAACACTAACCAACTTTCTGGCTTACCTCGGCCTCCTCATGTCTTGCAACTAACTCTTTTGGTTTCAGGTTTGCCAGAGAGCAGTTCTTTGACTAAAGGAAAAAAAACAAGAAAACAAACAAACAAACAAAACAAAACAGCAAACTTGATTGGATTCATGTCCTAAATCCTATTAAAAGCTTCCTTTTATTCTCCAGGCACTTTGACTATGTCACACACCAACTTCATAAAGTTGAATCCCTTCCTGGTGATATAAAATATTAATGTACTGTACCTTAACCATGATTGGAACAAGTGCTATGACTTTAGTGACATTCCCTTGTAGCTGGTTATCAATCTTCCATTGAAGTGTAACTTGTAGCTTGGCCTTGTATGTGGTACCACGTTCACGACACTGCATAAAGGATAATAACAAAAATGCACAAAACCCTCATGGGGAAACTTGTATGAATAAAGGGAATGCACTACAGAATACAGTCACAGGGACTGTTAAGTCAGTCCTGATAAATCAATCTGTAGTTCAGTATTGTGCAGTATCCATAAACTTTGATCATACTGTACATTTACCATAGAGTGAATCCATATTTTTATGATACATAAATTCCGATTTTACATATCTCTACAGACTGAATAATTATTATAGAGTCAAGAATGTCTCAACTGCCTTGTACTGTAAACTTCCATACATGTATGTACCTCTGAGGGGAACAATTTGACCTGAGATGCATGTATATTATTTTCTGATATTGTTGGCATTCCTATAGAAGCATCCTGAAATAAAAAGATAAATAACAATAATTAATATACTAGCTGGATGCTTGTAAAAACAGGGAAGGTTTTGTCGTCCATATTCACCAGAAATTTACATCTTCCATGTTCTAATTAGCAACACCCACTAACTCAAACCCTCTCTCACTAAATCCAATCAGCAACACACAAAACTCAAACCCTCTTTCACTTATTCTTCCATGTACACCAGGTAAAGACTGGTATTCACAACAGATGTGGTGTTTGTTAGAACCATTTTATTCAGCTCATTAGATGGTAACAACTATTTTCTCATCAGTCCCTTGCCCCCCTCCCACCTGCCCCCCCCCCCTCCCCCCTCCCCCCCCCCCCCCCCCCCTCCTCCCCAAACCTCCCACAGGTGATTTACTCACAGTGAAGTAAAGTGTAACTTTTTGACTGTTTGCCAACAAAAACTCCTGTGGAATAATATCCTGAAAAAGAAAATACACAATTTAGTAGCCAATACTCTAAACTTTACAAACCAACCATTCATATTCCATCATCCTCTTTCTTGTGATATTGCCTTCCCTCTCAAACACCTTCAACCAGATCTTTCTGTTTCCTTGGATCCCCGTGAATTTGAATATTGTTGAAATATTAATGCACCAGTCAATGTAACCCCCACCCCACCTCGGGGAATGGTGGGGACATGGATTTTCTTTGTTGCAATAATCGACTATTCCCCCACCCCATGGGACATAAGGTGCTGACAAATCCCCCACATTGTGCGGCCAAACAATTGACTGGTGCATAACAGCTCAACCTCCTGGCATGGGGCAGCACATGTTTAGAGCCGATTTCAATTTTAATTTATTGAACGCATCTACCAGCTCTTCGTCCAACATAGCCCACCACACTCCTCCTCCATATCTAAAGAGTCACGACCACAGTAGTGTTACCTGCACCGCCACCGACAAGCCCTCGTCCAGCATGTAATTAAACGATTCAACGTGAGGTTGGACTAAATCTTGCAAGACCTTCGAAAAAGTAGAATGAAAATCAGGTGGGAGAGAAGCAAACTTTGGAGTCCTATTTGATGTTACCTTGTGCTGTTCAGGAGAGGGTTTCCCATAGTTAGGAACAGACAAGCTCTTCAGTGAAGGGAGTGCAGCACCGGTCGCCATGTTGTTTTCTTGTGGGAACGAGGCACGTGGAGAACGATGACGCGCTGGCACTGGTGTCGAGTTTGTGACGTAACACGACGTAAACAACATTCTAGCTGAATTGGCAAAGTGAGGCGAAAGTTCTGGTTGAAATATGCCTGTTATCCAGAGATTAAACGAGCCCACTTATCATCAGAGAGTGACAAAAGTTCTGAAGCCTCTCGAGGAGCGATGGGATTATATTCAAGGGGTTCTTCTGTGGAAGAAACCCACGCATTCTCTCTGCTATATCATCGCCGTGAACGCATTTTTCAGGTACGATTTGAATTCTCGTTTTATTCGCCGTTTTTTTCCTTCTGTTGATCGAGCTGTTTTTTCGCAGTCTCATTTCTACGGGTTGGTTTCGTGTTTACCTGATCGGTTCAATCGTGGTGGCTTCTTCACTTCTTGTTGAGGATGTCCGTGTGCAAGTTTGGCAAGCTCTGGAACAAGGTACTGGCACATCGATCGTTTCGTTTAATATCGTTTTAATCGATATGCCTAATATGTTGTTGTTATGTTGTTATCAGGTGGGATTTCTCATGAGAATGAAGACGAAAGGTATAGTCGCTTTAGAGCATGGGATCTTGTGCTGATCGAATTTGACCCCAAATGGTTGTCGAGCAGATTCGTAACTACGTGCAAATCACATTAACGACGCATTAATTTTCTTTCTGACCTTTAAGGTCCAATGCCTGTAAGATATTTTCAGCTTACTTCTAAGAAGTAGTATGCAATAATTTATGTAATTTTCTGCTAATGAATTTTCCTGACTCAAATTTAAATGTGAAAATGAAAGAGATTTGTAATGTCAAAATCATCTGGCAAACAAAATTACTCGCATTCTTGGCACAACCTTTACAAACAGTGTCGCATCCCGAGATTTTGGCGTTTCCTCTTCTGGCTTCATTATTCTATAGCTTCAAACATCTTAACTTTCGACAACTGAAAATATGAATATTTACCCCCTGGGTATATGTAAACGATCTCACAAAATATTTTGCATGTGACAGTTATCATATATTTTATAACAACAATAAGTATTACATAACAATTACATGCATTAATTGCCAAGGCCATTTTGTGTCAACAGTTTTACCACAGTAAATCATACTAACCCAGGATCTCTAATGTTACACATTACTGTATATGGTTGCACAAACGGATCCTCCGCACAGAGGTTTATATATTTTAGAGTATTTTGTTTGTGCCCATAGCTGACTCAGTAAAATATATCTAATGATTACTTCTCTCTTCTTTGCTTTGAATTTGCTAATTCTAGAAACATCATAAAAAATTATTAGACACTTTGGCAGAGTTTTAACCATGCAAATATTTATGAACACATTCAAGATTAATAACCTGGATTTCTTTGGTGTGTATATAGGTGTTTTTCATTACTGATATAGGCTTTTTCATTGCAGCTCTGCTAGTGTACTGGCCTTCTCTGGGGTTTGTGAAAAAGTGGCATCTGTGTGGGAGCTTGCCGTCAAAGGATATACCAAACTCTACAACATCAAAGCTCAAAGCATGAAGAAGGTACACATAACTATATTGAGGTTTCTTTTTCTTCATTTGATATTTGTACATGATATTTGTTTATTTTTTAAACTTTGGTTTGTTAGAGCTCAGGGAATGTGGAAAGAGGGATTGGGAGGAGGGAGAGATTTTATGAAATCATACAGATCTATGGTTTTTTTTGGTAATGATGGTATACATAATTAATGTTGCTTCTTTGTTTTTATTTTTCCAGTTTTATGGGATTGCATTCTGTATAATTCTCATTCTAGTGTATGCATACCAGTATCTGCCAATCATTCAGATTCTGTACATCACAAGTAAGTACTAACAACAATTGCAGAGATAACACTGAACCATTTAATGCCACCACTCTTGTCCATGCATCAACCCTCAAATTATTTTCAGATTGATCAAATCGCTCCTTTTGACATATTCAGATACATGTTTCCTTGCATGAGCAGTCATTATTGGGTAATGTATCACAATTCTATCAATCATGTGTAAAAGAAAATATTGGATGGGTCATAAAATGTGAGACAGCTAGCACACAGGATCTTACAATCTGAGATACATAACATTATTTATCATATTGAGTTGTATCAACTTTAGTTTTAGCATGCATCATATGGCTGAGGAAAAACAACAACAACAACAACAATAACAACAACAACAACAACAAAAGCCTTGGCATGTATCCAAGCCCTAAACCTGGACCCATATAATCCCAGTAGGCACCTCAACAGCAATACATAATGGGATCACTTTTTCAATACAAAGAACTCCAACTTATTGTCTATTAGTCACATTAATATTCTAGCAAAGAAATATACCCAAGTTAATATTTTTTTTGTCACTTTTTTTTTCCTGTTCCAGTTTGTGTACTGTTTTTCCAGCCTGCTGTGAAGTACTATGGAGTTGGCAAAGTGGTTCAAAAAGGTCTGGAGCCATTTTACAAACCATTTATGGTTCAGTGGCAAAACAACAGGACAAAGAGGCAAAGGAACAAAGTGTTGAAAGGTATCAAGTTTGACAACAACAAAAATCAGTTAAAAATAATAATTATTGTGTTTGCTTTGGCTTTGTGATTGCCATGCTCTTTATGGGCCCATCATTTTCAGCCAATCATTAGCAATAATGAACTCTGGTTTGATTTGGTCATACAAACAAGAAAGAATATTGAGTTAATTTGACACTTGCAGTACAAGTAAAGTAGTAACTGGTACTGTAACAGATAAAAAAAGACTCACTATATCAAATCACTTTTTCTGGACTTTATGGAAGATTACCATATCTCTTTCAGAAGTGTCTGGAACTGATGACAGTGATGAGGAATTCACCAGAAAGTTGAACCCTGCTGAAATGACTGCATTACAACCTCACTTGCTCACTGATGAAGGTAGCGATAGAGAAACAAATGAGAGACAAGAAGACCATCAAGAAGAAGTGATATCACCTCCACCTGACACAGCATTTCAAGACGATGAAAACACACCAGAAGAACCCGACACAATCAGCAGTGTGGATACCCAAAGTCTTGGTACAGGTTAACTCTTTCATTCCTGAGTTTACATTTAAAAAATATATTCTCAAGAGGAATTAAATTGTTGCAGGGTGAATTGAAAGAGTAGTTCAGTAAGATTTCATTTAAAGAAGCTATCAAAAGGCAAAGTTCTCTGGACTGTATGACATTCTCAGGTGCGGGACTGAAAACTGTTTACCATGTATTATTTTCAACTTGACTTTTTAGGTGATGAAATCTCTGGAAGTGCAAGTTTAGAGAACACAGCATCATTCATCGAAGGCCTTGACAGACTTCCTTCCACCAGAACAAGCAATGACAGTTTTGAGGAAAACGACTTCATGGAGGGATTGGAGTTCCCAGACATCAGTGGAGAGCAATACCACAGCTCAAATGAGTCCTTGAACTTGATTGATGGCAAGAGAAGTCACACCAATGCTCCCCCCGCCACAGAAACAGATGTACAAAGACAGCCTGCATTGTTAACCTCATCCTCACAGCAGTCCAGTCTGGATGTGTCAGATTTTGAAGTGCTGGACAGATCAGAAGCAGAGGGTATGACGACCAGGAATGAACATGGCAATCCTCAAGGAACTGCAAGTGCAGTTTCTGAATATGTTGGGAAATGGCTAGGCTACTAGATGCGATGTTTTGGGGTCTATTCCGTGTCAGTGATCTTTAATGGATTTATTGAAAAGAAAATGTTACTTGACAGTTTTGTGGGTTAATTAATGTATCAAGGGCACTTTTTAAAGTCAAAGCAGAGAAGTTACTGTTTAGATTTAAATTTACAGTTTTGCATTTATTTTATGGTGTGCAGTTGAGTAGGGTGGACAACGTAGCCGAAAACAGATACTGAGCACAATGGGAATGAATTTGCCAGCTACCCCTAGCCCAAACAGTTCAGAGCAAGTTGGTGAAGGAAAATCTGCAAGCCTGACAGAAAAAGTATGGCAGCCTCAGGGTTGCAGACCTATTGTAGCTTTCATCGCATCCCTGAGATGTCCAAAACATGGATGCAGTAGATGTTTTACGGTCTCAGATGTACATATGGTACATCTATGTTATGCTTCAAAGCTCAGTAGTACAAGTTAAAGGGTTGTATTCCTGACAAAGCTTAAATTTAGTAAATATTAATTTGTATTTATCCAGCTTGAGAATTTATATCATTTATCTGTAATATCATAGGCATCTAGGTGGGTCATTTGTAGCACTAAACCCCACACATTGCAGGCAATGAAGTCTTGGGATTGTATTATAGAACTAGAATATGATGTTATGCTTTATACCATTGCATCAGCTTTAAACTGTGAAATAAAGTATTAAGCACTTGCCCAATATCCAGTCTTATTTTGATAATCTTGCAAGGGTTTTCCACCATGGCATCTGAATTTTGAAAATCTGAAAGTGTGTGACCTGCAAGTTATTTTTCACAAAAAAAAAAAAAACATGTCAATTGATGATTCATGTCGGCAGTGGTAGTAATGCATCCTTTTGTCCTACAGTGCATACACAGTAGCCCGCGTAAACAGACGGATTATCCGCCTGTTGCTTTGTGAGCCGAAAAATATGGTCTGCAAAACCGAGCTGGCAAATAACTTCCATGACATCATAGTCTGTCTCAAGAGCCACCAATCAGAAATCAAGAAAGAATGGCCTTTCCTTTGTCTTACTTCTTGATTTTTGAAAGCTAAATTCCAATTGGACAAAGCCTACGACATAATTGAAGTCGTTTGTCAGCTCTGTTTCACAGACATTATTTTTCGGCCTTGCAAAGCAACAGGCGGAAATCCGTCTGTTTTCACAGGTTAATACATAGTGGTCAGTAAACTGCTATATCATAACCACAACTGCTATCATTATTGGGTCCTAACTCTCCCAACTTGCACTGAAAGTGATGGTCAATATTGCCTCTGATCACTCCAGCTTTGTGATAATCCCTTCAGAGTGACCAGAGACAAATGTCTCCTTTCAATACAATCATAGTCATCTATATGAAGTTCAAGCTGATAAAACTATCAGTACTTTTCTCAACACGACTCCAATGACTTGTCTTTATTCAGGGCACGTTAGAAAGATGCACAAAAAAGCTGAAGAATAGGTCTGGTAACCAAACTGTACTTTTATTCATGATTTTATGATACAAGACAAGGTGTGTCTATGTTTCCTGCATTTCCCTCAGACGACGGACAGCACTCCTCACCGTGGCAGCAGATGTCGTACTAGTGGAGCAACAGGAAAATATTACAAAATGGTCCACACTTGAAGAGTTCAAAATCAAACAAATCTTGTAAATTGGACACTAGACCGGGAATAAACAACAAAAAAACTCTTCTGTACCTGACCACCCAAGCACCACCAGCGATGGTTTTTCCACACCCCTTGCAGTGCCAGATGCCTACGCAAGTCCGCTTAAGAGTTTCCTATGAAAAAAGTTTGGGAGAATTGAATTTGCCATTAGAAAAATGTTTCAAAAGTTAAATCTTTAGAAGTCATACATTGGCTGATTCACGTTTCTCAAAGGGTATCATTTTATTTATTGATCCTAATGTCAGTCGCACAAAATAAATGAAGAGATCACAGGAGGGAGGGGATGGTGGGGAAATATCAAGTAACACTATATATATAAAAATAACAAATATTCTATGTTAACTCTCGTAGCAAGAATCACATCAGAGTGTCGTAGCAATAAATTTAGCCAATTTGGTATGTAGGGACTGGAAGCAAAGAACGTGACGTTCTGGACTGCAGACTATCTGACACAGCTACAAAAATTACAGCACAGCATTTTCCATTACCTTTCCACAAAAAAAGCAGGTGTATTTGGAGTGTTGTGTGATTTCCATCTTCTTCACCATCTTTCTCAAAGATGCACCATACCGAGTGCCGTATTTTCCGACAACTCCGACCTTCTTGGTTCGCTTGGCCTGCAAACAACCATGAAAGAAAACTTTATATTTACGACAGAACAACACAATTTCCATAAATAACTGCACGAAACAGTTAGAAGAAGATCATAGAATGATTTGAGAGACAATGGACGATCTGATGGGAAAGTTTCGGCCAAGAAACAAACCCGATTCTACACTCACCATCTTTGAAAGTCTTCAGGACGAGAGAGGAAAGTTTGAAGAGAACATCCGGGAGTTTGCGAGACCTTTTGGAGTCTGCGAACAACTGTAAATCAGTCAGCGGATTGAGAATATTTTTGTGAGGGGTGAGGCTGGGAGTTATAACTCATAACAAATATGGTACAAATTTAAATTCGAAAAAGCACTCTTCTCCTTTGTGAGGACTAGAAAATTGTAATAAAGCAAAACTATGCCGCTTAACCTGCTCCAGGCTAAATACTTTGTCATCAGTTTCATGGCCATTTCCCCACCCTACCCCTGTGTCATCAAAGTTTGGAAAGTTTTGGCGCCTGATACAAAACGCGGATTTTGAGCGAAGATGAGCAAGAAGAAAGATACCGAAGGTAATCATTGTGAAAACAAACGGAATACAGGAACATAACCTAATTTAATGCAAGAATTGATTGCATTTCAGCCTCTGATGCGGTTCTCGCGTATCTCAACAAACAAAACAGGCCATACAGCGCTGGTAAGCTCAAATGGCTCTCCACATAGTGTTCCCTGCGATCAGAACCTCCTTTCTCGCAGGGCATTCCAGGGTAACAAGGGGTGAACTCCACTCTAAACTATGTCATTTTAGTTACATAAAACCTTTTAGTTCGTTCTCAGCAATAATTCAAAACAAGAAAATTACAAACAAGAAAGTGTCGTATGATTCCCGCACTATAAAAAGTTGGACTTCTTTTCTGGACGTTTCCCGAAAAATGTGCAGCAAACTCATGTTGTTGCTTTCTTTCAGTTGATATATTTTCAAACTTACACAAAGAATATGGAAAAACGGTACGTATATAGAGATTACTTCATGGAAAGTGCGCGCGTACGGTTTTTATTCACGAGTTGTGAAGTATCATAAAACGAACGAGCGAGGCTTTGCGAGCGAGTGAGTTTTATGATACGAAACAACGAGTGAATAAAAACTGTACAAAGCACTTTCCATGATGTTTTCTGTTTATTATATACATACTGAGACATTTATGATGGGACCGGGAAACCCTTTAAAAGTAGTGAGAAATCGTCGTTCGCAGCTTGTGATTGGACGAACGATTTTTTTCACGTGTGAAAAGCGTCGTTCGCGGCCTCTCATTGGCTAGAACTCATTTGCGTACGAAATTTTACGATATGGCTTTTTCGTGAGTATGTCTCAGTATGTATATAATAAACTGCTGTACATATCGTGTTCTTGCCTTTGTTATTGTTATTGTTGTTGTTGTTATTTATTTATTTGTTTGTTCGTTTGTTTTAAAGATTCTGGGAGATAATTTGCGACGATCATTTTTTTTTAATAATTGTACCTAATATATTTTTTTACAAACAAGTGTCTTATGTCTCCAAGGCAGACAGTGTATTTTGTACTTACTACTCTGTCAATAAAATATACATTAAGACATCTATAATTATTTGTAGCCTAGAAAAAAGTTTGACAATATTATTATAGCTCTCTGATGAATCTCTGAGGTCTTTGTCAATGTTAAATATGTAGGCTGTTCAAAGATCACTAGAAGCATTATCAAGCGAAGGGAAGATCAAGGAAAAAATATATGGTAAACAGAAAGTTTACGCACCACTGCAGGTATGTAAGTTTTGAACCCAAAAACTACTTTTAGTTCACAATCCCAATAATAGGTGTTTCATAAATTATTAGCGCTACAAATTGTGTGTTAATTTGCTATTATCACCTGTACCAAGCTCAAATACAGATCAAGAGATTATGAGATTTATCTTCACCCTGACTGCAAGCATTTTTAGGGAATTTCTTTGTCTGGCCTGGGGTAGCAAGTGATTTTCTTATTCCAGCCTGCGTTTTTGGTATTATATTTTCAAGGGTCTTACAGATTATCACCTTTGGTAAAAGTGCTACTCTCATAAATATATATTCCTTACAAGTTATATAACATTGAGAGAGTCATGTATTTTGTTGTATGCAGGAGCAATACGGAGAGTATGATGAGAATGAAATCAAGAACTTGGACCAGAAGGCCAGTGAATTGCAAAAGAAGTTAAAGGAACTCCAAGAAAAATGCAAAATACAGGAAGCAGGTTATTGGACTTGTTGCTTGTTTGTTTGTCTGCCATATTTCATCAATCTGCATCATAGTAAAAACATATTAACCAACTGGCAATACTTGCTGCAGAGTTGAGGAACCTGAACAGCAGTCTTACCACAGATGATGCCAAGGATAGACTGTCAAAATTAAATGAAAAGGTAAGAGCTGAGCATGTCATTTTATTACATAGTCCTGTAAGGCCCAGTTCAGATGCCATGCACAGCTCCTTACATGCCCCAAGCCTAATGCAAATTTTTAGCCTAAACAATGGTTTTTGTTCATTTGTATCACTGGAAGGCATCTGAACTGGTCCTAAACTGCCATTTGGGGAGGTGTTATTAGTTGAACATTATTTTGTTGGTGTTGTTTATATCCGATCATGTAATTTCTTGTTTGGGTTATTATTTCAGTGTGGCAGATATAAAGAAAGAATTGAGAAGATCAAGTCAGGTGGGAATGTTCAGCAATAATTTACTATTAATTGAAACCAAAAAAAAAAAAGTGAAACCTGGGCCCAGTTGCAAAACAAAAAGCAAAAAACACTAACATTGGAAATTTAATTATCTGGCCAAGCGAGAAAAGCCAGCACAAATATTAGAAACTGCTTTTCTATTTTCCAGCAATCATGGTATATATATTACTATCCAGCCCAGTTACTGGGCCCTAGTTACATTTTTGCTAAGACTAGTTTTCTCTGAACATGCAAAATACAGAAATTCCACACCTCAATTTTTAATATTTAATTCATCATTGCAGCCGACAACCATGTTTCACCTGAGGAAAAGGACAAGGTAACAACCTAATATATAAAGACCTAACAACCATTGATCTGCAAGTAAAGTGTTGTTTTCTCATGCTACAGAATTCCTGCTGAAAAGTGTGATTTAACCTGTTATTGTCAGCACAATGTTAAATCATTGGACTGTATATAAATGCACTACATACTTTATTTTCTTCCTCCAGATTCACAAGCAACACAAAGAAAATGTTAAACTTTGGAGGAAGAGGAAACGAATGGTACGTAAAATTATCAAACAGTCAAACAGTACAGTACCCTTTAAAAATATTTGAAGCAGTTGTGGTAAGTTCCATATCATGTGCAGGCAGCTATGGTTTCCTGAATATTGTTAGCTGGAGCAGCAGTGCATCAGAAATTATCACAAACTATCCAAGTGTTGTGCGGCGGGTCAGATACTTAACTGGTAATTTGTCTTCTTCAGGCCACTGACATAATAAGCAGTATACTGGAGGGTTACCCCAAGTCCAAAAAGCAGCTAATCGTAAGTAAAAGTTCTATATAAATGATGCATACTTTAAGCTTAGCACACAATTTAAAATGTACTGACTTGGTCTGACATATGGTTATTTTCCTCTTATTGCATTGAGTTGTGTTCTTGCATTGCCGCCCTCTCCTATACTCCTAGTTAACAATATGTACAATACGTACAATACAATATGTACTTAGCCTATTGGTGTCAACTAACCACCCAATCCTCAGAGATCATGAGGTGCATTGTCGAAGCACCATCCTTGAGCACATATTATATGGCAATCCTTTTACATACACAGTGCTCGACATTAACGGTTGCCCACTATGCCTGGGGCAACCAAAAGTTTCGGTCGAGCAGGTAAACTCAGGGCCAGGCAACCACAAATTATGAAACTTTCTATTGCTTCAGTCCAAAGGGCAACCAATCTAAAACCTTAATGTCAAGCACTAATGCATCACATACAATGATATTGACTGTTCCACTACCATTGCAGGAAGATGTTGGGATTGAGACAGATGAGGAATATGGTGCAGTGATTCCAACATAAAGCCCCAGGTCCATTTTGATTGAAGCAATAGCTTGCTTGAGTTACATATTATATTTGGAAATACAAATTTCTGAATGTGATAACCTTCACATAAACAAATTAATGCTTGGTGTCAGTTATGTTCATTATTAATTCCCTGTGGACATTTACATGGTGATGTGTCCCAATTATACTGGATTTTCCCCTATTGCTATACTTTGGTACAGATTTTGTCTCTGTCACATTAGACAGTGTAATAAAATTAAACAAGCAAAGAGGCACAAATGTTGGTCTTTCGTTTTTTGTTTTTTGTTTTTATTATTTTCAAGTTCCATGAAATCTTCCAAGCCTAACAGAGTTTTTCCCAGTTAAATATGAATATATCAGTAAATTATAAAATAAAACTAATCAAATATCATCTTTTCTACAACTGCCAATATTATGACATTGAGTTATTGAAATGTCATGATTATGTTGGAATGTGATGACCAAAATGCCATAAGCATTGTTAGTTGACAAAAATTTGTTTTCCTGGACAAAAAAGGAGTTGAGTTCAATATTTCCTTTTGAGCAAATCAGTTTTTCACTCCTGGTCTAAATTTAAAATATTTCCAATTGATCTACTGATAAGATTATTTGATCACATTTTTATCTGAACCAGATTAATTGAATGATTGCCTTGCTGTATTGTAAGATCATGAAAAGAGAAAACAGTGCTGTCATATATTGAAACTGAAAATCAGAAATCTTATTTTGAGCAAGATACTTTATCGCAACAAAGCATACAGCAAATAATGGCTATATACTTTAGAAAGGTTCAAAATATTAATTTGACCATTGTTCTCTCTTTATGACAAAATAAGTACTTTATCTTTGCCAAACATCGGTAAAGTTGGCAGTCCCTTAAAAACCCAGATATTGGTTACTAAAAAGATAATGACTCCCACGAGATGAGTTAAAATAGTTTTGAACTGATGAAAAATTCTATTAAAATACCAATAAGGCATGTCCATCAAGTGAAGCTAATATTGTTTCCATCAGTCAGGTGATGTTAATTTGTTTCCCAGACATAATCTAGTAACTTCATGACATTTTCATAAATTGTAAATACAAATGCGACATCAAAGCAAACTCTACCCAGTCTTGGAACTGTGCCCTTATAGAACCTGCAAAGGAACAGAGAGTTTGGATTAAGTTTGTCATAAATAGCTCACAATAATAACATGAATGCACTGAAAAACATAAATGTCACTGCAGATTGGGAAGAACTCCAGAGCAAAGAAAGATTTTCCTGACAAAATTTGAGTACATACATATACGTAGTAGTAGTACATCACTTACGCTTTGGGTCCTTCATTTCTGGCTATCTGCAAGGCACAGTCTAAGGTGTTCTTGTACTTATGAGCCTCTAGTCCCTAATAATGGACAAACAAAATTGCAATGGGTTTATGGGACCCACAAAATGTTCTGTAAGAAAATACCACTGCTTATCGTATTTTCTTGTTTTATTCTTTTTTCGTGTCCCTGATTGGCCGAGAATGTTGCCAAACTAGCACAAAAACAAACCAATTACAGAACTACTTTTGATTGTCGATCAAAAACTGCTAGATCAAGCTAACCTGCATTCTTGTCTTGACCACATCAATGGGCGTGTTACCAAAGACACTCGCGGCACCTGCCACCCCACCAATCAAAAATGTTCTGACTGAGCCAATGTCCTTGGTAGGATCTCCCTCTTGTAACCAATTCTTGAGGTTTGAGTACACAAAAAAACGAATCATCTGATTGGTCCCCTGCTTAAGTACTGTTGCCGTAAGTCCTTTGTATACTCCAGTAAGACCTGCCGGATTTAACAAAGACATGTGATCTATTGCATCAAGAGTGACTGATAAAAATTCTTCTTTCAGTGTATTTCCTTAAGAGCCTAGTGGGGTACTTATTTAAAATTTCTTGCCAAGGGCTGCTTTTTGAGAGTAGGTGCAAAATGTGGTATAATGGAGATGCACATCTTGGTTAAACTCAAGCAAACATGATCAGACTATCTGTATCAATAATTTGTTCACAAAACAAACGAACAAACAAAACAAACAAAAAAGACACCAAACAATAAAAAAAATAGCACAGAAAAATTTTGTGATGAAACATGTAACATCAATGCTGTGTGGCTAAATAATATAGAAATATGTCCATATGAACATGAATGTATGAGTCAAACACTCTAACATTGTTTGAATTATTGTACATATTTTATATAACTGGGCAAAAACGGGCAAATAACAGTTTTTGCATGCATTTTTGTGTTAATGTTTGTCTTTAGCAGGTAAGTAAATCATTTTATAAAATAGAACTATTATATAACACATGCTCTGATTGGCTCCCGTGTTTGCATGAGGCTATGTAACATAGAAAGTGTGTTATACTGATCTGTAGCATGTGTATCTTATAAAAGAAATATACAACAATTTGCCGAGTTTTACATAGCCTGATGCAAACATTCAAGTGAGTTTGGGAGAATTTGAAAGTTTTTGTGTAAACCCTTTCCACCACAAACTTTCAAGTTCTCCCAAAGTCCCTCTCATGTTTGCATCAGGCTATATAAACACCACACATGTTTTATATATTTTAATAATATTGTTAACCAACCTTCAGTTTTGACAATCGTTGAAACACCACTAAAGAAGCCTTTATACTTAGGGTTGGGCTGTGTTTGGTCGTGAATGAACTTGACTTTGATGGTTTCCATAGGACACACCACAAAGATGGCCTCTGATACACCAGCACCCAGACCTGCTAGAACTGTCTGGATTTGGGTCAGTTTTCCACTATCATCCTGCATGTGGTTTTTCAAGAACTCAAAAGCAGAGAATCTATACATGGGAGAGAATATTAAGAGAATAAGAAAATCAATTTTTAAAATATATGATTTTTCATGATCCATACAATATTCTCCTGATAGAAAGAATAGTCCAAAATTAGCCAACATCTTGATATGAATTTCTCATTTTCAGCCTCACACAAAATAATACAAGATGTCTTGTCTGATTAAGTTTTCGATAGAAAGGTGTGAAATTTATAAGAGGCCTATCCATTTCTTCCAATCCCCTCCCATCCCTTTTATGCGTATCCACCCTATCCTGCCCTTGCCTTCCTGTGTGGGACTTGAGACAAGAGAGTTGCTCCCTGTACATAACAAACAAGTCATGACAATTTTGCAATTCACCATGTTAAGACTTGCAATGCACTACCTGATTGATGCTTTGGGTATAGATCCATACAACAGCGAACTAAGTCCTCTGTAAAGTCCAAGGAAGCCATGTCCCTTGACAGTCTTCACTGCACAATCAAGGGGTCCAGTATACTTTGGTGTGGCAGATTTCTCATCGAGTTGTACTTGTGTTTTTATGTATTCAGTTGGGAATGTACAGCAGATTTCTAGACCTCCAGCAATACCACCTACAAAAAAAAATCATGATGACATAGCTACAATATATCATGCCCAAACTTCTCACATGGGTTTAAACCTTCAATAATAATGCCTTTTGGTACACCAGCTAACAGCAGCAAATTTTGTCCAACTGAGAGAGAGATAAAAATTTGCTCTTTGATCCATCTTTTTCCACTTTGTATTCACAAGTTTTTAAATACCGAAATTCACGGAACAAGTTTCTATAGGAAGCTATTAGAGTTTCTGTCAGAAGCTATTGGAATTGATCTCTTCAGAACAGAAAGCATTCTGTTTTTCTTTTTTCTTTTTCTTTTTTGATGTCCTTGTTACATTTTTATTTTGCTATCACTGTAAGTATTTTAGGCAGAAAAGAAGCAGCTGTAAGACACAGATTTGAACAGTAGCTAGTAAAAACCAAAATAGGTTGGTTTTGCCCCTCAGTCCTTCAATTTTCTTGTTCTCCAAGTTAGTCCAGGCCAGTTCCCCATTCCAAGTTTCAGGATCCTGATTCACATATCTTACAACAGACATGCCCCTCCCCCACCCACAATACTTCTTCATACAGTATGTTGCAATAATATAAGAACCCAGGGCTAAATTTCTTTAAATTTCTAAATTTCCAAATTTCCTTCATTTTTACTGATTTACAGGTCACAATATTTAATTCATGCATGTGTACAAACTTCGAATCTAAACACAAGAAAGTTTTGATGCGGGTGTTGATGTCAACAGCGATCGATACAACACTCGCTCGTCAATCAGTGAAAAGGGTGTAAATTCGTCGTGACATTCGAGAAGAAAATACTCGTGCCATAGATCCCAAAACAATAAATTTGACTTGCATGCAATAATGAACGATAGAAGAATACGTCCACAAAGCGACGCCACGTCACGTCACACAAACTACAGGTAGTAGTGTAAAGTTGCTTTCGCTTTTTAGATGTTTACCATCTTTGCAATAAAACTAAATAAAACAGCGATATTAGAACACAAGAAAGCGCACAGTGACCGAACGACTACGCAGGGTAAGAATATACTAAAGTTGCATGACCTTTGGACTCTTTTCCTTCCATGGTCCGATAGACATTCATGCTCGAAGGCCTTCACGATCAGAAATAGTGGCAACTACACGCTTCTCAATCTAAGGTTTTATGAGGGTCTAAAGATTAACCTGGGGAGACTTTGGTTTACGGAAATTGATCTGAGTGGAGTATGAAACTGTGTCCATGGTGTTTTATGCGACATGTACCTGAATGAGTGAAGACTAGCTTTTTCTTTTGTCGTGCACCGTTTGATGCGCCACTTAAATTTACTAGACTGCAGTACTTACCAGCAAGGATGGCTTTAGCAGGGTGCCTTTTTTTCCCCTTGCTTCCTCCTGGGGCAGCGCAGAAGAATCGGCGACGATAGAACGTCGCTGGGTCAGGTTGAGCAGCCATTGAACTGCCGCGATCACAACAATTTACGGATGACATTATCTCAGTCTTTCTGGTCACTAATCCGAATTTAATCAGCGTGAAAACAAAGCAAAGGTACTTGAACAGACAAATGAGAACCCGCCGATTTCTCAAGCTCGAGCTTCGTTATCCATGAACGCCGATGTATATTGGTCAATCGCTCGTACATCATTGGCACATTTCCCTACGTGACGTATCACAGGAAAGCGTGACGTATCACCTGACTGTACGTCACAAACGCTTGCGTGGGCGTTACAATCCGGAGGGTCTTCAGCCGCAGCTTCCTCTTGCCAACGCATTTCCTCTTCAATGATTTCACACATACACATATTTTAAACTTTTTTTCCCAAAATAAGTATTGGTCGACTGAAAATACGTAATTTCATGACTCAGCTCAACTTGTTCGCCGCAGTAAATTCATAATACACTGTTTCAGGGAATAGAAATAGTAAGTAGTAAAATATTGCTGAGGGAGTGCGGTGGGAGGTGTGGGAACCACTATGTTCAGCGTGCCATCGTCAAAGAAAGTAGGCAACACTTGCCAACGAATCTTTAGCCTGCGACTGAAATATCACCGCACATTTTCGTATATTTTGCATTGATGAGGTTTGAGGGTACTTCAAGGATACTTTGCACTCTTGTATTAACAGTTTAAAATAAAAGCTGTTGCCTTGGGAACTATCAGTGTCGTTACCGTATTGATCAGTGGAATTCTGTTGCAACTCAGAATAAATAACGCAAAAGCAAACGAAAGCCTCGGCAAGCGTTGTATATGACGATGAACCGCACGACAACTACACGCATTTAGTTGGTTTCCACTGAACCCGCGAAATACCTGTTGCACGCTTTCCTTTCCATTTGTGCTCACCTAGTATGCGAAAATATACATAACAAGAATAATAAGACTTTAATTTAGTATTGATAGTGATGAGATGCACAAAAATAGCGTCATACGCAAGCGCGCTGCAGTCGAGCTAAATTAAGTTTGTTCTAAATTTTACGGCGTCACTCAGAGCTGTCGCGCTGTCGCTACTCATTTTGAATCAAATAAAATATATCCTGCCAGGAAACGAGCAGCCAACATATTCTACTTTCGAGCATTTCTTTCGTACTGAAACTCTTATACAGAACTTTGATGTCATAAGTATGATGAGTCAACACATGCGGTACAACACAGCTAGTATAAGATTGGTCTTCAGGCAGCTCCGAAGATAACAAAATTAGCAGCTCACTTCAGAGCTCAAATGTGTATAAGTCCTGTATATCTCTTAACGTTTTAAATTCTCTGCTTTGAGCAGTCAGTGTTTGGACGATCAGTGAACGATTTCGAGTTTCACGCGCATCCCGTACACAGAACATGACACAGACGCCAAGAATCTATTTGGCTCTTTTGGCAACGACATGCTGTGCGCAGTCCGTGAGTGTCATTAAAATATCTTGCCGACATGATGAAGTCGGCAGGACGTCTTTTTCCCTTCCATTGTCATATCGTAAAGCCATTTCAGAGTGTGGCATCGTATATCTGACGAAATGTGAGTACTGTACATTTCTGAATAATTGAAACGCCTCCACTCCGAAATATTCCAGTGGTTGCCTAGGAACACCAATCTCTAAGCATGTAATGCGAATAGAACTCGCTCACTGCAAGGTGCCGCTAAGCAAGGCTAACCTGGCACGAAATTCGCCAGACATAAACCAAGAGAGTTTCCTATCGCTCTAAAGTACCAGGGCGTCTTCACAAGATATGCACATGTTTCAATTGGGGAGTTACGCGCACAAATTAATTCCCAAGGTAACTTTCTCAATTAGGACAGGACAGCCTCGTTTTGAAGCTCGTTCCAGTTTCCGTGCAAAGACCCCATGAAGCACTGGAGTGACATCCCTTTCGATGGCCGCGTGAGCACTTGGGGCGACGTCACGTGGTCACTAGTACACGTCATGTGAACTCACACATGTGACCACAGCCTGCAGGGCACCACACACTCTGGGTAAACCATTCTTGCATATGTATCACGTGCCCGCCGTGGCCGCATCCCTGACACCACACGTGAGGGCCCTTCACTGTCAGGTGACTATGACGCAAACCAATAAATCAATCTTTAAACCAATCACTGCCATGTTTAACTGTCAATAATATTCGGAACTATTATCTCCTCGTCATAAAAAAAAAAAATGCCGTAAAACTTTTGTCAGCGTCGCTGCACCGATCCTGAAAGTGAAAGAAACGTTTTTCTTTCGCCTTTTTGCCGCTGTGATGTCGGTCAACTATCAGTCGGTGCATCGATCGACCGTCGGTCAAAAATCTATCGTGCATTCTCTAAAAGTGGACAAGAAACGTACCAAGGAAATGGAGATTACGTTATTTAAGAGGGAAGCAAAAAACTAACCACAGAGAACACGGCTGTACGAGTTGACTGCATCGCTCACAAAACCAACCAGATGCGGTGAGTTGCTTCCTACAGTTTCCACAGGCCGTGCGAACGGAGGTGGAGTCCTTGAACGGGACGAAAAAAGATTAGCCGCAAAAGAAACGGTTTCATTAATTTTTGGCCAAAAACTGAAAAGCTCCTTCTTGTTCAAAACATATTAAGGAAGGTGTCAGTGGCTTAAACAAAACCGTTTTCACAGTAAAAGATAAGAAGAACAACAACAACATCAAATCAGCAACAAACATAAACGCTAATACAGCGCGACCAGAGAAAGTCTGTGCTGCCAGAAACACCCGCACGGATCAAGAACAAACATTTTAAATCACCATCCGTTCGTTTTTAAGACTGCACAAATTTCAGGGCGTACCTGATTTTGCGAGCTGACCACTGGCAAGCTGGAGAGTTTAATGATCTGTGTTGCAACAGTCCACATCTGAAGGCGACCAAGTAGATCTGAGACGGCAACGGACATAAAAAAAGATAACGTGTAAGAGAATTGTGAAGTCATCGTTCAAGCCCTGTTTACACGAAAGACGAGAGAACAAGCGCCGGAACCTAGGTCAGGACAAGCCGCGGATTGTGTAAGCCGTGAACGTGGATTTCGTGCCATTTGTGCGAGGTGTTCACGCGTTGTGTACTAGCCGCGGCTTAATTTCACTCGTATAAACAGCCTTAATGTTTATTTTCTATTTCATGCATGCTATATCTACGAACAAGGTTTGGTATGGTGACCCTCTCCATTTTATTCTGGCTATCAAGTGCATTTGCATCTATCCATTTCTTTTACTTTTCCTTGTGCTTGTGCTTGCGTTCACGTAATAAACGTGCTCTTCGTTTTTCTAGACGCATATCTCTTGCGCATGCGCTTACGTCGTCAGTCAAAAGCGAAGTTTTGCAGACAACTTGAATTGCCCCCACTTGAAACACCATAGTAGATTTTGCAGCAACACAATGATTAAAAAACGACAGAGAAAACCAAACTAAGACACTACGACCTACCAATGTACGACATGAGCCACTGTTCTTGAATTTGTTCATCAATTTTATCGCGAATTTTGTCTCCGAGTACAATCAAGGCCGACACACACATCTGGATGTCGCCCTGTAAAGGAAGGAGATCAACATACAGTACAAGTCATTCAGAAAAACGGCATTACAGCTGTAAGAGACGTTGAGCTGACCTAATGAAATCTAAACAAAAAGCAGGAGGCTGCAAAATATAAAGCTCGCTCTTACTTACCTCTTTTGCAAAATGATGAAGCATTTCCACAACCATACACGTAAAGTCCCATTTCTGTAAAACCTGCAGGAAGCAGTTGTTCATGATAGAGCGGTTTTCAGAAGACTTTAGTAAAACCAAAACCAAACTAACCACAGTGCAAATCAGAGGCTGTAAGAAAAACCTTTCAACAAACCAGAAGCTAAAGTAATTAGCGTTTGGTTTTACTTTGAAGAGACTAAACAGCAATGCTAGAGAACGCCATCGCCACTTGCTTTGTTTAGGTGAGCAGATCGCATTTGGGTTTTGCTTTTTTGCCAAACTTGTTCAGGCCAACCCAAAAGCGTAGCAAGTCCAACAAAGCAATCGCACGATGACTTTCTACAGTCATTGTTTTTTTGTCGCTCACCAGGGCCTGGGAGAGAGCTTCACTATCCGAGTTCTCGGCCGTGGACTCCAGCAATGAACGAGACACAGCAGCGCTGGTGGACTCTGACTCGACATTACTACGAACAGGAAAAAGACACATGGTGATAAAACAGAGTATTGACGACTGATTCTACTTCACTCTGAGCGTAGCCTCCTGCTCAGACGCTCTGAGCTCGTAACTCAAAAATCCCCCCCCCCCCCCCACACACACACACACACACGAACCGAGGAATCTTTGAGTGACAAGCTCAGAGCGTCTGCGTAGGAGGCTACTCTGAGCGGTGTCAAACGCCAACTTTTCCATATTTGTAACAGACATCTGTTCAAACTCTAAGGGGAGAATGTATTTGCTTGAACATATCTGGGAGATTGAGTCGCTAAACTCTACAGATGGCAAACAAAGAGGGTGCACAAAAAAACAAGAGGAAAGAAACAACAATCAGACAACAACAAGAATTAGGACAAAAAACGACAGAACTATTCGTATTGCTGGTTGTTACCATGGTTACCTGGTGGGCGACTCAGGTCTCTCTTGTTCCTGATCTGGCGCGGGAGAACTGGGTCTGTTTAATGGAAATAAAGTTGATAACATTGAGTGAACGGTACGAGCCTCAGATTCTAGACATTGACTTACTGAAGATTCAGTTACATACGAAGATCAGATCTGGTAATACTTGAAAAGCGAATGCTCGTTACTATTCGCGATATCATCCGCCAATTTGCATTTAATAATATCCCAAGATACCAAGCGGCCCTAAGAGGTCCGTCCATCGTTTACCACAAATAAGTGACTCGCAGGGCGAGGGGATTACGGATGTTCTTACCTGTCTACAAAGACTTGCCTGGGCTGAAATGCTTCCTGAGGAAAGTAGTCGAAAGAAATTCAATTACTTTTTGAACTGTTATCTGAGTTGTTAATTATTCGGGAACTCGTACCCTATTCTTCATCCTCCATCCCTTTTTTCTTTCTTTGGTCTCTCATTCGATTGTTTGTCCGTTTATTCATTTGCTCAAGCAGATTTACTAAGTCAAATCAGTCTAATGTACTTTTTCAAGTGGCGCGTGCCCTGTGCGTACACTTCGCCATGCTGCTTCCACCAAACCCCGCGCACATGAGGCACATGCGATTGCAACAGCATTGTAGATCATATGACTGAACAACAACAACAACAACAACAAAAACTTACGCTGGGTAGAATCCAGTCCTGCGGTGCGTCATCTTGCGGTACGTTGTCTTCAAAGAAGAACTGCCCGTCATCTTGTTCGTCGCCAAATAATAAGTCTGAGAGAGCACCAGATTGCATTACAGAACGTTTAGGTGACATTAGGTAACGTTAGGTTCCGTTAGGTAGCATTAGGCGACGCTAGGCGCTGCGTTAGTTTACGTTCCGTTCCGTTCCGTTTCGCTCCACAGGTGTATCGTGTTGAATTCTATTGGACAGGGTAAAAAGCGTTACGGCCAACAGGTCAAGGATCCAGGGGGGCCAGGGATCCCATATAAAAAGGAAGGGAATGCTCTTCGTACCTCTTGGGGGGTCAAAACAAAAATTCCCGACAAGCATCCCCGTCCTTTTTATGTAGGATTCACCCCCCCCCCCCCCCCCCCCCCAGGACAAGGATGTATCTCACCTGTGTTACCAATGCCGTCTGAAACATTCAAGATCTGATTGTCATCTTCTCTACTCGAAGAAGACGAGTCGTCATTCTCATCTGCAAATAAATCAGGTAACATGACTCAAATGCGAAGATCAAAGAAATGCTTTGTTTTGAAAACATGCGCTATACGACGAACACTGACCTGCGAACACTGCGGGCTCCAACTCTTGAGAGGTCGTCTGTTCAGCGGTAACCTTAGCGTGTGATGCGGGAACCTGGTTAGCAGTTTGGGACGTCATGGCACCAGTACCTGTCGAAAGTACTCAAAATAATTGACATGCGCAATATTATCCATAGAGAAGTAGAAGAGGTCGAAAAATCGATAGATCAATCAATCAATCAATCAATCAATCAATCAATCAACAGATCAATCAATCAATCAATTAAATCAAGCAACCAACAAATCGATAGATTAATCAGTCGAAGACACCAAATGACGTCATCAAAGTTGCCAGCGGTCTCACCTGTCGGGGTCT
Source organism: Plumapathes pennacea (assembly GCA_964036295.1). Lineage (NCBI taxonomy): Eukaryota > Metazoa > Cnidaria > Anthozoa > Antipatharia > Myriopathidae > Plumapathes > Plumapathes pennacea. Next base: position 22,291,660 of record OZ038464.1, on the reverse strand, counting down.
CTGGGTTGGTTATTGCTGTACTCAGTCCTCCCACACTCCCCGCACTGCCACTCTTGGTACTGGGCACCAGTGTGGTGCCACCAGCGCCACTTCCCCCGCTGCCGCTGTACAGTGTTTTGAGGATACACCACGTGTGAGCGTGCTGATGTAACAACAGCTTGTTGGCGATCTGTCGAGTTAAACAAGCACAGAAGCGTGTAAGCGAGTAAAACAGTTCGAGAATGTCTTATGTATATCTAAATCTGTATTATTCCTATCACTGTGGCAGGTACAGTTCGAACCACACACTTTTGACCAAATCCCATTCGGGTTCAAAGCTCAGTGGTTAAAGCTTCGCCACGGTTTCGCCAAGGTCATAGGTTCGATTACCGTTGAAGCCCGGATCATTTTTCGGGTTATCCGAGGGTCATATTCACTATCATTCTGTCTCGCAGTTCATATATATGTGATTCATCACGTATAATCATTCAAAACCACTTACGTTACAGTTGTGGTCACACAAGTCCACAAAGGGCTTTCCGCTGAGTTGATAGCTGCGGGCCAACAACTGGAACGTGTCCTCTACCTGCGCAAGAAAAACGTAAAGTTGCAAATCATATCATTGTGGGCGCTTTTCAAGTTGTGTGGTCATCAACAGTAAAAAAAAGTTGGCAAAAGCCTTTTCAAGGAACGTATCACGTAAGAAAACAGCAAAATAACTGCATTTATAACGAATATTCAGTTCTTTTCAGCCGCCCTTTTTACTTTGTTGCATTTTCTCGTTTCTGTTGAGTTCAAAGTGCGTGATTTCGCAGAGCCTGTAATAGCTTACTCATAGCTCCTCTCTAAATCTGAGTTGAAACAAAGTTAGCCCATGTAGGTTGACACGCAACGTTCCTTCTGCAAAGCGTTGCGTCATAAAGTGAAAGAACGGATGCCAAGAAAGCTGGAAAAATTGAGTATACAATAGAACAACGGACAGAGTTACAGCCATCTGGTCCTGGTACCTACCGTTGTCTTGTTGCTCTGGAACAGAACCAAACTGCTGCTCACGTTATTGAAGTCGTTGCCGATGTCCTGGAACTTGTGTAGAAACGCCAACTCTTTACTGTTGGATTTTACCTGGTTTCCACCTCGACTAGAGAGGGACAAGAAGCAAAAAAACCAACATACTTAAAACTAGGCATCAGGTCCGACCCTTTCTCACCTTTCTAACTGCCATGTTGCAAACTAAGAACAACTAACTCAGAAAACTTCAACTAAATTACACCTTTAGATTTCATCTGATATGAGTTCATGAGCTGGAAGTGAACACTGCTCATTACAATGTATCAAGAGCTGTCAGGTTTCCTTTCACGGTTCGGTTCCTTTTTAGGTTGAGTCAAAGTCCCTTTCGGTGGTGAAAGAAAACTTTAAAGGTCACGTATAACGAAAACTTGACTAAATACGTCACACCGAGTACACTACCCAAAGAAATAGTGGCAAATATTGCGATTCCTCGAAACCTTTCCCATGATCACACTGAGAGTTACTGTGTACTTCAAATAAAACTGAACATACGGTCTCGTCGTCTGCGCCAGGTGTTTACTGGTCAGCTGGTCACAGAAGGCGAAGCTCATGTCACCTCTGACGTTGATTGACAGCCCCACGGGAGGCGCGTGCTCCGCGGGATGATGGGCGTCGGCGAACACGTGTTGATACAGCGTGCTGTCCTTGGCGCATGACAGGAAAACACTGGGGTCTTTACCGCGGGGCCAGTGAATGCCTGCAATGAAGAGAGCAAATGAGGGACTGGGACGGAGTTCTGGATTAATATTTAACCTCGCATATCAAAAGAAACACACATGAATTGATGTTGATATCGAAAAATTATTTTCAAGCTGGCATAACACTTGTCGATTTTCAGTCGTGATTCAATGTTGTGATTAGAAATCGTTCAGGTGTAACATTCCAACTCGTACGATAAATTCAGCCCGAAACCGACACCGAAACACATCACACTCAAAACGTACTGCAGGGGGAGTTTGTGTTCCCGCGTATTGCTCTACAGCATGAAACTATTCAATGCACCGGAGTTCTAGGAGCTCCGGAAATTTATCCTAAAATTGTGCCAAAAATCGACGAGGGAAACATGTTTCGGCACTGCAAAAAAAATATCGTTCGAAATGAAATGTTACACCTGAACAATCCTTAGAGCAACACGGTAACACGCAAAAGAGTCGCTGCAAACACACCAGCGCTGCTTTCTGTTTCTGATGTCACAGCATACACACACACGTGTACAGCCATGCCCTCCTGCTCCACGCGACAGGAAGTTCTTACCTGTTGCAACGTCCTTGTGCTCACTGAAGGAAGCGTACGGGATATACGGCCGTCGGATGTCCCAAACGTGGATGTCAAAATCGACCAGGAGCGCGCAACTTTATGGAAAGGAAGGACGAGTTCATCAGATTGTAATTCAATATTCAATGGTGGTTCCGACTAGACCCGGGCGGCTAGATAACTCGTGTGGTTCTCCTCAATTATGAACATATATTCTATAAATCCTGTGAACTTGATGTATGAGAGAAATAAGTTGTTGTTAGTTAACAGAAAATGAGACACATGAATATGCTGACTTTTTAAAGTGACTTAACGGAACATTGTGACTTGCCAAGACTAAGAATCAAAACTTTACCATTACTGACCTGGCTATCTGAAATTTCCTCTGAGGTCTCCACTTAATACGGGCCACGGATGCTATTGTTTGTATGGTGTTGTTCAAAGTCGCCTTTCCCTGCACATCCCACACCTACACACAAATTTGTGATACAAGAATTTTCAGCTGTACGGTAACCCTCATTATTTCACCGAGTCACACAGTAGACCCTCTTCGGATGGCTGTCGAAAGTAAACGTGCGATTGCTTTGATTTTGCGTTTGCTACGCTTTTGGATTGGCCTAAACAAGTTTAGCAGCATTCTTGCCCAACAAGGAGCAAATGCAAAACCTTATTGTGATATTGTCATGCAAACAAGCAAGTGGCAATGGCGTTTCTTTGCACTGTTAATACCAAACGCAAATTACTTTTGGCTTCTGATTGGCTGAAAGTGTTGTTTTTTGCTGTCTCTGTGATTGGCAGTGCACTTCCTTTGGTTTTGGTTTTCGACAGTCACTCGAAACCGCTCTAAGTCCACTACTGATACAGCAAATCTTTCCACTTGCTTTGATTTGTGTGTCCCGGCCTCCTGTTGCTACCCAGGTTCTCTCATCCAAGTGCCAGTCAACTGCAAATACTGGGCCATTATGCGCCATAAACTGGTGGTAATAGTTGTCTGGTCTCCGCATGTCCCACAGCTAAAATTGCACCAAAAAGCGTCGCAGAGAAAAAGAAAAGTAAAGCCATAGTCTCATCTAACTTTAGCAAGTTGATAAATTCCCCATCATGTGTTGACTGCAAGCAGTTCCTTTCCCTCCAAGATCGTATTACGCCAACCCGCAGTCTAGAGTTGCCCTGCAAAACTGCTGTGCCAATAGGTGTGCCGGTTGACCGACAATGTAGTCCCTTTGTGCTCTTTAAATAATTGTTAGTACCGTTAACCATGACCATATTTGGCATCTCAAAGATTCGTGACTGTCTACTTTTCACCCTACTCCAAACGTTGAGTTCTGATTCTAGCATGTGATGTGTAACATACAGGGAACCTCAACATTGCTTACCTGAACATTTCCATTTTCACAGGCAGCTGCTATAAGCTTTCCATCAAATGGATTGAACTGCAACAATTTTAAGCAACTCCATAAGACTAGACTTATTTAATTAAGAAATACAAAAGAAGTCGTACAACTAATAAAAAATACTCAAAAAGTGACTTTTGCAATAATTTAGTTTTACAACAATCACAAAAAAAATCCATACAATTTCTTAGGCTTCATTCAAATTGATAACCACTACAAAAGCAATGTGACACCACCAGAGCTGTACAGTCAGGACCAACTTTAAATTGTGAGCTGCTCTCGCTTCCAACTTTTGCAGACAATTTACCTGAACATCTCGGATGCTTTCAGACTTTCCATACATAGTGTGGACAACACTGTTTTCTGGCTTTCTGATGTCCTACAAAGAGAGAAAATAATTTAGTGATAACAGTTATGGCCTCTACCCTAAGCTCTGCTGAATGCTATATATTTACATTTCATAATTACATAAACAAAATGTTTTGCCTTTGTATAAATAATTCCATCATAAATAAAAAATCCATTCTTCCTCTGAAGATGACACTAGATGTCAGCTTTTATGCTGCAAGAAAATTTTTTTACAATAATCATATAACACTTACAAAGCATTTCATGGTGCCATCTTGTGAACCACTCAAAAGAATATTGCTCTCAACTGGGTGGAACTGAATTCTGTTCACAGTTCTTTTGTGATCAGTGAAGACTTGTTCTGGAAGTCAAAACCCAAGAACAACCATGACAAACAGTGGTTTTTCAGTCACCAAGACTTGCAAAAGAAGTCACAGCGGCCAGTTAAAAACTCTTTCAGAATTTAGTTAGATAGGTTTATATTCATGGCACCAGCACTGGGCACAGAACAGCTGTTTATGATGTGTTTTTTTTAGGGAGACAATTCAGGGAGACAATATTTTATTTGGATCCAACAACATTTATTCTTGCTGTATATATACAATTGAGCCATCCCCCAAGATCCCAAGATTAGAGCCAATATTTCTATCAAAGAGGTTCACCTTATTTGGGGGTGTTTGCAATACTGATGAAGGCTTTGCAATTAAAAATTGAGAATGCGAGTCAAACAAGCCTTGAGAACAATATTAATATTCATATCCAGTATAATAACAGCAATCACCTTGCTTCTGTTTTGTAATTTTATTCAAGTTCCATATCACAATGGCTCCATTTCCAGCTGCTGTGGCGAGCAAATGATCTGCAGGAAATTGTGAAGCACCACACATTACTAAAACAGTATCTATAGCCCTTCTACTCAAATCCTTATCATACCTGCAAAAACATGTAGTTGTATAACAGTAAGCAGTAAGAGGGTTTGAGGACAAGATCTCAGATGTAGATTGGAGTTTGTCTATTGTTGTTGCCTAACGACTCTTGAAGGTCCTGTCTCCATGAGCCCATGTTGCAGAGCGAGCGAAACGGTTTTCATAACCATGGTCGACCATGGTTAGGTATGTTTCATGGCCATGGTCTACCATCGTCAGATATGTTTCCTGACCATTGGTATGTATGCTATATAACTATTTTGTCTGTGTTCAAAAGACATCATACAATACAAAATCACAGGTAATAATAATTTACTCTATGGAACTTGCCTTCTACAGGATGCCACTGGGTATCACAAATGCTGAAGTTCAGATTAACCCTACCAACACGCAAATTTGCTCGTTCTGAAAATCCAGTTTCCTCTATGGCCATAATTTTAAAGACTAAAACAAAAGAGCTGGAGTTAGTTCCCTGGCTGGAGAAAAAAATCTCAACACCAATAAATCCTCTGGGGCATTTGTCAGAAATTTGGGTGGGAGTGTGCCACATGGTCTCATTTATCATACCCTTTTTCAGACAATATTGTCCCTAAAATGTATAGCTTTCGTTTGTGGTCTCATACATTCCTGTCAAAACCATACCCTATCCAAAAAGATGAACTGCCTCACCTTATTTAGACTACCCCCCCCCCCCTCCCCCCCTCACACACACACACACACACACACACACACACACACACACACACACACACACACACACACCATCTTCCCACCCCCTCATCCTCCAAACCCCCAACGCCACCACCCCCTAAATTGCCTGATGAAAAACCTATGCAAACAAAGTTTATTGGGAATAAATGGCGACCATGTTGGATGGCAGGAACAATAGAATTCAAATCCTCTGGGAAAGAAATGCTATTGTTGTGGAAAAATATTTCATTGTTTTGCCATCCATCTATAGCGATGAGCATGCTGACATCTCGAATTGTTATTAATGTGCCAAACAGACATCTATTACCTGTTAAAACTAAGAGTTCTTTTTTTCACGGTTGGCAAAATTCCAATAACAAAAGAAATGTTGGTAAACAATGATTACCGCTATATAATTATAATTACAACAACAAATCAGCTATCATGCACCATTTCTTCCAGCCACAACGACCTTTGTTCCATCCTTGCAGGAGCTGATGCTGTTGATTGGTGCATCAACTGTACAGTACATCGTACAGAAGGGCACTCCGCTACCACCTGAAAAGGGGACATCAAAAGCACAGTGTGACTCCATTACACAGCTGTTCCAGTCCAGCATCTATGTTTACTTTAAGAGGAGGGTTGATTTGACACCGACCTTTCCACAAACATGTCTTCCAATACCTTGTGAACAGAACCTCCTTACTTTCAAGTACATGAAATCAAGGTTCTTCGCGTAAAAAGGGGATAATCGGCTAACTTTGGTGTAAAACGAGCATTCTATCAGCCTTGAACGACACGAGTTGTGTCCGCATCACGAATTCAGTCGATCGTATGCGGAAACGGACTCACCTTTTTCCTGTAGCTTAGCCATCTCTTGCGATGATGGCTTCTCGACCAACTCCCAAAATGACATGAAACTCTGCAGACTCGTGCAGGAAATGAGGGCAGAGCTCTCATGTATGCTACACCACGCATCCCAACATCATGTAAAACGTATATAGTGTCCCCTTATATTCCTATGTAATCCTATGTATTCCTATGTTTCCTATATATTCCTCTGTATTCTTATGTATTCCTATGTATCCCTATGTATTCCTTTGTATTCCCATGTATTCCCGTGTTTTCCCATGTATTCCTATGTATTCCTATGTATTCCTTTGTATTTGCCCATGTATTCCCGTGTATTCCCATGCATTCCCATGTATTCCTATGTATTTCTATGTATTCCTATGCATTTCTTGTGTATTCCTTTATTTTCCTATATATTCCTATGTTTTCCCGTGTTTTCCCATGTATTCCTATTTATTCCCCTGTATTCCATATATTCCTATGTATTCCTATGTTTTCCCGTGTTTTCCCGTGTTTTCCCATGCATTCCTATTTATTCCCCTGTATTCCCATGTATTCCTATGTATTCCTATGTATTCCTATGTTTTCCCGTGTTTTCCCGTGTTTTCCCATGTATTCCTATTTATTCCCCTGTATTCCCATGTATTCCCATGTATTCCTATGTATTCCTATGTATTCCTTTGTATTCCCATGTATTCCCTTGTTTTCCCATTAATTCCTATGTATTCCTTTGTATTCATGTATTCCTATGTATTCCCGTGTTTTCCCATGTATTCCTATTTATTCTCCTGTATTCCCATGTATTCCTATATATGCCTATCTATTCCAATACATTCTCATGTATTCCGGTGTTTTTCCATGTATTCTGTGTATTCCCATTTATTCCCTTGTATTCCCATGTATTCCTATGTACTCCTATGTATTCCTATGTATTCCTATATGTTCCCGTGTATTCCCGTGTTTTCCCATGTATTCTTGTGTATTCCTATTTATTCCATTGTATTCCTATATATTCCTAAGTATTCCTATGTATTCCCATATATAACATAGCCTCCGAGACACCAGGCCCTTCATCCATATGGCATATACCTTTGTATCGTCGCTTCTTCTACTACAAACATTTGCAACGGCGGCTCATAATAACCATGCTTTAGCTCCCTTCACATCCCATAATAACTTAATAACCGAGTTTTGCGCTCAGAGTTTATATTTAATGCCCCATTAATTGCGGCTTGCAAGCTGTGATGTCAGCGCATGCGCTTCTGGGATTTTGAGCTGATGGGCTGAACTTGTGTTTACTACTATATAAAAGTTTCATGCGAATCTATTTTTGTGCCAAAAAGAAGTATTGTCCGCGAAAAAAAAATGCACAGGCTGCCATACCTCTTTTATCTTTTCTTTTTTTTTTTAATAGCCGATGTTGACGATTCTTTTTACCACAGCGCAACAAGAATTTCTCTGCTAGTATTAATCGGTTTGGCCTGAAATTCACTTAGAACAATTGACAAGCATAGATCTGTGCATTGAGTTATGGATTTGATTAGAAAGTAAGGATTTATGGAGATATAGCAAGAAAACAACGCAATTGGCTTGAAGCTCTTCTATTTAGAACACGTTAACTGTTGCGCGATGATCTGCTCGTACGGTCGGTTGTCTAAAATGTCGAAGATTGCACACAGACATTTTTGTCATAGCATTAGAGAGCCTTCTTGAATGTTTCATGCGAGTCTGACATTAGGCCAAAACATAATGGGCATTTTCCGACAAATGAAAAAGCCTATAACTTTCTTCTCCTGAATGGCTGTTGTTGACAAATCATTTTACCACCACGTACAAAGATTTCTCTGCCAATATTCATCAGTTATTAATTGGATTATAAACTTATGATTTATGTCGTATAAGAAACAGTGAAACTTTAAAAAGAAAAAAGAAAAAGAAAAATTAAAAAACCGAGTATTTTACCCGGCCCGATGACAACACGCCGGTGGGTCGGGGGAGGAGCTGCCCGGCCCCCAAGCCAGATCGAGGAGCAACTCGCCAACACCCGCGAAACTTCCAGACCGAACGGGGAGAGATAATCCGGCCCCCAAGCCGTGGTGAATTATCCCTTGCCCAGAAGAGTGCGATAGTGGTGTCAGCCTAACTTGTTAATAATATGTATCCAATCAGCTATATAGCCTCCGAGACACCAGGCCCTTCATCCATATGGGATGTACCTTTGTATCGTCGCTTCTTCTATTACGAATAATTGCAACGGCGGCTCATAATAACCATGCTTTAGCTCCCTTCACATCCCATAATCATTTAATATCCGAGTTTTGCGCTCAGAGTTTATATTTAATGCCGCGTCAACAGCGGCTTGCAAGCTGTGATGTCAGCGCATGCGCTTCTGGGATTTTGGGCTGATGGGCTAAACTTGTGTTTACTGTTGTATAAACGTTTCTTGCGAGTCTATTTTTGGGCACAAGAGTAGTATTGTCCGGAAAAAACAAATGCACAGGCTGCTATAGCTCCTTTTTAATTTCTTTTTTTTTTTAATGGCCGATGTTGACGATTCTTTTTACCACAGCGCAACAAGAATTTCTCTGCTAGTATTAATCGGTTTGGCCTGAAATTCACTAAGAAGAATTGACAAGCATAGATCTGTGCATTGAGTTATGGATTTGATTAGAAAGTAAGGATTTATCGAGATATAGCAAGAAAACAGCGGAATTGGCTTGAAGCTCTTCTATTTAGAACACGTTAACTGTTGCGCGATGATCTGCTCGTACGGTCGGTTGTCTAAAATGTCGAAGATTGCACACAGACATTTTTGTCATAGCATTAGAGAGCCTTCTTGAATGTTTCATGCGAGTCTGACATTAGGCCAAAACATAATGGGCAATTTCCGAAAAATGAAAAAGCCTATAGCTTTCTTCTCCTGAATGGCTGTTGTTGACAAATCATTTTACCACCACGTACAAAGCTTTCTCTGCCAATATTTATCAGTTATGAATTGGATTATAAACTTATGATTTATGTCGTAAAAGAAACAGTGAAACTTTATAAAGAAAAAAGAAAAAGAAAAATTAAAAAACCGAGTATTTTACCCGGCCCGATGACAACACACCGGTGGGTCGGGGGAGAGCTGCCCGGCCCCCAAGCCAGATCGAGGAGCAACTCGCCAACACCCGCGAAACTTCCAGACCGAACGGGGAGAGATAATCCGGCCCCCAAGCCGTGGTGAATTATCCCTTGCCCAGAAGAGTGCGATAGTGGTGTCAGCCTAACTTGTTAGTAATATGTATCCAATCAGCTATATAGCCTCCGAGACACCAGGCCCTTCATCCATATGGGATGTACCTTTGTATCGTCGCTTCTTCTATTACGAATAATTGCAACGGCGGCTCATAATAACCATGCTTTAGCTCCCTTCACATCCCATAATCATTTAATATCCGAGTTTTGCGCTCAGAGTTTATATTTAATGCCGCGTCAACAGCGGCTTGAAAGCTGTGATGTCAGCGCATGCGCTTCTGGGATTTTGAGCTGATGGGCTAAACTTGTGTTTACTGTTGTATAAACGTTTCTTGCGAGTCTATTTTTGTGCCCAAGAGTAGTATTGTCCGGAAAAAACAAATGCACAGGCTGCTATAGCTCCTTTTTAATTTCTTTTTTTTTTTAATGGCCGATGTTGACGATTCTTTTTACCACAGCGCAGCAAGAATTTCTCTGCTAGTATTAATCGGTTTGGCCTGAAATTCACTAAGAAGAATTGACAAGCATAGATCTGTGCATTGAGTTATGGATTTGATTAGAAAGTAAGAATTTATGGAGTTATAGCAAGAATACAACGCAATTGGCTTGAAGCTCTTCTATTTAGAACACGTTAACTGTTGCGCGATGATCTGCTCGTACGGTCGGTTGTCTAAAATGTCGAAGATTGCACACAGACATTTTTGTCATAGCATTAGAGAGCCTTCTTGAATGTTTCATGCGAGTCTGACATTAGGCCAAAACATAATGGGCAATTTCCGACAAATGAAAAAGCCTATAGCTTTCTTCTCCTGAATGGCTGTTGACAAATTATTTTACCACCACGTACAAAGCTTTCTCTGCCAATATTTATCAGTTATGAATTGGATTATAAACTTATGATATATGTCGGAAAAAAAAAAACAGTGAAACTTTAAAAAGAAAAATTAAAAAACCGAGTATTTAACCCGGCCCGATGACAACACACCGGTGGGTCGGGGGAGAGCTGCCCGGCCCCCAAGCCAGATCGAGGAGCAACTCGCCAACACCCGCGAAACTTCCAGACCGAACGGGGAGAGATAATCCGGCCCCCAAGCCGTGGTGAATTATCCCTTGCCCAGAAGAGTGCGATAGTGGTGTCAGCCTAACTTGTTAGTAACATGTATCCAATCAGCATGTTTTCCCGTGTTTTCCCATGTATTCTTATTTATTCCCCTCTATTCCTATATTTTCCTAAGTATTCCTGTGTGTTCCCATGTATTCCCGTGTTTTTCCATGTATTGTTGTTTATTCCTATTTATTTCCCTGTAGTCTCATGTATTCCTATGTATTCCCGTGTATTCACATGTATCCTCATGTATTCCCATTTATTGTCGTGTAATCCCATGCATTTCTGTGTATGTATTCCTACGTATTCTCCTGTTTTTCAGGCTCGCATCCAGTCCGTTTCACAGAAACCGGTCTACGGAAACTGGACAGACTTCAACTATTTAACCACGCTTGTATTTACAATTAGTACATCGCGTTATACTCTTTACAAACGGGGGTTTGCTAAGACTGATTATTTAATGGTCAATACTTTATCCATTTTACTGTATATGCAGTGTCAGATCATCGCTGTGCCTTTCGTTTGCTAGTGGCATATGGTAGCATACTTTTGGAGAGGGTTGCAGGAATTCTTTCTTCATGGCAAATAAGTTTGTAATAACGTGGCAGTCATCAGTATTTGCTAGACTGGAGTACCTCAAAGCACGTAGATATAGAAATTTGATTTTGGAGCGCCCACGATTGAACGATAAAATTGTTGATTTAGAACGCAAGTGTGTCTTATTAAATCAATTAAGAAACCAATGATTCTTTCTCAAGCATGTTCTAACTGAAAACACAGGTGTGTCTTATTAACCAATTAAAATATTTTGGGGGAGTGAAGCTGTTGCATAACAACTCGAGATTAAAAGAAGCTGAGGTTGTACGGGAATTTAAACGGTCAAGAAAATTATAGAATTTGATAATAAAAGTCGAAAGAAAACGTCTGGCCTATATATTGAGACCACAACTAACAGCATGCTGAATATATCGTGTCATAATGCTTTTGTAACCTTGCGTAACTATTTTAATCAAAACAACAACAAAGCACATCTACACTCCACAGGTAGCGCAAGCTTCAGGGAGTAAAATTGTTGCAGAACAACTCGAAAATAAAGAGCATATGTACACTCCACAGAGGGTGCAGGCTTTGGGGGTAGAATTATTGCATAACAACTAAAGACTAAAATATACCATAAATGTTCAAATGAGCCCTCACAGACTCCAGTTGTAAAGAACGATTGACAACACCGCTATTGCTAGTTTTATGAAAATACTACAAGCTCCACCAAGAAGTGATCTTTTCAAATACTTACGTAAACGTGGGAATACATGGGAATACAAAGGAATACGTAGGAATACATGGGAATACAAGGGAATACATGGGAAAACACGGGAATACATGGGAATATAAAGGAATACATAGGAATACATAGGAATACATAGCAATACATGGGAATACATGGGAAAACGCGGGAATACATGGGAATACAAAGGAATACATAGGAATACATAGGAATACATGGGAATACATGGGAAAACACGGTAATAGATAGGAATATACATAGGAATACACAGGAATACAAAAGAATACAGAGGAATATATAGGAATACATAAGAGGACACTATATACGTTTTACATGATATTGGGATGCGTGGTGTATAGCATACATGAGAGCTTTACCGAAATGAGTTATTCTTTCCTTTCAGTGGAGAGCGGTCGTACCATACATACTTCATGTTAGGGTGGGTAAGGGTTGGGGTTAAAGTGAAAAAGTCAGTCTGACAGAGAGAGCTGGCAGCGTTTTTCATATATACTAGCCAATCTTCTCATTGTTAATAACTGGCGCGTGAGGTTGGATTGCATTTTCGATGCTATCTCGGCGTTCGAGGCTTGGTTATCATAAGATTTTGTAGCCTCATTTTCATGCAAACTCGTATGTGCGTCATGCCTTCAGTTACACAATGCGCAATTCCTGACGTAGCATGCAACAAGAAAGAGCTTTGATGGGCCACGCTGGTAGTTCAATGTCGAGAAAATGACAGGTGATCTCTTGTTTGGGTTCAAGCTGGTCAGACTATCAATTCCAAACAGTACTCGTAAATTTTACTCAGGATTACATGACTGTACATTACCCGTGCAATTATCATTTTTATTACAATATAAACAGAGGCGATAAAACTTGCAGATTAACGGAGCTTTGGAAAAGGAAATATAAGAACTTTACAGCTTTTGAAAGCACCGCTGAGTGCTCACGACTGGAATAAATCTGCCCCCTCAGCCAATCCCGAGCTACCTGGTCCCAGCGGTTTTCTAAATCCCCCGAGAAGCGAAAATCGAGCCTAGAAAACCTCTGGGACCAGGGTAATCCCGAGCGAAACAAAAAGCCGACAGGACTTTGGATGAAATCGCGCGATGAATTACGAGGATGCTCGACTTGCTGATTAATCAGTTGTTGTTGTTATTGTTGTTGTTGTTGTTTGTCTTTTCAACCCCGTGCTAGTTTTTGGCCGTGTAATTCCTTCCGCTTTGACTTTTACGGGTCACGAAAAAACTGCTCCACTTTCAAGGAAACAGTTTGGTGCTGACCAAAGTTTCGAGTGAAGTATTAACATAATATCCCCCTTTACCCAATTGAACAAATTACGATGTAGCTACAGCTCTTACAAAGCCTACACAGCACTTTGCCCGATGTCATCACTAATCGAGCTGATTGTCCCTCAGCCTCACCATACTATTACGATAGGACACGATGTAGTTCAGGTAAGTGAATCAACCTGAACCAAACCCTTTCACTCCCAAAAGTTATCAGCTTCCATTTTCTCTTTCAGTCTCTCTCCAGAAACATAGCATACAGTATGGAGAATTTGAGTTTTGATACGTTACTGAGATGAAAGCTGATTAAACTATTAATCCTTACTACATCACTCATAAATTTTGTTCTTATAAACAGGGCCCAGTTTTTCAAAGCACGATTAGGCTAATCCTGGATTAGGTCTAAACTTTCTTGTCATTTATAAGCCTAAAAACGTGAATGTTTCGTCCACAACGACTTTCTTGATAACGTTGTAAGCTGGAACAAGCTTTTTATTCCATCTTCGAACAAAATCCTGCAGCATATTGGCAGAGAGGTCGAGAGAAAGAATTTCGTTAATCCTGGATTAGCTTAATCGACTTTAGAAAAACCGGGCCCAGGTTAAGAGAATATGAATTTTGAGCTTGAGAGTGAAAGGGTTAAATACCCCTAAGTTAAAAAAGAGACTCAGACGTCTTGCTGGCAGCAAGCGTAATGCCACAAGTTTGTTTGATTTCTGCGAAATATGTGGGGTTGTCGAAGCTAAACAAGTTAGGAATCCGCTAAAGATGCCTTGGCAGTGGCTTTCCCTGCATCACAAGCTTGATCTCTTCAGCGTCCAATGTTTCATATTTCAGTAACGCTTCCGCCAGGCACTTGTGTTCTTTGGAGTGTGACTGAAGCAGACTTTTGGCGCGGTCATAAGCGTCCTGAAGGAGTTCATAAAAAAAAAAAAGGACAAGAAACGATGTCAGTACTCCGAACTCTTCTACTAAAAGCCGCTGCCTCTTTCTGACCGAGTGGGAATTTGATTTGCTGGAGAAGCGACCATCTTTTCATCTGGTGCGACATCTCAATATTGCACACTATAAATGGAGCATCATGTCAGAAATTACCTTGAGAAGCACTTTGACTTCATTCTCGATCAAAGATCGGGTGTCGGGACTGAGGTGGTCTCCCTCTTTCACTTGAATCATACCGACCTGATGAGATAAACAAACAAGTTGTTTTAAAAACAGTCGCCTACTCACGCACGTACACACCTGCACGCCCAATCACGCTCACGAGACGTGGTGTTGTTCTTTCGCAAGACTTTGTCTATTCACTTACTCACTATCTCAATCGCCAAATCATCTACTAACTCACTCGGACATTCGTAGTTTACATACAAGTAGTCCCAGGAAATCAATCGTCTAACTCACCAGTCATCACTGACTCGCTGACTCGCTGCGTTTACGGAGAACTGACATGCATGTTCTAATTTCAGTATTTTATGGAGAACTTACTGTCTATATTTCAGTATTTTATGGAGAACTTACTGTCTTTATTTCAGTACTTTGTTGACTACTTACCTTGTCGCTCATTCCGTAACTGGACACCATGGCTTTGGCGATTTTTGTTGCCTGCTCTGCATCGCTCGCTGCACCTGAAACAATAATCGCCACGTGATCACATAAAATATACAGTGCAGTAATCAACAGGAACAAATAAACAAACAAACAAACAAACAAACAAACAAATGACAACAACAAGAAAACAAGAGACAAATGTGCACCTGTTGTGATGTTCTCTCTTCCAAATATCAGCTCCTCTGCCACCCGACCCGCCATGCACACATCCAGTTTGGCCAACAGCTGTTTTCTTGACCAGCTTAACTCATCCTTCTCCGGCAACTGGGAGACCTACAGTGTCACATGATACAGAGTGGTTAAAAATACTTACGAGAGACATGGTGTCATGACTCTTCTACTTTTGCAGATTATACAAGCTTCTTTCACAACCACGCGCAATAGCAAATGGCATTTTTTTTTACTTGCCGTATAAACGAGTTTCTAGCAACAGACCTCTCTGCTGTGCTTCGTTTTGCTTCTATATAATATTGCACTATGACTAAGTGAGCAGTTCTCCATTCCGCCCGCCAAGTTTTACCATCGGGTGACCCGCCAAAATATCTCAACCTCGCGAACTGCTCATGATCGGGATAAAGTGGCTTATTAAATGTAAGCTTACCATGCCAAGTGCTTGCCCGCGGGGCATGATGGTTGCCTTGTGCACCGGTGAAGCTCCTACAGTATAAGCAGACTTGTCAAAATCAAGGTAAATCAAATCGCATCCTCGTTTCCAGCCCTCTTTTCCCACCCCGCCCCCTCGCCTGGGGCTAGGGAAAAGAGCCTGGGAACGAGGATGACCAAATCGGCAGTTCCTTGCAAATTCATGGGCACAGGAAGTGTGTCAAAAGAGCAAGATGTGAGACGGAGGAAAGAATCTATTAATTACCTGGAGTAAAGAGAGCAACAATAGCGTGGCCTCCTTCATGATAAGCAACCAGCTTTCTGTTTTCAGCCTCGATCACGGCGCTCTTCCTCTCAGGACCTGCAAGCAAAGAAATCCCATTTAGGAACTCGTCCCATTATAGATTGAAAGAAACGTAGACCTTCCGTACCCATGATGATCTTGTCTTTTGCAAACTCCAGGTGTTTGGTGGTGACGGCTTTGTCTCCATCAGTGGCTGCGCGTATCGCCGCTTGGTTCACAAGGTTTGCCAGGTCCGCTCCTGCAATTACAGTATCATCACAAGGTAAGCGAACAACAGCAATATGATCGTCAACAGACTTTACGGATTACAAGTCTCGCGACAATTCGAGACTTCGAGACGACGATATCTGCTGTATATTTTTCAAGTCATGCAAAACGCGAGTGGATGAGGGTCCCCTGCCCTCCACCCTTGTTTTGTCGCCCGTGCATCTACTAATTGCAGCTTAGCAGCAGAAACTGTGCACCAAAGATGGAAAACAAAGCCACGAAGGGTTATTAGAGCCCCGTTGCTTACCTTACTCCTATATCCTTACCTGAAAATCCAGAGGTTCCTCTCGCTAACACTTCCACGTTGACATCTAAACCAAGAAAATAAAGTAAAGTGTTGGGTCGCGCTAACCAAAAGAAAAATATGGTTTGCTCAAAGTCTGTCGCTGTCACTGCACATGTACTGTACCTTCTGCAACCTGCACATTCTTGAAGTGAACCTTGAGGATGTCATGGCGAGCTTTCACGTCTGGCATTGGGACGTCGATTTTGGTGTCAAATCGACCAGGACGTACCAACGCTCTGTAAGAAAACAAATAAAGTCAATAGCTTCCTAAGAACTTGGTATAAATCCACGTATTGCCACATAAGATCTCCAGCATGTGAAGCACCTGCTGCATCCACGCACTGGAACCTACAGTCATTGCACCGCTCCATTTTATTTAGGAATGGATGTTGAGATAAACGAGTTTCTGGATTGCTTGGATTTTGAAGATAAGTTTCTGGGTTTAGCGAAAGCAGTCGTGTCAGTTACTAAAAACATGGTAACAAATTCAACTTTCAGGTGTGAGTCAGGAGTGAAAATCCAAGACTTACTTGTCGAGGATTTCAGGGAAGTTCGTCGCTCCAATCACAACGATTCCTTCTGTTTTGTCAAATCTGGGGAACGAAGACAAGAAGAAGAACTTCGCATCAACAGGAAACTACTCATCCAACTACATGTATCTAACTAACTATAGACACTAGACAGTGACACACATGTAGGTAGAGCTCTACATCCAGCTATCTAACTCACTTGAGAGACAGCATAACACACACACGAAAACACCCACCCATCCAGCTCCACTAGGAGTTGGTTCAGGGTCATTCTGGAGTAGGGTTGGTGGTCGTGGACAACTCTGGTCCCTCCAATGGCGTCGAGTTCATCGATAAATACAATGCACGGAGCATGTTCTCTGGCTGCCGCTGTGAAAACCAAGACAGTGACTCGTATTAACAGACTGAGGTTAATGTTATATTAAACATTCACCAAACAAGGAAATGTCGCACACAATCGTACAGATAGAAAATGTTCTTTCCCTGCGATCGCGATCACAGACGATCGCAGAAAAATGTTTCCGCGCAAAACCCAGCGATCATGCGATCGTGTGCGCTCATATGGAAACCAGGCGGTAACTATGGCAAAGGCTATTTGGCCAAAATTACAAAATAACTTTAATTTTCCAGAGCACTTTCACCGCACATTTCAGCCAGAATAATGAAAAATCAGATTACAAGTGTGATTTTACTCAGGGATATTATTGCTGGGGGATATCACTGTACCAAATAAATTCCTGACTCTTGCAGCTCCAACTCCAACAAACATCTCATCAAACTCGGAGCCTGAACAGAAGAAGAACGGTACGCCTGCTTCTCCCGCGACTGCCTTCGCCAGCATGGTCTTCCCTGTGCCTGGAGCACCAATCAACAGCACTCCTACATAAAACAAACAAACAAACATACATAAGTGCAATCGATTTATCAGTGACCAAGTTGTTAGTTCTAAAGGTGTATCTCGTCAAGACATAAAAGTGTTTATTGTGGAGAGGAGGCTGACACACCTCCAACTTGTCTTAGAGTTCCACAACGTACACTGTACACTATACTCAACAAGATTTAAGAAATATATAACGCGTCACCGTGTAATATAGCCTCGTCTAAACACGCGGTAAGTTGGGAGAACACGAGAGTAGCGTAAGGAAACCACGAAGCCGCCGAACACCGGGAACACGTTATATATTTCTTTTATAAAATAATTAGCCAAGTAAAAAACATCGCGTATCGAGTCAGCGTGTAATATACTCTCATCTAACACGGTTATTTAGCCAATCAGGGCGCGCGTAGTATCATAGTTATTTTATAAAGCATGTTCAAACCTTGTGGCATTTTCCCACCAAGACGTCTAAACTTCTCAGGATTTCTTAGAAATTCCACCACTTCCTGTAATTCCTGTTTAGCTTCCTCGACCTGGGAATACCATCAGAAGTTCGTTTAGAGAAATTCACAACTATTGATATGTAGTCTAATAACATTCCAAAAAAACCATGTACACTCCAGTTAGTTTATGACAACTGCAGTGTGAGTTTTTTGTCTTACCCCTTGCACATCACTGAATCTGCATCTTCTGTCCACTGCATCCGGCTGGATCTCTTTCTGGTTTGTACTCACTGTGAATACATGCATTTAAATAACACTTTCATAAATTAAGTGAGAAAATCTCTCCATTGTTCTTCATGGTCAAGTAGATCAAACAATCAGACAAAACATTACACTGTCAAACAATAATCGCAGTTCGATGTAAGTATGGTACTGTACCTAAGATGTACATGGCAGAAGTTTTTCTAAACCTTCTTTGTGTTTTTGTTGTTGTTGTTGTTGTTTTTGCCTGTTTAAGTTATGGGAGTAATCAGCTTCATCTTTCAGTGTCTCAACAGAGATACAATGTTATTATCTGTTGCAGTGAATGCATTGTTTGGTGCTGCTTTTGAGTGTGGTACATGACATAGGTATATTCTAAACTATATTTGAGTTTATTTTTTCATATTAAATACTTGAGTGTTTAGTTAAGGCTGTGATAAATTTCAACATTCCCTTTCATGTACTTACTCTTCATCTGCAGCTGAGCCTCAATCACTGATAAAATCAAAAACAGCCCAATCAGAAATCTGATGGTGTTCCACAGCTGTTCTTTAAAAAATGCACCTGCAAGCAAAGAGCAACAACAGTTAGGTTAATGTACACTGCAGGTTAGTGACTCTCTCCTCAGTCACTTCCCAAGTAAACTACTGTAGGGTGCTCACAACACAATTCTGGTCAAAGTGTTGGGATACTCACCCTTTGAAAAAAATTCTCACTTGGACCCACTTCCCTTGCAATATTGAATGCTGGTGGGGGTATGGCTGGGAGATTTACCTAAGTTCAAACTGATTTAGCTTTGTGAAAATGGTGATATCTATAAAATAGTATGAGGATAGTCCAAGGACTTGTACATCCACTTGCCACCAGGGACCACCCTTTTCTAACTGGAGTCGACAGATCATGTTACCTTTCTGACTTTGCATGATGACATGCACAGGGTTGTCCTCTGAACCTGACATGGGTACTGCCCCAAATGAAGATGAGTTTGATGCAGCGCGAATGTCATGCCCAGCAGATGCAAATGCTCCCATCTGTAAAACAATATTTAAACAACAAAACTCACAATCAACACCTGGGCCAGGTTGTTCAAAGCATGATTATGCTAATATTGTTAGGCTGGATACCGAAATATTCCCCTCAATTAGAAAAAAGTTCAAAACAATCTCTTGGGGATGGTTTTTCACCAAAATGTAGCATTTTATTTGCCATTTTATATGCAAGTAGTACATTAACATTTTTATAGGAAAATAGTACTGCCTTCAACTTTAGAACACACTGAAATAAATGAAGAACTTGATCACATCCTTTGAAAGAGTGCAATTAACCTCCAGTACAGTAGCTGATTTGCTAAAGACTGCTCTTATGTGTGTACAAACCTGATCCAACTCAGCTTGGCTTATTCTGTCAGTCAACACCAAAGCCTGAAGACAAAAATCAATGAAAAGTGATTGGCTGTAGAACAACATAGACCAATGCCTTTTTTTCTCTTTTTTTTTTTTTTTTTTTTTTTTTTTCCAAAGCACAATAGCCAAATGACCAAATACACTTGAAACACTAATAGACATGTATTATCCACAGATTCAGCTTTTCATAGAAGTACTCTTTTACTGTATACACTGACTGGTAAGTAACATTGTTCTTATCAGGACCAGTTATCATTCCATTGTATTAAGAGAAAAAGGCAAGTCTTGGTCACAGAACATGGAAAATCATATGTTACCCCTTGTTTGCTACACTAATAAAACTCTCTACTAGTCTATATACAACTAATCTAAAGGTGATGTTACATGAGACAATTTTTAACAACAATTTTTCGCCCAACACCTACAATTTTGTAGCTAGAGCTTTGGCTTTTACTCTAAAAACATGGCAAACCTTTGCCAAAGGCAGAATTTTGTGCAAAGATTGCTATTCATTGATAGTTCGACGATTACTAGGCAAGAAGTATAAAAAAAAAAAATGTTGCGCAAAAAATCATCATTAAAAATCGTCTTGTGTAACATCACCTTAATCCAGAATCTCACTGATCACAGATCCAACTCAATGGGATTTTTGATAAACTAAGCCAGAATGTACTGTACCATACATCATTTCCTAAAAAGATTCACATGTGTATGGCAAAGTACGTACTGTGCATACCTTCAAGTATTCTCTCTTGACAGCTTCATCTACAGCATACCGTCCACTCTCATATCTTCTAATCACATAAAGAGGGTCCTCAGCCACTAAAGCCTGGAGACAAGTAGAACCACAGTAATTACATATTATGTTACGCTGTAGTAATTTGTAGGACACTAAGTTAGACTGGGGTGGTGTTCTGGGATGTGCACAGGTTTGCTTGCTGTTCCACCCTTCACTACCTTACTTAGTACTTGTATACAAAATTTTGTAGTTTCCACTGCTGCTCTGGGTACCATCTGCTCTGAAGCACCTTCAATACCCTCCATAATATTCAATATTGGCAATAAGTTTAACGAGTGATCATCATGATCAAGGAATAAATGCTTCAGTTCTCTTACCATTTTGTGAATTGTTCATAACTATTAATAATAATAAATATATTTAATGAGGAAGGCCTCATCACCCACAGGTACTTATTTTTTACACAGAGGCAATCAGTTCAACCCATGAATTACCAAACCGAAGTAAAAAAGCAGAAAGTGAAACTGTGTCCCAATTAACTAAAAAAGGCACTGCACCTTGAGATATTCTGCTTGTGCACGAGCACTTTGTGCTTCTATGTTTGCCCTTTCCTCCAACTTCTGTATCCTCTTCTCAGACATAGAGTGCAAGGATCGGATCTGGAGATTTGCTGCAGGTGCAAACAAATGTGTATTTCATAAACTCAAAATTGCCTTCTATAACAATATACTACCGTACTTGACCCCTGAGTGACCAATGTCAAATTTCTCCTTCAGCAACTCAACCAGAAATTTGACACTTGACATTCAAGCTATTTATTTACTGACCAACTGAAATACAGTACACTACATGAATGTTCTACTCGGTATAACAATATTCACACAATGTGTAAAAATATGTTACTGTTCAAGAAATCATAATAAATGGTCACTTTCTTGACGTTCTTTATAATGCCAAAGCTAATATAATGATTCATTGTAATAAAAAAATATAAGGAAGGAAATAAACTTACAGTGGGTAAATAACTGTGGTTGATTCGTAAACATGGAGAACAGTGATGACTTTAACCTTGTGGGCTTTTTGCTTGGTAGAAGTTGTTTCGAAAAACCTGCAAAGGGGATGAATCAACAATAAAATAACATATTTATTGACTTGACAAACTATAGTGGCCCAAAGGACTAAATTTTGTGATGTATACCCACCATGTTTATTTTGAAAGAAGGATCCTGAGGAGACATGCGACTCACACCACTTGTTTTTCTTGTCACCAAATGAGAGTGGTGTCACAATAAGGTCTCTCCATTCCTTGGGCAAATGTTGCAGCCCAAGATCTTTGAGTACTGGTGAACTTGTGCAAGACTGTTCCAAGAAATGAAAGAATAGAAAACTATAAAACCGAATACATGTACAATTTCAAGCTTGTCACCTTACTTCCTCTATGACTTCAAATATATTTTAGGATGATTTTAGATTGACTGGCATAATTATTCGCAGTCTTTATTTGCTTGCAGTCATCATGATGTATGTATACTGAAACAAGTATTTAACCAAGAAAAAAGCTTGCTGGTTTAGAATTGAACTCAGCCGGATGTCAGTGGAGTAGACACTCTGCTTGATGCCCTTTATCGCTGGCCAAAGCTCAGCAGGTGATATGGCATTTCTCGACCGGTGAAATTCAATGGAACCCAGTGCCAACATCCCTGCAACATCCCATTATGTTGTTCAATATTGTTGTGGACATGCAATTTGTTCCCTATTCTCATTGAGTTACTCAAACGTAGCAATTTCTCCTTGGTTGTCCCCAAAAATTCCCACATTCAAATCAAAATAAACATATAAGTGCAGATCTGGGGACCACTTGCGCACAGCTAATACAAAGTACTACAACAACAGCAGTTCTTAAGTTTCATTCTAAATACAGTTCTGCTGTTTACATCATTACCTCCGTGGTATTATCTGAAACTTGAGTGCTTGCAAAGTTCTGTTCATTTTGTTGAGTAGGTATGTGTTGTTTCCTTTGTGGAGCATAATATGCTGAGCATCTTGTGTGGGTGAGCTTCTTGATATTATTTAATGCCACAGTTACTTCAGATAACAATCCCCCAATCTGTAAAGTAAGGCACCATAATTCATGACAACCTACAATATGATGGTATGTGAAAAATTGTATATTTTTTGTCGTGGAGGTACCACGCTGCTGCTTTCCATTTTTATCTTGTCTGTGTGGGTAAAAAGCTCTATGAGTTCGAAGGAAGGAGATCAAAGAGACATTCAGTACATGTAGCAGGAAAATTATCAGGACTCAAATACATATTGGCGACGACCTGACGTGGTCAAGTTTAATTAGAAGATCGACAGTAGAACAAGATGGCACACTTGACAACCATACTGTAATCAATCGAGTTTTACTAAAATTTACATAGCATTTTCGTAAAAAAACCAAAACAAATCAACAGAGAGCATCTCCCATCCACCTTGAAAGTAATTTCAACGCAAATTGAATGACATAACATTATTTCGTGACTGAGAAATTATTTCACTTGGATGCGTCTGGCGCATATTTTGGTGAAGTAAAAAGGTAATTTGACTTTGTCACTAACCTGTGGGCTGAAACCAGTGGAAGAAAGCATTGAGAGGTGACGTTCCTGTCCAAATTTGTGACCAAATTAAAGTGATCAGCAACACTAATGCGTTCTACTTTTTTCTTCTTTCTCTACCATATGCATTGCATCATGGGTGTTGAAAAATACCTTGTTTAGGCGATATATAGTGTCCCTTCTGTAGCCAGCGGTTTCCCTCAGCCTCGTTCCCAGGACCATCCGAAGTTGAAATTTACAGATTTGCCGCCATTTTTTACTGTATAAGAAAAACATTCCTAAATTTACGAGCTGGTTCTCTGGAAGGATAAGAGATAACCATGCCACGAGAAATAATCACGCTCCAGATAGGACAATGTGGAAATCAGAGTACGTTTTACGACAAATGGATTTTTAAGATTGCTAAAACTTCCTTGATCCGAATATTTTTGCACGCTTTTGTTAATGCTACCTGACACAATGTTGTTTTCCAACAGTTGGCATGGAATTTTGGAAACAGCTCTGTGCTGAGCATGGAATACGACCAGGTTAGTCATTGTAATAGGCTGTATTCTGATATTTCACTATCTTAGTTTACTTTCTGATTTATACTGTCCCCACCCCTCACGTGTTGTTGTTGTTTGTATGTTCTTAGGAATGTATCATTCAAATGGGGTGAGGGCAAGGGAGGGGATACATACAGTAAATTGTATGAATGTAGTGTAAAGGTGGAAGTCGGTTGCAAATAATATGAATGTGCCCCATCCTGCTGGAAAGGAAAGTCCATTACTTTTTATTTTACAACTTTTTTTTTTTGCCATTTTCCCTGTTAATGTGTAGATGGTATTCTGGAAGACTTTGCAACGGATGGAACAGACAGAAAAGATGTGTTCTTTTATCAGGTCAGAATGCAAGCCTAATCTATGGACTATGGAATACTATGATAACCCATACTCACTGTTGACTTTTGACTGATAATCAATGGGGTACCCATCTCTTCTAGGCTGACGATGAACACTACATCCCCAGGGCAGTTTTACTGGATTTAGAACCTCGGGTCAGTATGTATATTGCAGTTTATTTGTACGTATAAACATGCAGGGTAGAAGAATAGAAAAAAGGAAAATCGAAATTCTCAGGCTAGTATTTTACATCTAATATAGAACAGTATATGTCTATATTTAGCAATGCATTGACCAACATCGCTGTTTTGTTACTGTAGGTGATTGATATGATCATGGCATCACCCTTTGCCAACCTCTATAACCCTGAGAATATCTACACCTCCAAACATGGTGGTGGTGCTGGCAACAACTGGGCTAGTGGCTTCTCGCAGGTATAACAACATATTCTTCAAGTAATAATATCCCAGTTATAAGCCCTGGACTTACGCATATACAACTTCATATAACAGAAGACGTGAAGTTGGGGGGGGGGGGGGGTTAGCTTACAATTTTCGGGTTTTACTGACAGCATATTGTTAATATAATATTGTGACTTCATCAGGGCATGCAGTTCACTCCCACTAGTGATCCACTTCGATTTTCTCCTTCAGTTTCTCACCAGAAACATGATACAATAGGGAGAACTTGGCTTTTGGTACCTTGCTCAGAGGAAAGCTGATTAAACTATCAATTCTCACTACAATTATCATGCATTTTTTAATGTTGGGAGAATCTGCATTTTGAGCTTGCAAGTGTAATCTACCATGTATTTACTGAACAGGCTTCAAGACTCCACGAGGAAGTGTTTGATATCATAGACAGAGAAGCTGATGGGAGTGACAGTTTGGAGGTGTGCAAGCCATTATTATATGCTAACAATACAAACCTTCTAACATATTTTGTCATGCCATGTAATCGGTGCTACATAAGGGCAGTTATTTCACTCTACATCCTTTCCATCTTTTCCCAGGGTTTTGTGATGTGTCATTCCATCGCTGGTGGGACAGGCTCTGGCATGGGATCATATCTCTTAGAAACACTTAATGACAGGCATGTTTCTCTTAGTTCAGATATTCCAAACATGCATTGTTCTTTTACGTAGATGATTGGTTCTAGTGAATGGTGTTGTAGTTGCCTTACAATGCAAGTTTCTCTTTTGCAGATTTCCAAAGAAGCTGATCCAAACGTACTCAGTGTTTCCACAACAGGTAAGAACAGGTGTAGTGAACACATACATCGTGTGATTATTCCAAAGAAAAATCAACAACACAATCTTGCCCTAAAGCACTAATGAGCAAAGTCCCCTGTAGGGTATATATATATATATATATGTGTGTGTGTGTGTCCCTTTGACCCTCTTCTCTGTTTTACTCTATGGCAATGATCATCACATTCATCAGGTAGCCTCATTTAAACACAGCTAGCTGAGGTCTGAGCCTATTGTACTGTCCACTTTTCCTGTTTTGATCATCCACTTGAATTTGACTAACTGACATAACCTTCTCTTGAGGGACTTTTATTGAATCTGTTTCACATTCCAGTGCAGGTGCTTTTTATTCACAGTGAATACACCCCCCCCCCCCCCCCCCCCCCAACCTCCCTGCATCCTCCACAGCAACATGTACCAACTTGCTACTAAGGCTGACTCATAGTGCTCTCCCCACACAGGATGATATCAGTGATGTAGTTGTCCAGCCGTACAACTCACTGCTGACGCTGAAGAGGCTCACACAAAATGCCGACTGTGTGGTAAGTAATGCTTTCAAATGAAAACTTTATGCAACCTCCCAAATGTAGAGTACATAGTTTTAAAATAACTGTGTGTTTACTTTTTAAGGTTGTCCTCGATAACACAGCCCTCAACAGGATTGCAGCTGACAGACTGCGCATTCCAAACCCAACTTTCTCTCAAGTGAACCAGCTGGTAAGACAAAATTAATTCACTCCTTGAAGTTCAAATTACAAAATTAATTATTTTAATCAATTTATCTCAAACTATTCATTTCCAGGTCTCAACTATCATGGCAACAAGTACAACAACCCTGAGATATCCAGGTAAATGATTTCATGACTTCTGAAATACCCTACTATTAGTAACACAAGGAAAAGAGGGCAAATGTATTATGTCCTGTAATAAACAGCTGGAACTATATATACTCTGACAAAATATCAGACCACTGCAACTCCAACATCATTGTTGTACTTTATCCTGAAATTGTACATATAAGCAAAGGGATCAACGTTTCTCAAGTATAAATTATGCCCCTCTTTCTTATGCAGAATTTTTTTTGTGATATCCAGGTCAGCAAAAAGCTAATTTTACCTCACAGATACCTATTCCCCACAGGTTATATGAACAATGATCTAATTGGTTTGATTGCATCTCTGATCCCCACTCCTCGTCTTCATTTCCTGATGACTGGCTACACTCCTCTGACAACTGACCAGAAGGTGAGAGCAGGTCTGAACTGGTAGCACTTTCATAAAGTTAACACAGCACTTGAAATGCTGCAAAGCTATTTCATGAAAAGTTGCATTTAATATTATACTATCGATTATCAATAATAACTTTATTACTGTAAACCGAGACCGTGACTAACACGAGGAGATTATGTAACAGATTGTGTAAGACGGAGAAAAAGAGTGAGGTGATTAAAGAACGCGAAAGATACAGTCCTAAAATGTACGTGTAGAACCGGCAGAGCGGAAGTTCGAAGTAGGATTTCCGCGACAATGGTGCGAAAATCGTGTAGCAACCACAGCAGCATGGATCCGCTGTGTTTCCAGCTCAATTCCCCCCCCCCCCCCCCTCTCGTAACAATTCAGCGTGGGAAAAAATGTGAATTCTTATTTCCTGTTCGTGGTACACCTGAAAACTAGCTGAGAGTAGCTAAGAATATTTCCACGTTAAACATAGTTACATTTATTTTACACAATGTTCACACCTTTTGTTGCTCCGCAGGTGGCGAGTGTGCGTAAGACCACCGTCCTTGATGTGATGCGGAGACTCTTGCAGCCTAAAAATGTGATGGTTTCAACACTCAAAGACAGGAAGAACACTCACTGTTATGTCTCGATTTTGAATATCATCCAAGGAGAAGTTGATCCAACACAGGTGATCCACACTTGCCTTCTATACTTTTGTGTGTCACCGTTTCACTCTGTTTATCGCGTGTTCATATCATAAATTTACATTAGTTACCGACCACATTGTATCGATCATGTACCGACCACGCCATACCGACCACATACCAACCAAGTTACCGACTACGTTATCAATCACATACCGACCACATACCAACAACGTTACCGACCAAGTTACTAAGCCGGCACATATCGACCACATACCAATCACGTTAACAACCACATACTGACTACTCACATACCACCAAGTTACCGACCACATACCGACCATCATACCAAGCTGACCTTACCGACCGTATTACAAATCACATACCGACCATATACCAACGATGTTACCGACCAAGTTACTAAGCCGGCACATATCGACCACATACCAATCACGTTAACAACCACATACTGACTACTCACATACAACCAAGTTACCGACCACATACCGACCATCATACCAAGCTGACCTTACCGACCGCATTACAAATCACATACCGACCATATACCAACGATGTTACCGGCCACATACCGACCCCGTTATTGACCTCAATGGTATTTTGACCCGGTTACTTTGAAGGTTCACAAAAGTCTTCAGCGCATCAGGGAGAGAAAGCTAGCTGAGTTCATTCCTTGGGGACCCGCTAGTATACAGGTAAGTGGCAAAAGTGCAGCTGCCGTTCTGCATTATCATCATCATTACCATCATCATCATCATCGTCATCATTATCATCATCATTACCATCATCATCATCGTCGTCATCATCATCATCATCATTACCATCATCATCATCATTACCATCATCATCATCATCATAATCGTCACCATCATCATCATTATCATAGTTATCACCATTGTCATTGTTGGGTTTGACAACGCTCGTCTGTTGCTTTCTAGGTTGCTTTGTCGCGGAAGTCGCCCTACGTTCAGACTGCTCATCGCGTGAGTGGACTAATGTTGGCTAACCACACCAGCATCGCGACAGTGTTCGAAAAGAGCTGTCGCTTATTTGACAAACTGCGAAAGAGAGAGGCTTTCCTTGAAAACTACAAGAAGGAGGACATGTTTAAGGACAACCTAGATGAACTTGATAACTCAAGGTACACGCCTTAAATAGCCACTGGTAGACTGATTGACTTGCTAACTTGTCTACTGTTGATCTGTAAACAACTGCCCATCTGAACAGCTAAGTAAATAACCGAAATACTTGTCTTATATACCAGATCAACGCGATGTTGATTCTAGCATTTTCATTACTTTCAGGGAAATCGTGCAGCAGTTAATAGACGAATACGTAGCAGCTACTAAACCTGACTACATCACATGGGGAACCCGACAACAGGTAAGAGAAACAGTACACGACATCCTTGTCTTGTTACGCGGCTATTCCAGCAAAGAATTCACGAAACTCTGTCGTTTTTTTTTTTGTTACTTTGTTTGTTTTTTCGCAGAACGGAGCTGAAGTATCAAAAGTTTAAAGTTTCCGGGAAATCTGGTTGGTGACTTCCTACATCCAAATCTGCCTTCGTCCTCCGTGGAAATTTGTTGTCTCGAAACATTTTCACAGACCTGAAATTTTCCAGTCTGCATTTAGATAAGAGCTATTGCTGGGCAATGTTTGCATTCTCCTGCTGATATGAAAAACCTGCAGATGTAGAAAGTTAGAGAAGCTATTTTTGGATATGGCGCGTGAACTGAGCTTTGCAACATACTTCTTTATACAAATTTCACGCCCACTTCCATTGGGAAATTGGATGGAAAAGTATGGTTGGAAGTCTAGTTTAGACTAATTCTTGTCCAGTTCTGCTCCATTCAAGGACATTGGCAAGACAGAATCAATCTACCCATGAATAAGCCACTTTCACAATCATCCGATATTCGCGAAACGCAGATGCGGGGAGAGTATAACTTATTCTATGGTTATAATACAAGTATATAGACAAAACCAAGCTTAGCAGAGATATTTACTTGACAGACACTAGTTTATACGGGCAATAAAAAGTGCCATTTCCTACTGAGCATGATTGTGAATGTGGCTTATACGAATACGGCTTTTCGTCTTCTTGCTATACTACTATGGGTCTTATTTGTTCGTCATATAATCGGTTCGTAAATGGGAGCGGCACCGAGGCCGGCAGGTCCAACTTAATTTCCTCGCCATCAAACGTGTACATGCTGTGACAAGTCTATATAAATAAAGAGTACAGAAAACACAGCAAATGCAAAAGGGACGAATCAAGTACATGATCTTTATTTGCTTTTGCGATTGTTTAGACTTGACTAAAATATCGTAATTTACGGTACAAAATCATACAAAACTAGATAAATTCTTATTTTACACAGTGCACTGCGGCATTCAAACTCAATTTTGACCAGTGTTATGGTGAGAATTTCGTCTTCCTCCCCAGAACTTAACGATCATACAATTTAACCTCACAAAACGGACTTCTGGGAATTATAAATTGCACCCTAAACATATTTATAAAGATTCTATAGTTGCGACCTGGTTTCCTTGGCAGGTTATCGTCGTAATTCACCTTTGGCGAAGTTCCCCTAAAAATCTATTCTAACCATAATATATCAGTGTTTCAGTCCGGAAACTCGTTGGTTGAAGGTTCATTCATGGAGGCGCCTGCATGCACGCCCTCTTCAAGCCAGCAACCAATGGCGGTGCACGGCAGTGTAATCAGTTTTTCTTCTCCTTCAAGAAGGTACACTGCGTTTCTGTCCGGAACTACCTTAAATAACGTAACCTGTCTGGTCAATTGCAGAGGCCAAAATTTCTTATAAAGATTCTACAATGGACCCAGTTTTATTCCCTAAACTGTTTTTTGAATTGTATTTTTCAAATTGATTTATCATTATACTTTCTTTGAAAGGATGATTCTTCGTATTTCGCGTTCAGTGCTTCACGTTCTTCAAAATAAAATGATGATTGATGACCTGTTCCAGGATTAACTAAATTCGTTTCTTTCAAATTCTTGGTGATTAAAATTTCAATTTCTGGCCAAAAATCAAGACAAAATTTTGCAGAACTTTGAACAACTGAGCCTCGGAGAACACACAACTGTCCTGAAGCAGAGGTCAGGCGGTATTGTTGTTCAATTCAGCTGCACCTGAATAGGGGAGAGTACAGTGTTACGAAGAAAAACAAGAACAACAAAATAAAAACCACAAAAAGGAAAGGAAGTTATTGAGGTCAACGAAGTCGCGCATTATTTAATATGTGACTGTCATTATTTTGATTAATTTTTACTTTAACTTTTACATTACTTAAAAGGTTAGCCAATTCAACTTTTGCAAACGTTAGTCTGTCGACTCGGGCAGGGAGAATTACAGATTTAAAAAGAGTTAATCAATTCTGCGCAAGTTTAGCGGTGAGAATTAGTCGCATTACTGAGTCATGTTTGTCGCATTTGCAAGCTTGTTTACCGTTTTTACACTTTCTCTCCTTGTTGTCATCATGCAAGTCAGAAATAAATTAAAAGAAAATCATCCAAAGAAACTCACACTTACAGGAATCACACCTTCAGTCTCTTAGCGAAGAAGACTTGATTACGAGGTCGTTGTTCGCATCTACATCCCCAAAACAGTAACGTAACGAAGTTTAGTTATCCAAACGCGTCACCGCGGAAATACATCGCGTGTAGAACGGTGTCAGACTGTTTTGAGGTTCCAGCCGAATTCACGCGTGACCCTGATATCCTTCATACAGTTTAGAACTGATTTAGAATCCAACTGATTTTATCTTTTTAAAGTAAAGTTGTTGAATATCAGGACTAGGTTCTTTTTTATGATTACTTTTCGAAAACCTTGAAAGAAAAATATAAAAACGTGAAACATTCTACTTCGTTTGTTTAGGCAAAATGTCATTTAAAGCTCGAGAGAATAACTATAATGATATCACTATAAGTTACACTGTTACAATTCACAAGTTCTTGACACAAAAGGAGGGTTAACGAATAACTCATTTTAAACAACACCTTAATCTGCAGCCTATGTCGCACATACACACGCAAACAAGCATACAACACACACACCTACGCACATCACAAACGCGCATTCACTCACGGACACCACACACGCACATGGCGGCGAACAAGCACAGAAAAAGTCACGTACTCACGTATATCACACGCACAATGCGCGCAACAAAGAAAAGTCATACACACTCACACTCACGTACATCACAAACGCACATTGCGCAAAAGCAAAGAAAGTCACACTCACTCACAAAAATAGGCTCACGTGCACGTACAAGTACAATTTGCAAAACATACTCGTTGTAGATTCCTCTTGTGCTGCTCTGGCCTTTAGAGTTGCGACCAGTCCTCGAGGCACGATGTCCGTATCCCTCGTCGAGTCTTTCGCCATCATTTTTAACTGAGCAGGAAATAAGAATGAATAGAAGACATTCAATTCACCTGTACGCTGCTCATTATCTACTCTACTATATACGCCCTGCGGTTCACCGAACTTCGAGCATTCTAACATTCATTTTCAATCCCAAGAATCACAAGTTCAACTTCAACAATATCGTCTGGATATGTCGGTAACAATTCGATGGACATTTTATGCATACCTTGAAGCCCTTGGCGGAGCTAACAGGTTTTGGAGTAATGGACACAGGCACAGGCTGGCCCTTGCTGGTCTGCTGTTGTGTAGACACATCCGCTCGCTTTAATGAAGTCCCCACAGGTTTAGTTCCCACTACAGGAGGTACTTTTTTCTGCTCTTCAGCCACTGGCGCTGAAGATTCGCTCTTTGTAACTGATTTGAACCCAACTGGCGCCAAAGATTCGTTCTTTGTAACTGCCTTGAACCCCACTGGCGCGGACGATTCGTTCTTTGTAACTGGTTTGAACCCAACTGGCGCCGAAAATTCGTTCTTTGCAACTGGTTTGAACCCCACTGGCGCCGAAGATTCGCTTTTTGTAACTGGCTTGAATCCCACTGCTGGTTGAACATTATTCTTCCTCGCCACCAATGCTGCAACTGAATCGCCCTTAGCGTCTGCCTTGGTCTCTGTGCGGGTCGCTTCTTTTTCTGATGAATGGCTTCCTTCTTTGATCAACAAATCCGGCTTATTGTCTAGTTTTGATTTAGACGCTACATCATCAGCAAATATAATTTCAAACGTCTTCCCGGCCACTACAGAAGAGTGTGGTTTCTGCTCGGGCTCAGGCTTTTCCTCCGACCTTTTACTCGCTGGTTGATTTGGTGAAATCGAGGAAATATCTTCACCGGGTTTACCAGCCGCCGTGCCGGTACCAGCAAAGAGAACGTTGTACTTCTGCCGACTGCTCAGCGAAGAGAGGCCTGGTTTGGGATCTTTGTTCAAGGGCTCCGGCTTGCTCTCTGCTCCGTCTTGTTTTGCGTGTGACGTGCTCCCAACTCTGGCAGTCTCTGGCATCTTTGGTGGAGGATCCTGGTTAGGAAACAAAACTGCATACTTCCCCCGACTTGGATTAACAAAGCTGGATTTGGGCGCCCCTTCCGTGTCCTCTTTATGACGATCCTCAACAGTCGTGTTTGTTTTCGTAATAGCAGATTTCTCCTTCTCCACTGGAGCAGAAAAAGTGTTTATCAAGCCGAAGATTCCTGGTCTCTTCCCTTTCCCCTCTCTCTCTGCTGGAGGAATAATCTGCTCATTTCCGATTTTCATCCCTATATTTCCATTCGTTGTTACGTCAGGCTTGGCCCCTACTGTTTCCCGTTCAGACACCACAGCAGGCTTGGTTATATCCAGTTCCTCTTCTTTCGCGAACACTACAGCAGGCTTGGTTAGATCTAGTTCCTGTTTCTTCTCGGATACTACAGCAGGCTTGGCTACGTTTAGTTCCCTTCCCTTTCCGGACACCTCGGCAGGTTTGGTTACATCTAGTTCCTGTTGCTTGTCGGACACTTCAGCAGGCTTGGTTGCGTCTAGCTGATTTTCCTTTCCAGACACCTGTTTATGGATGTCTATCTTTCCAGAAGATCCATTTCCCCCTCCTTCTCCATTTGCGGGCGTCTCAGCGTTCGGTCTCGCAGGAAGTGGCACCTCAGGTTTCGCAGAGAAAGCAACTGCTTTGAACTCCTTGGGCTTGTAAGCGGAGCTAAACGGCAAAGAGGACGGTTTCTTGCCTACATCGGGAGCGACCCAGCTGTGTGGTCTTTTAAGCGGCACCGGAGGCCTTGGCGGCTTCTCCACCCTGGGGATCGTCTCCTGACTTGAAATATTGGTCTCCTTACTCGGAATCTTGGTCTCGTGACTTGGATTCTTGGTCTCCAGACTTGGAGTCTTGGTCTCTTGAACTGGAGCCTTGCTCTCCTTTTTAG
Source organism: Plumapathes pennacea (assembly GCA_964036295.1). NCBI lineage: Eukaryota > Metazoa > Cnidaria > Anthozoa > Antipatharia > Myriopathidae > Plumapathes > Plumapathes pennacea. The sequence continues at coordinate 22,257,941 of OZ038464.1, read as the reverse complement.
CCGCAGATGTGATAAAACTAGCTGTATCAGCGCGGCTCGAGTTCCCGCGGAGCGGTGGAGCCTTCGAAAGTTCCAGAGGATATTTTCGGCTCTCAATTGGTGCAGACACGGACGCAGGAGATGTCTCCACCTCTGCAGTCAAGAGTGAACGCGACGCCAAGGCATACTCCTTGCTTGGCTCTGTGGCAACCTTGACTTGGTCAAAGTTTAGCAAATCGGGAGGGACGCTAAGAGGGCGCTTGAACTTTTCCACCGGTCGATGAGACGGTAAGTTCGAGTTGTCTTGCGGGATCGATTCTGCTATGGATGTGGATGGCTCCGTGGGAGACACAAATGTGGAACTACTACTTTTAATTACATGCTGTAAATTTGGAAGTGGAGCTTTCGGGTTGGCTGGCTCCACAGCTTCAGCGCGCTGGTTTTCATCCTTCGGAGAAGATAGTGGCGAGGGTAACGAAGACGAAGTCGGAATTTCTTTTGGAGGAGAACACAAGGGAGGGGTGGGCAATTCGGTAGGCTGGCAAGCGCTTTCTTCTCCTTCTTCCAGTTCTCTTAGCTCTTCGTCCAAGAGCGGCTGCACAAAAGGGTCATCTGACGATGAGGTTTCGATCAAATCGGTCTCTTTCACACTCTTTCCCGCGCCATAATTAACCTTGGACGATTTGTCTGACGTCTCCGAAGACTCGATGAAGCCTTCCTCGAGATCTTTAAATCTGTCTTCAAGCAGATTAAGCGACTCCCGACCTGAAGAACTTGTCTCTGCAACAACAGGTGTCTCGCAGATCATCTCCGGTTCGCCCGGCTCCACGGCTACTTGTGTGCACTTCACTTGAAACTGCTGCTCTATCTCTACAGCTTCTGGTTCAGCACTACTCCTCAGCTCCATGAGTGTCTCCAGTACGAGCGTCGACTCTACGTCTGGCCTCACTTCACAAACCACAGCTTCTGGTTGCACTTCTGTCCTCGGTTGTTCGTATTGTTTAACGTTCTTCTCCACTGGCTGTGCCTCGCTGCTCCTTAGTAACGCGTCTGTTGCCTTCATCTCTTCTTTCGGCACAAGTTCTGTTACTGCTTGTGTCTCAGTTTGTGATACTACGTCTGGAGTCACTACCTGATACGGCTCATCAGTAGGCGTGGGTTTGTTCCATGACTTGACAGGTACTTTTGGCTTGCTTTTCGGTTTTGTTTCTGGCTTAACAGCCGAGGGAGCCACCTTCTTAAGCGCTACCTCCTGTGCATCCCCTGCCCTTTGTCCGGGTCTTTGCATCTCTGTCTTTTCCATTACATCGCGAGTATGTGTTCTCAGGTCAGGAACCACTTCCTGCCGAACCCTCGAATCTACTTCGGCTGTCACATTCGCTTTTAATTGTACTTGTGGTGTTGACACAGCACTTACACCAGGTTTCATTGCTGGAGTCACTTCCTTGTGAAGCCTTGACGTCACTTCCGCCTGTTGGGTTGCTGTCACTTCCGGATGCGCAGCGTGCTCTGACGCAGGGGGCTCAGACAGGTGAGTCTCAGTAACTTCCGGTTGTGCAACAGATTCAAATTCGGTTGGAGGTGGAAGCTCCTCGGTGCCCTGCTCGAATCCAGGCTCTGGCTGAACAACAGCCACAGGAATCGCTGCATTAATGGGAGGCGGAGGTTCGCTCATCCATGGAAACAGTGCCTCGTCAATTCCAAGTTTCTTCTTTAAAGGCTTGGGCGACTCTGGCTCCCATTCTCCCGAAGATGAGCCGAAACCGTCCGGCGGAGGAATGGAACTGACGTTATCCAGAGACGATCCGGCGTCGGGTTCTTCGGTTTGCTTCATTTTTTCGTCGGAATGATTCGGAGGGGGAGGGGGAGGCACTACTGTTATTTCACCGCAGATCTCCTGGGAATCAGAGTCCTGATCTGTGTCTGCACTCGCTCTTTGCTCAAGCGTGAGTTGCGGTTCGACTTCCCTTGTTTTAACTTCCACCGGTTCAGACGCAACCTCCTCTTCCTGCATAACAATCGCTGCTATCCTAAGAGGCACCTCCATCTCGTGGGGCTCCAGTGGCGGGGTCACACTCCCGTCGATATCGGGAGTTCCCACGCGGGAGCTCTCTGACGACTCAGAAAACTGGACCGGCGGTGGGACCATCGGCAAGACATCAGCCTCAGGCCCAGAGGATGGAGGGCCCTTATCGTGCAGTGGGAGCTCGTTTCTTTCTGTTTTTGTCGTCCCTTTCAAGGGGGATTCCAGAAACACATCGCTGTCCTCGCTATTTGCACTTCTCTCTAAATAAACTGAAGGTAATGCACTGCTGGGTTCTTCATCTACCGAAAAACCGTTCAGAAAACTCCCATTGCCTGCAAAAAAAAAAAAAAAGAAAAAAAAAAGAAAAACAAAACTTAAGAAACACACAAACAAGCAGAGTCAAACAAACTAGCAATCAGGAAGTTTACGATTGCGACGTCTGCGCTGAGGAACCTTCATCAAGCTATGTTATTATAAAAAAGGTACTGGATGCTGAGAGGCTAATGGAGAATGCATAAATAGGAGGAAGAAGAGAAAACAATCAAGTAGGTCCAAGATATTAAGAAAAGTGGGTAAAAGCGGTTAAATGTCTCAACTACTTTTACAACTGCTTTATACTAAGATGAATGATTTCTTTTTCTTTTGAAAAGTTTCATGAATAAGGAAGATACGTATGTACATATCACACATACACACACACAGGAACATCGCTGGTGGTGTACCTAATCGCACTCCTACTCACACGATTACCTGTTCTCCTTATTTTCTTTATTGAGCTACTCTAACAGCCAAAAGCGTACTCACGAGATGAAGGCGAGCGGCCGTAAAAGAAGTCCTCATCTGTCAAAGGCCCCACGGGCGTTTCGCACTCGTCTATAGGAGGTGGCAGGTCAGATGGAGGAGGCGGGGCTATAAACATCGGTGGGTTTTTTTTGCTCTCGGGTCTTACAGCATCAGGATCGATTCCTTGCCTGGCTCGCTCAACAACCTCAGACGCTTCACCTGCACTTGACCTTATAGATACAAAATACGCATACAACACTCACTTAAGAAAACAAAAAATAGAGTAAAAATCTCGGTTCAGTTCCTTCCCCGACTCGCAGTGGAGAGCGGGGGCTTTCATTTACCTCAGATATAGTCAGCTGACTCCCCATTGCTTATGTCTTTTTACAAGTGCATCATTTTGAATATTACGTTTCTTTCTTTTCTTTTTTTTTTTTTGGTCCCTACTCTGGCTTATTTTACTATGCACATCTGGCGAGATTATGAAACTCACAGACAAATAAACAAACCTCCTTGTGGCAGGCGGGGGTCGGGAGGGGCGGGGCGGGGCTGGTCTCTTCTTGACGCTCGGCTTGGACCCAGTGTTAACTGCCGCGTCCAGCCCGGTCCCCGTCACTGATTGAGAGGGGGGCATCTGACCCTGGGAGGGTGCTTGGCTGCCTCCTGTGCGGGGTGGCTTGGGAGGAGGGGGAGCAACTCGCCGTTTTTTCTCTGGTGTTGAAGTTCTGATTTGCATCGACGAGGCTTCTGATGCGTTTTCTCTTCCGTTAGCCAGCAGATTCGGACTGGACGCGTAACGCTTCGTTTTCATGTCACTTACAATGGGACTCAACGCCTTGTCTTGTACTAGTCCTCTGTTCGTAAGTATGGGGTCCTCTTGACTCCTGGGAGGTCGCGCTGGTCTGGAGGCGTAAGGGAGGGGGCGAGGAGGGGGAGCTCTGGCCTTCGCGGGGGCTTCATTTAAGTTCCTTCTGCGTGTATCTGTGGCACTTCCATTAGGCTTCTGCGGTACAGCGGGCTGATACAAAGAAACAAAATACACTTGCTAAAGTCGTACTCGTAACAATTCACCAGATTTCAGTTTCATGAGAAACACCAAGCAAGGAGCAGGTAAAGATCAAAGAATCAACTTTACGTAAACATGAGAATCTTGTTTAGTTTTGACATGGTTCTTTTCTTCCACTGAGCTGGAGTCAACACTCATTGAAGCCTAGGTATACAAATTTTTCGATATCTAATGGCTCAAACCCATCCAAGAGTTGGTAGAGAAAAATGAAAGAAAGAACGAGAAGACGCCGTGAGATCAGATGCCCCAGTTTAATGCCATGGTGTAGAATCTGGATTCCAAACCGTTGTGGATCCGGATTCCAGTCATCTAAATTTTGGATTCTAATTAACAAAAAATTCTTGGATCGTTAGGTTGCTACGGATATACTCTATGTCACAAAATGCGTTAGAGAAAAGAGGATATTATAACGGCTCGAATGAGTTTAAGCCTGTCTCTCAGTCTTAACGCACCTTATCTACCTTGCCGCCATTTTGCTGGTGTCCCGGGAATTCTGCCGGCAGATCCTCGAGCAGTGAAGGCGTGGAGAACCTCTTAGGGCTCACACCAGCCTCGGCAACGACAAAAGCCCTGCTGCTAGAGTCCAATTCGTCCGCAGAACTTTGTCTTTGCTCTGTAGAAAGGGCATTTCATTCAATTCAAATTAACGGAACAGTTCAATGAAGAAGATGTTTGTTATGAAAGACCACTTTTAGGGTAGATAAATGTTACATTCACTTTCGCAGCATAGTACTATTTTGTAGAATAGAGCATATATATAATAAAAATTCCTAATAATAAACACAAACAACAAACCTGTATACTGCAAGAAAACAAATCGTCAATGTGATCGCCAGAAAAGTAGTGTTCTCTATGTAAACGACTGCAGGGAGGTCTCCTTCCTGTGACTTTTTATCTAACCGTATATAACGTGTCAACTCAAGGTTAATGTGAATACTGAGATTAACGCTGTGAAAGCCCCACCAAGGGATCAACGCCCGGAATATCCGCTTAAATTGAACCTGATTATGCGTTTTAGTACCTCTAGGCAGACTTAGACTATTTCTCATATTAGCATTCCTTCTGTCTGTAGCCGACCGTGCCACTGTTTCCATGTAGGCTATGATATAATCACTGCACTTCAACTTCTTGTCATGTACACCACCCCCAACATTTGCATAATTGGTTAGAAACCCAAAGACGTACAGTGCGTACTTCATTATGATTGCACGGGAAGTGTCTGTTTTTTAAATTCAACTGGGCAATGGATAAAGTAAGAATAAAAGACACTGGAGTGCTTGAGGCAGAGACTGTTTGAGTGAAGTACGAAACAGTTGAACATGTGATACTGCAAAAGAATGTTAGAGAACGTTTTGTCATGAATCAGTACGGGTTGCTTATGAGATATGCATATATTACTTTAATGCTAAAGTGATGGCGAATGAACGGTGACACGTTAATGCAGGTGAAGTTGGCAATGGATGTGAGCAAAGTGAAAATTACGTTAGTGCATGTATACCGCATACGCGCGGCCATTACGTGTTTAAAATGTTTATAGCTTACTGTAGTTTCCCATATGATGCCGTGACATGTCAGAATGGTTGTGAGTTAAAGTTAAGGAGGTGTCATCTGGAAGACTCTTCCTGGTGTAGGTGTTACGTCCTAGAACAGTCCGAGAAGAGGGCACTTCAAATGAATACAAGTCACTTGTATAATAGGCAAGACCACACATAGAGCTCCCAACATTCTCATGATGTAAGTGATTTGTATCGTAAATCCTAATTTATTGTGGTACGACATAAACAAAAGCGACCCCCAATGATCCTTGAACAAAGCCGCAGTTCTTAGAACATTCCAGCACTACTGTGTGTTTCCTGCTAAGGAAAAGGGAGTTTAAGAAACCTAGGACGGCGACGGCAACGCGAGGAACCAAAAATTAGTCTCTGTTTTCCCTGTGTCTTTGTAACTTTACCTATTCTTAGGTTGCTCAATTTGTTCCGTTTTTGCCAAGGTTCTATTGATTTCATCGTTTCCTACTAAGAAGAACGACTGCCGTTATTTTATCGAACTGTCGTCCACGTCCTGACAGCGACGTAAAAAAGAAGCATTTGAAGTCGCATGCGAGAGCACGGCGACCCCGAGAACATGTCAATTTCAGATATTCACGTGCTTCTTTTGTCTTCTGTGATTAGTTTTATTGTTTCACCGACGTCGTCGTCGCCGTCGTCCTCTTGCGTCCTGTATCTTAAAGTCCCTAAAGACAGCCACACGCGGCCTTATAGTTTTGTACATTTTTAAACTGCATTCAACACGACAGAACATGTGAACAAGTCTGCCCACCAAGTTACCAAACACTTGCCGAACAAGTTGCCGATACCGATCACATAATTATGCCCAAGTTACCGAACACTTACCGACCAAGTTACCGATACCGATCACATAATCACGCCCAAGTTACCAAACACTTACCGAACAAGTTACCGATACCGATCACATAATTACGCCCAAGTTACCGATACCGATCACATAATTACGCCCAAGTTACCAAACACTTACCGAACAAGTTACCGATACCGATCACATAATTACGCCCAAGTTACCGAACACTTACCGACCAAGTTACCGATACCGATCACATAATTACGCCCAAGTTACCGAACACTTACCGACCAAGTTACCGATACCGATCACATAATTACGCCCAAGTTACCAAACACTTACCGACCAAGTTACCGATACCGACACATAACGACTTTGTTGCCGACCAATTACCGACCAAGTTACCGATCACTTACCAACCACTTACCGACCAAGTTACAGATCACATAATGGGCACTTACCAACCAGTGACACTTGTTCACATACATACTGTACAAAGGGATATTATAATAGAGAATAAAATACAGTAGGGTCTAGATCTTGGACAAAGTATCTGCAAGCAATATTACTCAGTCTGAATGCAATACCTCTCTTATCCATCAGGCGCAACTGAGTCGAGTCGATATCTTTAACTGTGCTGCTTAGGTTGAGGAAATCGTGTTTGAAGTCCAGGTACTGCAGCGAGTGGAAGCGAGGGTTCAAATTCTCTTGGCTGCAAATTTTTCCAACCAGAATCTTCATGCTCATATCAAGGGGAACTCGGAATGCCTTCTTGTTTTGCCCAGGTAATTGAATGTTCAGTATTTTGCTCTGGAAATAAAACCAAAATAATATGAAACGGCATTCACACTGACTCCGATGTGTCAGGCAATACCTAATTGACCACATACCGACACCTACTGACCACGTTACCGACAACATACCGACAGTTCAACATGTTCATAATTACCATCACAATAAAAGAGAGTTTGACTAAGAGAGCTGGTCCTGTGTTGATGTCAGTGCAACACAGCATGCTTCAAAATGAAGCTTGTGTACGTGCAGTGTGAATTGTGCAATGAATAACCCCTTAGACTCAAACCTCTGTACAAATTTTCAGGATTACAGTACAACATTTCTTCATACCTCGTCTTCTTGGACATCGACCAAGTTCACTATTTCTCCCTCTATGCTTGTCGTGTTTTCACTGATGGCATCCACTCTGGTACCCACGTTAATGATACACACTTCACGGATCTTGAGTGAACCCACTGCAGTCTCAGAGTCAAACGACAACTTTCTGTTTCCCACTCTGGGTAGAGACAGCTGGTGACAAGCTGGGTCCAGTGCTTCCTTTTTGCAGATTAACTCAAAAAGTTCACTCATTGTCAACCTACAAGAAAACAACAACAACAACAACAACAACAACAACAACAACAGTAACATTCTCAACATGTTGTCTTACTGTATAAATTCAGTGCTTACACACAAGCTGTACCATAGCCTGCGCCACATCTGAACTAAACCCTGGGGTTTAGTTCGGATGCGGCGCAGGCTAGCTGTACCACAACTTGTTCAAAACAGTTTTGGGCAGCTGTTGTGGCACATTTCTTGAATTCTTTGGCAATGGGATTATAGGAATAGCAGCAAGACTAATACTGCCAATTGACTGAACTACACACTTGACCAGCTCCCATACGGCTTCATAGCTCAATGGTTAGGGTGTCGCACCGGTATCACAAAGGTTATGAATTCAATTCCAGTTGAAGCCTGGGTTTTTTCCAAAGGTTGGTTCTCACTGGTGTATTCCTCACTACCTGCTCAATCAGTTGCTTCATTACTGTGAGGATCAAACAGTCTCCTTATTATCAATACTTACAGCCCAGGTACAGACATGATAGTCGTCTGTTTATCAGGAAGCTTGATCAGAAGTGACACCTTCATCCGTCGAAGAGTAGAACTGGCACTGTTTTCTGGGTCACTTATCTTTCTCAGTACCATCTGTCAACAGGAATTCAACATTAAGTGGAGACAAATCATGTTGACAATCTTACTGTACAGGACAACAATTTGTTAAGTGGCTGTCAATTTGTAAGCTCATACCAAGCCCACAGCCAGTAAATCTATTGTTTTGTGTGTGTGTGTGTAGATAAATATACTAATAATATTATTGATACTAATTCAATATAATTACAGTAATGTTACACGTGGTCAATCTTGTTTTTGTTTTAGTCTTTTCCACTTTGGTTTTAATGTTTCACTAACTTATATTATTTTCATTCATGATTTAATGGGCCATGGCAAAGTACCAATGAAGTGGAAGAAAGAAAAATATTCAAAATTCATTACAACTCCTCGAAATGAGCCACTCAAGGAGTGCAGTATCCCCCAGGGCTTCCTGTCATGCACTTTGTCCAAAATGAAAACAGGTCGGTGTACATTCACTGTACGTCATAACTTTACACTTTTTTTTTTTGTACCTTTCGTTCTGGTTGCCGTAGGAGCTGTGCAGTCTTGCTGAGAGTTGAGACCATCCTGCAAATGGTGCTGTGAAACTACAAGCACCAAAGAAGTGTACATATAAGGCTGTGTTCACGCTATGTTCCCAAGCACCAATACAACTAAATTCTATAGCAGCCATCAGTGTATGAATAGTAAGTACTGTACTTCTAGTATACATGTAGTACTAATGACGTGAGTTTTGTACCTGCTCAGCCTGATCCTCCTTTCCAAACCGAGCTCCATACATGGTCTCACGACTGTCATTCCACTTCACAAATACTTTGGTGCGTGTAATTTTGGTGGTTGCAGTCACTTCAAACTCCATGATCTGGGTTTATGACAAGTTAGAAACACTTAAGGGCTGTTCCAAATTAAGAACATGCACATTTATATGCTTGGGCATATGGATTAACCTTTTTTAATCACTCTTAAATTGCTGCATTGAAACTGCAAGCTTATGAAACATGAGCATGCATAGAGAGAGAGAGACACTTTGCCCTCTAAATTAAAACATTCATTTGTATAATATTGTAAGTGAAACCTTTCTGACCTAGTGCTAATTTGTTCTTGATCCAATTAATTTAAAATGGAACTCACTCAGCACATTACATAGGCTTACACTTTACAATGTACACAACATTTTGAAAGGTTCTAGACATTGTACTCTGCAAAACAGCTGCACAAACTAACTGTATACTCACTCGTACTGAGCCTTGCATAGCTATGATCCTGAAAGGTTTGTTTACATTTCCCAGGCTTTGTAATAAACAAACAGGAATAAAACCATCCACTTCCAACTTCCAGTCCGATCCTGAGCTTCGGTTAGTGTAAAACATTCCATAGAAAGTCTTCAACAACTTCTCATCTGATCGTGTTAGAATCTTTTCATCAACCTTCTTTGATGTTGTGACTGCAGCATCTGCTTCATTATACAAACCTGCCCCATCTGACAACTTCTTCATTGCTAGTACCTGAGGTTCTTTGGCAGTTTCATTGGATTGCTTTAGCAAGCCTCGACGATGAGAAGAGCTGAATGTGTTTGGGATGTCACTTTCCCTGATTTTGACATCTTCTGGATTGCATGTCATCAACTTTTTTGGTGGAGGAGGTGCTCGAACTTTAGAAGAAAGAGGCCTACAGTGAAAATAATGAGTCAAAGTTAAAAAAGACATAGAGGATATTACATGGTGGTGCGAAGATATGAATTTTATTTTCGAGTGGTGCGCGAGTGAGTAAAATATTGTTTTCACCACAAGAAAATAAAATCCATATCTTCAAGCCGCCATGTAATTTTCTTTTTATTATATAGACACAAGTGTTTTATGAGAAAATGCACAAACAACCGTGCAAAAGCAGGAAATGATGCTATCGATATCCTCACTAGTGAGGATATGGAAAATATGCCACTCCGGTCCCAGATGTAAATTCATATGGATTTTATGCACGGTATATTTCCCAGTAAAACACTCGTGTCTATATAATAAACATTGATATAAAATGACAAGTTTCCAATTAAATAAATAAAATGCAGAAAAAAAAATTGAGAATTAAACTAACTGAGAATACAGTGCAGGTGAAGCTAAAAGCTGATAAACATCTAGTTAGTAAAATAAAATAAATATTATGCAAATACCATAACAATTAAGCAGATATATAATATTGTGCAGACAAAAGAAATATTAAATATAAATCTTTATTTGACACACTGTAAAATAATTAAAGTACAGTCATGTGTGTTCTTATAATATTTCTATGTATCTAACATATATAATATGTAATATAAAATCAAATAATATATATTTTATAATATTCATGTGTTCTTGTAACATTTTGTAGGGCATCAAATCATTATGATGGCCCTATACATTCAAGCAAGTCTTATTTACCAGATGTTCCTAATGGTAATAGAAATGACCTTGAATTCCTGATATTAAAAGCGTCACATTTTTCATGTGCTCTATGAATAACTTTGTTATATTTACCAATAAATATAATATTGATTCCCTTCCAAAAACACATTATTGCCTTTGAATCTGAGGAATCTTAACATCTGCATTTTTTGTTTCACACCTGCATGAAACTTCAAGAGCACATTAAACAATTTCCTCCTTTGAGCCAAATACAAATTATTGTAAAAGGAAAGACTTTTCATTAACTCAAGCAAAACTGGCAGAACCAAACATTGTTGATAATAAAATCTATTGTTGTTTACAACGAGCTATTGTATGGTGTAGATACAGAATGGATCAATTTGAGGCATCTCTGAGACATTGTGATCTGAGGTTCAACAAAATCAACTTGGAAGGGAAACCCAGCCAATAATTAAGATTTCTAGGTCACCAGGGCAACACCGAAACAAAACAGCTGTCTAGTACATTCCTGAAGTTGTAGTCACAATATTGTCAAAGCATTACGTATGCATACATGTGTAAGAGGGACAGAACCAATATAAGCCCGTAAAAATACCAGTATTAGCTCTATTATATTTATGCTCAAAATGCTTTATAGAACTGTGTTTTTATTATGATCACTTTCTCCTCTTGGCAACACAAAATTTATATCAGTTTAAATATTGTGGGTCTACAATTAAGTTGAATACCTAATTAAAATCTTTCTAATCATTTGGTCAGACAGTGTTGAAATCTACCATCTGCATACATTATATGTAAGAAAAGATGCAAATAATGACAGGGAATATTGACAAATTCGACCATTATGTCGGTTAAAGGTCAGCCAATAAAAGGGAACCACCATGCCTCATAGGCAGTCGACATACCAAGGTTGGCGTCATTTTCTAACTCACTCAAAGTTTGGAAATAAACAACCAAGCTATATAATAGTTAATAATTTCCGGCGGTTAACTTTTCCGCAGGATTAAATTCCAGTAGGTTCAGCATGACCTTTCCTTCTTGTTTGCTTACATAATTTTTCAGGCAACAAGGAACGACAGTCACGGAAACCGAGCAGTATATTTTACAAAACGTCCTCAAATATCCTTAGAGAGCGGTGGGAACAAAGCTTCGTTAGATCAATACGTCCGCCTTCTAATAAAGCAAATGAATCTCAGAATATTCCCGTCACAAACAAATTAAGCACAGCTTTATGTCGATATCACCCCACGATGTACGAAATCTGATCGATAAGCGCGCGGGCTGGATATATTTTCACATGACCACGAAGTGTAACAATAGCGTGGAATCCACGGATACTCTCAAGAACTCCTTAATTAAACAGTACGAACTCTGTATATCGGCTCACTGTTCTGCATAATTATTCTTCATGCAGCAATACGCAACTGTGATCGGTGGAAGGTCTGCGTTTATAATCTCATGGTCGGCCGTGTTATCACAATTTTAAGATATTAATCACCACAAAAGATAACATACATTTCCGATAGGAAAAAGAGGGTTGTGGTACAATAAATATTGCGAGGGAAGGATATATGCTTACTTTTGTAAACCACCGCCTCCACCACTTGAACTCTCCATTATTTCTACCTCAAGAACATTCCAGCCAACTTCTTCGCTCTGTTTTGACGGCCCGGGTCAAAGCTGTGTGCTGAAAATGACCCACCATTAATTTGACAAGCTACTTTTCAAGTTTGCCCAACAAACAATTCGGGCATTAGCAAAACCAAATCAGGGGGCTTTGGGGGAATAATATATTTGAAATATCTTGCCAACGTGTATGCTATATTTCCCCTGTAAATAAAGTGGCGCCATTTTGAGATGCTATTAATACAGCTGGGGGAAACTAATCATACATTTCTACTGTTACGATATTCACACAAAATATGGACTAAATATGGCCATCAACCTTCAAAAGGATAAAGTAAACATGACAATGTGAGAAATGTTATCCTAAACTTACCTTGTCGGCAACTACTCAGTCACTCAGTTTCACATTGAACCAGAGTGTATTTGGCGCTAATACATTCTTTTTCAGATTAGTAGTGTACGTCATTTATCGAACTTAAGCTAGAAAGTTCCCGGCATATACGTACTTCCATGCAAACCACGAAGAAAGAGCCGCATGCATAAGCGACACGGTTCACTTGCCGAACAAACAATGAATGGGAAGATGTTTACTTTCATGGGAGAATGGGAACGAGCGCAATTTATTGTTCGCCAAAGCGAGACTGTGAGAAAAAAGCTCAGTTCAAACTAATTTAATTACGAGAAAGATTTTGGCGTACGCATTGCACTAACTACCAAAAAATAAAACATAAAATAAAAACAATCAATCAAGCAACAATGTATTTTTCTCTTTTATAGACATGTGCCCCATGATCCTAAGTTTATTCTACTCACAAATTCAACTAAATTAACAATATTGATCTTCCATATTTTAAGCCTGTTACTGGCTGAGCCCATAGTGCAAATCCTCTCAACCATTCAAGAGAAAAATCGATGAGTGATGTAGTGAGAACTGACAATCTGATCAGTTGCATGATATAAAGTATCTCTGACAAAAGGCTGAAGAAGAGAATGTTGAAGTTACATTTCAAACCATCACTCCCTAGCTTCCATTACAAATCCTTCTATTGAAGAAAAATATGGGAGTGAAAGCTGGGTTAGAAGCTGAACATATCTTTGTTCATTGTTTTAGAGTAACTGTTGATATTTTCGACTTTCTTTTTTTTTTTTTGACTTTTCAAGTAGATGGTTTTACATCTCTTTGCTCTACACTGCTCATTTTAATACAAGATTTAATTTTGTTACGTTTATTACTCTGGCTACTGTGTTCTCTTTCTGAGTCACTATTTTTCAACAAAACTGAAAACACAGCATTCCTTCTCCTAGTGCTTCTCATCACTTCCTTTTAGACTTGCTAGCTGTTGCTTTTGAAGTCTTTTGCTTCTTTGGTTTGCAATACTTTGCTTCCAGACCAGCGATCATATCATTTAAAGCAGCACCACGCTGAGACTGTCGCTGCAAAATGATCTGCTGTAAAGGATTCTCAGCAGAATTAAGACCAAGTTCCGCCGCCATTTCCTCTGCTTCTTTTGCCTCTTGGGCTGCCTGCATATTGAAAGAGATGTAATAATAATGTACCTCTTCTTGTTTGAAAATAAAAAAAAAACATTGAAAAAATATATACATAATATATATATATTGAAAGATATAGCCAGTTTGTGAATTTAGAAGGTACCAAAGCAGAAACTTCTCCATGTCACACCATAAAAGTTATAAATACAGTGATTAGTCACTTTGACTACTAAGGAAGGAGCAGACTCAGCTGCCATTGCTAGCACTTGTTTCATCATAGGAGCAATCAGATGCTTGAGACAATGTTTAGGAAGTAAAATTGAGCGTGTCCACATGAAGGCAAACATATGAAATAGTCACACCTCTCAAATATGAGTAAATTTGAGAAAAATCATCACACAGGCTGTTCGGAGTAAGGGACTAAAACACCACCTTTAGTTGGAGTTGGAGATGTGCTAGCACAAAGGTTTGCTGACTTGTGCACAAAATTATGATCTGTACCTTGTACTTTGTCAGGTTTGCTTTGCTAGCCTCAAAACCACATTGCGAGCTTTATAATCAGTATGAAACCTTTTGGAGGGGGTTCGCTGATCAGCTGTTTGCTGAAACTCAGTTTAAAGAGCTATTTTTATAAAACCCCTGGGCAAAGAGGGAGGAGTGGAATAACTGAATGCCTTCCCAGGGTGTTAGTGAACACCACCACCCCCACAACCCTACCCCACCCCCCCCCCCTGCACACACACCTATATATATACACACTAGACTAAAGAATTTATATCCTTCCACATTACACACTGTCGGAGGCAAGACATACACACAATAAACAAACTAGTACCTTTTTCTTCCTTTTCTTCTTGGCCTTGGTTCCACAGCTTCCTTCCGTGAAAGCTTTGTATTTTGGAACTTCCTCTTTCTCAATGAATTCCTTGATCATTTCCTCGAAGCGTCCTTCATCGTCTATGGTAGAACAAAGCATGTTCTCCAAAATCAAATCCATATCTCCTTCGTAGTCGATATAAGCACTTTTCAAGTCGTTCCGCTCTTCATCAGACTCTTTGTATGTATTCTCAAACTCCTTTATCTCTTCTAATGTGATTTTATTGAAAAAGAGTCGCCAATATGCACTCCAGTCACGCTCCTGGACAACTACGTCTTCGTCTATTTCGCCACTTTCATCGTACAAATCCCGCTTCCCTTGGTCTGAAAGAATGGAGTGAACTCGGCTCAATGCCTGGAATTTCTCTGTCGCGAGAGCTTTCTCTGCTTCTGGGACGCGGTCTGGATGAACTTGAAGAGATATTCGCCGGTACGCTCGCTTAACTTCTGACTCACTCGCAGACCTTTTAAGCTGAAGAACTTCGTACAAGTCCCTAGTACCATACAGTTCTTGTAATTTCTCAATGAAAGACATCTTCCTTCTTCGCTGGCTACTGAAAAATGGCGCCAAGCCGAGAAAGCACGTGACACATCCTTTGCCCCAGTCCACTTCGAGACAGTAAGGAGAATTTGGCACAGCCGACAGAATTTCTCAAGTTTGAGAGTGAGGATCTAGAATTGCTTTAAACTTTTGCAAGAGCATTCATTTTGACCTTTTCACGCTTTGAAGAAAATATATCTGCACATGCGGGCCATCTTTCTGTCGGCTAGCTACCGAAAAGAAGAAAAAAGAAACGCGGCAAGTGTTTAAGTTATCCCGGGTGTTTCTTGAAGTTTCGCTAATTCCTTTCAACACAATTTCATTGTCAGCAAAAATGGTTCGAATAAATCTTTGTTACACGAACAAACCGATTTACCAGAGCCAGTCAGAGGCTAGTTCAGATGTATTGTCGCGGGCGCGGTGAACGGTACAGTACACTGAGCTTGAAAGTTTCTCGCGGATTGAATGTGTTTCAGGTCAGATGTATAAGACACGGACATATGTGAAGTCATTGGTCAATGCTTTTTTGTATTTGGTGGCTCCTAAAAGAGCCGTTTGTTGTGTAAGGCTTGTGGCTTTACTTGGACTTGTGCTCCGACTTTTTGGGCAGCAGCACTGCTTGAATATTGGGCAGCACACCACCTTGGGCAATTGTCACTCCGCCCAACAGCTTGTTGAGCTCTTCGTCATTTCGCACGGCAAGTTGCAGGTGTCTGGGGATGATTCGAGTTTTCTTGTTATCTCGGGCAGCATTTCCCGCCAGTTCTAGGATTTCAGCCGACAGATATTCGAGGACAGCGGCCAGGTAGACTGGAGCGCCAGAACCAATACGTTCGGCGTAGTTTCCCTTGCGGAGAATGCGATGGATACGACCAACTGGAAACTGAAGTCCAGCTCTCGATGATCGAGTCTTGGCTTTCGCGCGAGATTTTCCTCCTTTTCCACGACCTGACATGTTGTTACTTCTGGAAATACTTACAGAGCAGTGAGCAATGCAGGGTGGTGCCGCCGCTTCCTTTTTATAGCTAAAGTTCGGATCGAAAAGGACCAATAGAATATAAGCATGTAAATCCTGGAGAACCAATGAGAAATTAGCTCACTTTGAGTAAACCATGCCTGCGCAGCAGAGAACATTCCTCAGAGGTAAGCTTTGAAGGTTGTCAAATCAAAAGCAAGTATCCAGTAAAAAAACTAAAAATATCCATCAGCAACCAATCAGTTGACAGAAGGTGCAATTGGCAAACCATTCGATGTTCGAACACTGTCTCCTCAGCAGTCCAACTCATTTTCAACCAGTAAGAATATTGTACGACTTTCGATCCGTCCTTCATTGGGATTGGTATAAAAGCCGCTTCAGGTGCAACAAACTGATCACTTGAGTTATATCTTTTTGTGGTAAACGTTAAACGAACACAATGCCTCCAAAAGCCAGTAAGAAAGGTGCGAAACGAGCTAGCGGTGGGAAGAAGACCGGAAAGAGGACAAAAAAGCGGCGCGAAAGCTACGCCATATACATCTACAAAGTCATGAAACAAGTTCACCCAGACACCGGCATTTCCAGCAAAGCAATGGGTATAATGAATTCGTTCGTGAATGACGTCTTCGAGCGTATTGCCGGTGAAGCTTCCCGCCTTGCAAACTACAACAAGAAGTCGACCGTCGGGTCCCGCGAGATACAGACAGCCGTTCGACTGCTTCTGCCCGGAGAGCTGGCAAAACATGCTGTGAGCGAGGGAACCAAAGCGGTTACCAAATATACCAGCAGCAAATAAACCAGGAGACCAACACAGAACCAAAAAAAAAAAAAAAAAAAAAAAAAAAACGGCTCTTTTAAGAGCCACCATTTCTGAATAAAGGAATGACCACACATTAACATCGCATATATTTTCAAAGCAAAACAACGCAAGGGTCAGACATAACCGCGTAAAACGTACACCAAACATTCATAGGTTTCGGAACTCTAAAGTAAACGTGAGGAAAAAAACACATTTAGAATTATTTTATTGCACATGTAATTATTAGGTTTTAGTCCTTGAATTACAAGATACTTGACCTATGCCAAGAGGGGAGGAGTTTCATGTCTGCTTGGAGCAATGATTCCTGGACAACATTTACATAGTTAGATATTTTTTCCAAACTGCTCATCTGAATTTGGAGTGATAGTTTATACACTTTAGTGAACTTCAATGCATTTTAGTACTGGACTCTCTGAGAAGATAGCTATTATGTCCAAAGTGACAATACATATGTTCTGCACATCACATTTAGGACAGGTTTGAAAATAAACAAGCACAGTACCTGAACTAAATACAGACTAGCCTGCTAGTCATTTAACTATTTTAAAACCCTTTTTTGGCATCAACCTTTGTAATTGGATGAAAGAACACTTTTGTTTGCCTATGTCATTCTATGTGTGCTCTGCAAAACAAAATAAAAATAACTAAAATTTATAATAATGTACAATATTATATAGCTGATAGTTACCTCAGCTCATAGCTCTTAGAAGGTTTAAGAGATCTGAATAAGACCTAAAGGCAATCAGACCTCCAGCATTACTCCATTTCTTGCCAGGTGCCAGATCCTTACGGTCAGGCTTGTGGTAAACCAGTTCAATGGCTTTCAACTTTGTAATGAGCTCATCTCCAGTGCAATCTGTTTGGTTGGCAATTTGACGAGCCTCATGGAAAGGTACTATCCCACCCCCCATAGAACACAAGACTGCATGGGCAGCACAGGTATCCCATTTGAAACATGAACCTTTTGACAAAAAGTAGAAGTCAACTGAATGATCAATGACTTTGAGTAGTTTGTAGCCCACTCCTCCAAGTGCATACAGTGCAGCACCACAAGCAAGTAATTGCTCCTTAATTTCACTTGTTTCACTCTGGCTTATGGCAACCTTAAAATTATTTTCCTGGTCAGAAACTTGCTCTGGCAAGTTAGCTTTGGGGACACATGATTTGAATCTCTTTTCTCCACAAACCACACCCCAGATTCGTTCACCAGTCCATGTCTTGTTGCCAGAGCCACTTTCCTCCAAGAAATGGGCAAATGGCTGGTTTATGACCCCTGCCACAGGATTGCCACTTGTGCGGTCAAATACACCAATCAACACCGTGGCACATGGTAGGCCACCACAGATCAGTCCATTTGTGTCACGACTAATGGAATCTTTCAAGTATTGTCCAGTGCCATCTGAAATTAGACCAACAAAATGATAAAACATCATTTACATACACTGTCACCTTAAATGCATTATCAGGGCAGCAATCAGTTAAATGCTTGATGCCTTAAATGCTTGAGTAAGAGGCATGGGGTATATCAGTTTCAAAGGACGAGGTGTTGGAAACATTCTTGACAGGTCTTATAATCAAGAGGGGTATTCTTACTGAGAGGTACACACAAACTGGGTTCTATTTTAATTAAGGACCCAGTGAGCATCGCTATAAAGCCAACAAAATACAAAAAGAAATCTGTAAGAATGTTTTAGATTATCAGCCATGCATATGCAAAGCGTTTGAGTTGAGAATGTTCATTCATCCACTTAACAGATCAATGTTTCAATCTGAATGGCTTCATGCATAAGCCACTGAGTTTGAGACTGAAATGTGAGCCCATATAGTATACTAGCAAGCATTGCATCATATGCCACAGAACTCTCATCATGGATATTAGCTGACCCTGACCTACCAATAGGATCAATCCAGATAGCCAAATCATCCACTAGAACATTCACCTCCTTTGCTACTTCCTTTGTATCAGTTACTACAGAAACATCAGAATGTATCAGGCTTGCCAATTGCTTTGCTACTTGCTCCTTTCCATCCAAAACTTTCTTCAAGAGATGTGTCGTTGCTTCCACATCACCCTGTACCTCCAGTGTGATTTCTTGGCCAACATTGTTTGTGAATTTATTAGACTCCTCACCATGTATGTGGCCTTTGAGCTCTGGGAACTGAAAAAATAAGGAACCATGCAGCATATAGACGCCAACTCAACAAAATTTCAGATGGGAGATTCAGGTCAGGGGTTTGGGCCCGACTTGATCGGGGTTGGGGTGGGGGGTAGTATGTTCTCCAAATAAACCAATTTTAACTTGCTCTTTAAAATGGTATTCGCGATTTCGCGGGAGACGAGGCGCGCATGCGGGAGACTGACGTATAACTCGTAGGAGAGACCCCCGCGATGAAATGTCATAATTTGCATCTCGCCAATCACTGTAATATTTCCATATATTGACAAGTCATTCTCTTGTTGTTCGGATTTATAAGAATAAAAAAGTACAGATTTGCTGAGGTCGTAACAGTCCAATATTATTCCATGTACTGTAATACACACAAAAAATGCGAATGTGTATCGGAAAATTCGACATCGTATTATTAAAATTTCAAGGCGAACAGGAGTATACTTAGATTATTAGTTTACTTCGATTCTAAGTTCGCCCAGAATACATAAAGTTCAGAGGACCAATTTCCAATGCCAAACTATTATACAGTGTAAAAAATATAACGTGATCTTTCATAGCACAAGCACCATCGAACAAAAACTCGGTTTTGAAACCCGATTCAAATCAGTATTTCTTTACATAAGGCTGTGCTGATATCGACGGGCTTGCGTATTCTTAGTGGCTTTATCGGTGAGAAAAGCAAGAAAGAAGGCTCTGTTCACCTGTTTTATCACGTCACGTTTCACAACTTCTTGTACTAAGACATCCGCCAGAGTCTTGAAGTCTTGAACGAATCGATCGTTTTTCGCTTCCCCGACTTTTTCCTCCACAAGTAAATGGAACAGCTCACTCTGGCACCTCCATGCTCTGGCGATGCAGGCTGCCTTCTCGCTTGCTTGCACTAATGTCTCAAGTACTTTATCCATTTGTTGAAACGTCAAGACTCAGCCCAACCCAGCTAAAATCGCGAACTCAATATAAACATTCTATGTGACCGTTTGGAGATTGGGCACGAATTTGATTTTCCGGAGCCCTGCACAAGGCAGGAATTTGTCCATGGGGCCGGGTGTGGTCCAAACCACAGTAGCCCGAATCTCCCGCCTTTTTGTCACATAATTTCCTTATTTTTGACAGTTCCCAAACCTCAAAGGCCACATATCAGGAGTCCAATAAATTTACAAATAGTGTTCGGCCAAGCCATCACACTGGAGGTTGGATAAAGCATCACCAGTAAAGCGATGGCCGTTTCCGAGATGCCTGTTGCGGCCCTGTTTTAAATCGAGGTCTGGGCCGATCTGCTCAGTTGAAAATTAGTTTTCACTTCCGCCATGCAAATCAAATTTGTTTTATAAGGTAGGTTTCGCACTGGCCCAGATTTTAAACAGAGGCCACAGGCATATCGGAAATGGCCTGAAGTAATTACGTTTCCTCTTGGTTTCGTAGGTCTACTATTACCCAGTTCGACTGATACCCGACCCCTAAACGGTATTACGTCACATAAATATGTCAGCGTTTGATGTTGAGCACCCTAAGCGGTACCAAAACCGTAATTTTGACCCCTAATGCACCAGTCAATTGTAACCCCCCCCCCCCCCCTCGGGGAATGGTGGGGACATGGATTTTCTTTGTTGCAATAATCGACTATTCCCCCACCCCATGGGACATAATGTGCTGACAAATCCCCCACATTGTGGGGTCAAACATTTGGCAAAATTTGACAAAAGAGGCTTTGCACAGAAAACTTCTCTCACGAACGAACCGCGTGGTCGAACTGGACGAGGCTGCATTGCATCATATTTTTGGTCAAATCTCCCACCTTGAGCCCCACCTCCGCAGGTCGGGAATCATGAAGAGAAAATCCCCCACCCCTTCGGGCTTAAACACCTTTCAAATACGAAAAAATGCCCCACATTGCCCCACCATTCTGCGGTACGACGAGCATCCCCGTCCTTTTTTATATGGGAGGCTCAGAATGTCTGAGCCTCCACAGCAGCGCTACTCTACCCCGCTCAGCTTGTGACCCGTCAGAATATCTGAGCCTCCACAGTAGCGCGCTATGAGTGTAAGTGCAGGCTATTGTAAGTTGTAAACTATTGTTTCTCTCTGGTGAAAAACCTGGCAGACTATTCACTACATGTTCGACAGCATACTATACAGATCAGCGAGTCTCGATCCGTCACAGACCAGTAACATCGACCAATACTTTTTTTTTTAATAGAAGTAGCATTTTACGCACATTTCGTTTAATCTTTGAAGAACGAATTAACGAAGAACGGGATATTTTACATGAGCGTTGTATCTTCCGATGGAAAGAGTCTGATTTTCATTAAGATAAATTATATTTGATCTACATATTGCTTGATTCGAGTTTGAGTCCGCGTAAAAAAGATATTCACAGCAAATTTCAAATAAAAGAGATTGTCGCAAAAAGACGGCAAATTTTCTCACAAATATTTTGATTAAGCTTTTAAAAATGTTTATACATAATTAAAAAAAACTATTTACGAATGAAAATTATAAATATTGACGAATGTACATATTTGAACTAATATTGTTCACCTTTATATTTTTTACTGTAACTTTCCCATTAATCAACTTGGTTGTTACGAACTCCTACATTCAATATTTCTCTACAATAGTTTCTCTGCAATAATTTCTGTGATTATTCGTTTTAGCTAACTTCTAACAACGGTTATAAAAAAACACACTTAAGTGAAATCAGTTTACCAAGGTTGCTTAGATTCTACATCATGTTGCAACTTCATTGAGCTTTTTCTTAGAGGTTTCCTCGTGGTTCTTCGCCTTGTACCAGCATTTCTTTGGTGGTTGCTTATGAACAGTCGCGTTTAGGGCATGGCCTTCTCAGGGCAAGTGTCACTCCGTTAACTGGCTTCTGCTGGTAATGGTGGATAAATTCACTTAAAGTTGGAAAAGCCGGTCCTTTGCCAACACTAACAACTGTTTGAGTACCTTCACCAATGTCCTGCAAATAAATAAGCAAATAAAAAACAACTATATTTAATCAGTCAATCAATCAATTGACCAATTAAAAAAAAACACACTAAAACATTGCCAAGATAAAAACGAACCCGACCTTTGGTAGCCGAGAAAGTCAGCACTATAGATGACTGAATCTACTATTTTTCATGCAGAAACTTCACCAGTCATGAAACACATCGGAATTTTCACTGTCCAAAGGCGCTAGATTGGACTCAACATAAAATACTCCAAACCCTGAACTGAACTGTCCAGTGAAACCTATAAAAGTGTGACCACTCAAATGAAAGCTCTCACTGAGCATATCTAACAGCAGTGATTCACTTCCAACTCCTAAACTGTGAAATGAAACCTAACTAGGTGTGACCCTCAAACGAAAGCTCTCAATAAGTGTCCAATCTAATAGCAATGTTCGTGTTGTGTATCGGAGTCGTTTTTGTGAAGGGAGTTGGAAACACATCGAAAGTGTTTGTGGAATAAACGAGTTTATTCTGATCGCTCAGCATTTCCTACCTCCACAAGTTGACAGTGATACACTTTCTTGTTCAAACAGAAGGTCAAAACAAAGACGCCCTCCACACTGCTGCTCTCTCGCACAAGGAACAAACTGCGAAGAGAAAGCAAAGCGTTGTTGTTGAGTGGAATTAAACTTTATTTTAGAAACGGTAAAGAGTGACCTAAGGTTAGTTGCTGTCTGCCTTACCCATCCTCTAGTCCTTCCTCTTTTAACACATTTAGTACGTGCTCTCGCGTGACACGCCCATGATACCACGACTCGTGTGAAATTGACCCTGAGGAGATAGAAGTCACACCGCGCTTAGACCTAAAAGCCCGCATGGCAATATCGGTGGGGGGGAATTTGTAGCTTCAGTTTGTGACCGGGTCGAGGTCCGTGTTGTTATGGAAACAACGGCAAAATAATCCAGTCCAAAATAGGAATTTAATAAAACACTCGATACAAAGAAAAAAAGGTTTTAAACAAAACAAAACAAAGCCAAAACAGTACTACAAGAATGAGAAACGATATCTCTCACACGAACAGCTGGGTATACCAAAGGAGATGACAGTAATCCTCTGGGGAGTTGAAACTAACTCGAAACTCAAAGTGTAGAACGAAAAGATTCTAAATTTATATGCTAAAAACAGAAAATAGGTAAACAGAAAAAGACCAAATAAGGCTCTAAAAACTAATAGTCGAGTCATAAACCCTCACATCAGGACAAGACTAAGCAAAGGTTGGGCAGAAACCTAATAACATGGGGCATGAACCCATATGAAGTCATTTCCTGATTAATCATGTAATAACACCAAATTAACTAACACGCCTAAATACTTAAATAACAGAGTAACATAAATCAATTCTAAAATTAAACAAAGCAGAAGCTTTGTTGACCTGGTTACAAGTTTTTTGTAGGACCAGTTTTCAGCAGTGGTCTACTGACCTGACATAGACGTTTGACATGGAACAAAGGACTGTGAACACAATGGTCGTGTGGACAACCTCTGACGAAATAAAAAAGAAAAAAAAATCAATGCACAATAGAGAAACGGCAGAAATGTATAACAGACCGACTCGAGTAGAAGTGAGAACGCTGATATAACCAAATTCTAAGAATGACAGCAAAGAAACGACCTAAAAATCCTGGATTAGCCAAATCGTTTCCACCTAATTTCCCTTCCGCGCTCCCGGATCTCCACTTTGAAGCATGTGCTAACCACGCCAAAATTTAACCCTAAACCCTTGAATTTTAAGAAATCTCTGGGTTATGGTTAGGTCAGGTTAATTTGGCGGAGGTTATTTAGTACTCAGAGTGGTTTCCGTGTGACTGTCGAAAATCAAAATCAAAGCAGTCACAACGCCAATCACGAAGACTGTATTAAGGCAACCAAAAGTCAAAGGTAACTAACGACGTTTGGTTTTACTTCTTAAAAGCCTTACCACTTTAGGTCTCTCCTTTGCCAATGCTTCAATTTCTTTGACATTGTCCATGACTTTTCCGTGGGCTCCCGTAAAGTCCATGGGGACTCGGTGTTCCTGCGTACCCACATGCGTCGCTTCTGGTTTCTCGTCCGCTGTTTTGTTCTGCAAAGAAAGATCAACTTTCAGTTCCATGAGATCCATGAAACACAAAACAAATTATCCCAACTATCATGAGTAAGTTTCACAATACAACACTGCATGTACTTTACTTGGGCCACTCGTTCAAACGTAAACAACAACAATTGGTGTCTGTAATTATTTGTATGCATGTGTGGTTCGTGCGTGTATGCATTATGTACATACATGTGTACATACGTCATGGTAATATACGCGTTTGTCGGCCTATCTGTCTGTCTGTCTTTTTCGGTTGAAACAAAACCTTACCGTAGGTAAGTCCGAGCTGGGTTCAGCTCCCTTAAGTTTTTGCAGCTTTACGAACTTGCGGATCATGTTGTCGTAGTTACACCTGAGCCGGGATCCATGCTGCACAGAGAAAAAAAAAAAAAAAAAAGAAACAGACAGGAATTACAAACAGTAAAACAAAACGGGAAGCCAGCATTAAACGACAAGCTTCCACTCACACGAACAAAAAGCCAGTAAACTAGGGTACAAAGTTAACATAAAATAATCATATTCAAGTAGTACTTCAAAAGTAGACCCAACATAGCTTATCAGTGTGTAGGTGCAACAAACAAACTTCGCTAAACACCAAATTTCAGAAAGCAATGATAAGTCATAAGCAGATTTTTCGATCAGCCCGACTAATCTTCCAACAAACTAATCCACGAGACAGTAGTCGGCGCCATATATTTCCAAGCATCAAATTTATCACACGAGCCGCTTCAGTTTACAGTATTTTATGATTTCAGGAAATTTCCATTTACCGCAAGATTATTTCGACGTGCTGCGGGGGAAGTGGGAAGTTGGCACGCTGGAAAACAATTACATACTCTAGTGCTTCCGACCAAAAATAGAGTCGATTGTTTTCAGCCAAAATTGTCGGAGTTGTGGTAACAGCCGAATCAGGCACAGCCTTTTGATTTTAGATGCGTTTTTACTTCCCGTTTGCTCGAAAGTAACTGATTTTCGTGATAAATACGCATACTTTTAAAAACCCACACTCCACTGAATACGGCTCCGCTGATCGATCCAATTACAATGTCTGCAAGACATGCACACCCAAACAAATCTTTAATTTTAATACAAACCAATGGTTTTCCATTATATCGCTCAACTGATGCTACACGACGCCAATGTCTTTGCCCTATGCAACAACCTCTATCACGTTAAGGCATGTTTAAAAATCCAACGATTTGTCGTTTTTCGTGTCCTGGAAGTGTTTGCGTGTGGCAGATGTATGACTGCCAAAAAACGCAATTCGGCCTTGAGGCGAGCTTGAAAAACAACGCAAAACACTGGATTTGACTTACTGCTATATTAAGAATAAAACCACCCGCTACTGAATCAACTATTCCGTCATACGAAGAGCATCACTCGCATTAACCCCCGTAATGTCTTACGAAACACATTTAAATCAACACAAGCTACGCACGCGAAGGAATAGACTCTTGGTATGACTACATCCAACATCATAACTGATGATACTTAATTTGAAGATGGTTTGAAATGAAATGCCTTTTCCATTTGTGTCTCGGTTCAGTTCCCACAGCCGCAACAAATTTTGTGTTTTTATATATTTTCAGGTAATGTTTCTGTTCGTCCTGTCCACTATTAATGATTCGAGTTCAATTAATATTCAAACACTTTGTAGCACGTACTGTGTCAGAACTTTAGGGACTCTTTAGTCTCAGTACTAGATATTAACAACACAACAAACAAGTAAACAAGTGGCACATAGCGCTCATACCGGATGACCGCCTCGAGTGTCATGAATCCCTTGGTACTGACAGCAGCTCATTTGTACAGCGGAGAATGTTCTCACCTCCGGATCACACAACTTGGTGTTTCAGTTTTCTAGTGCAGGTTTATCTCTGGTACGTATATCTCTGCGTTAGGCGCCTCGACTCCGTTTACAGCGTGCGGATGAAACGTGATAATATGTTTATCAGAAAATACGGCTGTTCAAAAGACGTCACTATAGCTCAGAGTGACAGGTTTAATAAGACGTAATTACCATAACAAACGGCACGTCTTTGATATTCTAGCTTTATGCAATAAAGGTAGAGTGACAGGTCTACCGGGAAAGAATGACCAAAAACACGTTTCGACAAAGTCTTTGTTTCTCTAACTCTGAATTTAAATTAGTGGGAAACGTTTGTCTCTATTTCGTACATCGGTACAATGTTTGTTTGGCACAACGTAAAGTTAACAGGGAAGCGGCTGTTTTAGTCTCAACGGATATCCTTCGATTAAAGGAAGTTGATGTCAATTATCTATTCGCGTGGGCTGAGAGATAAGGAAGTCGGAGTTTCAAGAACACACCCCCCCCCCCCCCTTTTTTTTTTCTAACTCGTTTAGTATCGTTATGTGTTAACTGATACTAAATGCAGCCAAAGCTCTCTTAGCGGACTGCTCAGCTAGTTATGGCCACTTTCACGAAAGCCCTTTAAAACTCTCAGTCAACCATTGAGAGATTAGATTGGATTATTCTTTTGTTTTCAAGCTGCTGTATAAAGCAACCACCCCGACAGAACAATAGAGACTTTAAGGAACAGGACGAGACAGCACGACGGCGACGGCAGATCCGTGAGAGGATTGGGCAGAGAACGCGATCGTGTCATGCATGTTCCAAGTACTTAAGCAGTAGCACGACGACTGAAGAGAACGCCGGATCACAGGCGGCCCAAGCTCGGTGACGAAATGTTGCACAACTCAAGATCATAAGGAAATGTATGGGAATTTTACCGATCCCGGAAAATCATAGAATTTGATAACGAAACTCAAACTAAACGTTCGCTACCCGTTAGTAGTTGTCTCCTGTGTCCCTTGTATTAATTTAGAGCCGCTGCGGCCAGTATTAGTGGTAGAAAATCCCGCGAGGAGGAAACATCGGCGGGATTTTCTACCACTAATAAGCTGTTAGTTTTATTGTACCATTGTAAAATACTAGCGATTTATATGATCAAGGCTCATGACTGTAGAACATTGGCTTCCATGAATTTTCTGGTTTTGTGCAAGTAAAACGTTTCTAAAAGCCGCTTTGATTCGTGTCGAATA
The DNA here is from genome assembly GCA_964036295.1 of Plumapathes pennacea. Lineage (NCBI taxonomy): Eukaryota > Metazoa > Cnidaria > Anthozoa > Antipatharia > Myriopathidae > Plumapathes > Plumapathes pennacea. The sequence continues at coordinate 22,230,742 of OZ038464.1, read as the reverse complement.
ATTGATCCTGCAGAGTGCAGTTTCGTTCGAAAGAAACCTGCCTAACAGTATTTAATCGTTAGTTCATCGAGGATAAACATTAAAAGTGCCGTCAGAGAGCTTTTCGTGACATGTTTACAGTCTCAGTACAAACTGGCTAGCTCTTTCAATTTCTTCCTGCTGCAATTTGCAAAACTTGCGTGTGCGACGATGACACAGCTCAAGGAATTAAGAACACATTCAGCGGGCAAAAGTCTCCATTGAGAGCTAAATGTGTTGTGAAGATCCGCACTCGGACGAATACATCAAAACATACGCATGCAGCAAACAAACGATTTATTGACCGGAAGGGACTCGTAAAAAGCAAACAACACATGTTTTCCGATACTCGATTATAAGAAAAGAAAATGGTTCAGAAAGGAAAATCCTTAACATCATGGAGAATTTGTACTCTGTTGATTGTACTTACGAAGATTCAGGACGAATAATGTGCTTTTCCTGGCCGCCGATAAATCTGGAACAAACTGCAAAATCATTCAAACAATTGCGGTAATGCACCAGTCAATTGTAACCCCCACCCACTCCCCCCCCCCCCCCCCCCCCCCCCAACTCGGTTACAATTGACTGGTGCATAAAGTGATGCTCGTAAACAGTGGCGGATTTGGGGTGAGGGGGGGGGGGGGGGGGGGGGGGGCGAGGGGGCCGCGGCCCCCCCTTTTGTCTGGGTCTCGGATTTTTTCAGACAACGTAGACCTCTACAATCGTACACGGGCTTTGTTTTTCGTCTTTTGTTGTTGTTTATATCAATCAATTCAGAACTTTTGTTCAGTTTCGTTACCAGTAATTATTATAAAGAAAATTGAGAAACTAGCAGCAATGTGGAATGACGTGCTGCGTGCTAACAACACTCTGACACTCATCCGGCCCGGGATCCGGCCCAGGCGTACTTGTGTAATTGTGTTGCAAAATTAATCCGTCTGAAAAGAGCCCTAGAGCCAATGAGAGAAAATGGGTTTGTTGAGAACGAGACATTCTCTCCTTGTTCACAAGGATATACCTTTGGATTAGTGCAATTGTTGACGACTATGCCACGTGTAACCGGAGAAGGATGACATTCATCAATTCCATGATGTGACTCTTTATACTTATATCATCTGCATGGGATTGATGATTGCAATAGGATGACCCTGGTTTGTTGGCTCCAATACTATTAGCGCGCTGCACCAGATTTATCTGTCGCTTAGCCAATTGGGGGTGTGCGTTAGGCAGCAAAGTGTTCGATGCGGCGCCGAACTTACCGGCAGTACCTGAAAGATATATTTCCTTCCAAAAGCTTAATAAGCTTCCAAAAGCTTAATGGTCTAAAAAATGCAGGAAATCGCTGTTTTAGGAGGTTTAGATTTCAAAATTTTCCGGGGGGGCATGCCCCCGGACCCCCTAGCGGCTCGCGCCTATCGGCGCTCGGCCCCCCCCCCCTTCCCAAATCCTGGATCCGCCCCTGGTAAATCCCGATATACTCCGTAATAAAAGGCTGAAGTACCTTTCATTCGGCTCTAGAAGATGTTGAGTGTTCCTCGTTTAGGTTTCAGCTCGTAAACACAATCTTTCTGGCCTAAAATAAACGAAAAAATGCGACGTTGTCACCACGACGTTTGACGTCGGTGACGGGACAGGACGGAGGAAGCTATCATATTCGGACATGCGCAATGATTGTCTGAGCGGGAATTTTGAGCGGTCCCAGGGTCTTAATCAGTCGCAGATCAAACACGAACTTAGTGTATCCAGTAACACTGCCGTTGACTGGGAGAGCTTCTGCCGAGAATTGTGCGAGGTGACGCTGATGGAAAACAGTGAAAGAATCGGAGGCGAAGGAAAGACGGTCCAAATTGATGAAAGCAAATTCGGGAAGCGGAAATATCACCGTGGACATCACGTAGAGGGACAGTGGGTGTTTGGAGGCATCGAGAGCGACAGGAGGAAATGTTTTATGGCAGCAGTAGAGAAACGAGATGAAGAAACTCTTTTGCCAATAATACAGCGATGGATAAAGCCTGGAACAACCATAATCTCCGATTGCTGGAAGGCGTATTGTAATTTGGAAAAGCGCGGCTATACGCATCGCGCCGTGAACCATTCCAAAGAATTTGTCAATGACGCTGGTGACCACACGAACAAAATCGAAGGCCACTGGAGACAAGCGAAGGCAACGCTACCTCCATTCGGCATCAGAAAACACCATTTTTCTTCTTATTTGGCCGAATTTATGTGGAGATACTTGCACAAGGAGGAGGATTTATTTCAATGTTTTTTAAACGACACAAAACAAGTGTATAAGGTGTAATTAATCGAAGTTGACGGGCCTAAAGCTGGTGTTACACTGGTCGATTTGCAACGACGATTTGCAACGCCGATTTGCTCCAAATTCGCGCAACGGTGTTGCAAGTTTATGAATCGCTTTCAAAAACTTGCAACGCGTTGCAGCAATACAAACATCACGAAAAATCGTTGGCAAGGGGGTGTTACACCTGAACAATTTTTAGCGCAACATCGTATCGTTGCAAATCGTCGTTGCAAATCGACCAGTGTAACACCACCTTAACACCGTTCACTTACACATCGCACGACTTGATGATGATGAAGTGAATAAATTTTGTACACTGCTAAATAAAATGTTGTAGTATTTTTTATTGAACTTTTTATATGATTTAGAAGTTTAAGAAAGAGGTACTTTGTCATGGTAAAGTGAATAAAGACAAAAACCATAATGAAGTGTGTGCATTGTATGTTTAAGATCTCTAGAATTTGGAAGCGCTCGGTTATCACGATATCGTGACGAAGGAAATATAGTAAAGACGAACGGACAAACAAATTGTGCAAACAGCGTGACTGCGGACCACGGACCACGGTGGCAGTGTTTTCAAGCCTACATGCAGATTTATGTAAATACGACAACTGCGGACCGCGGTGGCATTGTTTCTAATAACTAGTTTTAGTGGACGGGTATTCTCTACTTTAGCCTATACGTTACCTTGGCAAGCCGTATTCCCATCATCCAGCTCAACATGGTCTTCTCATCATCAGCAGAAAGGCATTTTATCTCCTTCAGTTCTTTGGCTCGTAATGGCTACAAGAAAGTCGAAAAAGTTACTCAAACTTTTTCTATTAAAAATGAGTGAACGTTCCTGTGCGCCGGTCAACTTGGAACCGATAGAACAGCTACCAGATTTTAGCAGAGCTTTTATTCGTGCACTATCATGTTGCGCTGTGCTGTGCTGTCACGTGTTGTGGTCAGTGTAAAATCGTGTGGTTGCGTTGCGTTGTGCAGTGCTTTGTAGTCATCGTGTCGTGTCGTGTTGTGTTGTGTGAATTGCTTGAAATAGTGGTTTTCGTATGTCGAAAGCCAAAACCAAAGTAAGTACAAGCGTCAACCATGCACAGAGGCTGTAAGGAAGACTCACAAACCAGAAGCCAAAGTAGTTTGCGTTTGGTTTTACTTTGAAGAGGAAGCCAATCAATAGTGCGAGAAAACGCAAACACCTTGCTTTCGTGGGAAGTCGCGACCGGGTTTTTCTTTTGTTCCTGATTGGGCAAGAACGCTGCCAAGCTTGTTTGGGCCAATCCAAAACTAGCGTAATCCAAAGCATTTACATGACTGCTTCCATCAGTTATCCGAAAACCGCTCTACCAGTTTGGCTTGTTCATTCTTGTACTGATACTCTTCATGGCAAACGTCTAACCAACACACACACACATAAAAAAAAGCACTCAGCACAAAACAAACACCATAACTTACCACAACACAGAAGCAAAACTCGGTGGGTGCCTTTTGTGCTTTTTTCAGCTTCATGATGCTGTAAAGGTTCGCGCCGTCAAACTGCACGTAACTTTCAAGATCTTTTGATGCCTGCGTGAAAGAGGCAAAAGAAAAAAAAAGAAAAGAAAGAAAAAGAAAGAAAAAAAAAGAAAAAAAGAAAAAAAATCGAAAGGACGACGGCAGCTTGTATGCCACGGTTATGATTAATATTTCTCATATCTCCTCGAGGTCAGTAAGAGTTACATAGGACGTCTAATTAATAATAAAGTGTACATTTAGAGTGAATCAGTATAGTGAAGGCCACTGGAAAAATTATATTTTATTTCTCTCGCATGCGTAAAAACCGGGCGGCTCTTTTGTCTAGCAAACCAGTGGATACTGCAGATTTGTCGAGTTTATAGCCAATCAGAGTGTGCGAAAGGTATTATTGACTGACTTATACAACAACAATACTAAGAAACACACCTTAGATTTGCCCTTATTTGAACAGTACAGCCCAGATCCTCTCAGCATAAAAAACTTCTTATTCCAGGATTTCTTGCTGAAGTCTTTGGCATTCAGTGTTCCTGCCAGCTCTGGGGTTTTGTTACACGTGCTTAGAAGATTCTGAAACATAAGGCGGCGACGGACTGATTTTCACGAGCAACGCGGCAAGTACAAGAAGGAGATACACATCAGTGAAAACGGGTAACGCAAGCACCAGGAAAATGAACTATTTCTTCCTTGTACACAGCGCTCTTGTACGTCATTGCTTGTGCTGCTTCTTCTGTTACTGTGAAATAAGGACTCTTGACAAGATGTTATTTATCCAAAATAGAGAGAATAAGGGCAGCTGACCTGTAGGATTATTTTCTTGGCTTGCTGTGCTCGTTCTGTGGTGGCTTTATCAGAACATTCCGAGTCCAGCAGATGAGGAGGAAAATAATTCTAAGTCACAGCATGAAAATAAAAATAAAATAAAAAAAACGAGAGAATAAAAATGTTATTACTTACGAAATAAAAGTAAGATTTTCTGAATAATAATAACATATACAATATTAATAATAATAATAATAACTTAGTGAATACATATGACTCCAAGTGTAATAATTTTTCAGTCAACTCTTCAAGCTCTATAAGTTCTTGTGCACCTCACTCTCCTACTCTGCTACTAGAGAAAGATTTGTCATGCTGTAGTCACTTTACCACAACAACTAGCTAGTGAGTCAGTGGCCTAATCAGAGGGGGGGGGGGGTGCTGTTGTTTTTAAGTCAAGTTTTACCATACTCTTACATACTGTTTATGAAATATTTCTCTAAAATTACCTCAGTGTTCATAAAAAAGTCATATTTCTTTGGATCTCTTCTGAAAAGAAATTTGTTCTTGGAGTCTGGTGCCCAGGTATTGAATGTTGGCAAGACGCTTTCGTGATCTTCCAGATTTCTTTCTGAAGGGAACAGCAACAACATCAGAGCAACATAAAGATCAAGAATTGTCTTCATTATAAACTCAACAGCATGATGGAACCTGTGACTATATATTACAATAGCAACAACAATGACAACAAAAATGATGATATTCACATATTTACCTAAACCAAGGTCTGGAATGCATTCCACAAGAACCCAAAGTGGACTATCTTTGAAGCTGTTCACTATGACTATCTTCATGCAAGCTTCTCCTGCTGTGGTGTCACATCCAACAGAGAGTGTTACTATACTTTGGTCTGCACAGTGGACATTTATATTCACCTGAAAAGTAAGAACAACTTTCAACTATTGCAATGATAATACTTATAACAAGTCTCAATTCACAAGGATATTATCTTCTGTATCCTAGGCTAATTCTTTTTACTAATCTGGTCCAAATTTGAAAGGATTATTGTTCGAATGTGAAAAAAAAAAAAAAATATATATATATAGAGAGAGAGAGAGAGAGAGGATATTACACGGCAGCACAAATTTCGAGTGGTAAAAACAATATTTTATGAACAAGCGCTTCGCAAGTGAGTAAAATGTTGTTTTTACCATGAGAAAATAAAATCCATATCTTCGCGCCGCCGTGTAATTTTCTTTTTATTATACTTGACACAAATGTTTTACGAGAAATTGCACAAACAACCGTGCAAAAGCGGGAAATGATTCCAACGATATCCTCACTAATATGCCACTCAGGTCCCAGATGTTAAGTTTCATATGGATTTTACGCACGGTATATTTTCCAGCAAAATGCTCATGTCTATATAATAAATATATATATTATACAGTGGTATAGCCTGTAAAGCACAAGAAATATTAAATAACCCCAGCTCCCACTACATAATTTTGTGCATTTCTGGAATTATTGAAATCCACTAAAATAAATGTTTTCACAATTCTGAAGGTATGTCTATTGATGGATTTTCTGTAAAAAAAATTAGACACTAGGGTTAAAAAGTTTAAGATCAAGAATTTTAAATTCAACAATGCAATATTAGACACCAACTCTAATGGAATCTCTTATTATGCATTTTTTAAAAGCTTATGTACAAGGTAATACACAGTCGAGCCAATACTGATGTTTCATGGTGGTGTTGAACGATGCTTTGATTTTATAGAAAAATCCATTGGCTATGAGTATCAGGAACATGTGTTCTACTGGAGGTACATGATAGGGTCATAATTTTGATCCACCAGGGTGATTTATAATTATTTTTTCTAAAATAGTACAGGTAACAATTTGCAGGTCTGGGCAGAGCCCCTGTTGTAGTGATTTTCCATGAGTCATCGACAAAATGAATTTCATGGCCTCAAATACCTGGCCTGTGTTTTGCTTTGAATCTTGTGCCATGGGACCAGTTTGTATTGAATGAGCAGAAGATTTTGTTGGGCCTGTTTTGGCATTGTTATAAACAACTTCCTCATTTGAAGATTCATCTGTGTGTATCTTGTGGTAGAATGACATCACTTTTGCTTGGGAAGCATGCTCTGAATCATGAATCAGTGGAATCTGTTCACTTATATGATTTAGCTCCTCATCTCCATCAACAAACAAGCTGCAACTGTCCAAGTTAATGTCTTCTGTAACAAAGATCGGGATAAAAATTGTCATTATTAGTATACTATACTTGTGATGGTTATATGGTCAAATATGCAAACTCCTGGTGAAATAATTATAATATCCATTTTAGTCACCTGAGTGCCACACTATATATATATATATACCTTTAACTGTAGGTTGTTGCACCACTTGGTTGATCTGAAAGTGCATGCACATCTAAGTTATTAAAACATTGATACCACATTACATAACAAACAACTTGCAATGCATAAGATAATTAGGCACAATATTACAATACAAGACCTGAAAGACGTGATTTGATTGGCCCTGCATGCACTATAACTTGTCAAAGCGTGTGTGTAAAACCTATAAAGAAAAAGCAGTTGCAGAAGGGGAAGGCCTTGGGGAGGAAATTCTGGAGGATTCTCCCTGGCCTACCCGTGCCACAGCTAGTGCTGTTTCAATTTTTCCTTGCATATTAGATATTTATATGAAGGTGTCAAGATAATATCAACAATATGACATAAACAGTGACATATGTTTTAAAACTATACCTTTGCCGAACAAGCATCGAGATCCCCAATCATCTGATTGAGATCGTGTAACACTTCACTGAGATCATTATCATCTTCACCAGCTGCCATGTCGACAAATTGATTACAGTATGGCCCTACATAAGATCTGCTAAGATTCTGCAAACTTCTTGATCTCCATCAGAACGAGCATCTAAAGTTTCAAGGCCTTCTCTTGCGTTGAGTTTTCATGGTTGAGGGACAGCTATCTTCTGCCTGGCATAAAGATGAAATTTCCAGATCAACTTTTATACGACAACTACGCACACGACAAGAGAGATGTAATGAATACCTCGAAACGCGCTTAACACAGTGGAGATCTTTACGGTGGCTTCAAAGATCTCAGCTGGATGGAAGAATGACCACTGAACGCCCCCAGGCAAATCCCCCAGGCACTCTGTCCGATGAGGAACTGGAGACGAATTGTTTTCGAATATGCAGTGTGCTCGTACAGCGGCCTTCTTCCAGATACGTTATGTATGAATGATGTAGGAATGATGTAGGAATGATGTCTTTATGGTGAACGACAGAAGACCAATGACCAGCCACGAAAGACGAGAGTTTGAAAACAAGTTCCTGGCTTTTGATGGGAAGACAAATCTGATCGACTCTAATGGAAAGGTTGGTACACGATATATGAATCTTGTGGCTCAGTCTGCAATGAAAGAGCTCTATCTGCAAGCTGCAGTTATGTTTATCCCGCTCTAAATTACATTTTATAGAGTAAGACTATTTGTGACTAACAGCAAATAAGCTGACCAAGAAAGCCAAGGTTTTGTGTTTCAGGTTGCCGAGCCATTTCTTTCAAGATTGAAAGACGAAATTGCTGCTCTGTTGAGGAGATGTGAAGATGGATTTGAGCGTGAAAGGGATGAGTATGACTACTCTGTCTACACCGGAACTGCAGGTACATGAAACCAGGTGACCTTTTTTTCAGCCAGGGGTAGAAGCCCCACTTGATTGAGGGTTGGTGGCCCTCAGGGGGTGGGGGTAGATTGGAGCCAACTCGAATGATTTAGGTCAAAAACGTAACAGAAAAACGTTCCAGCTAGTGGGAGAACAATGAGAGTTCATCGTCTGAGGCATGACTGTGGGAGATTGATGTGAGTGGAAATAATGCACAGATGTGGGCTGGATTCCCAGTCAACATAAATTTAGAGAGTTGGTAACAGTACTCCATACCCCTCCCTCCTCCCTCTTGCCCCTTCCTCTCCCTTCCCTCCCTCCTAACCCTTCTCCCCCTCTCCCCCACCTCTCCCAACCTTCCCCTAACTCCTCCTGGCCTCCCAGCTCCTTCCCCTTCCCTCCCCCTCTCTCCCCCTTCCTACCTTCCTACCTTCTCCCTCTCCCCTTCTCCCCTTTCTCTCCTAACCTCTCTCTTTTCCCCCACTTCTTATCAGCCTACCCTAATAAACCCTGTAAATTAGCTCTGAGCCACATATACTATTTACTAGGTATGGCCCTGCTGTATACTCATCTGGCTCTCTCCCCCCTCTACTGCAATGAGTCATCCAAAAGTCAGCAGTATTTGGAAAAGGCCATCAATCTCTTGCAGCCAACCTGTGATAATCTGAGGGGCAAAAGGTTGACGTTTCTGTGTGGTGATGCAGGTACAGGGATTCTTTCTGCTGGGGATAAAGTCTTACAGTATTCTTGAAAAAAATATTGAAGCCAGTACTGTACACTATTGTGCACCATATGACTCCATACCTGCAGGTCACCAAAGAGCTGATTGCCATGCACATACAGTTGCAGGTGCTCAAATTAGCACTGTATTAGCCAGGCTAATCCTGGATTGAGTCAAAACTTAAAATGTCTTTCGAACTACCTTCATGTGTATGAATGTTAAAAGTGCCTGCCAAGAGATTGATTTTTTGTCTTGCTTTTAGGTGTGCTAGCAATTTGTGCTGTTCTTTTTGCCAAACTTGGAAATCAAGACAGGAGTGAACAGTGTATAGTTAAACTGAAGGCTCTGTGTGACCGAGTGTGCCACGACAAAGTGCTGCCTGATGAGCTTCTTTATGGCAGAGCTGGTTACTTGTTTTCTTTGTTGTTTGTAAGACAGCATCTGGGCCAGGTTAAGATTGATGACAATTTAATAGACCAGGTCAGTATGAACCCAGAATCCTTTTACTCCTTATAAATTCATCTCAAACTTCCAGTCTCTTCCATAGAACATTTTATAATGTTAATTATATATCAGCAATATTATAATATAATAATAACAATAATAATAATAATAATAATAATAATAATAATAATAATAATTATTATTATTATTATTATTATTATAATAATTATAATAATAATATAATATTGCTGATATTGTATTCATTCCACTGAACAGGCACTGGCTCCTATCATACATATATTCACAATGTTGTATGGAACATTATCAGACATATACCAGTATCAGACCACAAAGTGTAGCAGCTTATTACCAGCTGAACCTGTTCATGTAGCTATAATGTAATATATTCCACTTATTGCAGGTTTGCCAAGTTATCATCAACTCTGGTGAGAAGTTGTCTAGACATGAGTGTAGCAGGTCTCCTCTGATGTACATGTGGCATGAGAAGCATTATGTAGGTGCTGCTCATGGCATTGTTGGAATCATCTACACGTTATTACAGGTATACTCTGATAACAGTTTACATGATTATATAAATGGCATAACATTATTCACAGATCCCATCCACTCAAGCTGGCAAGATGTTTGGTGCTAGTAAACACTTTGCTTTAATTGCCAACATCATAGTGCAGTTATTGACGAAAAAAAACTCTCTGGATGGCTAAAGCCAAACTTTTTGATACTCATAATATTTGAGAAGGGGTGGTACTTGCCAATAAGAAAACTGTCAGTCTGCACTTATGTTGTTTTAAGTGTTACAACACTATTCAGAGCCTGAGACATGAATGAAGCAGGAGACAAAATTTATGACAGTCTTATAAATTAAAAGATAATGGTAATTGTGAACAAGTTGAACTGTCGGTAAGTGGTCGGTATACGTGGTCGGTATGTGGTCGGTAAGTGGTCGGTATGTGGTCGGTATGTGGTCGGTATGTGGTCGGTATGTGGTCGGTATGTGGTCGGTATGTGGTCGGTAACGTGGTCGGTAGCGTGGTCGGTAACATGGTCGGTAAGTGGTTGGTATGTGGTCGGTAAGATTTATGATGTGGTCGGTAAGTGGTCGGTAAAGTGAAAGGTTTGGTCGGTAAGTGGTCGGTAGCGTTTTTCATTTCGGATAACGTTCATTTGAAGCGCTAGATGAATCATTCACTTTTATTAACGTGGTGGCTCTTAAAAGAGCCGTTGTTATGAGTTGCAAGCCATTAGTAGCCTGCGGCGATGTCTTCGATGATTGAAAGGAACCGGTCAGCTTGATTGAATTGCCGCACTATATTTCCACCACACTATAAACCACACGGTAATTGTGAACAAGTTGAACTGTCGGTATGTGGTCGGTAAACGTGGTCGGTATGTGGTCGGTATGTGGTCGGTAAGTGGTCGGTATGTGGTCGGTATGTGGTCGGTATGCGGTCGGTATGTGGTCGGTATGTGGTCGGTAACGTGGTCGGTAGCGTGGTCGGTAACATGGTCGGTAAGTGGTTGGTATGTGGTCGGTAAGATTTATGATGTGGTCGGTAAGTGGTCGGTAAAGTGAAAGGTTTGGTCGGTAAGTGGTCGGTAGCGTTTTTCATTTCGGATAACGTTCATTTGAAACGCTAGATGAATCATTCACTTTTATTAACGTGGTGGCTCTTAAAAGAGCCGTTGTTATGAGTTGCAAGCCATTAGTAGCCTGCGGCGATGTCTTCGATGATTGAAAGGAACCGGTCAGCTTGATTGAATTGCCGTTTCCACATGAACTCGTCAAGGTATTCTGGGATGCGATCGTAGCGAGTGCCGTTCATCCGCTTCAGCTTTCGCTTCACAGCACTCCAGAGGCCTTCGACAGTGTTGGTATGCACACCTGTGAAAGGGTCAACGAAGTTCTCGGAGTGGTTCACCGTCAGGTGAAGGTATCCATGGTTGTGCAGCGTCTGGTACGGAGTGAACTCATCCGAGTGTATAGTTGTTCCCGGCAAAATGTGGCGCTGTATTATCGGCAGTAGGGTTTGACGTTTGCGATTTGGGACTCTGAAGACTATGGCCTGTTTTGTAACTCGGTCGAAAAATCTTGAAAGAGATTCGACTAGAAACATGAGCTAAAAATATAAAATTCGCGCGACACTGATCGGAAGGGATAAGAATCCTCTGGGCGAAACACAAAACACAAACACATTTGCAAACACTAGAATTATTAAATCTTGAAAGAGAGCACAAAGAAGCACAAGCACAAATAATCTGTTTCAATAGACGTTTATAGTGCTAATAAGCCAAAGGAGGCGTTCAGGCGTTGACGTGTTGAGGTGTCAAATCGCGTAAACAATGAATCCTTTTAAAAGCTTTTCTAAACGCTGGTATATTTCGGTGTATTTTTATCCATGAATAGAACAAACAAGATTCTTTAGACCAATAAAAGTTAGTGCATTTCGATCCGCCAAGTTTATTGTGAATGTATAAATACGAGTAAATTTTTGGCTCACGTCCATACGTACGCGCGTCCAGTCAGTCACGAGCTTGGACGAGTAATTTTCAATTTTCAACTTCTTTGAGTGAGATTCGCCTCGAAAACAAAGGCTCCTTTAGGAGCCACCAAGTTCAATAAAAGTCAATGACAACTTCACTTCGACAACCAGACTGATTTCGCTCACGCACATCGATTACAGCACACGTGCAAATCACATCGCGAATAAATCAAACGGTCTTTCTTGCTTTCAATTCTTAAAAAAGAAAAGAGAACGGAAAAAAATACGTAGCAAAAAGTGTGGTCGGTAAGTGGTCGGTAAAAGTTTTTGAGTGGTCGGTATGTGGTCGGTAAAGTCAATCGCGTGGTCGGTATGTGGTCGGTAAATCGTATACCGACCACTTACCGACAGTTCAACTTGTTCACAATTACCAAACCACACTATATTTCCAAAAATACAAAATTCGTGAAATAAATAAAATTCGAAACACAAAACATAAACACATTTGCAAACACTAGAATTATTAAATCTTGAAAGAGATTCGACTAGAAACATGAGCTAAGAATATAAAATTCGCGCGACGCTGATCGGAAGGGATAAGAATCCTCTGGGCGAAACACAAAACACAAACACATTTGCAAACACTAGAATTATTAAATCTTGAAAGAGAGCACAAAGAAGCACAAGCACAAATAATCTGTTTCAATAGACGTTTATAGTGCTAATGAGCCAAAGGAGGCGTTCAGGCGTTGACGTGTTGAGGTGTCAAATCGCGTAAACAATGAATCCTTTTAAAAGCTTTTCTAAACGCTGGTGTATTTCGGTGTATTTTTATCCATGAATAGAACAAACAAGATTCTTTAGACCAATAAAAGTAAGTGCATTTCGATCCGCCAAGTTTATTGTGAATGTATAAATACGAGTAAATTTTTGGCTCACGTCCATACGTACGCGCGTCCAGTCAGTCACGAGCTTGGACGAGTAATTTTCAATTTTCTTTTCAAAAACTTCTTTGAGAGAGATTCGCCTCGAAAACAACGGCTCCTTTAGGAGCCACCAAGTTCAATAAAATTCAATGACAACTTCACTTCGACAACCAGACTGATTTCGCTCACGCACATCGATTACAGCACACGTGCAAATCACATCGCGAATAAATCAAACGGTCTTTCTTGCTTTCAATTGTTAAAAAATAAAAGAGAACGGAAAAAAAATACGTAGCAAAAAGTGTGGTCGGTAAGTGGTCGGTAAAAGTTTTTGCGTGGTCGGTATGTGGTCGGTAAAGTCGATCGCGTGGTCGGTATGTGGTCGGTAAATCGTATACCGACCACTTACCGACAGTTCAACTTGTTCACAATTACCAAAGATAATTATGAAGAATCACTGCCAGAAGAGGGACAGTGGTAATTTTAAGTCACACTTTGGCATTTCCATTGAGGTGCATGCAGGCACCACTTTTACATTTTTTTTTTTTTTTTCAGGAGTACAGTACTTCTAAGAATTCTAGTTGCAGCATATGTAACCAGTTGCTTGTGGGCTTGATGGCCCTGCTGAGAAATTTGCTTTTGAATGGTTTGTTGCTGACTTTGTTAATGATTTCTTCTGCTCTAGGCATCTTCAGCACCATCAGTCCAGGCCAACTTGGGGTCCATAGAAGGATGTGTAGAGTATCTCCTGTCACAACAGTTTTCATCAGGTAACATGCCATCATCACTTGAGAATGGTACAGACAAGTTGATTCACTGGTGCCATGGAGCCCCAGGGGCAGTCCACCTGATGGTGAAGGCATACCAGGTGAGACATAAAGTAACATCTCCTGCATCCATGCCTCATTTCCCACTAACTGATGTCGATCTCCTGTGAGCTCATGTTGATATTTAACAGTGACATAATTAGAGCTCGAAAATAAATACTTTTGACAGTGTTTTTGCAAGAGTAGGCTTCAGCTTAATACCAATCTCACCCCACCACACCTCCAAAGAGCTCTGCTTCTCAACTGAGTGAGGTCCAAACCTGACCTGAATCTCAGCATGTCTAACTTGCACAACCGATGGAACCAACGTAACCCCAATCCTAACCATAACTTGGGGTAGGGTTATGATTAGGGTTAGGACTACTGTTTTGTCAGTTCTGTGAATAAATTAGACATGCCGCCTGAATCTCACACCTCAAGATGTGTTGAGGTTGGCATCTTATTGAGGTAGGTACTCTATTGATCAGTTTCTCTTATGTTCAGGTGTTTGGAAAGGAAAAGTATCTGAGTGCAGCTTTAAAGTGTGGTGAGGTGATATGGCAGAGAGGAATCTTGAGGAAGGGTTATGGCATATGTCATGGTGTGTCTGGTAATGCCTATGCCTTTCTGTGTTTGTACAAACAAACAAACAACCCCATGTACTTGCATCGAGCTATTAAGGTGAGTGCATGAGGATTTGCCGGTATGCCAGGATATCCTCCTTAGAGTAAGAAATGTAAGTAAAGTTGCTACTTTTGGAATTCATTGGGCCTTGTTAGTTTTTGGAACTTTAACCCTTTCACTCCCATGCAAGTTCAACATGCAAATTCTCCCAGCCTTTTAAGAGGAAAATGTATGAGTGATGCAGTGAGAATTTATAGTTTAATCAGCTATCATCTGAGCAAGGTATCAAAAGCAAAGTTCTCCTTACTATATGATATATTTCTGGTGAGAAACTGAAGGAGAAAATTGAAGTTGATCACTCTTGGGAGTGAAAGGGTTATGGTAGTTGCTTTTTGTTTTACAGTTTGCAGAGTGGTGCTTTGATTATGGGAGACACGGCTGCAGGACTCCTGATCGCCCATTCTCACTGTTTGAAGGTACCAGGTTTTTTTTGTTTATTCAAGGTGCCAAGCTTGCATTGTATAAATGTCAACATAATTTATGTACTGGTACCTGGAAGAAAACAAATAACTTAAAATCTGACAGCATGGATGTGCATCAAAGGTAAAGTAGCTCTGTCAGCTCTTAAGGCTGTTATCAATGGAAGCCAACTGTGTCCCTTCATTCCCAGCCCCTTTTTCTGCCAGGTCTCTTCACACCACTGATCATCAATTTCTTCTCAAGGTATGGCAGGCACTGTGTACTTCTTGGTTGATCTCCTGCAACCAGGATCAGCTAGGTTTCCAGCATTTGAACTCTGAAATACTGTAGAGTCTGGACCAAGATTCACTGTGAAATCTAAAACAGAACCACTGGTTTACAGGCTTTGAACTCTGAAATGAAACCTACTGTACCATAGTTTTCCAACCTTGGAGTTGTAGTTCAACATAACCTGGATGAAGATCCATGGGTTTCCAGCATTTGAACTCTGAAGAAGACTTAAACCTGCATTGACAATAGAGAGCTGAGCTTTCGAACTCTTTGAACTAAGCTGCATATGGCCATGTCTGTGTGCTGTCACTATTCATTCACAGGTTGTAAATTATCCCTGCAATGGCTGTACGTGGTATAATAGGAAGCTTCAAGTAACATATAGATATCTGAGAGATGCATTGTTTTATCTTTAGAGCTGGTTAGATGTCATGCATGTGTGAAGTATTATTAGGTAGCATGCCTTTATATTGAGTCCTTGCAGGCTTGTCAGCCTGAAATGGTAAGATTAGAAAAACTCAAGTTGAGAGATTGAAGGAGACAAAAAAAGTCGGACATCCAGGATACAGTGACCTGACTCAGTGATTCAGTGACCTGACGATTTGAACGTGCAGGGTACATTCTGTAGTTGCTCCATGTTAGAGGCTCAAAATACATGTATACATGCCAATATTAGTTGGACTCGTGACTTTTTGAAAGCCCAGTGTTGCCATGGAAACATGGATATCAGACCCTTTCACCTGCAAACTTTCATGAAATGCAAAATTCCTAATAATAATTAATTGCACAGAACTGAGCGTGTCAACCATGCACAGTGATTTTTAGGTCAAACCGATTAACCCTGTATTTGCAAAGAAATCGTTTTACACTTGCAGGAGTTTGTCTATTGTTGATCATGACTGGCACTTAATTTAAGTTGACCACTACTGGAGAATATCTATTTTGATCAAAGAGAAACCTGCTGACTGAGCAGATTTTTAACAGGAGACAGGATTGTTTCTGGATTAAGACCAAGTTGACTTACAATACTCTTGCATTGCAGTAAAAGGTTTTGCATCTCTGCACTACTTGGCAGAACTGTCTTTGTATTTTCTACCTGACTAATATAAGTTTTGTCTTCTGTGGCAGATAAACAAGAATTATCTGGATTTTCTTTGCAACATGTTCCACATCCCAGCTTTGTAGCTTTGCTCTTGTCTTCTTCTGTCTCTTGTCTACAGGATCTATTGCAAGATTCTTCACAGCATTCTTGTTCTGCACTCCTATTTAAGTCTTGGTTGCTGTTTCTTTGTTTGATCATTTTTGACGGGGTGTGTTCAGGTGATAATATAAGGTCGTCCATATTCATTGTTTCCTCCAACTTCTGTGCTTCTTTCAGCAGTTCTGTCAACTGACTAACGACATCATCTTTATTTTGGCCATCTTTAGATGATACGTATGAAAGCAAAGCGCTGCAGTGATAAAAGAGAAAAGTAAAACAACTCAGCAATGGGTGGACAGCAAAATATAAAATTATGTAATATAGGATTTACACACACAAAAAAAAAACAATACATAACTGCACTGGCTAGCAGTGGCCCCACTAAAAAGAGGAAATTAAAAACAACGTAACAGGTTTCCACTATTTTTTTGATACAGAAGGTACAGGAATACAATCATGTATGTTTATTTTGTTGCTGCTCACATATTTACTGTACTTGTGCAAGTACATTATATTCTAATACCTTAATATCCCTCTTAATTTTGCCCACTCTATGCCATATGATGTTCCCCATGCGAAGCCCTCGTCAAACCCTGCTTGCAGTGTAATCTCTTCTCCAGCCTCCAGACCCTCCCGGTAGCCTGCCTGAAAACAACAGTTTTACTAGATTGTCATGTCTCCCCTAATCCTACACAAACCAGGCTGACAACCCCAGCAACCTATTTAGTGTGGCTACAGCCCCTTCCCCCATTCAGTATTCTGACCCTTAGAACACTCAAAACACTTTTAGGCCGACTGGTCAAGGGGCAGTTTGGTAAGCTAAAATTTTCATCTGAAGCCGACTTTGCCAAAAAATTGAGTCAAATTATTCTACTTTTTATGCCATGTGTTTTATTGAATGAAAAAGTTCTAACTACAATCATGGTCAAAAGTCGTTGGGACGCTCCCCTTACGCACATCCGGAGCACAATGTAAATCCGTACAACCTATGGGGGTCTTATATTTCTTGTCTTCAAGTCCCTCCCCCTCCCCTCCATTCAATAAATGTTGGCCCGTGGTGCAGCTATAAACCGAACTATGCTCAACTACCCAACATTGAATGGGGGGGGGGAACTTGAAATGATTGTAGCTCTGGCGGGAGATGGCTTGATTTGGCGGGAGATGATCGAGTCACTGGACTTGACAGGTTTGCAGAACTAAAACCTATCAGCATCTACTTTCCTTTCCTCATCCCTCCCTAGGGCAACTCTCGTCTTAGAAATCGGAAAGTTTACTTATGAAACCCTTTGCGTGGCCGGTGGGGGAGGGGGTGAGTGACGAAAAAATGCAACTTAAACCGTGTGTAGCCGTGCAGTTACACCAAACAAAATCAAAGCTGCACATCGTCTGCATCTTAAGACTGGCAAATACCTAAACAAAGCTTACGGTCTCGTGAGTCTCTGTGAGTTTTTTGTAGTCAATCTGTGTGTCATAATCTTCCACATCGTCCGCCATTCTTAACTGAATAAGTATTTGCGCATGCGCAGATGCGATGTCAACGATGCTCGATTCAAATTCAAAATGGCGTCGGTGTGTCATAAGTAATAGGATTTTAGAAATCCAGTTCCATCTCGTTTCCTTGCCTTTGCCAATGCGCATCTTATGATTTTTTTTCATTCTTAGTCAGTGCTCTACCGTTTAAAGGATGTATTTCCAACGCAAACGAACAATGTAATGGCATTTTTGGCGTGTTTATTTTCGAAAGATGCCTAGTCCCCACCGGGAGAAAAGCTCGAGCGCTAGTTCTCGGAACCATAGCAAGAGCAAAAAGTCTTCTCATAAGCAAAAGAAGCATAAGAGACAAGCGAAACCTCAGAGTCCCGTTAAGCAATATGAAGATATTTCGTCAGCTTCGGAAGAACACCCAGAACCTCCGCGAAAGTTTAGTCCAATCTCTCGGAGCCCCTCGCCAGTTGCGGTGAAAAAACAGAAGTCAAGCGAAAAGAAAAGGAAGTCCAAAAAGGACAACTCGCTACAGGATTCAAAGAAAAAGCGCAAAAAACGTACAACGTCGCCCAGCTCAAATGCAAATCGAAAGCAGACGTCGCTATCTCCCGTATCACGATCAAGGTGGAAGGGAAGCACGCCATCTCCTCCGCAGGCTGCAACTGTTTTCCGACGGCTCTCGCCGCACGTGTCACGGGACAGGAGCTCTACACCTCCACCTCTTCCACGAGCTTACCGACAGAAGAACTCGCCGAGTGTGAGCCCCTACAGGTCTCCAATGCACCCCCGAGATTTCAGGACAAACGAGATGAGAACTTGGTCTAGGTCTCCCTACAGGCACAGATCAAGATCCCAGTCACCCAGGCTATCATACGGCCGCTCACCTCGCAGATCCCCATACAGATCACCCAGTGGGTACACATTCAATCGTAAGCGGTCACCATCTCCTCGTTATTCTCCACAGAGACGTTCACGATCACCTCGAAAGTCACCTCATTCCTACAGAGGCTCGAAAAACAGGAGCCCTTCTCCATACAGGAATTCAAGATATCGAAGCCCTTCACCTTCATACAAAGGAAGAAAGAGGAGTTGGTCACCAAAGAAATCATCTCGGCGAAGTCCATCCCCTTACAGGTCTTCAAGCAAGAAAAGTTTTCCACAACGTACCTCTAACTCAAAAGACAACTTCCAGAGAAGATATGAAACTCTGAAGGCTCTGGACACAAAATCCATTAGCAAAAATTCAAGGGACAAGTTTGATGGAAAAGAACCTCATAGTAGAAACTCAGTAAAGACTTCGGGTGATGAGAAGCCAAAGAAGGATTTTCATAAGGACACTGTGGTTGTACGGCAACCACCTGTCAAACAGGCAGATAAAGTTACGGCAAATGACAGGACTGATGTAGGCACTGTGGAAGTAGCAGTAGGAAAGAATTCAAAATCTCACATTGGAAAGGCTATAAACAATGCTGAAGGCAACATGAAGGTCACCAGACAGTGTGCAACCTCTATGCCTCCGCTACCTTCAACTGGTCCTCCTCCGCCTCCTCTACCCAATGATGAGCCACCACCCCTCCCTCCAGATGAGGAGAAGCCACCACCACCTCCAGCTCCAACTTTACCACCTTTACCACTGCCACCAGTACTGCCAGGCTCACCTAATGAATCACCACCTGTTTATACCCCAAACAGTCCAGGGACGAAAGCTTCGGGTTCTCCCAAAACCCTGAAACCACTGTTACCACCGTTGGCACCACTGAAGAATGTACCATCTGTTTCACGTTCTAGTAGTCGGAGTGGAACGCCTCTATCTACTCCTGATAGCACCCCAGTGGAGAGTGAGTGGGGAGAACGTTGTGTGGACATGTTTCAGATTGTGGAGCAGATTGGTGAAGGCACATATGGTCAGGTGTACAAGGCCAAGGACAAGATCACAGGTTTGTACACACACTTGTCTACTGTCAGTTTTGTGAACTTTATTTTCACAGTTTGACTTACACATGTACATTATTGTAGCTGGTATTTATTTTGTTGGCCAAAATTTTTGGTGGTGTTGAAACTCAAACCCCAGTACAGTGTATCATATAAATGGGTAGATTTTCACAAAATGTAACAGATAAAAATGTATGCTGTAAGAGAGAAAAAGAAATAATCAAAGGTGATTTTGTGAAGCAAAAATAATGTGAAATGCATACACGTATGTTCTTATGCTTTAAGAGAGGGATTTCCAAGCTGCTATTATTGCAACTATTCATGTTTTTTTTTTTTTTTTTCAAAAGGTGAACTGGTGGCCTTGAAGAAAGTGCGGACTGATAATGAAAAGGAAGGATTTCCAATCACTGCTGTCAGAGAGATAAAGATTCTGAGGCAACTTTCTCACTGTAACATTGTCAATTTGAAGGAAATTGTTACAGACAAGCCAAATGCCCAAGATTTTCGTAAGGATAAAGGTATGTCAGTGCATATCATTTTGATTTCTTGGGTTGACAAAAAGATATTTGTGTACTGCACTGTGTTAGTAGTACATCACCCAGGTATATGCTTACACAATACTGGTTTATGTGTCAATCAATGTGAAAGTTCAACATATTTGCATATTTTGCAAAACCAGAAAAACAAGATACTTCCAGTTCAAATTCCCCACCCCTCCCAGACAACAGTTCAAACTAGCCACCAATGGTCAGACTTTAGAATCAAATTCCTGTCTCCCCGTGCAAGGGAGAGGGTCGAATGCCCAGGGGGGAGGGGGGGATGTTGAACTTTCACATTGATCTGCACATTAGATACTTTTCTGGGTAAGTTCATATGTAGTTCACACTTACAATAGAAATGTCCATGTCAGAAAACCTTGTAAGCCTGTTTTTACTTGTCACCAGGTGCTTTTTACCTTGTATTTGAGTACATGGATCATGACCTAATGGGTGTGCTAGAGTCAGGATTGGTGCATTTTACTGAGGATCACATCAAGTCCTTCACAAAGCAACTTTTGCGTGGCCTAAATTATTGCCATAGAAAGAACTTCCTGCATAGAGATATCAAGGGCTCCAACATTCTGCTCAACAACAAGTATGTTCCCTTTATGGCTGTAATCTTAATCTTTGTATGACAATACAGTATATCACCCTTTTGTCCAATCCGACCCTTTCATTCCTGAGAGTGATCAACTTTAGTTTTATCCTTCATTTGCTTCATGAGAGATATAATTTATCATACAGTATGGAGAATTTGCTACTTGATAGTTGTGCTTAGATAAAAGTTGGCCTATCAATTTTCACTGTTACTCATATGTTTTCTTCTTGAATGGTTGGGAGAAATCGTATTATGAGCTCAGGAGTGAAGAGATTAATCTGCACCACTTTCTGTCTTCTGCTTCTTCAGTCTAATATAACATTTCACTGCTTTCCTTTTTCGGCCCACAGTCTTTAGTCCTTTCCACACCCCTGTATGTGTGTCATCACTCCTGCTTCTTGCTACAATATATTATTGGAATCTTTCTGTCGACTTGGTATTGTTCTGTGTACAATACACAAAGATTACAAATCAGTGAAAGATTGTCACAGATGTGCTTGAATGCTGCAAAGAATGAGTTGGATGACATTTTAAGTGCTAGCCCTTATTGCTGTTGAGAAAGAGTATTGACCTTCTGTCAATAGACCAACACTCAGTTCAGCAAATTGTGTGTGGCATCTGTCAGCGACACACTGTAACTGCCAATGGATATTATGATTTTTGGGTGTGATATAATCATGTACTTCTGTTGACTTGTAGGGGTGAAATCAAGCTTGGGGACTTTGGTTTGGCAAGGCTTTATGAGGCAGATGAAAGGTACAAGAGTTAATATTCGAAGAATTTAGTTCTTTTGTTCATGCTCAAAAAAATGTTAATTGCATTATTGTCATTTAGTGTGTTCACAATTATTTTAATTTTGTGGTCATTGATTGCAATTGTCACTATTTGCCTGGATGATTTTTTGCAAGATTTTACATTCTTTTTAGTTTGTTTGGAAGGATCTGACCCTAATTTTATGCTAACTCAACAGAAGGCCATACACCAACAAAGTCATCACATTGTGGTATAGACCTCCAGAGTTGCTCCTGGGAGAGGAACGTTATGGCCCAGCCATTGATATCTGGAGTGTTGGGTATGTGGTGTATAACTATTGTAGATGTATGCAACAATCAATTTCCAAGATCCCTCACTTGAATTTTCTGAGAAGTTATCAAAAATCTGCAGACAAGATGAATGACATTATTTTGGTGTAGTATAAATTAAAAGTAGGATGATTTTGCTTTTAGACATAAAGAATTATCCCAGTTCTCTTTAAACAATATTATTAATTTTGTAATTTGACTGTGCAACCAATGAATCTTATCATTGTAAGCCTTTGGTAGATATTTGGACCAATATAAATGTGATTCATAATATTTGCTTTGCAGTTGTATTCTTGGAGAGCTGTTTACAAAGAAGCCGCTATTTCAAGCACATCATGAGATTGCCCAACTGGACCTCATCAGGTGAGGCCAGATGATCACTTGCTCGTTTCATGGATTATCGGATTTAGGGAATATCCATTTATTGGTAAAACTTTGGTAATCCCAAGGTTTGAGAATATATTCGCTGAGTTGACCTTTGTGCGTGTATTCTATCCTTTAGCCGTGTGTGTGGCACTCCAATTCCAGCCGTTTGGCCCACAGTCATCAATTTACCTCACTTCCACACTATGAAACCCAAGAAGCAATTCAGGAGGAGGTTGCGAGAGGAGTTCCAGTTGTAAGTACTATTTATTATGCAGCGGGAAATACATTATGTTTTGAATGACCTGTACATGTGTATCATTTGTACAGTGTGTCACTCTCGTTGGCTTATCTCCTTTGCATTGTTATGATTATTCCAGTTTGCCAGCTGATGCTTTGGATCTGTTGGACTGTATGCTAACTCTGGACCCATCAAAGCGCATCACGGCTGCCCAGTCCTTGGAGCATCCTTTCTTAAAAGATGTTGACTGTTCACAGATTGCCCCACCAAGGTGAGTGCAAGGAATGGCAGAGTTGATAGTGTGTAGACAGTAGCTGTAGCTGACTTATATGAAGCTGTATATGCTACAGTATGTTATTGTGTGAGCTCAGCCATGACAGAGCACTTTTCGGATGACTGTCAAAAATCAAAGCAATCACAGAGCCAATCAATGAGGTGAGCAAAAGCACATCACACCAACTAGAAGTCCAAACAAAATCAAATCCAAGTAATTTGTGATCGGTTTTACAAACCAATCAGCAGCGCAAGAACATGCCATCACGACCTGCTCTCTTGCATGACAATATCACAACCAGGTTTTGCTTTTGCTTTTGATTGACCAAGAATGATGCTAAAGTTGTTAGGACCAATCGGAAAGCATAGCAAATGCAAAACTAAAGCAATCACATGATTACTTTCAACAATCATTCAAAAACAGCTCTAAGTAAATAAATGAGAACCAATGTAATGTGGTTATTCTGTTCAGAACATTCTGCAGTATGCAAGATTGGAATTAGTGACAGATGTAACTATGACAGTCTCTCTGGCAACAAGTCATTTCATGTGTGCCAGCCATGATGGCTTGCAAGTACTTATAATATGTTTTAAATGCTGCTAATGACACAGCTAATGTTGTTGCTTTTTAACCAGCTTGCCACATTGGCAAGATTGCCATGAGATGTGGAGCAAAAAGCGAAGACGCCGATCAGAAGTGAAATCCGCTGACCAAGCAAGTCGATCTTCGACTAAGCCTCCAAAACAAGAATCAAATGCTGCAGGTGCAGCTGAAGTTCAACCTGCTCAGCCAGTTGATGGACAGCAGCCTCCAACCAACACTCAGGAAAATGAAACTCAAGTTCCACTTGCTGTTCATGCATCCAAAGACTTGCCACGGCAGAGTATTGAGACAGTTGAGATGGAAACAGAGCAGACATCTGCTGAGTATTCAACAGGACAAGAGCCATCATACTTTAGAACTGACCAGAAAAACCAGTTTGCATATGCAGAGCAAAGCTTAAAAGCTATCTACAGTTCAGATTCTTATTTTCAAAGAGACTACACAGAGGCTGCAACAGAGGCTAACTCATATCAGTCTTCTGGCGACATTGGCCCTGATTTCAGCAGGCAATACATTAGAGAGCCTTCTTACTCGTATGACGGCTCCTCCAGTAGAGATGGAACTGATGGTCCTGGTGGTTATAACCAGAGCAGCATTTACTACGAGCAGTTATCTCCAGCAGCAGAACGGCTGGAACAGCCTTACCCAAAGCGCTATTCAGGTTACGGCTATACTGAAAGAAATAATAGCTCTGGCTATGAGTCCAATTCGGTCCAATGCAAGGATGATTCAGCATTTGGGTTCAGTGCAAAGTACAGCAAACGTGAAGTGTATGAGTATGCAAATTACCCTGTTGATGAGGATCACAAAGTGACAAGTCCAAGGCAAAGAGTTGAACCTCCCTCCAGACACTGAAGCTCTGCCATGGAATTTTAACTGAAGAGTATTTTTTTGATATGTTCTGTGCAGGTTTTATAGCAGTAGAACAAATTTCAGCAATGTCTATCAAGGGCTGGCTGTGGTTCAGTAGTGGAAGTTACAATGTAGGATTTTGTCAATAATATCAGTAACATTCTAGTCTGTGTTGAACAGAGCAACAGAGGCGTGCTTTACTGTGACTTTTTGTGTCACAAACATGTTTGTTAGTCTATCTTTTATGTTGATTTTTGAGGTTGACATTACTTGTTTTGTGTTGACCTTGCATACTGTTTGAGTGCCAGAGGTTTTTCCTTGCAGACATTGACATGTGTTTTCTTTACTGTGGGTCTCCAACCTTTAGCTCCAGAGTCTTTCAATGCTGCTGTAATATGTTGCCAACCTTTTTTATCCAAGCAATGTAGTAAAATATCTCCATTATTTTTAGTGAAAGACTGAAAGGGAAAATTTTGTCAATTTACTCTCTCACTCTGAAGTCTTTATTACTCATTCATCTGAACATGCTATCAAATTCTAAGTTCTCCATACTGCCTGGTGCATCTCTGGTGAGAAAATGAAAGAAAAAATTGAAATTGATTGCCATTGATTGGAGGGGTGGAGCAATAATAGTAGATGTACCACAGTAACCCAAATAGTGATAATTTGGATTGGAATGTTCTGATGGGGTGATAATATCAAAGGGGTAAAATAAGTGATGGAAGTAAATTTTATCAATTTTCTTTAATAATACTGTACCCATAATATGTTAAAAAAGTAAATTCATATTTTGATAGTGTTGGAAGAGTTTGCATATTAGATGGCTCATGAGTGGGCAGGTTAAAAAAGAGAGGCAAGAATCAGGAATAGGGAGGTTATTTGCCATGTTAATAGCATGTTATGCAAGAAAAACCCCTGGCATCCAGCATATTATTTTCTGCATGCAAGATAAAGTATTCAGCACGAAGTGACAAGTTTTGTATCCAAAGTAATTTTGGAGTTTGCTAAAGCACATATTTCTTGTGAGTACTGTATGCACTGTATGGTCTTAAATTTACTACTAATAATTTTTGAGCAACTGCGACAAAAGCTAGATGTATGTATTTGCACTACACTGTCTTTGGCCAGTCTTTTTCTTTTTTTGGTCAGAATGTGGAGCATCTGTAGATACTTTTTTCTTCAAGAATATTGGAAAGTCTGAGTTAAACCTGTTAACCACTATATTTTATGTGCCTAATAAAGATTTTCTTGGAAAAAAAATTTCCTGGCTTCTGTTTTTAGGTATGCTATTTACAAAACTGTATGTTTTTCCCTCAGAAATTAACATTATGAGTATTGACCAATCAGAAAGAGATCAAAAGAACACCTTGTGTTTATCTGTAAATAGGTTGGGTTTCAATATACACATGTGGAAAACTATTCGCCAGAGTTTCGGCTGTTTTCAACATACTAGAAGAATATTGTTTGTGGTTGAGTGCCAGTGTGTTGTCTGCGATACAAATTAATCATTCATGAATTGAGTAGTGGCACTTTTTAGCACATGTAAGTGAAAACTAATTCACAACTAGCTTGTAACATTTGAACCAATCTTCATTTCCTTTGTAGGTTTGAATTGTCGGGATTCCACTGTATTCGATAACAAACATGTCGTATGGAAATTGATTGAATCAGACCTTTTTGCTTCTAAACCCAGAACTGAGCTGTTTTTGTGAAGCTACTGCACTCCAGGGTTGTACAATCACAGAAAATTTGGCTGACATTAGTTGGGCCATCCCGGTGTTTATTTACAAATAAATGTGTGAGATACTATTAATGAAATATAGTATCTCACACTCCAGATGTTATGTAAACAAGATAAAATGTTGAAGGTTGACTGTATCTAATAAACTAAAGCAATATCACATCAGATCAGACTGGGAGCAACAACCCTCTTTCCCATGAAAACAAAATACCAGAATATGTTGATGTGTTTTATTATTGTGAAAAGTAAGGTATTTTGTTGTTATCATGCAGAAGTGAAAATATCAATACTAATCACTTACTGAAAACGAGCACAGAAGGATAATATAATTATAAATCTTCAGCGGTACAGGCCATGGTGACTCATGACCAAGATCTAAAAATAATACAGCACTCTTGAGTAATATCCAGTTTGCACACATTTATATGCATGACATCAGCTTAACTGGGGAAAGAATAAGCTTCCATCCAGCAAAAATCCTTTGCTATTTTGCACTCTGATCAAAATTTTGGGTCAAATATTAAAACCTGTGTATCATTAAAACTTGGGAAAAGTTTTTAAAGAAGTCGAAGTTATGTGTTTCTAAGCAATCCAAGAAAATGAAAGTTATACATGTTCCACGGTGAAATTCCGTTCCAGCTTTACCGATCACGGATAAATCAAAATTTCGACCTTTGATATATTCTATCATGCCTTATTAATTTTCTTCGCGCTTGTTAAATCTACTGTCATTGTGCATCGATCACAACACCACGCATTTTTTCCTCTTTTCTCCACTCTTCTTCTTACGGGGTGGTTTAGCGCCACTATCCATTTTTCTTGAGCGAATTTCTCTCATGAGATCAAAGAACACTTTATCCACATTCGCCCTCGTCTTTGCGGAAGTTTCCACATACGCCACCTTCCATTCCATAGCTTTCTCCTGTGCTTCCTCGGCAGAAACTTGCCTTTTATCTTCTAAATCACACTTGTTTCCCACCAACAAGAAAGGAATATTCTCGTCGCCCTTGACTCGGAGAATCTGCTCTCGAAATTCGGTTGTAGCGGCGAACGATTCCGGTTCGGTTATGGAAAATACACACAAGAAACCTTCCCCGCTCCTGAAATAGTTGTCTCGGATTGCCGCATAATCTTCCTGTCCTGCCGTGTCCAGAATGTCTATCTGGCAATCTCCGCCATCTAGGATAAGTGCTTTTCGATAGCTGTCCGCCTTGGTTGGTTCGTAATCTTCAACGAACTACAGATACAAACGAAAGCTGAATGTAAATGGAGAACATATCTCACGGATGAGAAACGCTTCCGAAGAGCAACTTTGGTGGCACACTAGAGAAATGTAGGTGTAAACATGAATTCGCTGAGAGATACACATTGCATAAAAAAAGCTGGTGCACAGGAGTGAACAGCGAAACAAAATAAGAAGTTACGCCGGCGCACCTCGTCATACATGAACTGAAGCGTGAGGGCCGACTTTCCTACTCCACCACTGCCGACCATTATGACCTTGTGCAGGCCAATCTGCTTGTCCTTATTCTTTGACATTGTCGCCGTCACCTTACCAGTCAAAAACGTTTAGAAGAACTAAAACATGCGGCAATTCCGACGGAAAGAAACTCTTGACAGTTACAACACCCCCACCGCCATAGTAATTAGCGACCACTCCTTTTTAACTATGACGTCACAGTCCCTGGGTACCAGGCTCAAGCGACGCGCATCTATTTTAAGGGTGTGTTCGATTGAGTCTATTCCGGAAATAGAATATCTAAAATGACCCAATGTTTTGCTTGTTCTGGGGTGATATTGTACCAAATTGTTTTAAAAACCTCCATGCTTGCATTTTGAACAGCTCCCGAATACATCCGAACCTTAATCAGCTCCAAACCAAAAAGAATTTTACCGATCAACAGCGCTATTCCACGAAAGACCACGTGCTTCCTCGCCGATTTGGAACCCGCTAGTCTGAGAAATGACCGAGAGAGATCCCGATAGAAACTCGATGAATGTCGAAAAAACCCGAGACGATGAAGCCGACTTTCCCACGGGTCAAACTAAAATAGAGCCGAGCTGTCATTTTTAGCGAGAGCGTACCCCACCAGCGTTTCACGAAATGTTTTAAATCGTGCACTAGCATAAATAAATAAAAATAATAAATAAATAAATCACTTTATTTAAGTCTCGATGTATTTAGCACTGCCGTGCTAATTGGGGAGACTTGAAATGCAGAAACGAAACATCATAAACTGAACACAAATTTGTTAAGAATCCCAACTGGCATAAAAGTTCAGTTGCCTGATTGATTGAGCGTCAAAATAACCGAGATGTTTCGTTTTCTTCTAAAATTAGTTAGAAAGAACCACCAACTCGATAATCGCGGATTTCGACCCTCCGGTCCACACCCACTAGTGGATATTGACCTTCCATCTGTTGAATCTGCTACCGGACTTGACCCCAGGGACCCAAATCCACCAGCAAAAAGTCTCGCGACTGAATTTAGACCCCTTCTTTACATGCATTTTACAAATGGTTCCATGATAGAGTGCATGCATCACTGCAGTGGCACTGAATAAGTGGTTTTATGAATTGGTCACGGCAGTAACTGAGTTCTCTCGGAGGACGGGCTTACTGAAAAGACGCAGATTATGTGAAAGCGAAGAGAGAAAGGAGGCACGGATCTCCTGGCTGTAAAGCCGGTCCAGCCAAGAAACTCACACCAAGGCACGAGTTCTAGAAGAGTAAAGAATGATAACCTGAAAATAACGCTCTCTCAGTTACGTGACACTTCGATTCTACCACAGATTTTCTTTCATGGCTTTAGCCAAGGGACGTATGACACGGGATCACAAGCCAACTTCTTTTTTTGGGAAGCGAGAAGTACGCACAGTATAAAGACTGATTAGTTTTCTCCACGTTGAAGTTTGTCCAATTTCGCATTATACTAACATTACGCCGATACTACACTGTGTCTAGGCTATAAAATAAAGCGAAAATGAGTGGCCCATTTGTTTGTCCCGTTTTTAAATTTCGAATCAGAAAGGGCGCGAGGGAACGTCAAAGATTTTTTTTCTTTTTCTTTCCTTGAGCAAATTTTTCTCATGAGATCGAAGAACACTTTATCCACGTTCGCCCTCGTCTTGGCGGAAGTTTCCACATACGTCACCTTCCATTCCATTGCCTTGTCTTGTTTATCTTGATTGGCGCGTAATCTTTATGTTTGTCCAATAAACCCCATCTGAATCCGAAGCAGATGCATACGGTCCCCCAAAATGTTGACCAACGGTGACCGACTGGCAAATTGAATTCCCTTCTTGTCCGTCAAACTCAGGTGGGGTATATTGGGCAGTGATCTTTCTTCAATTTTATCTTTTAGTTTCCCATGAGAGATGTATCATAGGTATTTTATAACTTGCTCAGACTACAGCATCGCTGATATAGAGATTACTTCATGGAAAGTGCGCGCGTACGGTTTTTATTCACGAGTTGTGAAGTATCATAAAACGAACGAGCGAGGCTTTGCGAGCGAGTGAGTTTTATGATACGAAACAACGAGTGAATAAAAACTGTACAAAGCACTTTCCATGATGTTTTCTGTTTATTATATACATACTGAGACATTTATGATGGGACCGGGAAACCCTTTAAAAGTAGTGAAAAATCGTCGTTCGCAGCTTGTGATTGGACGAACGATTTTTTTCACGTGTGAAAAGCGTCGTTCGCGGCCTCTCATTGGCTAGAACTCATTTGCGTACGAATTCTTCTTGAATGGTTGGGAGAGTATGCGTTATGAACCAAGGAGTTTCATACTTATACCAAAAAAATCATAAATCATAAATCCTAAATAAATCAATATCTTATCATAAATCCTAAATCATACTTATACCATTCGCTCTGACGAAAGGGCTAGCTATTGTCTCTTTCAGGGAGTTCCATTACCCTCATCAACATAAATTTGATACACCAGTTTAAATCATACTTAGTTCTGTTTCATGCTTCAAGCTTCCCACTCAAACCTTGTTCTTCCTTATCTGGTCAACTTTTCCCAGCAGATCATCTGTGCTTGCAGTGAAATAACTGTCTCTCCAGATCCGTTTCAGACTGTTCAAAATCTTGCCAAACTCAGGACCTGGTTTTACCCCTAACTGTTTCAGGTGCCCACCTGTGACTGGGAAATTTGGTACCAGCCACCGATGAATCTCTTCTGCAAGCTCATGCCTTCCTTGATAGTGAAGCAACTCAACAATATGATCCCTCTGTATTTCCCTAACCTGGGTACTTGATGATGATACTAACATATCTTGGTATGGTTTAAGGGGCATATCGTGAGGTTTGGGGTCTCTGTGTTCCGTCACAAACTTGCCCAAACTTCTCTCAGCATTAGACAGCTTCCATTGCCGTGCCAAATCCTCAGCTTGATTGGCACTCTCGACAAGCGCACAAAGGAGGGTAACTGGTTGCAGATTCCAAGTCTGGTGTTCGGCCCATGCTCTTTGAAATTCAATCATTCTCTCTTTAGTAAGACTTGGAAGACCTGTGGGTGATAAAATGTGAACTATATTTGTTAAATGCAACAAGTGTTGACAGTCAGGTGCTAAAAATTCTAGTACTCTTATAGAAATCGATCAAGACATTATTGATGAAATGTGACAATAATAGTCAAACCCTGAAAATATAGATGAGAAATAGCCACAACTATGTATTTCTTACCAATACACTTGGAAACATTCAAATCATCCATGTGTTGCAATAAACTCGGTGCATGACTGCCAGTCAAAATTCTTGCAATCTCTACCCATATTCGTTCAACTGCAATCTTTCTCAGTCCCTCAGCACTTTCCTTGATAATAATCAAAGTGGCTTGGTCATGTTTGTCAGGCTGTTCCGCTATCCTCCCGTAAAAACGAAAGTACCTCAAAATTCTCAAATAATCTTCTTCAATCCTGAGCCTGGGATTCCCAACAAACTTCACCACGCGATTCTTCAGGTCGTCTTGGCCACCAAAATAATCGTACAGGGTGCCGTCCAACGCCAAGCTCATCGCGTTGATGGTCAAATCGCGTCGCTCAGCGTCCACTTTCCAGTCGTTTGTGAACGTAACTTTAGCATGTCGTCCGTCTGTCTCCGTGTCTATTCTCAGCGTCGTCACCTCGAAGTCTCGTTTGTTGATATGCGCTGTCAGCGTGCCATGTTGCAGACCCGTCTCGTAGTATCGAATCCCGTCCGCTGAGAACAGCTCGATCATCTGTTCAGGAGTCGCATCTGTGCTCAAATCGATGTCCTTGGGTGTTTTGCCGAGCAACAGATCCCTCACGGCACCACCGATGATTCGCACGTCGAAGCCTCGCTTGGTAAAAACGGCAGACAATCTGAGAAGATCCGGAGTGAGGACGGCTTTGAACTCCTGCGAATCGACTTTTTCAACACCAGTGGACATCTTCGAGAGGTTCAAACTAATGGGTCTCTTCCGACGTAAAAGAGCAGCTAAATGACTTGCGGTAGAAAAACTCTGCCCTCTTATCGCGCTTCGCAGCATAAATCGCATCAAAGTTGACTCCCAGCTTTGCATTCCGTGTCCACCATCTTGGAAATCGACTCCAGTTCGATTAGTTCCCAGCTTCCCCGACCTTCCAGCTCTGAGTCCGCGAACCTACAGCGGCTACATACTCGTTAACAGTCTTCCCAGTGCTGCGCGGGCAATATGGCGGACTGAACATTAAAGATGAAGAAAAACAAATTGGTAAGGTTACCATAATGGTGAGCTTGTTTTAGATGGAAAAATAGTTTCATCTTAAGATCAGACGATAAGTAAACACTGTGGGTCACTCTTGTTTGTCGACGTAAGATCAGTTAACTGTCGGGCGGCCGACTCTCGGTCAACAGTCATGCCAGTTGACCGATAGTCCAACGATGAGGCGTTCTATTCACCCATAGAGACTTGGTTGATTTTAACCTTTGGTTGAAATTATAGTAAATTGTTCGTGCATTCTTTCAGGTGCAGGGAACAAATGATAGGGCGACCTTGAGCAAGAATTCCATGGTAAACGGCGGCTACTTTCAAGATGATTTTGTGAAGTATTTTGCGGCTACCAACACTAGAAGGGCTCCAATCATCAACAGGTAGTGTGATTGTGGCCACTGCAGTACTTCTGAAATATTCAGGCATTGCATATAACATTTCTATGTGCATCATGATCAATCAGTTCTAGTGATGGGGTGGTATGGTTTCACTATGTATCTACGTATCTACTCTCTTTGAATACCCAAGGAACTTAGGTGCGGCGGGGGGGCAGGGGGGAAGGGGGGGGGGGGGGTTGTGGTGGGGGGTGGAGAGAGAGGGGGAGGGAGAGGTCTAAGGTTCACTGCATATTCATGTACATAATTAAGTTTTAATTGCAGTGTTTTCTGTAGCCCAATTTCTTGTAATTTCAAATCAGTTTTTTGGCTTCAGATACAATTAAAATTTCAGCTAACCTCCTCTGCCCCCTCCTCCAGAGAGCTCCACATCTGTGCCAAGAAGGGCCCAGATCCCCAACTTGTCAAACTTGATCCTGAGAATTATTTTGTTGATCATGCATGCTGCTGATGATGATGACACTGTGCCTAATATTATCATATAACAATGGGGTGTAATGTTCAACAGGGGTTATTTTATAAGAGCCTTTGGTGTGAACCATGCGGTGAGAAGTTTCCTGACATCAAAACACTTTGGGACAGCACAAAAGCAAGTAAGGAAAGAATAACAACGTTGAGAACTCCATATACAGTATGCCTACATAGGAAGAAGTTTCAAAACTCAAAAGTATGTCTCCAGATCAGATACTGTATGTCAGGGTGTATTCATGGCAACTGTGTTATTTTTTTCGGCCCCCTTTGACATTCTGGAAATCCTAAATACTGTATTTTTTTAATTGCCATTGTGCAAACAATGCACTGATATCCCGGGCAGACATGCAAAGACTTTCAAATTTAAATTAAATATCAAACTCAACTAATTACTGCTGACTCAACACTAGCATTGGCTGGCAAATGTATTATTCATACTTTATTATAATATCATGTTATCTTATTATGATTTGTTCATTGTCAATTTGCCTTCAAGGCCAAGCTACATGCATTTATCATCCATAAGTTACTTTGATTTTTTATTCCAGATTCTTTCATTGGGTGCTGGCTTTGATTCCACATTTTTCAGACTTTATTCTGATGGGTTGCTGGAGGAATCAGTTTATTATGAGGTTTAGAGCTTTCTGATTCTTCTATTTAAGACACTTCAATGCCTTTCAGTTGTTCAGGTTTCACATTCTCTCATTTGTTACATGTAGCATCCACAGCAAAAAGAAGTATGTTCATATTGTGAAATGAAATGAGTTAAAATTGAAATAATAGCCTGATCTAAACCAGAGTTGCAATGAGTCAGTTTTTTTTTTTTTTTTTTTTTTTTTTCTGAGAGGCAGCCCGGAAGATGGTTTCTTTGATTAGAAATATCATATAAATATGATATATTATGGGGCTATTTGTTTTGGACACTAATAATATTTTTCAACTTGGCTATTAAATAATAACCTTTCTCTCATGCCCTTTTTAAGACACTTTCTAATATTATACATTGTACAGTTGGTCTAAAAGGTAGTCTTGCTCCAGGTAGATTTTCCTCAAGTTGTCGAGGACAAGACCAGGATGATTGAACAGCAAGACACACTTCTTGATGCCATTGGCAAAGTGAAATCTTCAGTCCAGAGTAAAAATGCCAGTAAGTTTATAAAAGTGTACATATGTGTATGGTATGGCATAAATTAAAGCTGTCAAGCATTACATTGGTGCATAAATTTTGGAGTAAGAAAGAGTCATTATTTCTTGGCAGCTATCCAGACAGAGAGATACAAGCTTCTTGGCTGTGACATGAAGGACATTCCACAACTTGAAGAGAGCTTGTTGCATTGTGGGATAGATCGACTGTGCCCTACCCTACTGATATCAGAAGTTGTGTTGACATACATGGACCCTAAAAGGTGAACCATGCAACCTTCGAAAACTCATTCAAAGCACATACATAATGTTGTGATCCTGGAATAGGAATAGAGGATTTACAGTAGGGAACTATTAGAGCCGTTTTCAGATGACTGTTGAAAACCAAAACCAAAGTAATCACACAGGCCAATCACAGAGACTGAGAGAAAACAGTTCAGCCAATTGGAAGCCAAAGTAATTTGCGTTTGGTCTTGCGTTTGGTTTTACTTTCCAATCAGCAGTGCGAGTACATGCCATCGCTTGCGTGAGAAGTGTTTGGTTTTGGTTTTGGTTTTGTTCCTGATTGGCTGAGCATGCTGACAAACTCGTGTGGACCAATCCGAAAGCGAAGCAAACACAAAACCAAAGCAATCACACAATTACTTTCAACAGTCATCGGAAAACCGCTCTAATCAGTATCTAGGCTGCAAATGGGTCATCTTGAGAACAGTGTACATATACCATTTTGTCATATCAAACAGTCTTTATAAGATGTCACTATAAACAATATTATGAACAAATTAATTCTCTGTTGTTTCTGGCACAATTGTTTGCTGCAATATTGCCTCATAAACTATTGCAGTATCAGCCATTTCTTAATTATTTTTAATCTTCCATTTTTCCCCAGCTCTACTGCAGTAATTGCCTGGGCAGCCCAGTTCTTTAATTCTGCTGTATTTCTGATGTATGAACAGGTAATGTTGTAAAACCAAGTGAAGTAGGAGTCAATGTTGTACTCAGCCTGGTGAAAAGTTTAGAAATAAAATTGTAATTTTAGTAAAATGGATGGCAGTATCATGTAGATCTATCCTGAAAACACACACTTAAAGTAACAACTAAATCTGATTGCACTGTACAGATTAGTGTAAGTATGGTATTATTGATATGTTGGCTTTTGATGTACTTTGACAGGTGTACCCATTGGACTCATTTGGGATTGTCATGTAAGTATGAGCTTGACCTACTCTACCCTCACCCAAAGAGAACTCTGGGCTAGTGTAGCAAGACTCCCAGATGAATCTTCTGCCTGAAAAAAAAAAAAAAAAAAGAAAAGAGGTTAGCATTTCTGGATCAAAATAACAGACTCTTACCACTGTGTTCAAACCATGCATTTTTAATAATTCAACCATTAGGTCAAATCACTTCAATGATTGTGGAGCACCAATTCGTGGTACACAAGCCTACCCTACCCCTGAAGAGCAGAAACAACGATTCAGACAACAGGTGACTGCCATACATGAAATGTCAAAGTTCTTGAACATACTTTTCGTCCAGAGATGCTGGAACAATAAGTTCAGCATTATTATACAAATAATGTTTTTTTTTTTTTTTTTTTTTTTTTCGCACCTGATTGTTGCAATACATTGTGTTTGGGACTCTTCTTTCAGGGCTGGCCTGCTGTATCTTGTGTAGACATGAATCAGATATATTATGGCACTGTACCTCAGGAAGAAAAACTTCGTATTGGAACATTGGAACCTTTTGATGAATTTGAGGTATGTTACAGAAGTTGAACATTTCCACTGTCCTTGCGTTGTTTACTTGATTGTGAGACATTTTGAGGGGAGTTGGGAATTAGTATGTGTCTGAACTGTCTAAAACAATTTTAAATATGTTGTACAACATAGTTTGCTGCATTCCCTTATTTTATTGTTGAGTTCTCTTGTGTTTCTTTCTATAAGGAGTGGCATTTAAAGTGTTCCCACTACATTGTCCTGACGGCATTCAAAGGAAGCTGCAAAGCACTTCATGGGGATCTATATCCCGGTAAATGTAATATATCAAACAAGTTCTTCTCCTAAGTAGATGGGAGAGTTCGATTTTCCTATAGATAACTTTTATTCTGGTCGCTTGCAAGATAACTGTTTTTTCTCCCTGTGTCAATCTTTTCGTGAGTCAATGGCAGGATTCGTATTACAAGACTCTGATGAAACTTTGGCCCAAATCTCCGTTGAAAGACTGCCCCCTTTTTAGCATGCAGAGTTTGGTCTTGAATTCGAGTGTGTAATCCCTAAAGTTTTGTTTTTCTAGACAAGAAGTTCTTCATCTCTGATCAAAAGACCACAAAAAGTGATTTTTCATGTGGAGTTACCCTGAGCGACACTTCTCGTCATTGTAGGTATGGATGAGGTTGTTACAAACAGAGCCTCTGTTAGAGGACGTCTTCATTTCGATCAAATTGACGTTTCTCCTTCATCGATGAAACTCCAGAGGTACGTAACCACAGTTCAATGCATTCACACGTGCACGCAATGACGGAACGTACACCCAAGAAGACATGTGCACACTCTAGGACTCACGCACCCACTCACTCACGCATGCACTCACTCACGCACGCACTCATTCGATCACGCATGCACACATTCATTCACGCACCCACTCCCATACGCACTCGATCAAGCACTCACCAACGCACACACTCAATTACGCATGCAACATCAATTACGACATTCCCTCGGCATTGTAACTAGGCTGTGTTATTTTGAAACGTGACTTCTGGTAAAAAGAACTTCGTTGTGTAAATCTACTCAAAAATCTTTTGTCTCCAGATTTGGACACTCGACTACAGTTTCTCTTGATGGCGACATCTTAGTCATCGGAGGTTTTGGGCAGAATAAAGGAAAACACATGAGACTTGAAGACATACAATTCCTCACGAGCGACAACGGTTAGTCTTATTAGGATGGTTTGGGTTATTAAAGCATGGTAAATAAGTTAGTAAGTGAACGAATGAATGAATGAATGGAGGGTGAATTTACGATTGTTGGTAGCCAGGTGGACTGTAATGATCTCGTTGAAAACAACATCAGCAATAAGTCAAAAGGAGTTTTTATAATCATCAGCGACGTTATCATTATCATCATCATTATCATCATCATCATCATCATCATCATCATCATCATCATCATCATCATCATCATCATCATCATCATCATCATCATCATCATCATCATCATCATCATCATCATCATCATCATCATCATCATCATCATCATCATCATCATCATCATCATCATCATCATCATCATCATCATCATCATCATCATCATCATCATCATCATCATCATCATCATCATCGTCATCATCATCACCGTCAACATCATAATCGACGTCAGTGTTAGCAACTGTATTATTATCGTAATCATCGTCATCGTCATCAACATCATGAACTTTATAGTCAATATCGTTCTCGTCAGCTGGTGACCATCACATTACTCATTATAATCACAATCATCTGTTACGCTTTCAGTGACGGCAAGGAGCATAATCTCGATTTTGCCAGTGATGCCCACTCTTTTGCTTGTCTCCTACTTACATTCAGTTCCTCATCTTTCTTCTTCTTCTTCTTTTTTTTTTTTTGCTCCGATCGTATTGTCGTTGTATTTTAGGCGAGTGGAGGTGCATTGAAGTGACTCCAGTCTCCAAGGCACAACCAGGTGAGTCGTGAGTCCACTGTCACCCGAGTAAAGAATTTTACAAATAAAGCCGTTTTCTGATGACTTTCGAAAACCAAAACCAAAGCAAGTTTACCGCCAATCACAGAAACTGTAAGAAACACTTTCAACCAATCAGAAGCCAAAGTAATTTGCGTTTAGTTTTGTTTCAAGTCTAAGAAACCAATCAGCAGTGCGAGGAAACGCAATCTCGTAAAGGCCATTATTGTAAATATTTGAAACGGAATAGTATCATTTAGTTAAAAACTTTAATGATCGAAAACGTGTTTTCTTCCAGGTCCACGTCTGTACCATTCCACAACAGCACTCAGCAGTGGAAGGTTTTTCGTCTTCGGCGGGAGAACGTCCCCACTGAAGCCGTGCTCGTCTTGCCATCTCCTTAAAATCGACAAACCACGAGCACGTGATTCTTGCAATGTTAGTGTCAGTAGTATTGGAGAATCCACAAAAGCTAGTCATACAGAACAGTCAGATGATGGAGCTTACTTTGGCGACGTCTATCAATATTCCTGCGAAGTTCTGCCGGCTAGCGATCCAGACGGCCCTTCTCCCAGATGGCGTCATACTGCCACTAGGATTACTGTGTCACCCGAAGGTAAATTTAATAAATTTCCAGTGGTTTGCCGTGGTGTGGACTCTTATTTACCACGATTTACGTCATCACATGGTCAAAATGTTGTGGACTCACGAGGCGCTTCGCCGAGTGAGTCCACAACAAATTTTGACCTTGTGGTGGCGTAAATCGTGGTAAATAAGAGTCCACACAACGGCAAACCACTGGAAATTTGTTTTTTACCACACTATTTAGAAATATACAAGAAGATTTCGCTGTATTTCGTTGCAAAACGTGACACGCTGGCGTCAGCTGGCGTCACATCGTTGTCTGGACTCTTATTTACCACGCTTAATCGACCAATCAGAGAGCGAGAAACTAGTGTGTTGTGGTAAAAAAAAAAAACATTTGTTCAAACTACTGCAGTCAGTGGTTTTCTTTGGTAATGTGTGAGAGACATTTCGCTGTGTTTGTTTAACAAAGGAGACACAGCACATAATATACAAACCTATTACATACATACTTTTTCGCATGTACTGGGTGACACGCTACTATTAATGAAAGACATACACAGAGAATGCTCCTTTGTCTTGTATTTGCACTAGCTTCGGAGGTCACTGCTAAATACAAGACAAAGGAGCATTCTCTGTGTATGTATGACTTTCATTAATAGTAACGTGTCACCCCGTACATGCGAAACAGTCAAAATTCTCTGGGGCG
Source organism: Plumapathes pennacea (assembly GCA_964036295.1). Classification (NCBI taxonomy): domain Eukaryota; kingdom Metazoa; phylum Cnidaria; class Anthozoa; order Antipatharia; family Myriopathidae; genus Plumapathes; species Plumapathes pennacea. The sequence continues at coordinate 22,192,044 of OZ038464.1, read as the reverse complement.
ATTGAGGCATTTCCCTTTAGATTCGAACGATATCTTCATTGTGCTTTCTAAAGACTCGCACACCCTCTCGTTGTTCGTTGCAGACCACATACCGTGGCACTCCGTTAATGTGGCCACCATTTTATGAAGGATTTCAAAACAATTCGAGGTGGCCGTATTAACGGGGTTTTCAGATAGGAAAATAGCTGTACGTTTGTACATACGTACATAACACACCTACCAACTACATACATGCATTTTATACGTCACTACATTTCCCACGAAAGGACCCTTTCCTTCGTTTGTAGTCCTCATTATTGCTGTCATCCCAAAATGCTTGCTCGTTTTTTGTTCACAGACAGAGAACAGGTGCTGATAGTCGGGGGTCGCTCGCCCGCCGTGCCTGCATTTAGTGACGGCTTTGTATTCGACGTTTCTTCAAAGACGTGGTCCCAGGTAAACGATCTATTTGTTTTGACAATAAAATAGCCATCGTGATAACAATGTTTACTGGAATGTCAAATTAAATAAATCACTTGTGTTCGTGTTTTTGTTTCTCATTGCACACCACCTCCTGCGTTCGTTTCTTATGGCTTTTTTTTTTTTTTTTTTTTTTTTAATCAGGTGCACTTCTGTGGAGAAGAGATTGAAGCTCGTCACTCACACTCCGCATGCGCGTGGAATCACCACGTTGTCCTTGCCGGGGGCCTGGGACGGAATCTGGAACCGCTGTCCAGTGTTCAAGTGATCGATACTAGGGTAAGGTAACCAAGCCTGACAACTGTAATGTGATCCTGGGGACAAGCTCGACAATGGCTGGTTTATAGCGGACACGTCATTTCGAATCGGAACTGCACATTCCAAGCACAAACGATATTATTAATTCCAATTCTTTGTCGGTGCTTTGTGTAGTTTGAATTATTTTGCGTTTTCGTCATTTTCAACAGACTCGACCAATGAAAGTGCAAACAATGGACATACAGCCGCCATTAGAACCAAGGTCAGTTCTGTCGGTAATTGTTTTTGAATTAGTCAAAGGATAATCGTTTTCACTCCGGTTGTTTTCAGGTACTCGCACACCGCGCACGTGTTTCACGATACTCTGGTCCTCGTTGGTGGAGTAAACCCGAAATCTCCTCACCCACCTGGGCTGCTTTTGATCAACCTCAACTCACTTGATTTGGTGTCCTATTCTTTACCGGTGAGTTTCTGCCGTTTGGATTGTTAGTTCAATCTTCCCCCTCCTTTCCTCAGTTCTCCTCTCATCAGGAAGAATTTGAAAGCTTAGTGTATATACCCGCAGATTGCAAATCGGAGGACGATTGTCCTGTCATTGATGCGTGAAGTTGTCTCCCTACCCAACCAGTACCCCTGCCCATATATAACTGGGCCTTAAAACTCTTTGTACAGACTTCTTCGAAACTTTTTTCCTTCTCTCCCTCCCTCGGCGTCCTTTTTGCGCTCGCCTCAATTTTTGTCTTTGTATATGCTCTGAAACCTACGGAAACGCTTGCCACACAGGCTAATGAATGGGTGTCTCCCCGAGACAAGTTGTAGTTTCTCATGTGAACAGCCCGCATCGCTTTATAAAGAAATGTATGAATAGTTGGCGCGACCAGGTTGACTCGTGGGGAGGGTGTCTTGGGTCCTCGGCACATCTTTTCTCTAGGCATGTAAACAGGGGCCTTAGTCATTATTTCCTGCAGGTGTGTAATCCATCGTCTTCACCTGTGATGCTACACAGCCACTGCAGTGTTCGCGTAGGAGCGCAAAAGATTGTGGTCGTTGGTGGCGGCGGAAACTGTTTTTCGTTTGGGACTCACTTGAACAGCGCAGTAGTGTCCATTAGTGTGCCAGGTAACCACACGAATTGATGATCCTCTAGAATTAAGAGAGATTATCAATTTAGATGTACGTTAGTTAATATAACAATAAACCACTTTGATTCTTTAGATTTTGTTTAATGCTGGTGAGACTTTCAGCTTGTGTTGACACACAAGAAATTTACGTCGTTCGCTTGGTGATATACAAATGCGCAGTCGTGCACACACGCACACGAACGAAATCACGGAAAGTCACGCACGCACACACAAAGTCACGCGCGCACACGCATTCACGCTCATACAAATACAATCACACGCGCAATCATACGGTACAGTGCCAAGTGCTTTTCTTGTGATGTTTACACCTTTTGTAGAAGGCAGTGCATGTGATTAATTGGTAGGAGTACCGCTTGGCAGCAAATTTAGCTTGCTTTGGCGTAAGCCATTTCTGACCATCTTTCGTATCGTATCCGATAGATTCAGTTGTTATGAAGAACTATCAGAACCTAAAACATTCATAGCTATGCATGTCAACCGTGTACAGTGACTTTCAGGTCAAAAAAACAAATATTTGCAAAGAAATCCTTGTTAGAGATGGTTGTTGCCCAGGCACCTTTTAAACAAGGATTTCTCTGCCAATATACATCAATTTAACCTAAACATCGCTGTGCAGAGTTGACGTTCATAGTTCTCTGCAATGATATCTTTGTTTTGTTATTTGTCGCGAAATAATTATGTTGCCATGGAAGCCTGGATATCAGACCCTCAATCCCAGAAAGACTTTAATCAAATTCAAAATTCAAAGCGTCTGAGCGATTCTGATCGATAGTTTCGGAAGATAGGTTGGCTTTTGTGATGCTTGTAGCTAGAAAAATGATCGGCTATAAACTTTGAAAGTCAATAACTTTGCATATGGACAAGACCGGATCAGAATTCGGATACAAGTAGCTTCTGTTGTCTCTAAACAGAGTTACAATTCCGAGACAGGCCATTGTTTTAAAAGTCATATAAGTAAACAATAGTGAAAAGTAGCAGTCAGTTATTGTGTTGCATGTCACGTTCCATTAACTGCCTTTTACACTGAACGTTGTTTGTCTACAATTAATGAACTTGAGCCAGGTTTCAAAGGAGCAGAAATTTAAAAGATTTGTCAGCGAAGCTTGCGTGCTAGTCTGTGGATACAACTACTTCTCATCTCCCAAGGCTGTATCCGCATGGAGTTGTACCTGTGGAACTGCGCGGCCATGACAAAAAAAAAACTCCTCACAGTTGGTATTGTTAATCTTTCATGAGTGCGGATCAAGTAGCGTGTCAGGCGAAGTGCACGCAAGGAGACAGCGTACTCCCAAATAAAATTGCACATTTTATTTTGAAATAAAGTTGAAAATTCGTACATTTTGGTCTGAAATAAGGTAAGGATTTTCAGACCTGGTCGGCACACTCGTGCCCTTTGACATGCTAATGTGCCAAATCTCGAATGGACAAAAAGTTGCTTGCTTGCGTTTTGCCTGACAAAGAAATTAGAGTTGTAGATCGTAAACACATTTGTGATCGACTATAAACTTTGAAAGCCAATAACTCTGCATTTCGGGCAACTGTTCGCTTCTCGGAACAGGTAGTATCCTCGAACAATTATCGGTGCCTATTTCCTCGCCAAAAGCAGTTTATTGTTTATATATCATCTGAGGAGCGTCTCACTAAACTATGGTAGACAGTATAAATTACGTGCTAATAATAGAGAATAGAAACAGATTTTGGTCAACTTTTGTCAGCCAATAACAAATCACCATGCACTAACCCTTTCAGCCCTGAGAGTGATCAGCTTTAATCTTCTCCTTCAGTCTCTCACCAGAGACATAACATACAGTATGGAGAATTTGCCACTTGATAGTTCAATCGAATGGAAACTGATTAGCCTAAGAATTCTCACCACATCACTCAGGCATTTTCTTCTTGAATAGTTAGGAGATGATGATGATGATTATTATTATTATTATTGTCATTATTAGGATGAGTGACAGGGTTAAAACAAGACAACCATCCGTGAATGGCAAAAGGCTAGTGTAACACTGCTGTTGGGCGCTTCACGACTGGGTTTGCTTCAAGCGGATTGAGATTATTTTAGGTGAGAAACTGCTTGTTTTTTTTTTTTTTTTTTAGATTGTATGTGGGTTGGGCACTTTTTTCGCTCTTAATTTGTATTGTGGTGAAGGAATTTGGCCAGTTATATAGATTGGAGTTTAGATGAAGAAAGCAGATCGGGTGTGGCTTGAATAGCTTTCCGGCTCTGAGACCTCTGGAGACGCACGTCGATTGGGTTGTGCTCCATATAAACACAGCCAAGCACAAAACTGATTGTTATCTGCGTAAATGGAATGGGCTGATTCATGAATCTGGGGGTCGTAGTCACCAGACTTACGTACGAATTAAGTATGACTTACACAAGCTATCTCGCTCAAGGTAGTATGCGTGTCATTGATAAGTCCAACTTGCAAACATTTTTCTTCGTACACAAGTCTGGTGAATACGGCTTCAGGTCATGCAGGGTGCAGCAGGGTAGTTCACTGATTTTGCCATTGCCTGCACAGTATCTCGTGCAAAAGTTTTCCAACAGTCAACTTCCATTAGAAACAAAATGCAAGCCAGCGATTGTGGTCATTTGTATACATAAAAATGATGTACAGTTTTACACACAAAGCTATACTCTTGATAATGCCCTATCTTTTTTCGCTAGGATGGCGTCGAGTGATCTTCCTAATCGCAGGAATATACTCCAGGAGCAGATGGGTCCCTTCCCTGTTGTTCTTATCGAGACGTTTCAAAATTGGGGTAAGACCCAGTCTATGAAAGTTCTCTCGGTAAGGCCCAAGAACGTTGCGGAAGTTAAAAGAGTTGTCGAGGCTGCAAACGCTTTGAAGGATGACGATATATACTTCACAATACGATGCGTCGGAGATGGACATTCTTGGTCGCCCCTCTTCCCCGACGAAGGCAACATCTTGATGTACACAGCCGACCTGATCCCGGATTCTGGTGAGCGCATAAAGCTGAATGAGGTACGTCGCTATATAGACAGATAATTTTGACATTTGTATATACTATATACTAGGTTTGGAGGATGTATCCTCTGTAATATTATATAGGGACGTCTGGGTAGGTTTAGGGTTTTATGGTCCTCTGTCGTAAACACTTCCTGGGGTCTTAAACAACTCGGCCAGCGTTTTGTCCCCCAGTTTGTATGGGGTTTTAAAACTGGATTACATGCCTTGGTTTTTGCGTGTCACAGAAATTTGGCCAATTGACGTGATAGGATCCCGATTTGACATACATTTTCGGAAAAACAGGAAGTCAAAAATTCTCGGACCGCAGAATGGATAAACAAAGAAACTGGCGAGAATCCAAATTCCTGCACGTAAAGTTGTAGATCGTGAACACATTTGCCTGTAAACCGGTCATTCCTGTTTTGGAATCGGAAACTACTTGACTGTGATAATAGATGGGTTCTAAATTCCTTCACGTAAACTCTGGTAGATGCGTAAACACATATTGCCCTGGGCTTATCCAACTTCGTAAGGGGTTTTGAGTGGGCTTCTAAACGGGGTGTATTGTGTGTGTGTGTGTGTGTGTGTGTGGGGGGGGGGTGAGTGGCTAATAATTGAGGAGGCGTATAACCGGGATGAAAAAAATGTTTCATAATGAACCGATTAAAAATAATGCTCCGAACTCAGTACAAATAATCAAAAAGCCATTGTTTGAACCTTTTGTAATTTCATATTATCTCTTAGTGAGATCCTTTAGTTTGTTCAGTGTTCTGTGATGACGTTTATGGTAAGAAGTTTAAGGGGGGGGGGCTTATATCTATTATTTTGGCGGTAAATTTTGTTTCGCACTTGGGTGCTAAGGGTGTGGTAATGTAGTGTGTTCATGCAGCTTGTACACATTGTTTGATATGGGTGTAGACAAAGATATAGTCTATGATTTACGTCAATTCTCGTTCTATGTTCTTTGCCCCAAAGAGCCGGGAAACAAGGATAGCCAGTGCTACATTCTGATTTATCTTTTTTTGTGTAGGCCACCTTAACTGTGACTATTGCACCTGGTGTGACCACCGGAGAACTGAGTGACTATTTCTCGAAGAACAATGTCTGTATCAAGTCTGACGTCATTCTTGACAAAGTGACATATGGAGGAGTTATTGCAACTGGGTGTCATGTATGTAATTCTATAGACCGAGTAAAAATAGGGTCTTTATTTTTTACTGTACACAAGCAGGAACAAGAAAAGTTAAACAAGTATTTGTACCACGCGTGAAAGAGCATCCTAAAAGTAGCATTTTCCGTTTTCCATGCAAATCTATGACTACAGTCAAACAAGCGGACAGCCTTAGGGAATTGTGAAGTGTGCGCTTAATACAGGTAAAGTTTGCAGTATTTTACTGGGGAGTAGATTTTCGAGTGTCCGCTTTACGGGCCGCTTAATGTTAATACAGGTTTGACTGTTGTAACTAATTTGAACTTAGTAGCGTATATTGTTATAACGCTCAAACTGCGGGGAATTGCTAATTTTACAGTGAGGGGAGGGGGTATTGATAAAGACATATCATAAATACCATGGGCCTCACCGGGAATTTTCTCATATTTTAGGGTGTTGGAAAAGATGAAATGTCGGTGTCGGATAAAGTGATGGGTATGACTTTAGTGGAAGCTAACGGTGACGTCAATAGTGTCGACTTTAGGAAACCGTCCAACTCTCCTGAGTATTACAACGCGCTAAAGGTACCAATCGCACAACTTACTTCTGTGTGCAATTCGCGTTTTTCCCTGCACTTCTTTCTTGCTCTCGTCACTTGCTGCGTGCTTTAATTCTGAGCGGAGCACAATGTTAAATTATTAGTGTACAAGGTCAGCATGCACGTGATCACGCAAGCTTGCTAGCAGTAAACAACATTTCCAGTTTACAAATATAAAGTCAGAGAGGAGAGAACTATTACTTTGTTTGATAAACTAAATTGGATCCCTTTTTACGACGAAATTAATATTAACAAACGTCCTTCCATTTACAAGTATCTACAGGACTAACCCCAGTTACTTAAGTAGCAAATTAGTCAAAGTAAGCAATATATCCTCTAGAAACTCACTCTATGGTGAACTGACCTTCCGTTGCCCAAATTATACAAGGAAGACGGAGGGCGGACGAACATTCCTGGAGTCAGTTATGGAACACTCTAAAAGACCAGTACTAAGGCTTATACCAATTTAATATCTATAGATAATAATATCCATAGCTTTACCTTAACTTAGATAATAATATTTAGTGTCATTATCCTTGGAAACATGAACAATTAGTATTTTTGGTTAGGGAGTTAAATTTTATCGTGGCTTTTTTTAAAACTATATTTTGCTTAGGGAGATAAAATATAAACATCTGCAAGGTATTCAACATATTTGTATGTTCTTGATACAGTGCAACCTGGGTCTTTTTGGCGTGATGACAGACCTGACTCTAAAAGTCGAGCCAATGGTTATCGTGGAAGTAGAGAATGATTTCAGCCTTTCAGTTGAGGATGTCTTCTACGATTCCTCCAAACTGAAACAGCTGTACAACGAAAACTGGTCCCTGGAAATCTTTTGGTTTCCGTATAATAGCCTGGAGTGGGGTCAGGTACTGAAGATAGCGGTATTGCCTTGCCTTGCAAAAGTAACGGAATGGGATCCGAAGAAGGATAAACTGTGGATACGAAAGATAAATATTGCTGAGGTGCCTGATGGGCCTTGCCCGACTGCAACAGATTACGCCTACAAATCCGGAGCGGATTTGGTATCTACCACCTTTGGTCGGTTGCTTTCTAAGCAGTTAAATAAGACCCCCTCACTGGTGCCTTCGTTTCTGAAAGCAGGTTTCCAAATGGTAAAGCTTTTCAACAGCGGACCCCCCAAGTTCGAACTCATGAACAAAGCCATCCACTACCAAAGCTTCATTGAAGTGTTCCCAGTGTTGGACATGGAGTTTGCCTTCAACATGGATGAGAGCTTTGACGATCAGGCCAAAGCGATGCAGGTTGTGGTGGAGGAATGCAAGGAGTTATTCTCTAGCTGGAAGCCGCAGTTTCCCCTGAGCATTGCCATGGAAATGCGATGGATGGCATCAAGTGAGGCACTCATGTGCCCCGCTCGAGCTGCGTCGAACATCACAGAAGATGGATCAGGTGAGCTTAGAATAACATCGGTCTATTTCATGTAATTCACTCATACGTTTTGTTTTTGAATGTTTGGGAGAATCTGAATTATGAACTTATAAACTTCAAACTTGTTGATCTCCGTTAATAGGAAAGACTCTCTATTTAGAGGTCCTTGGCATCGCTGGTCAACCAGACAACATTTGGGAGAATTTTACGACGGATGTGGCCTCAGAATGGATGGGAATCTGCCCTGGTGGCAAGGCACCCGTTCCTCACTGGGCCAAGCAATGGAGCTACATTCCCAACATCTATGCTTACATTCAGCAGGTACCGGAGCCATGATGTCCTTGGAAAATTGTTATTTTCGTTCCATGAATTCTAAAGATACAAATGTAGATCTTGTTCTATACAATGAAGACCTTATTGCAAGGAGGTTATAGTAAATAATTTATCTGAAGTCAGTTAAATTTGAAATTTCCATTCTTGCAATCATTTGATAGCGATTAGAACTAAACCTAATCAAGCAATGCTTAACCTGAGTATCAGGCTAATTTTTCCCTCGGCCTAAGAGACTGGGGATAGAGGAGAGAAATGAAAATTACGCTTTTTCCCTCTTTCTTTCTCGCCCCGCCTGCACCACATCTCTCCAGAAGAAAAGCCTGAAACTCAGGTTGAGGAATACTAGCCCCCGTGACTGACAACAACAATCCATATGTAGTTCTTTGTCTTAGTCGAAGTAACAGTGAAATGTATGCTGACCTCTTGATGCTGAATACCTTGAATGATTTAGCTGATGTTTCGATCGTTAGCCCTTTATGGAAGCAAATGGGTATTGTAAGGTAATCTAAGTAAATGACACTATGCTTGATATTGATAATAATTACTTTACATGTGCTAGGCGTATGGATCTGAAGTTCTCGAACAATTCAAGGAAGCAAGCGGGTCTAATGCCTCAGCGTTTATGAATGAAACTCTGAATAAGGCCATATTTGAGGAAGCCAAGGTAGGCAGCTGTCATGCAATCCCTAGTCTTTGTTGTTTGGTTTATTTAACTGTAATTTCTCTGGTTCTTTTTTTTTTTTTTTTTTTTTTTTTTTTGTGCTTAGGTGCTTCCTTATTTATTAGGTGAGATTATTTGCATTTGATGTAAAGTGAAGGTTATGTAAGATGTTTAAGTGTCAGATTCTCGCCACTGAAGACGATTTACGAAAGTAGACGAATTTCGAGGAGTGAGGGGGAAGGGGAAGGGCAGTGTTTCAGTCCTTCACATGTCGGTTTTCATATCAGTTCTTCAGGTGCTTTTCCTAACACTTTTAAGGATCAGAAATTTGGTAAATAAAGCAGCAATTGCGGTGCCCACTTTTGAAAACATTTATTTTACAAACTTGTACAGTTATAAAAACACCTAGAGTATATGTTCTTCAAATCTAGGAGATACAAATATTATATCATGTGTCAATAAAGGAGTACCTATTTTCCAACAGTTTGAAAAGGTCAAAGCCAAGCCTAAGTCTGCGCCTGTAGCAGAGCCCAGTGTGCTGAAACATTATCCACGGCCTGAGGAATTGCAAATTGATCCCGAAACAGTACAGAAATGGGTGGACGACTGGATGTCACTTGCTGAGCGGACATGGATTCCAGCTCACGCTACACCCAAGATGAGGTTTGAGTTGATGCTACAGAGGGTTTCTGAACTCCTCGAGAAGGTAATTTACGGCAGTAAAGTCTTTTTTTAAGCTACTTTTCTGTAACAAGCGACAAAAGGACATTAACTAAAATAATCCCCCGAGCAAAGCGAGGGGTTACTAACCGTGACAGCTTTGATCAAGTGAAATGTTCGTCTGTCAGTCAGTCAGTCAGTCAGTCAAGGGGCAGACAACACTTCATGTAAAGACTAACGGAAAACTATTCTACTCCTTATAAGGCAGTTCGTTCCTTATAAAGGATGCGTGCCTCGGATAAAATGTCACAGATTTGAACTAAACTTTGAACGAATGTCGAATGATTCGCTCTGCATTAAAGAAAATGAATTTGGAAGCTGAATCAAAGCAGCGATGCCGCTGTAAAGTCGGCTTCCTTTTTGATTGGCAGACTTTGGTTGTGGTCTAGTTCGTACAACAGGCTTGTGTCTTAACTGCTCTAAAGTAGGGATTGCCTTGAGTGAATATAGTGGTAAAATGATGTCACAAAAAATATCCGAATATGGATTTCAGACAATTTTGTGGAATGCCCTGTCTAAAAAAGGTTACACAAAAAATTAGCTCTTTAGTGCATTGAACAGCTGAGAAGTGGGCTATTGAAGTTTAAATTTTTCAATACTAAACGCTCCTATTTGGTGTTAATGGTTCCTTTGATTTAGAACTGATGCTAAATAAGAGAGTTCAGTATGGAGGCTGGTTGCTGTCAGTAGGGCTAGCGATTTGAAACTTTGCACACGTTTGTGCAGCACCTGTGTATGTTTAGAGATTCGAATGGAAAATTTTGCAAAATAAGACGTCACGCTTTACCACCACAGTGCAGGGCAACACGCTTGCACTCAATCAAGCGTAACATGCATATTTAATGAGGCAATCGGCTCCTCAGCTCACAGAGTCAAATAACTTCTCTTAAACCTCAAAGTGGCCTAATCCTCTCAACTCAAAGCAAACATGGACAGGATATATTCTAAAGTGCACAAACCTTGCCCGCTTTGCCGGCGTTCAAATCATTTTGAGCGGCGTAACTTCCTTCCAAGCGGTATACATATTCACGGTAATCATTAACTCGAATTTCAAATGACGATGAATACAAAATGCTTTCTCAAGAGTGAAGTTTATTATAGTCACATGAATGACCTGTCATAAAAAGTTCACATTTTTACGGTCTCGGCAATCCGATGAAACAGATAAATATTAACCGGATGACTGAATACGTACAAGAATGTGTTGTTTTTTTGCATAGTTCGTTCGAGCGAAGTCTTAATAATCGTAACTCATTATAAACGAAGAACACCAAAGTAACCTTTCGTTCAAGGGCTTCGGCATACACAATATACTTCAAGTCTTGTGGTAAGTTATCCAGGCAAATTTAAACTGAGGATTGTCCCCGAACGAAGTGAGGGAAATACTCACGACGCTAATGCAGTAGTATTATCGCCTTATCGGAGACTCCAAGCCTGCCGCCATCTCGAAATCTAATGTTCGTCTGTCAGTCTGTCAGTCTTGCGTGCGACCTCGTCCCCAGTTCCTATCGCGTCGCTGCAGAACCAATAACAAAGGCCGGATCGATCACGTGTGGCCCTGTAGTTTTACTCGCAATGAGAAAAATTAGATTGAACGAAGCAACTACAGTATATCGTAGCTGTGTTCACGAAAATGGAAAACTTGAAAACCGGAAAACTTGAAACACAACAGTCTCGCGAAGCTCGTCTTCAAAAGAGAAGGGAACAGGCACGAGCAAGGCGGAATCGTGAAACGATCGAACAGCGCCAAGTTCGTCTCGACAAAAGTCGGAACTATGACCGAAAAGAAAACAGCGCATGAATGCCGATCGAAAGCGACATGAAGAGAAGCGGGTAACACAGACAACTCCGCAAAGAGAACAGCGCTTGAAAGCGAATCGAGACCTTCAGGAGAAAAAGCGGGCCGTAGAGAAGACTCCGCAAAGACAACAGCGCATGAATGCCGACCAAAAGCGACATGAACAGAAGCGGGTAACACAGACAACTCCGCAAAGGGAACAGCGCTTGAAAGCAAATCGGGAGCTTCAGACGCCGTTTTGTGTTAAACTCAGATACTTATTTAGAAAGGACAAGCAACAAAGGTTAGTCAGTGGAAATCGAACAATCACCGTGACAAATATATTCTATCCCGTATAGCTTGTAACTCGATCACTTCAAGAATGTATTAAAATCTGTATGCTGATCATTTTCCCTCGAAGTATTGTTTTAATACGCTTCTGTCGCCAGTTTCGGCTACCGTATTCGCTCAGAGCAATCGGAACTTGGAGTCTTGAATGATTTAGTCAGATGTCTTATTTTTCTGTAATCTGACACGCGGTGATTGCAGCGAGAATCATTCACAAGCCCTTAGAAGTATTACTAGGTCTGAAGCCCGTGTATAATTTGAAGTAAACTGTTCAAGTTTTGCTTTGATTCTGGGAGAAATCTTGCTGTTTTGAGTGGGTTCACATACAAAACAATTCGAGCCTATTAAATATGCATGCCTGAGTCTGGAGCATGCAGTCCAGAGTAAAAACAAATCGCACAGGAAGCCTATTTAATTGTACTGCCTATGAATTCAAAATTGGAAAATCAGTGTTCCTTTTTTCCCGTACTACGACGGCCGACCAACTTCAAACTTTGAGTATTAAATTTTGAGAACGTGCTTGGCAGACTGTATGAATTAATTTGACGTGCCGACCGTGGGAAATACGTACTTCGTCACGCAATCGATTCTTTTTTCAACGCAAAAATATAACACACACCATTCTTTTTCTCCTTCCTTTGCGTGTAGCACTTGAGTTCGAAGAAAAGATTGAGTCAACATTTCGGTAAAACAAAGGCTACTCTTGTTGGGAGTTACCAAAGTAAAAGTCCCATCAATGGCAGAGTGAGGGGATATCTGCGATTATCGTATTTCTAGTAAACAACTAAATCGCGCGCGTCCACTGCACAATGAGTGTCGATAGAGATGAACGCCGGGTTCCTGTGTACGGTCAACCGACTGAAACATTGACTCAAAATGATAACTGCACGATCGATATAAAGTCCGTACCGTTACGCCAGTATGAAATGTTGTTTTCACACAGAGTTTATCAGGAAAATCGGGCGATGCTTGAAACACTCGAGGTATCGGCCAAGAGCAAGTATAAACCTTTGGAGCATCTTCCGCATTCATACTTTCACCAAAAGCCGTGACTCAAAGGTCGTAAAATTCCGTGCCTTTAAAGTAAATCGATCTCTTGAAATGTATTTCATCGTGCGTGATCGTACCCAAATTTGGAATAAACTTCCTAATTTGGAAGTCTATTTTTGACACAGCATGACGGACTGACGGACTAACGGACTAACGGACTAACGGTGTCGTGGCCATAATAAGGTCGTGCTTCTCACTTTCGTGAGACGCCGACCTTAAAAACTAAATGAAGCTCGTCTTCAAAAACGAAGAGAGTATGACAGGGTAAGGCGCAAGCGTGAAACAATCGAGGGGGAGAAAATCTGTCTTGAGCAAAGACACGAAGTACAAAGCCTTCGAAAACAAAACCAGAGACCAGAAATTGCTGCCACAAAAGGATGATATGACAGAGAGTATCAGAAGCAAAAGCGGGCACAGCAGACAACTGAACTCCGCAAAGACAACAGCGCATGAAAGCGGATCGGGATCAGTATCGTAAGCGGTTCTTTGAGGCATCTGAGGAGTCGTGAGGACAACAAACTCCAATAGGTACTTATTCAGAAAGGACGAGCAAAAAAGGTCGGCAGTCAGTGGAAATCGAACAATCACCGTGACAAATTGCAAGTACATTATTATTCTATCACGTATCCTCTGACTCGATCATTCAAGAAAATAATAAAATCTGCATGCTGATCATTTTCTCTCGAAGCATTGTTTTTAATACGCTTCTGTCGTCAGTTTGAGCGTATTCGCTCAGCGCAATCCTGAACTTGGAGTCTAGAGTGATTTAGTCAGACTGAGTTACTGTTTTCTTTTATTAAACCCTTCAGGTCTTGCTTCGATTCTTGGTAGGCTGTTTTGATGTACAAAACAATTTTGTCTCATAAATATGCATGCTCTAAACAATGCCACGGTTCAATGCACTTCAGGCTTCAAATAAATCGCACAGGAGGCCTATTTATTTGTACTGCAAATGAATGAATTCAAAACTGGAAAACTAAAAATTAGTATCCATTCTTCCGTACTACGGCCGGTCAAGCAAACAGGACGATGTCCTCACCGTGAGAAGGCGTACGGCGTCACGCAAGGATTGTTTTTCAACGCGATATTTTTTCGCCTTTCTTTGCGTCCTGCACTCGACTTCCAAGATGTGTTTGCGTCAAAACTTCAGTAAAACATCCATGTCAGGGCGAGGGGGAATCTGCGATTATCGTATTTCTAGTAGGGAGGGACATTTCGACATTCATTTTATACTAATTGAGTGGGAATCTAAATAACATGACATATAATGCACGAAATATGTGAATAAGAACTGAACTTGTCTGTTGTGCTTTTTCTGTGGTCCGCAGTTTTTGAGCGCTTTCAGGCAAATTATTTCTCCGCGGCGCCGACGCAAAACTTTACTTGAAAGCACTTAAATTGCGACCACAGGCAGCTAATAGGCATATGAACACAACAAGAAACTTTCAGTTCTTTATTCAAGTATTTGTGAATTGTTTCATGTTACTGTATCTTACATATTCCCTCAAACTCTTATAAAATGAATACTTGTTTTCAGAGGGTAGGGTGGCAAGCGGGCATTGGGCAGCACGGAAAAAATAACAGCTTTAGGAGTAGTCGTGAGATTTTAATTTTAATTTAATTCTAATTGTCCATGATTGGCGTATTTAAATCTCAGTCTTGTAATTGATTGGCTCCGACCAAGAATTAGAAATCTTCAGGTCCCTTGGAACTTTGCAATATGCGGCCTCAGGGTCCTATCAGTTACCAAGTTAAAGTTAAATGATTTTAATGCTTGGATTTCATTAACAGTTAAACAAATTTCTCGTCTTCCACAGCTCCAAGAGACTATTGTTGGCTAACTTGGATCAGTTTACCAACGGTAGGGGATCAAAGATTAGTCACTCTTAACAGAGTTTCAGTTTGTTGTCTAAAGTCTCTTGTAATTTATTAGAACCAGCTTGAATTCGTGAAAGAGCCATTCAGTGAAGACAACCTTTAATTTTTGTGATTCATTCTGATGTGACTGTGCATGCAGTCATGCGATCACCGGCATGGAAGTTGAATTACATTTCATCACTGCCCGATTTTGTGACGTAGTCGAACTTCTCCAGGTAAATAGGTAGGTAGATAGTTTGTCTACACTGACAGAACTGGTGTCACTTTTGTGTAAATGATTCATTTCATGTATGAACGTGATAGGGGAAAAATCAGCAAAACATAATTTTGGTAGGTGCACTGGAATTCCCCCAAATCTGGCTTTTCATACATAAGTTTGACGCTTAAACTGTGTAAAACCCACGAAAGCGACTGTGAAGGGATGCTGTTTGTTATACACCAGACGTGACGTCACGTTGATTGCGCGAGGTGACCTCGGTCTCGTGTTGATCAGAGCAAGCGTGTGTTGTGTGAAAAGCTAAACTACGGATTAAACCTGATCTATAGGAGAAAGTCGAATCTCTGTTCCTGTGGAACAACTTTTACAAAACTTTGCTAATGGCATGAATTACTGAGATTCTTGTTCGAAGCATGAATTGTATTGTCTCTATTGTCCCTTTACGGCGTTCCATTGCCCCCATCAACACACAGTTGATACACCAGTTTGTCTTCCGCCATCAGGATATCTTGTTTGATTTCTTGCCGCGTCTAAGTCACCTTTCTTAATATTGCAGAAGTTAGTGAGCGAGGCCGAAGAGATTCAAAAATCCACCGGACAGTCTATCGGCTACTGAATGATATGCATGGTTCATTTTTTCCCTTAGAGTGTGGAGTCCCGCATACCGTAGTTTTAATGAGTGTAGTATAGTTGGTGTTATTACGTATCGGCTGGTTTCATAAATATTCCAGAATAGGGTTGTTTAATCTTTAACTTAGATTTAGTGCAGCATCAACGCAGCAAGAGAATGCTACTCTTTGCCAAATGACGTTTTGAGGGTTAGATCCGCTTCGGTGTTTTCCGACGTTTTGCCCTTTGCCAGCAAGTTCGTACAGTCTTGGAAAAAGTCTTTGTGCCTTGAAAAGTCCCTGAGCTTACTAGACAGCAGTGTCTTTCTAAAATGTATCATAAATTCAAGTATTAATTGACCGGAGAAGCTTGAACCACCCCAGAAATGAGTCGACAAACAATTTGGACCTGGTCACCAACGCCAGAAAAAACTGTTCAGATGCCGTCAGTTGAGGAGAAGCTCAAAGAGAAACGTAAACCTTCAAAGAACGCTAAACAGTTTACTCGGGCCAGTAGGTAATTAAGTCCTTAAAAATTAAAGGCTTGAGCAGTCCTTGAAAAGTCCTTGAATTTTGATTTGAAAAGGCTGTTCTAACCCTGGCCAGAGTAAATTTTACTCTAATCAAGGAAGGCGCTTAAACGTCAGCAAACACCGTTCTTTCCTTAGAAGAAATTACTTTAGTCAGGCTTCCGTTGATGGTAAAATTTTTGTTTTATTTTTGCGCAAATGTAGACCAAACTTATATCCAGTCTGGTGTAAAAAGCATCCAGTTCTAAAGTCAGTCCAAAATGCATGCAGTCCGTTATAAAAGGACACTAATAAACTTTATTGTTTTAGCGTTTACGTAATATGTTATTCTGCTGCGACAACCATTTTACTGCTTAGACTAAATAACTTTACACTAGGTTATTGCTTACTCTCAGAATGAGTTTGAATTGCAAAGTATCACTACGCCTGCCGCTTCGTAGTCAAGTAGTGGCGTTTAGCTAACTTTTGATTGGCCTATATATTCGTGATTGACGGTATTCCTGTAAAGTGCGTAAGTGCCTTGCACACCCTTTTATGACAACATTTTGAGAAACTGTAAAGTTTGTATCAGCCAAAATAAAGGTGTTGGGTAAAAGACAAAGAGTTTCCGTTCTCAACCTCCCGCGTACCGTACCTCTCTGGAGTAAAACAGCGAGAATCCCAAATGTGTTGAAATGGCCTGGATCAAACGTCGCGAACTTCACATAAGTCGAACTCACTGCAAATGAGCAAAAGCCATTGCCTTAGCTAATTTTCATTAAGTTCGACTCATGTCAAGTTCGACGTTTGATTTGGACCTAAGATGAAAAACTGGAATTGAACCATCTTATCCTTTCGCCGGTTTCTGCAGATCTCAGCAGTTATAAA
The DNA here is from genome assembly GCA_964036295.1 of Plumapathes pennacea. Lineage (NCBI taxonomy): Eukaryota > Metazoa > Cnidaria > Anthozoa > Antipatharia > Myriopathidae > Plumapathes > Plumapathes pennacea. The sequence goes on along the minus strand of OZ038464.1, from coordinate 22,175,069 downwards.
ACGTAATCTGCTCCACTGCATGTATTTTTGAAGTGTGGACATTTACTTCAAGCAAAACCACCCAATTAAAGCAGTTTCCACCGATATATATTTTTATTAGAGTACAAAAAAAAAAAAAAAAAAAAAAAATCGGTTCAGTTGCTCACATGACAAAACAACACACATTAATCAAACAATCGGCAAGCTCAAAGTAGATTTACAGCAGTACGAGTGATTATCACCTTCACTGACTGTTGGCCTAATCCCTTACTTTGAATACTTTCCAGTTCATTACACTATTATGCATCTTTGGCGATGGCTGTTAGTATGCATGGAGAAAAGTTATCCCGGAGACCACTAACTGCATTTTTCTCCGAGTCACGGCCTATGCGCCAACTATTCAAAATGTGCTAAACACCCTCTTTCTTAATTATTATTACGGCAAACTGCTGCCCCTCCCCACTCACCTCTCATGTAAACGACTCACTTCACTTTTTGAAAGAAAGGAGTAAATAGTTGGCGTGCCCGGGTTGACTTGGGTTTCCATGTCACGTAATGAATGCCACAAGCAGTCGTGACATTACGGCCACATCATGTAGAAGGCAATTCTGTTTTATTCAAAGGTGCACACAGTTACGTTGTAGTGTACGAGAGAATCTGCGCACAGCACAGCTCGTCATGGAAGCAAGTAATCGCGTTTCCATCTTTCAACTTGGCGACACTAACTGGAGCCTCTATCTCAAGAGACGTGAGAAGAACTCCTTCAACATCGTACACATGAATTGTGTTGCTGTGTTGTGATCCGACAGCAGCACGTTGTTCTTGCCTTCGTCAATCGCTAATCCTCGAGGACTATCCAGACCATCGCCAAACTCTCGCACGAACGAACCCTCGGAGTTGAATACTTTGACACAGCCAAGATCTCTGTCACAGACAAAGTACTCTTCATTGTGCCAAAGCGCTTTTCTTGGGCATTGGAGATCTCCATGGCCGAAGGAGTTCAGCCAGTTTCCCTGAACGTCGCAAATAAGGACGCGACTGTCACCCAGAGTCTCTACACTGACTAGCAGCCAGTCGACCTTTTTTGCGCTTTTCATGGTGCTGATGCTGGTGAAGCTTGCGTTGGAGTTGAAACGGATGGTAGAAACGGATGGTGGTGATTTTATATCAGGACTTTGGTAGCGCCCATCTAAGAAATACCGGATGATGGACTTGTGTGAGCGGTTGACAACGTAAATGGACACGTTTCCCACAAACGTCAGATCGTACAGGTCGCCGTACTTTATTGTGAAGGAGCTTAGGTGGTTTCCCTTGAGCGTCAGCGCGTGCACGCGAGCGTTTCCGTAGCTTTCTGAGCACATGCGCGCAAAGCCATTTTCAAAACCTTCTCCTTTTCCTTCTCGCCCTCCCTCCTCCTCCCTCGGCGTCCTTTTTGCGCTCGCCTCAATTTTCGTCTTTGTATATGCTCAGAAACCTACGGAAACGCTTGCTACGTAGGCTAATGAATGAGTGTCTCCCCGAGACAAGTTGTAGTTTCTCATGTGAACAGCCCGCATCGATTTATAAAGAAAAGTATGAATAGTTTTCGCGACCAGGTTGACTCGTGGGGGAGGGTGTCTTGGATCCTCGGCACATCTTTTTTCTAGGCATATAAACAGGGGCCTTAGTCACTATTTTCTGCAGGTGTGTAATCCGTCGTCTTCACCTGTGATGCTACACAGCCACTGCAGTGTTCGTGTAGGAGCACAAAAGATAATTGCGGTTGTTGGTGGCGGCGGCTGTTTTTCATTTGGGACTCACTTAAACAGCGCAGTAGTGTCCATTAGTGTGCCAGGTAATCACACGAATTGATGATCCTCTAGAATTAAGAGAGATTATCAATTTAGATGTACGTTAGTTAATATAACAATAAACCACTTTGATTCTTTAGATTTTGTTTAATGCTGGTGAGACTTTCAGCTTGTGTTGACACACAAGGAACTTACGTCGTTCGCTTTGTGATATACAAATGCGCAGTCGTGCACACACGCACACGAACGAAATCACGGAAAGTCACGCACGCACACACAAAGTCACGCGCGCACACGCATTCACGCTCATACAAATACAATCACACACGCAATCACACGGTACAGTGGCAAGTACTTTTCTTGTGATGTTTACACCTTTTGTAGAAGGCAGTGCACGTGATTAATTGGTAGAAGTACCGCTTGGCAGCAAATTTAGCTTGCTTTGGCGTAAGCCATTTCTGACTGTCTTTCGTATCGTATCCGATAGATTCAGTTGTTATGAAGAACTATCAGAACCTAAAACATTCATAGCTATACATGTCAACCGTGTACAGTGACTTTCAGGTCAAACAAACAAATATTTGCAAAGAAATCCTTGTTAGAGATGGTTATTGCCCAGGCACCTTTTAAACAAGGATTTCTCTGCCAATGTACATCAATTTAACCTAAAAATCGCTGTGCAGAGTCGACATGCATAGTTCTCTGCAATGATATCTTTGTTTTGTTATTTGTTGCGAAATAATTATGTTGCCATAGAAACCTGGATATCAGACCCTTAATTCCAGAAAGACTTTGATCAAATTCAAAATTCAAAGCGTCTGAGCGATTCTGAGCGATAGTTTCGGAAGATAGGTTGGCTTTTGTGATGCTTGTAGCTAGAAAAATGATCGGCTATAAACTTTGAAAGTCAATAACTTTGCATATGGACAAGACCGAATCAAAATTCGGATACAAGTAGCTTCTGTTGTCTCTAAACCGAGTTACAATACCGAGACAGGCCATTGTTTTAAAAGTCATATAAGTGAACAGTAGTGAAAAGTAGCAGTCAGTTGTTGTGTTGCATGTCATGTTCCATTAACTGCCTTTTACACTGAACGTTGTTTGTCTACAATTAATGAACTTGAACCAGGTTTCAAAGGAGCAGCAAATTTAAAAGATTTGTCAGCGAAGCTTGCGTGCTAGTCTGTGGATACAGCTACTTCTCATCTCCCAAGGCTGTATCCGCATGGAGTTGTACCTGTGGAACTGCGCGGCCATGACAAAAACAAACTCCTCACAGTTGGTATTGTTCATGAGTGCGGATCAAGTAGCGTGTCAGGCAAATTGCACGCAAGCAGATAACGTACTCCCAAATTGCACATTTTATTCTAAAATAAGGTTGAAAATTCGTACATTTTGGTCTGAAATAAGGTAAGGATTTTCAGACCTGGTCGGCACACTCGTGCCCTTTGACATGCTAATGTGCCAAATCTCGAATGGACAAAAAGTTGCTTGCTTGCGTTTTGCCTGACAGCTCATGAGCAGTTGAACTCATTCAATCAGTTCAATCTTAATGATCGATTTACATATCTGAGTAGAGTTTCACTAAAATGCCAGTATAAACTAGACTGGCCTTGCCAGTGAGCTCGCGGCGTGAGTTGGGTCGAGACCAGAATATAAAATGGAAAGTAGGGGACAAGAACGGAACTCCCAAGAGAGACTTCCAATTTCTCACCATAAAAATATCACACAGTATAGAGAACTTGGCTTTTGACACCTTGCTCTTTTGACACCTTGATTAAACTAAAAATTATTATTACAACACTCATACACTTGCTTCTTAAAGGTTGAGCGACCCTGCATCTTGAGAATGCGTGACATATATTTTTATGCACAATCGATTTTGACAGTTTGACCTTGACTCATATTTCTAATCAGAGGCCACGATTAATCCAGCCTTCGCTTCACTACTTATGTGTTTTCTTTTCTTAACTCAATACGTTTCTTCTATCAGGCTTTCGAGTATTCGTGCTCTGTAACAAATATAAAATTGAAAGCGAGGAATGTCACACGAGAGATGTTTACAATATTATTGCGGTTTTGTTCACAGTGTGTTCAGTCCATTTGTGACTGCAAACTCAATCCTCAGAATTATTTCGGTGTATTTTTCATTTCTGGTATTTAATGAACATTGCGAAACAAAGACTACATGATCGACTGAAAGAAACACTTCAACAGGCAATGTACGATACGCAGAAGAATTTTATGAGGCAACAGATGTCATGTACAGAGTAAAGCATAAAGCGTCATTGTTTTACGGCTAAAGCTCACCGTAGCTTTGGTTTCTGTTTTCGCCCTGTTATCTTCCCAAAAGTATTTCGTGTCGCCACAGAGAGTTTCGTCGGGACTAAATACTTATCGGCGATAGAGATATTTGCAATACCCCAGAAGTACCATCAAACATTTGTTTACGGCTATTCTCAAAGCTTGTGCGGTGAACGCCAGCCAAAATCTTTTCCTAAAATCCAGTTTATCCGTGCCTATTCCACAGAGCCAAATGGCGTTGAATTTGAATGGGATGCAGTTTACTTTTTCGCTTCACTACTTATATGTTTTCTTTTATTAACTCAATACGTTTCTTTCTATCAGGCTTTCGAGTATTCGTGCTCTGTAACAAATATAAAATTGACAGCGAGGAATGTCACACGAGAGATGTTTACAATATTATTGCGCTTTTGTTCACAGTGTGTTCAGTCCATTTGTGACTGCAAACTCAATCCTCAGAATTATTTCGGTGTATTTTTCATTTCTGGTATTCACTGACCATTGCGAAACAAAGGCTACATGATCGAATGAAAGAAACACTTCAACAGGCAATGTACGATACGCAGAAGAATTTTATGAGGCAACAGATGTCATGTACAGAGTAAAGCATAAAGCGTCATTGTTTTACGGCTAAAGCTCACCGTAGCTTTGGTTTCTGCTTTCGCCCTGTTATCTTCCCAAAAGTATTTCGTGTCGCCACAGAAAGTTTCGTCGGGACTAAATATTTATCGGCGACAGCGGTACCATCAAATATTTGTTTACGGCTATAACAGCGGTCCATAACAGAATCCACAGAGCCAACTAAGGCAAGCAACGCACAATTCCATCGCCCACATATCTCCTTCAAAATGGCGAAACTGCTCGCCCGGCAAGTCATGTGATGACAAAACGTCATCATAAATCACGTGAAAATATGAACCAATCACCGTGTGCTGATTCGTAACCCAGAAAAAAAATAAAAATAAAAATAATAAAAATAAAAATATGACGATGATGAAGACACGCTTTCCAATCCTAAGCTCGTCGGCTTCGCCACGAGCAATTAGGCTCCGGTCGCACTCGTAACCTTAACTACATTAATATCGACACGCATCATTTGAAGTGCAAACAGCGCTTGTCACCAGAAATATGTTAGCAAGGTGCTACCAAACATTGAAGAAGCCGTCGTATTGCTCTCGATGCTGAGTTCTTATCGACCAAACTGAGTTAATATTGAGTAAACGCAAACAGATATTGGTTCACTTTTGTCAGCCAATAACAAATCATCATGCACTAACCCTTTCACCCCTGACAGTTATCAACTTTAATTTTCTCCTTCAGTCTCTCACCAGAGATATATGATACAGTAAGGAGAATTTGCTGCTTGATAGTTCACTCAAATGGAAACCGATTGGCCTATTAATTCTCACCATATCACTCATGTATTCTCTTTTTGAATAGTTAGGAGAATTTGTATTCTGCGCTTAGGATGAGTGACAGGGTTAAAACGAGACAACCGTCCGTGAATGGCAAAAGGCTAGTGTAACACTGCTGTTGGGCACTACGCATAATTGAGCTGTCTCAAGCGGATCGAGATTATTCTAGGTGAGAAACTGCTTGTTTTTTTTTTTGTTTTGTTTTGTTTTTTTTTTTTTAATTTTATGTGGGTTGGGCACTTTTTCCCCTCTTATTTTGTATTATGGTGAAGGAATTTGGCCAGTTATACAAATTGGAGTTATGGTACACGATGTTTAGATGAAGACGGCAGATCGGGTGTGGTTTGAATTGCTTCCGGTTTCGAGACCTCCGAAGACGCTCGTCGATTGAATTGTGCTCCATAAAAACACAACCAAGCACAAAACTGATTGTTGTTTGCGTAAATGGAATGGGCTGATTCATGAACCTGGGGCCGTATTCACCAAACTTGCGTACGAACAAAAATTTTCGTAAGTATGATTCACGGATCGTAAGTTCGACTTCCGCGAACTATCTCTCTCAAGATTCAAAAATCAGTTTATGCAGGGTCCAGCAGGGTAGTTCATTGATTTCGCCATAGCCTGCACAGTATCTCGTGCAAAATTTTTCCAACAGTCAATTTCCATTAGAAACAAAATGCAAGCCAGCGATTGTGGTCATTTGTATACATAATGATAATGTACAGTTGTATACACACACAGTTGTACTCTTGATAATGCTCTATCTTTTTTCGCTAGGATGGCGTCAAGTGATCTTCCTAATCGCAGGGATATACTCCAGAAGCGGATGGGTCCCTTCCCTGTCGTTCTTATCGAGACGTTTCAAAACTGGGGTAAGACCCAGTCTATGAAAGTTCTCTCGGTAAAGCCCAAGAACGTTGATGAAGTTATAAGAGTTGTCAAGGCTGCAAACTTCTTGAGGGATGACAATGTAAATTTCACAATACGATGCGTCGGAGATGGACATTCTTGGTCGCCCCTCTTCCCCGACCCCGGCAACATCCTGATGTACACAGCCGACCTGATCCCGCGTTCTGGTGAGCGCATACAGCTGAATGAGGTACGTGGCTATATAGACAGTCCTATCATTTTGACATTTGCATATACCAGGTTTGGAGGAGTAAGGGGTTCTCCCCTATAATATTACATAGGGACGCGCTGGTGGAGAGGTTTAGGGTTTTCAGGTCCTCTGTCGTAAACACTTAGCGCCGTGAACAGGGTGACTGTCGTTCCCAGGCCTGGAGTCTTGACAACTCGGCCAGCACTTTGTCCCCCAGTCTGTATGGGGTTTGAATACCTGGATTACATGCCTTGGTTTTTGCGTGTCACAAAAAACTGGCCTATTGATTCTCAGCTTCTGGCGTGACAGGATCCTTATTTACATAAATGTTTGGAAAAACAGGAAGTCAAAAAATATTGGACAACAGAATGAATAAACAGAGAAATTGGCGAGGATCCAAATTCCTTCACGTAGAATTGTTGATCGTAAACACATTTGTTTGTAAGCCGGTCATTCCTGTTTTGGAAGCGGAAACTACTCAATTATTAACAATTTACCACTCCAGTTTCAAGTGGACTTGTAGTACAACTTTGGATTTTGCGTAAAGAAGGGGGGGGGGGGGAGGGGGAGGGGAGGGAAATCACACTAAATGGAAATAATACAGATAATTAGTTTTAAATTCCTTCACGTAAACTCTGGTAGATGCATAAACACATACCGCCCTGGGCAACTTCGTAAGGGGTTTTGGATGAGTTTATAATTGGGGGGGGGGGGGGGGGGGTTAGGGGGACAATTTACGACAATTCTCGTTCCATGATCTTTTCCCTAAAGAGCCGGGGAACGAGGATAGCCAGTGCTACATTCTGATTCATCGTTTTTTTTTATGTAGGATGACTTCACTGTGACCATTGCACCTGGTGTGACCACCGGAGAACTGAGTGACTATTTCTTGAAGAACAATGTCTGTATTAAGTCTGACGTCGTTCTCAGTGAAGTGACGTATGGAGGAACTGTTGCAACTGGGTGTCATGTATGTAATTTTGTAGATAATTTATTTTTTACCGTACACAAGCGAGGAACAAGAAAAGCTAAACAAGTATTTGTACCACGCGTGAAAGAGCAGTCTAAAATTAGCATTTTCCGTTTTCCATACAAATCTACAGTCAAACCACCAATAAAGCATTTACAAGTGTATTTTACAAGTTGGACCAATTTCTCCACACGTTAAAACACACTTTAATCCAATACAATGGCCAAATACTGTTGTGATTGTGCACTGGGGACCTGTAACTGTAATATTGTACAGACTTTGCTGGAGTAGAGTCCGTTTAGTGGTGTTTGAATAATGGTCCAACTTGTAAAATACACGGGTAAATGTTTGTTGAATTGGCCCCTGTATTAAGCGGACACCCTTGGAGGACTATAGACTGAGGTAGAGTTTGCAGTATTTTACTGGGGAATGGGTTTTCGGGACTTGGGCAACTGTCCGCTAACAGGGTGTCTGCTTAATACAGCTTTGACTGTAGTAACTAATTTGAACTCTGGAGCGTTTAACGTCATGTTACAACGCTCAAACTGCGAAAAATTGCTAATTTTACAATGAGGGAAGAAAAGGGTATTGATATAGACATATCATAAATACTATGGGCCTCACCGGGAATTTTCTTTATTTTGTAGGGTGTTGGAAAAGGTGAAATGGCGATATCGGATAAAGTGGCGGGTATGACTTTAGTGGAAGCCAACGGTGACATCAAGACGTACGATTTCACGAAACCACCCGACGCTAGTGACCTGTATTACAACGCTCTAAAGGTACCAATCGCACAACTTTGTGCGCAATTCGCGTTTTTCCCTACACTTCTGTCTTGCTCTCGTCACTTGCTGCGTGCTTTATTTCTGAACGGAGCACGATGTTAGATTAATACTGTACAAGATCAGCATGCACAGGACCATACAGGCCTGTTAGCAGTAAACAACATTTCCAGTTTACGATCGCTACATCGCTTCATTACGTATCATGTAAATTTAAGTTTTGTTACAAACAATCACAAAGTAATCAAACCTTCGGCGTTCTCAGGTACTTGAATTGGACGCGGATTTCGATCGTCGTCAGTATCGTGGCGAATTTACTGACGAATTTATCGTGGCTGTTTTATAAACTGTATTTTGATTAGGGAGATGAAATATAAACACATTTGTATGTTCTTGTTGCAGTGCAACCTGGGTCTTCTTGGCGTGATGACAGACCTAACTCTGAAAGTCGAGCCAATGGTCATTGTAAAAGTAGTGAATGATTTCAGCCTTTCAGTTGGGGATGTCTTCTACAATCCCTCCAAACTGAAACAGCTGTACGACGAAAACTGGTCCCTGGAAATCTTTTGGTTTCCGTTTAATAGCCTGGAGTGGGGTCAGGTACTGAAGATAGCGGCATTGCCCTGGGTTGCAAAATTAACGAAATGGGATCCGATGAAAGATAAAGTGTGGATACGAAAGATAAATGTTGCTGAGGTACCTGATGGGCCTTGTCCGACTGCGACAGATTACGCCTACAAATCCGGAGAGGATTTGATATCTACCACCTTTGGTCGGCTGCTAACTGAGCAGCTAAATAAGACCCCTTCACTGGTGCCTTCGTTTCTGAAAGCGGGTTTTCAGATGGTAAAGCTTTTCAACGGCGGACCCCCCAAGTTCGAACTCATGAACAAAGCCATCCACTACCAAAGCTTCGTTGACTCGTTCCCAGTGTTGGACATGGAGTTTGCCTTCAACATGGATAAGGACTTTGTCGATCAGGCCAAAGCGATGCAGTTTGTGGTGGAGGAATCCAAGGAGTTATTCTCTAGCTGGAAGCCGCAGTTTCCCCTGAGTCTTGCCATGGAAATGCGATGGATGGCGTCAAGTGAGGCGCTCATGTGCCCCGCTCGGGCTGCGTCGAACGTCGCAGAAGGTGGATCAGGTGAGCTTAGAAAAACATCTTTTTCACTCATACGCTTTGTTCTTGAATGGGAGAATCTGTATTATGAACTTATAAACTTCAAACTTGTCGTATCTCCTTTAGGAAAGACTTTTTATTTAGAGGTCCTTGGTGTCGCTGGACAACCAGACAACATTTGGGAGAATTTTACGACGGATGTGGCCTCAAAGTGGATGGGAATTTGTCCTGGTGGCAAGGCACCCGTTCCTCACTGGGCCAAGCAATGGAGCTACATTCCCAACATCTGTGCCCACATTCAGGAGGTACCGGGGCCATGATGCCCTTGGAAAATTGTTATTTTCGTTCCATGAATTCTTAAAAGATACAAATGTAGATCTTGTTCTATACAATGAAGACCTTATCGCAAGGAGGTTATGGTAAATAATTTATCTGGAGTGAGTTAAATTTGAAATTTCCATTCTTGCCATCATTTGATAGCGATTAGAACTAAACCTAATTAAGGAATGCTTAATCTGAGTATCAAGCTAAGTCTTCCCTCGGCCCAAAAGACTGGAGAGAGAGGAGAGGAATAAAAATTACGTTTTTTTCCTCTCTCTCTCTCTCGCCCCTATACCACATCTCTCCAGAAAAAAGCCTGAAACTCAGGTTAAGTAATACTAGCCCCCCTGATAGACAACAACAATCAATATGTTGTTCCTTGTCTTAGTCGGAGTAACAGTGAAACGTATGCTGACCTCTTGATGCTGAATACCTTGAATGATTTAGCTGATGTTTCGATCGTTAGCCCTTCACGGGAGCAAATGAATAAGGTAATCTAAGTAAATGACACTATGCTTGATATTGAAAATAGATTACTTTACATGTGCTAGGCGTATGGACCTGAAGTTCTCAAAGAATTCACGGTGCTAAGCAGGCCAAATGCCCCAGCGTTCATGAATCAAACTCTGAAAAAGGCTATTTTTGAGGAAGCCAAGGTAGGCAGCTGTCTAGTCTTTGTTTGCTTTTTTCTTTCTTTTCTTTTCTTTTCTTTTCTTTTTTTTTTCTTTTTATTTTTTAAATGAAGGGTTATTTCGTAAGATGTTTAAGTGTCGGATTCTCGCCACTGAAGACGATTTACGAAAGTAGACGAAGATCGAAGAGTGAGGGTGAAGGGGAGGGGGCAGTGTTTCAGTCCTTCACATGTCGGTTTTCATATCAGTTCTTCAGGTGCTTTTCCTAACACTTTTAAGGAACAGAAATTTGGTAAATAAAGCAGGAATTACGGTGCCCACTTTTGAAAGCATTTATTTTACAAACTGTTACAGTTATAAAAACACCTAGAGATCTAGGAGATACAAACAATTATATCATGTGTCAATAAAGGAGTACCTATTTTCTAACAGTTTGAAAAGGTCAAAGCCAAGCCTAAGTCTGCGCCTGCAGCCAAGCCCAGTGTGCTGAAAAATATTCCGCGGCCTGAGGAATTGCAGATTGATCCCGAAACAGTACAGAAATGGGTGGACGCCTGGATGTCACTTGCTGAGCGGACATGGATTCCAAGAGCTCACGCTAATCCCAAGATAAGGTTCCAGTTGATGCTACAGAGGGTTTCTGGACTCGTCGAGCAGGTAATTTACGATAGTAAAGGCTTTTTTTAAAGCTACTTGTCTGTAACAAGCGAAAAAGGACGTTCCGGCTAAAATAATAGGGAGGGACATTTCGACATTCATTTTATACTAATTGAGTGGGAATCTGGATAACATGACTGAATAAAGCACGAAATATGTGAATAAGAACTGAAACTTGCCTGATATGTTTTTTCTGTGGTCCGCAGTTTTTGAACGCTTTCAGGCGAATTCTCCTCCCTGCTCCCGGCGCGGACGCAAAACTTTACTTGAAAGCACTCAAATTGCGACCACAGGCAGCTAAAAGGCATATGAACACAACAAGAAACTTGCAGTTTTTTATTCAAGTATTTGTGAATTGTTTCATATTATCTTACATTCCCACTCAAACTCTTATAAATTGAATACTTCTTTCCAGAGGGTAAGGCTGCAGACGGGCATTGGGCAGCACGAAAAAAAAAAAAAAAAAAAAAAAAAAAAAAAAAAAAAAAACGCTTTGAGGAGTAGTCATGAGATTTTAAACTTGTCCAGGATTAGCGTACGTTTGAATCTCAGTCTTGTGATTTATTGGCTCCGGCCAAGAATTAGAAATCTTCAGGTCTCTTGGGTCTTTGCGATATGCAACCTCAGGGTCCCATCAGTCACTAAGTTAAAGTTAAATTTTAATGCTTGCATTTCACTAACAATTAAACGAATTCCTGGTCTTCCACAGCTCCAAGAGAACTTAGGGAGCCGCAGCCGAACTGTTGTGCCGTAAGTACTATTCCTATCCAAGCCGTGTTAATCCCAATGAACTGAGGGCGTACAAAGGTGTAAACAAAACAGCACAGCAAACGCCTCGCTCCTGGCGTGAAAATGTGTCCCGTGGGGCAAATGCTAACCCACTGAGTTTCTTTCTGAAAACCGGATACCAAGAGTTCGGAGCTTGTTTTACCCCAAAGATTCAATTTTGTTGCAGAAAGTAGGAGCTCGTTCTACTTCTGCAACAAAATGTTGCAACTTGCAACATCAAAAATTTGTCGCGCGGCAAGTTGCGCGAAGAGTGCGGGATACGCGCAACATCGCTCTTCAACTTGCAGCGCATAAGTCTAAGTCTACGTCACCTTTCTTAATTGCAGAAGCAAAAGTTAGAGAGCAAGGCTGGAGAGATTCACAAGTCCACCGGACAGTTTATCAACTGAATGATATGCATGGTTCATTTTTTCCCTTAGAGTGTGGAGTCCCATACCGTAGTTTTAATGAGTGCAGTACATTTGCTGTTATTACGTATCGGCTGGTTTCATAAATATTCCAGAATAGGGTTGTTTAATCTTAACTTAGATTGCAGCATCAACGCAGCAAGAGAATGCTAGTCTTCGTCGAATGACGTTTCGAGGGTTAGATCCGTTTTGGTGTTTTCCGACGTATTGCCCCCTTGCCAGCAAGGTTTGTACAGTCTTGGAAAAAGTCTTTGATTGGTTTGGTGCCTTGAAAAGTCCTTGAGCTTACTAGACAGCAGCGTCCTTCTAAAAGTCATCATTAACTCGAGTACTACTTGACCGGAGTAGCTTGAACCACCCCAGAAATAAGTCGACTAACAATTTGGACCTGGTCACCAGCGCCGAAAAAACTGTTCAGATGCCGTCAGTTGAGGAGAAGCCCACAGAAAAACTGAAAACCTTCAAAGAACGCTAAACAGTTTACACGGGCCAGTAGGTAATTTTAAGTCCTTGAAATTAAAGGCTTGAGCAGTCCTTGAAAAGTCCTTGAATTTTGATTTGAAAAGACTGTTCTAACTCTGGCCAGAGTAAATCTTACTCTAATCAAGGGAGGCGCTTAAACGTCAGCAAACACCGTAGTTTCCTGAGAAGACTTATCTTAGTCAGGCTTGTTGATGGTACAGTTTTTGTATTATTTTTGTGCAAACGTAGACCAAACTTAGATCCAGTTTGGTGTGAAAGGCATCCAGTTCTAAAGTCAGTCCATAATGCATGCAGTCCGTTATAAAAGGACAATAAACTTTATCGCTTTAGCGTTTACGTAATGTGTTATTCTGCGGCGACAACCAGTATACCGCTTAGACTAAATAACTATACACTAGGTTATTGCTTACTCTCAGAATGAGTTTAAATTGCGAAGTATCACTACGCCTGCCGCTTCGTAGTCAAGTTGTGGCGTTTAGCTAGCTTTTGATTGGCCTATATAATCGTGATTAACGATCTTTCCTGTAAAGTGCGTAAGTGCCACGCACACGCTTTTATAAAAGCATTTTGAGAAACTGTAAAGTTTGTATCAGCCAAAATAAAGGTGTTGTGTAAAAGACAAAGAGTCTCCGTTCTCAACCTCCAGCGTGCCGTACCTTTCTGGAATTAAAACAGCGAGAATCCCCCTCGGGTGTTGATTTAGGCCTGGGTCAAACGTCAACATTTACATAGGCCGTCGAACTTAATAAAAATAAGCAAAAGTCATTCTTTTAGCTAATTTGCATTGTGTTCGACTCGTGTGAAGTTCGACGTTCGACCTGGGCGAAGAAATGAAAAACTTGAATTGAACTACTATCATTCTTTCGCCCGTTTCTTCAGATCTCAGCAGTTATAAAACGTGATTTGCTCTACTACATGTATTTTTAAAGTGTAGACATCTACTTCAAGAGAAACCACCCAACTAAAGCAGCTTTGGCAACAGCATTTCCACCGTATTTTTTTTATTAAAGTGCAAATTAATCATTTCAGTTGCTTACATGACAAAAACACGCGTTAATTGAACAATCGGCAAGCTTAAAGTAGATTTACAGCAGTACGGGTAATTATCACTTTCACTGACTGCTTTTGGCTCCATCCCTTACTTTAATTTCAACTGACTACTGTGGCTGTACTATTTATAGTTCAATACACTATTATGCATTTTTGGCAATGACTGTTTATATGGAGAAAAGTTGTCCCAGAGACTGCTAACTGCTTTTTTCTCCGAGTCACCCTGTGAGCCAACCTTTCATAATAAACAACCTTTTTATTGTTACTACGGCGAACTGAAAAGCTGCGGTTTCTCATGAAAACGACTCACTTCAAGTTTTAAAAGAAAAGGAGTAAATAGTTGGCGTGCCCGGGTTGACTTGGGTTCACATGTCACACAAGGAATGTCACAAGTAGTCGCGACACTATACCATCATGTAGAAGGAAATTCTGTTTTATTCAAAGGTACACACAGTTACGTTGTAGTGTACGAGAGAATCTGTGCACAGCACAGCTCGTCATGAAAGCAAGCAATTGCGTTTCCATCCTTCAACATGGCGACACTGACTGGAGCTTCCATCTCAAGAGTCGTGAGAAGAACTCCTTCAACACCGTACACATGAACTGTGTTGCTCCCCGGATCCGACACCAGCACGTTGTTCTTGCCTTCGTCAATCGCTAATCCTCGAGGACTATCCAGACCATCGCCAAACTCTCGCACGAACGAACCCTCGGAGTTGAATACTTTGACACAGCCAAGATCTCTGTCACAGACAAAGTACTCTTCATTGTGCCAAAGCGCTTTTCTTGGGCATTGGAGATCTCCATGGCCGAAGGAGTTCAGCCAGTTTCCCTGAACGTCGCAAATAAGGATGCGACTGTCACTCAGAGCCTCTACACTGACTAGCAGCCAGTCGGCCTTTTTTGCGCTTTTCATGGTGCTAATGCTGGTGAAGCTTGCGTTGGAGTTGAAACGGATGGCGGGTGGTGACTTTATATCAGGACTTTGGTAGCGCCCATCCAAGAAATACCGGATGATGGACTTGTGCGAGCGGTTGACAACGTAAATGGACACGTTTCCCACAAACGTTAGATCGTACAGGTCGCCGTATTTTATTGTGAAGGAGCTTAGGTGGTTTCCCTTGTGCGTTAGTACGTGCACGCGATTTAGTTCGTCGTCCAAAATTCCAATGCGGTCGCCGGATACTGTCACCGCGTATGGCGTGAAGAGCGTGTCACCTAAATCGGTGGAAGTTATTGTTTTGATCACTTGTACTTTAGCTGGAATGTTCTCAGCAGTTCCCGTGGAGCTGTCAGAAAGCCTGAGTTGTTTTGCATCGCCGCTGGCAGCTTTCAGCGATCCAAATCTCTTGACAAACTTGGCGCAATAGCTGTAGTTTAGTTCAAACTGTAGGTTAAACTCGGGTATGCCAATTGTCTTGGCTAAGGCATCATCAGAGCTATTAAGATCAAGGTCTTGTATCTTTGGCAACAAAGATTCTATCTCCTCGTTGTTTAGTTTCTCAGAAGCTTTCCTGTTTAGGTTCTCACCGGTACGTTGGACCTGATATAAGGAGACTTCTTTCTCGTAAGCTTGCACAAAATCATCAACCTCAGAACAAAGCTTCAGCTCTCGTTTGCGAATGGCGGCGGTAAAGGCGTTGGTTTCGTCCCTGATGGTTTTCTTTATTTCGTCTCCCTTTCTGCGGGCGTCTAATTGAAAATTCGTCACTACTTCCACAAGTTTTTGAATCTTCTGGTCAGTCAAGTTCGGAGTTGCTGGCTTCACTCGTTCCACCAGGCGAACAAGCAGAGTGTTGGTAGGTATGGCGTCGACCCCGCCTTGAGGTACGGCAAAGCATTCTCGGCAGATCGGGCACTCCGCTCTCTTGGACACTATCTTCTCCAAGCAAGCTTTGCAAACATTATGAGCACACAAAGGTAAACATTTTGGATGAACAAACTCCTCGAAGCAGACGGGACACATGAGCTCTTCGGAAAGAGAGCTGTTCAACGAAGAAGTCGCCATGTACATGCAATAAATCAGTCGCCTTGGCAGTCGAGCAATCGGTAACTGTTTTTTATAGCTCAATTAATATTCTGTGGAAAAATTGGCGATCACTGATTTTGCATAACTTGCGTATTAGTGTGAGCCTGATAGAATTATTCACTATTATTACTTAAAGAATTATAACGATGTAACTTGTGTCGCATGCCATCATGGTCACTTGCACTTCGTCCCCAGGGCCACCGCATAAAAACCCACTCGGGTGGCCCTGGGTAAGTGACATCACGCCGTTTCGAGGCCAAGTGCAAAATCTTTCTTTTGTGAACATTTCACTTTCATACTCGACAGCGACCGGAACGAAACAAGGTATCAAAGTTATGTTCCCTAAAATTTGATTCGAGTTTTGCGGCGTAAATTATGATCGTCGCAACCTCGTTCCCAGGGCCATCCGCGGCAGAAGCTCCCGACCAATGGTCGGGAGCTTCTGCCGCGGATGGCCCTGGGAACGAGGTTGTGATCGTCGTCTCGCTTTGGGATCTGGTAATGAATTTGCATCCGCTGGCCAGCTTTAGCCGTGGACGCGCGCAAGTCGGAAGTAGTGGTCGCCATTTTCAGAAATGAAAACGGGAATCCTTACAGCTGTTTTCTTATTTTACGCTGTTTGTACATGGACACCAGCACTCTCGTTCTTTACCGAGGCAGAGCTAGAAAGTTATAATGTACTTGTGAAGCCTTATGGACTCGACTTGACCAAACTCATTCCAACGATATCGCCGAATGTCTGGACTTGCATAAAGAATCATGGAGAACTGCAGACGTGCAACAGCACTTCTTTGAGTGTTACTTCGAATATTTCAAGCGGCGAACTCAAATCTATGTTTGATAAATGTCCTGCTGGACAGCTTGGGTGTTTTCAAAGTCAGACAAATTCGAGTTCACCGTTGCAGGGAGTCTTGAATCGTTTGTTGAAAATCGTGAAACAAATGTGCAGTGACAAATGCTGGAAGAAGCTAGCTTTTGTCAGCAGAAACTGCATTGCAAAGAATGTGACAGGAGCCAAGGTATAGTTTAATATACATGTTTAGTACCTAAAATATTTCTAAAATCAAATATTAATGAATTCATAGGTCACCACTAATATTCTTGGTTTGAAATCAATCTCTGGAGAATCAGAATACAAAGAAACCGTGGCTATGTTGGTTGAGGCTTATGAGCAAACTTTTGTTAAAGTTCCTCCAACATGGCCGCCATCACAACAGTTTCAAATGAAGACTTTGCAGGCTATTTCACTTCTGTTTCAAAACAAGGTCTAGTGCAAAACCTTATTCCATTTTCTATTCTGGAATAGGAATAACAATACAAAGAATACAAGTTCCCAAAAGAACAGATTTGCACTATTCTGAAAACAGAATAGCTGACATGACAGAATACGACAAAAAGATACCAAAAGAACATGATTACCGGCTTTTCTATCCATTCCGAATAAACCGTTATTCTGTCTATTTTGCTATTGGGAGCAGAATGGACAGAATACTATTCCATTCATTATTATTATAATTATAATTATTAAAAATTATTATCACTATATTATTATTATTATTATTATTATTATTATTATTGTTATTATTATTGTTATTATTATTATTATTGTTGTTATTATTATTATTATTATTATTATTTTTTTAATGCTGTTGTTCAATCTTGACCTTTGTAGGCAACAGACCAGAATGCACTTCAGTTCATCAGTGAAGTCTTGGATGCTACCTGTTTGACAGCACAGATTCAGGGGCCGACATGTGCTGAAAAAACAATAAATACATTTCTAGACATTGGACATATGGGAGATCCGGCCCGAAAGGTTTGTTGATGGTAGACTTGAACATGTGTAAAGCCCTGGCCAAACGAGATGCAAGTCAATGCAAGTCGATGCAAGTTTTAAAATTTGCACGGACTTGCGTTTCATTTGGCCACCCACTTGCACACACTTTCATCGACTTGCACTGACTTGCATCGAATTTGAACATGTTCAAATTTTCATGCAAGTCAACCCAAGTTTTTAACAGCAAAGAGCACGTTAGCAAAGGCAAGTCTAAACCGAAAACTTCAAAAGTAAAGCCTACTAATTAAATTCCAGCTCAAGCAAGACATCTGACTCGGATTCTGACTCAGAACCATAGAAGAGAAAAAAAAAAAATTACAAACCTTGCATGAGCTTGCATCGACTTGCGTCTCATTTGGCCACCCTTTTGCAAGTCAATGCAAGTTTACAGTCAAGTCGAACTTGCGCCAACTTTCATCTTGTTTGGTCAGGGCTTAATGCTGAAGGCATAAGTATTTAAAATGCACTATTTTTATTTCAGGTCTGTAATGTGAGTGGAAATTATAATGCAAAGAAGTGTACGTCTTCATGTTATCAGGTATGTTCAGTTTATAGTAAGGTGTAGTCTGAGTGACCATTAGTAACTTTATATACACTACGGTATGGTAGAGGACAAATCACAGCATTAGGATAATTCCACTAAATCTCAAGTGAGACATGTGGATAGAGTTTTATTAAAAGTTTAGTTGAGACAGGATTAAGCTCATTATGCCACTGGGATCAGAGTGCCATATGGGAATTGAACCCAGACCACATGGGTGAGTAGTATTATAATTTATGAACCATGAAAAATGCTCTCAGAATTTGCTGTTGAATTTCCACAATTTTGTACAGTGGCTACTGACTCAAAAATAGGGTGATTGTGCCAGCGTTGAAAAATGTATCTCTACATTATTCCCACCTATTTTCCAGAAGTATAACTTTACTCACTCTTGGGTCCAAAAGGGTTAATAGAAAATCACCAGACTAACAAGACAGTGTATTTTGTACACCTACATTTATTTTGTCTTGGTTCAGGAGCTTCAGCAGTTCCACAAGAATCTTGGTTGCTGTGTTAGTTCTGTGAGAGACACAATTAAATGCTACAAGTAAGTTCCTTCAAAGGTTAATAATATTAGCTTCAAAAAGTTTAATATGTAAATTCATTATAGATACAGTGTGAAATATTTTTTAATTGTTGATGGCAGATGCACTGTGTCTAGGGCACATTAAACAAATTATGTTTGGGCAGTTCCAGAATAGGAACAGCAATGCTGATTGTTAACAAGATCTTTATGGTTTGAAGATGAATTGATGTATTGAGATGTACTTTATGAGGTGGGGTTCCACCCTAAATATTCCTGATAATATTGATATTGATTTTACAGTATTTCCACCAAGGAGGATTCCTTTGGAGTATTTGTGATGAACAGTTATTCCCTGTGTCACCTTGAGCCACCCAAAGCATGTAAAAGAGTAAGTACATGTACTTATTAGAGTGCTTTTCTGATGACTGTCGAAACCAAAACCATAGCAATCACAGAGCCAATCAATAAGGTGAGCCAAAACACATCAAACCAATTAGAAGTACAAGCAAAACCAAAGCCAAGACCAAGACCAAGACCAAGTAATTGCGATTAGTTTTGCAAACCAATCAGCAGTGCGAGAACATGTCATTGCGACTTGCTTTCTTGTGTGAGAATATTGCAACCAGGTTTTGCTTTTGCTGTTGATTGGCCAAGAATGTTACTAAACTTGTTTGGACCAATCGGAAAGCATAGAAAACACAAAACAAAACCAATCACACGACTACTTTTGACAGTCATCTAAAAACGGCTCTATGTACAGTAGTTGGATCATGTGAAGAGTCTTGAATATTGAGGATGGTAATGAAATCATTTTTTGTCATGGTTTTTTTTTTTTTTTTTTTTTTTGCACAGTTGCCCACCTCAACTTCTATAAATTTTAAGTTGGGAGTGTGGGCCTCACCCGGTCAAGAGGTTGAGTTCTCATGGTGTAGGGGTGGGGATACTGCCAGGGGAAGGGGTGGGGTGTGGTGGGGTAATTGTAAATTGGTAAGTTGGACTTAAAATCTGAAGTTGACTTTGGACAAAAAAGTTATACATGCTAAAGAATCTCATTACTCCAGCTTCTATTTGTAGGACTCTTCTGTTATTTTATTGTAGGATTGAGTTCCATGGTTTTACAATAACTCACCAGTTTTTATTTCTTTTGTTTTCAGACTCGGTGCCTGGATTTGGTGCCTACCACCAGTACCACCAGTACCACCAGTACCACCAGTACCACCAGTACCACCAGTACCACCAGTACCACCAGTACCACTAATACCACCACCACTTATGTATGATAACCTTCATGTACACTTGTTATTCCAGTTACTAGTACAAGATATGTTTGCAGCTGTGAAGCCACTTTTTATTGGATTTGACTGATTGAAAGTTGCTTCAAAACTACAAAATCACTTTAACTGCTGATGCTTCATAACAGCAAAGATAACTTGTTTTGGTATATTCTATCCATCGTACTACATATATATTATCAATGTACATTATTTGGGTTCTTTCCAAGGATCCATCCCACAGTAAAGAGTGGTTAACTTTTGACAGCTTGCTCAGATAATACCATTACATCACTCTTATTTCCCTTTTATTCTTCAGGTTTGGTCACAAACAAGCTCAAAAATCACCAAATCCTCTCACCACAATGCAACAAAAATTGCTGGGATCTGCATTGCTGTCCTTGTCATTGTAGTGGGCTTGCTGGTTATGGCAAGATTTATCCATCAACGGATTAAACGCAGAGAGAAGGTCCATTTGGAGGACTATGGCTATTCCAGGTTAAAAATGATGGAGGATGACTTGTATAATGATTTTACAGATGACAGTGACTTTGAAGGCTTTGTAGCAATGTAGAGTTTGCCACACTTTTCAACTTGTATAGTTCATAAACTCCAAGATAACTGTATTTTTATACAAAGTCAATCAATCTGCCCATTATCTTCAGACCAGCAATTGTTTTTGTGAAAGCAACGCTACTTGCAGACCTGGGACCTCTGTAAAAACCAATACTTGAAGCAACAGTGGACTATTTGATATTTTATGAAAAAGCCGGGAAGAATGTCTTTATTTCTTAGCATTTTGCACTGCAAGTCATTTTCTCTTTGCACCTGTCTGTTGTGATACTAAATTTGTTGTGCATACTGCACTTGCGCAGTCAAAGGTCAAAGATTGCAAGCAAACTGACTGTTTATGCTTTGGTTGGGAAAGTTGAGGGATTTATAAATAAAACTTTGCTGGCATTTGTTTTTCATGCACAGATGGAGGGATTTGTAGCTGTGCTTTTTAACTTGTATCATGTCTCAGTCTCTCCAGTTTGCTCACTCTTGTAAAGGGGGTTATTAACATCATCAAGGATATTTTTTGTGTGCAGATCTCACAACGTTTTGTCGATTCTATAACCAAGTTTCAGTGACTTAATAATTATGTATCATGTCTTAAAACTTTGTATTTTAGGCCCTGGTAACAATATCTTAAACAGCATATAGATTATCCCATTGTTTTTAGTAATATAATAGCAAAATAGAGGAATATGTCCGGAATATTATATAATATAAAAGCTTTGTAAAAGTAAAATAATAAAAACATGGAAACCCAGTACAGTGAAAGTTTATTGTCTTGAGTGATTTATGGTCTCCCCCATTTATCACGTCAGTGAGCCTCCCACCATACTCCATAGACAAAATAGCAAAAGGTGCCATTTCGACCCCTTTTTTTTGGCAAAAGTCGGCTTTGACTCTTACTTTAGCTTACCATATTATCCACCCTTACGCCCCTCGACCAACAAAACAGCCAAGCCACGTGTTGGCTTGATCACAACGCCCCGGGGGCCGCCCGGAGCCCGGAGTCGACTCGAGGTCTGGGATGAAGACATGGTTACCAAGCTCAACTTCGTTCCCAGGGCCCTTCCCCCCCAGACGAGGTTGTGATCATTGTGTGGCGCCTTTCTTCACCAGAGATGGGGATATTTGAGAAGTACTTTATGAAGCAGTACTACGACCGCCCCAGTCAGGTGGCAAAATATCAAAAGCACTTTCAGGTAAAGTTCGTACGTTGCATTTGAGCCACATGTCAATAAAATACGCTGCAGTGTTAAGAACCTTTTGTGCAACTACAGAATGCCTCGCACGTTCTGCTTGTTCATAAAACTCTCAGGCCTTTATCCTATTTAATATCAACTAGGTCAAGGATTATCAGGTCTCTGGTTAGAGACTGAAAGAGACAGTTGAAGTTGATATCTCTTGGGAGTGAAAGAGTTTAGGCTGATGTGTAATGAACTCATTTGCAGAGAGGTGATACCTTAGTGTTCCTGAAGGGAGCTTCAGATGTGATGATTTACAGAGGAGCCATGGCATTATCACTTGTTGGACTGACCATCTCTTTTTATGGATTGTATCAAATGGCCATGGGCAAGATGAAGAAGAAAGAGAGATGAAGAAAGCAAGATCTTGATTTCGTCCTGGAAAGTTACATAGTTTGACTTTTTTATGACTTTGCTGGAAAGGATGGATGGTGGATTACCACTGGATTTGATCGGACCAAACCAAAGCAAGTCCAAAAAATGATTTGTGATCATAATGGTCCTTGGGTGTAATGTGTGTGACAAGTTCCAGCTGATACTTTTTTGTATATGTTTCTGGTTTCAATGAGCTCAGTAAATTACAATAAATTAATACTTGGATTAAATTAATTCTTAACTTCCAAGTGTGTTGTTAAGGTGTAATGTTGTCCCAGCTATTCAAGAAGGAAATCCATTATTGATGTGGTGACAGTTTTGGAATAATATATTATTGTTCAATCAGATTCATCACAAAGTTTTTTAGATGTGGCTTGGACCGAGGCTAAATTGACTCGCTTGACATAGATAACCACCAGTAATGATGGTACATAATTGGGAAGCATACAAGCAATGGGTAATAATTACACAGTGAACAAGTTGAACTGTTGGTATGTAGTTTGGTTGGTAAGGGATGTATGTTGGAAAAGCTTTTTACACGTTTCACGATAAACTTCAAAGAAGGCTACTGAATTTGCATTATCTTTATTAGCAACATTACCCAGATTTTCTAGGATTCTTGCTGGTTTCTCCTATTATTCCTGCCTGTTGTCATTTTGTGCAGAAACCACACAGTAGTCAGTGTGTCTGGATTTGAGTAAGCTACTGTCTGTAGTAGCATGGGAAAATACCACTCAAACTCTTGATGTATCATAATATATATATATATATATTTTTAAAACCTTCTTTAGACTCCACACATGGTCATAAGCAATATGGATACTGGCAACCTGATAATCTCTGAATTGCTAAAATATCTTAAATTAATGTACACATGTACATGCATGCATGTTTCCAATACTGCATTAACTTTGTCATCAGCTTAAAATGGAAATCGGTTGGCACCCTGAGTTGCTTCTGTAAGTACTATATTTTTAAAACCATCACTCCTGAGGCCACAATACAAATCCTCCCAATCGTTTGAGAAGAGAATGTATGAATGATTTAGCAAGAATATTACCAGTTAGCTCTCATACACATACAAGCAAGTAATTGCCAAGTTCTCTATGCTGCATGATGTTATCTCTGGTAAGGATCTGAAGGAGTGAAGGGGTCAATTCAAGAATATTTTTGTACTGTTCTTAGGGGTACTCTGTTCTGACGATTATTGTATTACAGTCAAACAAGAAAATTTAAATAAAGCACTGAAGAAAATACTGCTCCCTGTTCGGTGCAGGCTTGCTTCAACCAACACTCGATTTTGTGGTATCACATTCCTAATGCCATGAGAACCCCTTTGGTTTGGGCTGTGAAGCATGGCAGGTGAAAACCATAAATCAGTTAAAATATCATAAACAGTTTCCAGAGTTCTCTTGTTAAATTGTCATGTGTCCACTTTGGTTCATTTTCAGTGAAACTAATTTATGGATGGTGGATGTTTTGTCTGCCAGTCCACTGATATTCCTGGCCAACGTGTCTTCAAACAGGACACTATTTGTTGTTCTCCAATATGACTGAAATCAGTTGGTTCCACTGAAGCCACTCCCTTGGTGTAAACAACCTGAAGCAAAATACACAAAGAATGCACAGTGTTGATCTCTGTAAACCAGCCACTGAGTATCATTTTTATGGTTTTATATGTAAGTTGACTATTTTGATGTTTGCATCTAATACACTGTACTTTAACCAACAGTTAATTTATCAATATTGCTACACTTACTACTACCATATTAGTATACTACAGTCAACTCCCTCCCTCTCTAAGATGAATACTCTGGTACTGTAGGATTGGTTCCTGCTGTTTCTTCAGTCTAAAACAATAAGTTGGAGCTGGTCTGTCTTAGAGGAAGTTGACTGTAGTTAAAGACCACGACTACTCTGATACTATACTAATATTTTATTAACTACTTTCCTTATGCTATCACACTGCTGCTAAAAAGATATATTACTACTACTTCTCCTTACTACCACTAGTACTACAACTACTCCCATTGTACTACAACTACTCCCACTGTACTACAACTACTTCCACTGTACTACAACTACTCCCACTGTACTACAACTACTTCCACTGTACTACAACTACTCCCACTGTACTACAACTACTTCCACTGTACTACAACTACTCCCACTGTACTACAACTACTCCCATTGTACTACAACTACTCCCACTGTACTACAACTACTCCCACTGTACTACAACTACTTCCACTGTACTACAACTACTCCCACTGTACTACAACTACTTCCACTGTACTACAACTACTCCCACTGTACTACAACTACTCCCACTGTACTACAACTACTTCCACTGTACTACAACTACTCCCACTGTACTACAACTACTTCCACTGTACTACAACTACTCCCACTGTACTACAACTACTCCCATTGTACTACAACTACTCCCACTGTACTACAACTACTCCCACTGTACTACAACTACTCCCACTGTACTACAACTACTCCCACTGTACTACAACTACTCCCACTGTACTACAACTACTTCCACTGTACTACAACTACTCCCACTGTACTACAACTACTCCCACTGTACTACAACTACTCCCACTGTACTACAACTACTCCCACTGTACTACAACTACTTCCACTGTACTACAACTACTCCCACTGTACTACAACTACTTCCACTGTACTACAACTACTCCCACTGTACTACAACTACTCCCACTGTACTACAACTACTTCCACTGTACTACAACTACTCCCACTGTACTACAACTACTCCCACTGTACTACAACTACTCCCACTGTACTACAACTACTCCCACTGTACTACAACTACTCCCACTGTACTACAACTACTCCCATTGTACTACAACTACTCCCACTGTACTACAACTACTCCCACTGTACTACAACTACTCCCACTGTACTACAACTACTTCCACTGTACTACAACTACTCCCACTGTACTACAACTACTTCCACTGTACTACAACTACTCCCACTGTACTACAACTACTCCCACTGTACTACAACTACTTCCACTGTACTACAACTACTCCCACTGTACTACAACTACTCCCACTGTACTACAACTACTTCCACTGTACTACAACTACTCCCACTGTACTACAACTACTCCCACTGTACTACAACTACTCCCACTGTACTACAACTACTCCCACTGTACTACAACTACTTCCACTGTACTACAACTACTCCCACTGTACTACAACTACTCCCACTGTACTACAACTACTTCCACTGTACTACAACTACTCCCACTGTACTACAACTACTTCCACTGTACTACAACTACTCCCACTGTACTACAACTACTTCCACTGTACTACAACTACTCCCACTGTACTACAACTACTCCCACTGTACTACCAGTGCCACCATTACCTTTCTAGAGCTGTCATCAGTTAGAGTTCCAAGGCCATTGTAATGATAAACAGTAAATGGCCTAATGTCTTCAAACCCAAATAAATCCTGTAATTGAGAAATTGATTAACATAGAGACAATAATAATAATTAACTGGTTATGCTTATGTAAAGATACATTGTTGCAAGACAATCATAATATTCAGCATTGATGAAAGTGAACTAAAAGGGAGATTGGCACAGTCAGTGGGATTGTGAAAAAGAAAAAAAGAAAAAAAGGTCAGTGTAAACATGATCTTATTACCTCTCCTGGAAAGAATTCCTCCAAGAAATTTTGAAGTAAGATAATCCCAACATATTCTGGATCTAATCTGGTTGTCATGAATGAAACACTGAAAAACAAGCACAACAAGCCAGGATGATGTGAGTTTCACTTGTAACAAGAGTTCTAATCTAAAACCCACAGTCTACACAAGAGAGGTCAGGACGATATTATTTATTCTTTGATTTTGGTTCCTTTGATGTATGTGCATAGAAGAGACTACACCCACCACAGTAACAGTGGTTGATTTTACACTTACTATTCTGGATCTGTCACTAGCCCAAGATCAGATAGCACATCAGCAAGTTTGTCTTTCTCTATGAATCCATTGTCTGTTAAAAAAATAATATTTCAATCACCTGTTAGATGTTTTGTTAAATTTATTCTGCACACCTTTCTCTCTGTTTTATAAGCCTGTGAATAAGCTGGGTCCCATAAGAGAAGTGTCTGCGATTTGAGCTAAAGTCAGTCTGGTTCAGGCATTTTAATTTAGTATATTTGTAAAGGCACCATTTCAAATATAATATCCTTCCTAAAAACCTCTTTTATTGGCTTTGTGGAAATATTAAAATTAGGATATTCTCATTTAAAATACACCTTGTAATATTATTACCAGAACTGACCAAACTTTTATGCAATAAATAAGAGATCACAAAAAGTGTACCTTGTTGATCGTAGGATTTGAAGATTCTACGTCCTTTGTCCCTCTCACTTTCTGATCTTGTTAAGGACTTTTCCTGAAATAGGGGTATTTCAAAAGAGAAATTAGAAACTGATAGCTTGCTCATACAGTATTAGTAGATTATTCTAACAACATTTAACTCATAAATATTTTCCTTCTTGAATGGTTGGGAGTAATGTATCTTTATCAGAGAAAAAAAGGCAACAAAACTGTAACAAAATATAATGCCAAACCTGAGAAAAGAAGACTGTCAGGTGGGTCTCACTCCCAAGCACCCAAATAGGATAAACTGGACACTTCAAAAAGCTGCCTACCTGAAAAGGAACAACAAAATCATCAACAACAACAACAACAATAACAACAACAAAACAGGACAAAATAATATGAGTGAAATGTTGTCTCAAAAATCTACACTCCTGGTGAATGGTTATCATGACAACATGAATACTGTAATGTTCCCCTGTCTGTATACTGTATGACTTGTTTATATTTTTTCTCTGGAGGATGAGAAACATCTTACCTCACAATATCTTAGAGCTTCTAAAAGTGTTAAGAACCCAATAGTAGATTGTTCAGGGACACCCTTGAGCTCTGCAAGAAGTCAAAGGTTGTGTTAACATTACATAGCTGTAACTACAGTGCTTTCTTCAACACCACACAGGGGCTGCATATTATCCAATCATATATGCACATCTAAGCAAACACAATCATAAAAGTAAAAACAGAAACAGTGATGAAAAGATAATATGTGTTATATCAGTGTTTTACAACTCACCCAGGCCTGAAACTATTCTACTTGTATCCCAAACATTTGACACTGCATGTCCTGTCAGCAGCAGATTAATAAGAGTCTGGCTGGAAGAAAAAAAGAAGACCAACTTATTTATCACAGACCTATAAATTAATGAAAGAAGATACAGTAAGAGTATTGTAGTGAACTGTGCCATACGTTCTAGGGGTAAAATAATTTACACTCTAATGAGAAATTACTCAATTTCCAGTCTTGGTGAGGCAGGTATATAATTTAATGTAGCAACAGCCTGATAATAAAATGAGGCAGGAGCCCTTCATGCACCAAGCCCTTGCAGTACCTGCCAATGCCGTGATTATCCTCTATAAGAGAATCTTCGGACCCTTCCATTTCAGTCTTGATTTCATCTAGTCCCTGGCAAACAACATGGTGATAATAATAAATTGAACACAATATTCATGCAGTATACTTAGTAAATGTATCAAGTTTAATTCAATCACAAAAAATAAGTTCCTGGCAAATACATTCACATACATGGTAGTGGTAAAATACCTTTGAAAGTAACAAAGAATAGAGGAAGACTAAAATGCCGAAGTGTCCCTTATACATCTGGAGATTTCTCTGCATGATAGCTTTAATATGCTCCGTGTTTTGACATTCTATTCGCCTGGGAAATAAAAGAGCCAGAAAATTAGACATATGGCTGAACAAACAAACGAGAATAACAGGAAACATGAATATATAGAGTGAAACTACAGTTAGTCCAAAATGATGCTGTGTAAACAAGATGGGTGCTCATATGACTCAGCGTGGATATTTCTTATATAAAAATAACGAGAACAAAAAACATTGCATACCTTAGTGATGAGTGGAAGTCTTTACTTGACAAGGAGCTAAGTTCTTGCTGAGATACGGATCTGTGACACTCGACTGGTTTGATGGATGGATCTGTGAATAAGTTAGTACCAATAATAATATGTGATGAAATGCTGAGCTGTGTCTGCCATAAATACCGCATCCACAGAGATTCTGTATAATTATGCATCTCTCTGTCTCTGTATCTTAGATGTAACAATCCTCTTGGCTAGTAGATTTATCTGTCTATTTATCTATGCATCTAATATTTTTAGATTATGGAGATGTGGCCAATTTGGGGGCAGTGAACAATAAGACAAAGGGGTCTCATGCAATGTATGTAAGTAGTGAATGTGTTTTATTGTTAGTTTTTAGTAAATAATTTTTATATGTTCATCTATCCACTAGTATATAATTTAATTACATGTATCTAGACATGTACAGTGAATTTATCTAGTTGGTAGTTACACATTATTTTATACCTGAGATTGCTGTAGATGGAGGACTGCACGTTTCAGCTTCAGGTCCACATTTTGTACATGAGGATATCTGAACGTGATCCCTCAAAACCACAATGACGAACTTATTTTTCTTCACCATGTTGAGCATCTCGCACAATGTGCAGGCCAACAGCTCATGACACTGTTCACCTGGATAAATACTGAGTGAGCATTTCCTGTATATAATTTGTGTGATCTGGTGAAATTTAGAAGCAAAGTCCAATCCAGTAAGTCCAATAAAATTAATGAGAGTACATCTCCAAACTGTTATTATGTATCATAGCTCCAAACCAGTCAAGGCGGGGAGGGTTGTGGGCACTGAAACACCGATGACTTGATACCGCAGAGCCTACTCCAAACCAAGCAAGACTGAGCTGCCACTTTTCTCATACTGTCAAAGGAGCATGCAGTGTTTTCTGATCATAATATACCGATTAGAAGGTCATAAAGAAAAGGTACTCACCAGTTATGTTGTTCCAATTCTCAGAACATGTAATGCCATCAGCAAAGAGCATTTGCTTCAAAAAGTAGGCCTGAAGACGACAACAATTTTTAATGTATCAGTATATGACCCACATAATATTTTCTGCTAATTAACTATAATTATTTGCCGCTAAGTACCTATATTTATCTCCTCGTAAAGCACAAACTAAGTTAATATTCCACTATCATTTCTATTTAAAAACATAAGATGTCAAATATTAAAGATTTGGAGAATTTACGTGACGGTGCTGTAATATTGCCATCATATTCCCTTAATTAATTCCTTACTACCCAAAACATTCCTTCCGATTATTAGAAAGAGAGGACTTTGTAATATTGCTTACTCACCAGTCGGCAGATCGTTAGATTTTCGATCGACAGTCGAAAGGCGACAGTTTCACTCACCGAAACAAGGAATTGGACTGACACCAAAACAAAATTGCACACGACAAGGCCGATTGGCGATAAGCAGCATACCTGCGCAGACGCTATGACAGCACATGGTCCCCCTTGCTCTTGAACTAAAGCACTGGGCTCATCAGAACTGAATACGAAACCTAGTCAGGAAATTACAAATTCTCGATATGTCACATCGTCGAAAAGCTCCAAGAGTAAACAAAAGTACCACAAGGGATACGATTCATCATACCTTGAGACCATCTTTTGAAGACTTCGTCTTTAACAGTTTTACCCCAAACCAGTCCCACAAGCTCGTCGATTTCGTTCATCCGAGCTGAACATTCTTCCCCGCTTTCAGCCGCCATGTTGAAACCTACCCAGTGTTCATTGCAAGCCTTCTTGTCCTCGTCCCCAGGTCCCTCCCCACTCTTACGCCGCCATCTTGAAAATTGAGTAGGAAAGGTTTGTGTTTCTAACTTTCCAGATGGCATCAGGAGTGAGTGAAGTGAATTTTGAGGACTTGGATGCACAAGAGGTAGAGGTAACCTCAGCGGTTTTGATGGGTGCGTCACATCATCTTGGACAGTACTGCGACAAGGATTTTAAGGCCTTCATGGGATGCAGGTACGAAACCAAAGACCCAAGAAAATGTCTCCAGGAGGGAAAGAAAGTGACCCAGTGTGCCTTGGAGTTCTTTAAGAAGCTAAAAGGAAGCTGTAACGAGCCTTTTACCAAGCACTGGACGTGTCTGGATTACAACAATCAAGAGTTTGGCTACTGTAGGGAAACCCAAAAGAAGTTTGATGCTTGTGTTTTAGACAAGTTGGGCCTGGAGTGTAATCAGCCCGTTCATATAGCTCTGAAAGACTAAGTTGTTGTGATTTCTGTGGACAGAGGACAACTTTGACTCAATGATAATATTAATTCAAGTTCAGGCCATTTGCTTTGTACTGCAGACCTGTAATTTGATTGATTTCATGTCACCAAAAGAGATATATCTCTTTTCTTTCATTGAATAAATGTCATGCTTATACATTTCTTTTAATAGCTGCCAAAATTCATAAGTAGATTCTATCCTGCCTTTCCTCCCAGGCATTAAACGGATTTTGCTGAGAAATATATTCTTAACAGGGCATTAAACTTGTGTGGAGGCCTGCTCCGGCCCTTAAGGAGCCTGTCAGGATGAACTTGAGGCACCTGAGAATCAGGCTATTCCAGTATTAGTTAGTCTAAACTAGTTAGACACACATGTTCTGAGCTCATGTGGGCTAAGGGTTACTTGACTTCACTCAATGTTACATGGCTAGCATGAGACAACAGCACCAACTGGGTCAAGTGGTCAAATGCCTCACATACAGTGTGGCAAAATCTTCTACATATGCTTAATTTGCATGATGATGAAATTTGCCTGTAGTAGAACTACTTTTCCCTTAAAAGGGTTTGTTCACCAAGCCCCTTTTTGATAAGAGAAATGGATAATTGGAAATGATATCCAGGTCCTAAAGTTCAGTGCACTAGACCTTCAAAAGAGCCCCTTTTACACTCACTCTATCCTTCAAGCCTGCATGTCACTTTGGGTCAGACAACAAGTTGGCCAGCCTACTTGTCCTTTTTCTCCCATATTTGTGCAGTGGAGACAGAATTGGAGCCTGTTCTCTGTGCACCCTTTGATCCTGTGCCCACTGACATGGTCAGGCAGATAGCCAAAGGAGACTACTTGCAGGCTCCACATGTGGAGCACTGTTTTTCAAACCATTATGTTAGGGTATTTTTTTGGGTGGCAAGAGGGAGAAAGAGGTGGGGTGAGAGGAAGGGTTCCAATGAAATACCTTTTTATCAATCAAAAAGCATAAGATTTCCAGAAATTGTCAGCAAGTCGTTCGCTCTGACTACTACCAACGACTTACACTGGAAAGCTGGTACACAAACTTAGAACGGAAACCACTCAACAGATGCCAACAACTACCGGCACCTTACAAACGGCTGATAGATGACATCAAACGCAACCGAACGAACGATAGACTAATCAACAGGACAAAAGAACATCAACTGACCAATAACGAAACACAACCAAGCCGACTCGACCAACCATAGACCGACATAACGGACCAATCACTTCTACAACCAGAGACATATATACCGCCATCTGACAAATACTTTTCACTTGACTCTGAAGATGACTTCCGCTCAGGTAGTCGAAACGTCAGTCACCAACAACAGTCTTTCTGGAGACTACTCTAACCCGGACGATCACAACCAACCTACAATTCTTGAAATGTTATTCAATTCTTTTACATCAGTTCAAATGCCGCTGATCGCGCTAATTCGAGTCACATTATTATGCGCTAAAAGCAATGCGTGAAGAATTGACTGCTTTGAGGTTTGGACGACCTATCCACTGGCACGTGATCGGGTGGACTCTGGTCCCCGCTGCGCATGCAGTGCAGCATGTGATATCACAAGGTCCAGTCAGAACCAGCCTCCTGCGCAGACGCTTTGAGCTCGTCAGACAGCTCAGAGCGTCTGTGCCGGAGGCTAAGTCAGGAACGGATCCAGAGTTTTTGAAAGGGAGTTATATATGCGCCAAAAAAATTCAAGACACGCGAGACACCGTCCATGTCAAACTTATTTAGTCTTTTCCGTCTTCAAGGGATCGTTCAAGGATGGCACTCTCAAACTACTCACGCTTTAATACTTTAATGAATTAGTCCTGAAACCATGCCAATACGGTCGTTCACTTTTCCATAGTAACAACTCGTACTGTAGAGAAAAAAATATGTCCAGCACAAGTAGAAACCGTATTAGCGTCGACAACACAAGGGGGGTGCAACGGCATCGGTGTAAACCCCCTGGATCTGCCATTTTATGCTCCGTGGATGCATTGCCCGACAGACCAAAAAGCCACTTTATAAACGAGGTTTGCAATTTTTATCCAATTCAGTTTTTTGAATAGGGACCTCTCTTTTAGTGCCGATTTAGGAATGGGGTATCTATGTCGCTTCCTGCGTTAGAATAGAAGTCCAATAACTCTGTTGTGTGCGTTGCGCTGAATTCGCGGGCAGGTCTCACGCTGCGCTGCCACGCGAATAGATCATTGTGTCACGTCACGGCGGGTGATCACGGTCATTCTTTGAGCGGCTCTTGATCCTTCCGAAAATACACAATTCTCTCCAAACTTTTCTGAATAGATAGTAATAAAGTATTAAAACTTACCTGTGGCTTGTGGCATTCTTCTTGGCCAGTTTTCGCCGCGATGGGTTATATTAACAGCTATTACGTAGCCGGTCGCGACGAAAGCAAAATACCCCTGGCCCGAACGGCTAAGAAGGACGCAACTTATTATCTACCCATTCAGGGAAGTTTTGAGGGAATTTTGTATTGTCGGGAGAGCTCGTTCCGCTGGATAGGGTATGGTTTTCAGTGTCTAAACAGGATATATATAATTTTACATTTTAATCGGGTCAACTAACTTGAACTCCTGCTTCGACTTGTACTGGGCTGGAACTCTTGCCTTGCGCGACGAGAACGGCGATCACATTTATGATTCGTAAACAAGGTTTTTGCGCCGTATTTGTTGTAAGGATTTTCTTTTCTTTTTTTTTTTTTTTTTTTTTTCTTTTTTTTTACCGCGTATGCAGACAACTATTGCCTAAGGAGATTACATGGAATAAATGAATTTGCATCTAGTGTCTTGAATAGGGTCCAATTCTTTAGAAAGGGTAGCAAAATTTTTCATTTTTGTCTCGAATAGATGTTGTCCCAGGGGAGAGGTGGCTACCCTTACCACTCCCCTCCCCCCACCTTTCCACGAACAATACCCACGTGTTCAAATTTGTTTGTTTGCGTAGCCCGTGAAGATGGCCGACGTATTGAGCTACAGTCGCAGCTTGCGAGCGAATTCAGTCCGCGAGCCTGTGACAGACTCGTGTGCCGTTTACAACCGCCGCTGGTACATCTTGGTGGTGTTTTCTCTCACTGCTGGCTTGCAAGCGGGAGTGTGGAATACTTGGGGTCCCATCGCTGGATCAGCCGAAGGCGTGTTCGGTTGGGGAGATGGATCAATCGCTTTGCTTGAGAATTGGGGACCCATCAGCTTTATCGTGTCGTTTGTTTTGTTCTCCTGGCTGATGGATGTGAAAGGTACGCGCCAGAGCATAAACATTTTACTTATTGATTGAATTGACCTTTGCTGTTTTTGCAAGACTGGTTTACTATAAAATATGTAAATACATTTTGTGGTTATCGTCTTTCTCGGTACGTACGCATAAAGTTTCCAGCTTCCCTCCTTCACTCGATGTAAATGAACGGACCGACTATTGGGATGTGGATATACATGATGCCATAATAAACAACTCGCATTTTAGGGAACACTAAATTGTATTTACACAGTGCCTGTGCTCAATATTCAACAATACGCAATCATTTTGTCTCGGATAAGTCCCCCCTCCCCACCCCTTTATAAAACAAATAAAAAAACAATACAATACAAAAACTGAGGAACATCTTATACATTATTTTTAACTACACCTTCATTATCATTTTTACACATTTGTAATCTTTCTGAAGGTCTTTTGGCTTTACTTTTGTAGGGTTGAGAATATCTGTTCTCATTACTGCAGCTGTGGTGTTTGTGGGTTGTGGTTTGAGATGTATCACATCTGACACAGGACCAGCCACTTGGTAATAGTACTTGACAATGTTGATTTTAATATAATTGTAGTCATATTATTGAATTAAAATTAGGTCATGTGCATGTTAAGGTATAGAGGTTTTCCGTGGCAGCCATATGTTGGATGGCAGGAGCAATGAAATATTTTTCCAAAACAATAGCATTTCTTTCCCAAAGAAATTGAATTCTATTGTTCCTGCCATCCAACATTGCCACCATGCAAATTCTCTATTTGATACTTTTTCATTTCTTCAGGCTGATTCATATTGGTCAGTTCCTGAATGGTCTTGGCGCACCTGTTGCCATGGGAGCCCCACCACTTGTGTCATCGACCTGGTTTCCTCCAAATCAAAGAGCCACTGCAACAGCAGTCTCTACATTGATGAGCTACGTTGGCATCTCAGTTTCGTTTCTGGTTGGACCGTTTATTCTCAACCCTTCGGAGTTTGTGGGAGGAAATGGTACCAACCTTGATAATACAACCCAAAAAGGTAATAAGACTGGATAATCTGATGTTTGTGAATTTTTCACATAATTGATGTGCTTGGGGAAATAATAAAATGCTATTTGCTTTCAGCTGATACAAACTTCACAGTGGCTGTTGACCAGGCAAAGAATGACATAATGGTTTACATGTATGCTGGTATGTATGCTTGATTTATGACTAAAGGTTCAGCAATAATAATAGTATGTAAACTTACATCATCATCGTCGTCGTCGTCGTCGTCGTCGTCGTCGTCGTCGTCGTCGTCGTCGTCGTCGTCGTCGTCGTCGTCGTCGTCGTCGTCGTCGTCGTCGTCGTCGTCGTCGTCGTCGTCGTCGTCGTCGTCGTCGTCGTCGTCGTCGTCGTCGTCGTCGTCGTCGTCGTCGTCGTCGTCGTCGTCGTCGTCGTCGTCGTCGTCGTCGTCGTCGTCGTCGTCGTCGTCGTCGTCGTCGTCGTCGTCGTCGTCGTCGTCGTCGTCGTCGTCGTCGTCGTCGTCGTCGTCGTCGTCGTCGTCGTCGTCGTCGTCGTCGTCGTCGTCGTCGTCGTCGTCGTCGTCGTCGTCGTCGTCGTCGTCGTCGTCGTCGTCGTCGTCGTCGTCGTCGTCGTCGTCGTCGTCGTCGTCGTCGTCGTCGTCGTCGTCGTCGTCGTCGTCGTCGTCGTCGTCGTCGTCCTCGTCCTCGTCCTCGTCCTCGTCCTCGTCCTCGTCCTCGTCCTCGTCCTCGTCCTCGTCCTCGTCCTCGTCCTCGTCCTCGTCCTCGTCCTCGTCCTCGTCCTCGTCCTCGTCCTCGTCCTCGTCCTCGTCCTCGTCCTCGTCCTCGTCCTCGTCCTCGTCCTCGTCCTCGTCCTCGTCCTCGTCCTCGTCCTCGTCCTCGTCCTCGTCCTCGTCCTCGTCCTCGTCCTCGTCCTCGTCCTCGTCCTCGTCCTCGTCCTCGTCCTCGTCCTCGTCCTCGTCCTCGTCCTCGTCCTCGTCCTCGTCCTCGTCCTCGTCCTCGTCCTCGTCCTCGTCCTCGTCCTCGTCCTCGTCCTCGTCATCATTATTGTTGTTATTGTTGTTATTATTATTATTATTATTATTATTATTATTATTATTATATTATTATTATTATATTATTATAATTATTATTATTATTATTACTACTATTAATATTAGTAGTAGTAGTATTAGTATTTAAGTACTATTATTATTATTGTTGTTATATAAATTGGTATTGTTTATTATTGTTAGTGTTATTAATTATATTTATTGCAGTATTATTTTAACTCTTGCTGCTCTCAGAGTAGCAAAACTAAGTTTTGCATATCAAGCCTTGGTCTAGCTTTCAACTGATGTGCAATATTTTATACTGTAAGTTATATATAATTATTAGCACACAAGCCTGATAAAGTCCAAGAAAGAGAGAAGTGACCAAAACTTGCATACAGTGGGACCTCCTAACTTTTCCGGAAGAGTTTCGAATTTGTACATATTATTTGGTTACAGCTCCAAAAATACAAGGAACATTTCTATTTTTAACAGCATTGTTCAAAGCTATGATGATTTGATGGCTGGGGATCACATTTGGGAAGGAAGCCGTTAGTCCTGACTTTGAAATCTTTGTTTAAATGCAGAG
Source organism: Plumapathes pennacea (assembly GCA_964036295.1). Classification (NCBI taxonomy): domain Eukaryota; kingdom Metazoa; phylum Cnidaria; class Anthozoa; order Antipatharia; family Myriopathidae; genus Plumapathes; species Plumapathes pennacea. The sequence continues at coordinate 22,138,745 of OZ038464.1, read as the reverse complement.
TTTGGTCTGGCTGCCTTTCTGTTTCTTTGCATCTTGATTTACTTTCCTGCCAAACCTCCCAAGCCCCCCAGCTATTCAGCTGCTTCAAAGAAAGTTGACTACTTTGAGGGTGGCAAGAGACTCATCAGGTTTGTTGACACAAAAATATATGAGCTTTGATATGTGTAGTAGTGCATCAGTTCATATAATCTATCCTTCTAAAAGTTGAATTCCATTTCATATAGTTTGATCCCATGCTGTCCCATCAGTCTTCTCTACCTTTTTTGCCCTTTCTTTACGTCTTTCATTCCCCTTCTTCTTCATTTCTATCCACCGATCCACCTTGATAGTTTTACATCTCTGTCACTAGGAATGGACAGTTCTGGATTCTGAATATACTCTATGGAGCAACCACAGGTTAGTTTTTGTTTACTAGAATCCAAGAAATCTAACTTTTTATTTGACTGTCGTCCGACTAATGGGCATCTAAAGCGGGGAGACAAACGGCTGACGGACGGACGGGCGACTAACGGCCGACAAATGGGTCTCTAAAGATCGACAAACGGGTCTCTAAAGGCCGAAACGCGGAGTCTCTAACGGCCGACAAACGGGTCTCTACTAACAGCCAACAAACTGGTGTATAACGGACGACAATCTGGCGAATAATGGCCGATAATCGGGTTTCTAACGGCCGACAAACTGGCGACTATTGGCTGACGAACGGGCGACTGACAGCCGACTAGCGGCCGACAAAGAGGTCTCTAACGGTTGACAAACGGGCGACTAACGGCCGAAAAACTTAAGGGTGACAAACGGCGACTATCGGGTGTTAGCGGGGTGGGTAGGTCACGTGAACTCAAGCTGGAAGACACCTAGACAACATTATGTTCTGCAGTTTACGGTAGTTTTGAAGGAAATGTCATTCTTTGTGTTTTACAGGAGTGTTCAGCGGCTGGGGGGCTGCGCTTGCTGTTAATTTGCTTGGTTTTAACTTGAAGCAGGTATGAAGGTGAAACATTAGAACTTGTTTGAGTCAATGGGTTGATTACATGAAGTTCATAGCCTCACCATCTTCTCTGGCGTTTGAAGGATACTGCTGGTTGGATTGGATTTTATGCAAACATCGCTGGCTGCGTGTTTGGGTTACTTATGGCGAGGTAAGTCATCGCGCGCTATCTTTTTGTGGGGTGGTTTCCTTTAATTTGTTCAATTGAGTTTAAAACTGTTACGTTTTCTCGTTGCTTGCCCCTTTTTGTTTCGCTTCACTTCTTGTTGTTAATTTGGAGTTGTGGTTGCCTTTTTTCTGTGTCCGTTTCTCTTGCACTCCCTCTTTCTTTATCTCTTACCCCGCTTGCATCTCTTACCCCGCTTGCATTTAACCGTCTCAACTCGATTTTTTTAGGTTTGCTGATTATTTTGCTGGCCGCATGAAGCTCTTTTTAATCTTTATGTTTTTTGGCTCCACCGGCTCTTTTCTGTGGTTCTCTTTGCTCTGTCAGAAGTTAATCCCGTTTTCCATTGGTAAGTCTTAATTTTAAACATAATTTGAAATCGTTTCTTGTAACGAAACCTCGACTTTAACACACACTGTGTGTTTTCAGCCTTTTTAAACTTTTTTTGCAGTGAGTCTATATCTGTCCGCCATTCTGGGCGGCTGTTTCGTGAACGGCTCCATTCCTCTGTTTTACGAACTTACAATGGAAACCACTTACCCCATCGCTGAAGGAATTCCCATGTCTGTGCTGACCACTTCAAACCACGTGGCCTCTCTGCTATTCCTTGGAGCAGTGATGATTCCTGGGATTGGTAAGACTCCAATACTCAAACAGCCTTCTCGTTTAGAACACGAGGAAATTTCATCGTCATTTCCAACGTTTCTTTCTCAAGAAAATAAAAAACGGCTTTTCAGAAGTTATTTTTATACATGTACATGTAAACTTTTGTTTCTCAAAATTGTAGCCTATTTCCGTCTTTTCCGTTTATTATCAGAACAAATGATTCAACAATGATTCTACGTGTCACTGCCAAAGGCGATTTTGTATGAACCACAAAAAACACCTCACAAACACCAATGAGTGCATATTGTAATACTGACAAGTGTTTGCCTTTTGTTGTTCAACGATCGGGGTTCTGTTTTTGTTTTGTTTTTTGTTTTGCAAAGTGACACTAAACTAAGCAGCCCTCTCTTTCTCTCTTCCTTCCTTTTGTTTGTTTGTTTGTTTGTTTTCGTTTTCAGGAACACTGTGGATGAACTGGTGCATGGTGGCGACTTGCGCCTTCTGTATTCCACTGCTATTTCTGTTCCAAGAGAAGTACACGCGGTTCGAACTAGACGCGGCGAACCTTCGGGCCCGGACGAAGAGAGAACCCGACAGGCAAGCTCTGCTGTACTCCACGTCCGTGAATGATCAGCCCGCAGACTACCGCACAGCCAGCACCAACTCCCTCGTCTGATCTGCTGTGTGGGCGGAGCGTAAGTGATTTCAATGGCAAGCTGTCGATCATTTGACTTTACAAATATTCATCGATTTTTGGAAAAGTTTGAAAGAGTGTTTCACCAATCTTAAGAGAATCTAAGTTAATGTTTTAAAATATCGTTTTTATTGCCAGCAGTGTGAACTTGCTGACATAATGACATTAACGGGATTGGTTAACTCTTAAAAAGCCCCGAGGTTGATCACAGACAACATTTTCTTTTCAATGTATGGTAAGCTGAAAGTAGTTCAGTGATCTGTTGTTTTGGTTCAAGCTGGTCAGACTATAAACTCTCCTGACACTACCCATGAGAATTTCGTCCATTTTATTAGGGGTTGAATTTTATCTGTGGGATTATCAAATTTTATGGAAATGTAATCTCAAAGAAAATCACTATTATAAATAAGTAAAATTATATTTTAAGAAGAAAAACTACATTTCTGTAGAGACAAGATAATATTTTATCTTATTCAGTATTGTTTCATAACGTAGGGAAAGTGTGTCATTTATCGATAACCGTTATATCAATTCGTTTATCGTTTGTGCGTAAGAAGTGAGCACAGGTCGACTTGTTTTGTAATCTTAGCAGACCGGCAGGGTGTATATGTTCTTGGGGAATACTATTTGACCATGCAGAATGTTAAATCAGTCATAATAATCATCCCAACCAATTATATTGCAAAATAATAAAGAACGCGTTTGCTTTATGAGCTCAAACAGAATTAGATGAATGTTAAAATAATGGCAGTAAGGAGATGGTACTGAGCTACTGACTGATTGTGTGGGGAGCAAAACGGTCGTATTTCTGTGAAAAAATGCTCGTGGTTGCAGGTTTTAGAGTTTGCATTTGCGGTGTGTGTGTGTGTTTTTTGTGTTCCGGCATTTAAAAAGAGTACACCGTTTTTACTGCTCTTGTCATGAGCAAAATAAGCTACCTTCACAATCATGTGAAGTAGCAAATAGTGCTTTTAACTGCCCACATAAACGAGTGTCTGTCAAGTAAATCTCTTTGCTGAGCTTGGTTCTGTGCCTGTATAATTGAGTTATAACCATAGAATAAGTTATACACTCTGCCCGCCACGTTTTATTGTCAATTGACCCGCTAGAACACCTACGCTTTGCAAACTGCGCATGATTGTGAACGTGGCTATTTATATAATGCACTCAAGCCTCTATTCAGTTTCAGTCCAGTACCCTTTCACATTCGTATCTGGCTAATCATGCAATTATAAATAGAAATGTTTGACATGCTTCAAGGAGCACGTGTCAAAAAACCTTTTCGTTTTCCATATAAATCGATCCGTTCCGGGTGTCAAGCACATGAAAGTGGAAGCGAGAATCGAAAAGAATACCGCACGTTTTCTTTAAAACCATTCATTTCATGACCAACAGACCGTTCTGGTCGTGACCATGGCGAAATTTTCTGGCATTGAAAGCGCCTTTCAGACGGAGATTTATGTCCTTCTCAGGAAACAAAAGCAAGCTTTCGCCGATAATTTGGCTGGATTGCAAAACAAACTTCGTGAAGCGCTGGAGCAGGAATGCAATGAAGTTATCGAGAGAATTCACAAAACAGCAGACATGTTCAGGGAGAGTATTGCAGCAAAAGAGATGGAACTTTGCTACGACGTGAACGAGATATTCCAAAGTGAAAGACGAAGGAGGGAGTCAGAAACGGTACGAGTTTCCCAGCGGGTGTTGAACATCGTTCAGGGCATTGAAAATGACCTGATGTTTACCTCGAAGAAGAGAACTGGTCCAAGTCAGAAGGCGTCACTACTTCGGCAAATAGAAGACATACAAAAATTGAACAACGAGCTGAAGCAAGGGGAGATGCAAAAGCCGGTGATATTTTACCCGGAGGAGCCAAGAGTCAGCCTCGGATCGTTGGAGTGTTTGGGAGCGGAAGTCGAGAACGAAAGAACGGAAGCTACTTCATTATCTGGACTACTGACCCGTTCTAAAAATTATTCAAAGCATTGCAAACTTGTCCGCGAGCTGAACCTGCCAGTGGAACTGAAGACAAACTTTTGTCCTTGGGTTATTTCAGTCAGTCGGTATGGTCTTATCGGTGTCGTTGACCGCGGAAACGCGTCCGTTATTCTGTTCGATCAAACAGGCGAATTCGTCCGAATGATCGAACACCCTCGGCGCTATGCGAACACTTCAGAGCACGAAGTTTATGGGATGACATTTTTATCGGACAACACGATCGTGATCGCGTACTACAGCTCTGGCCGCAGTAGCGGAAGTATGGAGTTGTTTGACCACGTCTCCGGAAAGCACCTTAGGTGCTTGGTGCCATTGGCGAGACCTGCATACATCACGGCAGATGTAGAAGACCGCATAGCTGTGGTCTATTACTTGGGCTGTGACAACAATGCACCTGTTCAGATTTATAGCAAAGATGGGTCTCTGTGTGCGAGGCCCAAATTATATGAACAAAGTCTGATTCACCCGCACAAAGCCGTCCTGCAAAACGACATGGTGTTTGTTACGGACAGTGACTTGCGATGCAACATTGGAACCGTCAAAGTTTACGACCAAGCCGGCTACTTTGTTAGCGCGCTCGAAAGTACGGAGCTATGGACGGTCAGCGGTATTGGCCACGCGGTCAAGATCGCAGCAGACCCGGTTATGGACACTCTCTTAGTGTATCATTCCTTGTCTGAACAAGCGAACGTCTACAGCTGCACCAGTCGAGATTTAGAGGCTCGAATCCGACTTCCTCCAGGGATCGTGGACATGGCGGTCACACCAGATCATCATCTCGTCGTCTCGTTTGGGAAGTGCTGTGACTCGCCAAATACGGTGAAAATATTTACATTACACGACTAGTAGTCCCGGTCTTTTTCCGTTAAGGTAATGCGATCGCGCAATTTCCACTCAATAAATTTTCCATAAATTTGCATGGTACAAAGACTCCTTTTGTGTACCAGATTTGAATTTACAAAAAAAAAAAAAAAAAATGGTGGTCTCCGGCTCCGTTTAGCTGCCATTGTGGCCGGAATATCACGCGCTTTCTGCCCGAATAGAACAGTTTACATATCAGCAGTACTACCTTTAACCAAAATTTTGAAAGAACTGCTCGATATGCTTTTCTTTTTTTCACAAAATGCAGATCAAGTAGAGATTATTAGGCAAAAGATCAGGTTAGGTAATCGGACTAATTTTTGCGTTATTCCTGTGTGTTTCCGAAATTCGCCTTATCGCATGGCGGCCATGTTGGATTGACGTCATTGTTTGTAACACGGAAAACGATGTGGGGCGCAAAGCATGCACGAAAGTGAACTCTGCTATATGTTTATTAATGTAAAAATGTGATGAAAAACAAAAAATCTCGCGACTTTCACACTTGATGAAAATGACAGCAAGTTAGTAAAACCACAATGTGCACAAGAAATGTTGCGCACAAAAGCGCTATCGCATTACTTTAACTACCTCACAGCTGAACTTCTGCAGACCTATATTTATCAGCCCACCTAAAAGTATGACATTTAGTTTGATAGAACAGACCTCTATCATGGGATTTCTTGCCTGCTAAACACTGATCGATCAAGAGATAAAATCAAACTATTGAAAAGAGAAAACCGAGAATAAACCACAGAAATAATGCTTCTATTTCTGGTACATACAGGCGTTACTCGAATTTACAGATCTCTAAAAACTGCATATTGATTACCCCTATGTTCTTTTTGGATTCCAATAGCCCTTGCTAAGATCTGCTTTTCCCGCATAGTCATAAACCGCGCAAAAGACCTTTGTATTTTAGAGGCACCGTCCTTGTGTAGGTCAGTAGAGGGGATTTTACCATCGACGATGTAAGATGTCTCGTCACAGCCATTTCGCTTTCGCTAGTGGATTTTTTTTTATGAAATTTCAGACGTGATCGCTCGAATCATGATAAGTTAAAGCACTAAGGAAGCACTCCACGTTTTCTTTTGATAAGTCGGCAAAATATATGACCACAGAAAAAGGCACGCATTGATAGTTTAAGTTTCAGTTTAATCAAAAAGTGACATCGCCAATAAACAGAAAAAAGAAAGCAATCAAAGGTCTGTAAAAACGAAAATGGAGAATGCAAACAAAGTTCTCAGTATTCCTCTCCTTCTTCTTCACCCTCCTCCTCCACCGAATCCACGCCAACCTCTTCGTAGTCTTTCTCCAGGGCGGCCAGATCTTCACGGGCCTCAGAGAATTCTCCCTCCTCCATTCCTTCACCAACATACCAATGCACAAAGGCGCGCTTAGCGTACATCAAGTCGAACTTGTGGTCCAGTCGGGCCCACGCTTCAGCGATAGCGGTGGTGTTGCTTAACATGCACACAGCACGCTGAACTTTGGCCAAGTCTCCACCAGGAACCACAGTTGGGGGTTGGTAATTGATGCCCACTTTGAAGCCAGTGGGGCACCAGTCCACGAACTGGATGGTCCTCTTGGTCTTGATGGTGGCAATGGCGGCATTCACGTCTTTAGGGACCACATCTCCGCGGTACAACAAGCAGCAAGCCATGTACTTGCCGTGACGCGGATCACACTTTACCATCTGATTGGCTGGCTCGAAGCATGCATTGGTGATCTCGGCCACGCTTAGCTGTTCGTGGTAGGCTTTCTCAGCTGAAATGACGGGAGCATAAGTGGCCAAAGGGAAGTGGATACGGGGGTATGGCACCAAGTTTGTCTGGAACTCAGTCAGATCCACGTTTAGGGCACCGTCGAAACGAAGAGACGCTGTGATGGAGGACACAATCTGACCGATGAGTCGGTTCAAGTTGGTGTAGGTTGGGCGCTCGATGTCCAGGTTGCGTCGGCAGATGTCATAAATGGCTTCGTTGTCAACCATGAAGGCGCAGTCGGAGTGTTCCAGGGTTGTGTGTGTGGTGAGAATAGAGTTGTACGGCTCCACCACAGCAGTTGAGATCTGCGGCGCAGGGTAGATAGCAAATTCCAGTTTGGATTTCTTTCCGTAGTCCACCGAGAGCCGCTCCATGAGAAGAGAAGAGAAGCCAGAGCCAGTGCCACCACCAAAGGAATGGAAGATCAAAAATCCCTGGAGACCTGTGCATTGGTCAGCCTGACATTGAAGGATAGCAGAGTATTAGCTTATGCACTTTTGCTTTAGACTAATATAAAACGACTCAAAGAAGCGAAGTAATGAATTAATTTTCCCTCCGTTCCTTTCTGACTTCAGTCGGACAAAACTTCTTTTCGCAAGTGCAATGTTGAATCATACCAGGTAACCTCGAAAGATAAAATCGGAATGGCGTTTCTCAACTTTTGAACACGGCCGACAGTTTCGCGCGCTTTATTTGGTGGGATTTTCTAAATGCTTTTTACCGTCATAAAATGCAGTTGAGACAAACAATAGCACACTGCACAAGTATAGATTTTTAAAGAAGCGTTGATATAACTGTTGATAGGTTGCAATGAGAAACAACAGTATAATATATTGGCTACCACATCCACGTTAGCTAATGCCAAATCAAGAAGTGCTTTTTTTGAAACCAGATAAATGATTGACTTGACCGCGAACTGAGAAGACTGCAGGTAATATTATTATAACTAACTCACCAGTTTCCTGATTCTGTCAAGAACCAAGTCAATAATTTCTTTGCCAATAGTGTAGTGACCACGGGCGTAGTTGTTGGCTGCATCTTCTTTGCCGGTGATAAGCTGTTCGGGATGGAAAAGTTGGCGATAGGTGCCGGTGCGAACCTCGTCTGTTGAACAAGACAGAAGGAGTAATTTACTGTTTATATAACAATGATTGAAAGAAAGGGCATTGTAAATGAGATTGTGATGAAAGAAAAAGTGAGAGTTTCGCATGTGCACGCCATCATATTGAATGTGTTCATGTTGACGGTTAAATAAATAAATAAAGAAAGAAAAAAAACGTTATGCGGCGAATGTTGGCAAACTATGAAAGAAAAGAAAGTTGTTCAGTCCAACTTACCAACAACAGTTGGTTCCAAATCAACAAAGACGGCACGGGGGACGTGTTTTCCCGCTCCGGTCTCGCTGAAGAAAGTGTTGAATGAGTCATCTCCACCTCCGATTGTTTTGTCACTGGGCATTTGACCATCGGGCTGAATGCCGTGTTCCAAGCAATAAAGCTCCCAACAAGCGTTTCCAATTTGTACTCCAGCTTGGCCAACATGGACAGAAATACATTCACGCTGAAAAAAAAAGGAAAGAAAGCAATTTTTAAAAGTTTGATACCGCGACGAAGCCGTTTACTTTACAATGCATAGACTGTCGCTTGCTGAATTCTCCCGCCTTTGAAAAAAACTTTAGGTACCAGTACAATGTAAAACGGATTGCTTACCATCTTGATGTAGAGTTAAACTTCGAGTTTTGGCAAAACAAGGGTTAAAAGTGTCTTTCTGCACTGCACAAAACGAGCTACGTCCGTTTGGTTGCAAATCCAAAAGAAAGTGACACCACTCTGTGCACGTTTGCATTTATGTCATCACTGCTGTCGTCAGCGTAAGTTTCCAGGCAACTGAGCACACGTGACTTAACCGTTTTTGCTTTGGTATAAAGGCGAATGAAGGCCCGAGGCCCGTTTACACACAGGCAACCCAGGCTCAGGGGGCCTGGAAGCGAACTTTCATTTTATAAGAGTTTGAGTGGGGATCTAGATGGCGCAAAATAATTTAGGAAATAATCAAATAAAAGAAGTGAAACTTTGCTTTGGTGTTTATTTACCCACAGCGGGCGCAAAATTTGCCCGAAAACGCTGTAATCGCGACCACAGATAGTTCGTAGGTAAATAAACACCAAAGCAAAGTTTCACTTCTTTTATTTGAGTATTTCCTAAATTATTTTGCGCCATCAAGATCCCCGCCCAAACTCTTATAAAATGAAAACTCGCTTCCAGGCCCCCTGAGCCTGGGTTGCCTGTGGTTTACACAGGCAATTTGTGATGCGATTTTAGTGCGATTTTGTTGCGATTTAGGTGGCGATTTTTGATGCGATTCCAATTCGCACGTGTAAACTACTTGCGATTTCGCAGCGATTTCATGGCGATTTGTCCGAGAAATCGCCGCTGTTTTTAGATGCGATTTATCGGCGATTTAGCGAGCAAAAGCTACCTTAGCGTACCCCCCAAGGGTGGTTTGTTGCGAAAAACATGGCGGATGAACAGGCCAATGCAAGCTGAACTGCTCGCTGAGAACAGTGAAAACAAATGTGAACATTGAAGAAGAGGAATTTCTCATACGCCACTGCAGAGAGAAAGAATCCACGGCTTAATCCAAATTTCTCGCTGCTTTGACGTTTTCTTTGGCGGCGAACATCTACCACAGCAACTGCAGTACTTAAATTTCACTCTTCTTTCGCTCGACCTACCATGTCTATGTGACAAAAGTAATTGTTTTTGATAATAGCACCATGCATTTTGCCTCGGTGCGTGTGCATACTGCAAAATCGCAACCAAACCGCTGCTATATAAATTGCAATGAAATCACCGGTAGTTTACACGCGCGAATTGAAATCGCGTGAAAATCGCCGCTGAAATCGCATCAAAAATCGCATCTAAAATCGCCTGTGTAAACGGGCCTTAAAGCTGACTCCATGATCCAGTCTCTCGATGACCTTTCAGCTCTGGAGACGGCTGGCTGCATACGATAAATAAGTGGAGAAAGGAAGAAAAAAGAAAAAAGGAGCGTCAACTTCTTCTACTGAATATTCCTTTCTGCAGTCCCCGCTCACGAATCCACGCCATCAGTTTTGGACTCCAGGGCAGTGGGCGGATCTGACAAAAAGAAGAAACAAGCTAAAATAAATATCACGGTGTATGGGTAGGACAACCGCACCTTTATTGCATATGGTCTGAGTACCTAGCCTGCGTAGAGGGGTCCGGTGCGAGCGCGAGAGCGATGGGGGAGGGGTGGGGAGACGAGTGGATGCGCAAGGTGAGGACGGACGTACGAGGGCAGGGACGCCCCTCCCTTTCTTGGCACGCATAGTTTCAACAGATCTTCTTTCAGGCGCCTTGCCAACTCACCTCCGGTGATCACGTGTCCAACAGTATCAGTCAAGAAAGTTGTTATTCGGATCGCCTTCCCGTTTGTCAAGAAGTATTCGCAGTTTCAGTGGAACAAATCGTCGCCTAGTATGAGAGGACTTGCAGTAGTTTTCGTGTGCGCCCTGTTGTGCAGTGGCTGTGTGGTAAGTAGTTCTGTTCATGAAGCGTTTGACTGTCAGAGAAAAGAAACCTTGTTGCCGGATGTCTTTCTTGATCTCAGGGAACAAGCCTTAATTTCGCACGTTTTTGTTTACAGAGTGCATACAGTGTGAAAGTTATAAACCAATCGACACTGTACTGTTTAGTCATGAGCCGGTTCTTGATTATACTCGGCTTCTTGCCGTCATGAACGCCCGCCAACACACGAACGATAAGATTACATTTCACTGAGTTATCACTTACTTCTATCGAGGACCTTACAGATTTGAAACTGATATAACTGATACAAACTAAATGGACCTATCTCAAGGGGATGTGATTGTTTGTATATGTTTTGGCGCATACATGACAATGATTGCTCTCTCTGTCCGATTGTACAAACAACTGTTGTCACCATCCGGTGCAATATTTCCGACTTTGTTATGTCTGTCGGGAAATTTTAGGACTGAAATTTTCCAAAGCTGAAACATATGACTAAAAGGGCTTTTCTTATGAACAAGACTTTGCTTTGAGATCAATTGATGCGACACTAGTGCCTTTCTTCTGAGCCGATTCAGTGGATTCCTTTCCTAATTGAGTCAATTGGATAATGACCTTCGACCAGCCCTCCCTCATCAAATGTTGATTTTGGTTTTTCATTTGCGTAAATTCCGGATGGGCGAAGTGATAAGGAAAACGATAGGAATGGCTCCTGGGATATGTGCATGGTTATAGGGAATTTAAACTGAGAAAGGCCGGTAAGAATACAGTTGCTATTTACATTTGAAAAGAGAGAAACTGAAACACTGTGAGAAAGAACCGCAGCAGGAGACAAAAAGCTGCACGGAGAGAGATTAAAACAACGGGAATTCCAGATGTTAATACTCGCTTAAGTAAAACAATCCCCAGAAGTATGCGGTGGTATGACAACAAGGCTGTCCACTGTCTGGGGCACAGTTGTATTATCTATTAGATTCACGGCGGTGGTCACAGTGCTAGCAGGACAATACAAACCACAGTTAATATCGGAATGTGTTTTTGTGAGACCTACTTTATTCCACTGAGAATGAATACAAAAATAGCCCGTGTAATTGTATACTCAGTGCTATACAAAAGGGTCAATTGGTCATTTGCGAGTTTTGACATTAGTGGAGAGATGCATTAGCCTTGTGGTTAATATTGACAACGGCCCGACCTGGAAATTCTGACCGTGCTTATAATTCTGTCCGTCGCAGTTTAACCTGAGTGGGGGGAGGGGTGGGGGGGATCAAGAGATCCCCCTCCTTTTCCCCCATCCCCGTTTTTTGTTTTTATCTTCCTTCCCCTTCCCCTCTCTCCTTTGGGCCTGATACTCAGGTTAGTCACGGCTCTTAAAGAGAATCTTTCTCTGTGACAGGCGGAAACCTCTGAGGGACATAGTCGCCCAGGTCAGTATTACAGAAAGTCAAGCATTTTTTTTTAACAAAAAAGCACAAAAAAAAAAAAAAAAAGAAAATTGTGATGGGCTTCATTCACTCTATGTCAAGTTATTACATTTGTAAGAGTGACACTAGTGTTCTCAGAAACTGGTATTTGTTTCGTCTGACATACGCTTTTAGGGCCGTTTCCAGATGAATGTCGAAAGTAATTGTATTATTGCTTGGTTTTGCGTTTGCTACTACGCTTTTCGATTGGTCCAAAAAACTGTTTAGCAGCTGATTCTTGGCCAATCAAGAGCAAAAGCAAAACCTTATTGCAAAACCTGATATTCTCACACAAGAAAACAAGTGGTGATGACATTTTCTTGCACTGTTGTTTGGTTTTTTTTTTTTTTTTTTTCAAAGTAATAAAACTAAGTGCGGATTACTTTGGCTTCCGATTGGTTGAATGCCGGTTTTGTACAGCTTCTGTGACTGGCGGTTTATTTGCTTTGGTTTTGGTTTTCGAGGTCGGCAGTCATCACATTTTTCATAACGTCTTCACTCCCAAGCTCAAAATGCAGACTCTCCCGCCTTTTTAAGAAGAAAATGTATTGGTGATGTTGTATAAGAAATGATAGACTTACTGAATATTAAATCAGCGTTCATCTAAACAAGTTAATGTATTACACAACTATGGTAAAAGCCTGAAAGAGAAAATTGAATCATTCACTATTAACCCTTTCACTCCTGATCAACTTCATTTTTCTCCTTCAGTTTCTCTCCAGATATATATCATACAGTATGGAGAATTTGCCCGGCTTGATAGTTCACTCAGACGAAAGCTGATTGGCTTATCAATTCTCACTATATCACTCATAAATGTTTTCTTGGATACTAATAGGAGAATTTGTATTCTGAGTGCAAGAGTGAAAGGGTTAAAGGATTACAAAGAGCTTTGTGTTACTCTCTATTCCGGTTTAGCTCATCCATGCGAGAAAGTTTTCTGCAAGAAGGGCAAGATGTGTGAAGTGAACGAGGATCGCTCCACCAGTTGCGTGTGTCCCGAGGAGTGTCCCAGGATACACCCACCCACGCCCGTCTGCAGCTCCTATGACATGGAATTCAACAGCACGTGTGAGATGCACAAGTTTGCTTGTCAGGTCGAGATCCTGATGACAGTCAAGTACAAAGGACACTGTGAACGTAAGCGTTTCTCAGTTTGGAGTATCTGTCTATAGTTGTACGTACTCTCCGGTTAGCGGATTTTCGATACCTGACCTATTTCATCTAAATTTTGATTTTGTGTGATTTTAGAGGGGGTGGGCGATCGTTGCCCCGTGGGAAGCCTTCTACAGTTTCACAGGAGATACCTGATGTTTCTGATGGTGGCAAAAGCGACGGAAGATGATCCCACCTTTGAACATGGCGAGATTCAGTTAGATTCGCTGACTGATAAAGAGAAAGAGGACATCATAAAGGTATCCGTTGAAGAATAAGTACGTTCTGTGCGCCTCATGGTAGTTCAACTTAGTACTTATTGTACGAAGATTGTTGGGCTGAATGCGCCTTCTGTTCACTGATTGAACTATAGAAAAACCTGAGAATAATCACGTGAGAGCTTTTTTTAAATTTTTTACGACACAGTAATATATTAAATAATATAATTTGACCCCGGATTGGTATTTCAGTGGGAATTCAAAACACGCGACTTGGACAACAGCGGTGTACTGGAGGACAATGAAATCGCTTTGATGGTTGAGGCGGAAGAGGGTTGCATGATTGGCTTCCTGAGGTCATGTGACTTCGACGACAAGGCGGGAATCAGTCGGCATGAGTGGGAGACTTGTTTCCCGCCAAGAATTGGAGGTAGAATTATGCTCTCGTTTGCATTTGTAAAATATTTGCCTTTTGATAAAAAGTATCTTTGTAGTAGCGTATACATACATTATTTAGGGTTCTACTTTGTGATGTATTCAAAGTTTAAAAACTGGGCTATTTTAACTGTTTGAAAATGATCTCTTAACGTTTTGTAGCACATAGGCAATTTTGCTTGCAATTGCGAGATAAGTCGCAGGTGAAATTCCGCTCTTCGCTATTTAACGTTGTGTGCGTGTATAAGTCTCAAAGAAAGTTGCGAGCATCTGACATCCGCGCACAGTAACCTGCAATGATTTACTGTCCAACGTTGCATTACTGATTACCTCGTGTAACAGGGCCTTTATAAGACACGCTGAGTAACTAGGATGGCAAAGCACAGGATATATGGAATCTAGTTTCCTGGCGCATGAAGAGACGACAAAACACTAACGAAAACGTCCAGTGACGATGACGACCACGCCGATAACAAATAACAGACTTCCCAGGCCAAGAGCCAAGAGCGCTGCACTGGCACGAAATTGGCGTGGGTTCCAATTTAGGGATAAACTTAAGAATTTATCCTCGGTCGCGCTCTGAAACCACGTGTTATTTATCAGGGCCCGGTTTTTCAAAGCACGATTAGGCTAATCCCGGATTAGGTCTGGACTTTCATGTCATTTATATGCCTGCAAATGTGAAGGTTTCGCCCACAATAACTTCCTTTATGCGTTTTTAAGCTGGAATAAGCTTTTTAACCCATCTTCGAACAAAACTCTGCATTTTATTGGCAGAGGGGTCGAGAGAAAGAATTTCGTTAATCCTGGATTAGCTTAATCGGCTTTCGAAAAACCGGGCCCTGGTTTGAACCGGTGTTCCACAAGGTAACCATGCCTCTTACTACAGCAGTGGGGGATGGGCGTGGCTTACGGTATATAGATTGTTGCGATCGAGTTTCGGGATGCTCAAATGTGTTTATTGTTTCAGTGGATACGGATGATCCTCAATTCCTGGATTCATGAGATGCGCAGAGCCGCACGGTTGCAGTGAAGATCCTTGCCAAGCGGACACACTTCTGAAACCACGTGCTCCGTTACAAGTTGTTTTCAAACAGCGTTTACATTATTTGGTTTGCTTGCTCACGACATTTCTTTTGCCTTTTACGAAGTAAAATATATACAACATAAAATAAATAAATGCGGTTGTTTTGCCGCCCTTGTTTGACTGATTGTTAATCGCGAGCACGTGCGCCGAGAAAGAGCCTCACACGTGCAATCATCATAGTAACCATACGATTTTGTTTCCTGAATTCTTTGATCGTATGTCATATTTCAGTTTTGCGTTTTTCTTATGTGAGCTATGCTGCGACCCTTCTCTAATGTAGTTCCTGTGTTTGATAATGCAACGTGTTAGAATGTGTTGTTGTTGTGTTCTGTGTGTTATGCTGTGCTGTGCTGTGAATAAATTCTTTCAAAAATTCCAATGGAGGAAAAATTAGCCTGATGCTCAGGTTATATTGGACCTGGAGAAGTCAAATTGAAATACGTTGCGATATTCTTTTCAATTAAAATCAATTCTCCTGTCACAGTCTCAAAAAGAAAAATCAGATGTTCTGTTGCGCATTCGCCAAGCAAGAAGGTTGCTATAACAGTGCTTACTGAAAATTTAAACTCGAGTACAAAAGTCATATATTAAGTGATATGGAAGCCGTTATAACAATAACACGGTGCAACTGGTTCGTAAGGCAAGGAAGGACGATGAAAGATATGGGACCGAATTATCTCTCCCCGTTCGTTTAGCGTGGACAGGTGTTGTTTATTTTTTTATTGCTATCCATTGCTACTGATCAAATGCGTGCATTAATTTCTTATTTTCTACCTAAAATACTGAGAGAACAAATGACGGCATACAGTAGATGCCGTTCGTACTTTTGTGAAATTAAACGAAAATGTCGACATCTACAAATTTTCAAGTGCAAACTCATGCAAACAAACCAATCGCAATTACTTGGTTTTGATTTTGGTTTTGCTTGTACTTCTAATTGGTCGGACGTGTTTTTGCTCGCCTCATTGATGGGCTGTGTGATTGCTTTGGTCTTGGTTTTCGACAGTCATCCGAAAAGCGCTCTATCACTAATCACCGCGCGGAGATTGGGTCTAGGCACTGGATTTTGGGGTCAGCGGTAAGCCGGAAAATGGAAAATGGCGGGCAAAATTGTCTTGATTTTGGCGTGTCTCTTCTTCGTTTCGTCGAGTTTATGCTATCAGGAATGTAAAGGTAACACCTATTTATTATTTACACCTATTTAGTCAACGCTGAGTGCTGCAGGCTGTTTATACCAAGTTGTATGGGACATAAAGGGTACTTTTCGGGCCCACTCAGTACTGGTGGCCAGTTCAATTGCTGTATACAGTATCTCTTATACAGTAAAGGAAGATTAGAATTTGACAATGTTAACATAGAGTATTTTCTGCCCCATAGCTTTTACAGTAGTGTCAGTGTATATATTCAATGATACGCATGCGTGTACGCATACTGGGAGAAGATGTAATCTGTTACGGGGAGACATTCACAGAGAGGAGATGCATTACCATCCACGCCCGAACCCTCATTACCCTTTGTCCCCTAAACAATGATGAATATATATATATATATATATATATCAATGGCCCTTGAAGGGTTAATGATCACAAAACATTCTCCACTTCAAGCTCATGACTCGTCAGCCTACATGTGTTTGCATTTATCTGTCTTTCTCATGGTTTTTAAAGTCTTTTCTCCTTTCAATTTCAGAAATTGTTCCTGGTTCTCTTCCTGCTAATTTGAAAATATCCCCAAACAAGGAACATGAATTTGTGGCATTCTGTTTCATTGGTGTAAAAAATAACTCCCCGCATCATGCCTGGGGTAGCATTCAGATTACTCTTAACTTAGAGACGAATAATGTGAAACTTCTCAAGGCAGATAGGTACAGTAGTAAAAATTTTTAAAGTTTATTTCTTTGTTAGTTATTGAATGATGTAGGATGTCTTACATGTGAGCCCAGGCTTGTAATCTATTCTATTCTCTATTGCTGCCAAATAGAAAACATTTTCCATATACCTGTAGCCCTGTGTACAGAGTCATAATTCCCCCTACCCCCTCACAGTTATAGATCCACCAGTCTGGTAACTGAAAATCCATCCCAGCTATAATGCCTCTCCACCCCTTCCCCCATCGCTTCATATGTAGTTACAGTCACCAAATACTACAACACAACAACACAGTAAATAAGAGTGGTTCATTATTGTGTAATGTTTTAACCCCCCCCCCCCCCCCCCCCCAAAAGAGTGAGCCTTGGACTTAAAACCAGGGTATTTCTTTTGGTATAACATTTTGGATCTGTTGCCTTTTCTCAAATTGCTGGTGTTATTTAACTTCCCACAGTTGTGCTGCATTAAATGAGATTCAGAATCAAACACTTTGGTCATGGCTCCAGTCATGGCTTCTGGACACAGGCTCTCTCAAGCACAAAATCCTTCAGCTAAATCCTTTCAAGACCTCCTGTATTGGATTGCATACATATGGAACTGTCACTGTTTCTGTTGAATTTATATGTGAGTGAAGACTAATATT
This sequence comes from Plumapathes pennacea, assembly GCA_964036295.1. NCBI lineage: Eukaryota > Metazoa > Cnidaria > Anthozoa > Antipatharia > Myriopathidae > Plumapathes > Plumapathes pennacea. Next base: position 22,121,255 of record OZ038464.1, on the reverse strand, counting down.
TTCATTGGTTTCTTTGCTGTTTTTGGCCCTTAGTTTTGTGTAACTGCCAACCTAATGGTAATTCAGTATGTAATAAGAATGTTTTGTCTGATCTCATTAAAAATGTAAAATCTAGACCACTTATTTTACAAAGCCATTCTTTATGTTCTTTATATCAACAAATTCAGTCTTCACAAACAGGTTTCATGACTTGTATAGGTAATATGGCACTTTAAGTTTTAGAATGTGAAGTTTGTAGCATGCCATTATCTGAATGTCATATTTTCACTTTTGCCTAAAAGGTTAAGAGAAAATCCTTCCAGTATAGTGCTCAAAGTGTTTCTTTTCTTTTTGTAGGGGTACATTGGCAGTTTCCCCTAGCATTTTTAGGTGGACTTCTACTGTTTTACAGTGCAGACAAGCTCAGCAGGTGCAGTACAATGTTTCAGACTCTCATTATTGAATGAGATTGTATAGAGGTTTTGTATGGCAGCCATGTTGCATGCCAGGAACAATAGAATTTAGTTCTTCTGGGAAAGAAAAGCTATTGTTGGGGAAAAATATATTTTATTGTTTCTGGCATGCAACATGGCTGCCATGCAAAACCTCTATCGAATTTTAGAAACATATATATTTTTTGGATGTTTATTTTTCAGAAATGCACTGTTTTTCTACTCATCTGGAGTAACTGTGGGTGTGCTGGCTGGCCTGCTTGTTCTGGTCTTTATCCTTTATCGGCTGATTCCACATGTAAGTCTTTGTTGCTTTTTGTACCTGGTAATATACAGTATCAATAGACCAAAATAAGTTATTTAACAAATCCAGTGCCAATATTTAAAAAAACTAATTTTGATAATGCAGTCAAAAATTCACGAACATTTCAATTTCAAAGTGATTTCATTTTCATGTTGATTTGGTTTATGACTCTGAAAATTGTTCACCTTGTTATTAACTTGTTTTGCTCTTTTGAGTAGTTTTACAATTTAGAAATTGCTCAATATACCAGAGGTGCTGATGCTGTTATGTAAAAATCTGGTGTCTGATTGTGAATGTTTTCTGATTTTGCCTGCATGTTTTTCTCTTGCAGAAGTCCAGTGCATATTTCATTCTTATTAGTGGCTGGAGTGGAGTTCTTTTTCTTTTAAAGTACATCATGGACAACTTCTATGATCTATTGATGAGGAACAATCAGGTAGTGATCAGTTACTTCCTGGTGGCAGGTATGTACAGCTGGTAATAGTTTACACCTATAAGCTGTGTGTAACATCCTGCTACATCCTGAAACTAACTTACTATTTTTTATTTTTCGTGATCCAATCAATTTCTTATTCACAGATGTTATTTTGTATTGTCTAGTGTCCCCAATTAGTAGTGATGCTAAAGGATTTCTGACACATTAATAATAAAGTTATTCATTTATACAGTACTTCAGGTAAATCTCTGAATTTCCTTGAAGTAAGTTAGTAGTCCAGACTGAAAGTTCTTGTGTCCGCCTTATTCATTGATCAAAGCTTTGGCATCTTTTAGTCAGCTGATCAGTCATCAAATTATGAATCACTGATAATTTATTCAGTCACTCAGTGAGCTAGTCAGTGAATCGATCAATGAACATCAACAATAATTCAGCCAGCTGCTGCAGTTAGTCAGTGAATCAGGCAGTCAGTGAATCAATCAGGCGGTGAGTCTGTCATTAATTAATCAATGAATTTGTTCAATGAATCATAAATGATTCAGCCAGCTCGTCAATCAGTCAGTCAGTCGGACATGAACAGTTACTCAATATTAGTATAATCCAGTCTTGTCGAGTCAATTCAGTTCAGTCACTTTCAGCCTCTCAACAAGCAGTTTTTTCAGTGATCATTTAGCCAGTGTCTCCTTTTCTCTCATCAGGTGCAATCAGCTTTGTTATTTGCTACTATTATGGTCCAGCCACTAGTGATAGAGGCCTGGATCTCATACGTTGGTCACTACAGCTTGGTGGTCTGAGCCTGCTGTACATGGGTACGCAGTCAGAGGAGGTCTCCATAGCTGTAGTTGTTCTGGTGCTGATCGTGCATGTTCTACGAAACAGTGGCATCGTGACGTTTAGAGTATTTCCAACTCGTTGGTACGTACAGACTGTACTGTAGCAATTAGTCAGAGAAGTGAAGCTCAGCAATAATGTAACAACAAGAAGAGTAACGACAAGAGCGACTGCAAGAGAAACAGCAATAAAATATAACAACAACAACAACAACAATAATAATAATAATAATAATAATAATAATAATAATAATAATAATATGAATAATATGAATAATATGAATAATAATAATGATAATAACAATAATAATAATAATAATAATAATAATAATAATAATAATAATAATAATAATAATAATAATAATAATAATAATAATAATATAGCAGTAACAACGACAACAAAAGCAACTTGGGCAAGACAAATTGGCAACAACAACAGTAGCTACAGTGCCGTCAATGTATACAGGACTTAGAGAAACCATTAGCAGCGACAATAACAACAGCAACGACAACAGTAACGACAAAAGACACAGGAACTATCACGAAGTAACAATGATTGATTAATGTTTAGGCAAGAGACTGGCGTATTTGTATGTTTGTATATGTATATGTACAGTACAGGTATATTGAGAAGTAAATTCTCTGTGGTCGTTCGCAGGATACCGTACCGCCTGGTTTACTTCTTTGATCGACCAAAGTTGAAGTTTTTGACGGAAGAAGAGTACGCCATTCAAGGCACGGAGGAGACACGCAGGGCGCTAGAGGACTTAAGAGAATACTGTAGCAGTCCGGAGTGTGATACGTGGCGGCTGGTGAGTCGTCTACAAAGACCAGCGAGGTGAGTACAAAGAGGTTATTACACGGGAAGGAGTGCAATACGGCGGAGTATTTTTACGAGTCGGTTTTATTTTTTCGAGCCTGCTTCAGGCGAGAAAAAATAAAACTGACGAGTAAAAATACAGCCGTATTGCACGACTTTTCGTGTAATAAATTGTTTATTACACGACAAACGAAGCAGGGCAAACATTCTCGCCGCGCGCAAAATGGAACAAAAAATGACGCGTTCGTAAACTTTGCTTGCGAAAACTGATCACGTAAGCTAATGAACCAGTTGATCTGGTTCCTGACGAGTGCAATACGCTCCCATCTTTGCACTCGTTTTGGCCCGTATTTGCACTCGAAAATGTGAAGTCGTGTAATAAAGAACATTACATGACTAAATTATAACGAAGACAATCTGCAATAGATAACAAAGAACTTGGCGCCGGTACATTTCATGGGTGTGTTACAAAGGCTAGTGGATGGGCAACTTGGAATCATGTGGCAAAGGGGGGCAAAGGCGCGTTATCGATTTGCAGAGCTCCGTCTTCAGTTCATTACTCGTTATCGAGGCTTGCAACTTCTTGATCCACTTTTTCAGTATTGAGTTCGCCATTGTTGTGTACAAAACGTGGCACATAAGACACTTTTGGTAGAGTAACGACACTGCTGTACATTGTATCCTTCGCCCACTTAAGTCTGGGATTTGTGGTTAATGGTAGTGCTGATGACACTGCAACACGTGCTTTGTTGGATGTCAACTCTTTAACAGCAGAATTGTACGTTTGCTGTTTCGGTCATTCTCTCTCAGCCTTCAACAAGAAGAGAGGACCATGCCACCACTTTTCGCTACCGCCATATTAACTCCTCGTCATACATCGTCTGTTGGATTCTCTTGGTTCCATGAATTTACGTATACCCATGTTTACAGCGTAGATTGAAGATCCATACGCGGCTTCCGAAGCATCTCCAAACTCATGTAACTGGATTCGTGAGACGTCGTGGTGAGATTTTCAGGACAGCAGCGTTTTTGAGCTGCAATACCACTGACTTCCTTTAGGCTGCGGATCAGCGTTTGCGATCTGATGCTGACTGAGACTCTTCTGTGGCGAGTCGCCCTAATTTAGGTTCTCCTTGCACAGTAGTCTTGGCGAAATGAGACCTACAGGGTCGTAGAGCTTTGCGATAGGATAGAGGGAAAGCTGTTTTGAGGTTTGTCACATTTTAGCCTTTTTGACAACCTCGGGAACTTGGAACTCCTGGACTGTCGAGTGAAGCTCTCGACGAGCACTTTCTAGTGGCTCTTTGTTGGGGGATGTTTTTGTTTATTTTCTGCATTGGAAGCATGGCAGTGGGTTAACAGGTGCTGTTTGAAGTGAAGCTAAAAATGGATAACACAGGACTTGGTCACTTTCATGAAAGTACTGCTGTTTTCTTTCACAGGTTCGCAAATTTTATTTCCCAGGGAGAACATTTTACAGAGGAGGAAGTTAAAGGATACGAAGATGATTTACCATTTATACCATGCATAACAGACGACGAGAGCGATAGTGACGAAGAAAACAGATAACCGAAAGATGCCGCCTCACCCGAGAAGGGCGACCAGCCCCCTATCCTGCCACGTGGGAGAGATACAGTGGAACTTCCCTGAGCAACCACCTAACCAAAGTCCCGCGATTGATCTCCCAGACTAATTACTTTTAGTGAAACCTCTTTTAAGCAAGCACGTCCATCTTTGGGGCTCGTCGTTGGAACATGTATATTTTTGCTATATTGAGCCGAGAAAGCCGCCGTATTTAATATTGCTTGTGGTTCCACAGCTGTATCCCGTACGACCTCATTTTAACCTCCTCTGGTGATAAATTCCCGTAAACCACAAACTAAGCTTAAAAGGGTCAACAGAAGCTCACTGCACGTTTTTTTACATTTGCATGCTACGTTAAGATTATTTAACAAAGTTCAAATTGTATTAGATAGCATTCGTTTTTCGTCTTGCTTGGTTATTTTTTGACTTAGGGTGGATATTCCCTTTCGAGAATGCTAAGCACAGACCTTAAGTTATTTTTGTCTCACACCACCTTGCTTAATCCATTAGGTATACGAAGCCATTGCAAGATTACCCACCCCCCCTCCCCCCCCCACCGCACATCTCCTCTACCGACTCCGTTCAAATTACAATGCAGATAGTATTATTATATTGTGTCTTAACTTTTTATGTTTATAAAACGCAATAAACAAATAAATTCATCACTTTTATATTTCATTTATGTTTTTTGTCGTCTCTGCCAATTTCTTTGCGCTTGTATTTTAAGTTGCTTTGTTCGCTCGTTTTTCTCCTGTATCTTTTTGATTTTTTCCTCCTGAGGCTTGCCTGTTCCAGGCTCAAATGTTCCGGTGTGTAAGAAAGGCGCTGGTCTTTCCAACCATTTTTCGATGTCTTTACTATATTCCTCTTGCTATCCTTCTAATGGCAACTGAAAGATACGATACGCTACGCGGAGAGGCGCCGCCCAGAAGAAAGCTTGTTCTACGCCCTGGTACCCGATATTTCAAAGGATCTTTAGAAACGATCATAGAAACGGTTGAACGAGCTTGCTTCTACTGTTATGTCATAGGCCTCTGAAGTCTTCCCGCGGTAAGAGTCATAAAAAGATCATAAATGTATTTAAGAGTACTAATCGTTTTGGCGCAAGCGTGCTGTTTTAAAAGTTAATTCATCTACAAGGGTTTGAAAGTCCGGACCTGCATATAACTTGCTAATTATGCTTCCAACACACTCGAGGGGAAATGAAGAGGGAGGTTTTATTAGCTGTCGACCTTTAATCTTGCCCTCAAAATCTCCGAACCATCCCTTATCCACTCCGCCAAAGAAAAAAACGATTTTATACTGCTGTACCCTTGACTTATCGAGATTTTTTATTTGGTCGGCCTCACTTTGTGGCGCGCCTTCAGACTGAAGAATATCTCGGCTCTTCTCGTTGTCATGTTTACCGCGCTGCTGTCTCTCCAACTTAAAGTAACAGGTACCTGCAGGAAGTTACATTGAGTGGAGCTGCTAGATATAATTTTTTAATCAAATTCTAAGAGAAAGAGAAATTTTTCTGTGGCACCTTCAAACTGCTTTATTCAAATGTGAAATCCTATTTTCCTTTCTAGCGCTCTGTGCTTATGGTTCCGCTTTCTCCCTACCCTACTTCTCGCTGTGATTTTTTGTTTGTTTTGCGTTCTCTCCCCACCCCTACTGTATCTTTGTTTGCGCTCTCTCCCCACCCCCTCCCCTCTGAAAAGCCACCAAACCCAGCCACAAGCAAAAACAGCAGGTCGAACGTTTCTGGATCACTGAACTTCTGAAATGATACGTCACCAAAATATTTTCACATTTGCAAATATTATCTTGAAAGTGGCTTAAAAAGACAATAAGAATAGTCCATGTTGTATTGCAAAAACAATGTGTCGCTAATAAACAAAACATCAGTCATGTCTTTGAGAAGAAAAGTGTAAAATAAGCAAGTCTTAAGCTACAAAACCTTGGCAGCTTTGTGTTTCTTTCTAAATTCTCCTGACCTGTTTTTTCTGCAGGTCAGTTGATCATGCATTGAAAGGGAAAATCAAAAGGATGCAATTAAAAATTTAAGGGAACGTTAGCGTTTAAGGGTCTGCTTTCAAAGACAACTCACATATTTCTCTCTCGAGTAGCTGACACAAGGTAAGTCTAAAGACTCCAGACCTTTATTTTACCGGCTTTCCACGTATCACCCAGCTGTACTGAGAGCAAAAACGAAGTTCCTATCAAAATATTGATGCTTGAAAATTTTTTATTTTGAAAACAATATTTTGTTTTTATCTTGTGACTGTGGTCGTTTACATTTTTACACCTAATGCTATTTTGCCGATAAATTTAGAATTCTCGTGCAGTCAGTCGGGTTTTGTCTGATTCTTTTTCATTTACTGTGATGATTTTATTGGTGGAATTCCCTGCCTTTACGTTTTTAGTTATCAGAAGGCGATAGAACATGATGAAAAATCTGAGCGCAGCCCATATTTCTGGCCAACTAATGTTGTGCCGGTCTGTACGATGAAAGCAAACTCGCAATTTCCGCGCTTTACAAAACCGAGGTTACGCTAAAGGAACTCCTTTTTTAGTATCTGGGTTGTATTTGGGTCCTTCCTGCATTTACCACACGTTTTGATAATAACATTTTGAGTTGTGTCGAAGAAGAAATAGTTATTGTTTGCGGAAAAAAATCCGAAATGACTTTTTCAGAACGTCCTTTTTTTTTTTAAATACAAATGTTTTACAGGAAATTTTCTTTGTGTCCTTCTTTTCAGATGGGGTTGTTGGTGTTGGGAATTTTTCTTTATTTCGTCTCGTTTGTATCTGCGAGACATCTCGGTAAGTCTTAATAATTTTTGTCAGAAAATTATATTTAAGCGCCAGCAGTTTCACCGCCGTCACACGTCACCTTCTCCCCACTAACGGGGACCTGTTAGCGCCAGCGAAGCGAGAAATACATCATTATAAAAAGATCCCCATTATTTCATTCTTTGTAATTTCTTTTTTTCAATCTCAAGTTGTCAATTTTTTAGTTCAACACATTTTTCTCTGGCTTTTTAAGCCGTCTTTATCGCTTCTATTATCTGCTTGCAAGAATAAATTTTACACACGAAAGTTCATTCGATGTTTATTAGCAACACGCTTCTGGGCGTGCATCAAGAAAAATTAATACGAAGTTCATAACTTTTGTGGTCTGCATATTGCGCGAATTTACAAAATTAGTGCAAGATTATGTGACGAGAGCGTACAATTTTGTATCCACAGGACATGCCAACAAGTACAAGAGAAATCCGAACCCATGCGGTCCCGGATGTCCTAGTTCATGTGCCCCCTCCTGTGGAGTAGTATGTTGTGGTCCTTCCTTGGGCCCACAAGCCGCGCCACCACCACTCCCACCGGCACCACCACCGCCCGTGCCAGGCCCTCCCGGTCCTGACGGACCAGTAGGATTAGCTGGCCCTCAAGGCCCTGATGGCCCTCCGGGACCCCCAGGTCATCCTGGTCCCCCAGGCCCTGCTGGCCTCCCCGGTCTGCCTGGATCTCCTGCTGGTCCCCCTGGAAGGGACGGCCCCATGGGACCTCCTGGAGCCCCTGGTAATCAAGGACCACCCGGTGATATGGGACCAGCTGGACCTCAAGGCCCTCCAGGACCCAACGGACCACCGGCTCCTATTGGCCCCTCGCAGCCGTGTCCTGCAGTGTGTGTGAAAACATGCCTACAGCGGCTTTGCCCGCCACCATGCTGTCGCTAAAGAGTCAAACACAACCTGTCCTGCAATAGTTATCTTCGCTTGCACGTTGTAAACTTTGCCTTTTTTTCCTTAATAGAATTATTTTGTTAGACATTCGCGCGCATGTAGTATATCTTATCAAGAGGTTAGTTGGATGTAAGATTTGGCGCTGAAGTTGAACATTTATCCCTCTGTTGGTTTTTCTCTTGGACGCGAGGTCGCTCTCAACATTATTATGTTTTGCCCTTTATTTTAGGGAACTTTGGCACTGAACAATAATTAATAAAAGAAACAAATAAAAACCAACTTTTATGACCATCTAGTAGTTTCTTTAGTAGTTATCTATAAATCCGCGTCAATCATTAGGCGAAACTCCCATGCGCACGCACAGCAAAATCACAAGATTTCGACGTCATAAGGTGACGTTACCATGTTAGACATGTGCGTGTGACTGTGCGTTCACTTGTGCGTGTGCGTGGGTGGTTGCGTGTGTCCATTTTTTTGTCGTCGGATCAAATGCTTTCGCCGTGAGACAGACATTTCTTCGCACGGAAGGTGTTTCAAGATATTTTATTAAGACGGCATATGACAGTACACGAAAGTCCACAGCAGATCACCGGAAGTCTCATTTAATAATCGGGGACACAAATTCATAACAGATCGCTTTCCAAACAAAAAGAACTGATGAAAATTGCGCTATATATATTATCATAAAAACTATAAAACGGTTCAGTTTAGGCGAGGTGTTGGATCATCGCTTCTTCCCAAACGCACAGGGTGGAGCACAGGCTTTGATTGACGTGTGCACACACACGGGTGGGCACGGTGGAGGGGGACCAGGAGGAGCTGGCATACCGGGGGGACCAGGGGGTCCCGGAGGACCGGGGGGACCCGCGTTTCGTCTACGTCTAGTGGACAGTCATACAAGTCATGTTAGTTAGTCAAGTTAATGTAGCAAGTAATCAGTCCATTTACATTAGTTATCTACATAAGTAATGTTACAGTGATTAAAATATTGGTTTAAGTTTAAGGAAAGCTCGTTAATGTCATGATTTATTTTTACTGTCAGTCAGTATTTGTAGCTGGTGGAGGCCGTTATTGTCCAAGTGACTGATTGTAGTTTAGCAGCTGCGCCTAACAGTGGCCAGAAGAACTTTACGCGCAAGAAAATTGCGGTAATATTCAAATAGTTTTCTGTGATTACAAGAACAGAACCACTTTTTAAAGGTCAAATATTTTATTAAACATCTATTATGGAATCGTTAATGACACAGCCGCTTGTCGACTTGCCCCAGTCTCCTACGTTAGCTGAACTAGTCAGTTGGCCAGTGATATTTCAACAACGTGAATAAATTTTATCCAATGAATCAAAATGTACATAGCTCCATAGGCAGAACCACCCACGTGCAAACAAACAGAAAGAACATTCTATACAGAAATAAAAGAACCTGCAGGAATGCAAAGAAACTTAAAAGCTTCCCCTTCTGCAAAATGTATTGATTTGTCGAACAATAACGTGAGCTAAGATGTCACTGGCTGCGAATAGAGTATAAAAGGAAAGTGTCTTAGTGCATAATTGCAGACCTCTTCTTTCCATTGTGGCAGCACGACGGGGCACAGGCCTTGATGCAAGTGTGCACGCAGACTGGGGGACATGGTGGAGAGGGGCCGGGAGGTGCGGGCATTCCTGGGGGTCCAGGAGGTCCAGGGGGACCAAGAGGGCCCATGTCACCAGGGGGACCTTGGTGTCCACCAGTTCCGGGGGGACCCATAGGGCCGTCACGTCCGGCCGGACCGGCGGGAGCACCAGGCAGACCAGGTAGACCAACAGGACCAGCAAGACCAGGAGGACCGGGGGGTCCTTTAGGACCATCAGGGCCCTGAGGACCGGGCATTCCCATGGGGCCGTCGGGGCCGGGAGGACCTGGAGGTGGGGGTGGGGGTGGTGGTGGCGCTGGCGGCAGTGGGGGGAGGGGTGGGGGTGGAGGTGGCGAACAACAGACAGCAGTGCATGATGGAGCACAGCTACTGGGGCATCCTGGGGCACATGGGTTGGGACTTCTTTTGTACAACGCTCCTGTTTGAGTAAAGATTAAAATACAAGTTAAGTACAGTTTCTCCTGAACTTTTAAGAAAAAAAGGTATGAGTGATGTAGTGAGAATTGATAGTTTAATCAGATTTCATCTGTGCAAGGTACCAAAAGCCAAGTTTTCCATACGTATGATATAATTCTGGTGAGAAACTAAAGCCAGGAGAAAATTGAAGTTGATCACACTTAAGAGTTAAAAACATAATACATGCAAACGGGTCACTTTGACTCGGTTTGTTTCGGGTGTCTCAAAACCAAGCGACCGACGGTATCCTCGTAAAAATCATAATGCTTCATGGCGAAATTAAATTTTTGCACATTGCATAAACGCGTTTTATGCTTTATTTAAAATTATTTTTGGTGTTCTAAAATAGTCGAAAGAAACAACGGAATTCTAATATTCTTGCAAAAAGTAGTCTGCTTCGGCGTAGAGATAAATCGTATAACGTGTCAACCTAAAATTGATGCGGATAATGTAACCCTAACCCTAAATGATGAAAGGGATTTTCTGATTATAAACAATTTCTTACAAAGCTTAAGAAAAAAGAGACTGAATAATTGAGAAACTGCTGTAGTCAAGTGGGAATACATTTTCAAGGTCGAGATTTTTTGCCTGATCTTTGGCTTTGTGATGTATGTGACAGGTACTTTCGCTTAAGAAGTAGCAATTACGTAATGATAAAATGCTTAATTGATGGTCTTAATGCAATATAATTTGTTAAAAATTGTATTACTGGCTCGTGTGATAAGACATCCTCTCGTACGAACTTGCTACTTACAGCTTCACCCTAAGTTATTTTTCTGTCGCCTTTTAAATATTGATTGCCGCAAGCAGGTTTGTTTAAAAATCACAAGGCCTTCACAACAGGTTAGAATTGAAAGAACTGTAAACAAACACTTACCTAACGCAACGTGTCAAACTATGAATCCATCAAGCTTTTGGAATTTACTTTTATAAGATAGAAATTTAGACGATTTGAGCCATGCCTGATTTGATCTGGAATTGATTTCCGAGCTGGTAATTTTTTAAACTAGCACCCTTAAAATTAAAGCGTCCATTCTGCTCAATCTCAATCAAACACAAATCTAGCGGGTTTTTTTTTCTAAAAGAAGTAAATACTACTGACCGTTTGAACATGCAATTGCAGCAACGTTTACATGAATGGTCTCAGAAACGTCTTTCATTGTTTGTAGAAGAAGCACTCATACCTTTTTAAATTCACATATTCCTGATTAAAATTGCTCTAAAAAGCCACAGGTTAGTGAAATGATTTAATTAGTACATTCAATTAGATCAATAATCTTTATTCGACTCGGGTCACTGTTTTGTATGTTTCAAGTCGTTCTTAGACGACACCAGAAAATATAAGAAGATAAAATCAGCAATGTGGAGCCAATTTAATTTGAAACCAGCTAAAGATAATCAAGATAAATCGTACTCTGTGACATGTGGGTACCTCTTTTTAAGTTCACAGATAATTCCGTAATAGTCATAAAAAAAACCATCTTACCTCGATGGAGTGAAACGGCGTTAGCCGAGACTATGATAACCACAAGAGTACCGAATACTAGCCTAAGATCCATGGCTCAGGCTGAAACAAAGAAACAAAGGCATAAGAAAAAAGGCAAGCCTTTGCTCATGCAGTGTCAGAAATGGCTGAGAACATTAAAAATAATTTTGCCTTTAACTAAAAGTGATTTTTGCCTTACCTTCGAGCTTCCACCAATTCGGGGTAAGTTCTTCTACTAAATGATTCTTTTATTGTTTGACAAACGATTTTATTGAGAGCGCCGATCAATAATTGATTGTGTTCCTTTTGTCTAGTCGGAAAGGGGTCGTGTTATCCATTGTTCTATTGGCATCTTGTCGTCACCCGGTCAGTAACACACAGGTCACCCGCTAAGACACAATAGTTCGTCATATTTGTGAACAAAATATTATGAGCGCGATCATTGAGCGCTAAGTGTTAACGTTTAAGAAATGAAGTGATAAAAAGGCAACTACCCATTTGCGACTAAGCGATTTTTCTCGAGCTTAGATTAGCGTTTTTGCTTGGTAAGCTTCAAGTTGGCAAAGTGGAAATCCTTTTTCAGTTGATAACGACAATTTAACAATGAAGGAAATTGATTTTTCCCCATCAAAAAAGAAAGAAAAATCTCACGTCAATACATATTTAATAGAGTTGAGTTTACATTTAACTAGCTGGTGTCAAGCCAAACAAAAAGTTGGTCAGTGAATTCGGTTTCATAAATAATTGATAACATAAAAGATATGCAGCTTATTGAATGATAAAGGTTACTTCATTCTTGTGACGAAAAAGTTATATTCAAATGGACAATGGTTAGAACATCTTGCAGTATCTCGCAAAAAATAAAGAAAAGCACTACGGGAGAGTTGAGAGCCTTGTTCGCCCCAGACTTGGCCAAATACTTCAAAGGTCAGGCGATGCAATATCTTTCAGAAAACGTAAACAAAAGCAACTGATTTCGTGTAAATTGCGGTCGCGAAATCAGTGCATCAGTCCCTAAAAGTTCTTATGGTTAGCACTCACCCTGACATATTTTTTGAAGAAAACTGTGACTTTGATAACTATCATGTTTTTCATATTAACTCCGTTCCTAAACGGCTCAATTTATTGCGTGATTGTGAGGATAGGAACCAAAAGGTTCCGTGTGATCGGATATCGTTCAGTCAGCCACTTACAATCAGGAATAAAATGTCCATAAATCTTTGCGAGTTTCGAACCCTCCGTGTTTCTTGTACGGTTTGGGCACTAGTGTTTCATTTTATTTTGGTTTACACAAAGTACTTGTTAATATGCTCGAATCAGTCTTTTCAAAATGGCGGCTTTTCGGCTAATTGTTGACATTTTTATCTATCTCAAATCAGAAGTGTATCGACAAATATCTGCGGAGAGCAAGCGTACAGTAGATCTCGTGGGCTGGCAGTGATGGCCGTTCTCCTCTCAGTCGTTGTGTATTTATATTGCTGAGAATCTTGGTTAAGTGTTAACCAACGGGCTTTGTGTCGTACGTGCTGGCTTGGCTCCCTATTTTCGCGTTCGAATATACTTGGTGCGATTGTCTCTGTTGCGAAGTTTGATGAACTACTGTAGAATCAAGTTGTCACACTAGTGGTATAGAATACTACACTGTACAAAAAAAAGTGTCACAATGGGAGTCTTTCATCGAACCTTGAAAGTATGTGTTACAGAGCAAATCCCCGACTAAAATATCACACTTGTCAAACAAAGGAGCCCCAGTTCTTTTACGTGGTTTTGCTGCTATATCTCGTCAACTGTTGAAATAAAATAAGGCAAATGTATTGCAAAATGTCTCGTTATATTGCTAGAAAAGATTCCAAAAAAGTTCAAGAGTTTTCAGTTTTTGGCTAAAATCGGCATTTTTGACAAAAAAGCATGGGCTATAGCCCTTTTGTATTTTTCTAAAGATGGTCGTTTTTTGGCTAATCTCAGAATCGCATAAACTTTTCAGGAAACGTTCCTGGGACAATAACGATGCTTTTGATATAAAATTTGTGATATTTTATCCAGCGGGTCGCGAGAAGTTAGAGCAAATCAGCGACTGAAATATCACATTCTTGGCCAAAAGAGCCCCGGCCAGCTTTGCGTAGTATTGGTGTTATATCTCGTCAACGACTGGAATAAAATGAGGCAAATGTATTGCAAAAAGTCTCGTTATAGTCCCAGGAAAGTTTCGTGACCAACTCGAGAGTTTTCAATTTTTGGCCAAAATGGGCCATTTTTGACAAATCAAACATCACACCTTTCAAAATTTTAAGCGGTTTTGCTGCTATATCTCGCCAACGGATGAAGATACATAAAGCAAATGTATTGCAGAAAGTCTTCTTATAGTCCCAGGAAGGTTTCCTAAAAGTTTCAGGAGTTTTCAATTTTTGGCCAAAATCGGCAAAAAACCCTGGGCTATAGCTTTAGTATTTGTGAAAATCCGGTCATTTTTCGACCATCTCAGAATCGCATGAAACTTTCAGGAAATGTTTCTGGGACTATGCCGACGGTTTTTGCATAGTTTTTGTAAACTCTAAGGCCCCGCGTCGTGAGAAATTAGAGCAAATCATCGAATAATTAAAACATCACACCTTTCAAAGTTTTAAGCGGTTTTGCTGCTATCTCGCCAATTCAATCCTTGACATCCGAGTGGTGATAGACGTGAAAGAACATTGACGGTCCATAGACACTAATCGCCACTATCCAAAAAGATCTTGAATTTATCATTTTCGCGAGGGTTCATTTCTTGAAGTTATAAAGCAGATAAAAGACATTAAAGCTAAAAGTAAAACTCAACGCAATGTCTGATCTTCCATTATTCATTATTCGACCAGGCAGAGGTCACAGATATGCTCAACGCATATGGTCCTGGTGACCTTGATATTATGAACGACGGATCATAACGTCCATAACCAAACTAAACGACATTTATTCGAATCGAAACTTACGTGTTAGTTGAGGTTTGTCCTATAGAGGGGGTAAAGCTACTCTGAATTGGTTAGATCGCACCGGTGTCGATGGAAAAAATCCTACCACATGGAAATTCTGGTCGAAACCGCACGAATTCAGGTAACAAAGGAAGAAAAAAGATCCTTTTCTTCTATTTTGGTCAAAAAAGACCATTTCAATGCTGGTTTCTCGTCGCCTTGTTTGTAAATACATGCCGTAACCTCATGCAGCTCTTTTACCCAGGTTTCCCGGAACAATAGCAGTGCACTCGGTGCAAAATGCCGTTTGAACTGACTGATGACGACCGATCAGGATTCGTTCCTGTCACTTGAAAGACTACATTGCAGAGCGGCAAGAATCATTTACAGCTTACCAAAAGACATGCCCTCTGAAACCGTTCTTTCGAAATCCAAGTGGAACACCCTTTTCCATAGTTATAAATTGTCATTGATTAAGTTGATATACAATATAAGATCCAATGTGTCACCGCCCTGCCTATCGCGCCTTGCCGAAGCTAGGTCGCCAGAACAACTATCCTCTGCGGGCAAATGACCAGCTCAACGTCCCGCCCTTTAAAACTAACAGCATGCGGAATTCTATTGCGTACAGAGGCAACGTCTTAAAACACGCGGCGAAAACAGACACTTTTAAATCGTTTAATTTTAGGAAACTCGAAAAGCGAGTGCATGTCTACATTGTAAGTTCTATTATCATACTTTAATTTCAATTTATTATGATTTGTAATGTTTTAAACTGTAACTCACACGACCCCACAAGCTTCACGCTTTAATAATTATCGCCGTATAAATAAAGGTTTTACTTACTTTTTTTTTACATAATCGATCAAGAGTGTTAAAAACAATCAGAAAAAATGTACAAAGAACAAGTCGAGTGTGATAAATACGGAACACGAAATTAACCGAACTTGTTTTCATTATCCCTAAAACTAATTCTCTTATCCCTTATCCCTAAAAATATTTTGCCAGTTATTCCTTATCCCTAAAATTATTTTGCCAGTTATCCCTTATTCCTAAAACCCCTAACAGGGCCTCACTTTGCCATTTCTTGGGATTGATATCCGAGTGACTTCCTGCACTCAAAATCTTCGTGACTTCCAGTAATACGTTATCGCACAGTCAGTCCTGAAATGACAGCTATCCTAACTCCAGAAGAGTCTTCTTCGAAGAGCTGTATGACGCCATCTGGGGAAATCACACGGGAACTTCTGCGTTTCCGTGTTTTTTTTTCTTTTCTTTTTTTTTTTATAACTGTCAATTTTAAGACTAGTATGACAATTACTGCGGAGTATAGACTTTCTAAAAGTCGTTCGCTTCTCGTTTCCGATTTGGCAGTAGACCCCGGCGCTCGATCGTGATCTCCAACAAGTTGTAGGGAAGTCTATGCGGAGTAGTATATTTATTAATAAACGGTGGAACAATAACAAAATGCTTTGAAAGAGTTAGCCTTTTAGTCTCATAGTCAACGTATACTGTTGTTACAAGCTTAAGCTTAGTCCTTTAAAAACTCAGGCATAACGAAAAAACTTCTAAGTTATAAGTCCCCTGACTCGGGGGCTTACAAAACGCTATGGTTAAAGTTAAATCCGTCTGCCAGCGAAACAATATTACGTCGGGATCAGGCAACATGAAACCATATCGTCTGTTTAAACCATCTGACAGACCAAAATAAGACATAACCAAAAATTAAGCAATTCTTTGTCCTTACTTGAAGTCGAGCTTAGTACTGCCATTTCGGAAAGCAAGAGTTTACCGGTGCAATAGTACATAGGTTTTTGACCAATCAGAGCGCGGGCAGTATCTCAGTTATTTTATAATACCAATATAGAGATCACTTGGTTTCTATGTACACATTAACAAAAATTTCATAGGAACGGTGGGAGCGACAAAGTTGACAAGCACAAGTTGAAGCCAGTGTCTGCAAGATATATTTGCTTTAATCCAATTGCGCGAAAATGGTGGAATTGTCTCAGAGTGGAGGTGTATGGCCGTGCATCGGGTACGTTATTATTTTTAATATATTATCCTTCATTCAAACGGTATTTTTTGAGAGTTAGTTGAAGTTCTACTTGACAATTATATTAGAACTTCTCTATGCGATGTGCCGAAAAGAAACTTCTAAAGAATTTCCTTATTACTTGAGATCCTGTTTAGCCAGGACTTCGGTGCACTTACGCGGAGTTGTGGTGACCTGCATTCTGTTTGATCGGGATCAAATTTGCGCGCAAGTGGAGGCAAGTATTTCACCCTCCGGTCATCAGTGAAAAGTTAGCAATAGTCTTGTTTACTTAAAGTGCCGAATTACAGCGCCGAAGCGGACATAGATGAATAATTTTCGTACCGACAGACGTCCCAAGACACTTCAGAGGGCTTAATTTCTGAGAGTCTGGTCGTCATTTTTTTTGAGTAGAACTTGGTAAGTAGATGTACACGACAATTAATGTGCTACACAGCGTGACGCCGTAGTCATGAAGACTTGACAGATGAAAGCCTCGCGCCAAAGGTACGAACATTTTAAAGATTCTTTTAATTACAACTTCCAGAAAATGATTCAAGTGAAACCAAAATCAAATCTAAGGCTACTTACGATTCTTAATACAATATTTGAACAAATTGTTAGATGAGTGACGAAATTATTTCATATTGATAATATTTAACTTTATTATTCCACCATTGCACCATTTTACCATATTAGGTCAATAGAACGCGCAAAATATGACACGTTATTACACTGTAGAACAGCGCAAAAATACGGACGGAAAGCAGAGCAACAAAATGGCCGGACTAAACGACCCAAACTTTGACTAATATTGGTGGAATAGTAAATCCCTTATTCGATGCTTTAAAATAGAATACGTGCGGACATTTTGCTCATTGCTCGTATTTTTCCTCGCCCCACGCAACTCGCAAAATATCCGCGCGTATTATATGTTAAATCATCGAATAAGGTGTATGTTATTTTCAATTCTTGATCTTAGCATAAGGATTGTTGAATTTAATTTTAAAGTAAGTTGAAGTTGTGTTCCTTCTCATATGTTTGTTTCTGCGTTTTCGGTTTTTTTCCTCAAGTTAGTTCAACAACGGTGGGCGGGAAAATTCATTTTAGAAATCCACCCTCAGTAAGTTTCAACATGATTATTTAAGAAGAATCATATCCTTGACCTGTTTTAATCGTCAAATAGACCCAAATAACACATAAAATCGTTCTTAAGTGTAGTCGAGCGTAGTGCTGCCATGTCGTGAAGCAGTAGTTTACCGGTACAATAGAGCATAGGTTTTTTTTTACCAGTTTGACCAATCAGAGTGCGCGTAGTATCTGAGTTAGTTCATAAAATGTAATGGCCGAAAACTTTACTGATAACTGAGATCCTTTACCACCCTCCAGACAATCAAAAATGTGTCAGAGGGATATTGCGAAGCATAAAGTGAGTCAGGTGGTATTGTCTAGGCAAGACAGTAGTTTTATTCCATTTATTTTAATTACTGTGGTCATTGCCTCTTGACATACACGGAAATAATAGAGCGTCATAAGCCAAGAAAATTACACAGATGCAAGACATCTCATTTACATATACGTAAGTTCAGCGGCATCCACACCCTTCTACGACCATGTTTTGCCAATTCCTCATCTGGATCTCGTTGTCATCATTGAAGTACAGAATTGAAAGGGGTCGCAGAGTTGTAGGCACACAACAGGCAGGTGGCACTGCATCACTGTCAACCTGATGCACGAGTGTCTGAATAGTGGCATGGTTTGTGGCATTCATGTGACTGCTGAGTGGAAATGGACATCTACCCTTGCACTGATATGCGCTATAACTGGTCGGCGCAATGACGAAATTTTTACTGCCATAAATTTCAGCAAAGTTGACCGTGAAAGAATGCCTAGCACAATAAGAAGTTGTTCTCACGGCGAGGTCTCCTATTGTGTAAACAAGATAAACAATATTAATCCTTGTTGTAAAAGTGCTAGCTAGAGACTAACAGTGCTAGGTGGACGGGGTGGGGAGACTATTTTCCGAGGCTTACGTTGGAGCCAAAAGCATGTTACCAGAGTGCCACTACAAACGCAAAGCGAAAGACATGAAAATCTGACGTTTTTTCCTTCTCTCAAGTATAATGATAGTTTTTCGTCGAGGCATACAGGGGTATGACCTTCGCACTCCGCTATAAGGCACTGGCTCACGAACGGACAAGTTGCCGGGGCATGTCGCAGCGGCATTGACCAAGGACAAAATCACAACATGTACAGACACGGGAAAATATATCGGAAAATGTAGCAGGGGAATGTTGCAGTGACAAGTCCCCTCACGCGTGCTGATATTTTTATTGTACGTCACGCGTCTGTTTAACCCAATTCAGACTAAATTACTTTTAAAAATATACATCTAAAAATAAATAAAATCATGGCCTTTAAAATTTTAACGTGGAGCTGAAACATGATGTCCCTAAAACAAGCCCGTCGTGTGTCGGCACTTTAATAAGCTCGCTCAGTTTTTCGTATGTGTCTGTGCAAATCATCTGTTTCTAATATTCCTTCTAGTGTATTGTGCCTCCATTCGGAAACCTTATCATCGAAGAGCACGGATACCTTGGCTCGATGCTTCGTTACCTTTTTCCTCCGATTCATGGTATTGTTTGTTTTGTGCCTCGAGTATAGTTTTCCTTGTTTCCTTGCTCAGTTTTGGGGGCTTTTTCAAGCCCAACATTTTCAGGAAGGCCTTTCCAAGTGCTTCATTCATTTCCCGCCGTTTATCGTCAGGAGACTCATCATTTACTGCAAGGCAGATCGTTGCTCCAAATAACAGGCACCACAGCGGAGCGGTAAACATGTTTGATGCGGTCGAATTCTCTGGAAGAGGGAAGGCAAAAAAAAGTTAATGAACGGATGAGCGAGCGAGCGAGTGAACGAACGAACGAACGAACGAACGAACGAACGAACGAACGAACGAACGTACGTACGTACGTACGTACGAACGAATGAACGAATGAGCGGATGGATGGACGGACGGATGCCTGGACGGATGGGTGGATGAATAAATGAATGAGAATAAATGAACTCGCTCCGTTTGACTTTTGTTTGCATAGCATAGTTATATGGGATATTTCAGTTAAAAGAGATCATTTAATGTAACGTTCCATGAAAAAGAAAAAGAAAAAAAAAAAAGAGAATGTGGAAAAAAAGCCTCAGTAATCTAGCCGTTTCACGTTCCACTAAGCGATTGTATCAGAACGCAGCGAAAGTGTGTATACAACAAGTAAGATAAATATAGCTGCAGAAGAAAATATATTTATCCGTTAATAGTTTCCGCTCTTAACGTGTTCTACCTAAAAGGTTACTGGGTACTCCCCCCGAAATTTCGCGGCTTTGCGGAGCCATGCATATCTCCTTACGTTTTTAGCATATCTCTGTAAAACTTGGCAAAAGTACTGAATGCTCGCGCTCGATGCATTTTCGCCAACTAGTCCATGTCAAAAGTTGAAAAAACCGTGGAAAGGTCTTTTGATAATACCCTAAAATGGAAGTTTGAAAATGGGTCCCGCTACACATCAAAGGCAATTAGTTTCCTTTGACCGCTATTTTGGGCTCTTTCTAAGTGTAAGCAGTCCTGAATATTGGGTGTGTCCCTGTGTGTCCCTATGTATCTATATATAACTACAGAGTCCCTGTGTGTCCATATAGAACCTATAGAACCTATAGAACCTATAGAACCTATAGAGCCTATAGAGCCTATAGAGCCTATAGAACCTATAGAGCCTATAGAACCTATAGAGCCTATAGAGCCTATAGAGCCTATAGAACCTATAGAGCCTATAGAGCCTATAGAGCCTATAGAGCCTATAGAGCCTATAGAGCCTATAGAGCCTATAGAGCCTATAGAACCTATAGAGCCTATAGAGCCTATAGAGCCTATAGAGCCTATAGAACCTATAGAGCCTATAGAGCCTATAGAACCTATAGAGCCTATAGAGCCTATAGAGCCTATAGAGCCTATAGAGCCTATAGAGCCTATAGAGCCTATAGAGCCTATAGAACCTATAGAGCCTATAGAACCTATAGAGCCTATAGAACCTATAGAGCCTATAGAGCCTATAGAGCCTATAGAGCCTATAGAACCTATAGAGCCTATAGAGCCTATAGAGCCTATAGAGCCTATAGAGCCTATAGAGCCTATAGAACCTATAGAACCTATAGAGCCTATAGAGCCTATAGAGCCTATAGAGCCTATAGAGCCTATAGAGCCTATAGAACCTATAGAGCCTATAGAGCCTATAGAACCTATAGAGCCTATAGAGCCTATAGAGCCTATAGAGCCTATAGAACCTATAGAGCCTATAGAGCCTATAGAGCCTATAGAGCCTATAGAACCTATAGAGCCTATAGAGCCTATAGAGCCTATAGAGCCTATAGAGCCTATAGAACCTATAAAGCCTATAGAGCCTATAGAACCTATAGAGCCTATAGAGCCTATAGAGCCTATAGAGCCTATAGAGCCTATAGAACCTATAGAGCCTATAGAGCCTATAGAAACTATAGAGCCTATAGAGCCTATAGAGCCTATAGAGCCTATAGAACCTATAGAGCCTATAGAGCCTATAGAACCTATAAATAAGATCACGTTTTAGCCAGAACTTGAGAATTCTATGATCATACTTGCTGAAAAATGATCGGTTTTTATTAAACATATTAAGGTCATAAGCACAAAACTTTCCTTATGGCAACACAACATAATCATTTAACCAAAAACCAGGGGCAATATTGTTCTTGTCAGCCGTGTGATTGTGAAGCCAAATACAAACTTAACTGCTCCTCCAAAAGTAGTAGTCGCAGTTTTTGTTTTGTTCTAAAGTGCTCTAATTTGAATCTAATCTTCTGTGCATTTTTTCGGTTACACTCTGGTAGGTTGCCCATTTGTACTACATCATTGTACACAACTGTCAAGCGATGCACTTGATCGTTAGTGATATCAGAAAGTTTGAATAGCACACCAGTGTCCATAGCTGCCTCAAGTAATACCAAAGTTTCCAAGCTTGTCCACACTCCACACCTTGCTACTTCACCGCGAACGTTCAAAAACAAGTCGCTTTTCAGTCTTATCCCTCCCATTTCATAAGATTTTCGTTTTCTAGTTTTAGGCAGCTGATCTTTTGTTGCTATTTCCTGACGAAGTCCATGGGGATTGCTGCAACCTTTGCATTTGCAAGAAATGGTACAGCTCTCCTTTGAACGTAAACAGGGACACCGGCACTTGTACGTGGGACCGTAGTTCACACAGGAACTCCTGGTATCATCCTTACTGGAGTTCTTTCCACATGTGCATCCTTTTCGTCCAAATGTTGTTTCCTTTCTCAAATGTTGTTTCTTTAATACAGTTATGCAAAGAGGTTTCACCAGACGCACTCCCAGACTGCACTCCCAGACTGCGAGCAGTTGAAGGATTATTTCGCTGAAGTGGTGGCCCCCTTTTTCAAGACAGCCAGTAACTGTGTTGACGCAAACACACCCAAACAGACGGCAAACATCATGACGGAAATTATAAAGAAGTGCAAAGAGCGCCCAAAAGAGGTCAGGACATCAGACAGGGCGATAAAGAGGAGGGATCAATGGCTTTGTTTTCTGCATTCTAGATTCTTCAACTATAATAGTGGTCACTTTGCTAAATATAACGGTCAGTGCATAGGGAGAAGGGGAGTGGCGGGGGGGGGGGGGGGGGGGGGGCGCACTCTCATAAGCCATCATAGGTATGTCCCGTCCCAGTGGGAATCGTTTTCAATGAAGATAGGAATAACTATCCTATTATTTTTTCTTCAGGTAATATCATCACTGAATCCCTACACATCCTGCAGCAGCACAAAAGAGAGGTGCATCGCACTATCCGTCACGGAATTTATCAGAATGGCGGGTTGTAAGATTTCGGACGTTAACGCCAAGCAACAGCTCCGACAGTTTGCCTGTAACTGCCCCACAAAGCACCAGGCTTCCTTCCTCAAGCCCGAAGTCACTGTTGTGGCCAATGAGAAGCTGAAAGTGATCACTAAAGGGCCACAGAAGAATTCAACCGTACGATGGGCAGTAATGCTCACACGTACAAAATTAGGTCCGGAACACACCACTGTAATTGAAAAAGGTTAGTGACTGCTTGTCGATGGGCTCAGTAAAATGCCAATAAAGAGGGAGTGGTGTGTACGGGTGTAAATTTTAGGCAGACATTCTTGTAACAGAAAATATTGTGAAAATATTGATTCTGCATGTCGCCTTTGACGAACGGTCAATATGTGAATTATATTTAAAAGCGAAAATTTGTTAGGATTATTCACGTAGTTCTTACTGGCACGTTCTTTCCTTCCTATGTATAGCTTTTGACCCAAGTAACTGGCCTGTTGAATTTGGGGCATGTGAGGACCAAGGCAGGGTGGTCGAGATAGAAGCAGAGACCATCACCGTTGAAGCAGAGGTGCATCAGCCATCACCACCAAAGAGGCCAAAACACTAGCAATAAATTGGCAACAATTTCCCTCGTCGGGCAGATGCATTTGCTTTTTCAATTATTCCACGGGATTTGGATACTTTGATAATTGTTGTAGTTTTGTCAAACCTTGATGGCTGTTTTAAGATTCCAAGTAATAAACAGAATTGGCATCTGCCAGTTTTTTAACAATGAGATCAGTTTGTGGTATGCTTCTTTCTTCAACCGAAATCATCCCTCTAATAAAATGTAGGCTCTATAGGTTCTATAGGTTCTATAGGCTCTATAGGCTCTATAGGTTCTATAGGCTCTATAGGCTCTATAGGCTCTATAGGCTCTATAGGCTCTATAGGCTCTATAGGCTCTATAGGTTCTATAGGCTCTATAGGCTCTATAGGCTCTATAGGTTCTATAGGCTCTATATAGGCTCTATAGGCTCTATAGGCTCTATAGGTTCTATAGGCTCTATAGGCTCTATAGGCTCTATAGGCTCTATAGGCTCTATAGGTTCTATAGGCTCTATAGGCTCTATAGGCTCTATAGGCTCTATAGGCTCTATAGGCTCTATAGGCTCTATAGGCTCTATAGGCTCTATAGGCTCTATAGGCTCTATAGGTTCTATAGGCTCTATAGGCTCTATAGGCTCTATAGGCTCTATAGGCTCTATAGATTCTATAGGCTCTATAGGCTCTATAGGCTCTATAGGCTCTATAGGCTCTATAGGCTCTATAGGCTCTATAGGCTCTATAGGCTCTATAGGCTCTATAGGTTCTATAGGTTCTATAGGCTCTATAGGCTCTATAGGCTCTATAGGCTCTATAGGTTCTATAGGCTCTATAGGTTCTATAGGCTCTATAGGCTCTATAGGCTCTATAGGTTCTATAGGCTCTATAGGCTCTATAGGCTCTATAGGCTCTATAGGTTCTATAGGCTCTATAGGCTCTATAGGCTCTATAGGCTCTATAGGTTCTATAGGCTCTATAGGCTCTATAGGCTCTATAGGCTCTATAGGTTCTATAGGCTCTATAGGCTCTATAGGTTCTATAGGCTCTATAGGCTCTATAGGCTCTATAGGCTCTATAGGTTCTATAGGCTCTATAGGCTCTATAGGCTCTATAGGCTCTATAGGTTCTATAGGCTCTATAGGCTCTATAGGCTC
This sequence comes from Plumapathes pennacea, assembly GCA_964036295.1. Taxonomy (NCBI): domain Eukaryota; kingdom Metazoa; phylum Cnidaria; class Anthozoa; order Antipatharia; family Myriopathidae; genus Plumapathes; species Plumapathes pennacea. The sequence continues at coordinate 22,096,937 of OZ038464.1, read as the reverse complement.
TATAGGCTCTATAGGTTCTATAGGCTCTATAGGCTCTATAGGCTCTATAGGCTCTATAGGTTCTATAGGCTCTATAGGCTCTATAGGCTCTATAGGCTCTATAGGCTCTATAGGCTCTATAGGCTCTATAGGTTCTATAGGCTCTATAGGTTCTATAGGCTCTATAGGCTCTATAGGCTCTATAGGCTCTATAGGTTCTATAGGTTCTATAGGTTCTATAGGTTCTATATGGACACACAGGGACTCTGTAGTTATATATAGATACATAGGGACACACAGGGACACACCCAATATTCAGGACTGCTTACACTTAGAAAGAGCCCTATTTTGAAACGTTAAAAAGTTTCATGCATTTGAATTTCATGTTATAGCGGTCATCAATGGAGAAAGTGCTATTAACAGAAATCGTATCCTAAGGATGAAATGTTATTTTGCATCACCCGCCACCAATGAGTGTTTTAGCAAGTGTCAATCTCATTCATTAACGACCCATTATTTCTCGGAAGCCTCTCTCTCGAGTCCGACCTTTGTTAATCGAGCCTAGAGGTGATACGGTTGTCTTCAGGCATAAAAAGCAGACAATTTGTCAACTGGTCTTAAGGAGTACTAGTAAATGAACAGGTCCACGAAATAAACAAGGTCGAAAAGTAAAGGGTGCCTGCATGACTGAGCCCCGTCCACACTAATCCGGATAAATTTGAAAACGGAGTTTTCGCCCGAAAACGGATAAAATGTTTTCCGTCCACACTATCGTTTTCGTATCGTTTTCAATATTTTCACCATCCACACTAATCTGGATAAATTTGAAAACGAAACGCGGCATCGGCCCTAGGTGAATGGCAGAGCATGCGTGCATCATTACTAGAGCCCGCACTAAATTCAAATTAGAGAATTTCATATTTTTGTCGACGCCGAGAATAACGTCGATCAAAAAACTACTAATTTCTATTTTACTTAAAAACTTCGCGATAATCCATAGATTTCAGAGCTATTCTCAGTTGAATATTTAAAGACGGCGATCAATTCCAAATAGAAAGTCGAAAATTCACAGAATGCAGAATTTAATGATTTCACGTTGCTCAGAGAACGGCGAAAGAAATGTACCAAGATTTAGAACTCACGTGCAGAGCTATTATACTCCTAATTAACAAACAAAACAGCATAAACATCAATTCGTCCGCCATTTTCAATTAATGGTCGAAAGGGGACTGTGGCTATTTGACGTCAGCGTTTTCGAAAAGCTCCGTTTTCGGCCATCCACACAACACCGCCTAGCCGGCGTTTTCAAATTTCTCCACTCTGGAGACCGTTTTCGAAAAGCTCCGTTTTCGGTGACCGAAAACGCCGTTTTGGCGTGGACGGTTGGCCAAACAGGAGAGAAAAAGATGCGTTTTCAAATTTATCCGGGTTAGTGTGGACGGTTCCTGAGAAATGCCAGTTTGTGGCTTTTGTCAAGTTTACGCATCACGAGCGTTTTAATGAGCGTATTACAGCTTTTAATTAATAAGATATTCTGTTTGGGGAATTGAGTTGAAAAAAAATAAAAGCATGTTATAAAAGGATTACGTGTAATCGAAATGTGAAACAAAATAAGTCATATGAAGTTAAATTGAGACGAGTACGGCAACTTGGATTTCGACTATTCTGTAAGCGTCCGTACATCGTGACAAAGTTATTCTTTTTAAAATAACATCTCTTTTGTTTAGCGAAGGCTGTACAATGAATAGAAGTTTCTTTATTCAATAATTTCAGGATAAATCAGTTTACACAGCGAGACCTTGGTTGATGCTTATATGTTTGGGGAATCGAGTTGAAAAAAAATAAAAGCATGTTATAAAAGGATTACGTGTAATCGAAATGTGAAACAAAATAAATCATATGAAGTTAAATTGAGACGAGTACGGCAACTTGGATTTCGACTATTCTGTAAGCGTCCGTACATCGTGACAAAGTTATTCTTTTTAAAATAACATCTCTTTTGTTTAGCGAAGGCTGTACAATGAATAGAAGTTTCTTTATTCAATAATTTCAGGATAAATCAGTTTACACAGCGAGACCTTGGTTGATGCTTATATCATTATACGAACATATTCACTGGAGGAACAACTTTAAGGAAACAATTTTACTTTCCAGAAAATTTAAAGAAAACGTATGAAAACATAGAGTGCTCAGCATTTCTAGCTGTTATATTCAAGGGTATTTCCAAAATGAACAGGGACTTAACAAAACATGTTAATCTTTTACATTGTTTGGATACAATAAGTTCCAAAGTTCGTAAATGCAATAACAGATCACAAAACCAAACAAGAATAAATTCTATTGAGCCAAGTAGATTTAAACTGATCCGCGGCAAGGTAAGGAGAAGTCTTATTTGTAGGATTGCCACTTTCATGAAAGTAATTTCCATGTGAATCAGCAAAATAGATGAATACGTAAAGAAAATGTAAAAATATGAAGTGAAAATTTCAAATAAAAGTTTAACCTGTAAGTGTTTTGACGAATAGCACGATTCTTCATAAAGATTTTAGCGAAAGGCTGACTTTTAAAATACTATCAGATACTATGAATTCATAAAACAAGAGCGAGGGCTTTGAACAGTTATTAAAGGGATACTTACGATTCCGGTCTTAGCTTCAAGGAAACCTTCGGAAGAGTGATAAATTACCCCGTGTTAAAACAACTAAGCCTTTAAGCAATGCATTTTTCATAACTAGCAGTTATTTTCGATCGTCTTTACTGCCTTAAAAGGAAAAAATTACTAATAAGTTCAAGAGTTCAACAATCCACCCGTTCAACGCAAGAAGAGACCTGCATACTTATGGCTTATGGTTTCCTTTCTTGCTTCTGCAACTACGCCAGGATTAAAAAAAATGGCCAATTTTATTTTACAATGGATTTCTACAGTTTGATCTCCAAGTGAGACCACCTAAAATGTTGGCCAAACCGGAGAGAAAAAGATGCGTTTTCAAATTTATCCGGGTTAGTGTGGACGGTTCCTGAGAAATGCCAGTTTGTGGCTTTTGTCAAGTTTACGCATCACGAGCGTTTTAATGAGCGTATTACAGCTTTTAATTAATAAGATATTCTGTTTGGTGAATCGAGTTGAAAAAATATAAAAGCATGTTATAAAAGGATTACGTGTAATCGAAATGTGAAACAAAATAAATCATATGAAGTTAAATTGAGACGAGTACGGCAACTTGGATTTCGACTATTCTGTAAGCGTCCGTACATCGTGACAAAGTTATTCTTTTTAAAATAACATCTCTTTTGTTTAGCGAAGGCTGTACAATGAATAGAAGTTTCTTTATTCAATAATTTCAGGATAAATCAGTTTACACAGCGAGACCTTGGTTGATGCTTATATCATTATACGAACATATTCACTGGAGGAACAACTTTAAGGAAACAATTTTACTTTCCAGAAAATTTAAAGAAAACGTATGAAAACATAGAGTGCTCAGCATTTCTAGCTGTTATATTCAAGGGTATTTCCAAAATGAACAGGGACTTAACAAAACATGTTAATCTTTTACATTGTTTGGATACAATAAGTTCCAAAGTTCGTAAATGCAATAACAGATCACAAAACCAAAC